>OX465600.1:181187781-182437781 GCA_950022295.1 Bromus sterilis | reverse complement strand
ACCGCTCGAGAGTCCGACCAGTTCAATGAAACGGACTCAGATAATGCAAGGGACTAAGACGCCACCTTTGACAGATGGTTTCGCTGCCTCACATGTCCACCCACATATCTATGCATATGCCAAATGGAAAGCCCGAATCTAGTGTGACTCCTGAACCGGATCGGGTACGTAAAGAGGCCAAACGGGGCTCCCATAAACCCTACATGTGGTCATACTCTTTGTCTTGGATCACAAAACAAGAACTCGGGGCCTAGGGCAGTGTTCAACGAGACAACCCACTGTGTACTCCTACACAACCTCTCATCGTTCACCTTTGTTTAGGGTGGATTCACCAACACGTTATCATGAGCACCATTATGAATATCCGACCTCATTGTATCACTAAGCAGCAATAAGCAGTAACAGTTGCTGGGGCCACATGCTCAACATTCAACTCCTAAATCTTCTAGGATTGTGGTTTGCTTCATACGGTGACAAAATGATAGGTCATGCATCAGAATGGGTGTAACTATGCGAAAGAACGTGTCTTGGTGATCTCCTAAACATGCATAAGCGAGACTGAGAGGGAAGTAGGATTTTATAGACATGATCAATGGGGTTTGCTTACCTTGCTGACGAGGGTTATACGGGGTATCTTCAGCGGAGGGCGTGATCTCGGGTTCCGGCTCCACTTCTATTCGACAAACAACACAAACATCGAAGCAATAATAAGACAATGCACAAACACATGAGTTGAAGGTTGAAACTTGATGTGAGTGTCACTAGTGTGTGGGTCATTCCAGTTAAAAGGAGTGTATTGCATTTGAAATGCAAATTCAAACTTCAAATTCAAATTCAAATTATGCCATATGCATGTTTGCTACTGTTCACCCATTTTAAAATGGTCAAACATAGAAACAAGTTGCATATTCATAATCCTTGCATTTTTCTGATAATTTTTCATATATTATTAGATTAATTTGGAGTTAGGATTAAAAAGTTATTGAATTTCAAAGTTTATTCTATTTTCTGGATTTTTCTGGATTTCTTTAAATTGAAAAAGGGTTTACTGCGTCAGCACCACGTCATGCCTATGTGGGGTGGGGCTGACCAGTGGGGTCGGCCTGTCAGCCACAGTGTGGTTAATCCCTCTGTTTAAAATAACAGAGAGGGGGGTTAAGGGCTAGGGGGCCCCACCTGTCATTGACCTCGGGTCAACTAACAAGGGGATTAGGCCCTAATTAAGCGAGCCTCACCGGCGGTTAGCCGCCGGTGGCGCCAGCGCGGCAGCGCACACACGGGACGACGCTCCCGTCGTCCATTTGGCGTGCCAAGGCCACGGGAGGAAATCCCGTGCTCCCGCACATCACCTCATGCACGCGGGTGACCACGGGGAGGGACAAAACATCGCCGGCGACGAGTTGTGCGGCGGTCGGAGCTCTGGAAGACGACGGCGGCCATTTGGTGCACGGGAAGAGCTGGGGTTGGAGGGGAACGGCGTGGAATCTCACCCTGATGCCAACGGGGTTGACGACGAGGGCGGAGGAGGTCTGACGGCGACGAATTTCCCGACAAGGTCTAAGGCGGCAGGCGGCGAATCGACGAATATGGCGTCGGCTTCGGGGGATCCCTAGTTCAATTGATCGCAGGAGTCGACGTAGACGAGCGTTGCGGTCCTTCTAGACAAGGTGGGGTGGCTCGAGCTTGCCGCTGGCCACGGCTGCGCGTGTCGGCGAGCTACGGTTCACAATGAAATCGTGCAGAGGAGGGCGGGACGAAGAGCGGCGAGAGGGGGAAAATAAAGAGCGCGTGCGTGGCGTCTCTGTGGCGAGGGGAGTTGGTCTAGGTGGCCTGGAATCCGCGAGACGTCGCGGTGATGTCGTCGACACGCTCTCGGCTCGCCACCGAGCAGCTTGAGGAAGACGACAACGCCGGGAGTTGGCCTGGGCCGTCGGGGGGTTAGTTGTGCCCGAGGCCTGGTAGGTTGGGCTGGGTTTTCTTTTTATCTTTTTCCTCTTTTTTTTGTTCTGTTTTCTTTTTCTGTAAATTTTTATGCTCTGGATAAAATAGCAAAGCATTTTGTAAAATCCTCAAAACTTTTATGTGACCTTACAGGGCATAACACTAGCCACTCACAAGTTTTGGGAATTTTGGAAATTCAAATAATTTGAATTTCAATTAAGGGAGGGTCATTATTTAATTTCCAAGCCCTGTTTGGACTTTTTGAGAAATCTTGGAGCATGGAGTGGGACCCACTTCACTTTATATGTGATCATGCATATTTTTAAGACTTTTCAAAAATACCAGAGGAATTTTTGGAAGAAATTTTTGTCTCGCCATTTGAATTAAATTCTTTAGGGCTTTTCTCTTTCCCCAATTGGATTTCTTTTGAAATTTTTAGCATGATGCAAAGGATCAAGAAAGCCCTAGCACATACTTAAACTTGGGTTGTGAAAACTCGCTCCCACTCAAAAGAATCTCGTACCGAGATTCAAAAGTCGTCGGGAGGAAGGTAGGGGTACTGGGCACGGAGGCGGTCTTCTCTTTCCTAGGTTGCTTCTTTCTCGGAGTGATGCGAGCATTGCACTTTGAGGAACTTGATCTTCTGACGACGAGTGATACACTCTGCGGAATCAAGAATACGAATAGGGTACTCTCGAGAAGAAAGGTCATCTTGGAGATCAAGTGTTTCATGGTCGACTTCACCGATGGGGTCCTTGAAGCAACGCTTGAGTTGTGACACATGGAATACATTGTGTACTCGGGAAAGGTGAGGAGGTAGTTCAAGTTGGTAGGCAACTTCTCCACGTTTAGCAAGAATGCGGAAAGGTCCAATGTAACGTGGGCCCAACTTTCCTTTGATACCGAATCGTTGGGTACCGTTCAGAGGAGTAACCCGAAGGTAAGCCTACTCATCCAGATTGTAGATTTCTTGCCTATGATGACGATCATAGTAGATTTTCTGACGAGACTGAGCGGCTTTCAATTGATTACGAACAATGTGAACTTTCACTTCTGCTTCCTTGATCATATCTGGTCCAAAGAATTGTCTTTCACCGGTTTCTGACCAGTTTAGGGGTGTTCGACATCTTCGTCCATAGAGGAGTTCAAAAGGAGCCATGTTCAGACTAGATTGGAAACTGTTGTTATAAGAAAATTCGGCGAATGGAAGAGATTTCTCCCAATTCTTTCCAAAAGAGATAACACAAGCTCTGAGCATGTCCTCGAGGATTTGGTTAACCCTTTCAACTTGACCGCTAGATTGAGGATGGAAAGTTGTACTAAAGGAGAGATGAGTTCCCATGGCATTTTGAAAACATTCCCAGAATCTAGAGGTGAAAAGGCTACCACGATCAGAATTGATTTCCAAAGGAACACCATGAAGATACACGAATCTAGAGACATACAAGTCCGCTAACTGGCTAGCAGTTATAGACTCGCGAACAGGAAGGAAGTGAGCAACTTTTGAAAGTCGATCAATGACAACATAGATGGCATCATTTCCTTTCAGGGTTTTTGGAAAGCCGGTGATGAAGTCCATACCGATTTTGTCCCATTTCCACTCAGGAATAGACAATGGTTGAAGAGTACCAGCAGGTCTTTGATGTTCTGCCTTAATGCGATGGCAAACATCACATTCGGCAACAAATTGTGCAATGTCTCTCTTCATCCGGGTCCACCAAAATCTCTGGCGTAGATCTCGGTACATTTTTGTGCTACCGGGATGAATTGAGAGGGGAGTGTCATGAGCTTCCTTAAGGATCAGTTGCCTTAGGTCTTCAATCTCAGGAACTACTAAAGGATATTCAAAGAATATCGTTCCTTGATCATTTGTAGAGAAACATTTAGCATCTCCACTAGCAATGTTCTTCTTGATCTCTTGAATACCACTATCATTTTTCTGGGCGACTATGATTTCATCCTCAAGGGTTAGTTTTGCCACCAAGGTAGAAAGAAAACCATGAGGAACTATCTCAAGATTGAGCTTGCGAAATTCCTCATGAAGAAGTGGTTGATACTGTTGTAACATGAGGTTGTTACAATACGACTTACGACTTAGTGCATCAGCCATGACATTGGCTTTGCCTGGGGTGTAAGAAATTCCTAAGTCATAATCTGTTATCATCTCTATCCAGCGTCTTTGCCTGAGATTAAGATCTGGCTGGGTGAATATGTATTTGAGGCTTTGGTGATCAAAATAGATCTCAAAACAATTACCAAGGAGGTAACGTCTCCAAGTTTTCAGGACATGAACTACGACAGCGAGTTCAAGATCATGGTTAGGATAGTTCTCTTCATGTGGACGCAGCTGGCGTGAAGTGTATGCTACCACATGTCGATCTTGCATAAGTATGCATCCTAACCCTAGTCGTGAAGCATCACAATAGATCTCGAAATCCCTTTTGGAGTCTGGAGGTGCAAGTACGGGTGCAGAAGTCCACCTTCTCTTTAGCTCTTGAAAGCTTTCCTCGCACTTGGGGTTCCATTGGAATTTCTTATCTTTCTTGAGGAGTTCAGTTAGAGGCTTTGCAACTTTGGAGAAGTTCTCAACGAAGCGGCGGCTATATCTTGCTAAACCAAGAAAACTCCTAACTTTCTTAACTGATTCAGGTGGAGTCTTGTCAAGGACGGCCTGATCTCTCTCGGGATTGACAGCAATGCCTTATGCAGAAATCACGTGGCCTAAGTAGGTCACTTCTGGTAGCCAAAATTCACACTTGGAGAACTTGGCATAAAGGCGATGCTCTCGAAGTTTCATCAATACCAACCTAAGATGTTCCGCGTGCTCTTCTTCGTTCTTCGAGTAGATGAGAATGTCATCAAGATAAACCACAACAAATTTATCTAGGTACTCCATGAAGATCGAATTCATCAAGCACGAGAATGTGGCGGGGGCATTGGTTAAACCGAAGGACATGACGGTGTACTCGTAAAGACCATATCGAGTACTGAAAGTCGTCTTGGAAATTTCCTCGTTTCGGATTTTGATTTGATGGTAGCCTAATCTCAAATCCATCTTGGAGAAGACAGAGGATCCAGCAAGTTGATCATGGGAAGTGGGTACTTGTTCTTTATCGTCGCCAGATTTAGCGGGCAATGGTCTACGCACATCCTTTCTGTTCCATCTTTCTTCGTTACGAACAGAACGGGGCAACCCCATGGAGATGAGCTAGGGCGTATGAAACCTTTTGCCAACGAAGCATCAAGTTGGGTTTTTAGCTCAGCTAACTTATGTGGGGCCATTCTAAATGGGCGTCTGGAAATTGGGGTTGTGCCTGGTATAAGATCCACTATTAATTCTACACATCTGTCGGGTGGCATAGTTTAAGGGGTTGGATCTCTGGATAGCTTCCTAGAGGATGACCAAGGTTTACTAGGGGCTACAACAGATATCTCAGAGTAGCAAAGTACCCTATAACGATGGTTAGTGTGGTTCTTCTTGCTAGAAGACATCTAAAGTGGGAGGAAGAGCTGCAAATGAATCACTATAGGTTTCTCGAACAAAACCTACAACAAACTCTAGAGAACTGTCGGGCATGCCACCTAATAATTCTTATGGAAAGACAACCGAAATGGAGGGAAGGATTTTGCAAATGAATCAGATTATGAAGAAACCTGGAATGAATCGGACAGCATAACGGCTATAATTGCAAGATAAATGGAAATCCTCACAACATTTCAACAACACTTACATAAGAAGTTCAAAACATGAAACACAACGACTCTAGAAAACCGAACACAACTTTCCTACAGCTACAAGGAAGCAATCAACAAGATGTTCTAGTAAGACATAGATGAGCCTAGTCCTATCTTCCCGTAGAAAAGATGAGGGTGACTCAGAACTCAGATCGATGAGGGTAAGGAGAAAAAGAAGCCTTACGTTGTTCCCTTTATACCAAAGTAACTATATAATTATAGAATGCTAGACTCGACTTCGACCAAGGGTTTGATAATCCTACAGACAGTCCTACTCTAATACCAAGTCTGTCGGGACCCGGAATATGCGTATGTAATTCCAGTCACAACTCAATCATATGGAGAGCCGAGAGCCGTACCCACTTGTCTAAGAAGACAAGGCCAAGCACAGAACACTCTCGGAATGCATCGAACGTGAGGGGCATCCCATCCAGGCCCTGATGATCATCTGAGATGGGTCCTCATCGTCGTTCACAATTCTAAATGCTTATGGGTGGTGAAATCCCGTACTCATAGACAAGTCTCCTCAACCATATTATCGATTGAATCATAGCACTTACATAAACAGACTCCAGCCCGATCACTTAGTCGGGGTCTCGGGCGGGCTCGATCATACATCAAAGTGTGCCACGTGACAGAGTCACGAGAAATCGCATCGCGATGCCCCAAGCTGCGCACATCTAAGGGCCACTTTGTGTATAAAAGACCGCCGGCAAGATCACAACCAAGCTATCGAAAGCCCACACTACGACATGCATGTTAGAAACATACACGCAACATACATGTCCAGTGTAAATAGCAGGTACACATTGCATGAACTCTACAAAGTATATCTGTATTGACTTACACATAGAGCATACAAAGATCACATGTCTGTGATCAACATTACATCATACAACGGAAGAAAATTAGGTTTGAGTACATACATGTTTAAAAAATGGCTTAGAGAAGCCTTGTTCAACAAACATGCCCTTCCATGAGGGACCAGACTGCTGTCTGGAACTATACTACAAAGGTCAACGTCGAGCTTCACGAAGGTGACTCCATCGGGGTCCGGGTTCTCATCTAAAACATAGAATAAGCAAACGTGAGTACAAAGTCGTACTCATCAAGACTTACATCAGAACTACACTACTCATGCTCAATTTTCAAGGTAAAGGAGGTGGGGTTCAACATGCAGAAGTGCCAGCTTTGACTTGGCTAGTCCTGAACTACGAGTACCAGACTTGAGGTAAGAAGCTGTTGGGGTTCGCAGCAGAAAACACAAATTTTTCCTAACTGGCGTTCCCTTAACCCAAGATCTAGCTAGCCGTATTACCGTAACAGATAGTAGTGCGGAAATAACATACCTCGGGATGTAGTCCGTTGCGCGGGAAACGTTCCCGCAAACGTGGTTGATGTAGCCGATCAAGTTTCACAGCCCCCTGGCTGTGTTGAGCACCCGGATGGGTGTAGTGCCACACGTGCAGCACCTCGTAGTACTCGCACACGTACGAGACTCGATGACGACCTCCGTTCTCCGATCCAGCGGAGGGGGCGGAAGCAGACCTCCGGACGGAGCTTCGGCAGCACGACGGCCTCCGATTCTAGCAGAGAGGTCTCAATTCCACTACAGGCTCACACTAGGGAGCCCACCGTGGAAGAGACCAGAGAGGGGAGGAGACCGGAGAAAACTGATCTCAATTCGGAGTTATATTTATTTTCTCACGAATTTCTGTGTTTTAATTATGTGCACCCTGCCTGTCTTTATATAGGCTGGGGAAGGGAGTCAACCCACCTCCCCTAGCAATGTGGGACTAAAGTCCCTTGCTAGGGGGGTGGCCGGCCAAGGGGGGAGAGGGGGCGCACCCCTCATGGGCCCTAGGGCCCATGGCGCCTCCCCCCCTTTTCTTTTTCTTTTTCTTTTCCCTTTAATTCCTTAATGGGCCTTTTTCTCCACTAAGGCCCATAGCACATATTAATTAGAAAAATGATTTTAATTATTAATTCAATTAATTAATAACTAAAACATATTATTCCATCTCCCGGTGCTCCGGAAACACTTCCGGCTCACTCCGAACTTGTTTCGGTTCAATACTGTACTCCTCCGATATTGTCTCCCTTATTCTCTGGTTGCTCCGATGGTTCCGAAAAGGTCTCCGATTTCATCGAGCCCTTCAGTGTGTTACCCTACGGTCCGAGAACACTCCAGTCATGACCGAGCAGAGGCAACAGTCAATGATCATCAGCGGGACCTGGATGCCCATAATGACCCCTGTGCATTCCGGATATCAATACCGATTGGACCTTACGCCGTATAGCATTCCCTTTGTCAGCGATACTGGATTGTTCCGAGATTCGATCAATGACATCCTATGTCTGGTTCAACCTCGTTCCGAACTAATCCTTATTCACTCGTTCCCGTGATATTCATCCCCGTGACCTAGTCACACGCTGCGCAGCTTCATGGATGGAATCTCACCGAGTGGGCCCCGAGTATCTATCCATTATATGGATTGACAAATCCCGCTCTTGTAAACAATACTCCTCAACGTATCTCCACGGAATACCTAAGATACAACCGTTATGACCCGCATATTTCAGTCAGGTGGTGGGATGTAAGTCAAAGCATCCGGGAAGATAGTGATTATGCACGTACTCACGGTCAAAGGAACGGTCTACCACGTTCTGTAATTACAACACTGAACCTTCACAAGATTTGATCATGCTGTAATGCTTACTTTGGGTAATGTTCATCACGTCACTTAGCCAGTGAGGTGACCTCATAGTCAAGAGACTTAATTGTCCATGATCGCGAAACCACGATCATCATGTTGACCATGAACTAGTTATCGATGTAGAGGCTAACTAGGAACTCTGGGTGTTTCTATACCACACCTGCATCATTGTTTCACTGATGCAGTTCTAGCACGGTATGAAACTGGTTATGAACTTGCTTAGATATATTGGAATAATCATATATTATTTGCCTCTAGAGCATATATCCAACAGTCTCCCACTTGCACTAGAGTGCTAATAATCTAGCCGCATTTTCCCGATCATAAACATCTTATCACATAAGTGTTTCATTGATCATGCATGCTCATGGAAGAGGGCTCGTCAACGAACTGCACCAATTCAGATTCGTATGTTTCCTTTGCAACTGGTACAGGTCAAAAGCTCTTTTGACATACCACTCATTATCATATAATGGTTGGATATAAGTTTCGCGGGAGAGTGAGACTATTATTTCACAGTATCCTCCAATGATCTCTTGGTTCAGTCTTTAAGAAGACTCATCCATAGTCATATATACTGAGAAATACACTCAGCCAGAAGTCCAATACTTCTAACGCTAAACTTTTATCCATACGTCTACTTTCTTAAGTAGTATTATGTTTGTAGTACCGTGAATTTTGCTCACATTTCTTTCATGTCTTTGGTGATGTCTCTAATTCCATATAGACCCATAATATGGCTTGCAATTGTAATCTTGCATTACATTCAAGTCTATTATCATTTCTATATTTTAGGGAATAGTCCTCAGTATGCCTCTCATATACTGACTGCATGGACTTTATTCAGATTCTGTGTTTTACTCCTAAAGCACATCGGAATCTGTTCTTCTCCAAGAACTTTTGAGTCATTCTGTTGTTGGATTCACAACGCATGTTATATGGTAGAATCATATGTCAAGAACATATAAGATCACATGTCCAGTACATGGTGCATCTCTATTCTTCCATCAAGACATTGCTTGTGATATTTGGATTTCATCCATTATATATAATTTCTAGCCACAAGAACCTGTTTCTTGTCTAGAAGATTTATTCCAACCTTCACTTCGTTTCATTATCCGTATCTTAATCTACTCATATAGATTTCAACGTGTAATGTGTTGGTATTTCACATAAAATAAGATTCTTGCAATCTTGTATTTTATTTGCCTTATGCTCTATATATATCATAATGCACATATGTATATGAGACGATTCTCTATATACACAATCAATGCATATCCATATATATACATATGAGATCATTCTTCACACATATCAATGCATATATGTTTGAGACAATGATCATGCTCCCACTCAAATATATCCATCTTATACTCATATATTTGTGGTTCAGCTTTCATCAAGTCATTTTATTGTTCACTATGTCTCACATAATGACAAAGCTTCCAAAGCTTCCACTCAGAAAATGCCCTCTGCATTCCAAGTTTCAGGGAAGTCTTCAAAGCTCCCACTCAGTTTCATGAAACTGCAGGCCCACTCAATATTTTGGTCATCACAAAATCACTTGATCAAATCAAGTTTGAGGGTTCCTGTCTTGAGGTACTATAGTCCATCCTTTTAACGAAGTAACCTTCGTCTTGCCCATTACAATTCCCTTTCAAATCCAAATTTGACTGAGATGCAATTTCAGGCTATGGTCCATCGTAGTGTAAATGAAATATTTTATTGCTTAAAGCATTCCTACGTTTCCGTAGTCAATCACCATTGAACTTTGGTCATAACCAAATAATGCTTTATGTCCATTAAATTATTCTCAATAACTCTCCAGTTTGTCGAGAATATGAAATAACCGATTTATTTCACAGGACGTGAGCCATCCTTAATGTAATTCAATATTTTTCATTTCTCCTCGTGTTCTAGGCTACCATCATTCCTTTGTGTCTTCAAGCAATATTGTTCCCTATTGTTTTATTAAGCAGACTCATGATTATTGTTCTGTACAGAACGTATTCATGACAACCTTCTAAATTCAACAATGGCTTCAACTCATATACCAAGATCAATCATCTTTGGCATATCCTTCCTTATGCAGTGTCATTACAGCGAAACATGCTTCCGTTGCAATACTCTGATATTCTGAAGGCAAGGTCCAATACCCCGGTCAAAGTTTTCATTATCTCCCATTGGATTCGTGTCGAGAGACTTTTCTCGTATTACCAATTAAGCAACACAAATTTTGCTATTCGGGGAGAATATGTAATTTCAATTGCTCGTAGTTCTATTACAAAGAAATTCTTTCTTTTAAGAAACCTTATAACACCATCAGTTATGGAGCTATCATGTCTCGTTAAAAACCAGGATGGTTTCCTATTCATGAAGTGGGTGTTTTAACTTAATGAATTAAACAACGTATTCGACAATAACTATAGTGCTAGGGGAAAGAACGTTTAGACCATACTACGGTTTAGTATGACTACGAATGGTTTAAGTAGTCCAGCACTTTCAACTTCCATCGTAGTTTGTGGTACAACTTCCACAAGTCTCCCATTATGTCAATATCAATACTTTTCACTCCGGATCGTAGCGTAGTGATATGTATCCTTGTATTCTCACTTCTTACTGTGATTCCCGAATCTCAGTTTTATGATCTCAATTGAATACAACTTTCAATTAATCATATGAATTTTTTAATGATAACTCACATGCCCATTCTACATCATTTATGTATAATGATTGGCACAAGTTCTACTTGATAGAACCTTGTCATGATCATATTTATTGCAGAGGTTCATAGATCGTGTATCTAATCCATCTCATGCAATCAAGTTATGATTCTTCATTCGATAATGAACTCACAAGTTAATAGATCATACATTTAATGAATTCATCAGTTATGAAGTCACCTCATGCAATCAGATCTTTGACTTGTTATAATCAAGACAACTTTATCATTAAACATTGAATATTTCTTGACAATAATAGTAGTATTATAAATGCTTTCTATAATATCATAAATCAAGACGTAATCAAAGTATAAGCACACTTTTATTCATAGAGATGGAACAACTGACTTGTCTCATTACATGAATAACTTTGTCTCGCGAGATGCAAGACACACAACTAAGTGTTCATACTATAATGATTACATAAGATTTATCTAATACTCTAAGTATCTCCTATGATAGATGTCTCGGTGGAATCCATGCTGGCCATCAACTGACTTGATATCCATCAATCCTCGATTTCACCTCTTCCCGTCCATGCAACAGCAGGTCCTGTTTTCATAAAACAGAATAAGTATCAAATACTCATTTACTGCATCTGTTGTATAAGGGAGTAAACATTTATAAAGTATATCAAGTATATACCTTCTCCATCGACAACTTCTCCTTCAATGGGTTCGACCTCCAGGTACTGGAGTCTATCCATGAAGTCAGAGAACTCGAGGCTTTCACCTCTGCCGACATAGCCATGGACATGGTCTGTATAGCTCGGTGGAAGCGAGTGTAACACCGTGTATATCGCAGACTCATGTGTGGTCTCATAGTCAAAATCATCTACGAGGCTCAAATGTATCTCATGCATCTTGGCCAAGTGTGCCTTCAGGCAAGAGCCTTCTTCCAGCTTTGTAGAGAGAAACTCACTTTCTAACTCAAATCTGGCAACTCTAAACTGATGCAAGTTTGATGACTTCAGCTCATCGATCATATCGTATGTATCCAAATCAGCATACTCCTCACGCAAAGGTTGCGGAATGCTGGTTTCTATGATACCCTTGGATATGGCATATGTCCTACGACGATAATGATAATCAATCGCCGCTTGTGCATCCATGTCGTTTTCTGGAGGGTTTCCCACGTGCCTTTTAGTTAAGAATGAAAGGTTGATTCTCTTGAGCACGGCTCTAAGGCGTAAGTACCAACTAATGAAGTTTGACCCATTTTCTTTAAGTCTTTCACCATGTAAGAAGGAAACCATTTCAAGGTACTGGGTATTATCCATTTTTCTACAAACATAATTTCAAGGAACACAATTAAGACTAGTTCACAACAAAAGAGTTCATATAATCATATGAGCTCACACCAAAACATTTCATCCCTAGGAAGTTTTAGTGATTACATGATCCAGATTCACTGCCCGACCTCGAATATCACACGGCCGATGGGTCAGTTTCAAAGGTAGACAACAACTTGTGTGATCACATTATCTTATATATACTGTGACTCATGCTCGATCTTTCGATCTCTAGTATTTCGAGGCCATATCTGCATATGCTAGGCTCGCCAAATTAACCTCCATGTTATATGCTGCTCAGCAAGGCCATATTTGCATATGCCAGGCTTGCCGAACCCAACCTCATGCGAACTCCATTGAATATGTAGGACAACTCCGGTATGTACGGAGCATCAAGCCATATGGGAGAACCTTCCAGGTGGTGCACACTTCGGTAGAATACTTGTGTTTGGCTTTGTTAAGGGATCATCTTATCACATGCTACCGTCGTGTATCTTATACTATTAAGTTCTAAGATGTCTGGGCTATGGCAACACTAAGTCTACAGTGTCTCCATTTTAGTTTGTTTTATGATGACGATTACTACTTATTAGTAACACATAGCAAAAGCTATCACTACATCACAAACAAACAAACGATAGCCCCCACTTTGCAATACAAGGTTTAGACGATCTAGTTGTATATTGCAAGTTTTACGTGGCTGCTAGGGCTTTCATAGTTAAACAGGTTTTAACCTACGAGTCAACCACAACGTCAACCATACGATTGTCTCTATTACACCCCGCACGGGGCCCTCCGTTGCAAATGCCACATCCGCTAAAGTAGAGAGACAGACACCCCCTTAGCCACTTTATACGGTACAAGCCGCATGTCAAGCGTGGAACCAGTCTCGTGTAAGAGTACGCGTAAAGTCGGTCGGGGGCCGCTTCATCAAACAATGCCGCAGATATGAACAAGTGCACATGAGAGGGTAACAATCATACAATCAACGCCCACATCCCCGATGTGTTCTATCCATACAGTAATACTAAGCATAGACCTAGCTCTGATACCACTGTTGGGGTTCGCAGCAGAAAACACAAATTTTTCCTAACTGGCGTTCCCTTAACCCAAGATCTAGCTAGCCGTATTACCGTAACAGATAGTAGTGCGGAAATAACATACCTCGGGATGTAGTCCGTTGCGCGGGAAACGTTCCCGCAAACGTGGTTGATGTAGCCGATCAAGTTTCACAGCCCCCTGGCTGTGTTGAGCACCCGGATGGGTGTAGTGCCACACGTGCAGCACCTCGTAGTACTCGCACACGTACGAGACTCGATGACGACCTCCGTTCTCCGATCCAGCGGAGGGGGCGGAAGCAGACCTCCGGACGGAGCTTCGGCAGCACGACGGCCTCCGATTCTAGCAGAGAGGTCTCAATTCCACTACAGGCTCACACTAGGGAGCCCACCGTGGAAGAGACTAGAGAGGGGAGGTGACCGGAGAAAACCGATCTCAATTCGGAGTTATATTTATTTTCTCACGAATTTCTGTGTTTTAATTATGTGCACCCTGCTTGTCTTTATATAGGCTGGGGAAGGGAGTCAACCCACCTCCCCTAGCAATGTGGGACTAAATTCCCTTGCTAGGGGGGTGGCCGGCCAAGGGGGGAGAGGGGGCGCACCCCTCATGGGCCCTAGGGCCCATGGCGCCTCCCCCCCTTTTCTTTTTCTTTTTCTTTTCCCTTTAATTCCTTAATGGGCCTTTTTCTCCACTAAGGCCCATAGCACATATTAATTAGAAAAATGATTTTAATTATTAATTCAATTAATTAATAACTAAAACATATTATTCCATCTCCCGGTGCTCCGAAAACACTTCCGGCTCACTCCGAACTTGTTTCGGTTCAATACGGTACTCCTCCGATATTGTCTCCCTTATTCTCTGGTTGCTCCGATGGTTCCGAAAAGGTCTCCGATTTCATCGAGCCCTTCAGTGTGTTACCCTACTGTCCGAGAACACTCCAGTCATGACCGAGCAGAGGCAACAGTCAATGATCATCAGCGGGACCTGGATGCCCATAATGACCCCTGTGCATTCCGGATATCAATACCGATTGGACCTTACGCCGTATAGCATTCCCTTTGTCAGCGATACTGGATTGTTCCGAGATTCGATCAATGACATCCTATGTCTGGTTCAACCTCGTTCCGAACTAATCCTTATTCACTCGTTCCCGTGATATTCATCCCCGTGACCTAGTCACACGCTGCGCAGCTTCATGGATGGAATCTCACCGAGTGGGCCCCGAGTATCTATCCATTATATGGATTGACAAATCCCGCTCTTGTAAACAATACTCCTCAACGTATCTCCACGGAATACCTAAGATACAACCGTTATGACCCGCATATTTCAGTCAGGTGGTGGGATGTAAGTCAAAGCATCCGGGAAGATAGTGATTATGCACGTACTCACGGTCAAAGGAACGGTCTACCACGTTCTGTAATTACAACACTGAACCTTCACAAGATTTGATCATGCTGTAATGCTTACTTTGGGTAATGTTCATCACGTCACTTAGCAAGTGAGGTGACCTCATAGTCAAGAGACTTAATTGTCCATGATCGCGAAACCACGATCATCATGTTGACCATGAACTAGTTATCGATGTAGAGGCTAACTAGGAACTCTGGGTGTTTCTATACCACACCTGCATCATTGTTTCACTGATGCAGTTCTAGCACGGTATGAAACTGGTTATGAACTTGCTTAGATATATTGGCATAATCATATATTATTTGCCTCTAGAGCATATATCCAACAGAAGCGTACACGAGTCCACTACCAAGTCTCCAAACAATACACCACTATGGTTACTTCCTTGACTTCCCCAGAAGAAAGCACGCCATAGCACTCACGCTTATCTTGCGAGTTTTAGAAGTATGCATTCAAGTTGTCTAATGATCAAGTAGAGGTCTCCAACTAGTCCATAACCGCGGACACGGCTATTCTAATAGTCTATTAACTCTACAGGGGTGTACTTCTTCACATGCGTGTCATCACTTACCGCCTCGTTCTTGTCACCCTTCAAGCGGGTGTCAGACGTGGATGAAACCAAGGCACTACCCTCACATCACCTTTTCTAGACACCGCTCTAGAATCCTTGCATTTGAAATGAGAGTGTCACTGGTGTGTGGGTCATTCCAATTAAAAGGAGTGTATTGCATTTGAAAGGCAAATTCAAACTTAAAATTCAAATTCAAATTATACCATATGCATGTTTGCTACTGTTCACCCATTTTCAAATGGTCAAACATAGAAAAAAATTGCGTATTCATAATCCTTGCATTTTTCTGAAATTTTTTCATATATTATTTGTTTATTTTGGAGTTAGGATTAAAAAGTTATTGAATTTCAAAGTTTATTCTATTTTCTGGATTTTTCTGGATTTCTTTTAAATTGAAAAAGGATTTACTGCGTCAGCACCACGTCATGCTGACGTTGGGTGGGGCTGACCAGTGGGGTCGGCCTGTCAGCCACAGTGTGGTTAATCCCTCTGTTTAAAATAACAGAGAGGGGGGTTTAGGGCTAGGGGGCCCCACCTATCATTGACCTGGGATCAACTAACAGGGGGATTAGCCCCTAATTAAGCGAGCCTCGCCGGCGGTTAGCCACCGGTGGCACCAGCGCGGTGGCGTACACACGGGACGGCGCTCCCGTCGTCCATTTGGCGTGCCAAGGCCACGGGAGGAAATCCCGTGCTCCCGCACATCACCTCGTGCACGCGAGTGACCACGGGGAGGGACAAAACGTCGCGGGCGACGAGTTCCGCGGTGGTCGGAGCTCTGGAAGACGTCGGCGGCGATTTGGTGCAAGCGAAGAGCTGGAGTTGGAGGGGAACGGTGTGGAATCTCACCCTGATGCCAACGGGGTTGACGGCGAGGGCAGAGGAGGTCTGACGGCGACGAATTTCCCGACGAGGTCTACGACGGCAGGCGGCGAATCGATGAAGATGGCGTCGGCTTCGGGGGATCCCTGGTTCAATTGATCGCAGCAGTCGACGTAGACGAGCGTTTCGGTCCTTCTGGACAAGGTGGGGTGGCTCGAGCTTGCCGGTGGCCACGGCTGCGCGTGTCGGTGCTCTCCGGCGAGCTACGGTTCACGACGAAATCGTGCAGAGGAGGGCGGGACGAAGAGCGGTGAGAGGGGGAAAAGAAAGAATGCGTGTGTGGTGTCTCTGTGGAGAGGGGAGGAGGCCTAGGTGGCCTGGAATTCGCGAGACATCGCGGTGGTATTGTCGACGCGCTCCCGGCTCGCCACCGAGCAGCTTGAGGAAGACGACAACGCCGGGAGTGGGCCAGGGCCGTGGGGGGTTAGTTGGGCCCGAGGCCTGGTAGGTTGGGCTGGGTTTTCTTTTTCTTGTTTTCCTCTTTGTTTTGTTCTGTTTTCTTTTTCCGTAAATTGTTATGCTCTAGATAAAATAGCAAAGCATTTTGTAAAATCCTCAAAACTTTTATGTGACCTTACATGGCATAACACTAGCCACTCACAAGTTTTGGGAATTTTTGAAATTCAAATAATTTGAATTTCAATTCAAGTAGGGTCATTATTTAATTTCCAAGCCCTGTTTGGACTTTTTGAAAAATCTTGGAGCATGGAGTGGGACCCACTTCACTTTATATGTGATCATGCATATTTGTAAGACTTTTCAAAAATACCAGAGGAATTTTTGGAAGAAAATTTTGTCTGGCCATTTGAATTAAATTCTTTAGGGCTTTTATTTTTCCCCAATTGGATTTCTTTTGAAATTTTTAGCATGTTGCAAAGGATGAAGAAAACCCTAGCACATACTTAAACTTGGTTTGTGACAACTGACGCGTTGCTTGATGCCATGCGCCGCATTGTATTCCCGAACTGTTGCTTCCAGACGACATTTTTCAACGTCAATCCGATCTGAATTCTCCTTCAGAGCCTAATGCGCCTTCTCCATCTCGGCATGAGCCACCTCTGGATCGGCATGGATATCCACAGGAGTGCAGAGCACGTCCGATGGGTTGCTTGGGCCTGCTGGTGCCGTGGTTCCTGCCCTCTCAGCTCGGGTTGCCGACGTAGAACTGTGGCGGTTAGACGACCCTGCCATCATAACTTCCGCATGGATGTGCGCAGTCACTCCCTCTGCTCCCACAGTGTACGGCCTGCGTGGCAACGGATCTGTGAGCTCAGAAAAAACCCGTACCTCCCTCGGGAAGACCTCGGGAAGTGCCGCGACGAAAATGCGATGTCCTCCGAAAGTAATGATGATGCCACGCGGCAGAGACATTCCTGCACCAAACCGCGAGGCGTTGTCGATGACGTAGTCCCATGCCCCGCTTCTCATAACCAGGCCGGAGGCAAAGCGCACGCGCGATGCAGATGATGGTCTTGTCCGAATTATAACTCCAGTCGACGCCTCGGCCTGCCCTATGGTGAGCGCCAACTGTCGTCGATATGTAACGGCAGATGCCATGGGGATGGCTAAAGAGGGGGACAAACCGAGGTTAGTGTCACTGGTACCGGAATAGACACTGGGAACACACAGTGAGACACCGTGATGTACCCAGGTTCGGGGCTCTCCGTAGAGATAACACCCCTAGTCCTGCCGAGCTAGCTATATGCAATAACTCTGGCTACAATGAATGCTCCTTGAGCTTTTTGAGATGAAGGAGAAGAGGGCTCTAAGCACAACTCTCTCCTTGCTCTCTCTCTGGTTGGTGAAGTTGCAATAACTGCTCCGTCGTCCCACACGCAGGAGGGGTACCCGGGCCACTTATAGGCCGAGCCCGGGGTACAAAGGTAAATGTACAAGAGGGGAGGGCCCAGCTGCCAGCCTCAGGCATAAGCGGGGACGCTCACATCGTATGCTCCTGGATGTCCCGGCGTAGACCTACGGTTCTCCATACCGTTGCCTCGTAGGCCTTGCGTGGTGAATAGTGGTCCTGCATACTGAACAGTGATCCGGAGTACTGAACAGTGGTCCGGAGTACTGAATAGTGGAAATGGAAGCTATGTCTTGTCGGCCTGCCCGCGTGATCGGCGCTAGAGGAGACCGCACACCTCTGACAGCCCAGATCTTCAAGGATTGTGTACTAAATGAACTTGTACAAGGTGTCCGACCTGGGATCCTTCTCGGAGGTTGCTCTGTTTACTTCGGCCGAGTGCTCCTTTGCGAGGCCGATTGCACTCTCTCTGGGGCAATCGGCCTCCGACCTGGTCAGCTCGGCCCACTACTAGCTCAGTCTTGATCAGCTCAGCCTTGATTAGATCGGTGATCATCAGGTCGGTTATCTTTGCCTTGATGCCTTGTTTCCTCTGGGTGACCGTACCTGGGGGTCATTCCCCCGACAGGGTTCAAGACGAGCATTCCTCGCTTCTTTGGTGGTGGAGGTGGTTCAGGGACGGACCAATCTTCGTGATTTTTGGTTATCTTGCCCATTAGTTCTTCAGCATTGTCCGGTGTTCTTTCCCTGAAAACACAACCAGCACAACTATCTAGATAGGTTATAGATTCATCGGTTAGACCATCATAAAATATATCAAGCAATTCATTATTAGGGACTCCATGTCCCAGCCTAGCCTTGAGCAAAGTGCAATACCTCCCCCAAGCTTTAGGGAGGTGCTCATCCTGCAACTGTTTAAAATTATAAATTCTTTGCAAAGCAGCATGTTGCATATGAGCAGAAAAATATTTAGCAACAACAGATTGAGCTAATTTTTTAGGACATTTAATAGAACCATAAGGTAGTGCGTCATACCATGCTCTAGCACCCTCCTTCAAAGAAAAAGGAAGAAGCTTAGTAACATAGTAATTTCTCTTCTTGTCCTCCTTAGGGAATAAGACACATAGATCAGTGAGATTTGTAAGGTGTGTTATAACGTCATCACTCTCTCTACCATAAAAGGGGTCAGCTTCAACTATAGATATAACTGAAAGATCAACAGAGAAATCAAAATCAGCATCTTCAATGCAAATAGGAGATGAAGCAAATTTAGGGTCTGGAGTAAACTTTTCTACAAGAAGTGCTTTTCAAGCACCTTCCTTACAACACTAGGGTCAGAATTAGCACACTCTGTAAGTGCCCTGCATAAATCATCATCAAGTTCAACATAATCATCATCAAGGATTCTTTCCTTGAGTTCACTCAAGTCTCGGTAACCAAAGGATCTACAAGTGGGATAACATGCAATAGGAGTTTCAATTTCGGACTATTTTTCAAGATTAGCAATTTGAGATTCAAGATAGCGACCAAGAAAACCAATATCACCAAGAGTAGTGGAAGCATCATCAAAAGTATCAGACATAGTAACGGACTCAGTAGAAGGAGCATGTGGCGGTGTAACAAACTTACTCATAACAGAAGATGATGAGGACATCCCTACTAATGTTACACCCACATCCTCACCAACTACACATATTGGACCAGTTACTAGAGCACGCGCACGTTAACTAAATTATCAGGTACTTTCGTTTCTTGCGAATCCTTCTAATGTTCATGAACATATGATGTTGCCTAAATTAGATACTTTTGTTTTGCTTATGAATTAAGGACCTAGAATGGACAAGAAGGATGGTCATTGGAGCAAGATCAAGCATGGAGAAGAAGGCGCGCATGCGGGAAAGGACAATGGAGCTTCCAGTGGGGATTTTCGAACTTTGAAACCACCATAAGGCGTGCATGAAGGCTTGGACGAAATACACGAGATGCCACTTCATTAGTTTCGTCCAAGGGCAATTATAGGTGCTGCGTCACCTTAATATTGGGCTGGGCCCATGTAATTTCAAAATAATACCTTATAGACTGATTTTAGAGTCCATATGTGTGGAGAAACCGAGTTAGGGTTGTTTTCGGACCCCTTCTCCAAGGGGTCATGAAAATCCCCACTGTTCCCCCATATATACAGCCCTTAGGGTGTCGTTTAGTCTTGGGTTTTAATTAGATTTAAGTTAGCCATAGTAGCAACTTTGAGTTCTTCGTTTGTGTCGTCCGACCAGGCCAAGACCACATTGGAACCCTAACTTTCGTCAATCATTCATCTTATATTCGCAATATCCAGATTGCAATTCTTAGTTCTTGCTTGTTCTTTCGATTTTCTTGCAGAAATTAGACCTTGGTTGTCAGGTTGATCGTGCATCCGCGGGATCAATAACCTCTCGGAGTTGGTTTAGCAATCGCTAAGGCGCAACGTCTTCGCACGTTCGTAGTCGGGTCGTAAAAGTCGTCTCCACCATAATCGATCTCCACCATCTCACCGAAACATCGGGACACCTTTGCCTCTATCAAGTGGTATCAGAGCTTATCTTACTTGGGAGTTAGAAACTGAACAACGCTTTACATGTTTACAATATCCTGAGAATAGACGTGTTACTGCTGTTGTTTGTGAATTCACGGGTTTTGCATCTATTTGGTGGTCTGAACATTGTAGATTGCATGCTAATAATATTCCAACTACTTGGGTTGCTTTAAAAGATGCTATGCGTACTCGTTGGGTTCCTCCTTATTATCAATGTGAATTGCTACAAAAATTACAGCGTTTGAGATAGGGGAAAAATTCTGTATAGGAATATTATCAGGAATTACAAACTAGATTGATTACATGTGGCCTAGTAGAGGATAATGAAGCTATGCTTTCATGTTTTATGGGTGGCTTAAACAAGGAGATACAAACTATTCTAGAATACAAGGACTATGCTACTATCACTCGTTTGTTTCATCTTGCTTGTAAAGTTGAACGTGAAGTGCAGGATCGACAGGCCGCTACGAGAACTAACTTTTCTGCAGGACGAAATACATCATGGACATCGCGTGGACCTTCTACATACACACGTCCTACTGCACCACCATCTACTTCAGCCGGTCATTCTTATAGGGAGCCACCAAAACAGCCAGCGCCACCATTCAAGGGTGCACAGAGTGGTCCAGCGGCGAGTTCTTCTTCATCCATGGCTTCCACAGGGCAAACACGAGATCATGATATTAAATGTGGAGAAGCTATGTCTCACCACAAGAACACACCGTCATCCGTACTATATTCAGTGGTTTAACAATAGTGGTAAGATTAAGGTAACGTGTTCCGTTCGTGTGCACTTTAGCATTGCTACATATGCTGAATATGTTGATTGTGATGTGGTACCCATGCAAGCATGCTCTCTTTTACTTGGTAGACCATGGAAGTTTGATAGGAATGTTGTACACCATGGTAGGACAAATCAGTTTACTCTGGTTCATCATGATAAAAATATTGCTTTACTTCCTATGTCTCCTGAACAAATTATGAAAGATGATCTTGCTAGAGCTAGTAAAGCTAAACAGGAGAAAAATAAGCAGCTAAATAATTTGAGCAACAACATATGACTAATAGCAAATCTTCTTCTGTTGTTTCTAATGAAATTACATTGACTAGTCCAACTTTGCTTGCTACTAAGGTTGATATTTCGGATTTGGATGTTACTCAATATGTGTGCTATGCTTTTGTGTGCAAAGAAGCTTTGTTTTCATTTGAGGAATTGTCAGGACCCGGGGTTAGCGTATGCAAGTCCCGCTACGACATAGTCATATGGAGAGCCGAGAACCGTACCCACTTGTCTAAGCAGACAAGTCCAAGCACAGAACGTTCTCGGAAAGCATCGTACGTGAGGGGCATCCCATCCAGGTCGGATGATCAACTGAGATGGGTCCTCATCGTCCGCACACAAGTCTGAATGATATGGGTGCTGAACTCCCATATTCATAGACAAGTCGCCTCAACCATACTATCGACTATCTCATAACACTTACATAGACTTACTCCAGCCCGATCACTTAGTCAGGGTCTAGGGTGGGCTCGATCATACAACAAAGTGTGCACGTGACAGAGTCACGAGCAATCGCATCGCGATGCCCCAAGCTGCACACATCTAAGGGCCACTTGGTGTATAAAAGACCGCCAGCCAGATCACAACTAAGGTCTCGAAAACCCATACAAAGACATGCCTGTTATAATCATACACGCAGCACACATGCCTTGTATGAACAACAGGTACCATTGCAATTCTCTACAAACTATACAACTTTATTGATAACTCTTACAGAGTGCACACAGAGATCACGAGACCGTGATCCAACATAACAACAAGCATGAGGAAGAAAATTATGTCTAGGTATAGACAAGTTTAACAAATTTCTTAAGAAGCCTTATTTAAACACAAGCCCTCCACGAGGCAACCCGTCTGCTGACTGGGACTACACTAGCTTGGTCTGCAGTTGTCGAGCTCGAGGAAGAATCCACCTTCGGGGTCAGTGGGTTCATTTAAAACATAGAATAAGCAAACGTGAGTACAAAGTCGTACTCAGCAAGACTTACGTAGGAGCTATACTACTCATGCACATGTTTCAAGTGAAAGGGAGGTGGGGTTCATAAGCAGAAGTGCCAGCTTTGACTTGGCTAGTCCTGAACTACGAGTACCAGACTTGAGGTAAGAAGCGTACACGAGTCCACTACATGTCTCCAACCAATTACACCACTATGGTGCCTTCCTCGACTTCCCCACGAGAAAGCACGTCATAGCACTCACGCTTATCTTGGCAAGTTTTATAAGTATCCAGTTCAAGTTGTCTAATAATCAAGCTAAATTTTCCAAGTAGTCCCTTACCCCGAACGCGGCTATTCGAATAGTTTTGTTAACCCTGCAGGGGTGTACCGCTACACACACATGACCATCCGTTACCGCCTTTGGCCTCGACACCATTCAAGGGGTGTCGGCGAGGATGTTCACCACAACTGTTACCTCATAGCCGATCTAGTCCAAGAAAGCCGCCTACCTGGGTTGGCTACCACTATCGTGAACCTGGCCGGTTTACCGAAGTGGACCCAGATGATGTGTGCGTGGTGCATAAGCCGGTCTCGGCTGAGCCGTTCTCTCACTTAGCAGCCAGGCCACAAACCTACCAGAACTCCGAACTACTGCGACATCTGGACATCGAAAGGGATGAGTTAGTAGGTTGAGAGGGGTCAGTGAGCCCAATGTGTGGTTGTACTCTTCATCTTGGATCACCACACAAGAACTCGGACTTAGGGCGGTGTTCAACGAGACAACCAACTGTGTACTCCTACACAGCCTCTCATCGTTCACCTTGTATTAGGGTAGATTCACCAACACATTTCCACCATCATCCACATGATTACTACCATCCCGACTCACATAACAGTATCAACATTGTATCACTCTAAGCATGCAATAAGCAGTAACAATTGTAGGGGCCACATGATATCAATCAACTCCTACATTTGCTAGGATTGTGGTTTGCTTACTACTGTGAAAAATGATAGGTCATGCAAAGGAATGGGTTCATCTATGCAGTAGAAACATAGCATGGTAATCATCCTAAACAATGCATAAGCGAGACTGAGAGGGAAGTGGGATTTTATCGACATGATCAATGGGGGTTTTCTTGCCTTGCTGAAGAGGTTCAGTTTCGGGATCTTCAACGAAGGGGGCAGCCTCCTGTTCCGATTCCACCTCTACTCGACAAACAACAAGAAAGGGAGCACAATAAGTACAATGCACAAACACATGGTTGAAGGTTGAAACTTGGTGTACATGCTTCTGATGTGTGAGGAAATTCCATTTAAATGAAGTATATTGCCAATGAATTTCAAATTCAAACTCCATATTTGAATTTAAAAGGGTTCATATGCATGTTTGCTTCTGTTCCCCCATTTTAAAATGGTCAAACATGAAAACAAAGTGCATATTCAGAATCCTTGCATTTTTCTGATAATTTTACATATATTATATGTTTAATTTGGAGTTAAAATGAATTAGTTGTTAATTTCCAAAGTTTAATTCATTTTCTGGAATTTCTAGGATATTTTTAAAAAGAAAAGCTTTTACTGCATCAGCATGACCTCACCCTGGTAGAGGATGATGAGGACATCCCTACTAATGTTACACCCACATCCTCACCAACTACACATATTGGACCAGTTACTAGAGCACGCGCACGTCAACTAAATTATCAGGTACTTTCGTTTCTTGTGAATCCTTCTAATGTTCATGAACATATGATGCTGCCTAAATTAGATACTTTTGTTTTGCTTATGAATGAAGGACCTAGCATGGACAAGAAGGATGGTCATTGCAGCGGGATCAAGCATGGATAAGAAGGTGCGCGCGTGGGAAAGGACAATGGAGCTTCCAGTGGGGATTTTCGCACTTTGAAGCCACCATAAGGAATGCATGAAGGCTTGGACGAAATACACGAGATGCCACTTCATTATTTTTGTCCAAGGAAAATTATAGGTGTTGCGTCACCTCACTAGTGGATAGACCCCCATACTATCCCGGTTCATATGGGCCTTCGGTCCCGGTTCCACACCCGGGACCAATAACTCGGGACCAATGATGGTCCCGGTTGGCCCACGAACCGAGACCGAAGAGGCTCCACGTGGCCTGGCGCGCAACGAGGGGGGGAGGGGTCATCGGTCCCGGTTGGTAGGAAGAACCGGGACCGAAGAGGCTCCACTGCCCTCTTTTTCTGCCGCAGCAGGATTTTCTGATTTTTTCCATTTATTTATTTTGTGTTTTGTATTCAATTAAATGGTACCATATATATATAAAGCAACAATGAACCACAATATATATTACACATTATCGTCATGAATATATCATATACACCATCTCATTCCTCGTGCTTGGTCGAACATGTATTACACAAACGGTACTCACACGAGTTCGATCTAATTTACATCGGTCCTTGGCCGCTTGTCTTCCAAAAAATGAGGGTGAAAGAATTCTCCGGTCGGAGCTACGACATGGTCTAAAAAGAATCCGGCGATTTCCTCTTGAATTGCTCGCACACGTTCTCGTGGTAGAAGACCGTCCCGCATTCGTTCGATCTAATTAAAAGAAAAGGATCAATATATATGAATGAAACTAAACACAATTTAACGCAATAAATTAAAGTATTGAATGTTGTTTATCGTACTTCAATTTTCCTTATGTTTCGGGTTGCGACCGTCTCTTTGGTCGTCTGGCGAATGAACTCGCAGACATAATATCCAAATAAGTTATTCCCGGGTCCCTGTCTCAAACACTTTACGAGAACGGAGATCAATGAATATTATAATCAGCATGATAATTATACTGAAACTAGAATCAAAAAGATGCACGGATCTATCAAGTAGTACTTACATTCAGTGGTTCAAATGTAAGCTCTGCCGGAAGACCCGGTGTTTTGGCGGTGAACCGTTTCCATGCCCTCTGGAGGCATGCCTGCATGTCCTCCCATGATTTCATAGATCTGCGTCCCGGGTCCATGACTTTTACTACTCCTTCGTCCGGAACAATGATCAACAGAATAAAGTGGAAGCTGCACACGCATAAAGAGTCAATTATACGCCTAACACCGAGCAAGCAAAATAGAATGTGTGCGATACAGTAACACTCACTCGAAGTTGTAAGGAAATAGTATTTCCCTTCTTGTGCCGAAATACGTCAACGATTGCAACAAGTTGTTCTCTGTCTGGTTGGGCTTCTCTTTGAGAGTTCTTTCATGAACGAACTGGCAGTCAACGAACCCAATGTCATAGATTTGTCCTTTCTTGCATTCGAGAATCTTCATTCTGCATATATAATTAGTTTAGTGATGAGTGTAAGATTGTACATGAAACGAATGAGCTGAGCTAGAAAGGCTTCATCACTGAAATTAATGGTACTTACAGACAATATGCACTGACGATAGATTTGTCAATGGCGTCTCCATTGTAAAACTGAAATAATTCTGAGAATTCAATCAGATCGAAGCCTTGTCCATGCCCATAATGCTCGTTCTGAAATTTAGCCTTGTCGGGACCCGGGGTTAGCGTATGTAATTCCAGTCACGATGCAATCACATGGAGAGCCGAGAACCGTACCCACTTGTCTAAGCAGACAAGTCCAAGCACAGAACGTTCTCGGTAAGCATCGAACGTGAGGGGCATCCCATTCAAGCCGGATGATCAACTGAGATGGGTCCTCAACGTCCGCTCACAAGTCTAAATGCTTATGGGTGGTGAATCCCATTTTCATTGTAACAGCCCAGATTTCACAAAAATTAAAAAATTTGTTTTCTGCGTGAATTGACTGATTGTCTGATTTGTTTGCGGTGTTTGCATCCCCGATTTATCGATCGGCGATTATTTTCCCCCTCTTATCTCGTATCGGACGGAGACCGACCCTTGCCACCCTGACACTCGACCTCGGCGGCACCGGGATTTGACCCGAGCACCGTCGCGAAAACCGCACGAGACCAGCCGCAACCAACGAAACGAAAAAACCCCGTTTAATAATTAAACGGGATATTTTTATAGCGTGCCGGAAAGTGTTTTCAGAACGGTTCCAGCGCCAGGTGAACGCCTCCGTCTCGACGCACTGATCGCGCAGTTCGAAGTTTTACCCGAATCGGAGGTACTGCGGACCCCCGGCAGTCAGAAACGTGAGCACCATGCGCGCGAGGTAAAAACCGGGGATGTTTTTGCAAATTGCCAGCCACCCATGCTATATAAACACCACCACACTCCCACCCATTTTTAGGGTTTCCCTAGCCACATTTTGCAGCCACCCCCCTCACATTAGTCCCAATTTTCGCAGCCTAGCCCCTCAGATCTGAAACCCTAGCCAGATCAGATCTGGACCGTCAGATCGCCCGATCTGACGGCCCAGAGAGCTCCCCGTCCTCCAGTCTCTCTCCTCTCTCTCTCCTCCCGTCCAGCCGCCCGCAGGCAGGCCGCCGCTCGCCGCGCTCGCCGGCAGCAGCGGGCCACCGGCCGCCGGCCACCCTCTCTCCCCCGCGCCCTCTTCCTCTCCTCCTCTTCCTCCCGGTTCCTCTCTCACCCCATCTTCTCCCGCGCAGGAACCAAGCCGCCGCCGCAGCCATGGAAACCGACCACGGGAGCTTGATGCCGCGCGCTGCCCGGAGCTCCTCCGACCGGATCCGGCGAGCAGCCGGCTGGAGCCGCCGCCCCCGCCGCTCCTGGTCCCCTCCTCGCGCGCCCCTCCTCGCCTAGCGCCGCCTGCCGCCGGTGGCCGGCGCGCCACCGGACTGTGCCGCCGCGGCCGTCCTCCCGCTCGGGAGCGAGCGGCTCTTCCAAGCCAGCCGGCCAGGTGGGCCGCCTCCAGGCCCAAGCGCCCCGGCCCGAAGGCCACGTCCCAGCTCCCTCCAGGCCGCCAGCCACTGCCTCTAGTGGGCCGAGCCCACTAGTGGGTGAGACCCCGTTTTTTTTCTTTTTCTCGTCTGTTTTTTTTTTCTTTTAGCTCTATAATTTTTCGAAGTGCTGAGAAAACTGCTGCTGATTCAATTTTGCAACGACGATAGCAAGCGATCCGTAGCTCCGATGACGTTGCCCCCAAAACGATAACTGCTTAGAATTGCGTGTACTTTAATTCATCTTTTGTGAGCATTTGCATTTGAGCTCATATTGATTGTGTAATTGTGTGCTGAACAGGGCATCAGGCCGTTAAACTGCTACTTTTCCTGTTATTGAGCTGCTGTTATTATTTTTGTTGCAACCTTGCATGATGATTGTAAGAAATCCATGAGGCCTATTGCATTGATTCCTTTTGCGTTGCGTTAAGCAATGTTTCTACTTCAGTTTCATGCATTCACATGCCATATTTGCTTGCTGCATCATTTTTATATCTTGCTCCAAAGTAGCTATCCTGATGTTATTTTGCTGCTATTGCTGAAACTGTTATTTTGTTGCAACTTTGGATGACGATTGCTTCGCAACCGTTCATCGGATTTGAGTGATTCCAATTGCATATTGTTAAGCATGATGTCTACTTTCATCCCATGTATTGCTATTTCATATTGCTGCACTTTTGCATATAGATTTACCCCTGTTTATACAGCTTGTGCCCGTAACTTGTTTTGCTTATATCTTTTTAACCGTAACTCCGTTTGGGGTGTTCTTTATATGTAACTTGATTAGTTTTTCGTGTTCTTTGTGTTTATGCTATTGTTTGCTGTTGTTAACCAACCTAAAATATGGTTTAGGGCAGAACAGTACCAAATCTTCTAATCATCGTGCGGCACTTAGTGCTATGCCATGTTTAGGTTGTGCCTCACTTAAATTGTCTAGCATAGATAGTTTACTTTGTGCTTCACCTCTTGCCATGTTTGTGTGATATGCCATGATTGGGTGCCTTGCCATGTTAATAACCGTTGTTTGGTCACCTGTAGCTAAATAACTTGAACCACCGTAAATGTGCGGTATCGTCGTGTGTGACGAGTACTCCACTTAAATCGTTAGTAACCGCTCTCGACGGTAGGTGCGATGTCTCGTGTTACTTCTTGTTGATGCTTGCTCATGTTTGCCTCGTAGTAATAGATGCTTGCTCGTTGATTGCTTTCCAGTGTTACTTCTTGTGTGCTTCCGCGGGTACCTCTCGGAGACGATGCGAGCTTGCGATCAGCTACACCTTCGGAACCCGACTGATCAACAGGCAAGGACTTGCATTACTTATGATCCATTCTATTTCAACCAGCGGTTTGCATGCTAGTATAGGTTAGTTTCGATGTTTGATCCTACCACATGTTTACAACCTCTTTTAAACCGATACAGCCATGTCCCTTCCCAGCAAACCTTGTACTGCTATGTTACTATTGCTCGTTGCTCAGCCCCTGCTTAGTATGCATGCTTAGGATGCTACGATGTTACCCTGTTACTCTTTGGGTTGGGATATCACCTGATTATTATATTATTGTTGATGATATGATTATTATTATAATGTTGACTATATTCGACGAAGGGTGGAAGGTCTAGGATATCCTACCCCGACGCTTTGTTCCATTCGAGTCACCTAGGATCCGAGTTCCGGGTATTGGTTTTAAGACTGAGCGTGCCTAACCGCGTGTGGGATTTTATGGGCTCCCCTTCTCTTACCTACCTAGCTTCAAACATTTCTAGTGGTGGCCCAAGCTGATTTACCATTTGAAAACCGTGTGTGTGTCTGTCGGGTAGCTCCTGGCAGATATTATTTAAAACAACCAGGGCCAGGAGGACATAGTTTCTTGGCTGGCCCACTTTGTCCGGCTGAGGACCCGGTTATCCCAATGTGTGATGAACCGGGTATCCAAACCTGCGACAGACGGTAGAGACCAGATCGAGAGAGCGGTCGGCTCCTGAGCTGGATGTCGACTCACCGGGGGCCACCCGGATTTGTTCGTTGTTAGTTAGAGGGACTTGTCGTTTCGGATCTCTTGGAACTAAATCATAAAATGGTTGCCTGTGATGGGTAGCAACTGAGAGTGATGGACGTGCGTGCGGAGCCTCGTAATGGGCAGTTAGTACACCCCTGCAGGGTTAAATCTTTTCGAGAAGCCGTGTCCACGGTTATGGACGACTTGAGACCTACTCCTTGTTCATAGACAACAACAACTGAGATAATCTTAATATAACTTGATCAACGCGTGTGTGTGCCTTGACTGCTTCTTCTTCGTCGGGATGCGAAGAGGAGGACAAGGTGTTATGTTTGCGTAGTAGTCGATAGCAAGACTTGTTGGAGGCGATTCCTCATCGAATGCTTGGCTTCTTACCTTACTCTCTAGATCGTTAGCCACTTCATAGATGCTAGTGCGGCAGAAACCTCACCACTTACCCCTTCCTTACCGTAAACTACTAGTTGTCCTAGAATGACGAGTGATGAAGTCCTTGCTGGGTAAGATGACCACTACAGTTGGATGCTGAGTACCTCTGTACTCATGATACTACCCCCAAACTCTTTTCAGGGTTCTGATCGACAACAGGTATGGTGATCGACGTTTCACGTGGAGACTCGACGACGACTAGTTAGGCGGATCCCGGCGGAGGGCCTGGACCCGTGTGGTTATGGGATCGTTGTTTTTCTCTTTGCCACTAGGCATTTGCTTGTAGTTTGTACTCAGACATATATCTTCCGCTGTTGTGTTATATTTGAGGCAGTTGTATGCCGATTGTATGAGATGTTGTATCCTTGTATCTATAATGTTGTGATATCATGTTGGAAATCCGGGGCATATGGCTTTGTCATATGTCGCGGTGGGTCCGATATGTGCTTCGTCCTCGGGTTCGGGCGGAAACGTTCGAATCTGAAACAGTACCGCATATCGGGCCTTACATTCATAGACAAGTCGCCTCAACCATGTTATCGATTGAATCCTAACTCTTACATAGACTTACTCCAGCCCGATCACTTAGTCGGGGTCTAGGGCGGGCTCGATCATACAACAAAGTGTGCACGTGACAGAGTCACGAGCAATCGCATCGCGATGCCCCAAGCTGCGCACATGTAAGGGCCACTTGGTGTATAAAAGACCGCCAGCCAGATCACAACTAAGGTCTCGAAAACCCATACTAAGACATGCATGTTATAAACATACACGCAGCACACATGCCTAGTATGAACAGCAGGTATCATCACATAACTCTACAAAGTACTCTTTATTGATATACACATAGAGCATACAACGATCACATGTCTGTGATCAACATTACATCATACAACGGAAGCAAATTAGGTCTGAGTACAGACAAGTTTAACAAATGGCTTAGAGAAGCCTTGTAAACATACATGCCCTTCCACGAGGGACCAGACTGCTGTCTGGGACTATACTACCAAGGTCAACGTCGAGCTTCGGGTCGGTGACTCCATCGGGGTCCGGTTTCTCATCTAAAACATAGAATAAGCAAACGTGAGTACAAAGTCGTACTCAGCAAGATTTACATCAGAACTACACTACTGATGCTCAAGTATCAAGGTAAAGGGAGGTGGGGTTTCAATATGCAGAAGTGCCAGCTTTGACTTGGCTAATACTGAACTACGAATACCAGACTTGAGGTAAGAAGCGTACACGAGTCCACTATCCAAGTCTCCAACCAATACACCACTATGGTTACTTCCTCGACTTCCCCACGAGTAAGCACACCATAGCACTCACGCTTATCTTGCGAGTTTTAGAAGTATCCATTCAAGTTGTCTAATAATCAGGTACAGGTTCCAAGTAGTCCATAACTGTCGGGACCCGAGGTTAGCGTATGCAAGTCCAGTTAAGACATAGTCATAAGGAGAGCCGAGAACCGTACCCACTTGTCTAAGCAGACAAGGCCAAGCACAGAACGTTCTCAGAAAGCATCGTACGTGAGGGTCATCCCATCCAGGCCGGATGATCAACTGAGATGTGTCCTCATCGTCCGCACACAAGTCTAATGATATGGGTGGTGAACTCCCATATTCAAAGACAAGTCGCCTCAACCATACTATCGACTATCTCATAACTCTTACATAGACTTACTCCAGCCCGATCACTTAGTCGGGGTCTAGGGCGGGCTCGATCATACCACAAAGTGTGCACGAGACGGAGTCTCGAGCAATCGCATCGCGATGCCCCAAGCTGCGCACATCTAAGGGCCACTTGGTGTATGAAAGACCGCCAGCCAGAACACAACTAAGGTCTCGAAACCCATACAAAGACATGCATGTTATAAACATACACGCAGCACACATGCCTTGTATGAACAGCAGGTACCATTGCAATTCTCTACAAAGTGTACAATTTTATTGATAACTCTTATAGAGTGCAAACAGAGATCACAAACATGTGATCAAACATTACAACACAAGCGGAAGCAAATTATGTCTGAGTACAGACAAGTTTAACAAATGGCTTAAGAAGCCTTATTTAAACACAAGCCCTCCACGAGGGAACCAGTCGTCTGACTGGGACTAGACTAGCTTGATCTTCAGTCGTCCAGCTCGATGAAGAAGCCACCTTCGGGGTCAGTAGTTTCATCTCAAACATAGATTAAGCAAACGTGAGTACAAAGTCGTACTCAGCAAGACTTACCTAGGAGCTATACTACTCATGCATATGTATCAAGGTAAAGGTAGGTGGGGTTTCACTTGCAGAAGTGCCAGCTTTGACTTGGCTAATCCTGAACTACGAGTACCAGACTTTGAGGTAAGAAGCGTACACGAGTCCACTACTTTCTCCAACCAAATACACCACTATGGTGCCTTCCTCGACTTCCCCACGAGAAATCACGCCATAGCACTCACACTTATCTTGGTGTGTTTTAGAAGTATCAAGTTCAAGTTGTCTAATAATCAAGCTAAGCTTTCCAAGCAGTCCATAACCGCGGACGCGGCTATTCGAATAGTTTTGTTAACCCTACAGGGGTGTACCGCTACACACACATGATCATCATTTACCGCCTTTGATCTCGACACCATTCAAGGGGTGCCAGCGAGGATGCTCACCACAACTGTTACCTCATAGCCGATCTAGTCCGAGAAAGCCGCCTACTTGGGTTGGTTACCACTATCGTGAACCCGGACAGTTTACCAAAGTGGACCCAAGTGATGTGTGTGTGATGCATAAGCCGGTCTCGGATGAGCCGTTCTCTCACTTAGCATCCAGGACACAAGCCTACCAGAACTCCGAACTATTGCGACATCTGGACATCGAAAGGGATGAGTTAGTAAGCTAAGAGGGGTCAGTGAGCCCAATGTGTGGTTGTACTCTTCATCTTGGATCACCACACAAGAACTCGGACTTAGGGCGGTGTTCAACGAGACAACCCACCGTGTACTCCTACACAGCCTCTCATCGTTCACCTTGTATTAGGGTAGATTCACCAACACTTTTCTACCATCATCATCATGATCACTACCATCCCGACTCACATAACAGTATCATCATGTTATAACTCTAAGCATGCAATAAGCAGTAACAATTGCAGGGGCCACATGATATCAATCAACTCCTACATTTGCTAGGATTGTGGTTTTGCCTACTACTGTGACAAATGATAGGTCATGCAAAGGAATGGGTTCATCTATGCGGTAGAAATGTAGCATGGTAATCATCCTATACAATGCATAAGCGAGGCATGAGAGGGAAGTGGGATTTTATCGACATGATCAATGGGGGTTTGCTTGCCTTGCTGACGAGGTTCGGGTTCTGGGTCTTCAACGAAGGGGGCAGCCTCCTGCTCCGGTTCCACCTCTACTCGACAAACAACAAGCAAAGTAGCAAAGTAAATACGATGCACAAACACATGATGGAAGTTTGAATCTTGATGTATATGCTTTGATGTGTGAAGCAATTCCATTTAAATGGAGTGTATTGCAAATTGAAGTGCAAATTCAAACTCCACATTTGAATTCAACTTAGCCAAGTTGCATGTGACATTGTTTGATCATTTTGAACCTTTTGGAATTGTGTATGTTATGCCTCTGAAGTGTGGTTGAAATGTAGCATAAATCCATGGTCCAAGTTGCAAAAGCATTTGATTTGAATTTGAATTAATTTCAAATAAACCAAATGATATATGCTACTGGTCCCATTTTACAATCAACTCAAACATAGTTGAAAGTTGCATATTTGGAAATATAATTTTCTCCTGATCATTTTTCATATATTATTTGTCCAATTTGGAGTTAATATGAATTTTCTATGAATTTCCAAAGTTTGGGGTATTTTCTGGAATTTCTGGAATTCTTTAATTCAATTTGATTTTCTGGAAATTCATTAAATCGATTTATTGCGTCAGGCTGACGTCAAGCTGGCGTCAGGGGGGGGGGGCTGACATGTGGGTCCAGGGTGTCAGTGTCTGGTGATTAAATCCGCTGGTTAATTCAATCCAGTGGCTTAATTAAGCCACTGGGCCCACTGGTCAATGACCCAGGGGTGGGTTAGGAGGATTAACGGGGGGGGGGGGGGTGGGGGGGTTGGGCTAACCTGCCGGCGGCTAAACGCCGGCGACCAGATCGCGGCGGCGCTCTGTGTTCTCCCTCTTCTGGCCTCTATTCTCTGCGCCAAGACCACAAGAATGCAGCCCAAGCATTCGCGCGTCACCTGGTGCACGCGGTTGACCTTGGGGGTGACCAAATCGACGACGGCGACGACCTTCCGCGGCGGCCGTGGCACGGGCTCGGGGTGAAACTCGCAGTAGAGCACCGTTGAAGCCAACGTTGGGCGCGTTCGAAGCAGAAGACCACGGCGGAAGTGAAGGACAAGACGACGAGGTAGATTGCTTAGCAGAAGCACGCCGACGACGACCGTGGCGGCTCGGTACTCCGGCGACCATGGTAGCTCGAGCTAGAGGAGGAGAAGGAAGTCGTGGCTTGAGGGGAAATGCTCACCAGGCTACAGGGAACTCGACGAAGTAGTCGACGGAGCCGGTGAGGGAACGTGGACGGAGTATTGAACGGCGACGAGCAGCGGATCCGGCGAGCTCTCGGTGACGATTCCGACGACTAGGAGGGCTCCGGGATCTTGATTCCTTGCAGGGAGACGTAGTCGACGGTGGCGAAGCTGATGGACAAGCTCTCCTGGTCCCTAGCACACGTTGGCCGCGTCTTCCACGGTGGCGAGTTCCGGCGAGTCCTCGGACGATGACGAAATCGGGCGAGGGAGACGGGGAGGGAGTTCGTGGAGATGGGGAATGGACTGGGGCGGCGGAGAGGCGTCTCCAGGACGTGGCTAGAAGGCGCGGGAGGCGCCAGGCAAGCAGGTGGCGTGGCGGCCGTGGCATGCCGGCCACCGAGCTGCTTGCCGTCGTGCTGGAAGACGACAAGGAGCCAGGTGGGCTCGGGCTGCCGAAACGGTAACTTGGGCCGAGAGGCCCAGGTAGGTGGGCTCGTTTCCCCTTTTCTAATTTCCTCTCTGTTTTTCTTTCTTCTATTTGTTTTGTTGTGCTAAAATAAATAGCTAGGCATTTTATTAAATGCTGAAAAAATTTATATGGCTTTATAATAATATAGACTAGCTACTTATAAAGTTTCAATATTTTTAAAATTCAAATGATTTGAATTTTAAATCAAATAGGGGTATTTCTTTAAATCCAAGGCACTGTTTGAATATTTGAAAAATCTATGAGCATGGGATGGGTCCCACATCACTTGATATGTGATCATACTCATTTATAAGACTTTTCAAAAATGTAACATGAATTTTTGGAGAAGATTTTTATCTGGCCTTTTGAATTAATTCATCTGGGGGGGGTTCCTTCTCCCATTTTGATTTTGAAATTGAATTTCCTTTGAAAATTTGACATGATGCAAGGTTACTTTGATCCTAGCACATTACCTAACAGAAGGTTCTGACAACTCGCCCCCACTCAACAGAATCTCGTTCCGAGATTCAGGAGTCTGCGGGAGGAAGGAGGGGTACTCGGCACTGAGACGGTCTTCTCTTTCCCACGTAGCTTCTCTTTCAGAGTGGTGTGACCATTGCACTTTCAGAAACCTAATCTTCTGACGACGAGTGACACGCTCTGCGGAATCAAGAATACGAACGGGGTATTCTCGATAAGAAAGGTCATCTTGGAGATCAAGCGTTTCATGGTCGACTTCGCGGATGGGGTCCTTGAAGCAACGCCTGAGTTGGGACACATGGAATACATCATGTACTCGGGAGAGGTGCAGAGGTAGTTCAAGTTGGTAGGCAACTTCTCCACGTTTAGCAATAATGCGGAAAGGTCCGATGTAACGTGGGGCCAACTTGCCTTTGATACCGAAACGTTGGGTTCCCTTCAGAGGAGTAACCCGAAGGTAAGCCTTCTCATCCAGATTGTAGCTCTCTTGCCTATGATGACGATCATAGTAGCTTTTCTGACGAGACTGGGCTGCTTTCAATTGATCGCGAACAATGCGAACTTGCTCTTCTGCTTCCTTGATCATGTCCGGTCCAAAGAAATGTCTTTCACCGGTTTCTGACCAGTTTAGTGGTGTTCGACATCGTCGTCCATATAGGAGTTCAAAAGGAGCCATGTTCAGACTAGATTGAAAACTATTGTTATAAGCAAATTCGGCGAATGGAAGAGACTTCTCCCAATTCTTTCCGAATGAGATAACACAAGCTCTGAGCATGTCTTCAAGAATTTGGTTAACCCTTTCGACTTGACCACTAGACTGAGGATGGAAAGTCGTACTAAAGGAGAGATGAGTTCCCATAGCATTCTGAAAGCTTCCCCAAAATCTAGAGGTGAAAAGGCTACCGCGATCAGAATTGATTTCCAAAGGAACACCATGAAGGGATACAATTCTAGAGATGTACATGTTCGCTAACTGTCTACCAGTTATAGACTCGCGAACCGGAAGGAAGTGAGAAACTTTGGAAAGCCTATCTATGACAACGAAGATGGCATTGTTTCCTTTCTGGGTTCTTGGAAAGCCGGTGATGAAGTCCATACCGACTTTGTCCCATTTCCACTCGGGAATAGACAAAGGTTGAAGTGTACCAGCAGGTCTTTGATGTTCTGCCTTAATGCGTCGACAAACATCACATTCGGCAACAAATTGAGCAATGTCTTTCTTCATCCTAGTCCACCAAAATCTCTGGCGTAGATCTCGGTACATTTTTGTGCTACCGGGATGAATCGAGAGGGGCGTGTCATGGGCTTCTTTGAGGATGAGTTGCCTTAGTTCCCTATTCTTAGGTACTACCAAACGATTTCCAAAGAATACCGTTCCTTTGTTATCTGTGGAGAAACATTTAGCAACTCCGCTAGCAATGTTCTCCTTGATCCGGCGAACACCTCGTGCACGCCTTTTGGCAACTATGATTTGATCCTCAAGAGTTGGTTTCGCCACCAAGGTAGAACGATAGCCATGGGGAACAATCTCAAGATTGAGCTTGCAAAATTCCTCATGAAGAAGTGGTTGATACTGTTGTAACATGAGGTGGTTACAATACGACTTACGACTTAGTGCATCAGCCATGACATTGGCTTTGCCTGGGGTGTAAGAAATTCCTACGTCGTAATCTTTTATCAACTCAATCCAGCGTCTTTGCCTGAGATTAAGATCTGGCTGGGTGAAAATATATTTGAGGCTTTGGTGGTCGGAATAAATCTCACAACGATTACCAAGGTGGTAATGTCGCCAAGTTGTTAGGGCATGAACTACGGCAGCGAGTTCAAGGTATGGGTAGGATAGTTCTCTTCATGTGGCCGCAACTGGCGTGAAGCATAAGCTACCACATGACGATCTTGCAGAAGTATGCATCCTAACCCTTGCCGTGATGCGTCACAATAGATCTCGAAATCCTTTTTGGTGTCTGGAGGTGCAAGTACAGGTGCAGAAGTCAATCTTCTTTTTAGCTCTTGAAAGATTTCCTCGCACTTGGGAGTCCATAGGAATTTCTTATCTTTCTTGAGGAGTTCAGTTAGAGGCTTTGCAACTTTAGAAAAGTTCTCGACGAAGCGTCGGCAATAGCTGGCTAGGCCAAGAAAACTCCTAACTTGCTTAACCGATTCAGGTGGAGTCCAGTCAAGGACAGCCTGAACTCTCTCGGGATTCACAGCAATGCCTTTTGCAGAAATCACGTGGCCGAAGTAGGTCACTTCTGGTAGCCAGAATTCACACTTGGAGAATTTAGCATACAGGCGATGCTCTCTAAGTTTCATCAATACCAGCCTTAGGTGTTCGGCATGATCTTCTTCGTTCTTCGAGTAGATGAGAATATCATCGAGATAAACCACAAAAAATTTATCTAAGTACTCCATGAAGATCGAATTCATCATGCGTGAGAAAGTGGCGGGGGCATTGGTTAAACCAAAGGACATGACGGTATACTCGTAAAGACCATAACGAGTAGTGAAAGCCGTTTTGGGAATGTCCTCGTTTCGGATTTTGATTTGATGATAACCTAATCTCAAATCCATCTTGGAGAAGACAGAGGATCCTGCAAGTTGATCATAAAGATCATTGATCCTGGGCAATGGGTATTTGTTCTTTATCGTCGCTAAATTTAGCGGGCGATAGTCTACGCACATCCTTTCTGTTCCATATTTCTTCGTTACGAACAGAACGGGGCAACCCCATGGCGATGAGCTAGGGCGGATGAAGCCTTTCTCCAACAAAGCTTCCAGTTGGGTTTTAAGCTCAGCTAACTCACTTGGGGCCATTTTGTATGGGCGTCTAGAAATTGGTGTGGTTCCTGGGGCAAGATCCACTATAAACTCTACACATCTGTCGGGTGGCATGCCCGGGAGCTCTTCAGGAAAGACATCCGGGAAGTCACGAACCACCGGAATATCTTCAAGTTCGGGAAGGGGAAGTACATTCAAGGATTGCACTTGGGTTCTTGTTCTGGGTGAGGTATAGTTGACGATTTTGCCTGAAGGGTGGGTGAGTTTCACGGATTTGCCTTTGCAATCCAGGTAGGCATTCTGTCTTGATAGCCAATCCATGCCAAGGATGACATCAATATCTGAAGACTTGAGGGCTATGAGTGAAGCAAGGAATACTAAACCCTGAATTGCAATTTGATTATCATGGCTTACTCTATTAGTTTGCCATCTTGACCCTGGAGTTTGAATAATCATTGGGGTGGACAATTCAACAAAGGGTAACTCATGACGAAGTGCATAACTTTCCGACATGAATGAATGAGATGCTCCTGGGTCGAAAAGAACGGAAGTAGGAACATAATTGACTGGGAGCGTACCAAGAATGACGTCAGTGGTGTCGTCAGTCTCTTCAGCGGCGATCTGGTTCACATGTCCACGAGTGGCGGGAGGAGCGGTTTTGGCGGTGTAGACCTTCTGGGGTGGCTTGCCACGACCATTGTTGTTGCCTCCGGCACGGGGTGGAGCATTCTGATGCTGGATCTGGTTCTGGGGGCACTCACGAGAATAGTGGCCTGCCTGACCACACTTGTAACAGGCTCCGAAAACAGTGCGTGGAGCTGGGTTGTTTGGTGGAGCTGGGTGGAACTGGGTTGGTGGACGAGGCGCCACATAGGATGGCCTCGGTGGGTTGTTCTGGCGGAACATACTGTTTGGGATCCAGATCTTGCGCTTCTGGGAGCCAGAACTGGATGAACCATCGTCTCTAGGGTGTTTGGAAAATTCGTTGGGGGTGTTCATGTCCTCTGCCTTGATGGCCTTGTTGACAAGGACCTGGAATGTGGCAAAGTCATGCAGGTTGAGCTCACGACGAAGTCCAGTGTTGATTCCGCGACAGAACCTCTCTTGCTTCTTTGCGTCGGTGGAGACTTCTTCGGTAGCATAACGAGCAAGTCGGTTGAACTCACGACTAAACTCGTCAACAGTCCTTCTGCCTTGAGTGAGGTTGCAGAACTCCTCACGCTTGCGGTCCATAAGACCCTTGGGAATGTGGTGCTCACGGAAGGACGTGCAGAATTCCTCCCAAGATGCAGGCGGTCCAACGGGACGCATATTCAGAAAGTTCTCCCACCAAGAGCAAGCTGCACCTTCAAGGTGATAGGTGGCATAGCTGACCTTGTCGCCATTGGCAACACGACCTGCTTGGAGCTTCCTCTCGATGCTGCGAAGCCAGTCATCGGCGTCAAGGGGCTCGGTGGAGTAACTGAAAACTGGGGGATGAAGCCGGATGAAGTCATTCAGGGACACCAGCTCATTGCGCTGCTGAGTGGTGTTGCGAGCAATGACTTCCAGCAGGTGGTGAGAGTCTCGGCGGTTCCTCTCAACCTCCATTAGAACCTGAGCCATCGTGGGTGGGGGTGGATGGTTGCCTTCCTCCTGGTCATTCCCACGACCCTGGTTCCGACCAATTTGGCCACGGGTTCCTTGAAACATCCTGAAGGTAAAAACCAAAGTCAAACAGAGTTGATTTGAAGAGTCTAATCAAGGTATTGAAGTACTGGAAGGATTACAAAGCAAAGGAAGTAATCATCTTGACAACATGGTGATAAAAGCATACAAGCCATATATTGACAAGTTGTCATACAAACCATACATCGTTTTAGTACAAGCACCAAGCTAATACAAACGTGATGAAGATGATACATCCTTCAGAGGCACTCTGACTTCCTATACGTTATTTATCTAAGCCTCTGGAACTTAGACACCTTGCTTACAATACACTAAGATACTACTACATCCTCACTAAGTAAGACCACAGGCGGTCTCACTCATCTCCATCTCCATAGTAGTCCTCATAAAAGTTACCCGCGTATCCCGGTAGCTGGAGGTGACCATCGGAAAACACGGAGGCTTGTGGACCCTGATATCCATTTGGGCAAGGATGGGGCCTAGGTCCAGCTTAGGGTGGAAGCAAAGGACCACGCGGTGGAAAAATGCCTCCAATCTCGGGCCAAGCAACTCGAGAAAGCATCTGAGTCCTCACAGGGTAGATAGCGTCATGCTCGACTGATCCAACACTCACGAAGGGTGCCAAGAGTGTCAGTGCTCGATACAGACGGGCACGAGTGGAGTGAAGCTCGAAACGAAGGGCACGTGCATCACGATCTCGATCACAAGCAAACCTAGCAGTCATCTGAAGTACTGGATCCTCTGCAGAGTGATCTGAGTAGAGTCCGGTGTAATATCCCTTTTCTCCTGGAAGTGCAGCAGGGATATAGCGGAACGATGTCTCTCTCAGCATAGTGTGCTCCTCTCTCAGCAGGGTAATACATGAGTATGCAGCATCCTGCACAGCCATGTTCTCATTCATGCCAATGCCATGTCCAAAGTGGATAGGCTGAGTGACTCCAATGTGGTGCGGGTAGATCCTGACGATGCAGTGAAAATGCGTCTGGTTGAATTCGTGGAACTGCTCCTCGACGGTATACTCAGGGTACCATCGATATCCCACATAGGACATCATCTCGATCAACGTGGCGGGATGGCCACGCACACCGAGGCACCTGGTCAAACGAACAATCTGTCGAGGGGAAGATCTGCCATCTGAAACAGAAAGGAGTTTGCAAATGCATCAGATTATGAGATAAACCTGGAATGACTCGGACAGCATAACGGCTGTAATTGCAAGAAAAAGACAAATTCTTACAACATGGAAACAACACTTACATACGATGTAATACATTAGGGAGCATAACCACTCTAACAAACCGGTCACAACTTTCCTACGGCTACAAGGAAGCGAACAACGAGATGTTCTAATCAGACAGAGGAGAGCCTAGTCCTATCTTCCCGTAGAACAAGATGAGGGTGACTCAGAACTCAGAACGAAGGGGGTAAGGAGAAAAAAGAAGCCTTACGTTGTTCCCTTATATACCCAGAGTAACTATATAACTATAGCAAGCTAGACTCAACTTCGGCCAAGGCTACTAGTCCTACAAATAGTCCTGCTCTGATACCAAGTCTGTCGGGACCCGGGGTTAGCGTATGCATGTCCAGTTAAGACATAGTCATATGGAGAGCCGAGAACCGTACCCACTTGTCTAAGCAGACAAGGCCAAGCACAGAACGTTCTCGGAAAGCATCGTACGTGAGGGGCATCCCATCCAGGCCGGATGATCAACTGAGATGGGTCCTCATCGTCCGCACACAAGTCTAATGATATGGGTGGTGAACTCCCATATTCAAAGACAAGTCGCCTCAACCATATTATCGACTATCTCATAACTCTTACATAGACTTACTCCAGCCCGATCACTTAGTCGGGGTCTAGGGCGGGCTCGATCATACGACAAAGTGTGCACGAGACGGAGTCTCGAGCAATCGTATCGCGATGCCCCAAGCTGCGCACATCTAAGGGCCACTTGGTGTATGAAAGACCGCCAGCCAGAACACAACTAAGGTCTCGAAACCCATACAAAGACATGCATGTTATAAACATACACGCAGCACACATGCCTTGTATGAACAGCAGGTACCATTGCAATTCTCTACAAATGTACAATTTTATTGATAACTCTTATAGAGTGCAAACAGAGATCACAAACATGTGATCCAACATTACAACACAAGCGGAAGCAAATTATGTCTGAGTACAGACAAGTTTAACAAATGGCTTAAGAAGCCTTATTTAAACACAAGCCCTCCACGAGGGAACCAGTCGTCTGAGGTAAGAAGCGTACACGAGTCCACTACTTTCTCCAACCAAATACACCACTATGGTGCCTTCCTCGACTTCCCCACGAGAAAGCACGCCATAGCACTCACACTTATCTTGATGTGTTTTAGAAGTATCCAGTTCAAGTTGTCTAATAATCAAGCTAAGCTTTCCAAGCAGTCCATAACCGCGGACGCGGCTATTCGAATAGTTTTGTTAACCCTGCAGGGGTGTACCGCTACACACACATGATCATCATTTACCGCCTTTGATCTCGACACCATTCAAGGGGTGCCAGCGAGGATGCTCACCACAACTGTTACCTCATAGCCGATCTAGTCCGAGAAAGCCGCCTACTTGGGTTGGTTACCACTATCGTGAACCCGGCCGGTTTACCGAAGTGGACCCAAGTGATGTGTGCGTGATGCATAAGCCGGTCTCGGATGAGCCGTTCTCTCACTTTGCATCCAGGCCACAAGCCTACCAGAACTCCGAACTATTGCGACATCTGGACATCAAAAGGGATGAGTTAGTAAGATGAGAGGGGTCAGTGAGCCCAATGTGTGGTTGTACTCTTCATCTTGGATCACCACACAAGAAACTCGGACTTAGGGTGGTGTTCAACGAGACAACCCACCGTGTACTCCTACACAGCCTCTCATCGTTCACCTTGTATTAGGGTAGATTCACCAACACTTTTCTACCATCATCATCATGATCACTACCATCCCGACTCACATAACAGTATCATCATGTTATAACTCTAAGCATGCAATAAGCAGTAACAATTGCAGGGGCCACATGATATCAATCAACTCCTACATTTGCTAGGATTGTGGTTTTGCCTACTACTGTGACAAATGATAGGTCATGCAAAGGAATGGGTTCATCTATGCGGTAGAAACGTAGCATGGTAATCATCCTATACAATGCATAAGCGAGACATGAGAGGGAAGTGGGATTTTATCGACATGATCAATGGGGGTTTGCTTGCCTTGGTGACGAGGTTCGGGTTCTGGGTCTTCAACGAAGGGGGCAGCCTCCTGCTCCGGTTCCACCTCTACTCGACAAACAACAAGCAAAGTAGCAAAGTAAATACGTGGCGGCCGTGGCATGCTGGCCACCGAGCTGCTTGCCGTCGTGCTGGAAGACGACAAGGAGCCAGGTGGGCTCGGGCTGCCGAAACGGTAAGTTGGGCCGAGAGGCCCAGGTAGGTGGGCTCTTTTCCCCTTTTCTAATTTCCTCTCTGTTTTTCTTTCTGCTATTTGTTTTGCTGTGCTAAAATAAATAGCTAGGCATTTTATTAAATGCTGAAATTTTTTATATGGCTTTATAATAATATAGACTAGCCACTTATAAAGTTTCAACATTTTTAAAATTCAAATGATTTGAATTTTAAATAAAATAGTGGTATTTCTTTAAATCCAAGGCACTGTTTGAATATTTGAAAAATCTATGAGCATGGGATGGGTCCCACATCACTTGATATGTGATCATACTCATTTATAAGACTTTTCAAAAATCTAACATGAATTTTTGGAGAAGATTTTTATCTGGCCTTTTGAATTAATTCATCTGGGGGATTCCTTCTCCCATTTTGATTTTGAAATTGAATTTCCTTTGAAAATTTGACATGATGCAAGGTTACTTTGATCCTAGCACATTACCTAACAGAGGGTTCTGACAATAACCGCGGATGCGGCTATTCGAATAGTTTTGTTAACCTTCCAAGGGTGTAAGCTACACACACATGACCATCGGTTACCGCCAGGTCTCGCCACCGTTCAAGAGGTGACAGCGTGGATGTTCACCACGACACTTCGCTCACAACCGGTCTATTCTAGGAGTCGACTATCTGAGTTGCTACCGCTCGAGAGTCCGGCCGGTTCAACGATACGGACTCAGACAATGTAGGTGACCGAGACGCCTCCTTTAGCAGATGGTTTTCCTGCCTCACAGGTGCACCCACATATCTAGGATGATGCAACCATTCCTTTATTCTTTTTCTATGCAGATGCCAAATGGAAAGCCCGAACTAATGTGACTCCTGGACGTCGACACGGATCAAGGTACTAGGCCGAGAGGGGTCAGTGAGCCCGTTGTGTGGTTGTACTCTTTGTCTTGGATTACCATACAAGAACTCGATGCTTAAGGCGGTGTTCAACGAGACAACCCACTGTGTACTCCTACACAACCTCTCATCGTTCACCTTGTATTAGGGTGGATTCACCAACACAGTTTCACTTTCATCAACACCATGTTCACTATCATCCCGACTCACATCAAAAGTAACCTCATCGTACCACTAAGCATGCAATAATCAGTAACAGTTGTAGGGGCCACATGATATCAAACAACTCCTATGTCAGCTAGGATTGTGGTTTGCTTACTACTGTGACAAGATGATAGGTCATGCAAAGGATATAGGTTCAACTATGCGGTAGAATCGATACAAAGTGATCTCCTAAACATGCATAAGCGAGACTGAGAGGGAATTGGGATTTTATAGACATGATCAATGGGGTTTGCTTGCCTTGCTGACGATACACTGGTTTTAACTGTGGTCTTCTTCTTCGGGGGTGATAACCGTCTCGGAAAAGCTGGTACCGAAAACAATCATCAACAAGGGGGGGACAACTTCGAAAGTAAAATGCACAAGCACATGATATTTTTGTGACATGATGTATAGGGTACTGATTTGTGGCAAATTCAATTTAATTGAAGTATATTGCATTTGGAATGAAAATTCAAACTTCAAATTTGAATTCAAATTAAGCTATATGCACATTTTCTACTGTTTCCCCATTTTAAAATGGTCAAACATAAAAACAAATTGCATATTCTTAATCCTTGCATTTTTCTGATAATTTTTCATATATTATTTGTCCAATTTGGAGTTCATATGAATTTTCTATGAATTATTGAAGTTTTGGTTATTTTCTGGAATTTCTGTAATTCTATAAATGTTTTTCTAATTACTGCGTCAGCATGACGCATGGCTGATGTCATGGGGGCTCTGACGGGTGGGGTCACTCTGTCAGTGGGAGAGGGGCTAATCCCTCTCTGTTTAAACTAAACAGAGGGGTTAGGGGCCAGGGGGCCCACCTGTCATTCGTTGGGTGGGCTGATTAGTGGTTAAACAAACCACGGCCACGTCACCCGCCGGCGTTGAGCCACCGGTGACCGTCCCGCATGGCGGCGTGGCACGCAGACGGCGGCGTAGTGCGCCATCTGTAACGCTGAGTGCACCGGGATGAAGCCCGTGCACTCGCGCACCACACAGACGAGGCTGACGTCGACAGGAAGCACGGGGGCCTCGCCGGCGTTGAGCCCGGGCGGATGCTGGGCTCAGGTCCGGTGGAAAAGGACGACGGGGTCACGGGGAGGTGCACGGAGAGGCTGGGAGGAAGTGGAGGCTCACCCTAAGCACGAAGCGGAGCTCGGTGCGGCCGGGGAGAGGCTGGCGTGGAGGAATTCCTCGCCGGAATAAATGGAGGCCGGCGGTGAGGAATCGAGGACGGCGTCTGCTCCAGGGGTTCTGAGGCTCGATTGGATCCGAGAGAAGACGAAGACGGCGGTGCCAGTGCTTCTAGACACGGTAGCTAGGCTTCTCGACGTCGATGGCCACGCTGGTGCGGCGGCGTACTCCGGCGTGTGCTTCGGGTGGCGCAAGAACGGCGAGGAGGAGAGGTAGAGAGGAGATGGCGAGAGGGGGAGTGGACGCGGTGGCCTTCCAGGCGTCTCCAGGCGCCACGAGAAGAGAGAGGGAGGCAGGTAGCTGCCTGGCACGCCCACGGCGGTCTCCGGCGTGCTGCCTGCCTGCCTGTCCTGGGGAGGAAGACGCATGTGCCCTCCCCAGGTGGGCTGGGCTGGGAGGCTGGGGGGGCTTCAGTTGGGCCGGATTGGCCAGGGGGTCTTTTCCTTTTTCTTCTGTTTTTTTTTTGTTATTTTGTTTTGCCTAGGTATAAATAGCTAGGCAATTTTATAAAATGCCCAAACATTTTTATAAATCCTAGGTGACCAGTAGCTAGCCACATATAGAATTTGGACATTTTTGAAATTCAATATATTTTGAATTTCAAATCAAATAGGGTCAAATTTAATTTCCAGGGCACCTTTTGAATTTTTGAATATTCCATGGGCATGGGAAAATCCCCAAACCACTTTTGCAATGATCAGAAACAATTCTAGGAATTTTCCAAACATTCAAATGATTTTTGGAAAAAGATTTTTATCTGGCCATTTAATTAATTTTCTCAGGGCTTTTCTTTTCCCCATTTTTGAATTTCTTTTGAAATTTTGCATGATGCAAAGGGCACAAACAAACCCTAGCACTTACCCTAGTTGGGGTTCTGACAAGCCTAGATCCAGTTTTCAGATTTAGCAGATTTTTCCATGTACCATGCAATTTTCGCATCTTTGTTGGTAGATCGTTGACTAACTCGGGTTTGACGAGAGGATACCCGTGTTGGTATTGGTATGCCGGTACGAATTCCTCGTCGTTCCCGAACTCATCCAGACGGCTCAGGTAATCAGTAATAGACAGTCCTACTGCGTGGGCTTTTGCTCCATACTGTCTTATAAAGTCCGGATCTTTGTTCGGATCATACGCATCGACCTGATGCTGCTGGGGGCGCGGCCAAGTGTGCACTTTGAGCGGTTCGATCGATTGTTCTTTCTGTAGTCCGAGCTGGGCAATCTCTTTTCCGACTCTCCGCTCTTTTGCCTCAGCCGACTTTGTAATAGAGCGTTCATAGTCTGATGTGAGCGGTATGGGGTTGTGAAGCTTATTCTTCAGTTCCACGCACGCGGCGTGATCTTCTGGGGTGCGCGGGAACAATGGCTCTATCGACTTCTTCTTGTTGGCCACAGCAATCTTCCACTTTTCATAAGAAATTTTTGCGGACACTTCCAGTTCCTCAGGTGTCATCTCTCCGGGTAGCTTCTTCATATTCTGATGAGGAACTTTTGGGAGGGGTGATCACTTACGTTTCGGTGATTTCTTGCTGCTGATGCTGCTGCTACCCCTCCTAGTATAGGTACGCTTCCGCTTCTAGCTCTGAGGCTCATGAGATGGCTGAGGCGACGGTGGAGATTCCTGAGGCGACGGTGGAGACAGCTGAGCCGGAGAGTGGTGAGTCAGTGAAGGCGATGGTTGCGGTGAAGAATGGTCACGTGGCGGCGAAGGTGGATTGCTCTTCTGAAGAGTGGGTGACCTTGGCGGCACATAATTTGGAAGCACGATGTGCTCCTTTCGCCATAGGACACTCCCCTTTTTGGCTTCTCCTAGTTCATTCCGCTCCCTATCTTCACCTGCAGGGTGGTCCAGCTTTAGCTCCTCATAATCATCCATCACATCATCCACCATGACGACAACGTACCCTTCTGGAGTCGGGTTGCAATGATAAGTTGGTTTCTCCAGGATTGATAGGGACATGCCGACCGCCACCGTCACCTTTAAGTTCAGCACTTGCACGTTAAGCTCACAACGTGTGCTCTCCGTGATATAATTCACTGGGTAGCGTTTAGGAGCAGCCGTTGTAAGTGCATCATCATCATCCTGCTGCAGCTGCATAGAAGCTTGGGAGCTTTTCCGATTCGATGGGGCGCCGGTAGCATCGAATCCAGTTTCTAACAAGAGCTATTGAGGTTGGCCGCCACTTTGCTGGCTAAGTCTGCCGATCAGCTCCTCCGCCCGCTTTAAGCCTTCTTCTACATTACGCAGCCGCTCTTTGGTAGCCGTTTTCTCAGCCTCATTCGCCGCTTTCTCTCTCTCAGCCGCCGCTTTCTCAGCTGCCTCCCTTTCCTTCCTCCTCTGATGGATTTTATCTAGATATTTCTTGCTTTCCGAAGGGAAGGAAACTTTCCAACACTTGGAGCCTGGCGTGCCTCGTGCTCGTCCTGGGTGTTCTTTATTTTTTAGGGCGCGTGTGAGCTCGTCGTCATCTCTATCGGGAATGAGCCGTCCCTCTTCAATATCACGTACTCCATCTCTAATATCTTCGATGGGCAGCAGGGGATCATCTATGTGTGACTGGTTATATGTTGCCATCCCACCTTTGTCCAACGTGCCCCCATGGCCGTAAAACTAGTTTCTTGTCCGTTCGTTCCATGTTGTAGGCTCTGGAGTGATCCCGGCATCAAAATACTTGGCCTCAATTGCCTCCCACTTAGGCATGCAACCGGCGTAGCCAGCAGACCCCATTTTATGGTGGTAAATCTTCTTAGCGGCATTCGTCTGATTTATTTCAGACCTTTGCTGCGCGTACTCCGATTTCTTGTACGCCACAAAATCATCCCACTGCTCTCTTATCTTACCATAGCCGTGTTCGAAATCCGGAGTCTTGTCTAACTTGAAAAAATTTAGGTACAAGTTTCTCTTCCAATTCTTGAATTGCTCGGCCATCTTGCTGAGAGCAAACTTCTTGACTCTAGCCTCTAGCTCCAGTCTAGCTGCCGCCTCCTAAGCTGGATTATCCACCTCTGGCATCCGCAGGAGGAAATTATGCATGAGCATGTTCCAAAGCCTGTCTTTCATGGTGTCGCACACAAACGAGATTGTAGGGTCCTTTGGCTGCATCCATTCTCGAATGGTGATCGGGATGTTGTCCCTCATGAGAGTTCCGCATGCCTTCACAAATTTTTTCTTGACATCGTCCGGAGCTAACGGTTCGCCGTCTGGACCGACCTCTTCGATCCTATACCTCACATTGTCAGCCAACTTTTTGGTTGGGCCTCGTTTCGGTCTTGCGGAGGAATGACCAGATCCGGATCCGGAGGGCTAAAAGAAGAAAGAGTGTCAATATATGCATGTACATATACAGCTGCATTTTAATTAACAACATTTTAATCAACCTCGCCGGTGTTTTCGAGATTAAAGGTTCCGCCGGAGGCGGAGCCGGAGCCGGCTTGTCTCCCGTCCGATGCTACTTCTCGGTGGAGAGACTCGTCTCCCTCACCGGAATCGTTTAGAAACCGGCGGGTGACATCTTGACCTTCATTTTCGTTGATCATATCGTGAAGAAAGTTTTCCTCATTTTCATCTCTACGAAATATTGGATCCATAGTATCTGCAAATTAAGAATTGCAGGCTATTATAATGCAAATAATCAAAGTTTTAATCAATTTAAATCATTTAATAATCATTTAATAATCATCCCTCTTAGGAGAAGGCTACATGTAGAATTCACCAGATAATGTGGGCATTGTATAATGGACTCATAAACCTTAAGGTGTCAGCGACAAAGGATTTTATGAAGGCTTTTACTATCATGACACACTCAACAACCCAACCACACTACATCCATTAATAGTCACGAGAGATCCAGATGTAGTGGCAGCCTACGAGAAGTCACACTAGAAAGTGAAACCCCAACACCAACTGAGTTAACCATTTCCTCGTAGGGTTTAGGGTTAAGGTTAGGGCGCTAATGGCGACCTCGCCGGTGATTATCGGACAGGGTGTCTGGAGGGGGGGGATCAAGCCGGAGGTGTCGTTGGTACCGGACAAACATAAGGGGGTGTATCCGCGCTAGTTGATCTGTTCTGAGAAACATTCGTGTTCGGAATAAATTCATCTGGGCACTTTAACAGTACCGGACGAATCATCGGACTGACGGTCCGGAGGGGGGCGGTTCGATGTTCGGTATGTTAGAGGGGTGCGGTAGACCAACGGATAGCGTATTCGTGTTCGTTGTATTTTTCTGAGCAATTTTGATGTATAAAGTTTTTCGATCCGATATACGGATTAAAAGATATTAATTTAATAAGTTTAATTCATTTAAATCATTTAAATCAATTACTATTTTCTTTATTGATTTATTTAATATTAATAATATTAAATTTTAATACTGACCAGTGGGTCCCATTGGTCAGTGACATATTAGTTAAATTAATCTGATTAAATTAATTTAATAGTGGGGGCCCACATGTCATAGGGTGATTATTAATAAGTTTCTATTTATTTAACTTAACATCCAGTGGGACCTATGTGTCAGCCACACACATGTATTTAAAGCAATTTTAATTAGTTTATCTAATCAGAGGGCCCTAGGTGTCATACACATATCTAATCTAACAGGTTTTTAATTGATTTTTTTTAACTAATCTAACAGGGTGGGGCCACCTGTCATAGGGTGGGGGGGGGTTTCTCTGTTTGATTAATTAGAAGATTAGCCTGTACAGGGGAGGCAAGCCCCGGCGCCAAGGCCATGGACGCCGGCGAGCAGGTACTCCGGTGAGAGGGGGGGACTCCGGCGCGGCCAAGGCTAAGTGCAGCGCGGCGGTGGTTGCTGCGAGGGGGAGGCTTGGGTGCGCGGTCAAAGGGCAGCGCGCGGGGGGAGCTCGGGTCAGGGCGAGCACCACGGCCATGGAACAGAACGATAGGGAGGGGAGAGCTTGGGGGGGAGGGGCTCACATGGAGCGCGCGGAGGAGAGGGGCGGCGTGGCTCGGTGGAGTCCGTCGAGGGTGGCCGACCGGAGCAGCGGCGACGCGGACCAGGGGGGCAACGGCGAGTTCCGGGCGGCCCGCGGCTTCTGCTGCTGCGTGTCCACGCGCGGGGAAGATGAAGGCGAGGCGAACGGCGGCGAATCGGCGGGCAGCCTGCCGGCGTCGACGGGGAATTCCGCCCGTTTTCCCTTAGTTGTTTCGGTGTCGACGAGATTTGGTGGAGTTGGGGGAGGAAGAAGAGAGTTGGCGCGTATATAGTAAGGGCCATCGGTCCCGGTTGGTAGCATCAACCGGGACCAAAGACTCAACGGTCCCGGTTGGTCTTACGAACCGGGATTGTTGGCCTGGGCGGGGAGGGGCGTGGTGCTGCCACGTCGCACCAGGGTCATCGATCCCGGTTGGTAGCACCAACCGGGACCGTTGAGTCTTTGGTCCCGGTTGATGCTACCAACCGGGATCGTTGACCCTTTTTATGCAATCTTTTCGTCTTCCCGCCCTTTTCAAATATATTTTCTTTTTTAATTAGTTAGGTGTTTCAATTTAAAATGATTTTTTGTTTGGAATTTGAAAAAACTTTTAACAGCAAAAGTGCTTCAATTTAATTAACTAATCCAAAACCATTTTTTGTTTTGAAAAATATTTTTTAACTATACAATTTTACTATTTTCAATTAAAAATGCATTTTCAAATATTTATTGCATTTCATTTTTCCAAACTTATTTCAACTCAAGACTTTTGTTTGCATTCAACATGCACCATTCAAAGCCACATACTAAAATTTCAAACCTTTCTGACTTCATTTGCTATTTTTCATGCATTTAATGATTTATTTTGAGCTAAATGACACTGTAATTGGAAAACACTACAACTGAACTCGGAAAATGTTGAAACTTGGGATGGTATCATCATTTGATCCACATAGCATGTGTGCAAAAGTTGAGAGGATTACGACAAAAGCTGGATGCACTTCGTGTACAAACTGGACCATCTCTTTCAAAGTAAGAGGGTTTCAGACGAAAACTCATCTATTTCAAGGGAATTTCATTTTTCTAAACTTATTTCAACTCAAGACTTTTGTTTGCATTCAACATGCACCATTCAAAGCCACATACTAAAATTTCAAACCTTTCTGACTTCATTTGCTATTTTTCATGCATTTAATGATTTATTTTGAGCTAAATGACATCATGCTATTTTTAATTTGCTAACAGTGGTGTCACATCATGTTCAAACTTGGCTAATTTCAAACATCACAAAAAAACCCACCAATGGTTCAATACATAAAAGGTTCAATACATTATTACACATCACTTGTTTCCTACATTGTTTATGATCGCTTCTTGGGCCGTAACCACGGAGCATCTTCATTGCTTAATGGGATAGTTGGGTCAGTTTTCACTGTGAATGGAGGAATGTCATGAAACTTATCTTAATCTTCGGACATGTCTGTCTTGTCCTCGACTCCCACGATGTTTCTTTTTCCTGAAAGAACTATGTGACGCCTGGGCTCATTGTCTGATGTATTCGTATCCTTGTTTTTCCTTTTTTCGGTCTAGAAGACATGTCCTTCACATAGAAAACCTGAGCCATATCTTTGGCTAGGACGAATGGGTCGTCCGTGTGAGCAAGATTCTTGAGATCCACTGTTGTCATTCCGTACAGCTGATCGACCTTTACCCCATCTCCATTCATGTTGACCCAACTGCACCGAAACAAAGGGACCTTAAAAGTAGGTCCATAGTCAAGTTCCCATATCTCATCTATGTAACCATAGTATGTGTCCTTTGTACCATCCTCGTTTGTTGCATCAAAGCGGACACCACTGTTTTGGTTGGTGCTCTTCTTATCTTGGGCGACCGTGTAAAATGTATTCCCATTTATCTCGTACCCTTGGAAGGTCAATACAGTCTCAGACGGTGTCGCGGCCAGCAAGTAGAGTTGATTTCCAATAGTGGTGTCATGCATGAGACGTAATTGCAACCAAGTGCCGAAAGTCTCCATGTGTTTGACTTGAATCCATTGTTCTGTTGGAAATATGCCCTAGAGGCAATAATAAAATGTTATTATATATATTTCCACGTTCGTAATTAATGTTTATATTTCTGTGCTATAATTGCAATGACCCTGACTATGAGATTCAGAAGAAAACTCACTTGCATGTGTGGAAATGTAAACACCAAGAGTTCCTGGTTTAGCCTCTAAGACCAGCTCATGTGCTAACTGATGATTACGTTTTCTTAATCATGGACATTGTTCTTGTAACAAGGATGTCAGTAGCAATGGGATCATATTGTTAGCAGAACAATGATGTTGAACCGACCCCAGTATTGAATGATATACTTAGAGATCACATCGTAACAACGTTATAAGTCATATCATGAAATGTTATCATATACGTAATTCCTTAGACCATGAGAGTATCGAGTTGCTTCACACAGGAAGACATGCTTTGGTTCTTAGATGAATCCTCCGTAAATGGGAAGTAGTAAAATAAGTTCTGGGTATGTCAGATGGTGTGGCTAGTGACTGTGATAGTTCAAGAATGGGATTTGCTCCTTCACGATGAAGAAGATATTCACTTCGGGCCCACTCGGTATGAAGGTATCCATTATAGTCTGGCCAGACGCATTGTGATTCAGTCACAGGGATACCGGAATACGATAACGAGAAAAGGGACAAACGAGCAAAGAGGATAACGAGTGGCTTGTGTTCAAGAAGTTGTTACACATGGGTGCCAAACATCTCTCCTCTAACTTTGTCATATATCACGAAGCAAAGGGAATGGTACATGAATAAACATAATGGTTCACTCGAAGTTTCTTCGTGTATGTGCGGGAGTCAACATGGGTGTCCATGGCTCCGCTGTTGATTATTGGCTATTGACGAAAGGCTGTTGACCTATGTCCGGAAGATGTTCTGAGTCATGTCCGCATTATACCGAACCTATTGGGTCACACACTTAACGAGTAGTAGTCTGTTAGAATACTAGAATGGTAGAAGGTTTAGTGGAAGCAAAGCAGAATAGTTCATACGGGTACCGGAAGTAGTTCCGGGGATTTATGAAATAGTTCATAAGGGCACCAAAAGTAGTTTTGGGTATTTAAGGATATGTCCGGATCACTCTGGAGTAGTCCCAGGTGGTTTCGGAACATATGAAAATGGTAATGGGAAAGTTTACGATCAACCGGAATAGTTTCGGTGATCGGTGGACAGCTTAAACAATATGTTGTGTTCACCGGACATAATAACCTTTGCCCGGATGGCTCCGAAACCCATTTAGATGGCTCCGGAACATTCGTTAGAGGTTCCGAAAGGTATTGGAAGTGCTCCAAAAGTGTCCGGAATGTCCCGAAACAGTCCCGGTAGGTCCCGGAAGGTCCTGGAAGCTTCTAGAAGGTTCCGGAAGGTTCCGGGCAGTACCACCCACTGGCCTGCGCCCCTGGCCTTGGGGGGCAAGCCACCTAGGCTGCCTTGGCCGGCCAGGTGGTGGGGGCGCACCAAAAAGGGTGGGAGATCCTCCAGGTGGGATTTCCAAATACCATTATGGAAGGTTTCTGGTGGGAAGGTATGTGTAGGTTTGGGAGGCTTGGGAGTCCAAGTTGGACTCGCAAACCTCCTTGAGCTGCCCCCTAGGCCCCTTGGACACCTATATAAGGTGAGCCAAGGGTGGGGGAAGACACACACAATCAATCCCCAAGGCCTATGCGCCACCCTCCCTCCTCTAAACCCCGTTGCTCCACTTTTAGACCCCGGTTTAGACGCTGTTCTAGATCGGAATCCGTTAGGGTTTTCTCCCTCTAGTTTTCTCGGTGGCGTTCATCTCTGGACGGCGGAGCGCTGCTGGATTGCTGCTACGGGATGTGTGGATACTAATGGAGGGGTCGTACCTTCGACCCTTCTTCGAGGAGCTTGTTCATGGGACTTGTCCGTGGGACTAGATCGCGGGACTTGTTCGTGGGATTGATCGAGGGACTGTTCGTGGGAGAACTTGCGAGATCTACTTCCACTACATCCACGAGCTTCACCAACTCTACTTCCGCTACATCGGTTGGTGAGCCATGACCTAAAACCTTGTATGCAATCTTCTTGGATGATCTTGGGTTCTTGATTCGTAGGCCGAAATTTTTTGTTTTCTACTACGTTTCCCAACAGTGGTATCATGAGCGATCCTTGATTAGATGCATGTTTAGGTAGATCATATGTGTGATATGAGGCATTTATTTTCTTGTTGCTTCCCTGTCATGTGATTTTTTCTATGCTTGATGGAAAGTTGTGGTTTTGCTACAAGGATTGAGTTTTCCATCGATCCCTCTATGCTGCTTTCAGTATGCTGGTTGCCTTGATCATGGTCTACATCAAACTCCTTGGATCTCATCTTAATCTCGCAATAGAAGATTTAACATGGAGGGGCTTGTGGATTTTATGAACTCAAAACCACACGGGGGTCACGCGTTGAACGAAGTTTGGCTTGTGGCATTAGTTGCTACACGCACCCCGAACGTTAAACTAGCAACAATGAAGTATCGTGTTTGGTTTGTATAGGGAACAACGTTTTCCTGTAACCTGCTAATCAACCACGATAAAAGTTGCAACAACCCGTGTAGATGGCGATCTAACTCGTTTTTGCAGAGTGTGCATGTGATGTGGTATAGCCTTCAAGATTTGCAATGTGTTTGTATGAGATGCTATATGTTATGTAATATTTATTCGCGACCTGCGTGTCGTGGTACGGCATGATGACTGGAGTCATATGATTGTCACTTAATTATGGCTTGCGTGCCAGAACTGTTTATTAGCTCGAGGCAAAGCAATAGATAGATGCAAAGGTGATGATCTACGATGCGGAGGTGGACCCCGACGCACATGCCGGAAGCCGTGGTGATGTTCCCGGCGCCAAGGACAAAGTTGTTGGACACGGTGACTTCAACCACGACGACGTGAAGACAATGAAGACTTCACGAAGCAAAGGGCTATACTATATCACAAAATTTTATGAACTGCCTGTGATGTTTATCCCTTTGATGCACCCTTGTTTGATGCGTGATAGTCGTATTTTATTAGGGTGATCTCTCGCAAAACAATATCAAGTTGATAGTGTTCTTCCAACTGTAGCACCGTCTATACTATGTTTCACATCGGAGCAGGTCATGTCACATGGCTGCACACGGTGTGACGCATAAAAGACGGGTGTGTTAAAAGAACACACAACACATTACACTTGGTTATCTTGACGGTTTGGATAAAAGTTTGCTACCGGAACACGCCCATCGAAAGATGAACAAGAATCACCTTTGGCGTGATTGGCAAGTTGGCCTACCGGTCCAGTCTAAGTCATCAGTGATGTCACATCAATGGCGGACGATTGGGTTGGATCTTGAATCACTCCAGCATCAATTACGAGAGATATTGATCTGAGTGGGAGCGCACTAAGTAATTAAATTGATTAATCACAAGTGCAACTTAATTATGAACAAAGTCTTAGTATTTGCATTATCGTTGTAGAATAATGGCTCGCGTTACCACCTTCCCAATTGATTTTGATTAACTGTTTTATCTGGTAAAAACTTTACGATTGGTACCGTATTGTGAGGACTATCCTCAATAGTGTCGAGAAGGAGCTTGTCCTATCGCAAATTTTTGATGCTCTCCCGCTGATGCTATGGATGATGTGACTTATGTCCATAATCCAAAATGCTAGAATTCCACGACAACTAAGTGCATTGTCTTCACCACCATGAAACCCGAACTTCGAAAAGTTTGGGATAGTTATGTTATATTCATGGAACTGAAAATAAGTTTTCAGTAGTAAGACAATTAATGTTGGATATAAGATATCTAGTACAATGTATGATTGTAAGCATTAGTGAAAATGTTCATTGTGCTCTAAACAAAACTGATAAGTGTGGGATCCAGAAGAACAATGATCATATGATGATGAGGGTTAAGGGAAAGGAAGTTCCATAGGGTGTTAGTAAGACTTACACGCCGGAAAGTCCATGGCCTGCGCCACCCTTGATCATGTGTGGTCTTCTGTGAGTAGGAGTGACATTGGAAATAGAACTATGATACGTATAAAGGCAAAACGAAAGAAGACTGGAATAACTAGCTCAGAAATGAAAGTCATACGGAGTTATAGATGAATTCATTGCTGGTCAAGAGATGTAATTCTTGGGAATCATGATTAAGCAGTTAATTGTGAATTCTGTATATTATGATTAAACTGTTGATCACCGGAATATCAGATCGATTGCATATTGTTGCAACTCGATGCAAGAAATACTATGGCCTTTATGACTAGCTAATGATGAGTTTTGACACGCTCGGGAACACGGTAAAAGGTTTACTATACCGTGTGTTGACTCTATGATTATCTTCATAATTCATTTTAGAGTTGAGTAAATTGTTACTACACTTTAGCCTTGTTGCAAAACATCATTTTGAATCATGTTTGTTGCAAGAGAGTTGTTCAAAGCTATGAATAACGTAAAGGCCATACTTCCATTATGAATAGGGTGTATGTTATGAATCTTGATAATAATACTAAACATCCATAACACTAACGCTAAACGTCGCAAGACTGACAGAAATACCACATAGATGTGGCACTGCCGTTTATCACAAGTGACATAACATGCATGAAGAATTTCCATAAGTGATGGACTTTCGAGTCATATGATTATGAATCACTTGACGCTTGCGATCTTTGTCTCGAAGTAATGTGACTAAAACACCGTTAATAGGCCATACATGAACGGGCAACTAAACCATTGGTAATCATACATGATGATGTGTGTAGTCCAATAAGTGTAGTTGTGTGCAGTGGATTCCCTATCTTCACTCATGAGTTGAAGTAGATATGTGGATATCTGTTCAATAGAGACATACGTCTGAAATCTTTGAAATGTTCAAGGAATTTTAGAGTGAAATAGAAATTCATTGTAACAAGAAAATAAAGCTTCTGCAAATTAGATTGTAGAAAGTAATATTTTAGTTACAAGTTTAGTGAACGTCTGATGAGTTGTGAAGAACTGTCATAACTTGCGTCTCCCGGAACATCACTATGAGTAAAGTGTTCGAGAGATGTAATCAAGCCATGTATGACACGGTAAAGATCAAATATGACGTTTATCAATTTGCCATTATACTTATTAAAGTTATGCGTTAGTGACTACGGCTTTTACACTGAAAAGAGCATCATCAAATCTGTTGAAATGACACCATATTAGATGTGGTATGGACTGTTAAAACCATGCTGTCTTTTCTTAAAATTTGGGTATATGAGGCATATGTTTGACATACTCAAAACCCCAAATCAGATAAGTGCTACTTTGTTAAGGTTATGCCAAAAGTTTTGGTATTCCTCTATCACTACACAAAAGCAAAACTGTTTGCTGTTAAGAACAATGTGTTTTGAAGAAAAATAGTTTCTTACAAAAGAGTGAGTGGGAGGACAGTGCAACTTGTCAAAGATTGTTGAATCTTCAGAGGAGTGCGCAGCTGAACCACACAGGTTAGAAAAAAATCGTACAAACATTCATGATATGTAAAACGAGATATTGTTGTTCGACAATGATAAACCTGTGATATACAAAGAAGAGTTGATGGGCCCTGACTCCGGGATTTGGCTAAATGCCAAATAATCCGAGATAGTATCCATGGAAGTAAGTCAAGTTTTGAACTTGGTAGACCCTCGGAAAGACTAAAAGTCTGAAGAATATATATATGGATCTATAATTGATTCGGATGAAATTGTTTTATCCATAAAGCTCAACTCGTTGGAAAATTGTTTTCTAGCAAGTTCAAAGGTTGACTACGACGAAGTAGTTTCGACCGTAGAAATGCTTTAGTCAGTTCGGGTTATACTAGCAATTACTACATATCTCATTTATAGGATATGGTAGAATGAACGTCAAAAACAAAGTTCCTACACGGAAATATAACAAAGGACGTATACGTGATACGACCGGAATGTTTTGTCGATTCAAAGGATGCTAAAATAGATGCAAGCCTTGGATATCCAGTGATGGACTGAAGCTAGCATAATGGAGTTGGAATTTTCGTTGTGATGAAATTGCGAAAAGAGTTTGTTTTCATCAGGAATAACGAAGATGCTTGAATATTCAAGAAAGTAAGTGGGAGCTGAATAATATTTCTAAAACCTTATGTAGATGACATATTGTTGATTGGAAATGATATAAATTTCTTGACACGAATAAGGACTTCGTTGGAAATAGTTTTCAGTTGAAGAATTTGGGCTGATATAGCATTAGGATTGAGCACAATGATCTATGTAGATAGTAAGTGCCTGATCATGCTAAGACCAACATTACATGTTGACATGATACTAAAGTAGTTTAGCATGAAAACGCCAAGAAGAATGTTCTTGTCGAGGTCACGGTGAAAAATTATTTGCAGATATCAGTGTTCATGAACACAGATAAGCAAAAACACATGAATTGAATTCCACTCACCTGTGTGTTTGGATTAATCATGTACACCATAATATGTAAAACGACCAGATATGTCCAACGCTCCAAAAGGTTGTGAGCAAGATACCAAAGTGATCAATATGTTGATCATTGGACAAACAATGAAAAGTTAAACTTATGATAGATAAGATTTGTTTCTCGGAAAATGGAGAGAATGAAGAGCTCGTTGTAATGGGTTACACCAGCTGAATTTTTGATGTAAATAGTACACCAATTCAGTCTTCATACTTACTCCGACCGATTTTCGATTTTAATTGGGATTATGTGTTTCACACGTAAGGGTGGCGCAGTATGAAGGAACTTTGTCAAGTTCGATACTGTGGCGAATTCTATAACACTGGCTAAGTATATTGTTGCTTAAAGAAATAACAAGGGAGGGTATTTTGAATCATCAGTTCATTTATGAACATGGTATGGTTTCCAAGATGCTTAAAGCTCATGGAACATTTATGAATGATTTCATGACTTATTCTAAAGGAACCAAGGTCCTGCCAAATGATTCAAACATATACAAAGCAAAACTGATAAAATTAGTGAATTTTATGATAGCGTGAAAACGCGAAGATATGCAAGATACAAACGGGCCTGAAACATCAGATCCGATGATGAAGTCTATACCACAAATGAAGCATGTATTACACCGGTATGCCATAGGTGTAAAATGCTCAAGCACTGATAATATTATTGACTATAGTGCAAGTGGGAGACTGTTGGAATATGCCCTAGAGGCAATAATAAAATGTTATTATATATATTTCCACGTTCGTAATTAATGTTTATATTTCTTTGCTATAATTGCAATGACCCTGAATATGAGATTCAGAAGAAAACTCACTTGCATGTGTGGAAATGTAAACACCAAGAGTTCCTGGTTTAGCCTCTAAGACCAGCTCATGTGCTAACTGATGATTACGTTTTCTTAATCATGGACATTGTTCTTGTAACAAGGATGTCAGTAGCAATGGGAACATATTGTTAGCAGAACAATGATGTTGAACCGACCCCAGTATTGAATGATATACTTAGAGATCACATCGTAACAACGTTATAAGTCATATCATGAAATGTTATCATATACGTAATTCCTTAGACCATGAGAGTATCGAGTTGCTTCACACAGGAAGACATGCTTTGGTTCTTAGATGAATCCTCCCGTAAATGGGAAGTAGTAAAATAAGTTCTGGGTATGTCAGATGGTGAGGCTAGTGACTGTGATAGTTCAAGAATGGGATTTGCTCCTTCACGATGAAGAAGATATTCACTTCGGGCCCACTCGGTATGAAGGTATCCATTATAGTCTGGCCAGACGCATTGTGATTCAGTCACAGGGATACCGGAATACGATAACGAGAAAAGGGACAAACGAGCAAAGAGGATAACGAGTGGCTTGTGTTCAAGAAGTTGTTACACATGGGTGCCAAACATCTCTCCTCTAACTTTGTCATATATCACGAAGCAAAGGGAATGGTACATGAATAAACATAATGGTTCACTCGAAGTTTCTTCGTGTATGTGCGGGAGTCAACATGGGTGTCCATGGCTCCGCTATTCATTATTGGCTATTGACGAAAGGCTGTTGACCTATGTCCGGAAGATGTTCTGAGTCATGTCCGCATTATACCGAACCTATTGGGTCACACACTTAACGAGCAGTAGTCTGTTAGAATACTAGAATGGTAGAAGGTTTAGTGGACGCAAAGCAGAATAGTTCATAAGGGTACCGGAAGTAGTTCCGGGGATTTATGAAATAGTTCATAAGGGCACCAAATGTAGTTTTGGGTATTTAAGGATATGTCCGGATCACTCTGGAGTAGTCCCAGGTGGTTCCGGAACATATGAAAATTGTAATGGGAAAGTTTACGATCAACCGGAATAGTTTCGGTGATCGGTGGACAGCTTAAACAATATGTTGTGTTCACCGGACATAATAACCTTTGCCCGGATGGCTCCGAAACCCATTTAGATGGATCCGGAACATTCGTTAGAGGTTCCGGAAGGTATTGGAAGTGCTCCAAAAGTGTCCGGAATGTCCCGAAACAGTCCCGGTAGGTCCCGGAAGGTCCTGGAAGCTTCTAGAAGGTTCCGGAAGGTTCCGGGCAGTACCACCCACTGCCCTGCGCCCTTGGCCTTGGGGGGCAAGCCACCTAGGCTGCCCTGGCCGGCCAGGTGGTGGGGGCGCACCAAAAAGGGGTGGGAGATCCTCCAGGTGGGATTTCCAAATACCATTATGGAAGGTTTCCGGTGGGAAGGTATGTGTAGGTTTGGAAGGCTTGGGAGTCCAAGTTGGACTCCCAAACCTCCTTGAGCTGCGCCCTAGGCCCCTTGGCCACCTATATAAGGTGAGCCAAGGGTGGGGGAAGACACACACAATCAATCCCCAAGGCCTATGCGCCACCCTCCCTCCTCTAAACCCCGTTGCTCCACTTTTAGACCCCGGTTTAGACGCTGTTCTAGATCGGAATCCGTTAGGGTTTTCTCCCTCTAGTTTTCTCGGTGGCGTTCATCTCTGGACGGCGGAGCGCTGCTGGATTGCTGCTACGGGATGTGTGGATACTAATGGAGGGGTCGTACCTTCGACCCTTCTTCGAGGAGCTTGTTCATGGGACTTGTCCGTGGGACTAGATCGCGGGACTTGTTCGTGGGATTGATCGAGGGACTGTTCGTGGGAGAACTTGCGATATCTACTTCCACTACGTCCACGAGATTCACCAACTCTACTTCCGCTACATCGGTTGGTGAGCCATGACCTAAAACCTTGTATGCAATCTTCTTGGATGATCTTGGGTTCTTGATTCGTAGGCCGAAATTTTTTGTTTTCTACTACGTTTCCCAACATGTTCATCCTCCCCCGGGAACTTGGAGCGTAGAACATTCTTGTGTTCCTCGATATACGGTTGGACGAAGGTAGAACTTTGTAGAACTGTGTAGTGTGCTTGAGTCAAAGAATGCCCATCCTGAAATATCTTTGCTTTCTTTCCTAGCATTCCTTTTCCACTCAGTCTCCCCTCATACCGCGATTCAGGAACACCAATCGGCTTAAGGTCAGGAATAAAGTCAACACAGAACTCAATGACCTCCTCTGTTCCATAGCCCTTGGAGATGCTTCCTTCTGGCCTTGCACGGTTACGAACATATTTCTTTAAAACTCCCATGAACCTCTCGAAGGGGAACATATTGTGTAGAAATACAGGACCTAGAATGGCAATCTCGTCGACCAGGTGAACCAGCAGATGTGTCATAATATTGAAGAAGGACGGGGGGAACACAAACTCAAAACTGACGAGACATTGGACCACATCCTTCTGTAGCCTTTCCAGACTTGCATGATCGATTACCTTCTGAGATATTGCATTGAGAAATGCACATAGCTTCACAATGGGTACTCGAACATTTTCTGGTAGAATCCCCCGCAATCCAATCGGAAGCAACTGCTTCATAATCACGTGGCAATCATGAGACTTGAGGTTCTGGAATTTTTTCTCTGCCATATTTATTATTCCCTTTATATTTGACGAGAAGCCTGCCGGGACCTTGATACTTCTAAGGCATTCAAAAAAGATTTCCTTCTCTGCTTTGGTAAGAGCGTAGCTGCTTAGACGCCCTTTATCAGTATGCCTGTGGTATGGGTCTTTCATACGTTGATGGTCCTCCCGTGCTTCTGGTGTATATTTTGACTTCCCATACACGACCAGGAACCCTAGAAGGTTCACGCAAAGATTCTTCGTCACGTGCATCACGTCGATTGAAGAACAGTCCTCTAGGTCTACCCAATAGGGTAGCTCCCAAAATATAGATTTCTTCTTCCACATGGCCGCGTGTCCGGTAACGGCGTCTTTCGGAACAGATTGACTGCCAGGACCCTTTCCAAAGATTACTTCTAGGTCATTCACCATACCAAATACATCAGCACCTTTAGGGAGCTTAGGCTTTTTCCGGTGATCTGCCTCACCGTTGAAATGCTTGCCTTTCTTTCTCACGATATGATTGGGCGGCAGAAATTGACGACACCCCAGGTACACAACCTTCTTACATTTATCCAAATATATACCTTTAGTCTTACCTAAACAGTGCGTGCATGCATTGTATCCCTTGTTTGACTGTCCTGAAATGTTACTAAGAGCGGGCCAATCATTGATGGTTACGAAAAGCAACGCTCGCAGGTCAAATTCCTCCTGTTTGTCCTCATCCCACACGTGTACACCTGGTTTGGCCCACAGCTCCAAAAGTTCATTGACTAATGGCCTTAGGTACACATCAATGTCGTTGCCGGGTTGCCTCGGTCCTTGGATGAGCACTAGCATCATGATGAACTTCCGCTTCATGCACAACCAAGGAGGAAGGTTGTAGATACAGAGAGTCACAGGCCAGGTGCTGTGACTGCAGCTCTGCTCTCCAAAAGGGTTCATTCCATCTGTACTTAGACCAAACCATAAGTTTCTTGCTTCATCTGTAAAGTCTGAGTGGCCTCTCTCGATTTTTCTCCACTGCGACCCATCAGCGGGGTGTCTCAACTTCCCGTCTTTCTTACGGTCTTCTTTGTGCCATCGCAGCAACCTGGCATGCTCCTTGTTTCTGAACAGACGTTTCAACCGTGGTATTATAGGAGCATACCACATAACCTTAGCAGGAACCCTCTTCCTCGGGGGCTCGTCATCTCCCTCAGCATCACCAGGGTCATCTTGTCTGATCTTGTACCGACTCGCAGTGCATACCGGGAATTTATCCATACTCTCGTACTTTTTACCGCGGTACAGGATGCAGTCATTAATGCATGCATGTATCTTCTGCACATCTAATCCTAGAGGGCAGATAACCTTCTTTGCTTCGTGTGTTGTCGCGGGCAATTCGTTATCCGGTGGAAGCTTCCACTTCATTATTTGAAGTAACTTCTCAAATCCGGTGTCAGAACAACCAAAATCTGCCTTCCATTTCAACAGTTCCAGTGTGGTACCGAGCTTTGTGCTGCCATCTTCGCAATTTGGGTACAAGGGTTTTTTGTGATCCTCTAGCATGGTCTCCAACTTCTCCTTCTCTTTTCCTGTTTCAAAGTATCTCTTTGCATCAGAGATGACCCGACCAAGACCATCAGCGGTCTCATCCGATTCCCGTTGTTCTTCTTCATTGTCACTTCGAGGAGCTTCATCTTCTTCATGGTCTTCCATTGCAGTGTCACCGAATTCTTCAGGGGACATAGGATAGCTATCATCATCCTCCTCTTCTTCATTGTCTTCCTGCCTAACCCCTCTTTCTCCGTGCTTGGACCAACAATAATATCCGGGAATGAAACCTCTCCGAAGCAGGTGGCCTTGAAGTGTTCTCGAGGAAGAGTACTCTGCCACGTTTCGACAGTCAATACAGGGACAAGGCATAAAATTATCCACTTTGTTTGCATTAGCCACATCGAGAAATGTATGCAGGTTTGTAATAAACTCGGACCCGCGTCGATCGTTGTACATCCATCGCATCCGTGCTTCGATCTGCGTCATATAATTAACCATTGCAATAACTTCGTGAATAGTGAAAAGACCACTATATATGCACACGTGCAGTATTTTTGTATCAGTTACAGATGGAGAAGATAAGGTTGCTAACCTCGGCCGAGGATACGATGTTCTGAGGACCTAAGTGTGGCTCGGACATTTTTTCGAACACCTGGTGTGCAATCAAAGGAAAAAAAATTCTAGCACCCACCCCACCCCAACACAATCCTGAAATTTTTTGAGGCAAAATGGCAAAGTGCTGGCTGGGGGCTTATATAGCCAGGGCAACAGTCCCAGTTTTTGCCAACAACCGGGACCAATGCCTCGCAGTGCGCCACGTGTTGGTCGCCAGAGCATTGGTCCCGGTTTGTGGCAACAACCGGGACCGTTACCCCACATGAACCGGGACCGTTGCCCAATACAGACGAACCGGGACCATTGCGTGGCATCGGTCCCGGTTCTGAAATGAACCGGGAGCGATGTCGTTTTTGAGCTGGACGAAAGGGGGGTCTCTCCACTAGTGCCTTAATATTGGGCTGGGCCCATGTAATTTCGAAATAATACCTTATAGGCTGTTTTTAGTGTACGTATGTGTGGGGAAACTGAGTTAGGGTTGTTTTCGGACCCCTTCTCCAAGGGGTCACGAAAATCCCCTCTGTTCCCCCATATATACAGCCCTTAGGGCGTCGTTTAGACTTGGGTTTTAATTAGATTTAAGTTAGCCATAGCAGCAACTTAGAGTTCTTCGTTTGTGTCGTCCGACCAGGCGAAGACCGCATTGGAACCCCAACTTTCGTCAATCAATCATCTTATATTCGCAATATCCAGATTGCAATTCTTAGTTCTTTCTTGTTCTTTCGATTGCTTGCAGGAATTAGACCTTCGTGGTCAGGTTGATTGTGCATCTGCGGGATAAATAACCTCTCGGAGTTGGTTTAGCGATCGCTAAGGCCCAACGTCTTCACACGTTCGTAGTCGGGTCGTGAAAGTCGTCTCCACCATAATCGATCTCAAACATCTCATCGAAACATCGGGACACCTTCGCCTCTATCAGAAGGTGAATCAAGCGTAGCACTGGTGCTAAGAGCGGTACCTTTTCTTGTAGTGGATGGTAAAATCGGAACCTTAGGGTCTCCATTATTACCCATAGCGGATAAATTGCAGCAAGAAAAATAACTTCAAGTAGACTTGTAAATAGAGTTATGCTCCCCGGCAACAGCGCCAGAAAACAGTCTTGATGACCCACAAGTGTAGGAGATCGCGATAGTCTTTGCGGGTAAGATAACCCAATTTATTGATTCGACACAAGGGGAGCCAAAGAATATTTATAAGCTTTAACAGTTGAGTTGTCTATTCAACCGCACCCGAAAGATATTTGCTTGGCAACGAGATATAAGTGGTAACGGTGGTATGGAAGTGATAATGGTAACGGAAATAGTGGTGATAAAGCAACGAAAGTAAAAACGGTAGAGTAAAGTAACTTGCAACAAGCATAATTAAAAACATTGTAGGCTAGGGGAACAGATGGTTGGGTGCTGCATGGATGAGAGATATCATATATTTTACTTGGGGCAAGGCACACAGAAAAGTAATGAACATCTAGGCATATATCAAATATTAGGCATGTATCCCGAAGGTAGTTGTATGTGCTTGCAATAAGAACTTGCACAACATCTTTTGTCCTGCCATCCCGCTAAAAACGGGGGACAAAAGGAACTTATGGAGATTAGGGTGCTCCTGTCAAAGAGCACTGGAACAAAGTATTAACAATCAATGGATACATGGAATCCTCAAGTTATAGTCCATCCCCTTTGGTGTCCCAAGCTGTCACCATTGGGATCGCCGATTCTGGACTATAACAGGTGCATAAAACTCATAGATAGGATCAAGAACACAAATATATTCATGCAAACACATAGGGTTCAGATCTGAAAACATGGCACTAGAGCCCAAAGTGACAAGCAATAAGAACAACAAGTTGTATCAAAGATGATAAACACCATAGTAGATGATAGTCAACATGCCGCCAACAATCTGACTAACAATTACATGATCTAACTCATCCAATCCCTACCACCCCCTTTGCCTACAACAGGGAATTACTCACACATGAAAGGAGAAGTCATGGAGGGATGATGGTGTGGCGATGGTGATGACAATGGCGATGATTCCCCCTCACCAGAGGTCAAAACATCCTACAGATTAGCTCTCTCGGAGAAGAACAGAGGGTGGCGGCGGCTCCGCGACGAGAATTAGAAAAGCGACTTCTGTTCTTGAATTTCCTCGCCGAGGGTAAAAATAGGAGTCCTGGTAGGGCACCAGAGGGGTGGGGCCCACCCAGGCGCCCTGGTGGCGTGGCTAGGGGCCAGGACGCGCCACCTGGCCGCCTGGGCCAGGGGAAACCCGCCTCTGGCCCCTCTTCTGACATGTGGTTCCTCCCGGTGCGTGGATTTTCTGTACTTTTTATGGGAATTTTCCGGGACACCTAAAAATCCATTTTCCTGCACACAAGCAAACCATACAGGATACTCTGTGGAAAACAGCGTCAGTCCGGGTTAGTTTCATTCAAATCATCAAGAATGAGGCCAAAACAATAGAAAAGTGTTTGGAAAAGGCGATTCGTTTCAGACGTATCAGGCACCAACACACCCAAGAGTAACAAGATCCACAAGGGATTAGTGGGAGGAATCAAATATCTTTCTTTGGAAGTGTAGATCTGGGCCTTCTCCTCCAATCCCTAGAGCAACAAGTTTTGATGGATAGAGAGGGAGATCCGGCAAGCAGGAGCGGCACCAGGGGTATTATTGGGTTTTCGGTTGTCTACCCAAGATTTTGATAAACCACTGGTTTTATTTTATAAAATATGCTAAATTTGTGATAAAACAAATAATTTTTTTATCAAAACAGTGATGATTGTAGCAATATGAATACCTCCTCCAAAATGATATCCATCATCTATTACCTAACGCCACCACTTCAGGCAAGATTAGAGCTTGGGAAACAATTAAGGAAAGAGAGGGATAACAGGTAAGTCTTCTTGGGGATGAAGACCCCCCTTTTATAGGTGGGGACAAATCCAACCGTTATGTGAATTTAGTGCACTCGCAAGGTAGTACCGCTCTATTTCAAAAGAAGAGCCCAAGCAGCAAAAGACTTCGGCAATGTACAAGTAGTGCATTGGTAGTGTGCGGCAGTACCGCTGGAGCGATACTACTACCCTACTACACTGGATTGGTGGTGGATGGAGTTACTGAGTTCTGGTCCGGCAGTGGTAGAGATAATTCTAAGCATGAGAAGCTATCGACAATCCGGTAGTACCTACGACACTCACTGCAGCAGTACCACTAAAGCGGTACTACCGCTCGACCACACGGTACTTGTCATGGGAAAAACACGCCAGATGTCCTTATTGGAGAACTTAAAGTGGGGCTTGGCTACGAGTGGATACAATGTGGAAGAGTCGATCGGTGGAGAGTCAGCACAAGAGAGACACAGGGATTTACCCAGGTTCGACCCCTCGATGAGGTAAAGACCTACTTCCTGCCTTTCTTGTATTATATGTGGGAGATCTTGATTACAAGGGCCCTAGAAGTCGTCAGTGTCTAAAGAACTAGTGTAAGATGATTCGCCCCTAGGACGTCCCAGGTCCTTGGCTTATATACACGTCGGGTCCTAGGGTTTTACAAGGAATCCTACTATAGTACGAGATAGAGCGAAGTTCTATCTCATTGGCGATTCTGGTCTTCCAAGGCGGCTCGGCTCTTTCCATGTGCACCGATCTTCATCTTGTAACACGACTGGTTCACTGGTGGTATCTTCGCCTGGGCCTTCTCTTCCACGAGCAGGCCCATAGGCCGACTCCCTTCGTCTTGTGCAGTAAGGCCTTGTAACAGCCCGGAAATTTCAGCCTAATTAAAAAATTTGTTTGTTGCTTTATTTTGTTGATTGATAGAATTGTTTGTAGTATTTTCTTCACCAATTTATTAATTGGTGATTATATTCCCCCCTCCTTCTCATATCGGCAAGCATGATCGAACCATTCCACCATGGCACACGACCTTTTGCGACATCGGGTTTCACCCGATAACCGTCGCAACCTTCGGCACAAGACCAGCCATCGCCATCGGTACGAAAACCCTCATTTATATTTAAATGGATTATTGTATACGGGCGCCAAAAAAATTCTCGAAACGGTTTCTAAGTGAGGTAGAAGTGAATGACTCGTCGCGCGGAGCGCATGGTTCGAGGTTTCGTCCGGATGGGAGGTCGTATGGACTCCCGGCAGTCAGAATTGTAAACATCGGACGCGAGAGAGAAAAACCGAGGGTGTTTGTGTAAACCTGCCAGCCAAAACAGGCTATAAATAGACAACCACTCTCTCCCATCCATTTTAGGGTTTCCCTAGTGCATTTTTGCAGCCATCCCCTCCAAATATTCCCAGATCTGCCTCCAGACCCTCCAGATCCCGAAACCCTAGCCCTCCAGGCCACCAGAGCCGTCGATCTAGCCGACCAGTGGATCCGATCACGCCACGTCGCCCTCCCAGGCCAGCACCAGCCAGTCGGCCGCCACCGGGCCCCACAGGGCCAGATCTCGGCCTGGATGCCCTCCGTCGTGCCGCCACCTTGCCACACCCGCCGATCGCCGCCGCCGGCGAGCAGCCGCCGCACCACTCGCGCCCCGATGAGCCCGCCTGTGTCGCGCGCCTCTCCCTCTCCTCCTCCTCACCGCCCTCCCCTTCTCCCCTCTGCTGCAGACACCAGGCCGTTGCGCCATGGATGGCCGGAGCTGCGCTAGCCACCGCGCGCCATGGCCGCAAGGACCTCGAGCCAAGGGCTCGACATCCTCATCGCCGACCCCCTCGTGATGGATCTACCGTCGACTCCTCCTCCCTACGCCATCTCGCCCACCATGTATCCACTTGTCATGTTACCTTGCTGTAGGGTGCCCATATTTTGCTCCAAAGTGTTTGTACCTGTTAATTTTTCATCCTTGTTTGCATATTGTTGTACTTTGCTAGCCTTATTGTTATTGATCCATGCCTCCTATGATTTGACCACAATGGAGTGGATTGCTCTATGTCATGCATATTTTCATGTCATGTATTTGCTATGCCATGTTATCTTTGCTGGTAATGTATTTCTTGATCTTTCCAAGTGACTACTTGCTATTTCTGTCAACTACTCTGAAAATCTGCTAAGTCTGGAATATGGTTTACCTGTTTTGCATGCTTGTTACATATTTATCCATGTGTCTTTTGACCACAAGTGCTATGAATGGATTGTTGAGAATCATGTAGAATCCATGTTCATGCATTGCATTTTCATGTTTCTGTAATTTTGATATTACTTTTTCTACTGCTCATAGAGCATGATTATAACAGTATGACCTGATTCCTATTTTCCACAAAGTCTATAATCTGAAGTAGTTCTTTTTCATCCTTGTTATATGTTGATCCATGGTTCTTTGAGCATAAGCATAATGTACGGACTCATGTGCATCATGTAAGATAGTTGTAGATATATTGATTTGTTAGTTTGGAGTTTGGTTGATATTGCTTTACTTGATGTTTAGAGGGCATGTTATTAACCTTTTGCCCTATTTTCCTGATTTCACTAAGTCCTAAACCAGTAGCATAAATTAGCCTTTTGCATGGGTTCTAATTATTTAATCTTGATGCTTATGTACATGAAACCTGTATGCCATGTCTTTCTTGTCATGTCTAATGTTAATCCATATCATTTTTGTGCATGTTTGCAATCTGTAGTATGTTGTTTCATTGCTCTCAAATGTGCTACCTGATGTTGGCAGATTGTGTTCATAACTTGTGATGCTTGTATTTTTTTTAACCGTAACTCCGTTTGGGGTGTTATTTATATATAACTTGACTAGAATTTCGTGTAGATTATGATTGTGCTATTGTTTGATGCTGTTAACCAATCTAAAATATGGTTTAGGGCAGAATAGTACCAAATTCTTTAATTGGTTATGGGTACTTAGCTGTTTGCCATGTTTAGGGTGTTACCTCATTTACACTTGACTAACATAGATAGTTTACTTTAATGCTTCACCTCTTGGCATGATTGCGTGACATGTCATGCTCGGGTGAGATGTCATGTTAACAACATTTTCTCATGTTGTGTAGTTAAACAACTGAAAACAATCTAAATGTCCGGTATCGTCGTGTGTGGATGATACTTCACTTAACCTGTTAGTAATCGCTCTCGACGGTATATCCGTATCGTAGTGCGTTGTCTCGCATTGCCTTCTTGATCTTGTTGCTTGTTGGTGATTGCTTCGTAGTAATAGATGCTTGATCGTCGATTGCCTTTCCAGTGTTTTCTTCTTGTCTGCTCCCGCGATTACTCTCGGAGACGATGCGAGCTTGCAATCGACTACACCTTCGAAACCCAACTTATCAAAAGGCAAGGACTATACATTACTTATGATCCGTTATATTATAACCAGCAGTTCGCATGCTAGTCTAGATTAGGTTCTGTTGCACCCCCACTCAGAATACAGGAGAACCCCGTGCTCCAACCCAGAGATCAAGTCTGATGGAACACGGCACTGCTTGATATAGAACTGAACAACTTCTATTACCAATGAAATGGGTATAAGGGGTAAATTACAATGCTAGCGGAGCAATGCGGAGAACCACCTTACTCCTAATGCTAGCAACGGGACTACATCAAGTAGCACCATAACTTTATAGCAGTGGAACAACGGGGACGATGGTGAACTCCACTCCACGGGGAAACTGACTGGGGCTCCTTCTAGCTCGCAAACACCGGGAACGTCGTCCTACACAATCACATCATTGTCTACAAATCTAGCATGACACGTCAGGTCAGTACATTGAATGTACTTGCAAGTTCACAACAATAACATATCAATCAGGTTAGAGCATATTAATGAATCAAGCATGTGAGAAGCACAATAATATAAACTAGTATTGTAAAGTAGATAACCATCGTCCGACTTATTCGAGATCACCTTACTCGTGATCACTTGCAACATCTCATACCGGGATCACTCCAGATCCATAACTCGGGATCACTCCGGATCCATATATCGGGATCACTCCGGATCCATAACTCGGGATCACTCCAGATCCATAACTCGGGATCATTCTGGATCCAATCAACATCTCATGACTACCGCGTAGTCATCTCACCAACCTCTCGTAAGATTCGCAAGCTTACCATAACTTTCACTAATCCACAGGTGCATCACAATCTCTCATCCATACTACTGTGATCGAACGGTGTGACTTACTATGTACTTTTCCATAACCGAGAACGTGGCTATTTGAATAGATTTGACTCTGTAGAGTTCACGCACTTTACCCACACTATGGAGTTCTTCCCTCATCCGGTACCTTGGAACGTCTCCCACGAAATGGACTAGGATTTCTCCAACGAGACCGTTCTTCCGGTGCCTCCCTTACTGTATCACCCGGCATACTTTTCAAGTCATGCCGTGGGTATCCCTGTGTCCTCCAGACACCGACCACCATCGTGGCAAATGGCCACCTCGTGGCAAACGACATTGTCCAAAACATGGACTGAGCTCAATAACCAAACCGGCTCTCAAGACTATCGCCGCTTACCGGGCCAGGGTAACTGCACGCGCATAGCCTTCCCTCCTTGATGATACGCATAAGAGAACACACCGATAGACCGATCCAAGGCCTTCCCATACAGGCGAGTGTGGCTGCACTGAAAAGTTCGGTTCGGTGGCACCTGATCACACCACATGAAGCCTGTCTCCAAAAGCATAATCATCAAAAGTCATAACAATATCCCTAAAATAATCCAAGGCACGACCATGGCTATGTCATAATCCAAAGAATAATCCGATGAATACTTAGCCATGTCGGATGATCAAAGTAATACTAGCAATCACAGTGTTTATCATAGCAAGATCATAATCACAACTAACAAACATATTGAATCCAACCAATATTCATGGCAATAGCATAATCATGGTGAACTCCGAGCATGCCGTGAATAATCACCCTAATAATCCGAAAACTACGACAAGTTTTGTAACTATGTTAAAGTTTTACGAAGATGCAAAAAGAGAATTGTGGCTTGCCTTTCACCAAAGGAGTGTGAAATACTCCTGGTCTTCAACACAGTGAAAACCCTGCAAATATATTTTTAAAATGGCAAGATAAAGGTCACATAATTTTTTTACTTTTAAACATCAATTATTAATAGAACAACATGGCACAAAAGTTATGCCAAAATAAAGAGGAGATCAAGAGCAAAATAATGGAAAAATATTCAACTCATTTGGACTTGTAGAATAAAAGATATAGCAGGTCAAAGTTGGGTCAAACAATCAGTTGAAAAAGATTTAAATTGATTTACTAGGATTTTCCAGAGGGGTGACGTCGAAAGTGTAATCTGGCTTTATGCTTCCACTTAAAACGGGTTCGGGCTGGGGTTTTGAGGCTGACAGTAGGCCAGCCCTGGACGGTTTTGAAGAGGGGGAGAGGGAACAGAGGTGAGGAGCTCACCGGCGGCAATCCCGCCGGTGGGAGGGCACGACTGCGGGTGGCGAGTGTGCAGGTGGCTCGGGGAGGCGACATTGAGCACTCCCGTACCAGCAGTGTCCCGAGAGGTGGCCGGACGGAGAGGCCCTCTTCTTCCCGGCGGCGGGGCCACGGGCTCCGGCGAGCTCTCCGATTCCGGCAGTAATCGGGACAGGGAGGATGTGGGGAAGCACCATGGGGGCTAGGGGAGTCCACCGGTATGCTTAACTTGGCCAGAGGGGCATGGAATTGAGGGGAAATCGACTGCAATGGCGAGGGCCGAGCGGCGACGCTACTCCGTCAATATCGTCGATTCCGACGAGTATTGGACCGGGCAGCGATCGGGGATGGACCAGAGGACCACGGGGAGTGTGAGGGTGTGCTTGGCTTGGGCTGGGAAGATCTAGGGGATGCGGGCCACGGCCAGGCTGCATGGTGGCAGAGGCGGCCGGAGTTGGAGAAGAACGACTCGTCGGCCTCGATTTCTTGTGCTGGAAGGAGATTGGAGGGAGGAGGAGGCTGTTGGTGTCGAGCAGAGGGAGGGGGCGAGCTTCATTTAAAGGAGGAGGGACATGCCCGTGGCCGTAACCCGACACCCAGATGCGGCCATGGAGGGGGTGAGCTGGCAAGCTCAAGGAGCTTCGAGGGGTCACGAGAGAGAGGGCGTGGAGAACGCGGGCGGTGGGAAAGCTGGGAAAGCCGGGCGGCGCGGTAGGACGAGAGGAAGACGACGGCTAGCAGCAGGCTTCGACGCGCTCTGGACACGCACAGTGCACGCCCGTGGCATGCCAAAGTCGTGGCCGCCGCGTGCACGGGTGCCCTCGATAGGATTTCGTGTGGCCAAAGATGTCTAGCATGTGCTACTTTCACTGGTGATCACTGTGATGCCTTTGAATGGTCAAAGGGTCCACTTGGGTGAGCTTATCTTCTCTGCAAAGATTGATGCAGCAATCTAGGGGCACAAGCTGGGGTAAAATGGTGAATAGGGGGAGGGGGAGAGGTTGTCACATGGTCTTGTGGTTGGAAGGACTATCATCCTGTGAATTTTGAACCCATTTGGCCAAGGAAATAATGCACTTCCTTTGTAAAGCACAAAATGGACCAGATTTTCATTGGTGAAGCTAGCATCTCTTGGGCTTGATGGAATTGGCTGAAATTTGGTGTAGTGAGTTTATTTGGGGTGTGCACAAGTGTGCTAAATTTCAAAGCTCGTGGATGCACCTAGATAGCACTTGCTTCACAAGGTGCTTTGCTGGCCAGAAACTTGGTTTTGATCATGCCCTCACATGGATGGTTGGATTTGGCTAGAACTTGGTTTAGTGTAGTCATTTGGGTGTGGATCATGTGCAAAAAAAAACTCAGCCTTTCATGCACTTGCTTCACAATGCCCCCTTGCTGCATACAAACTTTGGGAATTTATTGTGGGAGTTTGGCTAGTCCCCTAGGGCTGAAATTCCGCATAGGCTTTTGATATAATCACAAGAGCTTGCACAAAAAGATTCACTAATCATGGATAAGGATAAATAACACTTCCTTCACAAAGTGCTATTCTGCCCCCACAGACAAATGAATTTCCCTAGGTGGAAAGTCTGCTTGGGCAATGCAATGTTTTTTGAGATTTTGGCAATATATGGTGTCAATGACATGTGGGAATTATTTGGAGATTTATGCAGCAATATAAATAAGGGTTGCTTCGCAATCCTCAAATAAAAGGGAATATTCCTTTTATTGGAAAAGGAATATAAGGCATGAATAAAAATAGGACTTGGATGGGATGGATCAAGGGACATCATTGGGAAAGGTTTAGGGAATCAAGGGCCACTTGAGCAAGGAAAGAAAATATGCTCATGTTTCAAGTCCAAAGAGTTTCTTAAAATCAAATCAATCGGCAAATCCAGAATAAATCAGAAAGTTTTTGGAAAAAGAAAGTTCCAAAATCCAGAGTGTCACAGTTTCGATGTTTGATCCTACCACATGTTTACAGCCTCTCTTAAACCGATACAACCATGTCCCCTCCTAGAAAACCATGTACTATTATGTTACTATTTCTCGTCGCTCATCCCTTGCTTAGTATGCATGCTTAGGATGCTACGAATGTTACCCTGTTACTCCTTGGATTGGGATATCACATTATTATATTGTTTTGGATGATATGGTTATTATAATGTGGACTATACCGATGAAGGATGGAAGGTCTAGGCCATACCGCCTTGATGCTTTGTTGCATTCGATTCACCTTGGATACGAGTTCCGGATATTGGTTCTAAGACTGAGCATGCCTAACCGCGTGTTGGATTTTATGGGGTCCCCTTTTCTTACCTACCTAGCTTCAAACATTTCTAGTGGTGGCCCAAGCTGATTTATCATTTGCAAACCATGCATGTGTCTGTCGGGTCACTCCTAGTAGATATTCTTTAAAACAACTTGGGCCAGTGGGGATATGGTTTCTCTGTTGGTCCACACTGGTGAGCTAGGGGCTGCCCACATGTGAGGGGATCAGCTACCTCGACCTTAGCCATACGGAAGAGTCTGATTCGAGATCGCGGTCGGCTTTTGGATTGGGTGTCGACTCCCCGGGGGCCACCCATATTTTTTTCGTTATTAGTTAGAGGGATTATGACGTTCGGATCTCTCGGAACAACTCTTCAATGAGTGTCTTCAACGGGACCAAATGAGAGAGCTTGGCGTGCGTGCGGAGCCTTGTAATGGGCAGTTGTACACCCCTGCAGGGTTAAATCTTTTAGAGAAGCCGTGTCCACGGTTATGGACGACTTGGAACCTACGTCTTGTTCATACATCAACTGAATCATAATTAAAACTTGATCAACGTGTGTGTGCCTTGACCGCTTCTTCTTCATCGGGTGATGAAGGGGAGGACAAGGATAGGATAGGTGTTATGTTTGCGTAAGTAGCTGATAGCAGATTTGTTGGAGGTGATTCCTCATGGAATGCTAGCTTCTTATCTTACTCTCTAGATCTTTAGCCACTTCATAAATGCTAGTGCGGCAACAACATCACTGTGGCACCCCGGCTCACAATACAGGAACGCCCCGTGCTCCAGCCCAGAGATCATGTCTTCTGGAACACGGAATTCTTTAATATAGAACTGAACCACTTTATGTTACCAATGAGATGGGTACAAGGGGTCTATTACAACGCTAGAGGAGTGAGGCGGAGAACAACTTGCTCCTAATGCTAGCCACGGAACTACATCAAGCAGCGGAATAACTCTATAGAAGCGGCATAAATCTTAGCAGAAGAACAACGGCGATGGTGATGAACTTCACTCCACAGGGACACTGACTGGGACACCTCCTAGCTCGCAAACACCGGGAACGTCGTCCTACGCGATCACGGCATTACCTGCAAGTCTGGCATGACACGCCAGGTCAATACATTGAATGTACTTGTAAGCTCACAACAACCAAGCATCAAGGAAAAACAATAACATGGAATTAACAGTTCAAACAATGATAACATTATAACTCTAGCATATTACCAAGATTAATACTAGTGCAAGAACAATCATCATTTAAGGTCACCTGGACCACTCATGATCATCACATGATCATGCAGCTTACCTCGGAGTCATTACAGACTCAAGCACCAGGTCATTTCATGACCAATCAACTTGCACGGGTCGTCGCACGACCATTCAACGGTTTCGGTGTCATCGCGTTACCACCCAACCAATCCACTCATCGCATGGACAACAATTTTCACGGGTCATCGCATGACCAATAACTCATACGGGTTGTCACACGACCACCAACTTAGCACCATCATCAAACCGGGTTCGTGTTGATCCATAGTGTGACCTAGTACGAACTTTGTCCAATACCGTGGACTCGGCTATTCGAATAGATTTTTAACACTCTACAGAGGTTGTGCACTTTACCAACGCTATGGAGTTCTTCCTCCATCCAGTACCTTGGAACTTGTACCACAGGAACCTCGGAACTCGTACCATAGGAATGGACTAGGACTTCTCCAATGAGACCATTCTACCGCGTGCCTCCCTTACCGTATCACCCGACATACTCCACGAGTCATGCCTTGGGTAGCCCCGTGTCCTCCAGACACCGACCACCTTCGTGGCAAACGGCCACCTTGTGGCAAACAAACTTGTCCCAAACGGGGACGGGATCCCAATATAACCAAACTGGCTCTCAAGACTATCGCCACTTACCGGACCAGGGTAACCGCGCGCGCATAGCCTTCCCACCTTGGTGATACGCATAAGAGAGCCCACCGATAGACCGACCAAGGCCTTCCCATACAGGCGAGTGTGGCTGCACTGATAAGTTCGGTTCGGTGTCACTTGATCAACTTGGCATAAAGCATGTATCCAAATGCATAATCAAGTATCAGGTGCCACATGACAATCCCTAGTCTAAATCATAGCAATGCCTGTAGAATAATCCAAGGTACGGTCACGATTGTATCGTGACCTAAAACATGTTTAAATGATTAACCTAGCCAGGTCAAGATGATCAAAATAGTAACATGCAACATATCAAGATCATAAACCTACTAGGGGTATGATGCATACAAGAATAACATGGAAATAGCATGATTATAGTAATTCAAAGCATATCAAGAAAGGTCAACATATTATCCGAACTGCTACAGCAAGTTGTAAAACCACGTCAAAGTTTTATAAAGATGCAAAGGGGGTTGTGGCTTGCCTTTCACCAAGGGAGTGTGAAATACTCCTGGTCTTCAACACATAGAAAAGGCCTGGAAAATATATTTTAAAATGGCAAATGAAAATGTCACATAAAGCATTTCTTTTCCTCAGCAAAAATGAACAGAACAACATAGCATGAAAGCTATGCCAAATTAAAGAGGATCTCAAGAGAAAACTAGGAGAAAAGGAATCAGATCATTTGGACTTGTGTTTTAAAAAGATGTAGCAGGTTAAAGTTTTTGTCAAAGAAATCAATTTAAATTTATTTAAATATATTTCTGGAAATTCCCAGGGGGGTGATGACGTCGAAGGCGTATTTGGGAAGTACGCCTCCACTCCTACCAATTTGGGATGGGGTTGGGGTCAATGACAGGTGGGATCGGCCTGGCAGGCTTGGAGAGAGAGAAAACAGGGGACGGCGAGCTCACCGACGGCAAACTCTGGTGAGGAGGCCACGGCTGCGGGAGGGGAAGGTGCAGGGGGCTCGGGCACAGTGTGGGGGTCACGCTCGTACCCATACCTCGTCAGGGGGTGGCCGGACGGCGAGGCCGTGGTCTTCCCGGCGGAGGCCTAGCTACAAGCTCCGGTGAGCTTGGGGATTCCGGCACGAACCCTTGCGGGCGGTAGTTTTCGGAACGGTTCCAGCGCGAGGTGAACGCCGCCGGCTCGACGCACTGATCGCGTAGTTCGAAGTTTTACCCAAATCGGAGGTCCTGCGGACCCCCGGCGGTCAGAAACGTGAGCACCGCGCGCGAGAGAGAAAAACCGGAGATGTTTTTGCAAACTGCCAGCCACCGAGGCTATATAAAGACCACCACACTCCCACCCCTTTCTAGGGTTTCCCTAGCACAAAATTTGCAGCCACACCCCTAGTTTTATCCCCAATTTTCGTAACCCTAGCCAGAGGCAAATCTCAGCCATCGGATCACAGATCGGACGGATCGGAGTGCGCCACGTCAGCCTCTCTCCTCTCTCTCTCTCTCCCCGAGCTTCTCTCCCGTGGAGCCCGAGCCACCCGCCCATGGAACCGCCGCCACATCCACGGCCGGCCGCGCCGCCGCAACTCCAGCTCTAGTGAGCCGCTCCTCCCCTCGCGCCATCCCTCTCCTCTCCCCGTCCTCTCACCCCTGCCCTCTCCTTCTCTCACAGGACGCCGGCAGCGAGCTCGCTATGGCCGCGGCCGCCTGAAGCTCCTCGCGCTGCCACATTCAGCGCCCATGCCGCCCTCGCCGCGCCGCCCGGATCCGGCGAGCCGGACGCCCCTCGGCCTCCTCCTCCACTGCACCGGCCGGGCCGGGCACTGCCGCCCCTCCTCGCCGCCGTTGCCAGCCGGTCGGCGCCGCCGTCGGCCTCCCCGTACGGGATCGGGAGAGAGCCCGACATGGCTGGCTCCAACCACTGCTGCCCACATGGGCCTCGCGCGTCCAGGCGGCCCACTGCCCTAGCGCCAGGCCGCCCCCTCCAGTGGGCCACGGCCCAAGGTGAGCGCCCCAGCCCTTTTCTTTTTATTTGTTTTTGCTTTGTTTTTTTTATTTGCTCTGTTGAGCCCAATAGGAGTAGTTTTGGCCCATTTAGTTTTTTTTGTGCTGCTAGTTTTTTTATTTAGGCAGTTTTAGTTGTTTATTTTGCGGTGCCCGTAACTTTTCACCGGTAGCTCCGATGGAGACGCTTTCTACATGAAAGTTTCTCCGTTCTGCACGTAGATTAATAAAATGTTGCTTGTTGCCATGTTTGAGCTTGTTTACTTGCTGTTTATCTGCTAGTTACACTGTATGCCACTGTAAACTGTAATTGCTATAACTTTTTAACCGTTGCTCTGATAAAAATGTTCTTTATATGTAACTTGACTAGAATTGCATGTAGATTGTGTTTTTGCTGCTCTTGCTTGCTAATAAAATAATAAAATATTGTTTAGGGAAAAACAGTACCAAATGCAATAAATATCGTGGGGTCCGCAATAGTTTGCCATGTCTAGGATTTCACCCCACTTAAATTGACTAGATCAGATAGTTTATTTTTGCTACACCTCTTGACATGTTTGTGTGTTATGCCATGCTTGAGTGAGATGCCATGTTAACAACCTTGCTCACCTTGTGTAGCTAAACAACTTGAACCACCGTAAATGTGTGGTATCGTCGTGTGTGACGAGTACTCCACTTAAATTGTTAGTAACCGCTCTCGACGGTAGGTGCGATGTCTCGTGTTGATTCTTGTTGATGCTCGCTCGTGTTTGCCTCGTAGTAATAGAGTGCTTGCTCGTTGATTTCTTTTCAGTGTTTACCGTCTTGTGTGCTCCCGCGGTTACTCTCGGAGACGATGCGAGCGTGCGATCGACTACACCTTCGGAACCCGACTTATCAACAGGCAAGGACTATACATTACTTATGATCCATTCTATTTCAACCAGCGGTTTGCATGCTAGTCTAGGTTAGGCTCGATGTTTGATCTTACCACATGTTTACAGCCTCTTTCAAACCGATACAGCCATGTCCCTTCCCAGCAAACCTTGTACTGCTATGTTACTTTTGCTTGTTGCTCAGCCCCTGCTTAGTATGCATGCTTAGGATGCTACGATGTTACCCTGTTACTCCTTGGTTTGGAATATCACATTATCATTATTATTATTGTTGTTGATGCTATGATTATTAATATGGTGACTATATTCGACGAAGGATGGAAGGTCTAGGCTATCCCGCCCCGACGCTTTGTTCCATTCGAGTCACCTAGGATCTGAGTTCCGGGTATTGGTTTTAAGACTGAGCGTGCCTAACCGTGTGTGGGATTTTATGGGGTCCCCTTTTCTTACCTACCTAGCTTCAAACATTTCTAGTGGTGTCCCAAGCTGATTTACCATTTGAAACCGTGTGTGTGCTGGTCGGCCGCCAGTTGTTTTCAAACAACCCGGACCAGTAAGGACTTAGTTCCCTTGCTGGCCCATCATGACCGGCTGAGGACCCGGTGTCCCATGTGTGATCAACCGGCTCGAGACAAGATCGAGAGCGCGGCCGGCTCCTGAGATGGATGTCGACTCACCGGGGGCCACCCGGATTTGTTCGTTGTTAGTTAGAGGGACTTGTCGTTTCGGATCTCTTGGAACTAAATCATAAAATGGTTGCCTGTGATGGGTAGAAACTGAGAGAGATGGGCGTGCGTGCGGAGCCTCGTAATGGGCAGTTGGTACACCCCTGCAGGGTTAAATCTTTTCGAGAAGCCGTGTCCACGGTTATGGACGACTTGAGACCTACTCCTTGTTCATAGACAACAACAACTGAGATAATCTTAATACAACTTGATCAACGTGTGTATGTGCCTTGACTGCTTCTTCTTCGTCGGGATGCGAAGAGGAGGACAAGGATAGGATAGGTGTTATGTTTGCGTAGTAGGTGGATAGCAGACTTGTTGGAGGCGATTCCTCATCGAATGCTTGGCTTCTTATCTTACTCTCTAGATCGTTAGCCACTTCATAAATGCTAGTGCGGCAGCAACCTCACCACTTACCCCATCCTTACCGTAAACTACTAGTTGTCCTAGAATGACGAGTGATGAAGTCCTTGCTGGGTCAGTTGACCACTACAGTTGGATGCTGAGTACTTCTGTACTCATGATACTACCCCCAAACTCTTTTCAGGGGTTCTTGTTCGACAACAGGTATGGTGATCGACGTTTCACGTGGAGACTCGACGACGACTAGTTAGGAGGATCCGGGCGGAGGGCCTGGACCCGTGTGGTTATGGGATTGATGTTTTTCTCTTTGCCACTAGGCATTTGCTTGTAGTCTGTACTCAGACATGTATCTTCCGCTGTTGTATTGTATTAAGGCAGTTGTATGTCGATTGTATGAGATGTTGTATCCTGTATCTGTAATGTTGTGATATCATGTTGGAAATCCGGGGCATATGGCTTTGTCATATGTCGCGGTGGGACCGATATGTGCTTCGTCCCCGGATCTGGGTGGAAACACCTAGATCTGGAACAGTACTGCATATCGTGCCTTACAGTTTCGTGACCGGGAAGCACTGCAACAAGAAGGAGGCCGCTACAATGACCACATCGAAATGCTCGCCAGAGGCAGGGAAGAAGGGCTTCCGGGTCTCGATTGTTCATGCTAGGGGGTGATTGAGAGATTGTGGAGTGAGCTGGTGACGAGAATGGGGTAGGGGTGACGTCTTTTATAGCCCGACGGCGATGCGGGGCTTGGGTGCCGCCGAGCAGAAGCGGCCATGGCGGGACGGTGAAGTGGTGAGGCTCGGGAGGGTTCTAGGGGGCTCGAGGGGTGACGGGAGGTGGCACGGGCGAGCAGTGAGGCATATGGACAATGGGAGGGGAGCAAGGGCACTGGAACCGCACTGTCCCTGTCGAGACCTGCATGGCGGGGCCTGCCGGAGCGGGATTCCGGCGAGGAAAGGAGGGAGAAGGGGACGCGCGTGCGAGGGAAAGGCGTGGGCGCTGGTGGACCCAAAGAAAGCGACACAGGCACGCTGCAGGGAGGGTTTGGCGCGTCTGGTGGCCTCTGGCGCGCTGTAACAGCCCAGATTTTGCAAAACTAAAAATTTGGTTTTCGGTGTGAATTGTTTGATTGTCTGATTTGTTTGCGGTGTTTGCATCCCCGATCTATCGATCGGCGATTATTTTTTCCCCCTCTTATCTCGTACCGGACAGAGACCGGCCCTTGCACCCTAACACTCGACCGTTGCGACACCGGGTTTCACCCGATCACCGTCGCGAAAACCGCACGAGACCAGCCGCAGCCAACGGAACGAAAAACCCCGCGGATCATGCCCATATGGATGTGGACTTTTATTATGCTATTAAATAAATAAATAAAAATCAAAACAGCAGCCAAAAGTCCCCTTTTATCAATTGCATATTCAAAAAAATGCTAAATGATTTTTATTATGGCCTAAATTTTTTGTGGCACATCAATAAGGTGCAACAATAATATTGGAGCAAGTTCTGTATTTTAAAAAAATGTGAAAGCAAATAAAATAAATACAAACATAAAAGAATTATAGAAAAAAACAAAACAGAAAAGAATAAAAGAGAAAGAAGCCCACCCCACTAGTGCAGCAAGTGCACAGTGCAGCCCAGCCCATCTCCCCCTAGCCCACCAGCCCTATCTCCTTCACCACTGTTCCCCCCCCCCCCCGTGCGTATCGCCATGGCAGCGTGCTCGGCGGCAATGGTGCCGTTGGATGCTCGCCAGCACGACGCCGCGCTCGCCGTCGTGGTGATTTACACCCCCGTGCCCCCCTGGCGAAACCCTAGACATTTCCCCCTCCCTCGCGCTGCCAAATTCGTCGCCAAACCCACCCGAGCCGCCATGGTCGCCCCCACGTGATCTTGCATGGCCACTGACCTCCCCGTGCCCCGCCGACTTGTCCAACGTGTGCGCCGTCGTCGTCTTTGTTTCCACGCAGAAGCAATTGAGCTGAGGAGCCCTGCAGCGACGAGTACATCGCCGTTCCCCTTCCGCGCCACCGTCGAGTCGCAGTCAAATTGTGCCGCCGTCAAGCCCTCCCTGAGCCTGCTTTAAACGGCTACAACACCGCCGTGAGCTGCTGCACCATCTCCAACCTCCCCCTTAGCTCCCCGTGCACCGTAGACGCCGTCACCATTAGATATGTGAGCTTGTCGCCGCCGGCGAGCTCGCCCCCATGGCCTGGAGCGCACATTTAGCACGCCACCCGTGCCAGTGCGCTCCACACATGCACAGGAACACAACGCACGCGAAAATGCCCCAAATCGCGTAATGCAATGTCGTCTTCGTCGTCGCCGTTTTATTTTTCTCACCGCCGCGCTCGTCGCCGTCGTCGCTCTGGCGAGCCCCCGGCCAGTCCGTCACCTCCAGAAGAACCGAGGCAAGCTCCTCGTCAGAACGAGCCCAACTGTGCTCCCTCTCATGCCCAAAAACGTCGCCGGCGTCGAACCCGTTTCTCCGCCGCCACGAACCTCGTCGTCGTCGATGATTCCGGCCGTACCGACGCAGCCACCGCCTCCATTCGACGCGTCGTTGTCTCCTCATTCGTTTGCACCTAGCAGCGCTCAAAATGTTGGACCGTGGACATTTTCCGACGGCGGCAGGGCAGCGCCGCTACGAGATTGCTCGCCGGCGACTCGCCGCAGGCCACCGCCGACGTGGCACCTCGGGGATCAACCCCCTGGGTCACTTCTAGTGGGCCCCCGTGGTCCTGTTGACTGGCTTGACCAGTCAATTGTGCTGACTAGGCAACCCTAGTCACTCACATGCGGACCCCACCCATTGTTAATTAAAAAATGATTAAAATGTTTTATTAGTAATCACTGTCTATGACATGTGGGGTCTAGTTGCTAATGAACCACTTTAATTAACTTAATTCACTATATTAAGCCATTGTCTATGACAGGTGGGCCCCCTCTGTCAGTTTGCTATTCTGGATAGACTTATGGATAATGTTTAGTTAAATAATAAAAAGAAATCCATAAATTTCTAGAAAATGATTTAAACTCAGAAATTTAATTTTTTTTAAACTGTAAGTTGGATCAAAATACTTAATACATGAAAATTGATCAGAAAAATACAACGAATAAGAATAGGCGCCATGAACTGTTTCCCCTGGGTGACCCTACCCCGGGGTCATTCCCCCGACAGTAGCCCCTGAAGCTGCGGAGGTCCCGCCGAACTCAGAGAAGGCGAGGCCTGCACAGGTTCCCTCACTTCTAGAATGATGAATCTTTGTTCATGACCGACTGCTTCAACGAGACGATTGCTTGCTATCTGCCGATTGCTCTTGGTCTTCTTACTGATTGCTCTCAACGGGCCGATTGCTCTTGATCTGCCGATTGCTCTTGATCTTCTCGACCGATCCGCCCAACGGTTGGTTTGACTGGAATGTTGACCGAACTTGCCACTTCGAATTCTCCGAGAAATACGGGACATCGTGCCACGATTTGACATGCCATAACCACTGCCTTGATCCACGCGTGCACGTCCCGTCCCATCCGCCGGATCTTCTGTGCTCCAAACTGACGATGCTCTATGGATACACGCGGCCACACCGCCTGCCGGATCGGCACAACGGATCCCACTACCTCCTCGCCGGGATATCGCGACCGCACTCCGACGCCGCTGCCACTGCTCTTCCTCCGCCACGATTGGTGGGCTCGGATCCAGATTTCCGCTGCCGCCACCATCTTCAACGCCACCGCCATCTTCGCCACCGTCTTCATCTTGCTACTCCTTGCCCACCACGGAGTCCGACGCCTCCATGGGGGACGATGCCGCCACCGCCGGCTCCCAGAGGGGATCTTGGAAGGGCTCCGTTGTTACTGAGATGCATATTGCTCTCCTCCGCCGGTCTCGCAAGATCTCGGCGGACCTCGACTTCCGCGTTCCCGGCGACGAGCTTGTACCTGCGCCTCGGGCCGGTGAGCGCGTTGTCTTCCTCGCGCATTTAAGTGCGGTTTCGGGCTCCCGGTGAGCCACTTCTTTCGGGAGTTCCTTGATTTTTACCGCATGCAACCGCACCACCTCGGGGCGAATGCCATCATGCTGCTTTCTTCTTTCGTGACGCTGTGCGAGTGCTACCTCGGAGTTCGGCCCACCGTTGGACTCTGGTGCCGGCTCTTCTACTTCGGCAGTTTCCGAGTAGGCACTGGGGTGTTCGTCATCAACCCCAAAACCAAGAAGAAGGAGGAAATAAATGTGATGGCCGAATGCGGCGGTGCCACCATATATATCCGCAATGTCAGACTCTATCCTCATCCCTAGCCACCACAGTCCATCAAGAACTGGCAGATGGGGTTCTTTTATGTTTCTTCACCGAAGGACAAGGATCTGATCAATCTGCCCGAATTCTCCCTGCCACCTCCGACTACGAAGTACCACTGGGCTGAAAAGCCAGGAGACGGGGACATCGACCTAGATCGTCAGATGGCCCACATCCAGAAGATGATGGGTGAAGGATTTCAACCTGCCGACCTGGTGGCGACATGGCTCTGCCGCCGAGTACTTCCGCTGCAGCGCCGCTGCCACCGTATCTGCGATATGAGCCGCCTCCTAGACCCCACTCGGATCTCTATGTTCCGTGTCAACGAAGCTGATTTCGTCCGCCGGATTAATAGTATCGCCGATATCAAGGTTGTTGGGCCATTTGAGTTCGGCAAGATGGCGTACAACCGAGCTCGGCCCTGCCCCGTGGTATGCTCTTGATCTCCTTTGTCTTATCTCTTACTTCTCTCTTACTGATTTTGACCGGATCCTTTTCCCCAGGAATTCCTTGGTTCTAAGGTTATGCAGGACGGGCAGTCCGCTTCGGGATACCATCCCGACCGTGCTGAGGAAGATTCCCAGGACCTGGAGCTTGAAGAGGAGACCGATTCCGAGACTGAAGCTCGGACTGCTTCTTTCGGGCTCGGCCTCAAAAAGCCGGGTGAGTCCGATTCCTCCATCAAACGCTTCATGGACGAATGGAGCAGTGATGCTGATTACCTTGGTTACTTCGGCGCAGAATCTGAACTGGCAGAGCAGACAGTGGCCGAGGGGAAACACCCCCGAACTGACGACGCCGCCGGTACCTCCAAGGTTGCCAAGAAAAAAGGCAAGTATGGTGCGCGCCGAGCCGCCCCCAAGCCGAGTAGCCCTGTGCTCTCTCCTACTCCTCTGAACATCGCTTGCCCTGGCTTCTCCATGGCCAAGTTTGCTGCCCAGCTACCCCGAGCTTCTGGGTATGTTTCTCTGCACTTTTTGCTCCTTTTGATCTTTCTCTACTGTTTTTCTCAATTTTCTCTTTGTTTTGCAGGGCTGCCCGATCTGTTGATCCTGTGGCCCTGGGGTAGCTCATATTGCTCCCCCTGCCACCTCTGATGCCCCTCTGAGTGCGACCCCCGCGGCCTCCGCTACCTCCAACCTGCCTGCGCCTTCACGCAAAAGAGCCGCCGCCAACACCACCAAGGCCGAGCGGGCCAAGAAACAGAAAGCTGCCGCTGCCGCAAAGCAGGCGCGACTGACTGCTCCCCTGCCGACCTCTACTGCTCCTCCGGCTGCTGGCGCGCAGTCGGCCACTCATGCGGTGACCACCGTTGCTGCTCCGCCGATCCTGCTGGACCCCTCTGGTGTCGCACATCTTGATGTGCCGCTACCAGATCGGCCTACTGTTGATGCTGCTCAGCTCGAGGCTCCTTCAGCCCAGGCCACTGCCGTAGATCCAACTTCAGCAGCCGGCTTGGAGGGTGCGGCTGCTGCCTCCCCTGAACCAACTGCTTCTCCCCCCACCGATCCACAAGTTAGTTTTCCCCTTGCTACTCACACCTCTGCCGGACCTAGCGCTTCCACAGCACCACCCTCTAGTGCCCTTGTGCGCCAGCCGCCGACCAGCCGCCAGCTCTCGCTAGCTGATCGGTTCCGCGAGGCGTACATTGGTGCTTCTGATGTCTCCCCTGTCTTACTTGTTGCCGATTCCGCCACTCCTCCGCCTCCTAGATCCGAGGACCAACTCCCATCCCATCTCTTGGGCCGATTGGGTGGCCTTGCCACCCACATAATACAATTTGTTGACGGAGCCCTGGGCCAGATCCTTGCCTCCGAACACTCTACTTATGTAAGTTTTCTTTTCAGTGTGGGCGCGCCTAGCGCACCCACTGGGTGTAGTCCCCGAGATTCGGGCCGATTTCCTGCAATTGGCTCGGATCTTACTTTCTTTTGACTGTTGCATATTGCTCAGATCTGACCGACCAATTTTTCAGGCCATCTGTGAAAGACGCCAAGCTGTATTTGACGAGCTCTTGGCCGCTTATTCAGCGGGCCAAAGGTGCATTTCCGCTCTGAAGAAGAATGCTGATGCCCAAGCTGCCAAGATCCAAGAATTGACAGGTATACCTCTGCTTACCCTTTTTTCTTTCTCTCAGTTGTTACTGCTTTCTTACTTAATGCGAACTTGTAGCTGCTGCCACTCGCTCTTATGAGCTGGAGGCCGCTCAGAAGAAAATCGCCGATCTGGAGAACCAGCTCGGTGAGAAAAATGGCCAGCTCGACAGTGCCAAACAAGAGCGCCAACGCCTAGTCACTGTCGAGACCGAGCTGCAAGCCAAACTTCGTAAGATTACCAAGGATCTTGCCGCCAAAACTGCCCATGAACAAGAACTACAGAGGCTTGTCGATGCTCGCCACGAGGTGGAGGGCCAGCTGCTAAAAGAGAAGGATGCTGCTGTCAAGCGCGCCGAGCACATGGACGTCCAACACCAGAAAGAGATCCAACGCGCACAGGCTAATGTTGATCTTTCCCTTGCCTGCCTCCATCGAGTGGATCTTTCCCTTGCAGGCACTTTCTGTTTTGTTCATTCTTGTACTCCAATCTGGTCTCACTATTCTCCGAGCTAAACTTATTCTCCGATTGTTCTTGCCAGATGCCTGGCCCAATTCCACTACTGTTTCTGATGAAGCTATTGCCGAAGCCCGCCGAGTGCGAGGTGTAGTACTTCCTGCTGATGCCGGCTGAGATGCCGAGGACTTTGTTGTTGCTCTGGATGCCCGAATCCCCCATGTGAAAGGTGCCCTGTGCACTTACAAGACTGGTATCCAAAAGCTGAACGACAAACTATTCAAGGGCCAGCAGAAGCCGATTGCTTTTGAGAGAAATGAAGATGTTGCTCGGAATCTCAAGGCTGTGCCTCGCCAAGTTGAAAATATGCTTGATTCTGCCTTCCGATCTGGAGTGCAGGCTGCTCTCTCTATTGCAAAGAGCTGGTACCCCGACATTGACCTGAAGCCGATGACTGCTCCGCGGGAGGGATCGGAGGAATCCGTTGGCAAGCTCTGGACCCAAATCTTCCAGATTGCTCAGGAGCTCGCGAACGGCATGGATCTCCTGGAAGTTACTCCTTATGTTGATTCTGCTGGTCAGCCGACTGGAGTTGCATCCTTCAGCGACCTTCTGTACACTACAAGTGAAGATGATGCACCTCAGTCTCGACCTGCTCGACGGGCCAGCAGCGATAGTTCCCACTCCTCGTATTATGCGGATGATGATTATACTGACGATGAAGGTGAAGACTCCTCCGACGGGCACTCAGCGAGTGCTGCCCAGGACCCCTCACATGATCAAACCAAGACTACTTCCTCTTCCGCTCCGAGAGGTGCCACCAGCACGACCCCAACTGCTTCAACTCCGACAGCTCCATCTGCTCCGGATGCCCCGACTACTTAATCTTGGCCTGCCGTTTAATTTCCTGCTTTTGATTGACAAACACTTAGTTAAATTCCAAGTGCGCCCGTCGAGGGACACTTTCATGTAATGAACACCATTCGGCCAACTGGCCCTACTTGCTTGTGAACTTGCTTTTGCTTAGATAACTATGGCACTTTGCCCTTGCGCTTTCCAACCGATTACCTTTTTCTTTGCCTTTTTTTCTCTCTTGGCCGATACTCTCGCCAACCTTACAGCCGATCTGCGGTCTATAGTTGGATCGGAGAATAGACCTCGAAGGAATTTTTGACAAGTACTTCCAGGCTCTCAGTTTTTCTCGCAAAGGTAGGACCTTACAGATGGGACGATTGCAACCTGCCGACTGTTGGCCAGCCGGCCTGGTCACAATCGGTGGGTCTGCTATCAGCTAACTCCGAACTAGATATGCTTTGAGTATGAACTCTCCGATTGATAGTTATGTTCGGCCATGTCCACCCGACATTACAGCCGACCTGCGGTCTGCATTTGGTTCGGACCAGCTTTCGCAAAACCCCTCACTCGTTTTGCTCTTTCTCCGAGTATACCCTTTTAGGGGCAACTGGCGAATCCCCGGGTCTGCTTTTGCCGACCTTGGGACTGGAAGACATACATAAATAATTTTATAACTCCTGCCGAATGCAGTCTCATGGACGCACGGCTATTCTCATTGATAGTATTTCCACAAAGGGAGGGGATACAACAATACCGCTCAACTGTAAAACGGACAAAGTAGCTCGGCGTTCCAAGGATGCTACATTTCTTGCCCTGAAGTTTCCACATACCGAGTCGGCTTCCTGAGATCAATGAGGTAATATGCATTGTTTTTTAGTGCTCGACTAACGATGAATGGACCTTCCCAAGGAGAGGATAACTTGTGCTGGCCATCCGATTTCTGGATTCGGCGCAACACCAAGTCACCCTCACGAAAAGCTAGGGGCCGGATCTTCTTGTTGCGGTAGTGACGCAGCTTCTGCTGGTATATTATCGACCTGGACAAGGCCAGGAGACATGCTTCTTCTTTCAGATCAACACCGTCCTCACGAGCTTCCTTGGCTTCTGCCTCCGTGTACATGGCGTGACGAGGTGAATCGAGCTCAATGTCGCAAGGGAGCATTGCTTCGGCGCCATCTACTAGGAAGAAGGGAGTAAATCCAGTTGAACGGTTCGGTCTGGTGAGCAAACTCCAAAGCACTACTGGCAGCTCATTGAGCCATGCGCCGGGTGCCCTTTCTAGTGGCTCCACCAACCTTGGCTTGATTCGGTACACAATGAGACCATTTTCCCGCTCTGCTTGACCATTCGACTGGGGGTGAGCTACAGATGCTACGTCCAGCAGGATGCCTTGCTGGGAGGCAAACCGAGCTAGCGCCCCTTTTGCAAAGTTTGTTCCATCGTCAGTGATGATGCTGTGCGGCACTCCATATCTGACAATGATGTCCGCCACGAACCTGACCGCAGTCGGCCCATCTAGCTTCTTGATCGGCCTTGCCTCGATCCACTTAGTGAACTTGTCCACTGCTACTAGGAAGTGTGTCATGCCCCCTCTTGCTTTTTTGAACGGCCCTACCATGTCCAGACCCCAAACTGCAAACGACCATGTGATCGGAATGGTTTTGAGTGTTGAGGCTGGTAAGTGGCTCTTTGCTTTGAATCTCTGACACCCATTGCAATGCTTGACTAACTCTTCTGCCGTTGCTTTCGCAGTCGGACAATAGAAACTATGGCGAAAAGCCTTGGCAACTATTGCTATTGCTGATGCGTGATGGCCACACTCACCTTGGTGGATGTCTCGGAGCAATTCCAGCCCCTTGTCTTCTTACACACACCACTCAAGGACTCCTGTTGCACTGCGGTGCACCAGCTCGTTGTTGATGATAGTGTATGCTCCAGATCGCCGCTGGATTTGACGAGCTTCCACTTCATCTTCTCGGAGTATGCCATCCACTAGGAAGTTTCTGAATGGTTCCGCCCATGATGGTGCCGCCACAATTACCATTACAGCAACTTCTTCTGGCTCTGGTTGTGCGACTTCTACTACTGGCAGCTCGGAAGAGGAGGGGCCGATTGTGTCTTGCATGATCCCCTCAGTCCCCGAGCCGACGACAACAACCCCTGGTTTGCAATCGCCAGCCCCTGGTGCGGTCGAATGCTCCTTCACTTTTTTCTTCTTTGCCTCGAGCTCTGCCATCTTCAGGTCGGCCGGAATAAAGATTGACTCTGATTCTGGGGAAGGCTTGATGGATGGCTTGTGGATGTTCTCTAGTGATACTCCTGGTGGGATTCCTTTCTGGTAGACCCCAGCTTGGACAGTGCATCTGCTACTTCATTTTCAGCTCGGGGAATATGGTGGAATTCACCCCCTTCAAAGAAACCAGACAACTGCTGCACGAGGAATCTACATCTCGCCATATTTTCATCTTTTGCGTCCCAACTGCCAGTGTATTGCTGCACCACCAGATCGGAATCGCCTTAACACAGAATCCGCCGAATGCCGATCTCCTTGCCCAATCAGACACCATGTACCAAAGCTTCGTATTCAGCCACATTGTTTGATGCTGCAAAATGAATCTGCAACACATACTCGAGCTTGTCACATTTTGGGGAAGTAAGAACCACCCTAGCCCCTAGTCCGGTCATCATCTTGGAGCCATCGAAGTGCATTTGCCAGAATTGAGAGTCTGGACAGGGGGCATATACTGAGTTTCTGCCCAATCCACCAGAAAATCTGCCAGAACTTGAGATTTGACTGCCGTCCGGGGCTCATACTTGATCCCATGTGTTGCAATTTCAATGGCCCACTTTGCCACCCGACCAGATGCGTCCCAACTGCCGATGATTTATGCCAGCGGAGCCGAACTGACCACCGTGATCGGATGCGCCTGGAAATAAGGCTTCAGCTTTCTTGCCGCCATGTACACACCGTAGCACATCTTTTGATAATGGGGGTAGTTTTGCTTGGAGGTAGAGAGCACTTCACTGACATAATACACTGGCCTCTGGATCGGTTGTGCCTTGTCCTTTTCAGGACGCTCGACCACCATAACAATACTGACCACCCGAGTGGTTGCTACAATATACAATATCATTGGCTCTTTTTCCTTTGGAGCTGCCAGCACTGGAGAGGTAGACATCATGCGCTTGAGCTACTTGAATGCTTCGTCCGCTTGCGGGGTCCAGATGAACTTGTCTGTTTTCTTCATCAGCTGATATAGCAGAATTGCCTTCTCTACCAGCCGACTAAGAAATCGGCTGAGCGACGCCAAGCATCTAGTAAACCTCTGCACATCTTTGAGATTCCTTGGCTTGCCCATCCCCTCGATTGCTGCAATCTTCTTAGGATTGCACTCTATTCCTCTCTCAGAAACCAAAAATCCGAGCAACTTGCCGGCTGGCACGCTGAACACACATTTTTCTGGGTTGAGCTTGATCTGGTATGCTCGCAAATTTGCGAATGTCTCCTTGAGATCATCCAACAGGGTTGAGCCTAGCACCGACTTGACCACAAGGTCATCTACATATACATGAATGTTCCGACCTAACTGAGGCCGAACGCATCGCTGCATAGTACGCTGATAAGTTGCGCCGCCGTTTTTCAGGCCAAAGGGCATGGTGATGTAGCAATAAGCCCCGAATGGGGTGATAAAAGCTGTTTTAATCTGATCGTTTACATCAAGCTTAATCTGGTGATATCCCGCTGTGGCATCCAGAAAGCACAGGAGCTGACAGCCAGCCATAGAGTCAATCACTTGATCGATACGGGGCAATGCAAAAGGATCCTTGGGGCAGGCCTTATTCAGGCAAGTGTAATCTATACCCATGCGCAGTGTTCCATTCTTCTTCGGAACTAGAATTGGATTTGCTAACCAGTCTGGGTAGAACACTTCTTTGATAAATCCTGCTGCGAGCAATTTGGCTATCTCGTCGCCGATTGCTCCTCTCTTCTCCTCTGAAAAACGCTGAAGTGGCTGCTTGATCGGCTTGGATCCAGGTCGGATATGAAGCTTGTTCTCGGCAAGTTCCCTCGGTACACCAGGCATGTCATGTAGGGACCATGCGAAGATGTCACGGTTCTCACGGAGGAACTTCACGAGCTCGCCTTCCTATTTGCTGCTAAGCCCGGCCCCGCTGATGACGCACTTGCTCGGGTTGGAGGGGTCCAGGGCAATCCTCTTGCTGTCCTTGGCTGCTTGAAATACGGTCTCATCATCCGCTCTCTTGTCCTTCGTGCTCGGCATGGGATCCTTCATCTGAGCTTGGGCCATTGCTACAACCTTGTCGAGCCGGCGCCGCTTTGCATCGATGACCAGAGAATCGGCTAGCCTAGAACCAGCGGACGAACACTCCAGTGACTTCCTGTAGTCACCACACACAGTGATTGGACCATTCGGCCCTAGGAGCTTCATCTTCAGGTAGGGCTGCATGATGTTGAACATGAACTTGGTTATCGCAGGCGACCCGAGCAGGACATGGTACGGGCTACTCAGATCGGCCACCCCGAACCAGACCGGCTCTCGGCGGAAATTCTCCTCCGACCCAAACACTACCTCGAGCCGAATGCGGCCTAATGGGGTACATGAAAGGCCGGGCACTATCCCATGAAAAATGGTCTTGCTGGGCTCCAACTCGCTCTCACTGATGCCGAGCTTGACCATTGTGTCTCTGTACAGAATATTGATGGAACTGCCTCCATCAATGAGTGTCCTGGTGAACTTGCATGAATACAAAGGTGCCGCCAAAATTTCATCCACCACGAGCATATAACTGCCCGGGTTGGGCATTACGCTCGGGTGGTCTTCTGGGCCCCAAGCTATGGCATTGTCCGACCAGTTTATCCTCTGAAAAATTGCTGGCATGGTGGCATTAACTTCCTGCTCACGGGCTCTCTGACTGCCCTTGTCATCCGATTCACTGGTGAAGATCATGTATGCTGCATCCTCACGTGGGAACTGCTGCCGAGCATTTGCTGGTGGTGGACCTGGGGGTGGGGGCGATGGTGGGGGAGGATTTCATGCTCCTCCGTTTGCCAAACGTTCAAACCAGATGCACTGCCGAGTGGTGTGCGATGCGGGCTTGCCCACTCCACTATGCATTTTGCAGGGCTGGTTCATCATTTCCTCAAAGGTGTATGGGGGCCTGATCTGACCTTGCGGCCTTTCTGCAGGCTTCTGCTTCCGACTGCCTCCCGCAGCCCCTTGTTCCTCTTGGTGTTGCACTGTTGCTACCTGCCGACTGCCATATAGGGCATCCGGCTGCTCGTCCTTCCTCTTGTTGAAACATTGTAAGGCCCGATATGCGGTACTGTTCCAGATCTAGGTGTTTCAACCCAGATCCGGGGACGAAGCACATATCGATCCCACCGCGACATATGACAAAGCCATATGCCCCGGATTTCCAACATGATATCACAACATTACAGATACAAGGATACAACATCTCATACAATCGGCATACAACTGCCTTAATACAATATAACAGCGGAAGATACATGTCTGAGTACAGACTACAAGCAAATGCCTAGTGGCAAAGAGAAAAGCATCGATCCCCATAACCACACGGGTCCAGGCCCTCCGCCAGGATCCGCCTAACTAGTCGTCGTCGAGTCTCCACGTGAAACGCCGATCACCATACCTGTTGTCGATCAATACCCTGAAAAGAGTTTGGGGGTAGTATCATGAGTACAGAAGTACTCAGCATTCAACTGTAGTGGTCATCTGACCCAGCAAGGACTTCATCACTCGTCATTCTAGGACAACTAGTAGTTTACGGTAAGGAAGGGGTAAGTGGTGAGGTTGCTTCCGCACTAGCATTTATGAAGTGGCTAACGATCTAGAGAGTAAGGTAAGAAGCCAAGCATACGATGAGGAATCGCCTCCAACAAGTCTTGCTATCAACTACTACGCAAACATAACACCTATCCTATCCTTGTCCTCCTCTTCGCATCCCGACGAAGAAGAAGCAGTCAAGGCACACACACACGTTGATCAAATTATATTAAGATTATCTCAGTTGTTGTTGTCTATGAACAAGGAGTAGGTCTCAAGTCGTCCATAACCGTGGACACGTCTTCTCGAAAAGATTTAACCCTGCAGGGGTGTACCAACTGCCCATTACAAGGCTCCGCACGCAGGCCCATCTCTCTCAGTTGCTACCCATCACAGGAAACCATTTTATGATTTAGTTCCAAGAGATCCGAAACGACAAGTCCCTCTAACTAACAACGAACAAATCCGGGTGGCCCTCGGTGAGACGACATCCAGCTCAGGAGCCGGCCGCGCTCTCGATCTGGTCTCTACCGTATGACTCCAGGTTTGGATTGCCGGTTAATCACACAAGGGACACTGGGTCCTCAGCCGGTCATGATGGGCCAGCAAGGGAACTATGTCCTCACTGGTCCGGGTTGTTTTAAATAATATCTGCCAGGAGCTACCCGACAGACACACACACGGTTTTCAAATGGTAAATCAGCTTGGGCCACCACTAGAAATTTTTGAAGCTATATAGGTAAGAAAAGGGGACCCCATAAAATCCCACACGCGGTTAGGCACGCTCAGTCTTAAAACCAATACCCGGAACTCGGATCCTAGGTGACTCGAATGGAACAAAGCGTCGGGGGGGGATAGCCTAGACCTTCCATCCTTCGTCGAATATAGTCAACATTATAATAATCATATCATCCATAACAATATAATAATGTGATATCCCAAACCTAGGAGTAACAGGGTAACATCGTAGCATCCTAAGCATGCATACTAAGCAAGGGCTGAGCAACGAGCAATAGTAACATAGCAGTACAAGGTTTGCTGGGAGGGGACATGGCTGTATCGGTTTGAAAGAGGCTGTAAACATGTGGTAGGATCAAACATCGAACCTAACCTATACTAGCATGCAAACCGCTGGTTGAAATAGAATGGATCATAAGTAATGCATAGTCCTTGCCTGTTGATAAGTCGGATTCCGAAGGTGTAGTCGATCGCAAGCTCGCATCGTCTCCGAGAGGTACCCGCGGAAGCACACAAGAAGGAAACACTGGAAAGCAATCAACGGTGCACCACTATTACTACGGAGCAATACAAGATCAGAGAGACAACACAAGGCACGGCAACGCGATACGGATCTATCGTCGAGGACGGTTACTAACGATTTAAGTGGAGTACTCGTCACACACGACGATACCGCACGTTTACGATGGTTCAAGTTGTTTAGCTACAGGTGAACAAACAACGGTTATTAACATGGCAACTCAAGCAAGCATGGCATAGCACACAAACATGACAAGAGGTGAAGCACAAAGTAAACTATCTAATCTAGTCATTTTAAGTGGGGGTAAAACCTATACATGCCAACTATTGCGGACCCCACGATAAATATTGCATTTGGTACTGTTTTGCCCTAAACAATATTTTATTATTTTTATTAGCAAGCAAGAACAGCATAAACACAATCTACATGCAATTCTAGTCAAGTTACATATAAAGAACATTTTAAACAAAGCAACGGTTAAAAAGATATTGCAGTTACAGTTTACAGTGGCAAGCAGTTGTAATTAGCAGATAAAGAGCATGTAAACAAGCTCAAACATGGCAAAGGAGCACAAATTATTAAACTAGACACAATTCTAAGAAAGTTTCATATTTTACTCATCGCGATCCGAGCTACGAGCAAAAAGATACGGGCACCGCAAAAAAACTAATACAATCTGCCAATTTTAATAAAAAAACTAGCAGAATAGAAAAAAAGCTAAACGGGCCGAAACTAGACTACTGGGCCCAACAGAGAAAATAAATAAATAAATAAATAAATAAGGGGGCTGGGCGCTCACCCCATGGGCTGTGGCCCAAGTGGCCTGGAGGGGGGCTGCGGCCTGGCTCGGCTGGGGCAGGCCTGGCGCCTGGGCCGTGGGTGACAGGGGAGGCGGGCCGGCCCACCTAGCTGTGGTGTCCACCAAGAGAGGCCGACGGGACCTCGGCCCCGTCTGGATCGAGGCGGCGGCGCGGCAGCTCTCCCGCCAGCGGCGAGTGGCGCTGGGCCTGGCGCGGTGGGAGGCAAGGCGGCGGAGGAGGCCGCGAAGGAGGGTGGCAGGGGGCGGCTCCGGTCGGCGCGCAGGCGGGCGGTGAGGCGGACGGCGTCGAGCTCCGGCTCGGTCCGTGGCCTCCCATGGCGCGGCGGACCTGCAGCAAAGGAGGAGAGGGGGAAGAGGTGAGGCGGCAGAGGAGAGAGAGAAGGCGGCGGCGCTGACCTGGGGCGTCGCGGCTCCGGCTAGCCGGCGTGCTGGCCGGCCCCGGCGGTGGCGGCGGCTACTCCACGGGTAGCTGCGAGGTGAGGAGAGAGGAGGCCGTGGAGCTCGGGCTGGCCAGATCTGGGCTGTCAGATCCCAGATCTGACGGTCTGGATCAGAGGGAAGCTAGGGTTTCGCAAAAAAAGGGGCTATTGGGCAAATTTTGAGCAGATCTGGGGGTGTGGCTGCAAAATTGGACTAGGGAAACCCTAGAAATGGGTGGGAGTGTGGTGGTCTTTATATAGCCTCGGTGGCTGGCAGTTTGCAAAAACATCACCGGTTTTTCTCTCTCGCGCGCGGTGTTCACGTTTCTGACCGCCGGGGGTCTGCAGTACCTCCGATTCGGGTAAAACTTCGAACTGCGCGATCAGCGCGTCGAGCCGGAGGCGTTCACCTCGCGCTGGAACCATTCCGAGAAAACTTTCCGGCGCGCTATAAAAATAACCCGTTTAATTATTAAACGGGGTTTTTCGTTCCGTTGGCTGCGGCTGGTCTCGTGCGGTTTTTCGCGACGGTGATCGGGTGAAACCCGGTGTCGCAAAGGTCGAGTGTCAGGGTGGCAAGGGTCGGTCTCCGTCCGATACGAGATAAGAGGGGGAAAAATAATCGCCGATTCATAAATCGGGGATGCAAACACCGCAAACAAATCAGACAATCAAACAATTCACACCGAAAACAAAATTTTTAAATTTTGTGAAAACTGGGCTGTTACAAACATGTATTGTTGTTGTTGTTGGGGGTGTTGTTGAAATTGGGGTTGTTGTTGCCAAAGTTGTTGTTCCGCTGTATCTCGCGCCTCTCGCGCCGATTCCCACCATTCGGCCCATTTTCTTCTACCGACTGTTGCTGCTGGCCGGATGGTTGCCCTTGGATGAAACCACTGGGACTTAATGTGATCGGGCGCATTACCGAATCAAATGCGGCGAATGAATTGGCTATTCTCATCAGATCAGCCAAAGAAGTTATCTCTTACTCAGGAGCTTGTGCTTCAACAAAGACCCGTCCAAGCAGCCGTCAGTAAAGTACTAGATGGCTTGGATTTCATGAACTCCCTCACAAGTGTTTCTGAGCTTGATCCACCGCTGAAGGTAATCACGAAGGGGCTCATACTTTCCTTGTACACAGAGTGCTAGGTACTGAGGCAGACCTGGGCACTCGTAAGTACCCGTGAAGTTGCGAACAAACGCATCCTCAAAATCCTTCCAACAATTGATGTTGTTGCTGGGAAAACTGTTTAACCAGGACCGAGCTGAACCTTGAAGCATGAGCGGTGCATAGCGTATAGCTACACGCCGACCACCTCCTGCGATGCCGACTGCTGTCATATAATCGACCAGCCAATCTTCTGGCTTGACTGATCCATTGTAGTTGGGGGTGTCCCTGGGCAATGTGAAGCCTTTGGGGAACTGCTCTTGCCGAATGCGCGGGCCGAAACATGCTGGAACTGCCGACGCATTGTCTTCTGGTTGCTTATCCTGCTGCAACTGCTCGATTCCGTGCCTTGAATTATTATCCGCGATTGCTCGGGGACCTAAACGCTGACTTATTGCCGGCCGGGCTGATGCCGCTGGTTGCTCGTTGCGCCCGCTGTTGACTGCTGGCTCATCCCTCCGACTGCCTCCTGCAGCCCCTTGATTCTTTCGACTGCGATGCAAACTTCCATGCGGCGAAGATGCCTGCCTCTGCTGACGACGTGGCGCATTCGGCTGGTTTGCACCCGCAGTTGCCCAAACTGATTTTGACGCTACTGGCCCTTGCTGCTCGGTGGCCTCCTTCTTCTGCTGGTTTGCCGTGGTTATGAGGTCACGCATTCGGCGCGTCCTCTCCCGCAACTCTTCTCCTTGCAAGTGCTCCATCTCGGTGGCGATCTGCTCGACAGCTCTCATGTTCTTCACAGGAGAACTATATGAGATCTGTGGAACGGCGATTAAGGTTGTTACTGGCTGTTGGCCCCCTCCCAGCTCTCTGCCGACCTACTTTATTAATAGTTTAAGATATAATCATGATATTGGTATTGTTGAGTTTAGAATTTATGATGATCTATTGACCATGCCTTTGTCAAAGTTTTGTCAAATAATAGGCATGTCGAACGCTGGACAGACGGCAAAGATGCACACTCAGCCCACCGAGCTGAGAACCCTCTTCAACTCTCTTTGCAGTCAGTACACGAAGGATATCCAGCGTTTGAAGATTTCCAACATCTTATTCCCCTACCTCGGGTATTTCGCGTATTTTATTACTAGAGGGTTGTTAGCTCGTGACAACATGAGCAAAAGTTCTGCGCCGGATTCTTCTATCCTGGCGAACGCCCTCTCTGGGGAGAGTAAGTATAATGTGGGTGCTTTAATTGCTCGCCGCTTTGCTGCTAATGGCAACAAGGGAGATCTCTATGGTGGCGTTTATGCCACACTTATCCTTGAGTCTTTTAATCGCACCGCACATCCTGATGATGAGCCTTTTACTTATTTGAGCTTTGATCTTGCTGCCATGAATAGGCACGAGTTTGTCACAAGGACATCTGAGTTTGGTGACCTTAATTATATTTTCAGATTTGTACTGACCACTATTCGGGAGATTTGTCTACCTGCACCTCTTTTGTTTGATTATACTCGCAGGAGCGGATGGTCCTTTAACGTTACCCAGTTTGATGAGTACGTGGTCCAGCAGCAGTTTCATAACCCCACGGCGGGGGTTGTGCCCGATGAGGAGGAGCACGGTGAGTTCCCACCTTTCCAGGGGGAGACCGTCACCAAGTGGGGTGAGGGGTCTTCCTCTACTTGGGGCCCGGAGCCTTCTTCGTGGGAGGATCCCATGACTTCGGTGTATGCACCTGAAGCCTCATACGACCCTTGGACTCACCCGTACCACCCCGGAGCTGGAGGCTCCTGGGGACCGTAGTAGCTATTACCAACTTAGGCCAAAAGCCTAAGCTTGGGGGAGTATGTGTCCTTCTTCCTTTTCCATTGTATTATCCTTTTTTATTTTGTTTTCTTTGATATCTTCGAAGTTTTTTCTTGTTCTTCTTTGTTCTCTTAATCTTCAAAAACAATAAAAAGATTTCTCGTTTCTCTTGCTTTCGTTAAACCTTTGAATACCCCCAAAAGACTTCCTTTCTCTCTTTAGTTTGCTTTGTTTTCAGAGTTCATCTCGAGTCCATGATGGCATTTTGATTATATTTCCCATGTTCGATCGTGCAAGTGACAAGGCAGTAATGATGTAGATCGACGGAAGGGATGCAACAAGGAAAGCCGGTATGAACTATTTTTGTTTCTACTTTTGTACATATGCATGTACTTATGATCTAGAGACCAGCTTGTAGAGACATAGTGCTATGTTTACAATGCTTTGCCAGTGGTTCATGCTTTCTTTGTGGCTAATCTCAAATAGCTAGAGTGCATAATGTGTTGTTGAAATGATTTACATGCATTGCATTGTTCATGGTTTGGCATATTGAAGTGGTATTTCCCTTCGGAGAATTCTTGGATTGACTTGGCACATGTTCACACATGTTTATGACTAAAAAGTCTATCATGCCTTGATGATCTTTTTATTTCAGAATAGTTATATCACTTTCATGCCCGATTCAATGTTGCTTTCTCGCTCTGCATGATTATGACCGTTATTGCTCTCTAGTTGTTCGCTTCCCAGTCTTTTGCTAGCCTTCACTCGCACTAAGCGGAATTCTGCTTATGCATCCAAACTCCTTTTCAAACTAGTTTTTCCACTTGAGTCCACCATACCTTCCTATATATGGTAGTTGCCCGCCATCCCTAACGAAAACTTTCTTGTACCATCTCAAAAATTTATTAAAAAAATTCCTTTTTGTAATCGTACAAGCTCATGGTGCGGTGAGGGAAAATCAGTATCTTCCATGTTTCACATTTGATAAAAGTTACACTTCCCCTACACTTGATGATGGAATGAAATGGACCAAATGCTGCTAATGATATATGGAACGAGAAACTTTCCTTCCATACTTGAGGCAAAATAAAAGGCACCATAGACCGTCAAAGGATAGGTGGATAAGGGAACATAAGTGTAAGCAAAAAGCATGGGAACCGCCATTAATGTGGTTCGTATGGGAGATATTGAGAGACCTTTACCGTCTACCGTTGACTAGAAAGTTGCACGTCCCCAAAAGAATTTTATCTCTGTTTTCAAAACCACAAGCTCTGGTACATGTTTAGTTTTTGCTTCCAGCCACGGGTTTCCAACCTTTCCATCGAAGCCATGGTTCGAGAGTCTCCCCTTGTTTCTTCAAAGCACCAACTATTGAGAGCATAATTGTCATTCTTAGTGTAACATGCATTGTCAAGTACCAGATTGTCTTCTGCATGATTGTGATATTGCTTATTCTGAAATTCTTAGTTCTAGTCTCCTTTAAAACTCCGAAGGAGTTTCTGCATTTATGTTTTTATTCACTCATGGAGGCTAGCGAGATATCACTGTAGTATGTTCAGGCCATGTGCATTGTGATCTTGTCTTGATTTTCAGTAGCATATTATTTACTTTTGGTTGTTTGTGATTTATCACTTGAAAGAAGGATTAATTCATGCATTGTCCTCATAGCATTGTTTCAATACTTGCTAAATTCTTTTTGTAGTACATGCTTATATACATCTAATGAAGCAAAAGAGTTTGTCAAAGTTTTCTTTGTCGCGTTCCGTTCGTTGAACTGAATTAATTGAGGACAAGCAATATGCTAAGCTTGGGGGAGTTGATACGTCTCAAATGTATCTACTTTTCCAAACACTTGCTATTGTTTTGGCCTCATTCTTGCACGATTTGAACTAAACTAACCTGGACTAACGCTATTTTCAGCAGAGTTGCGTGTATGGTTTTCTTACGTGCAGGAACATAGATTTTTAGGTGTCTCAGAAAATTCCAGTAAAAATCACAGAAAATCCACGCACCCGGAGGGACCCCGAGCCAGAAGTGGCGCCAGAGGGAAGCCAGGGGGCCCCAGGCGCCCTGCTGGCGCAGTCCCACCCCTTGCCGCGCCGGGAGGCCGCCTGGGTGGGTCCTCCCCCCTCTGGTGCCCTACCAAGGTCCCTATTTATTCCCGTCGCGAGCAAACCCCAGAACAGAAGTCATTTTCCCAGTTTCCGCCACGGAGCCGCCGCCACCCACTGTTCTTCTCCGGGAGGGCTAATCTGGAGGCTTTTTTGGCCTCCGGTGAGGGGAGATCATCGCCATCGTCATCACCATCACCACTCCATCATCCCTCCATGACTTCTCCTTTCATGTGTGAGTAATTCCCTGTTGTAGGCAAAGGGGATGGTAGGGACTGGATGAGTTAGATCATGTAATAGTTCATTAGATTATTGGGGGCATGTTTCCTATCATCTACTTTGGTGTTTCTCATCTTTGCTAAAACTTGTTGCTCTTAGTGCTTGTCACTTTGGGCCCGAGTGCCATGTTTTCAGATATGAACCACTTGTGTTTTCATGAGTTTATTTGTGCTCTTGATCCTATCTATGAGTTGTATGCACCTATTATGGCCCAGAACTGGTGATCCCAAAGGTGACAGCTTGGGATACCAAAGGGTATGGACTATAATTTGAGGATTCCATGTATCCATTGAGTGTTAATGCTTTGTTCCGGTGCTCTTTGACAGGAGCACCTTAATCTCCATAAGTTCCTTTTAGCCCCGTTCCTAGAGGGATGGTAGGACAAAAGATGTTGTGCAATTTCTTATTGCAAGCACGCACAACTACCTACGCGATACATGCCTAATGTTTGATATTTTCCTAGATGATCCTTGCTTTTCTGTGTGCCTTACCTCGTGTTAGAATCTATTACATGTTCACTCTCATCCAACCAGCGCCCAACCATCCATCTCCCAAGCCTAAAGTTTTTTAATCCTGATGGTTACTAGTTGTTCACTTTTGCTGTTCTACTTTTGTTGTTGCCACTATCACTTTCATATCACCGTTGCTATTAATATTTTGTTGCAAGCATAAAGTTTGTCAAGTGAAACCTGTCACCTAGTCAATAGGCGAGAGCCGGCGGCCAAGAGCTCATTCGAAACTTGTAAGAGCCGTGGGGAATGCCCAGCTCCGTCACTATTGTACCTAGATAAGTCAGGAATGTCCCTGGACGACTTGTTAAATCAAAGACAATTATTATATGCCGACTCTTACTTTTTGCCATTTTTTGCATTGCATTACATTATTGCACTTAATTCCATGGAACCTTGAAGGACTGATCATCTCTTCCCTGGAACCTGGCGTGTATATTGTTGTATTCAAGGACCCTGGGGGTTTGAAGGTCTTTTAACTTCAAATCTTCAACTGGGGACTCGCCATATACATGAATTTAGCCTACCATTGTTCATCTTGCATGTAAGCTGATGCAAACTCGTAATTATATGACCGACATGACCCATTCTAGTTCAAAGACCAGCCGGCTCTATCAGGTACCGGCTGAGTTTGATTCTAGTACAGAAAACACTAGAATAAGTCATGCGATGCTTGTTTACAGAGAAGATTCGACTCAAGCGCAATTCAGTGACCGACATTTCTTTTATAGAAGACAGACATAATCCTCCTATTCGAGGAGTCGGTTTTTGTATTCCTAAAGGATGTTGAGACAGTCACGCGCACGATCGACTTCTATATGAGCTTTTCACATTTTTTTGCATTTTGCATAAAACATACTTTTTTTATTATATACAGACATATTACGTAGCCTTATCCATCAAAAACCGACTTTACTGAACGTCGAAAGATGAACTAAAAGTCGGTACTTGGGGGTTACGACTCGATTCCACTATGACTGTACATACACACAAAATAGTCCACGCCGACTCATGGGGGCTACACCTCGATTTTTCTTCCATTTTTTGACTTAGCATGAACACATATACGGACCAGATAAATGCCTAAGCAAGCAAAATATACACCGACTCCAGTTATAGGCCATGATTAAGCATGTTAGAGCAATCACTGGGAAATGATATGTGATGAACCGACTTCCTGATACACCGACTTCATCAAAGTACGGTAATAGTAGGCTTGTGTCACCATAAGCTTACACAACCCAATACATCAAAGTATTTTACTGCTAGCTAAAAAAAAGAGAAAACCAAAATATTTCAAGACAGGGGACGGCTTCCACAACAAATATCACCTGGGCATCCAAAAGCCGCAGAGAAATTCAAAATGTGTCACAACGATCCGAGTGTGCACCATGCACAAGAGCAAGTAATATTACAATAAGCCAACACTGGCACCCCAAAAAAATTTAGATGACGACTCCTCAAAGGCAAAAGATAAATAAAGTAGACCCGGGTGCAGCTGCGTGAACGTAATAACACCCTCCTGGACCGGCTACATCTTCAGGGTTGCGCTCCAGCACCACCTGCAGGGTCTACGAGGTTATCGTAGTCTTCCAAACATACATCTGTAAAATCTTCCACCCTCAGATTGTCCTCCTCCTCACCTGAACACGGCACAGTGGAAGTGGTCGGGCCTGCAGTCTAGGGTTTTGGAAGGAGGGACTTCGGAAAACTTCACTTGCTCAGGGGGAGTAAGCTTTCGCCTCTTGTTACGCTCGTCATAGCCGGGCTCAAAGTCAGACAGGTCGACTCCATCAGAATTTTTTGTCACAAAAATGTGTGTCTCTTTGACAATATTGCAATAGTCGACTTCAGTAAACTCGGACCCGTCAACTTTGAGCTCAGGAAAACCAAATACCAATAGCTCCGGCTTCATGTCGGGATGTTAAGATTTAGAAAGTTCTAAACCACGCGTAACTCCCAAACGACATGTTAGTCGCTTTGCCAAGTTCACCCAAGCCGGTACAGTTGAGAAGGACTACATCATCTCGGTCAACTTGGACGTGGTGACTAATACGCGAGAGAGGATAATTGCTTCTCGCCCTTTGTTGGTTACCCCAAGTGAAAGGTGACATGTAGGATAGCAGCAAATTTCCCCTATGTAGAGGATAGGGTTTGCCTCCCGTAGGACTCCGGCGATGATAAGTAGGTGGCAAGAAAACAATGGAACCGTTTACGACAAACGTTGCTTCCTTGACCTGAACCTGCACACGACAAAAATATCTTTGCTCCCAATGAAGTTCAGAGAGGTTGTCAATCTCTCCGGTCTTGTTGTTTACAAAGGATAAAAAACATAGGATAATGATAATGATAGCAACTGAAAGTAAATACTGAAAAGGAAATAAGCTTGTAAAGAGTGATGAGAATATGGACCGGGGTCCCGTGATGCTAACTAGTGATGTCTCTCTCCCAAAAGACGATAAAACTGCTATGCGAGGTAAACAAATTACAGATGGGCAATTGACAGGATTATAAACGCACCGCAATGCTAACTATGCTACAAAAGAAAGGAAGAGGCTCATAAGCATGGGCAGTACGCCAAAATAAGTAGACCGAAATCCATCTGCATCTACTACTAATCATCCACCTTGAGATATCTATTAAGAATATCTCACTGGTATTAAGTTGCGAGCCCCACCCAAAGTGTAAACCCAAAGCAACAGACAACTGCATTAAAAAGAACTTTGCGTAAAGTAAACAATCCTTGCAACCGCGGTTACAAGCACCGTTGTTTTCCCCCTTGTGGCCACAGCATATCCCCTAGACTCATGTTTCTGTCACTCAAGCGTGTCATCAGGGGGCATGTACCCACAATCGAGCATAACGTTCCCTCTTGGAGTCACTACCTACTACTTGGCCAAAGCAATAAACATCAACGGAGAACATGCAAGAATTACTTAGGAACAAAAATATAAAAGATAAAAACCAAATATATTACTCTATCACAATCTTAACATAATCTCATAATCCATCAGGTCCCATCAAACTCAGCATAGCAACTTCAGAAGAATTACATATGTGTCTCAATCATGTAGGGCAGCTCACGAGATCTAAACCATGAAGAAAAAAGAGGGGAGGAGAACATCACACAACTACTGATCACGGACCCATGGCCAAGGTAGACTACTCACGTCACATCCGGTAAGCGTCCATGGTGGAGGAGAAGCTCCCGGAGGTTGATCCTCCCTCCGGCAGGGTGCCGGGAAGGGCCATGACGGTGCTCCCGATCTTGGAAGCGCAGCGGCGGCGGAACAGAGGCGAGTTTGCGAAATAGGGTTCTGTCTTCGGAGGTTTCCCGTGATGGAGATTAAATAGGCGAAGGGGGCAGCCAGGGGGGCCACCAGGGGTCCAGGTGCCCCCCTGGCGCGGCCAGGCCAGGCCCCTGGCCGCGCCAGGTGGCCGCCTGGGCACCTGGTGGTGGCCCCCTGGCCCTCCTTCGGGGCTCTAGAAGCTTCCAGCATGCTGAATTTTTATCTGATTTTTCCCGGATTTTTGGAGCACTTTTTATATGGGGAAAAACTGAAATAGAAAAATAGCAGAAAACAGGAACTGGCACTGGAGTGCACTGACTTAGTAGGTTAGTCCAAATATGATCAAAAGTGTATCAAAAGTCCAAATATCACACAAAACATGCATGGAACGAGCAGAAATTATCGATACGTTTGGGACGTATCAACATGCCCAAACTTATTTCCTGCTCGTCCTCGAGTAGGTAAATGATAATAAACATAATTTCTGTGGTGACATGCTAGCAACCATATAAGAACTTTGAAAAGTAAAGCAATCAAGGTATGTGATTCAATTCAAGTCGTAACATGCAAGAGTCGATATTAGCATTGAAACAAGCAACGAAAGAACATTAGGTGCAAGAGGTCTCGCTGTCCGTGACTCGAATGTCCCCAAATGGTGTTTGCGTGCAATAAAGGGGGTAGGGAATACGAGAAAAAGGTATTTTTGTTGAGAACTCAATCTACTAAACTTTCACATTTGGTCTTCTTTGGAATCTTATCTTGACACGTCCCCAGACCGCTAGCCAGGTACAAGTCAATTTGATCCACTCCTTTTCGATATTTTGAGCACTCATGCAATGGATGAGCATAAGCACGAGAATTGACACTTAGGATGGCAAAGAGATAATATGGTGGAGGAGGAAGACAAAAAGGATGAGAAAGGCTCACATCAATGAGGGCAATCATAGGCGAGAAGGCCAAATGATAGATATGATGTGAGGAGTAGGGATTTCCATGCAAGAGATGCATATATGAGCTGAAAAGCTCTCCAATGGAACTAGTGGGGTGCATCTAACTTGCTCGCTCATGAAGACCTAGAGCTCTTTTGAGGAGGCTCATCATTGGAATATTCAAGCCAAGTTCTATAGTGAGAAGGTCCCCACATAGCTATATGCATGTATGATCATCTCTATGGAGTACAAGGATAAGAGGGAGTACTAGTGTGGATCTTTCAAAAGGATAGTAGTGTTGCCCCTTTATCTCTTTTTATTTTCTTTTTCTCTTTTTTCTATTTTTTGTATTTTTTGGTGGCCTCAATGGCTCTTTCTATTTAACTCTCATTTGAACTCTTTGGAATCTTTTATTTTGTCCACTTTGGGATATTTTCCTCACTTAAGGGCAACACTCTAATTTACAAGAGGGTATAGAAGATCTTTCACACTTTACAAGGTACTCAAATCATAACGAAGATGTAGCTATCATGATGTATGCAGTGTATGCCGCTGCCAGTGTAGCAAGAACATGTATGACATGAAGATCAAGTCATGAAGAGGTGGAAGTTGCATGGAAATATATCTCGGAAAGGCAATGGAAATGCTTTGATAGGTAGGTATGGTGGCTGTTTTGAGGAAGGATATAAGGAGGTTTATGATGACAGAGTGTATCATGCCAAGGTTTTGGATGTACCGGCGAAGTTGGACGCCAACTCTCGGAGTGAGAAGAAGGCAATGCACGGCACAGGAAAGGCTAGAAAATATGAGGAGGTGGAAGTGTCAAATTTCAATACTTACATTAGTCCGAAGAACTCATGCACTTATTATCGGTAACTCTCAATCTAATGAGGAGGATCACAAAGAGACAAGTACCCCGAGGAGGAGTGTATGGGGGTTTGGTTATCCTTCACTACAGGAAACAGAAGTTTTGCCGTCAGCCAAAGCTGACGGCAAACTTATGAAAAGCTGACGGCAAAGGCTTTGCTGTCAGCTCCACGACGGGAAACCTGTTGTCATCTCATCAGTCGGCAGTGAGTTGCGTTGCCATCAGCTCAAGATCGACCGACGGCAAAGCCTTTGCCGTCAGCCTTTTTGTACTGGCTGACGGCAAAGCCGCACGTACGGCCAGCTCTGACTTAACCCCCGTGGGCTGAGTTAACGGCGTGCATTGCCGTCAGCTAGCCGTCTGGCTGACGGCAAAGCCCTTTCCTGGGCCCACATGTCAGCAGTTTGCCGTCAGCCAACCTACTCTTTGTCGTCCGCCGGTTGAAGGCCGACGGCAAAGCCGTGACCAAATGGTCACTGCCACAGCCCAGATTGCACAGGCTGCCGCCACGTGTCCTCTTTGCCGTCAGCTTGCTAACGGCAACGCCTTTTCCGTCAGCTAGCTGACGGCAAAGCGGACTGTATCTATCTTTTTAATTTGTTTTTCTTTAATTCCCTGCATATAAACAATAATATATATATATGTACAGAATGCCATCCACAAGTCATATATACAATCATAATGCTATCCACAAGTCACATATACAAAAGAAGCCATCCACAAGTCATATATACAAAAAGAAGCCATCCACAAGTCATATAAACAAAAAGAAGCCATCTCCATGTTTAAAAAAGCAAGTCATCTCCATGTTTAAAACAACAAGCCATCTCCAAGTTTAAAACAACAAGTCATCATATATACAAAAGGAAAGTGCCCAACATTATATACATGTACAAGTCATCACCATCCTAACATACTATATCTACAACAAAGAAGCATCCATCCATGCATAAAGGCAAATCTGCAAAATGAAAACATAATCATATGTTACATACGGAAAAGAAGAAATCCAAAATGATGAAAAGATGAAAATAAAAAGGAAAAAGAAGAACAAGGAGAAGAAGAGTAAGGAGAAGAAGTGGAAGAATAAGAATAAGATGAAAGGAAGAAGAGAAGATGGAGAAAAAGAAAGAAGAGAAAAAGTAAGAATAAGAAGAACTTTTCTTCTTTTACTTTCTTTTTCACCTCTTTCTTCTTCACTTCTTTCTTTTCCTCCTATCCTTCTTCTTATTCTACAATACTTGTTCTTCTTAGACCTCAAGAGCTAAATATATCTCATTTTAGATCTAACTAAGTCATTAATTCATTTTTGAGCTTTATATGTGAAGTATAAGTCATTTTTACGTTTATAAGCCACTTAAGCTAGTAAATTTATTATTGAGCTTTTATAAGACAAGTATAAGTCATTGTTGAACTTAATAAGCTTATAAAATCTAATTTGAGCTTTAAAAGCTTATAAAGCAGAGTTTGAGCTTTATAAGCTTATAAAGTCACTATTGAGCTTTTAGAAGCCAAGTATAACTCAATTTTCATCGAACTACGCTATTAACATCATTTTTCAGCTTTATGAGCTTATGAAGTCATTGAGGAGCTATTATAAGCCAAGTATAAGTCATTTTTAGGTTTACAAGCTTATAAAGCCAAGTATAAGTTTTATAAGCTTATATAGTCATTTTTTAGCTTTTATAAGCCAAGAATAAGTAAATATTTATGTAACTAAGCTATTACTACCATTATTGAGATTTATGAGCATATAAAGTCATTGATGAGCTTTATGTAACTTACCGGAGGCCACCTCAAGGCTGAGAAGCGCCGCCATGTGGGTTGCTCGGGGATTCACTAGGAGATTCTTGTGGGTTGTGAGATGCAGCTCCGGAATTATGCTGCAACAAAGGATGAGTTGCAATGTGGTAAGCATGATGACACTTGATGGTATAAGACCGGGATATATTGATCATTGAAAGAAACTTATCGTTCCGGGAGGAGAAATGATAGGCGTCGGCATCGGTGGAGGGGTAAGACCTTGCTTCTCCCACATACTCTGCGAGTTAGTTTTTGAGGACTCGAGCATATTAGCAAGTGAACCAAACATATGCATATGCATTCTTGGCGGATATATGCAAAAGTAGTAACTTACCGAGAAGAGGTCGTAGATGGCCTTCGTCTGGGCATTATTGCGTGCCCTCTCCTCCTCGAGTATCCTCTGGGTCCTCTCCTCCGCCAGCCAGTCCCTCTCCGCAAGCTGCTCCGACAACATCTCTTGTGTCGCTTGTCTCTCCCTCTGAATGGCGTCCTGCGAACACTCAACAATATAGCAATTATTGTCATCATCACTACGTAGTCTAAAGAACGGAAAGAAAAATTGAGACAAAGTTATACCTGGATAGCAATGTCCACTGGCCGCGGGCGAGTTCGTACAGCAGGAGTGGAGCTCGTTTGCCTCGCCTTGATCTGAGGTAGAGTCTCCGGGAAATGTACGAAGCCATTGCACATGGAGGTTCTGCCATGATGCTTACCGCCACCAGAAATCATCAAGGCCTCCGGATCCATCTCCTCCTCGCTCGGGTCAAACTGAGGACCGCGTAGCTCTTTCGCCACCTCAGAATAGGCCATCATCTTGTGGTAGGCTGCAGCGCTGGTGTGCACCTCAACACCGTCGCCCTCGGAATATGCCGTCACCGTTTTGTACTTTCCCTTATGGGCCATGGCAAATGAGCGAAATCCCTTAGGCACAGGCTGATTATGGTGCTTCGCCTACAATGAAAAGAAAAGAATAGGCATGAAACAAATCAATTGATTAATGATGAAAGGACATGAAACTTAAAACAAAAAGGCACATACCCATTTTTTGCGTACTCGTTGACGTTGAGATTTCCTTGGTGGTGTGCCACACCTACCATTTGTGCACGCCTAGCCTTGGCGCTTTTGTGGGTGGACAGCCAGGCATCACTAAGCCATTGGTCCACTATCGCCTCAAAGCAATCCATCTTATGTGCACACCATCTCGGGGGCGCCTATGAATTAATAATCTTATAAAGTCATTGAATATCTTTTTTAAGCCAAGTACAAGTCAAGTTTTATGTAACTAAGCTATTATTATAATTTTTTAGTTTTACAAGCTTATAGAGCCAAGTTTGACCTTTATAAACTTATAAAGCCAAGTTTGACACTTATAAGCTTATAAAGCCAAGTTTGAGCTTCATAAGCTTATAAAGAAAAGTTTGACACTTATAAGCTTATAAAGCCAAGTTTGAGCTTCATAAGCTTATAAAGAAAAGTTGGAGCTAACTAGGCCTTACTTATAAGTGTAGGAATTTGAATTAGTTAGTAATTTACCTCCAAGTATTCTTCCTTCTTAAGGAAAACTTTTCTACACTTATTCTTGGCCTTCTTCACGCCCTTCTTGGCGTACCAATCTCGAACACACTGAACACGCATCTCGTGCCTAGTGTTCGTGAGTAGCCTCACTATCTCCTTCTCGAGATTCTTCTGGGCCGCCGGCTCCATCCCCTCCTCAACCCTATAGTAGCACTGAAAAATGCATCGAACATATGAAAAGATGAGTGAAATGATTCCAACACTAATAAATGATTGCAATGCTAGAATACTTACCCAAAAAGTAGCCACCACCATGTCGGCTTTGGTACGGCATTCAACGTTGTTGATGCGTTCATCTGGCGGGGCCGGGGCGGCTTTGTAGTGTGGCCAAGTGAGGCCGGGCTCAGGAACCCTACCCTCAACAGGCAACTGGACTAGACCGGGGAACTGCTCCTTAAGCACGGCACCAAGGAGGCAGTTCGGATTCCGAGCACCTTCCGGGTAACTCCACACCCTGCAAAATAAGAACACAAAGACATTAGTTCTTGTTGGACCATATGTACATGTATGATATATATATACAAGGAACACAAAAAATTCATCAACTTACTTCTCCCAATCTGGCGCAATCAATGTCCTATGCGCAGGTTCCGGACATGGTGGGAGCCGTGTCATACCACGCTGGTATACCGGCTTCTTGGAAGAGGAGCTCCCCTCACCCCCATCATCCCCCTCACCCCCCTCAGCCCCGTCGTCATCGCTATCATCATCCTCATCAGCATCATCATCATCCGTGCGAGCACGCTCCTCCCAAGGATCATCCCAACGAGGCTCCGTCGACTGCCTCGGTGCCTCCGGTGTCTCTGACTGCACCGGCGGTGTCCGCTGCTCCGGTGCCTCCGACTGCACCGGCGGTGGCCGCTGCTCCGGTGCCTCCGACTGCACCGGCGGTGGCCGCTGCTCCGGTGCCTCCGACTGCACCGGCGGTGGCTCCTGCACCGGTGAGACTGTCCTGTGAGTGGGTGACTCGGCTAGGGCGCCACCTGCTCCTCGACCACCTCCTCGACCACCGGGTTTAGCTCTCTTTGGGCCTTTTCCCCGACCTCTCCCACGAGGCTGCTCAGCACGCGCCGGCGGCGAGCTGGCTGCGAAAATACCCGCCAGCAACTCTCTCTGTAGAGGTAGAGGTGGTAGAGACTCCACCGGTGGGTCCCTACGGCTCGCCATGTGTCAACACCTGTTACGGAGTAAAGATGAATTAGTAAAGTAAGGAAATAAATAATACAAATTCATATATACAAAAAACAAACATATGCATATAAAGATGAATTAGTACATTAAGGAAATAAATAATACAAATTCATATATACAAAAAACAAAAGAAAGTTGGGATGCATACAACTAATAGTCTGGATCATCTGTATCTTCTCCAGGATCAATAAAAACATCATCGTCACTATCACGCGTGTCGTCATGAATGATCTCTTCTCCGAGATCGGGTTCAGCGTCAACCACATTTCGAAAGCCTTTTTTTAACCGGTCAAGCAATGATAGGTCATCTGCATCGGTAACCTCTTCGTGTTCCACTTCTTCATCTTCCTCCTCATCATCATCGGTAACCTCTTCGTGTTCCACTTATTCCTCTTCCTCCGCATTGTCATTCTCTACTTCCATGTTTTGACCAAACGTAGAGGTTTTTCCGAAATGTTTTTTGGCCACACGTGTTTCTTGGAAGAATTCTCCGTCATATGTGTCTGGGTCTATGTGAGGTTGATAATCCTCTTCTTCATTGGGGGCAGGTAGTTTACCATGTGGCGGCACGTCATAGACGACATACCAATCTTCGAGATTCTTTACACTTTGGCAGGCCCATGGAAGATAGAAAACTTGTGTGGCCTGTTGAGCCACATATAAACTTCGGCAACATTTAAACGGTTCTTCTGTTTAATTTCAACTAGCCCAACATGCTCATGAGTTCGTCTAGTGTCCTTCGGATCGAACCAATGACATTTGAAGACAACGGCATTCGGAGGTTTTTCACCATAATATAGCAGTTCGTATATTTCTTCAACTATTCCATAATACTCGACTCCTCCATCTATAGCGGACACACCGGAATTCTTTGTTTACCGATCGGGCATAGTTTGATCTTTCATACCAGTACGAAAGCGATACCCATTGATGTCGTATTTTTCATATGTATGGACCTTAAAGTCAAAACCATTTGCGATTTGTCTCAATTCAGCGTCCATCGACTCTGAATTAGCCTACAAGTTGAAACGGAAAGGCTTGTTGTATTAGTCGGTACTGAGACGACGAAGAAATAAAAATGGCATGTATATCATATAAGAAGTACCGTTTGTGTAAACCAAGAGATGGAACCGGGATTGCCGCCTCCCCGCTTCTCAAGAAGATTAATCTCTTCGATGGAGTCTTTTTCAATCGCCACTCCATTCGAGAATTGCGCGACGAATCGACTGTATCAAATAATTAAGAGAAGTTAGACACACAACTCGTCAAGAAGTTGCAGAACAATTAATATGTACCGCGCACTTACTCGATGTATGGCCGCACTTCTTTCATGTTGGTCAAGATATACAATGTAATGATGCTCCATTCCTTGAAGGTCAACGTCTTTGTCTTCATGACCCCACAAGGTGAGAGGCTCCCTTTAAAGAGTTTGAACTTGGATTCATGTCGCTCGGGGTCGCCAGTGTTGTACCGAGGCTTTGGATTATGCAAACTGTAATTAGTGGCAGCATAGTGTGCTATCACGAAGTTTGCCGCTTCCTCGACAACGAATGACTCAGCCATTCATGCTTCAATTCTCCGTTTATTTTTACATTTTGCTCGAAGCGTCTTTTGCATTCTCTCGGTTGCATAGCACCAACGGTTTTGCACAGGGCCACCCAATCTTGCCTCCATCGGTAGATGCAAATTCATATGCTGCATCGTATTAAAGAAACCCAGTGGAAAGATCTTCACTAACTTGCATATCAACTCTGGCGCCAGTTTTTCCATCTCTTCTATCACAATAGGCGATAATTCTTTAGCACAAAGAACACGGAAGAAATAGCTTAGCTCTGCCATTACTAGCCATTCATCCTCGGGGATGTAGCCGCGCAACATCACCAGCATTATCCGCTCAAGCCATATGTGCCAATCGTGACTCTTCAGCCCAAAGATTTTCGACTTTTCAAGACTTGCTCCCCTTGCTAGATTCGCTGCATACCCATCGGGGAACATCAACTTTTTTTTCACCCAGATGAGGATTGCCCTCATGTGTTCCCTTTTAAGATTGAACCATGCCTTTGGCTTCTCCCAATTCTTCTTCCCTTTCGGTTGTCGCATGTTCAGTGACTTCCTATTACATAGACTCTCCTGATCGACTCTAGCCTTAACATTATCTTTCCCCTTATCAGTGCCGAACAATGTACCAAAAAGGGCCTCACCCATATTTTTTTCAGTGTGCATCATGTCAATGTTGTGTGGAAGAGCAAGGTCTTTGAAATACGGGAGATCCCAAAAGCATGGCTTGTGGGTCCAGGCGTGTTTCGTATTATATCCCAAGAAATACCCTGGCCGGTTCGGATCAGGCTCTAGTGAGTTCAACTGATCAAGAATTTGTGCGCCCGTCATCATAGGTGGTGCCTCGTGCTCGAAAACTTTACCTTTGGTGAAATTCTTCTTGTCTTTTCTGAATCCATGGTCCAGAGGCAGGAATTGTCTATGAAAGTCGAAGCAAGAATACTTGCGACGCTCCGGCAGCCCATGAAACTTAAGAGCAGACTTGCATTGCGGGCATGGGAACCTTCCGTGCACGCACCATGCAATAAAAAGTGCAAATGCCGGCAGGTCATGCATGGAGTACATCAACCAAGCATGCATTTGGAAGTTTGTTTTGCTAGCTGCGTCATATGTCCGGATCCCATTATCCCAAGCTTCTTTCAACTCATCCATCAGTGGTTGCAAGTACACATTCTTATTTTTTCCGGGATAGTTGGGCCCCGGAACTATCAACGTCAAGAAGATGTGCTTTCTTTGCATAAGTACTCCAGGGGGCAGATTGAGGGGCATGATGAATACGGGCCAACAACTATACTGGGTTGCCGTCATACCGAAAGGATTGAACCCATCGAGGCTAATGGCGAGTGCAACGTTTCTTGGGTCTTTGGCTTTACCTTCTTTATGTATTTCATTGAACATCTTCCACGCTTCACCATCAGAGGGGTGGGTCAACATCAAATTCCCGTATTCATCTGTAGCACGTCTAATTCCATCTCTGTGTCATTTCATTTGTTTTGCTGTTTCTTCAAGCATGTAAATCCGTTGAAGTCTTGGTAAGATCGGTAGTTACCGAAGAATGTTTACTGGTATTTTGCTCTGCGTCTTCTCACCAAGACCGTTGTCTACGACAATATACCTGGAGGACTTGCAGCGTGGACAATAATTATCATCCGCATACTCATGCCTAAATAAGACGCATCCTTTCTCACAAGCATGTATCCGCTCGATGGGCATCTTCAGTGCACCGAGTATTTTGTCTGAGTGGTATAGGTTTGCAGGCATAATATGACCGTCCGGTAGAAAGCGCCCGAATAAGGTCATCATCCCATCATAGCACTCTCTGGACAAGTTGAATTGTGCCTTAAGAGCCATTGTTTGTGCGATGGCATCTAGTTGACAAAGCTTGGTGTGCGCATGCAGTGGGAGTTTTGAAGACTCTAGCATGGCATAAAAGGCCTTGGCAGTTTCCTCCGGTTCTTCGTCCTCAAGACGAGCATCGTTGTAGTCATTGACCATGTCTTCGATCCCTGTACCACAATCCTCAATGCGCTGACGCACTACCTCATGTCTGTCACGTTGGGCCGACTCGCCATGAAATGACCACAACGTATAATCAGGCATGAAACCACGTATTTGCAGGTGTTTACCCATTACATCCTATGTCTGTTGTGAATAGTTCTTACATCTAGTGCAGGGGCACCATGTTCTTGGTTGGCCAGCACTAAATGCAACCTCTAGGAACTCCTCGGTCTTGGTCAACCATTCCTCGGTCATATTTTTTTGACTAGGGTGACCGGTGTACATCCACGCACGATCATTCATTCTGACTAGCTAGCTAGTACAAATTAACACCAGAAGGGATATAATTAATTACGGTGATACGGCATATGCACACTAGCTAATAGGTAAAGATAGGTCCTAATCCCACCCGAGTATGTGCAGATTGGATTCATTTCCCCATGCTCTCCTCCCGATCCGACGCAAAATTTCGACAGCACCTCCCCGCTGTTCTCCTGATACACGTCTCAGCATAAACCGAGAGGATGTGTACCCGGAGAACAACAAGGTGGCGCTGACGAAATCCTGCGTCCGATCCGGAGGAGAGCATATATGGGGAAATGAATCCAATCTACACATACTCGGGCTGTCCATGGATAACGTTGGACAATTCGAAAGAATCCAATTATAAATATGCAAATGAATGCATATTTATAAATGGAATCTTTCGAACGGGAGACGCATATGGGTTACGCAATGGAACCTTACATCTAAATTTTAATTCTACCTAACTAGTGTCATTGGCATTAAGTCCGGAACATAGCAAAGGAAAGGGGAGAAAAATGTTAATTATATTTCTTTTCTAACTTCTCCTCTTCTTCTTTCTTCTTTCTTCTATTTCTTTTTACTCTTCTATATCTTCATCTCCTCCTCCGATACTTCATCTCCTCCTCCGATACTTCATCTCCTCTTCTTACACAAGGCCAGGCCAACCCTAAGCCACAAGATAACTAGCCCTAACTACTTTTACTTTACTTTTCATTTCATTTTACTTTTTTTACTTTTCATTACATTCCATTTTATTTCAATTCATTAACAATCTAACAACTGATTTTCAATAACTAACTAACTAACTATTGTCTTTAACTAACTACAAACTAACTAAATAACCTTAACTATAACTAGCTAACTAGAACCTAACTACTGATTTTAACTATCTTAATAATTTTAACTAACTAACTACTGATTTTTACTAAATAACTAACTAACTGATGATATTAAATAAATAAATAAATATTGATTCTAACTAACTACAATGTAACTAATTTTTTTAATATAACTAGCTAATTAAAATCTAACTATTCATTTTAACAATAACTAACTAACTAAATAGAACCTAACTACTAATTCCTTTTAACTATAACTAACCAATTAAAAGAATTAAAAAAGGCTAGGGTTGCTCACCGAAATGCCGGCCGGCGAGGGGGGGTGTGGATGTGGTGGCCGGGGACGACGACGGGGTGGTGGTGGTGGAGGCGGTGTGCTCGTCGATGCGAAGGAGGGTGCGGCGGCGGCGTCCTGCAGAGGCAGCGGAGGCGCGTCAGAGGAGTTTAGGAGAGGGAGAGGAGAGAAAGAATGGCGGTGCTCACCGGGGTGGTGGTGGTGGTGGAGGCGGCGGCGGCCCTGGTGGTGGTAGCGGCGGAAGTGGCCGGGGTGGTGGGGGTGGGGGCGGCGGCGGCGCTGGGTCAGGGGGAGAGAAAGAGAGGGCACGGGGTGGGGGTTAGGGCTGGCCGCGCGAGTGGGGTTAAGGCCCAGCCTTACCGTCAGCTGGCTGACGGCAACTTCTGCCGTTAGACTATGCCGTCAGCTGACTGACGGCAAAGCTGCTTGCCGTTAGCCCGCGCCGGCAAGGGCCACGTGGCGCACGAGAGGCCGTCTGCAGATCTTTGCCGTCAGCTCTAGGGCAGGCTGCCGTCAGCTAACTGATGGCTTACAGTAGGCTGACGGCACAGAACATATACGCCGTCAGCACCATCTTGGCCGTCAGCTTCGAGCCCAGCTGACGGCCTTGTATTATTTGCCGTCAGCCCCGATAGAAAGCTGACGGCAAAAGCTTTGGCTGACGGCAAAACTCTTGTTTCCTGTAGTGCTTGCGCATCCTCGACTCATGGTACGTGAGTGTACTCTAATATTCGATCCCTCCAAAGATTAGCGATCCATCTAGTAGCTAGAGTTCTCAACTAATTTTGTAGGTTTTGAAAATAAACATGGATTGCCCAAAATACGACACCTATCACTAATAGGCTAGAGCTCTTGACACCAAAATTTCAAACAATACTCACATCAATACGTCAAAACTATTGCAAGTTACTAGTAAAATTAAATAGAAACCTCAATTACCTACTCTCAAAACAAGACACAACTCAGTGCAACAACCAACTCTCTTAACAAGATAAACCTGAAAATGAAAGAGAGTTCTAGCAACAAACTAAACAAAATCAAAGGCTCTTGCTAAAGACAAACTAAGACTGAAACTAAACATGACAGTAGCTACGAAAAGATAAAGAACACACAACAGTAAAAAGATAGGCATGAAAAATCCTATGATGTGTTCTAGATTTTGAAAGTGGAGCGTGTTTCTCTCGCACACAATGTAAGACGGGGTCTAACTTGTTATGAAAGCAAGAAAAGCTAAAGAAAACTAAAAATAAAACCTAAGAGAGGGACGCTCCAAGCATAGCACATAACGCATGAAGTGATAAAAATATAGTGAGACGAAGGACGAACTAATGATTGTTGATGGAGAAGGGGATGCACGGGGGCATCCCCAAGCTTAGACGATTGAGTCTCCTTGAATATTTATTGGGGATGCATGGGGGAATCCCCAAGCTTGAGCGCTTGACACTCCTGGATCTTATTTCATCATCTTCCATCGCACACTTGAAAACTTCCTTCATACATAACTCCTCATAAGCTGATTAGAGAGATTATTACCCTTAATAAAATAATTTTCTCCACTAGATATAAAGATATTCTTGAAGAGCTACTGTTTCTCAAGATTTCCAAAAGGTTTTTGCAAAGAAAAATGAAGCTTTAGGTTTGCAAAAGTAAGGAGAGATAAAACGTGGCAGAATCTGTGAAAAACAGAACAACAGGTAGTAAAGAATTTTTTAGGGGTACTTCTGCAACTCAAATAAAAAAACTCAGAACATACAAAAGTTCCGCGTTTGTATAAAGCACGCTGTGTAAAAAATTCAGCTCAAAAAGATGAATCGGTGATTGGATCCAATTTTCCCCGTCACGAAGACATAATCTGTTTTCTGGACAGCATGTCACAACTTTCGCTTCCCTTGTCATATGAGGCTATAACTTGGCACAAAGCTTGAAAATAAAGATACAATGATGTTTCTACAATAGTAGCAATCATCAAGACCACTAAAAACAGAAGTAAAAACATCTTTGGTTGCCTCCCAACACGCGCTTTCTTTTACGCCTTTAAGCTAGGCATAAAGCAAAAGAAGAACCAAGTTTTATCAAGAGAATGACAATAGCTAGCCCGTGTAACGGACTCAAAAGGTAACTTGATTTTATTTCTAGGGAAGTGTTCCATCCCCTTTTTGAGAGGGAATTGAAATTTTATATTCCCCTCTTTCATTTCAATGATAGCACCAACGGTGCGGAGAAAAGGACGTCCCAAAATAATTGGACATAAAGGTTCACACTCTATATCCATAATAATAAAATCAACGGGAACATAGTTGTCATTGACAATGATAAGAACATCGTCGATCTTCCCCATAGGTTTCTTTACGGAATATTTAACAAGACGAACACCAAAAGAACAAGAATCAAAAGGTTTCAATGCAAACATATCATACATTCTTTTGGGCATGACGGAGGTACTAGCTCCAACATCACATAAAGCATAGCAAGAGAAGTTATTTAATTTAATTTTGATCATAGGGTCCCAACCATCATCTAGCTTCCTAGGTATGGAGGCTTCTATCCTAAGCTTCTCCTCCCTAGCTTTGATGAGAGCATTTGTGATATGCTCCGTGAAGGAAAGATTAAGTGTGCTAGTGTGGGGGTCTCTAGACATTTTGTGTAGTAAGCTAATAACTTATGAGAGGGTGCAACTATCAAAATCAATATCACTACTATCAAAGGTGGTAGTAGTGTCATCTAGGCTCACTTGTTTGAAACCCTCTATGTTCATAGGGGTTTCTTCTTCTACAGTTGAGGTATTAGCATCACCATTAATAGGTCCAACGGGACCAGGAGTGCATTGGGTGTTAATAGTTTCGGTATCCTCAACAATTTGGATAGTGGCAACTGTGTGGTGTGTAGGAAGGCTCTTAATTCTATCCTCTTCCTCTTTTTCTCTAGCCCGTCTTTCTTTAAGTTGATCCATCATCCTAATATTTTCATTAATTGGTAAATGGATAGCATTAATAGGGGTGGCCTTGCTCTCCTCAAGAGGAGAGGTTCTAATTTTTAACATCTCAAAATCAAGGGCTAAGCTGTCTACCTTCAAACAAAGAGTATCTAATTTAGCTAGCTTTCCTTCCACATTCTTGTTGAAGGCTTTTTGGGTAGTGATAAAGTCTCTAAGCATGTTTTCTAATTCAGAAGTGGGGTTCTTGTTGCTAGGGTAAGTGTTGTTGTTCCCAAAATTGGATGGAAACGGTCTAGGATTACTAGCAAAGTTGCCCCTATAAGCATTATTATTAAAGTTGTTTCTAGAAATGAAGTTCACATCTACTTGTTCCTGAGCAACCAAAGAATTTAAAGGATCCTCATGAGGATCAATAGAGGGTTGCTTGGTAAGTAGAGACATAATTAAATCAACTTTATCATTTAGGGAGGTAATTTCCTCGACAGAATTTACTTTCCTACCTGTTGGAGCGCGTTCGGTGTGCTATTGGGAATAGTTGGTCATCATCTCATCAAGGAGTCTTGTGGCAGCATCGAGTGTAGTTGACATAAAGGTTCCTCCCGCGGCCTAATCTAACAGGTTCCGCAAGGTAAAGTTCAAGCCTGCATAAAAAGTCTGGATAACCATCCAGGTAGTCAAACCATGTGTAGGGCATTTCTTAACAAGAGATTTCATACGTTCCCAAGCTTGGGCAACGTGTTCATTATCCAATTGCCTAAAATTCATAATGTTACTCCTCAATTGGATCATTTTAGCAGGTGGGTAGTACTTCCCAATAAAAGAATCTTTGCACTTATCCCAAGAATCTATGCTATTCCTAGGAAAAGATTGAAACCAGATTTGAGCTCCTTCCCTCAAAGAGAAAGGAAAAAGCTTGATCTTAACAACATCGCCTTCTACTTATTTATACTTTTGCATATCACATAACTCAAAAAAACTTTTTAAGTGTAAAGCGGCATCATCTCCAGCACCAGAGAATTGATCTCTCATAACAAGGTTTAGTAAAGAAGGCTTAATTTCATAAGAGGTAGCTGAAGTGGCCGGTGTGGCAATAGGAGTGTAGATAAAGTCTTTGTTGTTGTGAATGGTGAAGTCACACAACTTGGTGTTTTCAGTGGAACCCATAGTAGCAGCAAGTGTGGCAGATTATTTTTTGTAATTTTTGATATAAGACACAAAGATAAAAACAGAAAAGTAAACTAACAAGACTAAAAAGTAAAGGTAAAAGGTAGTGGGCAACTCCCCTATCTTATCACTCGGAGTCCCCGGCAACGGCTCCATAATTTTTTCTTGATACGCGAGAGAGGATAATTGCTTCTCCTGCTTTGTTGGTTACCCCAAGTGGAAGGTGAGATGTAGGATAGCAGCAAATTTGCCCATATGTAGAGGATAGAGTTTGTCTCCCGTAGGACTCCGGCAATGATAAGTAGGTGGGAAGAAAACATGGGCACCGTTTACGACAAACGTTGCTTCCTTGACCTGGACCTGCACACGACACAAATAACTTTGCTCCCAATGAAGTTCAAAGAGGTTGTCAATCTCTCCGGTCTTGTTGTTTACAAAGGATAAAAAACACAGGATAATGATAATGATAGCAACTGAAAGTAAATACTAAAAAGGAAATAAGCTTGTAAACAGTGATGAGAATATGGACTGGGGTCCCGTGATGCTCACTAGTGATGTCTCTCTCCCAAAAGACGATAAAACTGCTATGCAAGGTAAACAAATTACAGATGGGCAATTGACAGGATTATAAACGCACCGCAATGCTAACTATGCTACAAAAGAAAGGAAGAGGCTCATAAGCATGGGAAGTACGCCAAAATAAGTAGACCGAATTCCATATGCATCTACTACTAATCATCCACCTTGAGATATCTATCCAGAACATCTCGCTGGATTAAGTTGAGAGCCCCACCCAAAGTGTAAACCGAAAGCAACAGACAACTGCATTGAAAAGAACTTTGCGTAAAGTAAACAATCCTTGCAACCGCGGTTACAAGCACCGTTGTTTTACCCCCTTGTGGCCACAGCACATCCCCTAGGCTCATTTTTCTGTCACTCAAGCGTGTCATCAGGGGGCATGTACCCACAATCGAGCATAATTTTCCCTCTTGGAGTCACTACCTACTACTTGGACAAAGAAATAAACAGCAACGGAGAACATGCAAGAATTACTTAGGAACAAAAATATAAGAGATAAAAACCAAATATATTACTCTATCACAATCTGAACATAATCTCATAATCCATCAGATCCCATCAAACTCAGCATAGCAACAGCAGAAGAATTACATATGTGCCTCGATCATGTAGGGCAGCTCGAGAGGTCTAAACCATGAAGAACAAAGAGGGGAGGAGAACATCACATAGCTACTGATAGACTACTCACGGCACATCCGGGAAGCGTCCATGGTGGAGGAGAAGCTCCCGGAGGTCGATCCTCCCTCCGGCAGGGTGCCGGGAAAGGTCCTGACGATGCTCCCGATCTTAGAAGCGCGGCGGCGGCAGAACAGAGGCCAGTTTGTGAAATAGGGTTCTGTCTTCGGAGGTTTCCCGTGAAGGAATTTAAATAGGCAAAGCGGGGCATCCAGGGGGGCCACCAGGGGTCCGGGCGCCCCCCTGGCCGCGCCAGGTGGCCTCCTGGGCACATGGTGGTGGCCCCTTGGCCCTCCTTCGGGGCTTTGGAAGCTTCCGGAACGCTGATTTTTTATCTGATTTTTCCCGGATTTTTGGAGCACTTTTTATATGGGGAAAAACTGAAATAGAAAAACAGCAGAAAACAGGAACTGGCACTGGGGTGCAGTGATTAGTAGGTTAGTCCAAATATGATCAAAAGTGTATGAAAGTGTATCTAGATCATAGCAATATCACTCAAAACATGCATGGAACGAGCAGCAATTATCGATACATTTGGGACGTATCATTGACAGGTTTACCTTGATCTGCATCAATAGATTTTACAGCCCATTCACACAACTGTTTGACTAGTGTGTACAGCGAGGACAACTTCTTTCCTGTAGACTCCTGAAGAAGTGGATGTTGCTTGCCTGTACCAGAAACTACCAAGTCAGCAAGCATATACGAAGGAATCTGAAAATTTACACTGACGATACCAACTTACCCAAAACGGATATCGTGAATTGGTGAACGCGCTTTTTAAGAGTAGTTAACCTTTTTTCCACCTCTTGTAACTTGGACTTAGCATCAGTAACAAACTGCTTCATGATAACTTGGATGTCGGCATGATGAGACTTGACCATTTTCAGTTCTTCTTCTTTCTTCAACAGCTCATCCTGAAGCCGGCTAACCTCTTTTTCTGTCTGCTGTCGCTTCTCGGATTCAGGTCGCAGTTTCTCTTCCAACTGATGAGTCGCCTGGCCGGCTTCCAAATTCATAGCCTACACAAGACAATAAAATCCCTGGTTATTACATGTATATAACTAGACACTTCGGGGCTACACTACTTACAAACAAACATTTCTATACCATACAAGTTCCGGGTCGCTACACGTATGACAACCCGACACTTGCGGGCTACATCAGTATAGCTATCCCATGCATTACAAAATACATACCCAAATTTTCAACATAACTCATCACGTTGTTTCATGCATACGATCAAATCACGCTGTTGGACAAGAAGACTCATTGATTCAAGGTACAAATCTCCAAAAGAAACATTCTTAAGAGTCGCTATAAAAGGCTGACTCATGGACTGTTTTCACTCATCTGTTCTCTTCGCTCCCACTATAGCAACCAGCTCAGTAACATGACTCTCAGTCACAATAACCTCCTCAACCACAGCTTTGTCAGCTGCAGGAGTCGGATTTGGGTCTTGAGAATCGGCCGTTTCCTTAGAGTGAGCGGCCGGCTCCCCAGTCTCACCCTTGAGGGAGTCATCTTTGTATATAGTTGATGGGCTTGATTCAATAGGAGTGACACCTTTCATTTATTTCTCTTCAGAAACTCTAGGTGTCTTCTCCACGATAATCGGCTCCTGTACTAGCAAGGAGTCGGGTTCTGCCTTGCTCTTTGCTTGCTTACTAAAAGAATAAACAACATGAGATTGCCAAAAAAACAAATACGAAGTATATCATAAAGGCATATAACACTTACCCACGGTTTATGGGAATATTTCTAGGGAGCTGTACATATGACTCCCCAGAAGTGGGATCAGTCTCTTCAGTATTAACAGACCGAGGCTGCCTAATAGGATTTGACTCGGCACAAACTTTTTGACAAAGCCGGCGCGCAGAATTAGGAAGCCCGACAGCAAGGGGGGCGGCGGACTCAAAGCTACGAGTCCGTCTTTTTCTCTCTTGTTCCTACAAAATTATAGATATGAGATGAATGTCCCTACAAAGATAATATGGAAAATCAGTCAATGTTACCTTTTGCTCAGGAACTCGGTTTTCCTTTGCCCTGGGGGAGTTGGTTCTTGCAGGGGGAACTTCATCCTCATCTTCATATTCATCATCATCCTCTTCCTCCGAGTCCTCCTAAAATGGATAAAGGCACATAAGGAAGAGCTATTCTACGAGGGTACAAATGAGTTATTACTTACGACACGACTCGGGTTGTGAGCGCCTGACTCTTCATCAACGATGGAACGTTCTTGGTTGGTAGACCACCATGGATCCTTTGCCTAAAAATAAGTATGGTAGAAAATGGAGCGGCAAATGACCAAAACAAAGAAAAATCCAATTTTATACTTAATTAACGTACCTCTGGAGCCAGGTTATCAACACAGAAAGGGGCGATACCGACCATCGCGGTGTCCTTCCTACTCTCAGCGAGATACTTCTTGCAGGTTGACACGAGAGGGGCCGACTCAGATGGTGTGTGCGCATACCGCATAGGGTCATCTATACCCGAATATTCACACAAGATCCGGTCTCTCACGCTGAGAGGTTGGATCTGCCAATCGACCCAGCACCGGATCAAGTCGGTACCCAGAAGTCTATGGGCGAGCAAAGCTTTCATCCGAGAGAGCAAAGGAGCAAGTTCTTCTCGTTGCTTATCATTCAGATGACCATTTAGGCCTCCGTTGTAAACAAGCCGGCTGTCGGGACCCGGGGTTAGCGTATGCAAGACTCGCTACAACACAATCATATGGAGAGCCGAGAACCGTACCCACTTGTCTAAGAAGACAAGTCCAAGCATAGAACGTTCTCGGAAAGCATCGAACGTGTGGGGCATCCCATCCAACCCGGATGATCAACTGAAATGGGTCCTCATCGTCCGCACACAAGTCTAAATGATATGGGTGGTGAACCCCCATAATCATAGACAAGTCGCCTCAACCACACTATCGATTGTATTATAACCCTTACATAGACTTACTCCAGCCCGATCACTTAGTCGGGGTCTAGGGCGGGCTCGATCATACATCAAAGTGTGCAAGTGACGGAGTCACGAGCAATCGCATCGTGATTCCCCAAGCTGCGCACATCTAAGGGCCACTTGGTGTATAAAATACCGCCAACCAGATCACAACTAAGGTCTCGAAAACCCATACTAAGACATGCATGTTCTAATCATACACGCAACACACATGTCTAGTATGAACAGCAGGTATCATTGCACTTCTCTACAAAGTATACAACTTTATTGATAACTCTTACAGAGTGCACACAGAGATCACAAGTCTGTGATCCAACATTACATCAAACATGCAGAAGCAAGTAGGTCTGAGTATAGACAAGTTTAACAAATGGCTTAGAGAAGCCTTATCTATAAACAATCCCTTCCACGAGGGACCAGTCGTCTGACTGGGACTACACTAGCTTGATCAGTCGTCGAGCTCCAGGAAGAATCCACCTTCGGGGTCAGGGTGGTTCATCTAAAACATAGAATAAGCAAACGTGAGTACAAAGTCGTACTCAGCAAGACTTGCGTAGGAACTATACTACTCATGCACATGTATCAAGGTAAAGGGAGGTGGGGTTCAATTGCAGAAGTGCCAGCTTTGACTTGGCTAGTCCTGAACTACGAGTACCAAACTTGAGGTAAGAAGCGTACACGAGTCCACTACATCTCCAACCAATTACACAACTATGGTGCCTTCCTCGACTTCCCCACGAGAAAGCGCTCCATAGCACTCACGCTTATCTTGGCAAGTTTTATAAGTATCCAGTTCAAGTTGTCTAATAATCAAGCTAAGCTTTCCAAGCAGTCCATAACCGCGGAGGCGGCTATTCGAATAGTTTTGTTAACCCTGCAGGGGTGTACTACTACACACACGAGTCATCACTTACCGCCTTTTGCGTGTCACCGTTCAAGAGGTGACAACAAGGATGCCACCACAACACTTCTCCCACAACTTCGTTCTAGTCCAGAGAGTCGCCTATCTGAGGGGGATCCATATGGAAGTCCGTCCGAGGTTCCAGTACAGCCTCAAACGTTGTGTGCAGGGTCCCAAGTCGGTCTTGAAAAGTCGTTCATCCACTTCGCAGACCGTGCCACAGCCCTACCAGAACTCTGAACTACTGCGACTTCTGGGGTTCGAACGGGGTGAGGTACTAGGATGAGAGGGGTCAGTGAGCCCAATGTATGGTTGCACTCTTCTTCTTGGATCACCACACAAGAACTCGGACTTAAGGCGGTGTTCAATGAGACAACCCACTGTGTACTCCTACACAGCCTCTCATCGTTCACCTTGTATTAGGGTAGATTCACCAACACATTTCCACCATCATCAACATGATCACTACCATCCCGACTCACAAAAGAGTAACCTCATTGTAAACTCTAAGCATGCAATAAGCAGTAACAGTTGCAGGGAACACATGATATCAACCAACTCCTATATCAGCTAGGATTGTGGTTTGCTTACTACTGTGACAAGATGATAGCTCATGCAAAGGATATGGGTTGAACTATGCGGTAGAAACGTTATCATGGTAATCATACTAAACAATGCATAAGCGAGACTGAGAGGGAGCAATGAGGGTTTTCTTGCCTTGCTGACGAGGTTCAGTAACGGGGTCTTCAACGAAGGGGGTGATCTCGAGTTCCGACTCCACTTCTATCCGAGCAAACAAAACAAACAACGTGATCAACCTAGTGTACAATGCACAAGCACATGATCAATTGTATAAGGAGATGTTCATGGTACTTATGTGTTGAGCATTCCATTTAAAAGGAGTATATTGCATTTGAATTGCAAATTCAAACTCCATTTGATTTACCGATGAATTTCAAATGCATTTGAATCCATGAATGTTCATTTGAAATGGTTGAACATGAAGTGATGTTGTAAAGGTGAGGTAAACTCTCTGATGTGTGGATGAAACCATTTAAAACAAGTGTGTTGCAAAGCCATTTGCAAAATCACTCCAAATTTGAATTCAAAAGAATGCGATATGCATGTTTGCTAATGTTCACCCATTTAAAAATGGTCAAACATAGAAAAAAGTTTCATATTCACAATCCTTGCATTTTTCTGATAATTTTAGACATATTATTTGTCCAATTTGGAGTTAAAATGAATTAGTTATGAATTTCCAAAGTTTATTGCATTTTCTGGATTTTCTGAAATTAGATAAATTGATTTAACCAATTATGGCGTCATGCTGACGCAGGGCTGGCGTGGGGGGGGCTGCTGATAGGTGGGGTCACCATGTCAGTGGCTAGGGGGGTTAATCCCCTTTGTTTAAAATAACCCACGGGTTAATTAGGCTGCGTGGGCCCACTGTCAGTGGCCCAGGGGGGATTAGGAGGGGGATTAGCTCGGGGGTTAGGCCGGCGGCTTGACGCCGGCGGCTCTGTACGCGGCGGCGCTGCGTCGGAAACACGTTCCCGGGCACCAATCCCTGCGCCAAGGGCACCAGAAGATGGCCCGTGACGAGCCGCATCGCCTGCGTTACTCGGGCGTCGTCGGGGAGGCTCCAGGCGACGTCGGCTTCAACCATGGCGGCGGCCGGAGCTTCGGCTTCGAGCAACTCTTGCAAATCGGCCACGGGATGATGCGAATTTGCGCGAGTTGGGTGGCTAGCGTTTCCAGGAGTACCGCGGACAAGCTGGGGAGGAAGGAGATGCTCTGGAGCGCGCACTTGGCTGTCCACGGCGGCAACGGAGCTCGGCTCCCATGGCGGATCGAGGTAGGGGGCGAATGGGAAGGGGGAAACAGGGGGATTTGAAGCGTAATCTCACCTTGGTTGCAACGGACGTGGCGGCGGGGTCGGGGATGCTTTAACGGCGACGTAATCCACGATCTCGTGCGGCGGTCGTCGACGGAGATGATGAAATGGGGCGGCGGCTATAGGGCTCTCGGGCTCGATTCCTTCTGCACAGCGACGTAGTCGACGTCGGGGAGCTCGGCGGACAGCTTCCTTCGGCTTGCGGAGCTCACTGGCCGCACGGGTGCGGAGTCATGGCGACGGCGGCGCTCGGTGTCGTCGGGGTTCGCGAGAGAGAGAGAGGGCGAGAGCGCGTGCAGAGGGGGGGAATGGAGGCGTGGCTCTCAGGAGCGTCTCCAGGTGCGCGTAGAAGGGCCAGGAAGGGGCATGTGGGGACTGGGGAGAGCAAGGCGTGCTCGGCTGTCTCGGTGGCATTCCACAGAGCAGCTTGGAGGCGCGGGGAGGAAGACGACAGGGGGAGGGCCAGCTGGGCCGGCTGTTGGGCCTCGCCTAGGGCGTCAGGTAAGCCTTTGGCTCTTTTCTCTTTTTCTTTCTGTTTTAATTCTGTTATTTGTTGTGCCTTGCTAAATAAAATAGTTAGGCATTTTATTAAATGATGAAACTTTTTACATGGACTCATAATATATTAGGCTAGCCACTTATAAAGTTTGGCACTTTTTAAAATTAAAAACATTTGAATTTTAAATCAAATAGGGGTTTTTGAATTAATCCAAGGTCCTATTTGAATATTTGAAAAATCCATGAGCATGGGGTTGGTCCCACATCACTTGAAATGTGATCACACTCATTTATAAGACTTTTCAAAAATCCAACATGAATTTTTGGAGAAGATTTAATTCTGGCCTTTTGAATTAATTCATCTTGGGGGGTTCCTTCTCACATTTTGCATTTGAGTTTGATTTCAATTGATTTCTTTTGAAAATTTTAGCATGATGCAAAGTGACTTGCTAAACCTAGCACATACCTAAATTGGGGTTGTGACAACTCGCCCCCACTCAAAAGAATCTCGTCCCGAGATTCAGAAGTCTGTGGGAGGAAGGAGGGATACTCGGCATGGAGACGGTCTTCTCTTTCCCACGTGGCTTCTCTCTCAGAGTGGTGTGACCATTGCACTTTCAGAAACTTAATCTTATGACGACGAGTGACACGCTCTGCGGAATCACGAATACGAACGGGGTATTCTCGATAAGAAAGGTCATCTTGGAGATCAAGCGTTTCATGGTCGACTTCGCGGATGGGGTCCTTGAAGCAACGCCTGAGTTGTGACACATGAAATACATCATGTACCCGGGAAAGGTGCTGGGATAGTTCAAGTTGTTAGGCAACTTCTCCATGTTTAGCAAGAATGTGGAAAGGTCCGATGTAACGTGGGGCCAACTTGCCTTTGATACCGAAACGTTGGGTTCCCTTCAAAGGAGTAACCCGAAGGTAAGCCTTCTCATCCAGATTGTAGCTCTCTTGCCTATGATGACGATCATAGTAGCTTTTCTGACGAGACTGGGCTGCTTTCAATTGATCACGAACAATGCGAACTTGCTCTTCTGCTTCCTTGATCATGTCTGGTCCAAAGAATTGTCTTTCACCGGTTTCTGACCAGTTTAGTGGTGTTCGACATCGTCGTCCATATAGGAGTTCAAAAGGAGCCATGTTCAGACTAGATTGAAAACTATTGTTATAAGCAAATTCGGCGAATGGAAGAGACTTCTCCCAATTCTTTCCGAATGAGATAACACAAGCTCTGAGCATGTCTTCAAGAATTTGGTTAACCCTTTCGACTTGACCACTAGACTGAGGATGGAAAGCCGTACTAAAGGAGAGATGAGTTCCCATAGCATTCTGAAAGCTTCCCCAAAATCTAGAGGTGAAAAGGCTACCGCGATCAGAATTGATTTCCAAAGGAACACCATGAAGGGATACAATTCTAGAGATGTACATGTCCGCTAACTGGCTAGCAGTTATAGACTCGCGAACCGGAAGGAAGTGAGCAACTTTGGAAAGCCTATCTATGACAACGAAGATGGCATTGTTTCCTTTCTGGGTTCTTGGAAAGCCGGTGATGAAGTCCATACCGACTTTGTCCCATTTCCACTCGGGAATAGACAAAGGTTGAAGTGTACCAGCAGGTCTTTGATGTTCTGCCTTAATGCGACGACAAACATCAAATTCGGCAAGAAATCGAGCAATGTCTCTCTTCATCCTAGTCCACCAAAATCTCTGGCGTAGATCTCGGTACATTTTTGTGCTACCGGGATAAATTAAGAGGGTGTATCATGGGCTTCTTTGAGGATGAGTTGCCTTAGTTACCTATTCTTAGGTACTACCAAACGATTTCCAAAGAATACCTTTCCTTTACTATCTGTGGAGAAACATTTAGCAACTCCGCTAGCAATGTTCTCCTTGATCCGGCGAACACCTCGTGCGCGCCTTTGGGAAACTATGATTTGATCCTCAAGTGTTGGTTTCGCCACCAAGTTGAAAAGAGATCCACGAGGAACATTATCGAGATTGAGTTTGCGAAAGTCCTCATGAAGAAGTGGTTGATACTGCTGTAACATGAGGTTGTTACAGTACGACTTACGACTTAGTGCATCAGCCATGACATTGGCTTTGCCTGGGGTGTAAGAAATTACTACGTCGTAATCTTTTATCAACTCAATCCAGCGTCTTTGCCTGAGATTAAGATCTGGCTGGGTGAAAATATATTTGAGGCTTTGGTGGTCGGAATAGATCTCACAACGATTACCAAGGAGGTAATGTCGCCAAGTTGTCAGGGCATGAACTATGGCAGCGAGTTCAAGATCATGGGTAGGATAGTTCTCTTCATGTGGACGCAACTGGCGTGAATCATAAGCTACCACATGTCTATCTTGCATAAGTATGCATCCTAATCCTTGCCGTGAGGCGTCGCAAAAGATCTCGAAATCCTTTTTGGTGTTCGGAGGCGCAAGTACGGGTGCAGAAGTTCTTCTCTTTGCTTATCATTCAGATGACCATTTAGGCCTCCATTGTAAACAAGCCGGCTGTCGGGACCCGGGGTTAGCGTATGCAAGACTCGCTACAACACAATCATATGGAGAGCCAAGAACCGTACCCACTTGTCTAAGCAGACAAGGCCAAGCACAGAACGTTCTCGGAAAGCATCGAATGTGAGGGGCATCCCATACAGGCCGGATGATCAACTGAAATGGATCCTCATCGTCCGCACACAAGTCTAAATGATATGGGCGGTGAACCCCCATACTCATAGACAAGTCGCCTCAACCACACTATCGATTGTATTATAACCCTTACATAGACTTACTCCAGCCCGATCACTTAGTCGGGGTCTAGGGCGGGCTCGCTCATACATCAAAGTGTGCACGTGACGGAGTCACGAGAAATCGCATCGCCATGCCCCAAGTTGCGCACATCTAAGGGCCACTTGGTGTATAAAAGACCGCCATCCAGATCATAACTAAGGTCTCGAAAACCCATACTAAGACATGCATGTTATAATCATACACGCAGCACACATGTCTAGTATGAACAGCAGGTATCATTGCACTTCTCTACAAAGTATACACTTTATTGATAACTCTTACAGAGTGCACACAGAGATCACAAGTCTGTGATCCAACATTACATCAAAAATGCGGAAGCAAGTAGGTCTGAGTACAGACAAGTTTAACAAATGGCTTAGAGAAGCCTTATCTATAAACAAACCCTTCCACGAGGGACCAGACGTCTGACTGGGACTACACTAGCTTGATCAGTCGTCGAGCTCCAAGAAGAATCCACCTTCGGGGTCAGGGGGTTCATCTAAAACATGGAATAAGCAAACGTGAGTACAAAGTCGTACTCAGCAAGACTTACGTAGGAACTATACTACTCATGCACATGTATCAAGGTAAAGGGAGGTGGGGTTCAATTGCAGAAGTGCCAGCTTTGACTTGGCTAGTCCTGAACTACGAGTACCAGACTTGAGGTAAGAAGCGTACACGAGTCCACTACATCTCCAATGAATTACACCACTCTGGTGCCTTCCTCGACTTCCCCACGAGAAAGCGCGCCATAGCACTCACGCTTATCTTGGCAAGTTTTATAAGTATCCAGTTCAAGTTGTCTAATAATCAAGCTAAGCTTTCCAAGCAGTCCATAACCGCGGACGCGGCTATTCGAATAGTTTTGTTAACCCTGCAGGGGTGTACTACTACACACACGTGTCATCACTTACCGTCTTTTGCGTGTCACCGTTCAAGAGGTGACAGCGAGGATGCCACCACAACACTTCGCCCACAGCTCCGTTCTAGTCCAGAGAGTCGCCTATCTGGGGGGGATCCGTATGGAAGTCCAGCCGAGGTTCCAGTACAGCCTCAAACGATGTGTGCAGGGTCCCAAGCCGGTCTTGAAAAGTCGTTCATCTACTTCGCAGACCGTGCCACAGCCCTACCAGAACTCTGAACTACTGCGACTTCTGGGGTTCGAACGGGGTGAGGTACTAGGATGAGAGGGGTCAGTGAGCCCAATGTGTGGTTGCACTCTTCTTCCTGGATCACCACACAAGAACTCGGACTTAAGGCGGTGTTCAATGAGACAACCCACTGTGTACTCCTACACAACCTCTCATCGTTCACCTTGTATTAGGGTAGATTCACTAACACATTTCCACCATCATCAACATGATCACTACCATCCCGACTCACAAAAGAGTAACTTCATTGTAAACTCTAAGCATGCAATAAGCATTAACAGTTGCAGGGGCCACATGATATCAACCAACTCCTATATCTTCTAGGATTGTGGTTTTCTTACTACTGTGACAAGATGATAGGTCATGCAAAGGATATGGGTTGAACTATGCAGTAGAAACGTTATCATGGTAATCATCCTAAACAATGCATAAGCGAGACTGAGAGGGAATTGGGTTTTTATCGACATGACCAATGCTGACAGGTTCAGTAACGGGGTCTTCAACGAATGGGGTGATCTCGGGTTCCGACTCCACTTCTATCCGAGAAAACAATACAAACAAAGTGATCAACATAGTGTACAATGCACAAGCACATGATCAATTGTATAAGGTGATGTTCATGGTACTGATGTGTTGAGCATTCCATTTAAAAGGAGTATATTGCATTTGAATTGCAAATTCAAACTCCATTCGATTTATCGATGAATTTCAAATGCATTTGAATCCATGAATGTTCATTTGAAATGGTTGAGCATGATGTGATGTTGTAAAGGTGAGGTAAAGTCTCTGATGTGTGGATGAAACCATTTAAAAGAAGTGTGTTGCAAAGTCATTTGCAAAATCACTCCAAATTTGAATTCAAAAGAATGCCATATGCATGTTTGCTACTGTTCACCCATTTTAAAATGGTCAAACATAGAAACAAGTTGCATATTCACAATCCTTGCCTTTTTCTGATAATTTGAGACATATTATTTGTCCAATTTGGAGTGAAAATGAATTAGTTATGAATTTCCAAAGTTTATTGCATTTTCTGGATTTTCTGAAATTAGATAAATTGATTTAACCAATTATGGTGTCATGCTGACGCGGGGCTGACGTGTGGGGGGGCTGCTGACAGGTGGGGTCACCATGTCAGTGGCTAGGGGGGTTAATCCCTTTGTTTAAAATAACCCACGGGTTAATTAGGCTGCATGGGCCCACTGTCAATGGCCAAGGGGGTATTAGCTCAGGGGTTAGGCCTAACAGGCCGGCGGCTTGACGCCGACGGTTCTGTACGTGGCAGCGCTGCGTCGGAAACACGTTACCGGGCACCAATCCCTGCGCCAAGGGCACCAGAAGATGGCCCGTGACGAGCCGCATCGTCTGCGCTACTCGGGCGTCGTCGGGGAGGCTCCAGGCAACGTCGGCTTCAACCATGGCGGCGGCCGGAGCTTCGGCTTCGAGCAACTCTTGCAAATCGGCCACGGGATGATGCGAATTTGCGCGAGTTGGGTGGCTAGCGTTTCCAGGAGTACCGCGGACAAGCTGGGGAGGAAGGAGATGCTCTGGAGCGCGCACTTGGCTGTCCACGGCGGCAACGGAGCTCGGCTCCCATGGCGGATCGAGGTAGGGGGCGAATGGGAAGGGGGAAACAGGGGGATTTGAAGCGTAATCTCACCCTGGTTGCAACGGACGTGGCGGCGGGGTCGGGGATGCTTTAACGATGACGTAATCGACGATCTCGTGCGGCGGCCGTCGACGGAGACGATGAAAGGGGGCGGCGGCTACAAGGCTCTCGGGCTTGATTCCTTCTGCACAGTGACGTAGTCGACGTCAGGGAGCTCGTCGGACAGCTTCCTTCGGCTTGCGGAGCTCACTGGCCGCGCGGGAGCGGAGTCATGGCGACAGCGGCGCTCGGTGTCGTCGGGGTTCGCGAGAGAGAGAGAGGGCGAGAGCGCGTGCAGAGGGGGGGAATGGAGGCGTGGCTCTCAGGAGCGTCTCCAGGTGCGCGTAGAAGGGCCAGGAAGGGGCAGGTGGCGACTGGGGAGACCAAGGCGTGCTCGGCTGTCTCAGTGGCATTCCACCGATCAGCTTGGAGGCGTGGGGAGGAAGATGACAGGGGGAGGGCCGGCTGTTGGGCCTCGCCTAGGGCGTCAGGTAAGCCTTTGGCTCTTTTCTTTTTTTCTTTCTCTTTACATTCTGTTATTTGTTGTGCCTTGCTAAATAAAATAGCTAGGCATTTTATTAAATACTGATACTTTTTACATGGCCTCATAATATATTAGGCTAGCCACTTATAAAGTTTGGCACTTTTTAAAATTCAAAACATTTGAATTTTAAATCAAATAGGGGATTTTGAATTAATCCAAGGTCCTATTTGAATATTTGAAAAATCCATGAGCATGGGGTTGGTCCCACATCACTTGAAATGTGATCACACTCATTTATAGGACTTTTCAAAAATCCAACATGAATTTTTGGAGAAGATTTATTTCTGGCCTTTTGAATTAATTCATCTGGGGGGGGTTCCTTCTCCCATTTTGCATTTGAGTTTGATTTCAATTGATTTCTTTTGAAAATTTTAACATGATGCAAAGTGACCTTCTAAACCTAGCACATACCTAAATTGGGGTTGTGACACCGGCTATCGCGGAAGCCGGGATTTTGACGGAGCAGTAGAAAAACCACTTCTGCCACTCCTTCACATGCGTGGACAGCTCCAGAGATGGAAATATACTCCTCTGACGTTTCTAGATAGCAACTCCTCCGCACTCCAGGAGCGGATAGCTGCTATACTCAGTTTACTTATTGTCGTGAACGAACTCGGCAAATAACGGCAGAGTTGGCTTCGTCTTCAAATACACTTCACAAAAAACTTGGAAGTGACAGATGTTCAAGATGGAGTTGAGCGCTAGATCTTGGGGGTGTAAATCATAGGCATGGAGAAAACCCCTGAAAAACCTGGACCTGGGGGGACGTAATCCCCGGGTGATATGTTCAGCAAAGACGGTCACTTCACCTTGCTGAGGTTCTGGCCGGGTTTCTTCTCCTAGAGCACTCCATTTGATTTCCGACTGAGGAGGCGGAACCCCAGCCTTCTCCATTTTTTTCAGCTTTAGTCGGGTCATCTGAGAACCCATCCAATTGGCTTCCACAGTTTTGGAAGCTGTTTTTTTGAGCTTCACTTTCTTCCCTTTGGGACCAGTTTCGGCGGTTTTCTTCACCATAGTGGAAGAAAAAGATCTGCTGTAAGGCCCGATATGCGGTATTGTTCCAGATCTAGATGTTTCCATCCAGATCCGTGGACGAAGCACATATCGGTCCCACCGCGACATATGACAATGCCATATGCCCCGGATTTCCAACATGATATCACAACATTACAGCTACAAGGATACAACATCTCATACAATCGGCATACAACTGCCTTAAATACAATACATCAGCGGAAGATACATGTCTGAGTACAGACTACAATCAAATGCCTAGTGGCAAAGGTAAAACACACCATTCCCGTAACCACACGGGTCTAGGCTCTCCGCCGGGATCCGCCTAACTAGTCGTCGTCGAGTCTTCGCGAGGCGTCCAGAAGAAGGGTCGTCGAGCTCCTCTGTAGTCCAATATCATTTGCATAACGTGCGTAAAAGAGAAAAGAAGGGGTGTGCTATATTAGCAAGTCTTGTAACTAACTTCTAGCGGTAAGATGGGGGTAGTGGTTGAGGTTGCAGTCGCACTAGCAATATCTATTTAGAGTAAGATGAGAACCAAGCATTCGATGAGGAATCGCCTCCAACAAGTCTTTCTATCAGCTACTTACGCAAACATAACACCTATCCTATCCTTGTCCTCCCCTTCATCACCCGATGAAGAAGAAGCAGTTGATGACCCTCAACTGTAGGGGATCGTTTGTAGCGTTTTCGATAAATAAGAGTGTCGATCCCAATGAGGAGCAGAAGGTATTGGTAAGTAACTTTGGTAAAGAGATAGCTGCAGGAAGTGAAAGATAAATTTTTAGGGGTTTTCGATATAAGCAAAAAAGGTAAAAGCGAGCCAAGTAAAAGGCACTGAGAAGTAACAAGTGGCCCAATCCTTTTGGGCAAAGGATAGGCCTAGCAACTGAACTTATAAAGGCTAAAGCGTTCTTGAGGACACACGGGACAAAGAGTCACGTGCTTTCGCCATATTCTATATCGGTACTATGTGCTGTGTTGATAAGTGTTGAGTGGGTGGATCTATGCTAGTACACTCTCTAGACTAAGATAACTTCACTCTTATGATTAAACACCTTGCAAGCATCCGCAAATACAAGATAGTAATTAAGGCAAAAGCCTAACCATAGATATACGATCGATGATCCATTGTTCCCTTGTGCAAAAGAGTGCGGACTGGGGTTTAGGTTTCTGTCACTCCTGTAAACCACCGTAAGCATTCTATATACACAATTCATTCCCCTAGGTCCTTAATAAGGCGAAGTGTTGAGTGTTCGACTCACACAACACCACTAGGAAAATAACAACACAACTGAAATATCACACAACACATATTACTTAAACATGTTGGGAATGTGCCCTAGAGGCAAATAAAATATGGTTTATCGAGCATATTCCATTAGTTCATAATACGTTTGATACTATGCTAGAACTGTATTAAGCGGAAACATTAATACAGGTGTGGTATACAAACAACCAGGTCCCTAGTTAACCCTAGTATACTAGTCCATTGGGCGATTGATGATCAAGGTTTCCTGATCATGAGACAATGGCGTCTGTTGACAATGGAGTCGTATCATTGGATAATGATATGATGGACATACACCCACCAGAAGTGTTGCAATGTGATCAAGTCACATAGTTCGACATTGCGATAACTATAACGTAGTGACTAGATCCTTTGACCGTAATGATCATACGTAATTGTCATCTATAAGGAGACTTTGATTTGTATCCCACCGCCTGACTGAAATATGCTGGCTATAACGGTGCACTTTGGGTATTCCGAAATAGATGGTTGATGAGTATGCAAATAGATCAAAGCGGGATTTGTCAATCCGTGTGACGGATAGGTACTCTGGGCCCACTCGGTGATATTGCATCATAAAGTTTGCAAACGTGTGACTAGGTCACGGAGTTGTAATATCACGGGAACGAGTAAACTTGTTTGTTGAGAACGAGGACGAACTAGGTATAGTGGATACCGATGATCAAACCTCGGACAAGCAAAGTACCACGGGACAAAGGGAACAGCACACGGTTAACGGATCCAACAGCGATTGAAGTTCATTCGATGGAAGCGCAGGGGCTATCAAGGATTGTAACCAGGTCCAATTGATTAGTCATTGATCAATGAGAGTTGTCTTGATCATGTCTGCTGTTTCCCGGACCGTAGGGTGTTACACTTAAGGGTACTCGACGCAGTAAGGATTGATTCGGGATCACCGGAGAAATTGGAGAGAACACCGGAATTGTTCCGGTGATGACCGGAATTGTTCCGATGAAGGCCGGAAGTTGTTCTGGTATTTTGAAAGGTTCAAAATATATTTAATAATGTTTAATATATGTTTTATTATTTAATTATCTGAATTAAATATTAAAATGTATTTAAATATAATTAAAAATGAATTAAAAGGCATATGGGCCTCATAGGGCCCATTAGGGGGAGAGGGAGTCCTCCCCCATGGGCCATGGCGCCATGAGGGGGCCCACCCCCCTTATTGGTGCGCCATAACCCCTCCCTTGGGATTAGTCCCACCCCGGAAGGGGAAGGGGGGGTGTCACCCCTCCTTGGCCTATATAAGGAGGGGTAGAGGTGCCCTTTTAATCATGAATTTTTTGAGAAAAGTTTCTCATCTCTCTCCCTTCTTTCTCCTTCCTATGAGTGGACTCCCCTTGTTTGGAGGCTGCTCTGGGTTGGGGATTTCTCCACTATACGCACGCCGTCGTGCTGCTGGAATCGGGATCCGAATCCATCTTCTTTCCGCTGCTCTACTGGTTCGGAGCCCGGAGGGACGTCGGGTATACTGTATGTGTATAATCCCGCGAGGCACTACACTTGTGGTGCTACTTCATCGTCGTGGTCGTATCGCGAGGTCTTCATCAGCAACGTTCCGACGGGGACGTAATCCCGTCATCGGTCTGCAAGGATCGGGTGGCTACAGGAGTCATCGTGGATCTGCGCGGCATCGGGGATTGCCGGTACGACTACACCAACCACGTTCATGCGGGAACGTTTCCCGCTTAACGGACTACATACTGGTATGTGATCTATTTCTGTCCGTTACTTGCATCAGCATAGCATAGGTCTTGGGATTGGGTATCGTAGGTAAAGGAAAAATTTGTGTTTTCTGCCCCGAACCCCAACAGTGGTATCATGAGCAAGGCTATGCGTAGATGTATTGTACGGATAGAACACATCTAGTATGTGGGCATAAATTCTCAATTGTTACCCTCTCACGTGTACTCATTTAGCATTGCGGCAATGTTTGATGAAGCGGCCCCCGACCGACCTTACGCGTTTACGCGAGACTGGTTCCACGCTTGACATATGGCTTGTACCATATAAAGTGGCTGGGGGGGTGTCTGTCTCTCTGCATTAGCGATGCGAAGATGTTTGCAACGGAGGGCCCCGACAGGGGTGTAATAGAGACAATTGCGGGATTGGTGTTGTGGCTTGTTTTCGCAGGATAGAAAGCGGTTCTTTTCTCGAAACCCCTAGCAGCCACGTAAAACTTGCAAAAGATAAAGTAGAAAGGCGTTTTCAACTTTAATTTGCATGTCAGGGGGAATCATAGCATGTATGATTTATGTTGCATCCTGTTTTGCTAATATGTTAGATATACGATGGTAGCATAATAGGATGATCCCTCACTAATCCAACAAAGTGTCCTTCCTTAGTGAAGCACCATCTGGAAAGTTCTTCATTATGGAGGCATCACGTGTCACACGGGTGTCAAACATTTTTACGTTCACAAGAGATGGGTGGAGCAAGCCTAGCATGTCCAGAAACATGGCCTTGCATACGCAGCATATACTCACTAAGGTTATTGTGGCGAGCCTGGCATGTGCAGACATGGCCTCGGGACACAAGAGACCGAAAGGTCGAGCATGAGTCACATAGATGATGTGACTGGCATGATGGCCTACCTTGAACAACATACTGATGGTCGTGTCACACGGGGGAGGTATGTTCTTCAAGGATCGTGTAATCACTTAGAACAAACTATGAGGGATGTTTGTTTGAGTGGGAGTTCCAGAATTGTTTTTGAAACATGAACTCCATATTATGAACTTAATCTTCATGTCTTTGCAAATATCATTGTAGATAATGTCATACCAATGTTTAGAACTGTGGCTCTTTTAGTATGATAGAACTTAAGGTAAATGGGTCTTACTTCATTGATGTGTACCAACACCATTAGAGACATACTCGTTAGTAATGACTTGTTAAACATAATACGAAGAACTGCTAGGAGATACACCTGATAACTCCATATTCAAGGAAGATGATGATGAGTATCGTACTCACCGTCACTTATGAATGATTGTCCAATACACCATACTTCATTCTATGAGTCTGAATTGTGAATGCATGTTAACCAACATGTATGACGTGCTAGGTGAACTTGAAAGCACTTGGTCACAAATCAGAGAAATGTAATATGAGTATATGGACGGGGTTTCTTTCAACTATGGTGGAAGGAACAACCTGCTGAGAAAGTCACTTGGAAAATGTATAAGACACATGGAACACCTTGTGTATAACTTGGACTACTGAATGACTGGTTACTTTGCGATAACTAGGGAGTTACATCCGCTTCCTCCTAGTTACAAAGACCATGTCTGGACTATGTCATGAAGGAGAATCGTTCACCTGTCATGAGGTCATGGTTAAAGTTAAGAACTTTAAGAGTAGAACCAATGCAGGAATGGTCATTGACGGAGAAGGTATATTTGATATACGAGTTATAAATGTCTTTACCACGAAACACTAATTGCGGTTGATTAAGTATTCGATGCTTGAACTTACTGCTTGAGAGTGGCTTGGAAGGGATGAGGTGACAATGTGTGCTGACGGCAATCAAGATAGTTGATGGTCGACAACACTCTCCCTCTACATCTATCAATTGATTAATATATGAATAAATTTTATGATCGTTTGAATGAGGACTTTATTAGTGTGTCTTGCATCTCGCAAAGACAATTATTCATATTAGTGAGAAACAAGTCAGTTGTTCCCCTTTTATGAATGATATCTATTATGGTCACATTACGATTATGAATGAGCTATTCTTATATTGATGATAGTTGTTTGATCATTTATAAGAAATATTGTAATGCCAAGAAATATCCAGGCTTAATAATGACACTACAGTTTAAGTCATGAATGGTATGATGATGTCTCAAGATACTTGATCTCTTGACATATACAAACCATGCCTTTGAGGTGAGATGACTAAAACCTCGCATTCTGGTAAAACAGATTGTGTACTGATTGTTGAGTATCATACATTGTGATGTATCGTATGTCAGCATGTGGTGAATTTCATTATTTCGTGAACTTCGTATGTGGACTTAGATGAATATTTGTATTCACTAATGAAACATGAGTCTGAAATAGTTTGATATGATCAAAAGGGATTTCAGAGTAAAAATGGATATTAAATCAACAAGAAAGAAAAGTCTCTACGATTTGATCAAAGTGACAAATGTTTTGAGTTAGTCTTGGGCATAAAGACTTGTGTGAAAGTTGTTACACAAATTGCAATGTCTTGAGACACTTCAATATGATTGACGTGCATGAACATTGTGATCATATTCTATGAAAAAGTGTATGGTCTAAGTTATCTCTTACCAAGTTACGTTATTATTGTTTAGAGTTATTAATTTAATAAGCAAACACTCACTTCAGCATAGGGAACCATCTGAGTTCATGGAAACCAACACTATATATGTCATGGTGTGTTGTGGTTTCTAGGAAGCTTGATTTATGTAAGATAAATTATCCTTGTAGTGTATCCTTAGACAACTATGGATGCATCTTCCACAACTAGAACCAAAAGGAGCAAAACTTGTATTGCTATGTTTGGTGTTTGTCAAGAATTGTTCTTGATAAATGTGGTAATGGAAGAAAAGTGAAAGTTCAACCAAGGTAATTGACCTTGCCTCCAAATGTCAGAGTAGTGCAACGGAATATGTTCTGGAAGCAAAGCTCTACAATAAGAGGAGAAACTAATGATAATGATCATGATTTTTCTGATGGGAGATTTTACTGAGAAAGGTAGGATTCAAGAATATATATTTTCCCTTGATGCAAAATGATATTCATGATTCACTTGTCATGTTAATGGAACAAGACATTCCTACGAACTACAAAGAAGCGATGGTGGACCTAAGTACGAGATATGACTATGAGTCATGAAATCCTATGTTGAGTTACATTTAAGATTGCTTGAATCTTATCAAGTAAGGAGGTTACTTCATATTCACAATAACTTCAGAGTTATGAGGAATAAATGTGAACATCAAAGGGACGTCAAGATTGGTTTGTCACAAAGATTGTTTCTGACAAATTCAATGGGTTGACTACAATGTGTAGCAATGCTTGAGTCAAAGGGATATTCACTACGATTGATCCAAGATTGTTATCAATACCGTGACTTCCTCAATTCCTGTAATTTGAAGAAGTGTTGTAATTGGTACAACAAGAAGGTTTTGGAAAAACATATGGATACTAGTGTCTCGTAAACTGAATTCTCGATTTGATGAATGATCAAAGGATTTTGGACTTAGCCAAAATATCGAGGAAACATGCATTTGCATGAAACTGAGTGGGAGCTGAATAGTTTCCTGAAACTTGATATATGTAGACGACATATTTTGAGTGGGAGCTATGGGAGTATTATCCTAGCCTTATATGTAAATGACATATTTGAGTAGGAGCCATGTGGTTAGTATCCTGAACTTAATATGTGTCTGACATATCTAAGTGGGAGTCATGTGGATGTTATCCTTGTCTTATATGTGGCTGACATATTTGAGTAGGAGCAATATGAGTGTTATCCTATAACTTAATATGTGCATGACATATTTGAGTGGGAGCATGATAACATTCTCATATATGGATAACATATTATGAATGGTGCAGTTTGTGTTAATGATTATTTGAATCGTTCATAAATGAAGATGAATAAAGTATTAAGCATTGAAGATCTATTAAGATAGATATGTGTTTAATAACATTGAGTCGTAATACTTTCCTGGATAAGATTCTGAAGGAGTTCAGAATGGGACAAGTCAAGAAGTGGTCCTTAGTTGTATATCCAAGAGAAGTATTGAGTTAATCTCAGTACAAGAACAATGGTTAATGGTTAATGAAAGAAATGGATGTGTTGGATCCTCTATGCCTTTGTCATAGGTTCTTTCATATAAAACCAGAGTTATGTACTCGACGTAATGTGACCCAAGTTCTTAGTAGTAAGAACATGTTGTGATATGATTTATGAGTAAATCATTGAACAAAGAGTTAAGTTTATCCTTCAGTGTCTGGAGAGAACTGAGGATACATCTCAAATTTGTAAAGGATAGTGGACTTGACCATAAATGTTATGCTGGTTCAAGCTTTGACACTAACCTAGAAAAAAAATTGAGATATCATACTAATGAATGCCTAAGTTGAAAGAAACATGGTTAGACATCAAAGTTGCATACAATGCACTAAGGATTGAATCTACATTGATGTGGCTGCTTTAGAAGTAGCAGGAGTTATATTATGGCTTAAGAAGTTCGACTTCTGATTGAGTGAGTTTCAAGTGTGCATGACTATGGGAGAGTCCGCTGACCAACCATATGTCATTGCTATGACACAGCAAACGAAGTCTCATTTCACCGCCAAATATATATACCTCATCATTATAGTGGATAATGAACGAATGTCAAATTAGGTGACATTATGATTTTCAAAAGGACATACGGTTCTGAATGGTACCCAGACCGTTGATACAACCTCTTCCACGGGCAAGCATGATCAATAAGGAGTTATGATCCAGAGAAAATGCAACTAGATTATTTGTACTCTAGTGCAAGTGGGAGACTGTTGGGAATGTGCCCTAGAGGCAAATAAAATATGTTTTATCGAGCATATTCCATTAGTTCATAATACGTTTGATACTATGCTAGAACTGTATTAAGCGGAAACATTAATACAGGTGTGGTATACAAACAACCAGGTCCCTAGTTAACCCTAGTATACTAGTCCATTGGGCGATTGATGATCAAGGTTTCCTGATCATGAGACAATGGCGTCTGTTGACAATGGAGTCGTATCATTGGATAATGATATGATGGACATACACCCACCAGAATTGTTGCGATGTGATCAAGTCACATAGTTCGACATTGCGATAACTATAACGTAGTGACCAGATCCTTTGACCGTAATGATCATACGTAATTGTCATCTATAAGGAGACTTTGATTTGTATCCCACCGCCTGACTGAAATATGATGGCTATAACGGTGCACTTTGGGTATTCCGAAATAGATGGTTGATGAGTATGCAAATAGATCAAAGCGGGACTTGTCAATCCGTGTGACGGATAGGTACTCTGGGCCCACTCGGTGATATTGCATCATAAAGTTTGCAAACGTGTGACTAGGTCACGGAGTTGTAATATCACGGGAACGAGTAAACTTGTTTGTTGAGAACAAGGATGAACTAGGTATAGTGGATACCGATGATCAAACCTCGGACAAGCAAAGTACCACGGGACAAAGGGAACAGGCACACGGTTAATGGGTCCAACAGCGATTGAAGTTCATTCGATGGAAGCGCAGGGGCTATCAAGGATTGTAACCAGGTCCAATTGATTAGTCATTGATCAATGAGAGTTGTCTCGATCATGTCTGCTGTTTCCCGGACCGTAGGGTGTTACACTTAAGGGTACTCGACGCAGTAAGGATTGATTCGAGATCACCGGAGAAATTGGAGAGAACACCGGAATTGTTCCGGTGATGACCGGAATTGTTCCGATGAAGGCCGGAAGTTGTTCTGGGTATTTTGAAAGGTTCAAAATATATTTAATAATGTTTAATATATGTTTTATTATTTAATTATCTGAATTAAATATTAAAATGTATTTAAATATAATTAAAAATGAATTAAAAGGCATATGGGCCTCATAGGGCCCATTAGGGGGAGAGGGAGTCCTCCCCCATGGGCCATGGCGCCATGAGGGGGCCCACCCCCCTTATTGGTGCGCCATAACCCCTCCCTTGGGATTAGTCCCACCCCGGAAGGGGAAGGGGGGTGTCACCCCTCCTTGGCCTATATAAGGAGGGGTAGAGGTGCCCTTTTAATCATGAATTTTTTGAGAAAAGTTTCTCATCTCTCTCCCTTCTTTCTCCTTCCTATGAGTGGACTCCCCTTGTTTGGAGGCTGCTCTGGGTTGGGGATTTCTCCACTATACGCACGCCGTCGTGCTGCTGGAATCGGGATCCGAATCCATCTTCTTTCCGCTGCTCTACTGGTTCGGAGCCCGGAGGGACGTCGGGTATACTGTATGTGTATAATCCCGCGAGGCACTACACTTGTGGTGCTACTTCATCGTCGTGGTCGTATCGCGAGGTCTTCATCAGCAACGTTCCGACGGGGACGTAATCCCGTCATCGGTCTGCAAGGATCGGGTGGCTACAGGAGTCATCGTGGATCTGCGCGGCATCGGGGATTGTCGGTACGACTACACCAACCACGTTCATGCGGGAACGTTTCCCGCTTAACGGACTACATACTGGTATGTGATCTATTTCTGTCCGTTACTTGCATCAGCATAGCATAGGTCTTGGGATTGGGTATCGTAGGTAAAGGAAAAATTTGTGTTTTCTGCCCCGAACCCCAAGAAAACATCATATGACTACTAACAACTAGACTTCTCCCATGTCCTCAAGAACTACACTAACTACTCACAAGACATAAAAGAGATCATGATCAGAGGGGATAAATAGATGATAAACAATCTGGACACAATGATATTTCTCCAACAAAACTCAATAGCATTCATCACACGGTAATAATCAACACCGGTAGAGTAGAGAGGATAGATAGTCAGGATTACAACACAAGTTGAACTTGTGAGGTGAGATTGGATGAAGATGAAGATGGTGCTAATGTTTGGCATGATGTTGATGACTATCTCGATGATTCCTGTGACGATGGTGATGACGATGGCGACGATCTCCCCTTCCGGGAGGTCTTCTCCCCGGCGGAATCTGCCCGCCGGAGATGTCTTTTCTCCTCAGTTGGTTTCCGCCACAGAGCGGCGGCGGAACTCGCGAAAACTCCCCTCACCTAGGGTGTTTGGACGACCAGGGATAAATAGGCCAGAGGGGGGAGCTTGGGGTGGCCCCAGGGGTTCAGGTGGCCACCCGGCGCGGCCAGGGGTGGGGCCGCGCCAGCGGGCCGCCTGGGCTCCTGATGCCCCCCTCTGGTTCCTGTTTTGCGTTTCCCGTCATTCTTCTGGAAAATACCCTCCGTCGATTTTTTAGGTAGTTTGGAGGTCTTCTCCTTCAGCAACTTAGCGTCCACTTTTTACCGCTGAATCCTGCTTCTGCTGCTTGAGTATCGAAAAGTTGCAAACTGTGTAAATTAAGCCAAAAAAACATAAGAATAACATCATAACATGAAATATATCAATGAATAAGAAAGAATTACTATATATAATAGTGATGCATTTTGGACGTATCAACTCCCCCAAGCTTAGACCTCACTTGTCCCCAAACGAATACTGAGCTCGGTAACCTGTCCACAAGTTTAGAGAGTGAAGTGTCGATAAATAGAACACAGACAAGAAGCATCAAGGTTTCTTCATCAAACTCAAGCATCCTCAACAGAAACCTCGACTCATAAGGCCCTTGTGAGAATTTAATAACAGTTATAATCAAAAGTAGGGCTGAGAAAACTCATCAAATTATGGCAAACATATCCTTGGTCAAACATCTAAGACGGAAAGCATTTTTTTCCCCTGGCTGCGACGACGCCTAGGGTTCTGACTCCCTTGGCGGTGACGTCTAGGGTCCGTATCCTCCCCGGTTTGGGTTCCAAGTCTAGTTCGCATCTCACACGGAATCAAGTGGGATTGTTGGGGCACTATATCAGGTGGTGTGGTTGGTGGGGTTCCGGTACTTTCCTAACCCTAGGAACCTTTCGAGTGATGGCGGCGGCGGATTCTCGATCCTCGGCGAACAGTGCAACGAAAAGTGCAGGCATGGGTGATCTGATCGGAAAGCTCAACTTGGATGATCGGGAAGAGGATGATCTGGATTTTGAGGAAGAATTCCCGGACGAGATTGAGGCGGCGGAGTTCATGGCGCTGGCCCGTGTGCATACGTCAAAACCTTTTAGTAAGATCGCTTTCTATGAGAATATGAAGATGGCCTGGAGCCTGGCGCAAGGTGCATCCTTCAACTCCCTTGGTGAGAACCTATTCGCCATCACGGTGAACTGCGTCGGCGACTGGAAGCGTGTGACAGAGCAAGGTCCATGGCTGTTTAGGGATCAAGGTGTTCTAATGGAGCCCTATGATGGATTCACCAAATATGAGGAAGTGCCCCTGTAAAAGATCTCGGTGTGGGTGCAAATCCTGGACCTCCCCCCTTTGTTCAGGAAGTAGGAGGTGCTGCGATCCATGGCGAAAAAGATTGGGCTTGTGGAAGGCGTGATGCTAAACCCTAGATGGGGGAACGGCAGAGTCGTCCGGGTCCGAGTCCGGCTAGATATCAATGAACCGCTGATTAGAGTTCTCTCGATCACTAAGTCAAAAAAGAAGGTTTATTATACAGTCCTATATGAGAAAATGCCAATCTTTTGCTATGTCTGCGGCTATATGGGCCACACTCATCTGGAACATGGGACAGGGAAGCATGATCATGAGGCCATGGAATGGGGTGACTGGATTTTGGCCCCTCGCGCGGGTCAGTTCAGAGAACAGGAGCAAATTCCCTCGGTTCCAAAACCTTGGGGAAGGAAGGGGAAGGGCACGGCTGGTAAGAATGATCTCAATGACACTGCAACCAGCCCTCTGAAGTCTGGGTCGCAAAGCACCAAAGAGGGAAACGAGAATAGGAAAAGACTCACGTTTGAGGATCAGAAATCAGAAACTCATGTGGCGGTGGACATGATTACTGATAAGGATTCATAAGAGGTATGTGAGGAAGAGGAGGAGGAGTCTACATCACAAGACTCAAAAAGATCCAAAACATATGACACGGCTGTGATGGATGCCAGCCACCTATTATCGGTGAGTCCCGCTGAGGGGCTCGACCGGTCGCAATGAAACTTTTATCATGGAAATGCCGTGGGATGCGCAAGCCTGCGGCAGTAAGAGCGCTCTTGGGGGTCCAAGGGTGGGTACGCGCGGATGTGTTGTTTCTGTCTAAAACACATCTGGATACAGCGAAGGCATAAAAACTTCGGAGAAGATTGGGGTTCGAGGAGATGCTTGTGTCTGAAAGTGATGGACGCAGTGGGGGTCTTGTGATGATGTGGATGTCAAGCCTGGGGGTTAGCTCCCATGTGATCCATAATAACTACATTGACATAAGAATCAAGGAGGACTCGGATGAGGGGTGGAGGTTCACTGGAATTTACGGTGAGCCTAGTGGTGAGCGCAAACACTTGAGTTGGGACTACATTCGTGATCTACATGCGATGATAGGCCTCCCATGGACTGTTGTTGGGGATTTCAATGAAATTCTGCAGTCACATGAAAAGGAAGGGGGTGTGCCGAGACCCCAGCGATGCATGCAAGCATTCAGCTCCTCTCTTCAGGACTGCAATTTGGATGACCTAGGATATCGGGGAGATTTGTTCACCTGGAGAAGGGGAAGGATTAGAGCGAGGTTGGATAGGGTTGTTGACAATGTTCTGTGGGCTGGCCTATTCCCTCTTCAGGGAGTTTCTAATGAACCCTTTGATAAATCTGAACACCGTCCCCATTGTTCTGGACACAGAAGCCTTGTCTGGGATTCAAACTCACGTAAAGGAAAGCCCAAGAAGGTTCGAAGCTCGGTGGCTTGCCAAAACGGGGGTGGAGGAAATAGTTCAGACAGCCTGGGAAACTGGTGAGCAACGCCATGGGCCGCTGTTTTTTGAAATTATCTCGCAGGTTCATGAGGCTTTGCATAGCTGGGATAAAGCAGTGGTGAAGGGGCCGAGAGCGAGATTGCGCGTTCTCCAAACCAAACTTAATGAAGTATTGTTAGGTCCTCTGTCGGATGAGGCTATGGCAGCGCAACAGGATTTGCACTTGGAAATTGAGCGGCTGTTGGAGCAGGAGGAGATTTACTGGATCCAAAGGGGTAGGGAGGATTGGTTATGTAAAGGAGACCTCAATACCGAGTTCTTCCACAGGTCAGCTTGAGCTCGTCAGAAGAAGAACTTCATTAAACAGCTTAAGGATGGCGACGGCAACCTAGTGGATGACCCGGCAGCTCTTCAATCTCACATTGTCGGCTACTTTCAGGAGCTGTTCACCTCTGGAATTGGAGAACCTAACCAAGAGGTATTGGACAAAGTGAAGCCAAGGGTTACACAGGCCATGAATGATGAACTCCTTAAACCCTTTATGCGGGAGGAGGTGAAGAAAGCGTTGTTTGCGATAGGTGACCTCAAAGCACCGGGACCTGATGGGCTGCATGCAGTGTTCTATAAACGTTTCTGGCATATTATAGGAGAGGATCTGACGGATGAAGTTCTCATGGCTGTGAATTCCAGAAAGGTCCCGGAGGGGTGGAACAACACTACGATTGTATTGATTCCTAAGGTGGATAATCCCGAGATGGTCACCCAATTCCGGCCTATAAGTCTCTGTAACGTGGTTTACAAAGTGGTCTCGAAGCTTCTGGCTAGTAGGCTAAAACTCCTACTGGTTGAAATTGTGTCCCCAAACCAAAGCGCCTTTGTTCCCGGGCGCCTAATCACAGACAATTTTCTCTTGGCTTTTGAATCTCATCATGCCATAAAGAGGAAATCGACGAGGAAGTTTGAACTATGTGTTGTTAAGTTGGATATGCACAAGGCATATGATCGGGTGGAGTGGGTTTTCCTGGAGAAAATAATGCTTCAACTGGGCTTCTCCCCTACTTGGGTTGCCCTGATTATGGAGTGTGTCACTTCGGTTTCGTATCAGGTACGGGTTAACAACTCCACTTCTGATTCGTTTCTTCCCACAAGGGGTCTCCGTCAGGGCGACCCTCTGTCACCCTATTTGTTTTTACTTTGCGCGGAAGGACTCTCGAGCCTGTTGGTGCATGAGGAGGAAGCAGGGCACCTCACTGGAGTTAAAGTTTGTCAGGATGCGCCGGCTATCTCACATCTGTTATTTGCGGACGACTCCCTCATCCTTATGAGGGTGGATGGTACAAATGCAGAGGCCTTGAAGAGAGCTCTCGATGACTATTGTCTAGCTTCGGGGCAATTGGTGAGCGAGCAGAAGTCTACCATATTTTTCAGCCCATGCACTCCGGTTGATACTAAGGTGGAGGTGTGCACCAGCTGAATATTTTAGCAGAAGCAATCACGGACAAATACTTGGGACTGCCGCCAATTGTGGGACTTGAGCGATCAGACTGTTTTCAGCACATTGTGGATCGGTTCCTTTCCAGAGTCAGGGGATGGAAGGAGAAGCTTCTTTCGCTAGGGGGGAAGGAAGTCTTGATCAAGGCTGTCCTACATGCAATACCTACCTATGTGATGCTAGCAAGGAAGATACTTCTCTCGCTCCTCGTTGGTTACCCCAAGTGGAAGGTGAGATGTAGCGTAGCAGCTGAATTTCCCTTAGAGAAGATGCTAAGGTTGAGTATCGAACCAGTAGGACTCCAAGAGATACAAGAAGGTGGTTCGACAAGTGATGCGTCTTTTGAGAATCACTTGCTTCTCCTGGACTTGCACACACAGCAAATAACTTTGGTCCCAACGAGTACAGAGGAGTTGTCAATTGCTCCGTCCTTGTTGTTTACAAAGGATCAACGCAAGAGATAATAATAGTGGCAACTGAAAGTAAGAACTGAAAGTAAATTGAAAGTGTAAACAATGATGTGAATATGGACCGGGGTCCCGTGATGTTCACTAGTCATGTCTCTCTCCCAAAACACGATAAAAGTGCTAGCGAGGTAAACAAATCACAGTTGGGCAATTGACAGGATTATAAATGCACCGCAATGCTAACTATGCTACAAAAGAAAGGAACGGGCTCAAAAGCAATGGGCGGTACGCCGAGGTAAGTAGACCGAAATCCATCTGCATCTACTATGAATCATCCACCTATAGATATCTATCCAGAACATCTCGCTGGTATTAAGTTGTGAATCCCACCCAAAGTGTAAACTCAAAGCAACAGACAACTGCATTAAAAGAACCATGCGTAAATAAACAATCCTTGCACCCGCAAGTACAAGCACCGTTGTTTTTTTCCTGGTGGCAACATCACATCCCCTACTCTCATGTTTCTGTCACTCAAGCTAGACATCAAGGGCCTGAACCCACAATCAAGCATAAGGCTCCCTCTTGGAGTTGCAACAAATCACTTGGCCAAAGTAAAATACGGCAACGGAGAACATGCAAGAATTTACTAAAGAACACAAATATAAAAGAGAACCAAATATATTACTCATCACAATCTGAACATAATCTCATAATCCATCAGATCACAGCAAACTCAACATAGCAACATAGAAAACTACAAAAGTGCCTCGATCATGTGAGGCAGCTCATGAGGTATCGAAAGTGGAAGCACAAAGAGGGGAGGAGTACATCACATAGCTACTGCTCAAGGACCCATGGTCCAAGGGGGACTACTCACGGCACATCCGGGAGGCGTCCATGGCGATGGATGGTCTCCCGGAGGGGATTCCTCCTTCTGGCAGGGTGCCGGGGCAGCTTCTCCTGGCAGCCCCGATCTTGAAACGGCGGTGGCAGCGGAACAGAGAGGAGAACGGGAATAGCAGATCGATCTTAGGGGTTTCCGTCACGGGGGGTAAATATAGGCGAAGGGGGCACCGAGGGGGGGAGGCCTAGGAAGCCAGGAGGCCTCCTGGCGCGGCCTAGGGTGGGGTCGTGCCAGGGACCCTCCTGAGGCCCCGGTGGTGGCTCTCCTGCCATATCTTGGTTATACCGGAAGCTTCCGTGACGCTGATTTTTTATATAATTTTTCCGGGATTTATTGGGCACTTTTAATGGCCGGAAAACCTGAAATACAAAAACAACAGAAAAACAGGAACTAGCAACTGGGTGCACTGAGTTAATAGGTTAGTCCAAATATGATAAAAAGTGTATGAAAGTTCAAGCAAAACATGGCAAAGTCACACAAAACATGCACGGAGCAAGCAGAAATTATATATACGTTTGGGACGTATCACTATGCCATGTCGGTTTTCAAGTTGCCCAACGTGATTTGTAATGCAGTGGTGATAGCCCTATCTAATTATTGGTGGGGAGATACGGGGGAGAAGAAGCGGATGCACTATTTTTCCTGGTGGAAGATGTGTATTCCTAAGGGTCGTGGTGGCATGGGTTTCAGAGATCTGCATTGTTTCTACCTAGCTCTGCTTGAAAACAGTGTTGGCGGTTGTTGGCAAACCCAGGCTCACTTTGTTCCAGGGTCTTGAGAGCTAAATATTTCCCCAATGGTGATCATCTAAACTGCCCCTTGAAGAAGGGGAGCTCCTTCACATGGCAGAGCTTATGGGAAGGAATTCAAACTTTCAAAAAAGGTCACATCTGGAGAGTAGGGGATGGCTATAATATAGATATATGGGAGGACCCCTGGATCCCTAATAGTCCCACCAGGAAAATTATCACGAGAAGAGGCAATATTCTTGTCTCTAAAGTCTCTGAACTCATCAATGAGGAGACGAGAGAATGGGACGAAGAGATGATTAGGGATATCTTTTGGCCCATTGATGCTCAGCGGATCTTGAATATACCGTTGGCTATGGGCATGATGGAGGATTTTGTTTCTTGGCACCTGGAGAGAAGTGGTTTATTCTCTTGCGGATCGGCGTACCATGCTGAATGGGATCATCGACACGGAAAAAAATTGAGGCGTACTAATCCATCCGATACCTCAAGTGCTAGTCCGGTGTGGAAACTCCTTTGGAAGATGTCCGTCCCTGCAAAAATTAAGATTCACTGCTGGAAGGTTTTACTTGGAGCTTTGCCATGCTTGGGAGTGCTGGCCAATCAGCACATGATCACTAGCTCTCAGTGTCCGTTGTGTTTGGCAGACTGTGAGAGCATTAACCATGATTTGTTCCGCTGTGGAAGAGCACATGCAATATAGAAGCTGCTAGGTGTTGAAGAGGATATCGACGGTATCTTACATGTTGATTGCCAAGTTGATTCTATCATGCATGATCTAATGCGGACCCCTAACCGGGCCATCCCTATCTCCCCTGAGATCAACAGGTTGGCTTTGATAGCTGTCGGCACTTGGTTCATTTGGTGGGAAAGAAGGAAAATCACTCATGGGTAGGAAGCCATGAGCCCAGTCAGATCGGCCCAAGCAATACTCTCTGTCACAAAAAACTTTGTCGCTGCATGCTCAAAGAAGAAGGGCTCGCTGCGTAAGGTGGGGTGGTGCAAACCCCCAGCAGATTATCTGAAGGTTAATGTCGATGCATCTTTCAATTGCGACACAATCTCGGGCGGAACGGGGGCCATCATTCGAGATTCTAGGGGGTTCTTCGTCGCTGCCTCTTGCAGCGCCATTCCCTTTGTTGATGAAGCTACAGCTGCTGAAGCTCGAGCGCTAAGGAATGGACTTATCCTTGCATCGGAATTGGGTTGCAATAACCTGGTGGTCGAATTGGATTGCTTGGAAGTGGTACAAGTCATGCAGGATGGCGGCAACTCCCTTGGAGCCTCGGCGGCAACTTATGAGGAATGCTCTTTCTTATGTAGAAGTTTTAATTATGTTAAGTTTTTCCATTGTCCTAGGGAAGCAAACCATGCGGCTCATGAGTTAGCTAGTAGAACCGAGACCTCGTCTACCATTGTGTGCAAAGACGAGCCCCCGGGTTTTCTGTTAGAGATCATGGAAAATGATTTAATTCTCCTTTCACATGAAATATAGATGCCCTAGGGCAATTTACCCCTAAAAAGCATATCCTTGGTCAAAGGAAAACTAAAAACATTTACCTCTGCTCTTTTCACTTTATAATGAAACAATTCGAAGGCTTGGAAAGAACATGTTATTAGTCATGAAGTGCAGATGCTAACACAAAGGAAGATGCTTGCTTGGCATAAGCTTTTGCAAACAACTTACTTATCAAAAGATAATGTCAACAATGATGTGGCATGGAAAAACTTAATGCAACATTATATGGATGAATCCTCATCAGCATCAAGTGTCTGTTCTGTTTGGGAAAAGAAGGAAGTGGGACAACTGACTCAACATAAAAAATAAAGGAAAGGCCTTGTTAAAGGCAAGCAGTGAAAACTTATGTCCTATCCTTAAATCAAACAGAATGAAAATAAATGATGGGAGGTGCATAGTTTGTCAACGAATGCTAATAGATAGCTCAATTACTTCTCAAGATGGACAAGTTTCGAGGAACGGCTCCCAAGTGGGGACGATCACATCCCCTTAGTCTCCTTTGTTTATCACAGCCAAAGTTTCTGATTTCTCATAGACCAAGCGTGAAGGAGGGTTTGTTTGTTATATTATCTTTTGAGTTGGGCGCACTCATGCCAGTTCCTCCTCGTATTATGGGTTTGCAGATTATACATGCAATCCCAGGGTAAAACTTGTCCAACTTAAGAAGATCATGAATTACCTACTACTTCCTCATGAGCTAAACAAGAGGCACAAAACAGAAGATTTTGAACATTTAAGGATAACACATAAATTCTATACTTTTAGGAGTGGTAGAGAAATACCACGAATAGGAAGGTATGGTGGACTCATAAGGAAGATATTGGTTTCAGGGTATGGAAGCGCAAGCAGAAAACTTCTAGGCAAAGAGTTTGGCTAGCAAAGGCTTTGAGAGAACAGACAATTGAAGCTAATTTAGATGCAAAACATATAAAGCATAAACATTAAGGTAAGCATAACACATCAAGTCGTCTTCCTTGTCAACATAACACTTAGAGCATAATAACATAAAGGTTTTGGCTATGTCGCTACTTGAGAAAACATGCATGTTGTCAAGACCAAATTTATGCTTGCCAAAATTAAATAAAGTTTTCAAAGCCATACCTGATATAAGGTCAATACTCCCCATAAGAATCATCATATAAGGTCGATTGCATGAAGAGAATGCCGAGTGCAGCGAAGGAACCAATAGACTTCTCATCAATATTCCATCATAGACGACTCCACACTCACGGATACAAAACTCTTCACAGAAGGAGTGATAGACCTCAATGCAGACACCTATTTCATATCATAACTTCCCTAGACATGATACGACTCTACTTGACTCTAAAAGACTAAGATAAAGATAAAGATACCGGGCACTCCCCCAAGCTTGGAACAAGCTGAGGGGGTTCCATTACCCGAGGAGATTTACTCCTCATTCCTGTTGTTGTTGTTGTTGTTGATGTACTCATGGACAAAGCGCTTCCATGGTAGAGGTTCTCCCGTCCCATGAGAGGCTTCAGTCTCCAAGATCCTGCTTCCAGCACCTAAAACCATGCGCATAAACTTTAGTTCATACTCACAGTTCGGGTTGTGTAGATCATAAATCTTCCCTTGGAGATCATAAATTCTTTCTTCTGCCGAGGTGATGCTTGACCACATCCCCCTCATCCCCTTCTTGTAGAATGTCATCATCTCCTTGATGAGGTCTAAGTTGGCTTCAACACCCCGCTCAACCATCTTCTTGTACTTGAAGACTTCTTGCTCCATCGCTTCTAGCCTGGCCTCGATGCTCCCCTCCTTGGCAGGTTCCTTTAGATCATCTTGGTAAATGACACCATCCTCCAACTGGACGGTTCGAGGATGCTTCTTCACCTGAGCGAGGTAAGGGTTGATGACGTTGACGACGAACTTGTCCTTGGGGGAACTTGGGGAAGCCATGGCACCTAGGTCTAGCTAAAAGATCTCCTGGCAGAAATAGCTCGAGAAGAAAACACACGAAATCGCAAACTACAGTGCCGGGGCTATCCGGGAAAATATATAGCAAAAATTTCTGAAAAAATAGGAAGGTAAAAAGCCAAAGTGGAGTCGGAGACATGCTCCGGGGTGCCCAGGCGGCCACTGGCGCGGCCAGGAGGTAGGTCGTGCCAGGGGGGGCGCTTGGGCCCCCTGGAGCTCCTCTCCGACTCCAATTAGGCTCTGAATTTTCTATATTTTGCAAAAACTCGTAATATGGAACTTTTATGGCGGTTTCGCTATGTTTCCTTACCGTAATACATACCTTTTCTTATTCTGCTTCTGCTGGTGTCTGAAACGGGGCTGCAACATATTCTTCATGATTTGTTGTGTGTATTATATTTACATCAACGTTGACGGGATCTCCCGCCATGTAATGCTTGAGTCTTTTCCCATTCACAACTTGAGGTTTGGTGCCATCAAAAATTTTAATCTTGATTGCACCAGAGCGGTATACTTCTTCAATATGAAAGGGTCCTTCCCATCTGGAAAGTAGTTTAACTGGAGAAAACCTGAAACGGGATCTAAACAATAAAACTTTATCACTCTCGTAAGCTTCACTTATCCACTCATCAAGAGAAGTCAAGTTCATGAGACGCTTTTCAACAGCTAACTTTGGGTCAGCATTAATCTCTCTAACAGCCCATAAAGCTTTGTGTTCTAATTCTAATGGAAAATGGCAAGCCTTTCCATAGACCATCTTATACGGGGACATGCCCATGAGGTTTTTGTAAGTAGTTCTATACGCCCACAAAGCATCTCCTAACTTCTTTGACCAGTCCTTCCTAGAACTGTTAACTCTCTTTTGCAAGATCAACTTGATCTCTCTATTGGTGAGCTCAACTTTCCCACTAGTTTGAGGATGGTACGGTGAAGCAATTCTATGATTGACATCATACTTGGCTAGAGCTTTTCTAAAGGCTCCATGCGTGAAGTGTGATCCTCCATCAGTCATGAGATACCTAGGTACACCAAACCTAGGGAAAATTAAATCTTTGAGCATTTTCAAAGATGTTTTGTGATCAGCACTCTCAAAGGGGATTTCTTCAACCCACTTAGTCACATAATCAACAACTACTAAATTGTGAGTGTACTTGTGTGAGGGAGGAAAAGGACCCATAAAATCAAAACACCAACAATCAAAAGGCTCAACCACTAGTGAGTAATTCATAGGAATCTCATTCCTCCTACTAATATTACCAACTCTCTGACACTTATCACAAGATAAAACATAATTTCTAGCATCTTTAAAGAGAGTAGGCCAATAAAAACCTGATTGGATAACCTTATGTGCGGTCTTCTCACCGGCGTGATGTCCTCCGTAGTTACTATCGTGACATTGTCTAAGAATGTCCTTCTGCTCGTGTTCCGGTATGCATCTTCTCACGATCCCGTCTGGACCTTCTTTGAAAAGAGGAGGGTCATCCCAAAAGTAGTGTCTCAAATCATGGAAGAACTTCTTCCTTTGATGAAATGTTAAACCTGGAGGAAAATACTTTGCAACGACAAAATTAGCATAATCTGCAAACCAAGGGTCGGAAAGAGATTGTACTTTTACAATGGCAAGTTGTTCGTCTGGAAAACTGCCGTTGACTGGGATGGGGTCATGCGGTATATCTTCCATCCTTGAAAGATTGTCCGCCACTGGATTGTCTGCTCCTTTTCTATCAACAATATGTAAATCAAATTCTTGAAGAAGGAGCACCCACCTGATGAGTCTTGGTTTGGCACCATTCTTCGCTAAGAGGTACTTCAGAGCAGCATGGTCAGTATGAATAATGACTCTTGAATCTACAATATAAGGCCTAAACTTATCACAAGCAAACACTACTGCTAAGAATTCCTTCTCAGTAGTAGCATAATTCTTTTGAGCACTATCAAGAGTTTTGCTAGCATAATGTATAACATTTAATTTCTTATCAACCCTTTGTCCCAAAACAGCTCCAACAGCAAAATCACTAGATCACACATAATTTCAAAGGGAAATTTCCAGTCAGGTGGTTGTACTATAGGAGCGGTTATCAAAGCTTTCTTAAGAACTTCGAAAGCCTCCTTACAATCTTCATCGAATACAAAAGGAACATCCTTCTGGAGGAGATTAGTGAGGGGTCTCAAAGTCTTAGAAAAGTCTTTGATAAATCTTCTATAGAAACCAGCATGACTGAGAAAACTATGAATACCTTTAATGTCCCATGGTTAGGGCATCCTTTCAATAGCTTCAATCTTCGCCTTGTCCACTTCAATTCCCCTTTCGGAAATCTTGTGACCAAGAACGATCCCTTCGTTAACCATGAAGTGGCACTTTTCCCAGTTTAGAACTAAGTTTGTATCCTCGCATCTCTGGAAAACTTTATTAAGATTGTGGAGACAGTGGTCAAAGGAAGTTCCATAGAAGGAGAAATCGCCCATGAAGAGTTCCACAATCTCTTCACAGAAACCATGAAAATAGAAGACATACATCTCTGAAAAGTAGCAGGTGCATTGCATAAACCAAAAGTCATACGCCTATAAGCATAAGTACCGTAAGGACACATGAAACTGGTCTTCTCTTGATCGGTAGTGTTAACATAAATTTGAGAGAAGCCAGAGTACCCATCAAGATAGCAAAAGTGGGTGTTTTTAGACAACCTCTCTAGCATCTGATCAATAAAGGGCAACGGGTAGTGGTCCTTCCTGGTTGCCTTGTTCAACTTCATGTAATCAATGCACATTCTATATCCAATAACAACTCTTTGAGGTATTAGTTCATTTTTATCATTAGGAACAACAGGAATACCTCCTTTCTTAGGAACACAATGAACTGGGCGTACCCACCTACTATCAGCTATAGGATATATCAAATATACCTTTGTCTCTTCTGACAATCTTGCCAGCCTTCTTATCCTCTAGGTACTTGGGGAAGTTGCGTTTCCAGTGACCATCACCCTTGAAATAGAAGCACTCAACGCCGGGCTTGGGTCCAGGTTTGGGTGCCTTACGAGGAGTGAAAACTGCCTTGTCGCCCTTCTTCGGGCTTCCCTTCTTTCCCTTCTCCTTCTTGCCAGACTTCTTGAATTCAACGGTCTTGTTGACCATGAATATAGCATGCTCCTTCTTGATCTCAACCTCAGCAGTTTTCATCATGGCGAACAACTCAGAAGGGGTCTTAGTCATCCCCTGCATGTTGTAGTTCAACGCAAAGCCTTTGTAGCTAGGGGGGCAGCGACTGCAACACCCTATCAACAGCAAGTTCATCTGGAATCTGACATTCCAGAGCATTCAAGCGTTGAACGTAGCCAGACATCTTAACCACGTGATCACTAACACTGCTATGCTCATCCATCTTTGCTGAGAAGAAAGCTTCAGAAGCCTCATAACGTTCAGCCCAGGCTTGGGGTGCAAAGACGGCCTTGAGGTTGGTGATTATCTCATATGCACCCATCCTCTCAAAGCGTTTCTGCAGCTCAGCCTCCATGGAGTAAAGCATTCCACTCTGGACAAGGTTGAAATCATCCGTCTTGGAGAGGTAGACATTCTTCTCATCCTGACTAGCATCTGCTGGTGGTTCGTCACCTAACGCGGCCTCTAGTATGTATGCCATCTTGAGGGGAACGAGGAGAATCTTCAGAGTGCGGAACCAGTTGGTGAAGTTTGACCCATTGGTTTTCAGTTTGTCTTTGTCTAGGAATGACCCTAAGTTGAATGAGGGGCGAGGTGCAGCCATCTACAATGGTTATTTGCAAAACACATATTTAGACTTTGTTCATAATTGGAGTTCAATTTTAATTAATTATAAAACTCCCACTTAGTTAAACATCTCTCCAAATTTACTAAGTGATTAACATAATCCTAGTTTGAATGATCGTCCTCGAATATCACACGGCCGACGACACATCTCCCTAGGTAGGCCATCATGCCAATCATATCCGTTATGTGACTCATGCTTAACCTTTCGGTCATCCGTATCCCAAGCTCATATCTACATATGTCAAGCCTGCCAGTCGAACCATAGTTTATGGTTGTTCAGCAAGGCCATATCTGCATATGCTAGGCTTGCCAAACCCAACCTCATGCGATCGCTAATGTATGTATGACACCCGATCGTCACGGCCTGTCTATCATGAAGAGATCCTTCCAGGCGGTGCCCACTAAGGGAGAATACAATCATGGTATTGAGAGAGATTATCCTATCATGCTACCGTCGCATATCTAGCATATTAGCAAGACAGGAAGTAAAACTGTAAATCATACAAGCTATGATCCCCCCTTACATGCAAACTAAAGTTAAAACGCCTTCTACTTTATCTTTTGCAAGTTTTACGTGGCTGCTAAGAGGTTTCGAGAGAGAACCGCTTTCTATCCTGCGAAAACAAGCCACAAAACCAATCCTGCAATCGTCTCTATTACACCCCTGTCGGGGCCCTCCGTTGCAAACGTCTTCGCGTCGCTAATGTTAGAGAGACAGACACCCCCAACCACTTATATGGTAGAAGCCATATGTCAAGCGTGGAACCACTCTCGCGTAAACGCGTAAGGTCGGTTGGGGCCGCTTCATCAGGACATTGCCGCAACGCTAAACGGGTACACGTGGGAGGGTAACAATTGGAGAATTCATGCCCACATCCTAGATGTGTTCTACCCGTACAATACATATACGCATAGCCTTGCTCTGATACCACTGTTGGGGCTCGGCGCAGAAAACAAAATTTTCCTACCTACGAGTCCCGAACCCAAGATCTATGCTATACTGATGTATGTAACGGAAGGAATCGGTGTTCATACCTTTGAAGACCGAAAGAGGGAAACGTTCCTCGAACGTGGTTGGCGTAGACTCTAATCCTACAACCTCCCTGTCGTGTTGAAGAACCTCCAAGGATGAAGTAGCACCACACGTGTAGTGCCTCGCGGGATTACACACGTACGGTGCAACCGACGTCCCTCCGTGCTCCGAACCAGAAGAGCAGCGGAAAGAAGATTGATCCGGATCCTGATTTCGGCAGCGCGACGGTGTCCGGATGATGGTGAAACCCCCAACCAGGTGCAAACTCCAAACCAGGGGAGTCCGCTCTAGGTCGGAGAAAGAGAGAGAGAAAGAACTCAATGGGATAAAGGAAAAAGGGCACCCTACCCCTCCTTATATAGGCCAAGGAGGGGGGGATCCTCCTCCCCTCCCCCATGTGGGACTAAACTCCCAAAGGGGGGGAGGGTGCGTCTAGGGAGGGGTTGGCCCCCTCCCTTGGCGCCATGGGCCAAGGGGGGAAACCCCTTCTCCCCTCATGGGCCTCTTTAGGCCCATATGCCTTTTCCACCTTTTTAATTAATATTTAAATCATTTTTAATATTTAACTCTGTCAATTAAATAATAAAACACATTTAAACATTAATATATATTATTTTGCACCTTTCAAAATTTCCGGAACAGCTTACGGAAACCTCCCGGTACATTTCCGGTGTTTTCTCTCTTTTCACCGATGATCCCGAATCAATCCTTAATGCATCGATTGCCCTTAAGTGTGACACCCTACGGTCCGGGAAACAGTAGACATGGTCGAGACACTCTCTGACCAATGACCATCATGTGGGATCTGGTTAAATCCTTGATGTGCCCCTACGCTTCCATCGAATAAACTTCATCGATGTTGAACCGTTAACAATATGACTTGATCCCTTTGTGCTTCGGTACTATGTTTGTCCGAGGTATGATCGTCGGTATCCAATACCTAGTTCTTCCTCGTCTCCGACATAACATTTTTACTCGTCTGTGAATATTACATCTCTTGTGACCTAGTCACTTGCTTGCAAGCTATTGATGCAACACCATCGAGTGGGCCCAGAGTACCTATCCGTCACTCGGATTGACAAATCCCGCTCTGATCTATTTCATACTCCTCAACATATCTACTTCGGAATACCCAAGATACACCTTTTCAGTTACCATGTTTCAGTGTAACGGTTAATGCACTCAAAGCATCCTAATAGATAGCAATTATGTATGATCATCACGGTCTAAGGATTCAGTCACTATGTTATTAAGTCATCGCAATGCTGAACTTATGTGACTTGATCACACTGCAATGCTTAAGGTGGGTGTGTGTCCATCACATCATTCTCCTAATGATATGACCTCATTGTCAATAGACTATTATGTTCTCATGATCAGGAAACCTTGATCATCAATTGCTTAATGAGCTAGTATGCCTGAGTTTAACTAGGGACCAGGTTGTTATATATCACACGTGTATTAATGTTTCCTCTTAATACAGTTCTAGCACAATATATAACGTATTATGAACAAACAGATATGTGACAAATATCTTTATGAATTTGCCTCTAGGGCACATATCCAACAATGCAACTAAAGTAGACATGGCAGGGAAGGCATGGCAAAAGGAATCATGCAAAAAGGCATCATGGTTCACTAGTTATAAGAAACACAAAAAGCTATAAAACATTACTAGTCAAGGACTTAGTGAAAATCAGGAAAACATGGCAGAAACTGTTATTTTCATGTTGTATAAACAGGAACAAAACTATATGCAAATGTGCAGCAACATGACATAGAAATATATGAGCATGGAGTAGACATGATGATGATCAGGTACAAACAAGAATCAAGGTCATAGGCATAACAGGTCAAAAGATATTAAGCATGCAACATGGCATCGGAAAGTCACAGACTTAGAGAAAAACAGAGGTGGCTGTCAAAAACAGTGGCATAGCAACCTTGGAGCTAAACCTATCTATGGCCAGAAATGTAAACATGACAATGCAATACATATAATGAAAGTAGACATGATGCTTAACAGTATGCAACAAGAATCAATGCAATAGGCCTCATGGATGTGTCACAATCATCATGCAAACTTGCAATAAAATAACAGCAGCACTTAATAGGAAGTAGCAGTAGTTAACAGCCTGATGCCCACTTCAACATAGATTAACAACATCAAGATGGACTCAAATGAAAATGCTCACAAAAGATGGATTGAAGTACACAAAAATTTAAACAAATTTCCATTTGGGCGCATCGCGATCCGGGCTACGGTTTACTCGCAAATATACTCGCAAAACGTAATACAGCAAGCATTTACAGGGACTTAGAAAAAATAACAGGAAATAAGAAAAAGGAAAAAATAAATAAAAACAGAAAAAAAGAGGAAGGCGCTCGAGCCTCACCCATGGGCCTTGGCCCAGGAGGCCGAGGTGGCGCGCGGGCTGGCGAGGTGGGCCGAGGGGTGTAGAGGAAGAGCCAGATCCGGTCACCCCTTGCCGGATCACGTCGATGGCGCGGGCGGGCGGAGGTGTGGCGGCCGAAGGAGGGCTGGGGAGGAGCGGTGGAGTCCGGGGTCGCCGGATCTGGCCCGGATCCTGCCGGATCTGTTCGCTGGAGGTGCCGGCGCGAGCTCCCGTGGCTCGGCTCATGGAAGCCATGGCGGCGGCGACTGGTTTCTGCAGCGAAGGAGAGAGGGAGAAGGTGAGGCGATGGATCAGGGAGAGTAGAGGGAAGGGAGGAGAAGGAATGGCGCGGCGGCGCGGTGACGTCAGACGGTCCTGAAGCGGGCCGCGGTGTAGGATCTGAAGCCCTGCGGGGCCCGGATTCGCCTGGGACGGCTTGGAGGGTGACTGACGGGGATGTACCCCGGCAAATCCCATGGTCAGGGACCCTGGGTTAGTCATGAGAGGCACAGGTTGGATGATAGCTCGTCGGTTAACAGGAGGATACGTTCCTGCTCGATATTATTGCTTGGAGATGGCGATTACAGGCAAGCCAAGGGTAATGCGCACAAGGCTAGGGTTACAGATTGTGTATTCGTTGATCTCGACGTCTCCCCTCCTAGCCCTTATATATTAGGCAAGGTCTCGGGGAGTACGTCCTAGATTACAGATGAGGTTTCCTAACCCTGATCTTGTACCGTACGGCAGGTTTGTAGCTTCCTTATGAGTCGCGGACTCCTACGTCGGTGCCACTAGTGGGCCAAGGATGGGCCCAAGCGGCATCTTCGTGGGCCTTCTGTCTTCGGGTACACCGGGTAGGCCCTTCCATTGGAGTCGTGGGGTCACCCCCTCGTCAGTAGCCCCCGAGTGCCTGGGGGGCTCGAAGAGCCGCGCAGGGACTCGAGTCCATTCTTGCGTCGTTTCGATGTATGCACGGTTCAACCGCGGGTCGCTGGCAGTCTAGGGCCATGACAAAACCTATTTCGAGGGTATGCTAAGCTGAAAGGTCCCAAGGAGTCGACTGGTCGAGCCTTGGTGAATTGCACTAGTGGCAAATACCGCAGTAGCCCAATCAAACTCACGTCCCTCGACATGAGCTTGGAACACTGGTGTCGAGCAAAAGTCATGCCGCTGCAGGTCTTACAGTGATCAATTGCCGCCAGTAAAGTTCGTAGCCTAGGAGCGTCCTATCTTCCCTTAGAATAAGATGAGGGTGACTCAGAACTCAGAACGATGAAGGTAAGGAGAAAAAGAAGCCTTACGTTGTTCCCTTATATACCCAGAGTAACTATACATCTATAGAAGGCTAGAATCAACTTCGACCAAGGATGATAATCCTACAGTCAGTCCTTCTCTGATACCAAGTCAGTCGGGACCCGGGGTTAGCTTATGCAAGACTCGCTACAACACAATCATATGGAGAGCCGAGAACCGTACCCACTTGTCTAAGAAGACAAGGCCAAGCACAGAACGTTCTCGGAAAGCATCGAACGTGAGGGGCATAACATCCAGGCCGGATGATCAACTGAGATGGGTCCTCATCGTCCGCACACAAGTCTAAATGATATAGGTGGTGAACTCCCATACTCATAGACAAGTCGCCTCAACCATACACTCGATCGTATTATAACCCTTACATAGACTTACTCCAGCCCGATCACTTAGTCGTGGTCTAGGGCGGGCTCGATCATACATCAAAGTGTGCACGTGACGGAGTCACGAGCAATCGCATCACGATGCCCCAAGCTGCGCACATCTAAGGGCCACTTGGTGTATAAAATACCTCCAGCCAGATCACAGCTAAGATCTCGAAAACCCATACTAAGACATGCATGTTATAATCATACACGCAGCACACATGTCTAGTATGAACAGCAGGTATCATTGCAATTCTCTACAAAGTATACAACTTTATTGATAACTCTTACAGAGTGCACACAGATATCACAAGACTGTGATCCAACATTACATCAAACAGGCAGAAGAAAAGTAGGTCTGAGTACAGACAAGTTTAACAAATGGATTAGAGAAGCCTTATTTATAAACAAGCCCTTCACGAGGGAACCAGTCTGCTGACTGGGACTAAACTAGCTTGGCTTCAGTCGTCGAGCTCCAGGAAGAATCCACCTTCGGGGTCAGTGGGTTCATCTAAAACATAGAATAAGCAAACGTGAGTACAAAGTCATACTCAGCAAGACTTACGTAGGAACTATACTACTCATGCACATGTATCAAGGTAAAGGGGTGGGGTTTCAATGCAGAAGTGCCAGCTTTGACTTGGCTAGTCCTGTACTACGAATACCAGAAAGAGGTAAGGAGCGTACACGGGTCCACTACATGTCTCCAACCAATTACACCACTATGTTGCCTTCCTCGACTTCCCACGAGAAAGCACGCCATAGCACTCACGCTTATCTTGGCAAGTTTTATAAGTATCCAGTTCAAGTTGTCTAATAATCAAGCTAAGCTTTCCAAGCAGTCCTTAGCTGCGGACGCAGATATTCGAATAGTTTTGTTAACCCTGCAGGGATGTACCGCTACACACACATGACCATCAGTTACCGCCTTTGGCCTCGACACCATTCAAGGGGTGTCGGCGAGGATGTTCACCACAACTGTTACCTCATAGCCGATCTAGTCCAAGAAAGCCTCCTACCTGGGCTGGCTACCACTATCGTGAACCCGACCGGTTTACCGAAGTGGACCCAGATGATGTGTGTGTGGTGCATAAGCCGATCTCGGTTGAGCCATTCTCTCACTTAGCAGCCAGGCCACAAACCTACCAGAACTCCGAACTACTGCGACATCTGGACATCGAAAGGGATGAGTTAGTAGGTTGAGAGGGGTCAGTGAGCCCAATGTGTGGTTGTACTCTTCATCTTGGATCACCACACAAGAACTCGGACTTAGGGCGGTGTTCAACCAGACAACCCACTGTGCACTCCTACACAGCCTCTCATCGTTCACCTTGTATTATGGTAGATTCACCAACACATTTCCACCATCATCAACATGATTTCTACCTTCCCGACTCACATAACAGTATCAACATTGTATCACTCTAAGCATGCAATAAGCAGTAACAGTTGCAGGGGCCACATGATATCAATCAACTCCTACATTTGCTAGGATTGTTGTTTGCTTACTACTGTGACAAAAGATAGGTCATGCAAAGGAATGGGTTCATATATTTGGTAGAAACGTAGCATGGTAATCGTCCTAAAAAATGCATAAGAGAGACTGAGAGGGAAGTGGGATTTTATCGACATGGTCAATGGGGGTTTGCTTGCCTTGCTAACGAGGTTCGATAACGGTATCTTCAACGAAGGGGGTGGCCTCCGATTCCAGTTGCACGTCTATCGACCAAACAAAGCAATCAAGGTAAAAATTTATTTTCAATGCTCAAGCACATGATCAATATTGTAGTGGTGATGTTCATGGTCACAATGTGTTGGCAATTCCATTTAAAAGAAGCCAATTGCGAAGTCAATTGCAAATGTACCTCAAATTTGAATTTGAATTAAATTCATATGGATGTTTCCCACTTTTCACCCAATTTAAATTGGTCAAACATAGAAACAAAATCCATATTCACATTCCTTGGATTTTTCTGATAATTTTCGACATATTATTTGTCCAATTTGGAGTTAAAATGAATTAATTATGATTTTCCAAAGTTTGGGCTATTTTCTGGATTTTTCTGGAATTAAATTAATCAATTTAATCGAGTTACTGCGTCAGCCTGACGTCAGGGTGACGTCAGGGGGGGCTGACGTGTGGGCCTAGGCTGTCAGTGGGAGGGGGCTAATTTAATCTTCTGTTTAAATTAAGCCAGCTTAATTAGGGACCTGGGCCCACTTGTCAGTGGCCCAGGGGGTAGATTAGGAGGGGGTTAGCTTAGGGTTAGGCCCTAATGGCGGTCTCGCCGGGGAACTGGCCGGAGCTTCGTCGGACTTAAGAAAAAGGGCACGAGGGTGGGAGTTACGGGTACTGGGAGGTAGCCCATGGGCTGGCGCATCTGTAGATGCCATCGGGGGGTCCAAGACGTGGCATGTGGCGATGGCAGCGTCAACCGCGGCGGCGGCCGAGGGACTTACCTCGCCGAAATTCAGTTGTGGGGCACGGGAGGAGGCGGGGTTAGGGGCAAACGAACGAGACGCTCACCGGGAAGCCAAAGGCGAGCACGGCGGGGCTGGAGGTGGCCCGGAGCAGGCGAATTTGGGGTTCACCGTCTCGGCGGCCGGCGGCAAAATCTCGGAGCTGGCGTCGGGCTCCAATTAGCAGGGGGAAACGACGAGGGCGTCCACCGCGGAGCTTCTTGACATGGCGGCGTGCCCTGGTTCGGCCGGTGGCCACGCTGGAGCTCGTGCGTGCGCTGCTAGGGTTACGGGGGCGCACTGGAGCTCGTCAGAGAAGAAGAACGGGGAGACAGAGAGAGGGCAGAGGAGTGCGGGGGGGGGGGGGGTTGTGGACACTGCGTGGCACGCGCTGGGTGCAGAGGAGGGCCTAGAGGAGCCTCGGCGTCGCGGTGTCCACGTGCGCGTGCTCTGCCTCCACCGAGCATCTTGGCTCGGCGGGGAGGTAGAGGACAAGCGCTGCGGTGGGCAGGGCCGTGGGAAACAGGAGGTGGGCCTTCGCCCAGGCGTGAGGTAAGGTTGCCCTTTCTTTTTCTTTTTCTTTTTTTCTGCTAATGTGTTGGCCTTGCTAATTTAATTGGCTAGGCATTTTTTTAAATGCCACAAATTTTTATGTGGGCTCACATTAAATAGTGCTAGCCACTTATAAAGTTTGGACATTACTAAAATTCAAATTATTTGAATCTTAATTCAAATAGGGTTTAATTTAATTCCATGCTCCTATTTGAATATTTGAAAAATCTATGAGCATGGGTTTGAATCCAAATCACTTTATATGTGATCACACTCATTTATGAGACTTTTCAAAAATGCAAAATGAATTTTTGGAGCAACTTTTATTCTGGCCATTTGAATTAAATTCATCTGGGGGGTGTTCTCTCTCCCATTTCAATTTATTTTGAAATTTTTAACATGAATGCAAAGTTACTTGCTAACCCTAGCACATACCTAAAAAAGGGTTGTGACAATTCGCCCCCACTCAAAAGAATCTCGTCCCGAGGTTCAGAAGTCATCGGGAGGAAGGTGGGGTACTCGGCACTAAGACGGTCTTCTCTTTCCCACGTGGCTTTTTTCTCAGAGTGGTGTGACCATTGCACTTTCAGAAACTTGATCTTCTAACGACGAGTGACACGCTCTGCTGAATCAAGTATACGAACGGGGTATTCTCGATAAGAAAGGTCATCTTGGAGATCAAGCATTTCATGGTCGACTTCGCGGATGGGGTCCTTGAAGCAACGCCTGAGTTGTGACACATGAAATACATCATGTACTCGGGAAAGGTGCGGGGGTAGTTCAAGTTGGTAGGCAACTTCTCCATGTTTAGCAAGAATGCAGAAAGGTCCGATGTAACGTGGGGCCAACTTGCCTTTGTTACCGAATCGTTGGGTTCCCCTCAGAGGAGTAACCTGAAGGTAAGCCTTCTCATCCAGATTGTAGCTTTCTTGCCTATGATGAAGATCATAGTAGCTTTTCTGACGAGACTGGGCTGCTTTCAATTGATCACGAACAATGCGAACTTTCTCTTCTGCTTCCATGATCATATCCGGTCCAAAGAACTGTCTTTCACCGGTTTCTTACCAGTTTAGGGGTGTTCGACATCTTCGTCCATAGAGGAGTTCAAAAGGAGCCATGTTTAGACTAGATTGGAAACTATTGTTATAAGCAAATTCGGCGAATGGCAGAGATTTCTCCCAATTCTTTCCGAGTGAGATAACACAAGCTCAGAGCATGTCTTCGAGAATTTGGTTAACCCTTTCAACTCGACCGCTAGACTAAGGATGGAAAGTTGTACTAAAGGAGAGATGAGTTCCCATAGCATTCTGAAAGCTTCCCCAAATCTAGACGTGAAAAGTCTACCACGATCAGAATTGATTTCCAAAGGAACACCATGAAGAGACACAATTCTAGAGACATACAAGTCCGCTAACTGTCTAGCAGTTATAGACTCGCGAACGGGAAGGAAGTGAGCAACTTTGGAAAGTCTATCCACAACAACGAAGATGGCATCATTTCCTTTCTGTGTTTTTGGAAAGCCAGTGATGAAATCCATACTGACTTTGTCCCATTTCCACTCGGGAATAGGCAAAGGTTGAAGTGTACCAGCAGGTCTTTGGTGTTCTGCCTTAATGCGACGACAAACATCACATTCGGCAACAAATCGAGCAATGTCTCTCTACATCCTAGTCCACCAAAATCTCTGGTGTAGATCTCGGTACATTTTTCTGCTAGCGGGATGAATCGATAGTGTGTCATGGGCTTCTTTGAGGATGAGTTGCCTTAGTTCCCTATTCTTAGGTACTACCAAACGATTTCCAAAGAATACCGTTCCTTTACTATCTGTGGAGAAACATTTAGCAACTCCGCTAGCAATGTTCTCCTTGATCCGGAGAACACCTCATGCACGCCTTTGGGCAACTATGATTTGATCCTCAAGGGTTGGTTTCGCCACCAAGTTAAAAAGAGATCCACGAGGAACAATCTCGAGATTGAGCTTTCGAAATTCCTCATGAAGAAATGGTTGACACTATTGTAACATGAGGTTGTTAAAATACGACTTACGACTTAGTGCATCAGCCATGACATTGGCTTTGCCTGGGGTGTAATCAATTCCTAAGTCATAAACTTTTATCAACTCAATCCAGCGTCTTTGCCTGAGATTAAGATCTGGTTGGGTGAATATATATATATGAGGCTTTGGTGGTCGGAATAGATCTCACAACGATTACCAATCAGGTAATGTCGCCAAGTTGTCAGGGCATGAACTACGGCAGCGAGTTCAAGATCATGGGTAGGATAGTTCTCTACATATGGCCGCAACTGGCGCGAAGCATAAGCTACCACATGTCTATCTTGCATAAGTATGCATCCTAACCCTTGTCGTGAGGCGTCACAAAAGATCTCGAAATCCTTTTTGGTGTCTGGAGGCGCAAGTACGGGTGCAGAAGTCACTCTTCTTTTTAGCTCTTGAAAGCTTTCCTCGCACTTGGGAGTCCATTGGAATTTCTTATCCTTCTTGAGGAGTTCAGTTAGAGGCTTTGCAACTTTAGAAAAGTTCTCGACGAAGCGGCGACAATAGCTTGCTAAGCCAAGAAAACTCCTAACTTGCTTAACTGATTCAGGTGGAGTCCAGTCAAGGACGGCCTGAACTCTCTCAGGATTGACAGCAATGCCTTTGGCAGATATCACGTGGCCTAAGTAGGTCACTTCTGGTAGCCAAAATTCACACTTGGAGAATTTAGCATACAGGCGATGCTCTCGAAGTTTCAGCAATACCAACCTGAGATGTTCGGCATGTTCTTCTTTGTTCTTCGAGTAGATGAGAATGTCATCAAGATAAACTACAACAAATTTATCCAAGTACTCCATGAAGATCGAATTCATCATGCGCGAGAAAGTGGCGGGGGCATTGGTTAAACCGAAGGACATGACGGTGTACTCGTAAAGACCATAACGAGTAGTGAAAGCCGTTTTGGGAATGTCCTCATTTCTGATTTTGATTTGATGATAACCTAATCTCAAATCCATCTTGGAGAAGACAGACGATCCAGCAAGTTGATCATAAAGATCATTAATCCTGGGCAGTGGGTACTTGTTCTTTATCGTCGCTAGATTTAGCGGGTGTAATCTACGCACATCCTTATTGTTCCATCTTTCTTCGTTACGAACAGAACGGGGCAACCTCATGGCGATGAGATAGGGCGGATGAAGCCTTTTGCCAACAAAGCTTCAAGTTGGATTTTAAGCTCAGCTAACTCACGTGGGGCCATTTTATATGGACGTCTGGAAATTGGTGCGGTTCCTGGCATAAGATCCACTATGAACTCTACACATCTGTCGGGTGACTAGATTTGAGGATTTGGATTACTGGATAGTTTTCCTAAGGATGACCATGGCTTACTAGGGGCTAAAACAGATATGTTAGAGTAACACAGTACCCCAACACAATGTTTAGTGTGGTTATTCTGGCTAGAAGACATCTAAAGTGGGAGGAAGAACTGCAAATGCCTCAACATAGGTTTCTAGAATAGAACCTACATCAAACACTATGGAGCTGTCGGGAATGATTTGCAAATGCATCAGATTATGAAGATAACTGGATTGACTCGGAAAGCATAATGGCTGTAATTGCAAGAGAAAACAATTTCTTACAACATAGAAACAACACTTACATACGATGTAAGAAATCAGGAAGCACAACAACTCTAGCCAATCGAACACAACTTTCCTAGGACTACAAGGAAGCAATCAACGAGATGTTCTAGTAAGACATAGATGAGCCTAGTCCTATCTTCCCGTAGAATAAGATGAGGGTGACTCAGAACTCAGAACGATGAAGGTAAGGAGAAAAAGAAGCCTTACGTTGTTCCCTTATATACCCAGAGTAACTATATAACTATAGAAGGCTAGAATCAACTTCGACCAAGGCTGATAATCCTACAGTCAGTCATTCTCTGATACCAAGTCTGTCGGGACTCGGTGTTAGCGTATGCAAGACTCGCTACAACACAATCATATGGAGAGCCGAGAACCGTACCCACTTGTCTAAGCAGACAAGGCCAAGCATAGAACGTTGTCGGAAAGCATCGAACATGAGGGGCATCCCATCCAGGCCGGATGATCAACTGAGATGGGTCCTCATCGTCCGCACACAAGTCTAAATGATATGGGGGGTGAACTCCCATACTCATAGACAAGTCACCTCAACCATACACTCGATTGTATTATAACCCTTACATAGACTTACTCCAGCCCGATCACTTAGTCGGGGTCTAGGGCGGGCTCGATCATACATCAAAGTGTGCACATGACGGAGTCACGAGCAATCGCATCGCGATGCCCCAAGCTGTGCACATCTAAGGGCCACTTGGTGTATAAAATACCGCCAGCCAGATCACAGCTAAGGTCTCGAAAACCCATACAAAGACATGCATGTTATAATCATACACGCAGCACACATGTCTAGTATGAACAGTAGGTATCATTGCAATTCTCTACAAAGTATACAACTTTATTGATAACTCTTACAGAGTGCACACAGAGATCACAAGACTGTGATCCAATATTACATCAAACAGGCGGAAGCAAAGTAGGTCTGAGTACAGACAAGTTTAACAAATGGCTTAGAGAAGCCTTATTTATAAACAAGCCCTTCACGAGGGAACCAGTCTGCTGACTGGGACTACACTAGCTTGGCTTCAGTCGTCGAGCCCCAGGAAGAATCCACCTTCGGGGTCAGTGGGTTCATCTAAAACATAGAATAAGAAAATGTGAGTACAAAGTCGTACTCAGCAAGACTTATGTAGGAACTATACTACTCATGCACATGTATCACGGTAAAGGGGGTGGGGTTTCAATGCAGAAGTGCCAGCTTTGACTTTGCTAGTCCTGTACTACGAATACCAGAAAGAGGTAAGGAGCGTACAAGGGTCCACTACATGTCTCCAACCAATTACACCACTATGTTGCCTTCCTCGACTTCCCACGAGAAAGCACGCCATAGCACTCACGCTTATCTTGGCAAGTTTTATAAGTATCCAGTTCAAGTTGTCTAATAATCAAGCTAAGCTTTCCAAGCAGTCCTTAACCGCGGACGTGGCTATTCGAATAGTTTTGTTAACCCTGCAGGGGTGTACCGCTACACACACATGACCATCAGTTACCGCCTTTGACCTCGACACCATTCAAGGGGTGTCGGCGAGGATGTTCACCACAACTGTTACCTCATAGCCAATCTAGTCCAAGAAAGCCGCCTACCTGGGTTGGCTACCACTATCGTGAACCCGGCCGGTTTACCGAAGTGGACCCAGACGATGTGTGCGTGGTGCATAAGCCGGTCTCGGTTGAGTCGTTCCCTCACTTAGCAGCCAGTCCACAAACCTACCAGAACTCCGAACTACTGCGACATCTGGACATCGAAAGGGATGAGTTAGTAGGTTGAGAGGGGTCAGTGAGCCCAATGTGTGGTTGTACTCTTCATCTTGGATCACCACACAAGAAATCGGACTTAGGGCGGTGTTCAACGAGACAACCCACTATGTACTCTTACACAGCCTCTCATCGTTCACCTTGTATTAGGGTAGATTCACCAACACATTTCCACGATCATCAACATGATTGCTACCATCCCGACTCACATAACAGTATCAACATTGTATCACTCTAAGCATGCAATAAGCAGTAACAGTTGCAGGGGCCACATGATATCAATCAACTCCTACATTTGCTAGGATTGTGGTTTGCTTACTACTGTGACAAAAGATAGGTCATGCAAAGGAATGGGTTCATCTATGCGTTAGAAACGTAGCATGGTAATCATCCTAAACAATGCATAAGCGAGACAGAGAGGGAAGTGGGATTTTATCGACATGATCAATGGGGGTTTTCTTGCCTTGCTGACAAGGTTTGATAACGGTATCTTCAACGAAGGGGGTGGCCTCCAATTTCGGTTGCACGTCTATCGAGCAAACAAAGCAATCAAGGTATAAATTTATTTGCAATGCTCAAGCACATGATCAATATTGTAGTGGTGATGTTCATGGTCACAATGTGTTGGCAATTCCATTTAAAAGAAGCCAATTGCGAAATCAATTGCAAATGTACCTCAAATTTGAATTTGAATTAAATGCATATGGATGTTTGCCACTGTTCACCCAATTTAAATTGGTCAAACGTAGAAACAAAGTCCATATTCACATTCCTTGGATTTGTTTGATAATTTTAGACATATTATTTGTCCAATTTGGAGTTAAAATGAATTAATTATGATTTTCCAAAGTTTGGGCTATTTTCTGAATTTTTCTGGAATTAAATTAATCAATTTAATCGAGTTACTGCGTCAGCCTGACGTCAGGGTGACGTCAGGGGGGGCTGACGTGTGGGCCTAGGCTGTTACTGGGAGGGGGCTAATTTAATCTTCTGTTTAAATTAAGCCAGCTTAATTAGGGACCTGGGCCCACTGGTCAGTGGCCTAGGGGGTAGATTAGGAGGGGGTTAGCTTAGGGTTAGGCCCTAATGGCGGGCTCGCCGGGGAACTCGCCGGACTTGCGAAAAAGCACACGGGGTGGGAGTTACGGGTACTGGGAGGTAGCCCGTGGGCTGGCGCATCTGTAGATGCCATCGGGGGTCCAAGATGTGGTCTGTGGCGATGGCAGCGTCAACCACGGCAGCGGCCGAGGCACTGACCTCGCCGGAATTTAGTTGCGGGGAACGGGAGGAGGCGGGGTTAGGGGCAAACGAACGAGACTCTCACCGGGAAGCCAAAGGCGAGCACGGCGGGGCTGGAGGGGGCTCGGAGCAGGAGAATTTGGGGTTCTCCGTCTCGGCGGTCGCCGGTGAAACCTCGGAGCTGGCGTCGTCTCCAGTGGCGTCGGGCTCCAATTAGCAGGGGCAAACGACGAGGGCGTCCACCACGGAGCTTCTTGACATGGCGGCGTGCCCTGGTTCGGCCGGTGGCAACGCTGGAGCTCGCGCGTGCGCTGCTAGGGTTACGGGGGCGCTGTAATAGCCCATTTGCAATAATAAGAAATCACCATGAGATTGTACCTTCTCTGTTGACTTTGTAACTTGGCATGATGCTAAAGATTGTAATTTCATGTGGTGATTTAAGTTTGCATTGCGATTGGAGCCCATTTGGTTTGTTTGTGATTGCATCCAAAATGGTTCAAGAAGGGTGTCTGAAGAATTTTAATTGTTGCATGCATGCTCTCCTTGACCCGAAACTTGGCATAGCCAATTCCTTGCCCCTCCCAAGCTTTTTAAAAGCCTTGCTGCATTTTTTCAACTACCAAAAGTGGGGGCCATAGTTCAATCTGCTTTGAATATAAAAATGCCCCACATTTTTAGTTGTTCCAAAAATTGGCCAAACCAATTTTGTAATTCCAGATTATTGCAAGGATCAACAATCATGAGCTCATGTGTTTTTGTCCCTTGTGATTCCTCCCCAGTTTTTTTCTCCCCAAGGCTCTTTCTATTTTTTTAAATAGAAAAGAGCACGGTTTCGTGTTGTGGTTTATCCTTCTCATCCAAATTGGTTCAAACCAATTTTGGATTCTCAGAAATAGTGCAGAGAAGCCAAAAATATAATTATTATGTTTATCCTTTATTTCTCTGCATTTTTTTTCTTTTCCAAAGGGCCCTATCATTTTCTCTTAAATGAAAAAGGCCCTGGCTTCCCTTCCTCTACTCCAGCCTAGCCGCATGGGCCTGCTCCTTCTTGGGCTAAAGCCCAGCCGCGAAGGGGTAAGTGGAGGCTCCTCTCACGGTCGATCTTGGATCCGACGGCGCCCCAGCTTCTTCTTTCCACGCTGGACTGAGGTCCCCCTCTCTCTCCTCTCTCTCGCGCAGGTCCGGCCAAGCCGGTGGAGCCCTCCGGCCAGGGAGAGCCAGGCTCCCTATAAGAGCGCAGGAGACGCGCCGCGGAAGCCCTAGCTTCCTTTCTCCCCCTCCAATTTCGCCGCCGCCGGTTTCTTTCCCCCTCTCCAAGCCTCCCCTGTTCCCATGGCCGCCGGTGCTTGAACCTCGAATCGGCCGCCGTCTCCTCTGCGTCAGGCTGACGGGAACTGGCAGGTGAAGGCCACGTCGACGTCCGCGACTTCCCCGTCCTGCAGCCGCGATGTGGGTGGCAAGGAGCGAGCCGACACCTTCTTCATCCGCCGCGGTCCGTCCTCGTCTCTGGCGACGCCTCCGGTCCCCTCCTTCCCCTGCGGTGCGTCGAGCTCGACCTCAGACCCACCTAGGTGAGCACGCACTCCTTCCCTATCCTCCCTCGCCAGAGAGCCCCCTTTTCCCTCGCGTAGCCGTAGTCGCCTCCGTCCTCTTCGCCGTAGTCAGTCGCCGTCGTGCAGGCATGGCCGCCGAGCCTGTGGCCTATCCAGGCAGTGCGCGAGCGTGCTCCGTGATGTCCAGAGCATGCCCACAGCTTCCAAGGAGGCACTGGAGCACTCCAGTGCTCGCCGTGGTCGGAGCCGTCTCCCTCAGTCACAGGCTTCCGCCGTGAATTTCCGGCAAGGCTCACGTCGTCGGCGGCGAGCCCCTGATGCGTCCAAAGGGAGAAATGGAACCGTGGTGGTCCCATCTACCCGTAGCATTTTTCCGTTGGGTCTCCGGTGCAGCACAGCCGTCGCCGTGATGGCCGGAAATTCCCTGTCGCGCCGCCGTCTGATGGTGTTCGTCGCGCGTTAAGTTTCAGTTAGCGTAACCACATGGTACGTCTAGCTTGGAGCTTGTACCCTGTCAAGAACTCATGCGCTAGCGCAGTGGCAAGCGAGCGGGATATCCAGGGGTGGGGCGCGGGTTCGAACCCGGCCAGGCGCATAAGTCCCCCCCCCCTCTTTTTCTTTTTATTTCGGTGTTCGAGTTGCTCGGGGGTCACAGAGACCTGCTGGGTCAGCCCAGCAGCCCACCGGAGGCCAGCCCAGAGAGGCTCTGCCTCTTTTTTTTTCTTTCTTTTTTGTTGTTTTCCCTTTTCTTTTATTTATTTTTTCCTTCCTTTTGGAATTCAAATTCAACTTGTTTTTTTTTTCAAACAACATGGCACATGTTATATGCATCTGGGCTAGGAAAATCCACTGAGCATAATGGTCACCTCAGATTTATGTTTTGAGCAAGCATAAATTTTCAAACTATGGAGGGAAGTTGAACCCATATGTGACCATGCCATCTTGGTGTTGCCCCTTTTTCAATGCTTGACCTTGCCACCTTTATCTCGATCGATGCTTTGAGCCTCCACATGTTGGGCCTCTCAAAGTCTTCGGTTTTCCGTTCATCATGTTGTCGCAAGATGATTCAATCCTTGTTCCCTCGATACTTCCGTTGGTGTCAATTCACCGACACATTTCTCCGTCTCCGGAATCGACATTTCTTTCACGATGTTTACTTTTGTTACGTTGTTGTTATTGTTTCATGCCATGCCATGTTACCATGATATTTACACCAAAAATTAAGGCTATGACCAAAGCCATAAAAATATAAGTAATTGCATATGATGTTGTTGACGTGTCGTCACCACCTCCATTTAAATCTGACTAGATAGGGTCACATCATGTCGATTAAACTTGATCATACCATCTTTGCCTGTGCATTGCACCCATTGCTTACTTGTGTGCCTTTTCTTGCTGGTACTTTACGTTAGCACCTGAGACTGCCGAGGAGACTTACGTGGAGATTTCCGACACCGAGCCCGAGGACCCTGCTGCGTCTGCTTCGATGACCGATTACCCAGGCAAGGGGAAGATTTATACCATTACTTGATACCTTTCTGCCTACCTGCCTAGCTGTAGTCTAGAACGATTGTTTGATCCTATCCACCTTGCTTATGCCACGTTCAAAACCAAACAGCCATGTTTCCCACATCCCAGCAAAACATTGTATTGCTAAGTTACCGCTGCTCAGCCATTGCTTAGTATGAGTAGGAAAACTTGCTGCTTACCCTATGCTATGGTTTGGGATATCATGTTATTTAAAGAAGTTGGTTGATATTTATTATTAATGATGTTCATTTATACTTGACGAAAGATGGGAGACCAGGATGTTCCCGCCAGGTGTTTTGTTCCATTTGAGTCACCTAGGCCCCGAGTTCCGGGTATTGTGTTTCTTGACGAGCGTGCCTAATCGTGTGTGGGATTCTATGGGGTCCCCTTGTCTTACCTACCTAGCTTCCTATAATTCTAGTGGTGGCCCGAGCAGATATACTATTTGAAAAAGTGTGTGTGCTTGGTTGGTACCCCAGCAGTTTTCGAAATAACCCGGACCAACGGAGACATAGTTCCTCTGGTTAGTCTACACTGGTGAGCTAGGGAAGTCCCCTGTTATATAGGCGAGACTAAACCCGACCTTGGCCATACGGTAGAGGCCGATTCGAGAGTGCGACCGGCTTTTGAGTTGGATGTCGACTCACCGGGGCCCACCCGGAGTTGTGTGTTGTTAGTTAGAGGGAATCTGACGTTCCGGAGTTTCAGGCGCTTACTTAGCCAAGCGGAAACCGGGCGTACATGCGAAGCCTATGATGGGCAGTTGGTACACCCCTGCAGGGTTAAATCTTTTCGAAAATCCGTGTCCGCGGTTATGGACGACTTGCGACCTACTCCTTGTTCATAGAATAACATCTTTTGAATCTTAATTAAAACTTGCCTACCGTGTGAGTGTCTTGGTTGCTTTTCTTCGTCCAGGGGGGCCGAGAGAAGATCCAGGTCGTGTTATGTTTGACGTAGGTAGGTGGATAGAAGGCTTATGACGCGATGTCACGTGCATTCTTGGATCTTACCCCTACTCTGATAGAACGAGTAGCCACCATATATGCTAGCGCGGCTGCAACCTTTACCTTTATCTTGTCTTACCGTAGGGAGTTAGTTATCCTATAATGATATAATCTCACCCCTGTTTTCCTTTGTGCTTTTACTGTTTTTCCTGATCGTCCGCTGCAGTGGAGTACTACCTTGACCCGAGCACTGCACGATACTTCGTGGAGGTGCCCCCGGAGGACGACGATGAGGACGACCTCGTTCAGTAGATCCTACAGTTGGGTTTCGACGATCCGTGGGTGGACTCTTATGTGCAGCCCTCTCTAGGGCAATTTGGATTTTTGACCGTACTCGGTCGTGTTTGTCTTCCGCTTGTTGCATGATATTCTGTTGGGTCCACGGACCTCTGAGATGATGTAATAAATACCAGTGGCGATGTATGCCCTGGACTCTATATTTATATTTATGTCTTAGTTTATGTTCTTTGTTCTTATACCTGTTGTCGAGAATCCGGCAGCGACACGAGTGCGAGTGTCGTGAGTCGGTGGCTCTTTATGCGCTACTAACTTGAGCGGGACGCGAAAGTGACTAACTCGGGTTAGCACCGCATCGGGGGCCTTAAAGGCGCACTGGAGCTCGTCGGAGAAGAAGAACGGGGAGCCAGAGAGAGGGCAGAGGAGTGCGGGGGGGGGGGGGGGGGGGTTGTGGGCACTGCGTGGCAGGCGCTAGGTTCAGAGGAGGGCCCAGAGGAGCCTCGGCGTCGCGGTGTCGAAGCACGCGTGCTCTGCCTCCACTGAGCAGCTTGGCTCGGCAGGGAGGTAGAGGACAAGCGCTGCGGTGGGCTGGGCTGTCGGCAACAGGAGGTGGGCCTTCGCCTGGGCGTGAGGTAAGGTTGCCCTTTCTTTTTATTTTTATTTTTTTCTGCTAATGTGTTGGCCTTGCTAATTTAATTGGCTGTGCATTTTTTTAAATGCCAAAAAAAATTATGTGGGCTCACATTAAATAGTGCTAGCCACTTATAAAGTTGGGACATTATTAAAATTCAAATAGGGTTTAATTTAATTTCATGGTCCTGTTTGAATATTTGAAAAATCTATAAGCATGGGTTTGAATCCAAATCACTTTTATGTGATCACACTCATTTATGAGACTTTTCAAAAATGCAAAAGGAATTTTTGGAGCAACTTTTATTCTGGCCATTTGAATGAAATTCATCTGGGGGGTGTTCTCTCTCCCATTTCAATTTCTTTTGAAATTTTTAACATGAATGCAAAGTTACTTGCTAACCCTAGCACATACCTAAAAAGGGTTGTGACAGTATCGCCTTTGTTATCGGGGTGAGGGAGCACCCGATACTTTGGGACCGTACGGTCTGGTGAGTGCAAGTCTGCTTATCTTGTGTCGTGGTGAGGGAGTACCCGAAACTCTTCATGGGTGCGATTAATCACTCGAGCACGTTCCTTCTGGGTGAGGGAGCACCCGAAACTCTCATGGGTGCGAGTAATCACTCGAGCACGTTTTTTCTTCTGGGTGAGGGAGCACCCGAAACTCTCATAGGTGGATACGCTCCTGATGGGAGTTAAATATATTTGAATAGTGTATTTGAGTCAGGAAAAATGGTACTTGCAGCCTGTATTTTCTTTTGCGATGCCCCTTTAATTTACCTCTTGTTGGTAAGGATAACTATCTCCTTGCTGGAGGACCATCAAAGATGCTCTGTCTGCGAACCGTCAGGTCTTCATGATCGGCCATAATGATGGCTTTTTGTGGCATGATGCAGCTGCATGTTGGGTTACCAATGCATGCATTGAAAACGCGCGAGATTTGACGCGTCCAGCGCACTGTGCCTCCCGTGTGAAGGCATCTTTGTCTCGGAATTCAAATCGCCCGGCGTTCTTGGTCTTTGAATTGTTGTCGTCGTATGGGCTTCTGCCTGCCCTTGAGTCTGTACTATAAATAGACCCCTCATGTTCATCTGGCAGCAATCTTCGTCCTCTTCCCATCTTGCTCCTCCTTCTCTTCCTCTTCTCATGGGGCCCAAGCGCGGTGCGGGTATGATTGGTCGCGGCCGTGTTCGCCATGGCCGCGGTAGTCGTACTCCGCGCTCCTCTCGCGATGGCCATCGTGGTGCGTCGTCGACACCTTCCTCCTCTTCCTCGGAGGAGGGTTTTTGGTGCTACGATTTCCTCCTTCGCGTCCGTGGCCGGAACGCCACTCGCATTCTTCTTCCTCCTGCGTTTTCTGCCCTTGTTTCTGAGCGTAGTCTTGATGGCTTGCTGCTTCTTCTTCAGGGGTGCGCTCGATCTCCTTCTTATGTTGAGTTGGAGATCGATAGTTCCCGCTTGATTTTCCTTGGCTTTGGCTGGAAGTTGTTTGCTCGGCGTTTGAACTTGCATGATGGTGATACCCTCTGTTGCCGTTTTGATGGCGAAGATACTCTTACCATCCGCGCTTTTGACCCGAGCGGCAATCGCATGGATCCTTACTGGCAGGAGACAAGCAGCGATGGTTCCGATAGGTCGAGGAATCCTACGCCTGTGTCTTCAACAACTTCCTCCTCCGGCGACTCTTCGGGTGGTGATGTTGTGCCCTGCAGCTCTGGAGAGGACCTCGACGTCAAGCCACTGATCAAGCGGGCGCGCCAGGCGACCTTGTAGAACTGGAGGCAGCGGCGTTATCTTCGCCGGTAGCTCGGGCGGAGCTGGAGAAGAAGCTGGTGGAGCAGGAGAAGAAGCTGGTGGAGCATCATCTTCGGTGCTCCGCAAATAAGCCGAGCTTCACCTTTTTTATGTCATTGACATCATGAGCTGGTTGCTTCAACTCCTCCTTTGTTTGTGATTATGCTCGTTGTCTTATTGCCAATCATCCCAGCATGGGCAAACATGTAGAAGTCATAATTCCTTGGGTGATTGATGTTGTAGACTTATCGGCTGCTTGTGTCTTTTGTAACTAGGTTAATTCTCCATGTAATGAGGATTGCCTTCGAAATCAGAGCTGCCTTCTATCCAATATACTTCGAGTCTTATTGTACTGAGAATGATCTTCGGGTCCTTGTAATGCGAACTGTGTTTACGTCTTTGTAATGGAATCTGTCTTCGAGTCCTTTGCGATGTGATCTATCTTTACGTCTTTCAACGAGAGCTGTCGTCGAGTCCGTCAAGTCCTTGTACTATGGATTCTATCGGGTGCGCGACAGCGCTCCCGATGGGAGTAGCCCCTGAGGCTACGTTCGAGTTGTAGAGTCGAACGTAGGCTGAGATTTGTTTCCTTCATCATTCTTCTGTTAACTGCCTTCTTTTATCGGGTGCGCGACAGCGCTCCCGATAGGAGTAGCCCCCGAGTCTTTAGGTTATCGTTGGCGATCAGGTGAAGACTAAAGGATTGCCTATGTCCTGCGCTCCATCCATATTTCTCCATAGTACTTTGTGTTCCATCTGGTTGTAGCCGTGTCTTCCCTTTGATTCCGAACCATTTTCAGCAGGTGGATCCTGTTAGGGGTTTTTGCTTGGGCCCTTTAAGTTTCGGGCTGCGTGAGCAACGATAGCGTCTCTCAGAGGGAGGTGTTGCTCGAGCCCCCGAGTGATTTTAAGTAAAGATCGCGTGAGCGACGATAGCGTCTCTCGGGGGAGTTTGTACTCGAGCCCCCGAGTGCTTTGGTGAAAGATCGCGTGAGCAACGATAGCGTCTCTCTGGGGGAGTTTGTACTCGATCCCCCGAGTGCTTTGAATGAAGATCGCGTGAGCGACGATAGCGTCTCTCGGGGGGAGTTTGTACTCGAGCCCCGAGCGCTTTAAGGTGAAGATCGCGTGAGCAACGATAGCGTCTCTCGGGGGGAGTTTTTTACTCGATCCCCCGAGTGCTTTGAGTGAAGATCGCGTGAGCAACGATAGCGTCTCTCTGGGGGAGTTTGTACTCGAGCCCCGAGTGCTTTAAGGTGAAGATCGCGTGAGCGACGATAGCGTCTCTCGGGGGGAGGTTTGTACTCGAGCCCCCGAGTGCTTTGGGTAAAGATCACGTGAGCGACGATAGCGTCTCTCGGGGGGAGTTTGTACTCGAGCCCCGGGTGCTTTAAGGTGGTGGCATTTGGGCAACACCATTTTATTGCGTCGAACGGTTACATGAGTTGTCAGTCGAGCATGACTGGTGGAGTCTATGGGTAGAACATGCGTAGGTTCGCTACGTTCCATGGGATTCCCACATCCTCGTCGTTCTTCGGGTTCTTCAGTATATAGGCGCCTCCTCCTATGACTTCTGAAACTATGAACGGTCCTTCCCACTGGGGGGCAAGCTTGTGTACTTTCTCTTGTATGAGCCGTAGGACAAGGTCGCCTTTGTTGAAGGTTCCGGTGCGCAGGCGGCTGCTTTGGTAAGTGCGCAGCTTGTCTTGGTACCCCTCTGACTTTGCTAGGGCAGTGTCTCTCGCTTCGTCTGTTGTATCCTAGTCATCTTGCAGTGCTTCTTCTGCTTCCTCTTCTTCGTACCCCGATATCCGGGGTGCCCCGAATTTGAGGTCATGTGGTAGTACTGCCTCCGCCCCGTACACCATGAAGAAAGGTGTGTACTGGGTTGCGGTATTTGGGGTGGTGCGCAGGCTCCATAGTACTGCAGGGAATACTTCTACCCAGTTGCCCGCGGACTTCTCGAGTGGTGCAAGGAGCCGTTTTTTGATTCCTCCGCATACTAGGCCATTTGCTTTTTCCACCTGGCCGTTGGACTGCGGGTGCGCGACTGATGCGTAGTTGATTTTGATGCCCAATTCTTCACAGAAGTTCTGGAATTCTGCCGCTGTGAAGTTTGTACCATTGTCCGTGATGATGTTGTGTGGCACTCCGAACCTGAAGATGATTGATTTGATAAAATTTACTACCGTGCGGGCTGTGGAGCTGGTGATGGGCACTGCTTCGATCCACTTGGTGAACTTGTCGACTGCTACTAGCAGGTGTTTTCTTGAGCGGGCCCACCATGTCGAGTCCCCAGGTGGCAAACGGCCATGATAGTGGTATGGTCTTGAGTTCTGAGGCTGGAGCATGTGGTCTGCTGAAGAATTTTTGACAGGCGATGCAACGCCGCACGATGTCTTCTGCGTTTTTCATCGCAGTGGGCCAATAAAACCCTTCTCAGAATTTTTTGGACACGAGAACTCGACTGCTCGCGTGGTGCCCGCAGGTGCCCTCGTGGATTTCGAGCAGTAGGTCTTTGCCGTCTTCTTCGTCGATGCACTTCTGGAGTATCTGGGTGATGATGCACTTGTATAAATGTCTGTTGATCGCTGTGAATGCCTTGGATCGACGACTGGTGCGCAGAGCTTCTGAGACATCTTGCGGTAGCGTGCCTTCGATTAGGAATCGGAGGAACGGTTTTGTCCACGCTGGTCCTTCGAGTGTTGTTGGATCTGTAGGTTCGACCACTTGGCTGTTGTTGCAATCGGATGGTCTCGCTGATGCCACCTTTGCTGGCTCAATGGTGTCGTCATCTATAGCCGCCTCTGGTGCTGCTGTTTTTACCTTGATGGATCTCTGGCTTATGCTTTCGAGGAAGACGACGGGTGGTACTGGTCCTCGAGTCGAGCCGATGTTTGCGAGTTCATCGGCTTCTGTGTTGTTTGTTCTGGGGATATAATTGAGCTCGCAACCGTCAAAACTTCCTTCAAGCGTGTTGTAGAGCTTCTGATAGGCCGCCACGTTGTCGGCTACTGCATTGCAGTCTTTCATCGCCTGCTGGACGACGAGGTTGGAGTCTCTGTAGAATACGAGGCGAGTGGCACCGCATGTTTTGGCCATGCGCATGCCATAGAGCAGTGCCTCGTATTCGGCTTCGTTGTTGGAGGCGTGGCTGAAGTTGATCTGGAGGACGTATTTGAGCTTCGTTCCTTTGGGGGAGACCAGAACGACTCCTGCTTCGGCTCCTTGCTGTCTTTTTGATCCGTCGAAGAACATTGTCCATGAGTTCGATAGGTCCGGGGGGCCTGGTGTCTGTACCTCCGTCCACTCGACCAGAAAGTCTGGGGGTACTTGGGCCTTGATTGTTGTTGGGTGCTTGAATTGCAGGTCCCGCGGGCTGAGCTCAATGTTCCACTCGGCGACTCGCCCAGTCGCTCCGGGGTTGTTGAGGATGTCCGCGAGTGGTGCGCTGCTCACGATTGTGATAGGGTGTTCGTCGAAGTAGTGCGACACCTTTCTTGAGGTCGTGATGATGGCCAGTAGTAGCTTCTGGTAGTGCGGGTACCGCTGCTGGGATTTTGTCAAGAGCATGCTGAGGTAGTACATCGGCCTTTGTATGCTCTGGACCTTGCCTTCTTCTGTGCGCTCGACGACGAGGTCTGTGCTTACCATGTTGTTGCGTGCTGCCACATAGAGGTACAGTTTTTCTTTTTCTTTGGGTACCAGCTAGATAGGTGGGGTCGAGAGTGTCTTCTTTAGGTCTGCGAATGCTTTGCGGGCTTCTTCGGTCCACTCGAATTTCACCCCTTTTCTGAGCAACTGGTAGAATGGCAGTGTGCGCTCTCCCAATCTGCTGATGAAAGGACTCAAGGCTGCGAGTCTCCCGGTGAGGTGCTGCACACCTTTGATGTCGGTTGGCTCCTGCATCCTGGCGATTGCTTGAACTTTCTCGGGGTTCGCTTCGATTCCTCGAGCGGAGACCATGTACCCGAGCAACTTCCCGGCTGGGACACCAAATGCGCACTTCTTCGGGTTGAGCTTGATTTTGTACTTGTTGAGTGTTGCGAAGGTCTCACGCAGGTCATCGAGTAGCGTGTTTGCACTGTAGGTTTTGATGATGATGTCATCCATGTAGACCTGCACGTTTCTTCCGAATTGCCCTTTTAAGCAGGCTTGCATCATCCGCTGGTATGTGGCACCGGCGTTCTTGAGTCCGAAGGGCATTGCTGTAGCAGAATACGCTGTAAGGGGTGATGAGTGATGTATGCTCTTCGTCTTCTTCCTTCATCCTGATCTGATTTTATCCTGAGTAGGCGTCGCGGAACGATAGTAGATCGCATCCTGCTGTCGAGTCGATTATCTGATCGATTCTTGGCAGGGGAAAGTGATCCTTTGGGCAATGTTTGTTGACTGGCCCGTAGTCGACGCACATCCGTAGCACGCCTGTGTCTTTCTTAGGGACCAGCACAGGGTTGGCGATCCAAGTGGCTTTCTTCGTCTCTTGGATGAATTAGGGGTCGAGTAATCGGTTGACCTCCTCCCCGATTGCTCTGCGCTTGGGTTCCGAGAATCTTCGTAGTGCCTGCTTCACTGGTCTGGTGTTTGGCTTGATGCGCAGCGCGTGTTCCGCGAACTCGCGCGGTACTCCTGGCATATCGGCTGGGCACCAGGAAAAGATTTCCCATTCTTCACGGAGGAAAGCAATGAGGGCAGTCGCTTGCTCTTCCGGGAGGTGGGCGTACACGCGGACTGTCTTTTCTGGGTTCGTCGGGTGCACTTGGTGGGTGACCGTGTCGCTGTCGATCCTGAAGTCTCGCCCATACTCTTTTGACTCGCTTCGAATTGCCAGCGGAAAGATACTTTTGTCTGTCGCCATGGCTATTTCTGTAGGTTCTTGCTCGGCTCCAAAGATATCGGAAACTTTGTGGAAATCGCGATCACATTGGTCTGATTTGGTGAAGCACCCGTTGACTGTAATGACGCCCGCGGATCCTGGCATCTTGAGTTTGAGGTAGGCGTAGAGCGGAACCGCCATGAATTGCGCGAATGTTGGGTGCCCCAGTATGGCGTGGTACTGCGACTGCCAATCGAGTACTTCGAACTCGAGGGTGTGTCTTGCGAAATTGCGTCTGCTGCCAAAGACAACCTCCAGCTCGATTATTCCAAGGGAGGTAGCCGCTTCTCCTGGGACTACTCCGTATAACATGGTGCTTGATTTCTTCCATACTGATCGTGGGATCAGCATCTTGTGTAGGGTGCTGGCGAAGATTATGTTCATGCTGCTGCCTCCGTCCATGAAGATTCTATCCATGTCGTACCCTCCAATTTGAGCTTCCATTACCAGGGGTGCATGCCCCGGCCTTGGGACTGCAGGTGGGTGATCACTCTGGTCGAACGTGATGCTGGTTTCTGCGTCGTGTAGCTGGTAGACTTCGACTGTGTTTAGGTTCTCGGCTGCTCTGGCTTGCAGGGTGTAGGCGTCCTGTTGGACTTGCGATACCCTGCCTTCTTGGATCGTGTACACCTGTCCTTGAATCGGCGACTGCTCGGTTCGTCGAGTGCGCTTGGCTTCTCGTTGTTTTTCCTCCTTGAGGCTGTCGGCGAGTTCGTTGAACAGGCGGCAGTCTCCCAGGGTGTGGCCCGATCTGATGTGTCCCCAGTTGTCTTCGAAGCAGTGGACCGTGCAGGGTCCTTCTAGCTGCTCCCGGACTGTGAGTTTGCTGGATCCGGCATGCCGTTTCCTCCTTGAGATTCGGAAGAACGGCGCGTGATCCGCCGGGTGCTCATGTACACTTGGATCGATTTCGATCCCCTCGCTTAGATTCTGGTTCCTTATAAGGTTGGCGAATTCGTCTGGTCTTTGATCTGGGTCGTAGTATTCGCCGGTCTGAGTATCAGAGTCGCTGTCCTGGCGGGCCGCGCCTGTCCGCACGGCGGCGGATCCTCGAGTGGTCGGTGAGCGCGTAGCTGTATACTACGACTCATCGAGTGTGGTCTCTTCGTAGAATCCTCGTGCCTGTCTTCTAGGTCATCGATTTCTTCCTCTTTGGCGATGATCATGACGATCGCTGATCTCGAGCTCGGAGTCGGTGTCTTGTTGCGCGGTGGGTGCCTGGGTGGCGGTGGGTCGTCGAGTGCTTGGCGGGTCCTCTGCTTCGTGTTGTAGCTCATCAATCTGGATCTCTGAACCCCTACGCCTTTCTTTTGAGTCGTCGAGTTCTCCTTCGCTGGCGGTGGCCTCGGTTGCCGCCGTAGTATTGGTCTTGGCACAGCTGCAGGCCGAGCGATCTCGATGGGATGGCAGAGATGTTTGTCGTGATCTTGAATTCTCCGGGTGGATTGCATCTTGTTCTTGCTCTTGAGTGGTGGCTTGCTGAAGACGGAACCGCCGAGATCGTAATTCCAACCTGTGTAGTTCCCATAGACGGCGCCAATTGACGGGGATGTACCCCGGAAAATCCCATTGTCAGGTACCCTAGGTTAGTCATGAGAGGCACAGGTTGGACGATAGCTCGTCGGTTAACAAGAGGATACGTTCCTGCTCGATATTATTGCTTGGAGATGGCGATTACAGGCAAGCCAAGGGTAATGCGCACAAGGCTAGGGTTACAGATTGTGTATTCGTTGATCTCGACGTCTCCCCTCCTAGCCCTTATATACTAGGCTAGGTATCGGGGAGTCCGTCCTGGATTACAGATGAGGTTTCCTAACCCTGATCTTGTACCGTACGGCAGGTTTGTACCTTCCTTATGAGTCGCGGACTCCTACGTTGGTGCCACTAGTGGGCCAAGGCTGGGCCCAGGCGGCATCTTCGTGGGCCTTCTGTCTTCGGGTACACCGGGTAGGCCCATCCATAGGAGTCGTGGGGTCACCCCCTCGTTAGTGACGTGGCGCAATCTAGACCACAGATCGCCAGATCTGACGATCTGAATCGCATGGAGGCTAGGGTTTCGGGGTAGGAGGTGTTCTTGGGCATATTTGGGGCAAAAAAATAGGGGGGTGGCTGAAATTTTTCCAGAGGGAAACCCTAGAAGAGCTAGGGGGAGTGGTGGTCTTTATATAGCCCAGGTGGCTGGCAGTTTGCAAAAACATCCCCGGTTTTTCTCTCGCGCGCGCGGTGTTTACGTTGCTGACCGCCGAGGGTCCGCAGGACCTCCGATTCGGCTAAAACTTCGAACTGCGCGATCAGCGCGTCGAGCCGGCGGCGTTCACCTCGCGCTGGAACCGTTCCGAGAACACTTTCTGGCGCGCTATAAAAATATCCCGTTTACTTATTAAACGGGGTTTTTCGTTCCGTTGGTTGCGGCTGGTCTCGTGCGGTTTTCGCGACAGTGATCGGGTGAAACCTGGTGTCGCAAAGGTCGAGTGTCAGGGTGGCAAGGGTCAGTCTCCGTCCGGTACGAGATAAGAGGGGGGAAAATAATCGCCGATCGATAAATCAGGGATGCAAACACCGCAAACAAATTAGACAATCAAACAATTCACACCTAAAACAAAAAAATTTAATTTTTATGAAATCTGGTTTGTTACATCGCGCTCCAGCTTGTCGCGAACCTCGGCCTCCAACACTTTCGGATCCTCATCCTCCTCACCAGATCCCTCGAGGCGGCGCTTTCCATGGAGGTTTCTCTTGTTTGAGGTACCCCTAAACTTTTCCATGGCAACCACAACAACAAAGGGGAGTGGAAGAGGTGGAGGAGAAAGCGAGGGGGTACCTAGATCTACGAAAGTCTCGAGCGGCGACTGGAACCCTAGATGCGGGTCACAACAGCCTCTGACTAACCACATATTGCCACGCAAGAAAGCGTGTGGGGGGAGTGGAGCTGGGCAAGAAAGGTGGGTAAAGGACACAAAAGGAGATAGGGTTATCAATGGTGGTGGCAAGGGGAGGGATGGTGGACGGAAATATACCTCACGTCGCCTTACCCTCGAGGAGAAACGGTGGTACCGGCCTTGCTTCCGGTTGTGTTGTGGGAAGGTTGATCTTGGTGTTGGAGGGGAGCCCGGACGGTCCGGCTTCTTTGTCGGACGGTCCGGCTTGGTCCCGGATGGTCCGGGGTATGGTCCGGACGGTCTGACGTGGCATGTTCTAGGCAGATCTGAGGGTGAACTCCAAAAGGAGAAGGGGAAAAGAAAAATTTGGGGTAAATATCGGGGGGAAATGGCTAGGAACGCAAAGAAGACTAGATCTTCGAGTAAAACATCACATCCATAGACCACAACCAACCAAATCTCACGAAATCCAACAAGTTGACAATTCTTGGGTGAGGCTATTTTTGGTGGGGATTTTCAAAATAGGTAAAAACAAAAAAAAAATGGCTAGAAAAATGAGGGGAAGGGACTCCAAATCGTGGCAACCTTGCTCTTGATACCAAATGATGTAGGACAAACCGAGGGATTGGCCCAAATCTTCACAATTCGGGGTAGAGATTCACAACAAGCACAAAGCACAAGGAGAAATCGCACGGGGGAATCAACACAAGGGAGAAAGTGGAACAAGATCCAACACATAGAACACTCAAATCCACACACAAACACCACACATCTCAAGATCCATACACCAACGGAGGTAAGCTTGGTAGTTTTCCCTCTCCTTCTACTACTAGAAGAGGCGGGCTCTCCTTCTATGAGTGGGGAGAGGAAGGATAGAGAGAGGATCTCAAAGAGATCTAGTTTCCCAAGGGGAAATAGGAGCTAAGCTCTCTCAACTCTAGATAATATCTTAGCTAACCCAAAAACAGAGGTAGGAGACGATTATTTATATTCTAGGTGCGAAATGAAGGGGTCCACGGGTTGTAGCCCACTTGCAGGTCCGGCCACGTTGACCTAGTTGAACGGTCTGGGCCGTAGCCCGGACGGTCCAGCCTCATCCCGGACGGTCCGAATAATTACGGTCGAGGAGGTTCTTCGGGGGTTACTGTTCGGACGGTCCGGCCTTCGGTCCGGACGGTTCGGCCTTGGCGCGGACGGTCCATCCTGGGGCCTAGATTCCCGAACAATTACGACCAAGGAGGGCCTTCGGGAGTTGCTCTTCGGGCGATCCGGCTCCAGGTCCGGACGGTCCGACCTGACTTCCGGACGTCCAACGGCTGGAGGGAGTCCTTCTCTTTGGCTTCTTGCGGTTCTTCTCCTCGTGTGGCATGCCCTTGTTAAGTGGCTTCCTCTTGGGTGTGTCCTTGGTACCTGATGATGCATAGAGTATCCGCATGAGGTAGCACCCAAGTCTCGCAAGCAAGTAAGTGTGTTTCGAATAGGATCGAGTTCACCTTAGTCTCGATGGCGCGTGCCTGTGATCTTGTCAAAGGTCCACGTGGGGGAGATGTACCCATGGTGATGTCAGTTGGATGCTCTGCATCAGATGGTAAGTAACTGTTCAACCCATCAAGGTCAGGAATTGTTCAGAGAAAAAATAAGGTACGGGAGGGGGAGGAGCGGGCAACCCACCAACAAGACCTGGCACACCTTGTTAGGCCCATCACGAAGGGAAGCTAAGGGGAGCCGAAGGGCTAGTATTTCAACGGCAGTAACAACAGGAAACGGCACCATCACCACACACAAGATCCTCATCATTGGCGAGGAAGATGGGCACCACAAGGATGAAAGGATGGTGAAACTAGGCTGAAGCACATGGACCGAAGGCCAAGGGCAAAGAACGGGGAGCGATTTGCGAGCACCACGTTGGATCTGGCAAAACCAACCCGGTTCAGCCTCTGTGTTGTGCACCATACCGCGCCCGCTCGACACAAACTTTTGATGACGGAGCAGGGCAAGAGGGAGAGAAGCAGTGGCACAACCCCTGGATGTTATTTCCACACAAGGAGAGGACCTCCTCATCCGAATCAGATTCCACATCAGAAAACAAAGACCAAAACTTATTCCGAATCTGGCTCGACAAAGTCAAACTAGGGGGAGGAGTTGTAAGACCCTCAATGAACTACAGATTGAAAATAACAGCAACACCCAAAATAGGGGAGATTCAGACGAGCTAAGATGCACTTTATTAAGAGTCCAACACCTCAAGAACATGAGTACAAGCCAGCCGGAACACGGCGGGAGAAAGGGGGAAACCCTAAGTAAGCAAGATGTCCACACACGAAGCGATCAGGTGGCTTTATATCCAACACACCCAGTGAAGCAAAAGTAAGAAAAAGAAAGAGGAGTTGTCGGATGGTGAACAGCTGGGGTTGGTCAAGTCTTCGGTCGTCCGATCCCGAATCAATGGCTCTATACGTCCAACTAAACGGTAAGTAATCCTGCCATTGATGATGAGATGTGCGGTAGAGCTTGAAACCCGAAAACAGAGGAAGCGCCCCACAGGGGTCCTGACAATTCCCCCGCCTTAAGACCAAGCTTGTCCTCAAGGTTGGAAAGATGGGAAAATCTTCTGGATGAAACCTGAGTCCTCCCAAGTGGCTTGCTCCGGTGGTAGACCTTTCCACTGTATATTCCAACGGACGATCGGAATGTCCACATCTCCCACTTTGTGAGGCACCAACTTGCGCTCTAGTAGTTTTTCGGGTTCCAACAAAATGGATCCGCCACTTGTGAGCAGAGCTAGGGGTTGGGAACTGCCAGGGGACCTAGGTGCTTCTTAAGCTGACTGGCATGAAATGTGTCATGCAGCTGGGTGCCAGGTGGGAGGAGAAGCTTGTAGGCAGTGGCTCCAATGCGCTCCAAGATACGAAATAGCCCATAGAACTTAGATCGTAGCTTGAGGTTTCTATGAATACTCAGAGATGTGTGTTTGCAAGGCTGTATTTTGAGGTACACCATGTCTCCAACTGAGTAGGTTCTTTCCTGCCTTTTAGTGTCTGCAAAATGCTTCATCCTCTCTTGAGCTTTTTGCAAGTTTTTCTTGATAAGAGAAGGTGTATCATCAGCAGTCATACAGAAAGGAGATGGTATAGATAAATCTTCAGGGAACAGAGCCGACTCAGCAATCATGTCAGGTTTTCTACCATAAACAGTCTGGAAAGGAGTCATTTGGTGGGTAGTGTAAAAACTGGTATTATACAACCATTCTGCCAGGGGAATCCAGAGGCACCACTTCTTTGGTTGGGTGAAAGCCATGCATCTCAAGTATGTTTCGAGGCATTGATTGACTCTCTCAGTTTGGCCATCCGTTTGAGGGTGGTAGGATCTGCTGAAGTGCAATTTGACTCCCAATTTCTTAAAAATTTCCTGCCACAAGTGCCTTGTAAAAATTATGTCCCTGTCAGTGACTATGACAGTTGGTAATCCATGCAACTTGAAGATGTTGTTGACAAAGACTGAGGTGACAGATATAACCGGTATTGGATGCTTCATTGGAAGGAAATGAGTATACTTAGTGAATCTGTCCACCACTACCAATATAACATCAGCATTGTTGGAGAGTGGTAAACCTTCTATGAAATCCATAGAAATGTGAGACCAAGCAAATTCAGGGGTGGGCAAGGGTTGTAACAACCCCGGGTACTTGCAGTGCTCAGGTTTGTTGATCTGGTACACAAGACATTGCTTAATGAATGTGAACACTGCTTGTTACATTCCAGGCCAATAGAACAAGAGTTTGAGTCTCTGATATGTAGCTCTATGGCCAGAGTGGCCTCCTAATTCACTACTATGAAGGGCAGTGATGATAGAGGTCTGTAGAGTAGGGACTACTCCCACAACCACTCTATTTTTGTACCTTAGTATGCCCTGCTGCAGTTTGTAGTTAGGAAGACTAGCATTAGGAAGAGATGGCTGGGTGATGAGGTCTTTGCACTTTTGGTCATTTGAATAGCTGGCCACAATTTCATAAATCCAATCAGGGTAAACAGAAGAGCTAGCCAGAGAAGATAATTGAAGTTTAACTCTGGATAGGCATCAGCAACTCTGTTCTTTTTTCCTTTTTTATACTCCACAGTATAAGTTCACCCAACAATTTCACCAGGAGCTTGTGTTGTATCCCCTGAGTGGTTTTCTGTTGTTGAATATATTTGAGGCTCTCCTGATCAGTTCGAATAACCAGGGAAGAGGCAACAAAGTAATTTTTTAAAGCCTCAATGATAGCAATTGTCTCTTTGTCATATGTGGAGAGGGTGAGGGACTTAGGGCCCAGAGCCTTACTAAAGAAGGATATTGGTTGGCCCTTTTGCATTAGCACTGCTCCAATCCCATAGCCACAAGCATATGTCTCGAGTATGAAGGGTTGGGAAAAATCATGTAGGGAAAGAACAGGAGCAGTAGACATAGTTTACTTTAGAGTGTGAAATGCTGACTGTTGCTCTTCATCCCACACAAAACCCTCCTTTTTCAGGGCAGTGTACAAAGGTTTGCAAATGATGCCATAATTTCTGATGAATCTCATGTAATATCCCGTCAGTCCAGGAAAGCTTCTCAATTCAGTCACTGTAGTTGGAGTGGGCCATTTGACTATAGCAGAATTTTTTGATGGATCCGTAGCTACACCTGTTTTAGAGATGATGTGAGCCAGATATTCCACTTGGTGTTGTCCAAACACACATTTCTTCTTCTTTGCTACCAGTTTACGTTTCCTTAGAGCCTCAAAAACCAGTTGCAAATGGGTAGCATGTTCTTCCAGTGATTTTCTGTAGATGAGTATGTCATCGAAGAAAACTAACACAAAAAGTCTCAGGAACAGGGCCAAAACAATGTTCATTGTGAGTTGGAAAGTTCCTGGGGCAGTAGCTAATCCAAATGGAATGAGTATGTATTCATAGTGGCCTTGATGTGTACTGAAAGCTCTTTTGGGGATGTCTTATTCACACATTCTTATTTGGTGATATCCACTGGCCAAGTCAATTTTAGAAAAGATGGTTGCTCCTAGTAATTCATCCAGTAGATCTTCTATTACAGGTATAGGATAATTATTCTTCTCAGTTTGGGAGTTTATCTTTCTGAAATCATTGCATAGTCTCCAAGATCCATCCTTTTTCTTTACCAACAGAGCATAATAAGGACTGGTGATCTACCTGATGATGCTCTTTTTCAACATTTCAGCAATAATGCCCTCCAAGAAATTTTTCTGGTGATAAGGAAGTCTATATGGCCTTTGGTTGATGATCTTAGCATCAGGCACAAAAGGAATTGTGTGATCGAAAGCCCTTTTAGGTGGCAGTTCAGATAATTCCTGAAATACATTAGAGTATTCTTCCAAAACTTTGTGAGTGGTTGGTGGTGTGTGTGTGATCTTGTCTGTCTCAGCAGCCACAGGCCTGATAATTAAGAGGGCCCCACTGTGGGATGTGTACAATAATTGCTGGAGCTTGTGAGACTGCTTATTGTGTACCTCAGAGGGTAAGGTTTCATACAAGAGGGTTACTCTTTTCCCTTCTTGTAATTTGATCTCAATCTGCATTTCTTTATAATCCATAAGAATAGGACTGTAAGAGTAGAGCCAATCAGCACCCAATATCCCGTCATAGCCTTGCAGCTTAAGGATTCTGAAATTGGAAGTCATGATGTGTCCTTGAATAGTATAATTGAAGTTCATGGATATCTACTTAGTCCAGAGATGTCCTCCATTAGCAACTAGCACTTTCATCTTTTTGGTGGGGAGGATAGGGATTTTGGACTGAGCTGCCAATTCAGGAGAAATAAAAGTAGCAGTGCTCCCACTGTCAATGAGGGAAGTTGCTTTCACCTTGTTGATCTCAACTGTTACAATGAAAGTATACTTCTTCATGCTCAAGCCCTTCAATGCATGCATAGAAATTTGGAGCTGGGGATCAGTGTTGTCCTGTTGTTGCTCTCCTTATGCTTCCTCTTCCATTTCAGTGATGTAGACAATGTCAGCATTCTCAGGGAAATTTTCTTGTAAAGCCTGTATTTGCCCTTGTTGGGTCATTTTGCACACCTTTCTGTGGCATGGGAACCACTTTTCCTTGCACCTATAACATATTCCGAGCAGCCTTGATTGTTCAATGATTTCAGATGGTGAGATATTAGCAGGTCTGTTGGGAACAAACTGCACCTGTCTCCTTAGGGCAACTCCAACGCGCCGACGCAAACGGACGCGCGATTTGTCCGTTTTCTGTCCGTTTGCGTCGGTCCTTGGACACTTGTCCGCACCTGTCCGCGACTTTTTTGACGCGTCGGCCAACGCGAAGACGCATTTTGTCCACGCCAACAAAAGAGGAATTTTCGATTCATGCTAGCGGCAATGCCAGCGCGCCATGCCAGCGCGCGCCATGCCAGACCGCGCCTTGGCAACAAAAATTACACAGTTCGCGCCATGAATTCAAAGCTGACTACACATGCCAGCACCGCAACCAAAAGAAAGCCCACGCCAAACCTTTTTGGCATCCCCGATCAATCATCTGAAGCTAGCATCTCATTTTGCTCCGGCGAGGTGTCATGCGGTGTGGCCGACAAGCTCGACGCCACCGGTGCCTTCGTGGATGTACGAGGGTGCTGGGATGATCCTGTGCCGCTCTTGACAGCAGCAGACGAGCCCGCGGCCATGGCAGCAGTGGTCACGGCCACGATTGCGGGGTCGCGCACGTATCCCGCCATGTACAGAGCTCGCACCGCCGCTTGTTGCGCGATGGACTCGTTCTCGCGTGCCATGGCTTTGGCGGAAGCCTCGGCTTTGGCGTTCGCGGCAGCCTCGGCTTTGGCGGTGGCGGCGGCTTTCTGGCGTTCAGCTCTTTTGGCTGACTCAAACGCCCTGCTCCGCGCCGCCTCGTCCTCCGTCATCTCCGTCATTTCGGGGCGACTGGCGCGGTGCTGGAGGCGGTGGTTGGCTCGGGGTGGGCGGAGCCGGCGCTGAGATTTGGCTCGCTCTCCATGAAATGGCGCGGGAAGCTTGGGAGAGAATGGAGGGAAATGTGGCGCTCTGTGTGACCAACGAGTAGGCCAGGGGAGGACAAGGGAGGGCGCTCGCGCCCGTCCGCGCGTGCCCGCGCCGACGCAAACCAGGCCCAAATTTGGGCCGGAAATGGGTCAGGACGGACAAGAAAACGGACGGGCGTCCGTTTTCGCCGGCGCGTTGGGCCGCGATTTCTGTCCGCGCCGACGCATCCGGACCAAAACGGACAGAAAAATGTGTTTTGCGTCGGCGCGTTGGAGTTTCCCTTACTGGGTTGGAAGGCATGGAAGTAGGTGTTCTTTTAGGAGGTTGAGCCTGCTCCATTCTTCTGGCCAACCAAATAGATCTTTGTAGTGTGGGGGGTTCATGACATTGCACATAGTGTTGAATATTGTCATATAGACCAGAAATGAAGTTGCTCATATAGTAGCTATCAGGTAAAGCTGGATCGCCCCTCCTTGTAAGGTTCATGGTGTGCTCGAATTGCAAGACATACTCCTTAACAGTTCCAGTTTGCAAGAGAGCATGGAAAGTTCTCACATTATCACAAATAGACACTTGAGAGAATCTGTCTCCTAAATACGTGCAGAATTTGTACCAAGGCAGTGTTGCAGCTACAAACCCAGTGCATCTCCACCATTCAATGGCAGGACCTTTGAGATAGGTTACTACAATTTCTGTCTTTGAATCAGGAGGAGTTCTTGCGGCATCAAAGTAGGAAACCATAGTCTGAATCTAGGCATCTGTGTTCTCACCCTCAAATTCAGGCATGTTCATCTTGGCTGGTTTAACTGAAGGAGGTGGTCGTCTCACATCTTGTTGCTGACCTTCCCTCATGTTCCTTCTCTGTCCAGCCTCGAGTGCTTGCAAATCATGGTCATTGGTGAGATCTTGAAACTGACTTTGCATAGTAGGACGGTTGTTTTTTCTCTGTTCCAATTGTACTTGTTGTTGTGGAGTGGGGGTAACTGAATTTGGGTGTCTGTATGGTTGCTTGGTCGAACCATCCAAATTTAACTCCTTGCATGTAACACTATCATGAAAAACCGCAGACCCCACTGTTTGAGGTCTAAGAAGTCACCACCTTGAGGTTTAGCTGGGGCTTGGGGAGTGAATTGCTGTAAATTTGTGTTCCCACCGTTTGGGGTGGCAGGTGTGAAATCCTTAGAGAACACCATCAGCAACTTGGTCATAGAAGACTGCATATCCACCAATGATTTCTGCACCTCAGTGAAATTATTTGCTACCACAGCCTGGAACTCCACAAATTCCTTGCGATCCCGCTCACGGTTATGTTGTAACGCCTTTATTTCGAGTTGCAAGGACTGCATCTCGAGATCTTCAGTCGCCATGGAGTCGGAGACCTCAATCATCCAGTCAGGGTTTTATGCCCGCAGAGAACGGAGCGACCACTGAAGGAAAATCGAACAAAGGAAATCAAGCGAGGAATTTTACCACGGTTTTCGCTGGAACCCGGGCTTGAAGCTTCGTTCCACCACCGCCAACGCAGCGCCACCCTAGTGCTCAAGAAGGGTGGGCGGGTGGGATTTTACAACTGAAGAAGTGCTCGTCAACAACCACGCTCGAGCCACTTCCAACACCCGAATTGTTCTACCACCACCAACGCCATCATAGTACTCTGTCGCCCATATCTGGAAGGAGAGTAGGGATTTTACAAGGAGAACCCAACCTACTCGCTCTCAGATCGCCCACGCCGCCGAGGAATCCTTGCTCTGATTACCAATTGTAAGACCTTGAATGAACTACAGACCGAAAATAACAACAACACCCAAAACAGGGGAGATTCAGACGAGCTAAGATGCACTTTATTAGGAGTCCAGCACCTCAAGAACACGAGTACAAGCCAGCCAAAACACGGTGGCGGAAAGGGGGAAACCCTAAGGAAGCAAGATGTCCACACACGCAGCGATCAGGGGGCTTTATAGCCAACACACCCAGTGCAGCAAAAGTAAGAAAAATAAAGAGGAGTTGTCGAATGGTGAACAGGTGGGGCTGGTCAAGTCTTGGGTCGTCCGATCCCGAATCAACGGCTCCATACGTCACGGGGACAAAGTGAAAACCTTCCCCCCACGCGCCGCACCCTTTCCCCTTTCCTCTCCCCCTCCCTCCCCTTGAGCGCTCGTTTCAGATCTCGCCGCCTAGGCCCGATCCAGAACCTTTCCGCCGGCGTTGCCGGTCGGATAGGGGACGGGGATGGTGCCTGGAGCGTGCGTAGGTCTAGGTCTGGCCTTGTGCCGATAGTCTTTCGTCTTCCTAGGGGGACCTCGTCCCTGGCGCACTGGAGCTGCGTCGGGTGGCGGTTGGAGTTGCTCTTCTTCATGGCGGCGGCGTGGAGCCCGCGGGGGAGGAGGGGATCCTCTCTAGCTACCCCACAAATAAGCTCTTGGTGGATCTTGTTGATATTCTTTCTCCTGAGGGCCATCTTGGTGGTGGAAGATGGAGTCAAGAGCTTTGATGCGAATCTGGGTGAGGTGGATCTGAAGATTTTTTTTCTCTTCTGCTGACCGTCATGGTGGCAGCTTGCAGGGAAGGGGCAAAATCTCTCAGATCCGTTTTGCTCTCAGTGGTGTCACAACCTACTCCCTATTCTGCTGCATCTTTAACTCAAGTTCCTTGGAGAAAATAGGTACCTTGGTGGTTCTTCTTCCTCTCTGGGCATCTACAAATTTTCTTGTTGTTGTTGGGTTCCGAGCATATGGCAACACCTCTTATGGCGTCCATGAAGACGATGCCGAGATGCTGCATTTTCTGGCTGAAGAGCAGCCAACTTGTATTCCTCTGACTGAGGCAGATCTTCTCTTCTCCGGTAGTCATATGTGGTGGCACTCTCGTCGGACCAAGTGGTCTCGTCCCCGGCGCCGGCGAGGAGTATCCGGAGAGAAGAAGATGGACCCAATCGCTTTTTTCCTATCTTTCAAGGGTTGTACTTGCAAAAGTCCAGGGACTTGGTTGTATTTTACTGTTTTTAGTGTTCTTTTGTAAGTTGTGCTGTAATCTTCCTATGTTTTAATAAAGCGTTTATTGTTCAAAAAAACGTCTCTACACGTCCAACAAAACGGTAAGTAATCCTGCCGTTGATGAGGCGATGTGTGTGTCAGAAACCGACCTCAAGGTCCGATCAACTGCTCTCCAACTGCGATGTATGTAATTCCCTCACAAGTTCATCGGGATGAGATCCCGATTCAATCACAACTACAGTATTGTTCCTAGCTATCAGCCACCTGTCACCACCTACCTCCTCTAAAGATAAGAGACAATATATATAACGATTACACAGGACTAAACGTCCAACTCTGGGCCACTAATTCTAGCAGGCCGTTTAGTAAGCCTTTTGGGCCGCGTCTCAGGTCCCTTCCCACTAGTCGCTTGCTTCTCATGTTCATCATCCAGCTTTGCCGGACCTGTGTCGATGGAGTTGCTGACAATCCCCCTTCCTTTGAAAGCGGCTTGTCCCCAAGCCGGTGCCCGCGGAAAAGTTTGCTTGACAAGCTCCAAATCTTCCCAGGTGGCCATGGCTTCAGTTGAAGAACTCCAACGAATCAAAGCTTGGACCACAGTTTTATCACCACGTTGAACAATACGCTGGGCCAGAACTCGAACAGGAACCTGAATATGCGCATCAGGCATTGGAAAATCAGCGAGCACTGTCTGATCAGGTTTCAGATGACGCTTCAGCAGGGAAACATGAAACACTGGATGGACTCGACAATTATCTGGAAGCGCCAATTTGTAAGCAACCTCACCAACACGAGCTAGAACAGGAAAATGCCCAAAATATTTAAATGCCAATTTGTGATTTGCCCTGGGAGAAATGGACACCTGGATGTACGGCTGCATCTTCAGATAAACGGAATCCCCAACAGAAAAGGTGCGTTCAGTACGATGTTTGTCGGCCTGGAATTTCATACGCTGCTGAGCACGTAAAGAATGTTGACGAACAGATTCCATAACCACATGGCGATCTTCCAACCACTGCTGAATGTCTGGATTGGCAATGGCATCAACTGAAGAAATCCCAAAGTAACGAGGAGTGTGGCCGTAGACAAGGTCAAATGGAGATTTACCAACAGTCGAGTGCCAATTTGTGTTATACCAAAGCTCACACAACGGAAACCACTTAGCCCATTTATGAGGATGTGCACTGATAAAACAACGCAAATAACCCTCAATCTATTGATTGACCCTCTCGGTCTGCCCATCAGTTTGAGGGTGTTGACCAGAACTCATTCGCAACTGGACTCCTGTCTGACGACACAACTCACGCCAAAAATTACTGGTGAAGACAGGGTCACGATCTGAAACCAGAGATTGAGGGATACCGTGGAGACGATAAACTCTATCCAGAAATGCGTCAGCAACTGTCAGAGCCGTGTAAGGGTGCCGAAGAGAAATAAAATGCCCATACTTAGTGAGTTTATCAATGACCACTAAAATACAACTGTAAGTACCAGAAGTGGGAAGACCTTCAATGAAATCCATTGTCATCATTTCCCAAGGAACACCAGGAATAGGAAGAGGTTGGAGTAAACCAGGATATGGTACTCGCTCAGGCTTGGCAATTTGGCAAGTTTCACATTGCTGCAAGAGGGCCTTGATCTGTTGTTTCATGCCCTTCCAGTGGAACAATTGACGAATACGGCGATAAGTAACCGGAAACCCTGAATGGCCACCAACAGAACTAGCATGCAGGGTCCAAACAATTTTCTGCTGGAGTTCAGAATTGTGACCCACCCAAATGCAGCCTTGGTGTCTAAGGAGACCATTGTGCAAGGTAAACGGTGGCTCGGCATCTGGATCAACAGCCAATTTACGCAACAATTCTAATGCTCGATCGTCAGAACCATAGCTATCCATAATTTCCTGAGACCATAAAGGTCGAACTGTATGCATAGCAAGGACCGCAGACTGGGAAACTGGACGACGGGACAAAGCATCAGCTGCGCGATTATCAGTTCCTTTCTTGTACACAATACGATAAGCGAGCCCCATAAGCTTGGTCAATGCCTTTTTCTGCCAATCAGTGTGTAACCTTTGCTCAGTTAAGTTGACCAGAGCTCGTTGGTCAGTTTGAATCACGAATTCCTTAAACTGCAGATAAGAGCGCCATTGTTCGACAGCTAATAAGATTGCAAGGAATTCCTTCTCATAAACTGAAAGTGATTTATTGCGAGGCCCCAAAGCTCGACTGACAAAAGCGAGTGGATGACCATTTTGCATCAAAACGGCACCAATGCCCGAATCACATGCGTCAGTTTCCACAACAAACAGTTGCTTGAAATCCGGCAAGGCAAGCACAGGAGCAGAAATCAAGGATTGTTTGAGCGTTGCAAAAGCAGTCTCTTCCACGGTTGTCCACACAAACAAAGAACCCTTGCGAAGCAGGTTGGTGAGAGGCTTAGCTATCACCCCATAATGACGGATGAATTTGCGGTAATAACCTGACAATCCCAGAAAACTGCGGACTTCCTTAACAGAAACTGGAGATGGCCATTTACTGATCGTATCTATCTTCGACGGATCTGTGGCAACACCATCCTTGCTAATCACATGACCCAAATAGACCAGTTGCTGACGAGCAAATTCACATTTAGACGCCTTAACATACCACTGCTTCTCTTGTAAAATTGACAGAACAAGCGAAAGGTGTCTTAAATGTTCGTCAAAAGACGAACTGTAGATCAAGATGTCGTCAAAGAAAACAATAGCACAATAACGTAACACAGGAGCTAGATCCAGATTCATGCCATGCTAAAATGTGCCTGGAGCTCCAGAAAGTCCAAAGGCCAGAACATTGAATTCATATTTACCATTGTGCGTTGGGAAAGCAGTCTTGTACTCCTCCCCTGGCGCAAGCCGAATCTGATGGTACCCGGCGCGCAAATCCAATTTGGAGAACCATTGGGCACCATGCAACTCATCCAGGAGCTCATCGATAATCGGCAGAGGATAATTTCCCTTGATTGTTAAAGCATTAAGGTGACGATAATCAACCACAATCAGCCAAGTACTATCCTTCTTGCGGACTAGCAGAATAGGAGAAGAAAATGGACTATTACTCCTCTGAATAACACCAGCGGAAAGCAGCTCTCGAACCTGACGCTCAACCTCATCTTTGAGTTCAGGGGGAAGCCTATAAGGCCTGAGAGTAAAAGGACGAGCTCCAGGAACCAAAGGAATGGAGTGATCAAAAGGCCTTTGTGGTGGAAGTCCAGTGGGAATGGAGAAAACTTTGGAAAATTCATCCAAAATTATCTGAATTTTTGGAGGCACTAACTGAGACTGATCTTCAGATATAGCTGTAAGTTCCACAACAGTGAGAGTACTGTCAACTGGTTCAGCACCCATCAGAGTAATCAGGCTCCCCTTGTAATGGAAGGAAAGCCACTTCTGAGCCCAATCTACACTCATAGGGCTGTGATTTGCCAACCAATCAAGGTCAATAATGCCGTCATATCCACCCAAAGAGATAACACGAAATTGATGTGTAAACTGGACGCCACCTGCCGACCAAACACAATCTGGAATATGGCTGTTACATAGCAACTCTCCACCATTTGCCACCTTGACTCTCATAGAAGCACAGGGAACGACACCAGAAAGTAGAGAGGCCAGCTGAGAATCCAGGAACGAGTGTGTGTTGCCTGAATCAATGAGAAAAACTTTCTGGTGTCCTTGCACCTGCACAGGAATCTGGAATGATTTGCTCGGGTTGACACCACCTAGAGCTGCAGCAGAAATGGCCATGAGATTTACTTCTTCATCACTGTCGACAGGGACATCATCATTTGATGTACATTGATAAAATTCGACCATTTCTTGCACCACATGGAGTTGAACTGACGCCTTACACACATGATCTCTTCCCCACTTTTCTCCACAAGTGAAACACGGGCCCTTGGCTCTCCTATAAGCTCGAAGAGCACTCCATTTATCCTCTCCTGCAAGGTTAGGCCGGTGTGATTCAAGTGGAATACGTTTATCATCCCCTGATCTCGGTTGCACGGTCCTATTGGCACTTAGAACAGGCACTGAAGAATATGTCGCTCGCCTGTTATTGTGGGCTGCGGAGTAATTGTTATCCAGCAGGGACTCATGTAACAGAGCAAGCTCATATGCAGCATCCAGATCCATTGGTTGCTGAAGAGCTACAGCCATGCGAACAGTAGGCTTCAATCCATCAACAAACTTGGTGATGTAGTGCACTGGATCAGCTACAGTGTCATAGGCAGAAATCTGATCATGTAATTCTGAGAACTGTTCCACATACTCTGCAACTGTGCCTGTCTGAGAAAAATGGAGCATACGCCGAACCAAGAGTTGGTGCTGATTTCTACCAAATCTGCCTTGCAACAGTTTACAAAACTCATCCCATGTAGCATGAAGCATTTTCCTCTGAACTGAATCTAACCATCTGGCTGCTGCTCCCTCAAACAAAGCTGAAGAGTACTGAATCCAAAGTGCTTGCGGTGTGCCCCAAGACAGAAAATAATCTTCACACCTTGTTTGCCATAATCTCGGGTTGAAGCCATCAAATCGGGGCAGTTCCATGCGCGGTCCATGACCAGATAATTCAGATATCTCAGGAGGAATTGTTGAGGAAGGAGCAACGGATCTAAAACCATGGCCAAGGCGCGTACCTCTGACCGGAGGCGGCACATAGGTGTTGTGCTCTTTTCCCCGGTTGTCTGATGCAGAGCGGTGCCAAGTTTGGCCGGACGCGCCACTAGCCGATGGAGGTGTGCGCGATGCCGACGGATCTCCCCTCTCAGGAAGCTCATCAGGGCTGGATCGGTCAAGACCTGATCGAAGCTCGTCGAGGTCGATGCCGATGGAGGTCTTGAGCTCGTCGAGGAGTGCAGAGAGGTTGTCGACCAAGTTGCCCACCGTCCGGGCCACGCTCTCATCCTGCTCCTTGAAACGAGCCTCCAAGGTCTCCGCCAGATCCGTTTTGAGGAAGCTATAGACGGCCTTGGTCGTCGGCGACATGCAATCCATAATTTCCCGGCGGCGGCGATCGACGAACCGCGTGGCGTGGGAGTGGGAAGGAAACGGCTGCGCCAGGATCGAGGGCTCTGGTACCAAATTGTCAGAAACCGACCTCAAGGTCCGATCAACTGCTCTCCAACTGCGATGTATGTAATTCCCTCACAAGTTCATCGGGATGAGATCCCGATTCAATCACAACTACAGTATTGTTCCTAGCTATCGGCCGCCTGTCACCACCTACCTCCTCTGAAGATAAGAGACAATATATATAACGATTACACACGACTAAACGTCCCACTCTGGGATTACACAGGACTAAACGTCCCATTCTGGGCCACTAATTCTAGCAGGCCGTTTAGTAAGCCTTTTGGGCCGCGTCTCGGGTCCCTTCCCACTAGTCGCTTGCTTCTCATGTTCATCATCCAGCGTTGCCGGACCTGTGTCGATGGAGTTGCTGACAGATAGAGCTTGAAACCCGAAAATAGAGGAAGCGCGCCACATGGGTCCTGACAGGGGCGAGCTACGCGAGGACGTTGAAGAAGAGAGACCACTGACCCTTGGCAGCGAGGCTGCAAAAGTAGAGGGGGTGCATGCCGGCGAGAATTGATGGGAGGGGAGAGAGAGAGAGAGATCCACAACGGATCTCTAGATTTGACCGGCCCGCTTCACTTCAACTAGCGACAAGGAGAATGAAATAACAGAATGTTGCCCTTTCAATTTCCGCACTAAAGGTGTATGCACATGCATTCACATTTCTTTGTTCACCTTCTCTGCGCACCTTACATAATAAACATCCAAACTAGAAATCCCATCTTTTCTTCACCAGGAACACTACAGTTGAATTCCGGATATTGTCCTGGGGGACTTTCATCGTGAGTTGGACTTTTGTCTTCAGGGGGGCCTCCTTTGTCTTGCCGTCCCCAACCTGCATTACATAGTGCAAATCTACATGAATCCAACAAGAAAATATACTACTCCCCCCGTTCCTAAATATGAGATTTTTATAGAGATTTCAATATGAACTACATAAGTAGCAAAATGAGTAAATCTACACTCTAAAATATGTCTACATACATCTGTTATGAGTAAATCCTCACCCAAACAGTTGCCCAGCCAAGCCTTTCGTCTGACCCATAACCTGCTTTCCACTTGACATGCTTACTGGCCTTTTGCTTATAGACAGCACTCCAGTAGTTCGTGTCAAAATGGTACTGATAACTGAAGATGATAAGTAGCGTTAAGCAATGGACGTAACATAATAAACAGGATGCGTCAAGCTCACTGTGCACTGGAGCGCAGAGCAAGGTTACAAGTGTATCGCTCGCAACAGTTTCACAGATCTTGGAGGCTAACCATATGATATTTCTTTTCTAAGCCTAGATCAGCTACTCTACATCAAACTGTAGAGCTACTGTATTCCAACAAAAAGATGGGAATCATTCACGCCATTTTTGTTTACCTGAACTTGTCTGAAGGAGTTAACTGGCGTTTAAATGCAAATGATAGTGAATTTGATGGTAAAGTGAGGCTGGGCATAAATGATAGCTCATCATCCTACAAAATAGAACAAATGATTCATTACAAGTAACATGACGGAGCAAATTCTCATTTAACAAGGCCAGCTTAGGCGTGTTTACCTTATAGCGATACTTGATATTCATCGAGTTATCATTGTACAATGCAGTGCAAACTCCATTCAGAACATTAGACTTCACTATACCATTTACTGACAAAATTTTCTCACCCTCATCCAATTTCTTCTCCTTAACTGAAACTTCACCGTTAGGAAACATGAAGGTCGCTCTTGGCTACACATAAAAATATATGTATTATAATGGTATCTAAGTAATAAACTCAATTACCACGTTAAAAAAGGTTGCAATGTTCACATGGTCGTGAGTACAAAGGATTTGAAAGCTTATTAAAAAAATGGCAATACAAGACAGGAATGACATCATACATATAGGAAGATCTTTGTGATTGCATAACACTAGCTGTCTTCAGCTAACAAAATCAATATTCCTCTCGAATGCAAAATACTGACCAATCCATCAGGAGGAACCAGCGATGATAACTCAATTTTGCATGGTGAATCTCCCAAACCAGTAGTTATTGCCAATTCTCCTTGTCCTTCCTACAAAATAAAATGTTGTCACCTATCTTATACGATATATGTACACTGTAGAACAACAAAATATAAGGTTAGCATATCATTTTCTAACGTTGGTTAAGCCTTCCATTAGATTTAGAAGAACCTAGGAGTATATTGACCATGTGTTAATCAATACTCATATTTCATTTAGCTCAAGTACAAGTGGAAGGACACAATCAAGTATAAAACTATAAGCTGAATACCGACTTTAGAATACCAGGTGATGTTATATAAAGGTAGGAACCACATACCAATTTTGGATGGGTACTACTACTATCTGAGAAATGCCAAATGAAAACAAGAGTTATTTTAGCTGGCAGATTGGACGGTATGTATATTAATCATCAGATGCTACGGTAGAGGACCAAATCAGGAACAAGGTGCATGTTTTTCTCACTGTTCAGTGGTATTTGTACCACTGGTCAAGCACATAAATTCAATTACATATTGTTCACAAAAGAAACATGAATTTTTTTTCCTCGAATACGCATGAGAACTGCATATCATTGTATTAAGGAGAAAAAAATTACAACGATGACCCGACACACGCCACCCAACCCAAAACTACAACAGGAAAAACATGTGCCTGCAACAAAAACCAAAGACCCGAAAACCCCAAAAATGACCATTAGGTGGCAGCGGCAAAAAATGGTTGCGCTTTGGTTTTCTTAGGTCACGACAAGACAGAACAATGATTGTGCTTTTCAGACAAATACTTTGAACAAAAATATCTCTAGATATAATACCTTTTGTTTTAGAACAGTAGGGAAAGATCCTAATGGATATAAATTCCAGGAGGTACAGAAGAATATTAGGTCACAAGCTGTGAACAAGCCTCAAAGGCTAAAAGGAGAAAATTAGGTCTAGCATATACTGAGTTGTTTCTTTTCTACAATAAAAAGAACATATCATTTTGCAGTAGAATGTACACAGGCCCGGGCACATAGGTGTGCCAAGCGTGCGGCCCTCACAGGGCCCACAAATTTCAAGGGCCCCAGAAAATGATTTAGTGTATATACCGTGTTGGGCTTCGCCGCTTCATATCCTGTGAACTGGTGGGGCACTACGTGGCTGGCTGCTCCTCTGCTCTCGATTAATCTAGTAGACTGAGAGACCCAAACGCCTATCGACAGCTTTCTCGGCCCTCGATATGGACAACGCGAGTACCGGAATTGCCAGAGCTGCACCTCACGTGTTTTATGGATCCTGCGCCGGCCGCCGGCCGGGACGGAACTGCTAATCGGCACTCGACAGAGCGAAGCCGGCTGGCGCCTGCTCCTGGCCTGCACACAGGTAGAGCCCTGCAGGCCTACACGGTTGCACACGGCAAGGGCAGAGGCACACCGGGACAATGATAGCTAGTCGGGTAGACTACAACTGCTAATAGCCATTAGCGAATCCTTTGTTTTTTAATTAATTTTGATTTCTATTTCTAATTTTAATTAATTTTTATAAGCATCGTTGTAGATCGATTCTTCATTTTTACATCATCTTTTTAAGTTTCAAAGATCATTCGACCGATGAAATTAGGTGGGAATCTTAGTTAAACGGTTCGTCTAATTGTCAAACATTGAGGCATAGTTTTAAATTATAATTTATTCATCTGTAAAGTGTTGGAGAAAATTGCTTATGAGGATATCATTGAAATTTTTATTTCAAATAATACTAAAAGAATGATGTTCAAATAAACATTATGCAACCGGGAGTTGAATAGGTAAAATTTTGTATATATCCGATTGTTATGTAAGACAGCACATTGTATATTTATATTTTTGTTAGGGTACGTTGTATATTTATATGCATTATAATTCTTTGTTAGTTTTTTTTTAAATCGTTAGTTAATTTTTACTAGTAAAATAGGGGCCCATTTTTTAGTTTGGCACAGGGCCCCTGATTTTGCCGGCCCGGCCCTGAATGTACATACAAGTGTTAGTTAGTACGTACTACATAGTATGCAAACAAAACTAATGGGAATTCTTTAGCAAAATTGAGATGATGATTAAATGCTTGTTTTCATTAGTGCACATTTCTATGCCGAACATATATGGTCATTAGGCTAATAAAAACTAAAGATTTTATTTACACACGTGGCGGTCTTTCAGGAATCATTTCGTGACGAGACTTTTTGGGGTTGACCTATACATATGACAAACCAGATAAAGCTGCTCATAACAGTTGCATTTGCCATAATAAATTCATCCAGGTGAACTAAGGACAGCTAAGGAATAAAGTCTTTCCAAGTGGACATAAATATTGCAAGTGCAAATGTTGAAACTTGGAAACATTAAAAAGGACATAAATATGGCAAGTGCAAATGCCATGAAAATTGTGAAAGTTGAAAAGCAAGTTAGTTAAATCATGATCAACTTATTACTGAGTAATTACCAAGATAAAATATATTACAAAAATGCAAATAAAATGAACACACTCATGTCCTACATAAATTGGACAGGCTGCAAAGTTTTCACAAAATAGATGTTCCTTCAGAGTGCAGGCCCAATACCAGCTAAATTTCTCATGGTTACAATATGAAATCCCCTTTAGCTACGAATAGTCAAATACTGTGCTAAGAGCATCTCAAACAACTCCCCTTCCCCCCCCCCCCCCAAAAAAATGCCACTACTAGGGGAGCTGGACTAAAAAACATGCTCCAGCAGCTCCCCTTTCCCATCCCCTCTAATCGGCGATCACCAAAAAAGACCCCCAACTCCCCCATATAGAAGGGAGTTGCGACTCCCCAATACTTCCCAAACCGCCGGTTATGGGAAGCAACCACCAGAAATTTCACACCACGCCCCGCTGCCTGACCCCACCCACTCGCTTCAGACAGCTCACCGCTGGCGACCACCACATCATCTGCACCCACCAAAAAACTCCCCCAACACATCCCAAACCGGTGCAGTCTCCCTGCCCCGCATTGCCAACTCTGTCCACTCGCCGTCTGCCTTCCTCGAGCTCCGTCACACTTCCGACCCAGACCCTGTTTCAAGTTTGATCGCATTGCCGATGCTACACCGGATCGATCTCGAGCTCATCACGCAATCCCGAGCGACGATGTGCACCGTGCCGGACCAACATGCCTCAAGCTCGCCACGCCCGAGCCCGAGCCACGCCGCGCCAGCCAGCCTCATCCTGAGATTGCTTTTGTGTCGGATTTTCCCGATCTCATGGCCCCATGAGTGAATATGATAAATAAAAAAGGCGGTCGATCACAAGTAGGCCCTACATGTCAGTACATATACTAGGGATCTCCTACGGCAACCCCCCATAATCAGAAAAATGTTACTGAGGCAACCAGGGGGAGCAGTTGGAGATGCTCGAATGATATCAATGGTTTATGTTGTTTGCATACCAAGGAATACATGCACTGCATATGTGTATAAGATGAAGACAGTTAACTATAAATTCAGGGATAAAGCTTGAATTGATAAGTAAGTCGGGCCACCTAGCTGTCGTTGGGGCCCAGCTATGGCTCTAGCCCCTCACCCTGCCAGTAGGCCTCCTTCCAGAAGCATCACCAGCTTGGCGTCCAAGACTTGATCCCGCAGATCCAGACGTACTGATACGTCAGCAGGATCCGACTAACCACTCATGCAACCCTAGGCCTGGTCCTCCTTTATAAGGCGAGCCCAGCTAGCATAGGGACCTCCCATAACAAACCCAAGTCTCGATAGAGACTGCGTACTCGCCACTGTAGCCCCTCATATGAGGCACTCATACATCAATCTAATCTAGCAGGAGTAGGTATTATGATGCGAGGTATCCTGTGGACATTACCATGGATCCTACTCCATCACCTACTTCTCCAAGTGGACCATTGACGAGAGCTCAAGCACGTGCCATGGAAGCAAAGATGAACTCGCTCCTCTTAGAATTACCCCTCGATTCTTGTGAGACATGGCTACTACCTCATGTGGAGATGCTATGCATACTTAGGTACCAAGAGAGCGACCATGGAGGACCTAGCGAACATGGTCAAGTCACCATGGAGAAGGAACTAAGGGATAAGAGCAGAAAGAAGGAACAAAAGGACGGCTCTCGACCTCGACCGAAATATTCGGTCCCTCCCAAGCTCGCCTGCCACCGGCGGTGGGAACTGCCTAGGCCCCGACCGGACTACTCGGTCCAGGCCGATCAGGCCCCAAGCGGCGGCCTGCCTAACTATAGTCCTGACCAGACTGTCCGGCAGGACATCCAGGCTGTTCGATGTGACCTAAAGAAGCCCAAGACGCCCCCCCCCCCCAAGTAGCCCACAGCCGGACTTTTTGGTGCGGGGCACCAGACTATCCGGTAAACCCTAGAAAATGCATGTTTTCGACCCCTTTGGCCTCCAGGCCCATACCCCTTGTACATTGACTATATATAACTCATCTTCTAGCATAGTTTTAGGGTTAGCAAAGCAAATTAGATAAACTTGAGAAAGAGCTTTGCTCATTTATCTCCTCTTTGAGGATCAAGACCTCCATTAATTTGGGGAAGAATCCTCTTGGATTACAATGCCGCCACTCCCTTCAGGGTTTGGGGAAGATCTACTTCTCTCAAGCCTCCCTCTCCTCTTGGATTTGGAGGAAACTATCATAACTACCCTTTTTCTCTTATCTGCATGTGGATCTTGATGTGTATGGATAAAGGTGGATGATTTGGGTGTTTATATGTATGGGTCTTATTCCCCTTTCTCATGTTCAATTTGACTTTAATCCCTTGATCCACCTCAAAATTCTGAAGGATTGGGCAAACCCTAGGGACTGACAGGCTTTGTTGTTGTTGTTGGGCAAACCCTAGGGACTTCGTCCTTAATTGGGATTGGTCCTATATCATTTGGTATCATGATCTTTGGTTGCCACAATTTTGAGCCCCGACCCCCACCCTCCCTCATCCTTCTAGCCTATTATTGTTTTGTTTGTCCTAATTTGTAAATCTCCACCAAAAATAGCCTCACCCTAGATTTTGCAATTTGATGGATCTGTGAGATTTTGTTAGTTTTGCTCCATGGATGTGGTGTGTTACTAGTGGATTTCATGTTTCAGATTTCAGATTTTGTTAGTTTTGCAATCTCCTTTTTCCCCTTCAAATCTCAGATTTCATGTTTTTCAGTCTTCTAAGGGGTGCAAAAATTTGCACTGCCAGACTATCCGAACCGAACTGTTCGCAAGTACAAAATCTAGCCAAAATATTTCTCCATTTTCTCTTGTTTCTCTTTGGGATATCCTTGGGATTTCCTCCAAGCATCGTCAGAAGTGTTCATCGTCCATCATCTCCATCAACAACGAAGACTAACGCACTCGCAACCGACATCATCCATTCATCCTTTTGATACCTACACCGGAAGCAAGGCCGGTTCATCCATCTTCGCAAGGGTAAGGTGACGTGAGGTATAGTATCCACCAAACTATCCTCTCCTTGCCATTACACTTGTGAGCCTATCGACCTTGGGCGACTACCTTCGATCCTATCGAGCCTAGCTATTTGAGAATGTCAGACCTTGCAATTTGTGCACCATAGTTGATGTCAGGCAGCCCACAGACATCACCATGAAACCTACATCATCTCCGCAAGGTGTGAACCCGAAACAAGAGCCCACACATGCTATGGATGCCAAGGTGAACTAGTTCCGTGTTAAGTTTCCTTCTTTTGCATGCAAGACATGGTTCTTACCTCATGTGGACACACTTTGCATACTTAGGTACTACGAAGGCGACCATGGCGAAGTTAAGGAACCAAGCAAAGTGACCGCAGAGGGACAGGAACGAAGCGCAAAGAACTACAAAGAAGGAAAGAAGGAAGGAGGAGAAAAGGGGGCAATCTCACATGCAAAGGGCGAAGCACAAGACGTTCGAGTGTCCCACAAAAAGGACTGTGATAATCAATGAAGATGAAGAGTATGCATGCATGAAAGAACAAGTCAAATTGAGTTGGATGTTTTGGGACATCATGAAACCTTAGCCAAGAAGAACATAATATCATGGAATATGTCATTAGCGAATATTTATCCCTACCTTGGTGTTCTGAGGAGAAAAGAAAAACCTAACCTCCCGGGTCGCCTCCCAGGGCGACTCCGGAGGTCCCCCAGCCGCCGCTTAAGAGTCCAACCCTCACCGGAGGAGGCCTACACAGACGGTGGCGGTGGGGTGCCCTCCTTTTCCTATATTTATTCCGCGTCCTTAGATACTCAGCCCGCCGCTGCCTTTTAATTCTGGAGGTTTATTGTTTCCCGTACCGCGGATCTTCCATCTTCGAGCTGGTCGGGATCGCCATTTGCCTGCTCGATCCGGATAAGCGGATGTGCGGGACTCCACAAGCGCCACCATGCCGACGCGATGGACCCGAGATCAGTTAGATCCCCGTCGGCGGCGGCCCAATTCAGGGTGGTCTGGTGGCTCAGGGCGCTCTCACACCGAAGTCGTGGTAGACATGGCTGCCTACGGTAGATCACCCGGTGGCCGACAACCTGCTTCCGCTCGTCTCACGCACACCGAAGTGCAACTCTGTCGTGTCCACGCAAGAACGTGAGATGGTGGTGCTCCTGAGGCGATGAGATGTTGTACTTGTATTGACCTCATACAGAGATCATTCGAGGGAGTCTGATAATACTCGATTTAGCTGAATTATGGTTGTATAATACAACACCGGGACTTGGGAGCAAGGTTCTGGGAGGATTTGTTGCTCATGGCTGATGAGGGTCTCCACCAGCGTCACCATGAGTTGGGCGCAGGAGACAAGTTTGGCTGGGCATGAATCCTCAGGCTCCAGATCAAAACTGTGGTACACAGAGCGATGGGCTAAAAAAATTTTGATAGAAAGACTGTAAGGGAACCCCCTACAGTTAATAGGTGCAACAAACCCAAATTGCAAGTACCGTGCCTTGAACCTGGGTGGGTGGGAAGGCATCAGCCCCTTCCCACCACTAGGCTATGCCTTAGTCTGCACCATGGGATAATTTGCTTGCTCTGACTTTGCCACAGGGGTGTTCTCGCAGTGGATTGGGAGAAGCACACGTGCTGAACAATCGGTGTTTTGCTGTAGTGGCGAGTGGAGATGACGACACTGGCAAACTTCATTTTGGTGGTCTCAATTCTCGGGGTGAAAACCCTCAGTCCGACCTTGTGGTTGGGTCTAGCAATGACGGCTTCCTAGTCGTTTCTTTACTGAAGGCATTGTTTAGGGATTGGATCTTCTTCAGGATGAAAACCTAGGTCCTGATCATGTTGGTAAGACCGAATGACGATAGTGTTTGTGCACTATTACCTTTTTGGAGGTGTCGTTTATGAAGAACCTTTTTGGAGTTTATATGTCACTGCTTTTTTTACTTGTTTTTTTGTTCTTTCGGCTGTGTGCGTCCTTGATGTCTTTTTAGACATTATGTTGTTGCAGAGGCTGGGTATAATTGGTATCATCTTAGTATTAATATACTCCCTTTATTAAAAAAAAGTTATCCCTACCTATATATGAGTTGTCATCTACTTGGGTATGTGTTGTGCAGTAGATGAACTAGCTATGAGCTGTACCGCTGTAGCAATGTCGAACACTGTAAAACCGACCTAAAGGCTAAAGCTAAGATGTAGAAGCAGCTTGTAAACCAGTATGTAGCCTCAAGCTTGTGCTATTGATATAAACCCACAGAACATTATACTTTTTAAAAAAAGGGAATATATTAATATCGCGAGAAACAAAACATTATACTAGTTTCTTGTGTGCACATTTGTATGAGGAAACAGTGAGTGAATCCTGGTTTGAGAATCTAAGAGCATCTCCAGCCGCGCCCCCAAGAGGCTCCCAAGGCCGCGCTATTTGCGCCGGACCAACGAAATGACCCCAGTCGTGCCCCCCAAGAGCCCAAATAGCGCCGAATTGGGCCGAAATTGAGTCCGGCGAACCCAAGCCGACCCGGAGCGCTGGGGCGCTTAAGGGCGTCGGATGAAGCGAAATGCGCCAAGTGGCCCACTGTCAGGTCAAACCGCCCAAATCGACTACCCCTCTCCCCACCACCCTTGTCGTCGCCGGCGCCGCGCCGCCGCAAGGTAGTCGTTGCCCGGCCGCCAAACACACCGCAAAAAGGGTCGTAGCTTGCCCCGCTGCCCTCTCCCCACCACCCTAGCCGAGCACAGCGGCGGCTGGTCGGCTGGTCGCGCCCAGCCGAGCACGCCGGCGGTTGGTCGCGCCCGCCAAGCCTGCCAGGTGTTCGGCGAATTGCCTGAACAAAGCGCCGCCGTGATGGACTCCGACGACGAGGCGTTGTTCGCCGCACTGATGGAGGAAGAGGCTGATGCCGGCGCCCAAGACGACGAGCACCTCCTGATGCTCGCCGCCTTGGTCGATCTGTTCGGCGCCAACACGGCGCCGCAGCAAGGAGGCTCCAAGATGGGTCGCCGGAAGGCAAAAGAGAGGTGGCGCTCGAAGGGCTATTGCTTGCTCTATGCCGACTACTTTGCCGATGTTCCCCTGCACGGCGAGAAGGTATTCCGACGCCGGTATCGCGTGGGCCGAAAGCTCTTTCTTCGCATTGTCAATTCACTCCGAGGGTACGACAACTACTTCGTTTGCAAGAAAGATTGCGCCGGCACAGTTGGGTTCTCCTCACTTCAGAAGTGCACAACGGCCATGAGGATGCTTGCATACGAAGCTCCTGGTGATCAACAGGAAGACTATGCACGCATGGCCGAGTCCACCGCCCTTGAGTGTATGTACAAGTTTTGCAGAGCAATGGTGGGCTGCTTTGGAGGACAGTACTTGCGAGCATCCAATGCTGAAGACACTGCTCGGATCCTAGCAGAGAATTAAGCAAGAGGATTTCCTAGGATGCTTGGAAGCATCGACTGCATGCATTGGGAATGGAAGAACTGTCCATTTTCTTGGCAGGGGATGTACAAGGTCCCAAAAGGTCATTGTAGTGTGGTATTTGAGACATTTGCTACACATGACCTCTGGATTTGGCACTCCTTCTTTGGCATGTCAGAAACACACAATGACATCAATGTCCTGCAGTGCTCAGATGTCTTTGCCAGGATTTTCAAAGGACATGCTCCTCCGGTGAACTTCGAGGTGAATGGGCACCACTACAACAAGGGATACTACCTAGCAGATGGCATCTATCCAAGATGGCCAGTATTTGTGAAGACTATCTCAAACCCAGTGACGGGAGGGGAGGGAAGTACGCCTACTTTGCCAAGTGCCAGGAGGCTTGCAGGAAAGATGTCGAGCGGGCATTTGGGGTGCTCCAATCTCGATTTGTCGCTGTCCAGTACCCCAATATGAAGTCGAAATCTCAAATGTGGGAGGTGATGAATTGTTGTGTCATCTTGCACAGCATAATCATTGAGAGTGAGAAAGAAGATCTAGTGTATGACACTGAACCATATCTCAACCAGGGACCTCTTGCAGTTGTTGATCACCAGATACCGGCAGATTGGACAGCCTACCTCAATATGCGTCAGGAGATCCGAGATCCGCAAATGCATCATCAACTGCAGCAAGATCTAGTGGATCATCTATGGATGCGCAAAGGCAATGCCTAATTTGATTTGTATTATCTTTAATATTTGTGTTGAACTATGTATTTGTACTGAACTACCGCCGAAACTATGCCGAATTTGCGTCCAAATTTAGCCGAAATTTCATGTTTTGTGCCAAACCAGCCGAAATGGAACGAATTTACATCAAAACTGCGCCGAATTTGGGCGAATATGCGCCGAATCTCTGCGCCGGGGAGGGCGACCCTGGGGCCGCGGCTGGGAAGAAAATCGGCCCAAGCCGATTTCGCCGCCGAGAGCCTCCCAAGCGGCGCTAAAATAGTGCCAAAAACGGGCTTGGAGCAGAACGGCTGGAGATGCTCTAACAGTTCTAACATACTCCTCTTCATGTAACAGACTCAAATCGGGGTATCTTCGGGTAAAAGATTGATATGTGCCTCAAATTATCTTCCTAGTTCCCGACTTCTTCGTTAAGTAGATCAGTGCTTCACAAGGAGGCGCGTCGCTCGGATTCTGCAGTTACGGGTGTGCGCATCCAACGCTCAGCTAGGCGACCGGCGCCTAGAGCTGCCCAAAAATATATACCTTAAATGTTCACCCCTCCAGATCCACCCATGTTCACAACGTCATCCCACCGACGAATCAAGAGAAAAGCGGTGGGCAAGCAGAGGTCGCACCTTGGTGTTGTGCGCCGCACGAAGGTGCAGCGAGCCGGCAAGGTTGGCCGTGCCCTGCAGCACGGCGCCACGGGAGGCGGTGTCGACGATGGCGGAGAAGTTTCGCGCCATGAGCGCCACCTCAGAAGTCGGGGCCCATCCCGCGGCCCCGTGGTGAAGTCGGAGACGGAGCTTGGCAAGACCGTCGAGTACGCGGCACGAGATGCGATGGGAAAAGAGATGGCGCTCGCTGTCGAACTCCGATGTCACCCTGATGGGCGGCCGCGCACGAAGGAAACCGCGCTCCGGCGGGGGTGGTTTTGGGCTTGGTGCCACGTGGGAGATGAGGCCTTCCTCGTCCGGGGGAGGGGGCGGCGCGGAGATGAGCGCGGGCGCCGCCATTGGACGGGATGCGACGCGGAGGGTAGAGGTGGCGACAGGAGGAAGATGAGGAACGGAATGAAGGGGACACGTGCCTATCCTTGTGCACCACAATGCAATTGTCAATGGATATGTTAAGATAATCAACACAGCAAAATAACAACGAAACAGAACGAAAAGCAACACAAGGGACACGCAGATTTAACGTGGAAAATCTTTTCGCGAAGAAGGAAAAAATCACGGGCGCCAGCCAGCGAACTATTCTTTATTGTGGAGGTGTTACAAACGCCAAGGAATTTACAACTTGAGGAACTATCCCGTACAGCGGCTTACAAGGTATATTCATAGGCGGTAGGAGAGGCCCGTCGCCGATAGAGACCCAAGCCTACCAGCGACGGGCCTCCGCTCCGCTCCGTCAGAAGTTTCCTCTTAACTTCATGAATGAATTTGGATCGAGTTCAACAAACTCCACCTTGAGACAAATTCATCTTGTAGCATGAACGAGCAACTCCTTCCTGAACAAACAAAAGAAACACCTTCGGTGCCAAACAGCTACTAGGGCTAAGCAGTTATACCAACTAAGTCTGAGCAAAGCTCAAACTTAGCAACAGAAACATGCTTTGTCATCATATCAGCAGGATTATCATGAGTATTAATCTTGCATACCTTTATCTCACCTTGAGCAACAACGTCTCGGATATAATGGTATTTGACATCAATGTGCTTGCTCCTCTCATGGAACATTTGATCCTTAGTTAAGTATATGGCACTTTGATTGTCACAAAAAAGATTCATGCAAGTAGTATCTCCACGAAGTACAACATATAAACCTTTCAACCAAATTGATTCCCTGCAAGCTTCAGCAATAGCCATGTATTCAGCTTCAGTACTGGATTGAGCAACAACTGGCTGCAATGTAGCCTTCCAACTCACGGCACATCCTCCAATGGTGAACACATAGCCGGTGAGGGATCTCCTCTTATCCAAATCACTCGAAGCAAAATCTGAATCCACGTAGCCAACGAGTCCCTCACCAGCCCTGCCAAACTTCAAATAAGCACCTGAAGTGCCACGAAGATACCTGAAAATCCACTGAACAACTTTCTAATGTTCTTTACCAGGATTAGCCATGAATCTACTAACCAAGCTCATAGCAAATGATAAATCAGGGCGAGAGCAAACCATGGCATACATCAAAGAACCAACAACACTAGAATATGGAACTCTTGACATGTACTCATAATCCTCATCAGTACTAGGACAATCATTAGATGATAACTTAAAGTGAGGAGCCATGGGCGTGTTAACAGATTTAGCATCATGCATATTAAAACGATGAAGGACTTTCTTAATGTAACTTTGTTGGCTAAGAAATAGCAAACCAGAATCTCTATCTCTGGAAATCTCCATACCCAAAATCTTCTTAGCAGCACCAAGATCCTTCATATCAAATTCACTGCTCAACTGTGCCTTCAAAGCGTTAATCTGTTTCTTGCTCTTGGCAGAAATCAACATATAACAGCAAGTATATAGGTGATCCATCAACAAACTTGATATAAACACAACTATCAAAGTCAGACCTCTTGAAATCATTCAATATCATAAATGAATCAAACCTCTTATACCACTGTCTTGGAGACTATTTCAAACCATATAGGGACTTCTTCAACTTGCACACAAAAGCTTCTTTACCAGGCTCTCTGAAACCTTCTGGCTACTCCATATATATTTCCTCATCAAGCTCTCCATGCAGAAAATAAGTTTTCACATCTAACTGCTCAAGCTCAAGATTATGCATAGCAACAATACCAAAGAAAGTACGAATAGAACTATGCTTCACAACCGGAGAGAACACATCATTATAATCAACACCTGAAATTTGACCGAAGCCCTTTGCAACTAACCTTGCCTTATACCTTGGAGGTTCATTGGGAGATAAACCTTCCTTCCTTTTGAAGATCCATTTGCAGCGAACGGCCTTCTTCTGTTTAGGCAAGCGCACAATATCCCATGTGCCATTTTTATCAAGTGACTGCATCTCTTCTTGCATAGCGGAAATCCACTTGTCGCGGCCACCCGAAACAACGGCCTCAGTGTACGTGGACGGCTCATGATTATTCTCCACCTGTTCTGCACAACTAAAAGCATAATGAACAATGTCACACTCCTCAACAAGACGTTTGGGAGCGGCAGTGTTCCTCCTTGGTCTGTCAGCTGCAATAGTACGGATTTGCTGCAAAACAGGGGGTGAGCGCTGCACATCAATATCATCATGAACATCATTATCATGTGCAACATCATTATCAACAATTTCATTTTCGTCCTTATCAAGGAGCTCCACTTGAACACCAATCTCATGTTGCTCTTCTTCATCAGAAGAAACTGACAAAGTATCCGTGGAAGAACTGTCAACAAACATAACAGATTCATTGAAAACTACATTCCTGCTCACCATAACTTTCTGTGTTTCAGGGTTCCATAACTTATATCCTTTTACTCTTGAGCCATAACCAAGAAACACACACTTAACAGATCTAGGCTCTAACTTTCCATTATCAACGTGAGCATATGCAGTGCAACTAAAAACTCTCAACTGTGAGTAATCAGCAGGCGTACCAGACCATACCTCAATGGGAGTTTTCTTATCAAGCGAAATGGATGGAGATCTATTGAAGTAGCGGGCGGTGGAGGCTGCTTCAGCCCAAAAACGTTTGCTCATACGCTCATTGGACAACATGCATCGCGCCTTGGAGATGATGGTCCTGTTCATGCGCTCAGCCACACCATTCTGTTGAGGAGTGTACGGGATGGTGTGGTGCCTGACAATGCCCAAATTCCTGCAATAATTTCCAAAAGCTTTGGAGCAAAACTCCATGCCATTGTCAGTACGAAGCAATTTAACTTTCCTTTCTGTTTGCCTTCCTACCATAACCTTCCAATCCTTAAAAGCATCAAAAGAATCATACTTATGTTTCAGAAAATAAGGCCATACTTTTCTCGAGTAATCTTTAATAATTGTAAGCATATAATGAGCACCACCAAGAGAGGGTTTACGGGAAGGACCCCACAAATCAGCATGTACATAATCAAGTATAGCTTCCGTGGTATGAACAGAAGCATTGAATTTTACCCTCTTGTGCTTACCAAACACACAATGCTCACAGAACTCCATATTGCCCATCTTGCAGCCTTTCAAAAGTTCCCTCTTCACCAACTCTGCCATGCCAAGCTTACTCATATGCCCAAGGCGCATGTGCCACATATTAGTATTATCAGATTTTTCATTAGTAACAGCAGCAGCAGTAGCATTGATAGTGATTCCTCTAAGAGCACATAATTTTGCAGAATTCATATCACCTATCATATGAACGATAGAACCTTTGGATACCTTCACAACTCCACCTGTTCCGGCGTACTTGTATCCTTCAACTGCAAGAGTGCTAAGCAAGATAAGATTTCTCGCCATCTTTGGTACGTGCCTCACATCCTTCAAAGTGTGGATCATGCCATCATGCATCTTGATCTGAACATCACCAATACCCACAATCTCACGCGGGTTATTATCGCCCATCCGCACCACATCTCCTGTCTGCACAAACTCATAAGAACTGAACCAATCCTTGTTACAACAAATATGAAACGAACATGCAGAATCAAGTATCCACTCATCATTAGCAGAAACACAACCGGCAAAGACAACAAGTGCATCATCAGAATCAGTCTCACCAGATGCAACAGCAACCTTACCATCTCCATCGTTTTTATTCTTAGGCTTATACGTACCGTTCCTCTTTTCGTTATTCTGCGGCTTCCAACAATCACCAATCTCGTGACCGTTTTTCTTACGATACCTGCAGAATTGTTTGTTCTTTCCTCTGGACTTTGAGCGGTAACAGTTATTCTTGTTGTTGTCTCTGTTGTAGTTGTTGCCGTAACTCTTCTGCTCAGATCTACCTCGGACCTGCAGAGCTTCACCTCGAGAGGATGATTCCCCGGGCTGAACTAAGATTTTTCATCTTTTCCTTCTGTTGAAGGGCCTCATATACTTCAACAAGGGTTAGATCATCACGACTATATAAAATAGTATCACGAAAATTTGCAAAGGAACTAGGAAATGAGCATAGAAGCAGAAGACCTAAGTCTTCATCCTCATACTTAACCTCCATAGCCTATAGATCAGAAACGATCTCCTTGAAGACCGACAAGTGATTCATCATCGAACCACCTTCCTGCAGCTTGTGCGTGAACAACTTCATCTTCACATGCATCTTACTGGTTAGATCTTTGGACAGACAGATCGACTCCAGCTTCAACCATAGAGCGGAAACAGTTTTCTCCTTCAGAACCTCCTGCAGAATATTATTGGATAGATGCAGATGAATCAAAGACATCGCCTTACGATCCTTGCGTACTTCATCAAGAGTCCACGTCGTCTGATCGGCTTTCCCGAACTTCTCCAACGCATCATCCAGATCGGGATGAGCCAGCACCGCGCGCATCTTGACTTGCCACAGCGCGACCCTTGTGTTGTAGTCCAGCGGCGGAAGATCGAACTTCATCGACATGTCGAAGAACCCTAGATTGAACAAGGCTCTGATACCACTTGTTAGATAATCGACACGCAAATAAGAAGTAGAACGAAAAGCAACACAGGGACACGCAGATTTAACGTGGAAAACCCTTCCGCGAAGAAGGGAAAAACCACGGGCGCCAGCCAGCGAACTATTCCTTATTGTGGAGGTGTTACAAACGCCGAGGGATTTACAACTTGAGGAACTTTCCCGTGCGGCGGCTTACAAGGTATATTTATAGGCGGTAGGAGAGACCTAGTCCAACACTGATCCGTACCGGCGACGGGCCTCCGTTTCGCTCCGTCAGAAGTTTCCTCTTAACTTCAGGAATGAATTTGGATCAACTTCAACAGGATATGGGAATGGTGAGGGCAAATTTGATCTTTTGCCTCACCTGATTTGCCCCCCTAAGAATGAAAAGTGAGACCCGGGTTCACTCGTCATTGAAATAACCCATGATAAATTATCAAATAACAAAATAAGGTGGAGCAGAAAATCAAATCTCCCAATGGTAAAAGCATCTAGCACATCTTAAATTTTTAAGAAGTTGGTCCCAATTTTCTCAACATACAAGTTTATTTCCCATTAGGCCATGCAAAGTATGCCACATAAGGGAGTTCTCATTAACTTTGCATGTGCATGCAGCTTATCACATATAAATATTAACTTTTTTTTGCACTTAAATTTATAAGTGACTTTTTTTATAGAGAATCACATTATAAGTTACTTCACATATTGTTATTCTATGCGATAATTTTTGTATAAATGCACATATGTAATTGCTATCATTGTAATATGTTTAATCAAGGGTGATGTCTCCACTCTGTCTACTCAAAGTTTTTTTCGTCTCATATCATCTAGCCGATATATTGTCAAGGTAATAAACTAAATTTTTTAAAAAGATACTCATTTTTTATTTATCATCGTATTTTCTTAAATTTTTACTCTAAACAATATTGTTTTCAAAGAAACTATAATTAAATTATATTATGTTTCATAAATTTTCCTATATTTGAAAATATTAAGTTATTTATTAACAATTTTCGCAGCAACGCGCGGTGCATCATCTAGTATTGCAAAATTTCGTCCTGTAAAATTGTAAAATTGTTTTATAGCTCGTTTGGATGTTGACATTCGGCCAAAGAATTGGATATTGACATTGCCTCGTACCAATATCGATGTGTTTTTTTTTGAGAATCAATATTGCTGTTTAGGATTTTTTTAGCGGTAAAACGGACCCTTTATTTCTCATAATCAAGAATTGGTCTAATCTATAATACCTAAATAGTTCATCCCCACTAACCTATTTATCTCTACATGCAAGCTATCCATATCATCAAGTAGATCCATCATATTCAAACATTTTTTCACTAACTCTTCTTGCACATGCTCTCATTAATTTCGCATGTGCATGCAACCTCTTAAAAATAAATATTAACTATTATTTTGCACTCAACATCACGACTTAGATCTGATTTATTTTATAAAAAATCAAATTATGAGTTACCTCACATTCTTTTTGTATGTGCCAACTTTTTTATGAATGCATATATGTTGTTGCTATCATTGTTTTGGGTTTAGCCAAGGGTGATTTCTCCACTCTCTCTACTCAATGTTGTTTTCATTTCATATCGATATATTGTCAAGGCAATAAATTAACAAAACAAAAATCACACTCAATTTTGGTTTTTTCATCAAATTCTCTTAGTTTTTTAACAATGTTTATTTCAAAAAATAATTTATAATCAAATTTTACTATCTTTCATAATATATTTTTATTTTTTAAGACATTAAATTATTTTTTAATAGTTTCTGTAGCAACGCGCGTGGTATCTTCTAGTACATAAAGGGTCATGGGTTAGCCACAGATGGCGTCCCACAGGAAGATTAGCATCATACTTAGCTAAGTTGTGGGCATCTATGTTAATGCTCCTCTTCTCGTACATAAAATCACAAGCCTGGAAATTAGGGATTCTTGACAGAATCTCCTTAATAATGATTCCATGTTGTCCTCCTCGTCCTTCGTTGATGTCCTTGATCAGTGGGATACAATCAGTAGAGATGATGACATTCGATTCCCCTAGATCTTCAGCAAGAGCTTGGCCCTCCCTACACGCGATAGCCTCGAGAGTGGTTGGGTCCAAAATTCCGGGTACTACCAAAGCCGAAGAGCCCATATAAGTGTCGTTGGTATTCCTGCAGACAACAGTTGCAGCTCCTGAACAACCATCAGCTGACAGCCCCCATCGATATGGATCTTGATCTTTCCCGGTTCCACATTCCAAGTTTGACGCAAAGCATGTGATAATGGGATGCTAGCCGCTCCACTTGAGCCTGAGTGCAGTCCAGAACTCGTGGGCAAAGACGGCTTGGATAAAGCATTAACCTGGTTCACTTCAGAGACGAACCTGTTGACGAAAGCATCTGTGGCAAAGGGTGTTTGGAATATATCTTCATGGATCGCCTTGCGATGGGCCGTCCAGATCGCCCATAGCATGATTGCGAACCGCAGGAATTGTTCTTGCGACAGTTTTCTCTAGCATGAAATAACCACAGTTTAGGACTAGGTTCTTGGATTTCAGCTATTGATCCAACAATTTCCTCATTCGTTAAAGACCAGAGACACCGGCTCATAGAGCATTCGAGCAGTGAGTGTCTCCAAGAATCGACACAACCACACAAGATACAATTTTCTGTTAAGCTCATGTTTTGATGCTTCCTTACGTCCTCCGAAGGCAGGGAGTGGCGAGCTAGGCGCCAGAGGAACACTTTAACCTTCGAAGGGATCATAGTTTTCCATAGAGCTGACCAGACCAACTCCTCCCTCCACGGGTCAGATGGTGCTGCTCTTCCAGATAACAGGTTTTCGTTAATCTTCTTCACGTGCGTCAACATTCTATAACAGGATTTTACAGAGAACAATCCCCTTCTTTCATAATGCTAGGCCCAATGATCATCAATCGACGCAGTACTAATCGTATACCCTGGATCATTGCAACATCCGCTGGAAGGAAGCATTGTTGGAGCAATTGCATGTTCCAACATCTATTCGAGCTGTCAATCAAATCTGCAACATACAATGGTCCAGCCGCTGAGATCCTTGCAATCGGTTTCAAACCATAATCCCATGGCAAACCATAATCCTTGCAATATCGCTATTTAGATGGTCGTGACATTCGGTACCGAAAATGAATCCAAATACTCACCCGTCCACGGTGAAGTGTGTCTGTCTTTATCCAATTCACAGCCTGAATGCTGGGTTTTCCTTGAAATTCGCCAGCCAGAACGCTCAGCTCGCAAAACATACCCTTCGCTCACGCACTCTCGGTCGAGGAAAGAAGTGCAGCGATCATCCATGGTCGTGACATTCGGTACTGGAAATGAATCCAAATATTCATCCGTCCACGACGAAGTTCGCGCTGCCCTTCTCCAATTCGCAGCACGAGCGCTAAATTTTCCTTGACGTTCGCTAGCCAGAGTGCTCAGCTTGCAAAACATACACCTTTGCCCGCGCACTCCCGCTCGAGGAAAGAAGCGCAGCGACCATCCATGGACGGCGACACGATCTAGAAGATGATGCAGCGGCACAGGCGGTTCCCTCCCCTCCCTCTCCTCCTCTTTAATCCCCGATGGAGATACGGTCGTCCCCAACCTGCTCCCTCCAAACGTCGGGTTGGATAACTCCCACTGAGATGCCCCTCCCCACATCGACGACGGCGGCGGTTGCATCTTCCCTGCCATGGTGCGAGGCCCCCTCACTCCCTCCCTACGAGCGACCCCCCTCTCCAATCTCAATCGCCCTTTCACCCCCACCCCCACCCCACCCCCGATTCCTCTCTGCTAGAATCTTCATAATAGTACAGAAGCTACCACACTTTCTTGTTTGAGAAGGTGATAATGTGAAGAACTTTTATCTTTAGAATATAAATTACATGTTGACCATTTATGAATTTTTATCTTAATCACAAATTTTTCCTCTTGTGGGTCACTTGTGTATAAATGCTGCTATATAAGTGGTGTTGTTTTTGTATAAGTACGATTAATTTTATATTTAATTATTCGTAAAAAACATCCACATATTGTATATAGTTGAGTTTTAACGGTACATCAAAGAACAATGTTCTTCCTATGAAAAATAAGCAATTCCAAGAACATGAAACTAAAGTCAAGTGTTTTTCTCTCGTGATCTTCCATCGCACGGGTGCATAATTCTGTTGTTTGGATGTGATATAATTCACACTCAAAATTTGCATAAGAGGCTCAATTTTGAAGCTTCTTTGGATGACCATTCTCTACCCCTCCTCCCACACCCTTCCAAACGTCCCTGAGAGGGGCGAGACATTATGTGCTAACTTCAGACTTCGCTCCGCTATGGCCCAAGCCTCCCAACAATGGGTCTTCGTTCCGCTCCATCAAAAGTTACCCTTTATAGATATTTGGATTACAACTTAATAGACACGGCCTCCAGCATCACAATGATGACTATTGGCTTTCATCTTAATGGTGTCGATGCAGAGCTTCAATCAAAGTTGAAATATGACCCGTCTTCAGCTCTTGTTCCACCACCAGCACGACATCCAACATGGTTGGGGATTTGGGGTGGAATGGAGCAAATTGATGAAATATATGTGTTTTGTGAAGTGGATTAATATTGATTTTAGGATAACCCAATAATAGAGAAAATTATGCACATAATCAATTAGCCTGTGACTATAAACTTACTTTACAACACATAGGATCAGATGTTTTATACTTTCTTCTTCCTAAAATAAATGTTTTAACTTTGCACTAATTTTAATACAAAATCATATTAAAGTTGACTTAGTTATTTGAAGACGGAGGAAGTATAATATAGTAGCAGTTTTGTTTAATACATACACAACTTGTATTACTTTTATGTTCCACATTGGGACTAAAAGAAGCAATAACATGATTTGTGTTTATTCTATACGTGACTTTATTTACTACTCCTACCATGATCACTCATCTAGCACGCAGAGCAATCCTGTGGCAGCATGTAGTCGGTGCAACAGTTTACTGTTAAAAATAAAAAATAATATTGGTACTATATCAATAACATTCAACACTCAGTAATTCTCAAGAAGTAGTTGCACAACCCCCGAGCAACAATATTCTCTAGATAGTGGTGTTTCCCTCTGTACCTTGATTTCTCCAAATATAAACTGCAAACAACAACCATGTACAATGAGGCGAGTCTCTGGTGGGGAGTACACTTTGTGACTAATCTAGGGAGCGAGAGCGAACTTCGCCGCTGGCCGCTCCGGCCACGGCGGCCACCGCATAATTTGCCGTGTGCCACTCCGGCCACGGCAACCACCTCTCACTCTGCCTTGTTCCACTCCGGACATTGCATCCACTAGAGTTTCTCCGCGTGCTCCTCTGTGAGTGGCCATGGCACTCTCGGACCTTGACTTCAAGCGGGGCAAAAACTTCGAGCAACTCATCAAGCATGAGTTCAATCTTCCGATCAACAACAGAGATGGAAGCCCACACAATGATTTTATCATGGCGGTGGCATTCCAAAGATCCAAACTACGACTCAACGATGAATCAGTGGGACTCATCCTTCAAGCATGTTTTGGGGGATCGACAATCAGGTTCAAAACTTCTAGGCTTATGAATCTCTCCTTCAAGTTCTGTGTTCCTTCTCGCCATGTTGGATTTGAGATACTTAGACGGTAACATTGCAAACAATTTGTTCAATGTGGAATTCTTCCTGCGGGGCAATGGAGGCCCGAATTCAGTTAGAGGATACAGAAAATATCTGCAAGAACTAGATAGTGAGTGGACTACGATCAATCGAGGTGGAAACAGGAGATCATATGCTCAAGTTGTTCAAACACCTCGGATCATGCCCAATTCAAACTCAGTTCAACAATCCACCCAAGGCGCGGTCCCTGCTGTCAATCAGAACAGGAGCATTAATCTGCCTACTAATGGAGCATTTAGTGGTAATGGTGCATTAACCTCACCTAATAATGTACCATTAGGGCATAGAGGGAATGAGGCGAGCAATGGGCGGGTGTACCGGTCAGGGGTTTTCTGTTACAAATGCCTCTCGACCGAGCATCAAGAGTTAATTGCTCCAATCGTATTAGATGCAGAGGTTGCAGATAATTGGGCCACATTCTCCGGGACTGCCGTTTCAGAGGAGACAGGGCCCAATTAGTTGCCACTTCTAGGCCGGAATTGGTGTTCCCGACAATTCCAGTTATGGCATCTGCCGCAGAGAATCACGCATCTGTCGATCTGCCCCCACCTGCCAGTTGAAACAGCCCGGGATTTTCACCCAAAATTAAAAAATTTGTTTGTTGCTTTATTTTGTTGATTGCTAGAATTATTTGCAGTATTTGCTTCGCCGGTTTATTAATCGGTGAATATTTCCCCCTCCTTATCGTATCGGTTGCGAGTCCGGACCCTTTTCCCCAATGGCATATGACCTCGTTGCGGCACCGGGAAAGTCACCCGATCATCGTCCCAACTTTCTGCACAAGACCAGCCATGACCATCAGTGCGAACAACCTCATTTATTAAATAAATGGATTATTTTATCGGGGGGTATTCGACGTATCGATTGGGCGCGAAACGTTGTAGACGACGTCAGTTCGGTGCTTTGAGGCGGTGTTTTGAATTTTGCGCGTTTTCGACTTCGGCGGGTAGGTGAACGTTCGGATGTGCCAGGCATAGTAGCCGGTATAAGTCCGAGGGGCGTATTTACAAAATGTCGCGCGTGCCTTTAGCTGGACCCCCGGATTCCCCGCTTATCTTCGGATTCTAGCCCACCCGAAAAACCGGACCCGAAACGGGTCATTTTGTGGCCCAAAACAACCCTAGACACCCACCTACTATATATAGTAGGTGCTACCTACCAAATCTAGACAAACCCGCTGTTGCACCGGATCCGGCGAGATCCGGGCTGATTTGCCCTGCCGCGCCCGTCCTGGCCTCCTCCGCGCCGCCTGGGCCCTCGCCGAAGAAGCTCCAGCCGCCTCCATCCCCGTTCGGGATGAGGACGAGGACCTCGTCCTGTGTCCGCTCGCCCGCTCGGTTGCAGGTGGGCCGATGTGCCAGCAGCGGCCCAAGAGCGCCCCACGGCCCAGTCTGCCTCGCCTCACCCCAGCTCGAGCCGGCCCGTGGCGCTCCTCTACGCCCTGTGCGCTCGGTGCCTATCCAGTGCCCACAACCTTCTTGGGCCAAGGCCCGCTAAGGTGAAGGTGCCCCCCTTTTTTATTTTTATTTTTATTTTCTGTTGCTTTAGTGGGCTCGGCCCAGTAGGCCTTTTTTACTTTTTTTTTCATTAGATTAAATGGCAGATTGTATAGTATTTTGGCGATGCGCGTATCTTTTCATCGTTAGCTCGAATGGAGACACTTTCTATATGAAAGTTGCTCCATTTTTCGTGCAGATTAATAAAATGCGCTTATTTGCCTAATTTGAACTTGTCTACATGTTGTTTACCTGCTATTTACGTCGCATGCCATCGTAAATGTAATAGGCCATAACTTTTCAACCGTTGCTCCGATTAAAATGTTTCTTATATGTAACTTGACTAGAATTGCGTGTAGATCTTGAATATGCTGCTCTTGCTTGCTAATAAAAATAATAAAATATGTATAGGGGCAAAATAGTACTAAATGATATAATTATCGTGGGCTAAATAGTGATATGCATGTTTAGGATTTCACCCCATTTAAATTGACTAGCTTAGGTAGTTTATTTATGCTTCACCTCTTGCCATGATTGTGTGATATTACATGCTTGAGTGAGATGCCATGTTAACAACCTTTGCTCATGTAGTGTAGCTAAACAACTTGAACCATTCTAAATGTGCGGTATCGTCGTGTGTGACGTGTACCTCACTTAACCTGTTAGTAACCTCTCCCGACGATAGACGCGACACCGTGCGTTGTCTCGCGATGCCTTCTTGATGTTGCTTGCTCGTGATTGCGTCGTAGTAATAGATGCTTGCTCGTCGATGCGAGCTTGCGATCGTCTACACCTTCGGAATTCGACTTATCAACAGGTAGGGGCTATACATTACTTAATGATCCATTCTATTATAACCAGCGGTTTGCATGCTAGTATAGGTTAGGTTCGATGTTTGATCCTACCACATGTTTACAGCCTCTCTTAAACCGATACAACCATGTCCCCTCCCAGCAAACCATGTACTGCTATGTTACTATTGCTCGTTGCCCAGCCCCTGCTTAGTATGCATGCTTAGGATGCTACAAATGTTACCTGTTACCCCTTGGTTTGGGCTATCACGCTATTATATTTGTTGTGGATGATATGATTATTATAATGTTGACTATACCCGACGAAGGATGGAAGTTCTAGGCTATTCCGCCCCGACGCTTTGTTCCATTCGAGTCACCTAGGACCCGAGTTCCGGGTATTGGTTTTAAGACTGAGCGTGCCTAACCACGTGTGGGATGCTATGGGGTCCCCTTGTCTTACCTACCTAGCTCCAAACATTTATAGTGGTGGCCCAAGCTGATTTTACCATTTGAGACACCGTGTGCGTAACTGGTCTGCAACCAGTGGATTTAAAACAAATCGGGCCAGTGTGATGGCATATCCTGTTGGTCCACACCTGGAAGCTAGGGAGCCTGCCCGGGCGAGGGTAGGTTATCGCGACCTCGTCCAGACGGTAGAGACCGATTCGAGAGCGCGACCGACTTTTGAGGGTGATGTCGACTCACCGGGGGCCACCCGGATTTGTCTGTTGTTAGTTAGAGGGACTGTGACGTCCGGATCTCTCGGAACAACTCTTCAATGAGTGTCTTTAACGGGCCCGGCTGAGAGAGCTTGGCGTGCGTGCGGAGCCTGGTAATGGGCAGTTGATACACCCTTGCAGGGTTAAATCTTTTCGAGAAGCCGTGTCCACGGTTATGGACGACTTGAGACCTACTCCTTGTTCATAGACAACAACAACTGAGATAATCTTAATAACTTGATCACCCTGTGTGTGCCTTGACTGCTTCTTCTTCGTCGGGATGCGAAGGGGAGGACAAGGATATGATAGGTGTTATGTTTGCGTAAGTAGCTGATAGCAGACTTGTTGGAGGCAATTCCTCATCGAATGCTTGGGTTCTTATCTTACTCTCTAGATCGTTAGCCACTCCATAAATGCTAGTGCGGGAGCAACCTCACCACTTACCCCATCCTTACCGTAACTACTAGTTATCCTAGAATGACGAGTGATGAAGTCCTTGCTGGGTCAGATGACCACTACAGTTGGATGCTGAGTACTTATGTACTCATGATACTACCCCCAAACTCTTTTCAGGATTCTTGAAGGGGCACAGGTATGGTGATCGACGTTTCACGTGGAGACTCGACGACGACTAGTTAGGCGGATCCCGGAGGAGGGCCTGGACCCGTGTGGTTATGGGGATCGATGATTTTCTCTTTGCCACTAGGCAATTGATTGTAGTCTGTACTCAGACATGTATCTTCCGCTGATGTAATGTATTTAAGGCAACTGTATGCCGATTGTATGAGATGGTGTATCTTTGTAGCTGTAATGTTGTGATATCATGTTGGAAATCCGGGGCATATGACATTGTCATATGTCGCGGTGGGACCGATATGTGCTTCGTCCCTGGATCTGGATGGAAACATCTAGATCTGGAACAGTACCGCATATCGGGCCTTACAACTTGGTATCAGAGCCTTGCCGAACGTAGGATCCCCTCTCTGGCCGAATTCAAGTCTAGACAAAAATTATTTTGTAGTTACTAATATAGTTATCGAAGATTAGGATTCTTTTTACTCCTTACCCTTGCTCTGGTCAGGACAATTGTCGTAAGTGTATTATTCTCGCCTTATCCCTTTCAAACTCTAGGATCTCGAGTGTGTGGAGTTTCGGTACCGTTACAATGCCCTACTTGCAGCGTATTGTCTCGATTTTGATCTCAGGTTGGGAAATCCGGTAGTACCTTTAGTCTATCCGACTCTGGTTTACATCTTGGTCATCTGTTGACTTCAGTCCTCTTGCCTAGTATCCTCACGATTTGAGTGAGAGTACTTCCCTTGACCGTCGTTTTGAATTGTCATTCTTTCTCTTGAAAACTTGATGGTCTCGTTCTTTCGACGTTGCCATCTCTCTACGGAAATTCGTCTCGACAACAGTTCATCGTCGACATGGAGCAAAGTCCCTTGTTGGCGGTGTTGAAGATAGTCGACTCTCTTTTCTCCCCCCTCTCCCCCGGATCGTCCAGGATCTCGGGACGAGATCCCTTGTTGGCGGTGTTGTATTGTAACAGCCCGGGATTTTCACCCAAAATTAAAAAAATTGTTTGTTGCTTTATTTTGTTGTTTGCTAGAATTATTTGCAGTTATTGCTTCGTCGGTTTATTAATCGGTGAATATTTCCCCCTCCTTCTCGTATCGGTTGCGAGTCCGGACCCTTTTCCCCAATGGCACACGACCTCGTTGCGGCACCGGGAAAGTCACCCGATCACCGTCGCAACTTTCGGCACAAGACCAGCCATGACCATCAGTGCGAACAACCCCATTTATTAAATAAATGGATTATTTTATCGAGGGGTATTCAACGTGTCGATTGGGTGCGAAACGTTGTAGACGACGTCAGTTCGGTGCTTTGAGACGATGTTTTGAATTTTGCGCGTTTTCGACTTCGCTGGGTAGGTGAACGTTCGGATGTGCTAGGCATAGTAGCCGATATAAGTCCAAGGGGTGTATTTACAAAATGTCGCGCGTGCCTTTAGCTGGACCCCCGGTTTCCCCGCTTATCTTCGGATTATAGCCCACCCGAAAAACCGGACCCGAAACGGGGCATTTTGTGGCCCAAAAAAACCCTAGACACCCACCTACTATATATAGTAGGTGCTACCTACCAAATCTGGACAAACCCTAGCAAGCCACCTCAATTTCAGCACCAGACCACTCCACCTCCGCCACATGGAAACCAGCCACCAACCCCATCTGAGATCCATTCGATCCGATCTGGACCGTCCGATCCTGATTGGACGACCTCGAGCTTGCCACGTCACCAAAATCGAGCTCCCTCCTCCCCTCCCCGTGGAAATCCTCCTCCAGAGCGCCTCCGTCGCCGCCTCCGGTCGCCCCACCTCCGACGAGCATCCGCGTTGTCGCGCCTTCCCCAGGTCACCTCCCCCTCTCCCCTCGCGCCCTCCTCCTCTCCCGTTCTTCTCCTTCCTCTAACCTCTATCTCCTCGCGCTTCAACGCCATGTACAGGAGCTGCCATGACCCCAAGATCGTGCTGCCTCGGGAATCGCCGCCGTTCTCCGCTGTTGCACCGGATCCGGCGAGATCCGGGCTGATTTGCCTTGCCGCGCCCGTCCTAGCCTCCTCCGCGCCGCCTGCGCCCTCGCCGGAGAAGCTCCAGCCTCCACCATACCCGTTCGGGAGGAGGACGAGGACCTCGTCCTGCGTCCCCTCGCCCGCTCGGTTGCAGGTGGGCCGATGTGCCAGTAGCGGCCCAAGAGCGCCCCACGGCCCAGTCTGCCTCGCCCCAGCCCAGCTCGAGCCGGCCCGTGGCGCTCCTCTGCGCCCTGTGCGCTCGGTGCCTATCCAGCGCCCACAACCTTCTTGGGCCAAGGCCCGCTAAGGTGAAGGTGCCCCCCTTTTTTATTTTTATTTTTATTTTCTGTTACTTTAGTTGTCTCGGCCCAGTAGGCCTTTTTTACTTTTTTTTTTCGTTAGATTAAATGGCAGATTGTATAGTATTTTGGCGATGCGCGTATCTTTTCATCGGTAGCTCGAATGGAGACACTTTCTATATGAAAGTTGCTCCATTTTTCGTGCAGATTAATAAAATGTGCTTATTTGCCTAATTTGAACTTGTCTACATGTTGTTTACCTGCTATTTACATCACATGTCACCGTAAATGTAATAGGCCATAACTTTTCAACCGTTGCTCCGATTAAAATGTTTCTTATATGTAACTTGACTAGAATTGCGTGTAGATCTTGAATATGCTGCTCTTGCTTGCTAATAAAAATAATAAAATATGTTTAGGGACAAAACAGTACCAAATGATATAATTATCGTGGGGTAAATAGTGATATGCATGTTTAGGATTTCACCCCATTTAAATTGACTAGCTTAGGTAGTTTATTTATGCTTCACCTCTTGCCATGATTGTGTGATATGCCATGCTTGAGTGAGATGCCATGTTAACAACCTTTGCTCATGTAGTGTAGCTAAACAACTTGAACCATTCTAAATGTGCGGTATCGTCGTGTGTGACGTGTACCTCACTTAACCTGTTAGTAACCGCTCCCGACGATAGATGCGATACCGTGCGTTGTCTCGTGATGCCTTCTTGATGGTGCTTGCTCGTGATTGCTTCGTAGTAATAGACGCGTGCTCTTCGATTGCCTTTTCCAGTGTTTCCTTCCTGTGTGCTTCCGCGGGCACCTCTCGGAGATGATGCAAGCTTGCGATCGACTACACCTTCGGAATTCGACTTATCAACAGGCAAGGGATATACATTACTTATGATCCATTCTATTATAACCAGCGGTTTGCATGCTAGTATAGGTTAGGTTCGATGTTTGATCCTACCACATGTTTACAGCCTCTCTTAAACCGATACAGCCATGTCTCCTCCCAGCAAACCATGTACTGCTATGTTACTATTGCTCGTTGCTCAACCCCTGCTTAGTATGCATGCTTAGGATGCTACGAATGTTACCTGCTACTCCTTGGTTTGGGTTATCACACTATTATATTTGTTGTGGATGATATGATTATTACAATGTTGACTATATTCGACGAAGGATGGAAGGTCTAGGATATCCCGCCTCGACTCTTTGTTCCATTCGAGTCACCTAGGACCCGAGTTCCGGGTATTGGTTTTAAGACTGAGCGTGCCTAACCACGTGTGGGATGCTATGGGGTCCCCTTGTCTTACCTACCTAGCTCCAAACATTTATAGTGGTGCCCAAGCTGATTTTACCATTTGAGAAACCGTGTGTGTAACTGGTCTGCAGCCAGTGGATTTAAAACAAATCGGGTCAGTGGGACGGTATATCCTGTTGGTCCACACCTGGAAGCTAGGGAGCCTACCCGGGCGAGGGTATGTTATCCCAACCTCGTCCAGACGGTAGAGACCAATTCGAGAGCGCGACCGGCTTTTGAGTTTGATGTCGACTCATCAGGGGCCACCTGATTTGTGTGTTGTTAGTTAGAGGGACTTTGACGTCCGGATCTCTCGGAACAACTCTTCAATGAGTGTCTTTAACGGACCCGACTAAGAGAGCTTGGCGTGCGTGCGGAGCCTGGTAATGGGCAGTTGGTACACCCTTGCATGGTTAAAATCTTTTCGAGAAGCCGTGTCACAGTTATGGACGACTTGAGACCTACTCCTTGTTCATAGACAACAACAACTGAGATAATCTGAATAACTTGATCAACATGTGTGTGCCTTGACTGCTTCTTCTTCGTCGGGATGCGAAGGGGAGGACAAGGATATGATAGGTGTTATGTTTGCGTAAGTAGCTGATAGCAGACTTGTTGGAGGCGATTCCTCATCGAATGTTTGGCTTCTTATCTTACTCTCTAGATCGTTAGCCACTCCATAAATGCTACTGCGGCAGCAACCTCACCACTTATCCCATCCTTACCGTAAACTACTAGTTATTCTAGAATGACGAGTGGTGAAGTCCTTGCTGGGTCAGATGACCACTCAAGTTGGATGCTGAGTACTTCTGTACTCATGATACTACCCCCAAACTCTTTTCAGGATTCTTGAACGGGCACAGGTATGGTGATCGACGTTTCACGTGGAGACTTGACGACGACTAGTTACGCGGATCCCGGCGGAGGGCCTGGACCCGTGTGGTTATGGGGATCGATTATTTTCTCTTTGCCACTAGGCAATTGATTGTAGTCTGTACTCAGACATGTATCTTCGGCTGATGTAATGTATTTAAGGCAAATATATGCCGATTGTATGAGATGTTGTATCTTTGTAGCTGTAATGTTGTGATATCATCATGTTGGCAATCAGGGGCATATGACATTGTCATATGTCGCGGTGGGACCGATATGTGCTTCATCCCCCGATCTGGATGGAAACATCTTGATCTAGAACAGTACCGCATATCAGTCCTTACACCAGTGACCCAACGATTCAGCTTCCAGGGGGTACATATGATCCCACTAGCGAGCCAGCAGTTGCTACCATTACTCGCTCACCGACCACCCTTCGAGTTCCACCAGTATCAGAACCACCAGCTCCTGCGACTTCTGCAATGGAAAACTTTGAGTTTGATCCTACACCATTCATTCCCCATTGATGCTAGACCATTGAGGTTCAAGGTCTTCCAGCCAGCGTGCGGGTCATTCACGTACCGCACACAAGCCGCAACGACGACCTCGCCATCGCCACCATCCTCCCCATGCCCCAAGGTGAAGTGGATTTTCACAATGTCAGAGGGGTTTTGAATGAGTTCCTTATTTCCAGTAGGATTGCTTTCACCTCGGTCTCGCGATGCCCATTCGGTCAGGCCTATGTCAGATTTGTCAGTGTAGTAGACAGAGACCGCCTGATTCAGAGGGGCCCAATCTCCTTTGATGACATTCACTTGGTATTTCAGAAACACGATGAGGGTATGAACTGGAGGAGTTTCAATCTTAACAGAGAGGCCTGGCTTTTATTTGTCGGATATCCAACAGATCTTAGAAATATGCAGGAAATTTGTAATGCAGTTGCTAGCTTTGGTAAGCTCATGGTTTGGGATAGAGTCAAAACAACTGAGGCGGCTATAGTTGTTAAAGTCAGGATTAATGAGCTGCAAGATGTCCCTTCTAGCATTATTGTTTCAGATGCTCTTCAGAACATGAGTAATTCTTGGACTTGTCCAGTAGTGATTTTCCAGAATCAAACCCTGGGATGGCCACTGAATGAAGAAGAACCAGTACCAGAGGATGGAAATCCACACCCCAGGCCACAGGAAGAGCACCACCATCCTAATCAGGGCAACATATTTGTAGGACCTGCTGCTTTTCATCTAGTGCCACAACCGGCAGAGGATGATAATTTACAGAATGTGGAGGCCATTGCACCTGCTGACAACAATTGGGGGCAGTGGGAGGAACAGATCCAACAAGTGCACCCACCCATCAATGCAGTTATTGACCAAGAGAATCAAACTAGAGAATTTGTTCAGCTACATGAACTGGTTGAGCCATTTGTTGCAGAAGAGGGAGTTCAACCTATGGATAGTGAGCTCACACTGTCACTTGGACGGCAAGGACCTAGTAACAGTTATGTTGCATCAGCTGGTGATAACTCACCAAATTTGATGGACTTGGAAGTAGAACTACCCAACCACCCACCAAGCATGCCTCTTCTACCTGTGGATATAATTGATCTGAACATGCCGGTTGCTAAGAATCCATCAAGAACTGAACTGCTACTGACACTCGGCATGTCACCTGCATTACAGACCAGTCAGACTGAGAACATTGTTCTTGAGGATAGTAGAGCTGAGGAAAATGTTTTGCTGCACATTCCTGAGGTTGTTGCAGTAGAATAATATGGGACTTCAGTGCATGATACTAGCATGCTGCAAGTGGATGATGATATGTTGCAAGATGCACAAAACCTCCAAGTTAATGCAACATATTATGCTTACATTCAGTCTGACACTTCACTGTTCCCTGAAATTAATATTAGCTGTTTTCCAGCCATTTCACACCAGCTGGTTACTGCATCCACTTTGGATGCAATAGCTATCACCAACAAAGAGATACTGCAAGGAAAGAAGATTGATCAGCAGGGAATACAAATATCAAATGATCAGACAGAAAACACCACTACCTTGGAAGGTAACTCATAGGCACCACCTGGGTTTCCGTTTCTTGTTTTCAGACAAGAATGTGAAACTGATACGCGAGAGAGGATTGCTTCTCGCCCTTCATTGGTTACCCCAAGTGGAAGGTAAGATGCAGCGTAGCAACAAGTTTCCCTCGGTGAAGATACCGAGGTTGAGTATCGACTAGTAGGACTCCAGCGATGATAAGTAGGTGTCAGCGACGCACCTGAGGCGGACCTGCACACAACACAATTAACTTTGCTCCCAACGAAGTTTAGAGAGGTTGTCAATCTCTCCGGTCTTGTTGTTTACAAAGGATAAAAAACACAGGATAATCATAATGATAGCAACTGAAAGTAAAAAAGCAATAAAGTAAATGAGCGTGTAAACAGTTATGAGAATATGGACTGGGGTCCCGTGATGTTTAGTAGTGATGTCTCTCTCCCAAAGGAAGATAAAACTGCTATGCGAGGTAAACAAATTACAGACGGGCAATTGACGGGATTATAAACGCAACGCAATGCTAACTATGCTACAAAAGAAAGGAAGAGTCTCAAAAGCATGGGCAGTACACCAAAATAAGTAAACCGAAATCCATCTGCATCTACTACTAATCATCCACCTTGAGATATCTATCCAGAACATCTCGCTGGTATTAAGTTGCGAGCCCCACCCAAAGTGTAAACCCAAAGCAACAAACAACTGCATTAAAAGAACTTTGCGTAAAGTAAACAATCCTTGTAACCGCGGTTACAAGCACCGTTATTTTCCCCCTTGTGGCCACAGCACATCCCCTAGACTCATGTTACTGTCACTCAAGCGTGTCATCAGGGGGCATGTACCCACAATCGAGCATAACGTTCCCTCTTGGAGTCACTACCTACCACTTGGCCAAAGCAATAAACAACAACAGAGAACATGCAAGAATTACTTCAGAACAAAAATACAAAAGATAATGCAACAACCCAGATTTCACAAAAATTAATTTTTTTTTGTTTTCGGTGTGAATTGATTGATTGCCTTATTTTTTGCGGTGTTTGCATCCCCGATTTATCGATCGGCGATTATATCCCCCCTCTTATCTCGTATCGGATGGACCGACCCTTGCCACCCTGACACTCGACCTTTGCGACACCGGGTTTCACCCGATCACCGTCGCAAAAATCGCACAAGATTAGCCGCAACCAACGGAACGAAAAACCCCGTTTAATAAGTAAACAAGATATTTTTATAGCGCGCCGGAAAGTGTTCTCGGAACGGTTCCAGCGTAGTGAACGCCACCGGCTCGACGCGCTGATCGCGCAGTTCAAAGTTTTACCCGAATCGGAGGTCCTGCGGACCCCCGGCGGTCAGAAACGTAAACACCGCGCGCACGAGAGAGAAACCGGGGATGTTTTTGCAAACTGCCAGCAACCTGGACTATATAAAGACCACCACACTCCCACCCATTTCTAGGGTTTCCCTAGCCAAATATTGCAGTCACCCCCTCCACATTGCTCAGATCTGCCCCCAAATCCATCTCCCCACCGAAACCCTAGATCCAATCTGCCCACAACCGTCAGATCCCCAGATCAACGTCCCAGAGGTGTCCACGTCGCCCATCTGGAGACAACATAGCCAGATCCGACGAACCGGGCCCCACCGGGCCCAGCCGCCGCCGCCGTCGGGCCCGACCAGGCCTGGAAGCCCGCGCCGCCCGTCTCCTCCGCCTCCACGCCGTGGAGCCTCGCCGTCCGCGCTCCTCCGGCGAGTCGCCGACAGCCGGCGCCGCCCCGCGCCCCGATAAGCCGCCGCAGCGGCCTTCCCTCCTCTTCCCCTCTCCTGACATCCTCCTCCGCCGCCGCAGGAACCCAGCATCAGCCGCGCGGGTGCCGCCATGGCCGCAGCTCGGACAGAGCCCGAGCTCCTCGCCGCCGGTCCACGGGATCCTGACGACCGCGCCTCACCGCCGCCTCCAACTCCGGCTCCGCCTCCTCCGCCTTCTGCCATGCCAGATCCGGGCCTCCTCGCCCCGGCCACTTCGCCCCTCGCCGCCGGTGGCCGGCGCAGCCACCGGGCAGCCGCCGCCTCTCGGGAGGGAGCCGACGGGCGCCCGATCCAGCCGTCCAGTGGGCCAGCCTGCCCCCATGGCGGCCCAGCATCCCGCGGCCCGAGCCGGCCTCAGCCCCCCAGCCGGCCAGATGGGCCTGGCCCAATGTGAGGATTTTTATTAGTTATTTTTTCCCTGGCTGTTAATTTTGCTAAGTCCTGGGATTATGTGTTGCTGTTTCAGTTTCGCGCTTAGATTTGTGAGTAAACCGTAGCCCGGATCACGTTGCGCCCAAAAGGAAAATTGCTTAGATTTGTGTGTAATGCAATCCATCTTTTGTGAGCATTTTGATTTGAGGCCATCTTGATGTTGATAATCTGTGTTGAAGTGGGCATCAAGCTGTTAATTGCTATTATTTTATGTTATGTGGTGCTGCTGTTATTTTATTGCAAGTTTGCTTGATGATTGTGACACATCCATGAGGCCTATTGCATCGATTCTTTTTGCATAGTGTTAAGCATCATGTCTACTTCCATGATATGTATTGCATTGTCATGTTTACATTTCTGGTCCTATATATGTTTAGCTCCAAAGTTGCTATGCTGCTGTTTTTGACAGCCACCTCTGTTTTTCTCTAAGTCTGTAACTTTCCGATGCCATGTTGCATGCTTAATATCTTTTGATCTGTGATGCCTATTACCTTGATTCTTGTTTGTACCTGATCACCATCATGTCTAGTTCATGCTCATATATTGCTATGTCATGTTGCTGCACTTTTGCATATAGTTTTGCTCCTGTTTATACAACATAAAAATAACAGTTTCTGCCATGTTTCTCAGATTTTAGCAAAGTCCTAGACGAGTAATGTTTTATTGCATTTTGCATGGGCTATAACTAGTTGTTCATGATGCCTATTTGCATGATACCTTTTGCCATGCCTTCTCTGCAATGTCTACTTTAATTGCATATAATTTTTGAGCATATTTGCATTCATTATCCTGTTTATGCATTGCTCTAAAGTGTGCTTCCCGATGTTGGCAGATTGTGTTCCAAACTTGTATTGCTTGTATCTTTTTAACCGTAACTCCGTTTGGAGTGTTCTTTATATGTAACTTGATTAGTTTTCCGTGTACATTGTGTTTATGCTATTGTTTGCTGATGTTAACCAACCTAAAATATGGTTTAGGGCAGAACAGTATCAAATCTTTTAATTGTCGTGCGACACTTAGTGTATGCCATGTTTAGGTTGTGCCTCACTTAAATTGACTAGCATAGATAGTTTATGTTGTGCTTCACCTCTTGTAATGTTTGTGTGATATGCCATGCTTGAGTGATATGCCATGTTAACAACCTTTTGCTCACCTTGTGTAGCTAAACAAGTTGAACCGATTCTAAATGGGCGGTATCGTCGTGTGTGACGAGTACTCCACTTAAATTGTTAGTAACCTCTCTCGACGGTAGGTGCGATGTCTCGTGTTGCTTCTTGTGTATGCTTGCTCGTGTTTGCCTCGTAGTAATAGATGCTTGCTCGTTGATTGCTTTCCAGTGTTTACCGTCTTGTGTGCTTCCGCGGGTACTTTTTGGAGACAATGCGAGCTTGCGATCAACTACACCTTCGGAACCCGACTTATCAACAGGAAAGGACTATACATTACTTATGATCCATTCTATTTCAACCAGCGGTTTGCATGCTAGTATATGATAGGTTCGATGTTTGATCCTACCACATGTTTACAACCTCTTTCAAACCGATACAGCCATGTCCCCTCCCAGCAAACCATGTACTGCTATGTTACTATTGCTCGTTGCTCTGCCCCTGCTTAGTATGCATGCTTAGGATGTTACAATGTTACCTTGTTACTCCTTGGTTTTGGGCTATCACATTATTATATTGTTGTGGATGATACGATTATTATAATGTTGATTATATTCGACGAAGGATGGAAGGTCTAGGCTATCCCGCCCCGACGCTTTGTTCCATTCGAGTCACCTAGGACCCGAGTTTCGGGTATTGTGTCTCTTGACGAGCGTGCCTAACCGCGTGTGGGATACTATTGGGTCCCCTTTTCTTACCTACCTAGCTTCAAACATTTCTAGTGGTGGCCCGAGCTGATTTACCATTTGAAACCCCGTGTGTGTGCTTGGTGGATCCCCTCGCAGTTTTTAAACAACCCGGGCCAGCGGAGACATGGTTTCTCTGTTGGTCCACACTGGTGAGCTAGGGAAGTCCCCTACTATTGAGGTGAAGCTAACCCCGACCTTGGCCATACGGAAGAGTCCGATCCGAGAGCGCGACCGGCTCTTGGATTGGGTGTCGACTCCCCGGGGGCCACCCGGATTTGTGCGTTGTTAGTTAGAGGGACCTGTCATTTCGGATCTCTCGGAACTAAATCATAAAATGGTTGCCTATGATGGGTAGCAACTAAGAGAGACGGGCGTGCGTGCGGAACCTTGTAATGGGCAGTTGGTACACCCCTGCAGGGTTAAATCTTTTCGAGAAGCCGTGTCCGCGGTTATGGACGACATGAGACCTACTCCTTGTTCATAGACAACAACAACTGAGATAATCCTAATATAACTTGATCAACGTGTGAGTGCCTTGACTGCTTCTTCTTCGTTGGGATGCGAAGAGGAGGACAAGGATAGGATAGGGGTTATGTTTGCGTAAGTAGTTGTTAGCAAGACTTGTTGGAGGCGATTGCTCAACGAATGCTTGGATTCTTATCTTACTCTCTAGATCGTTAGTCACTTCATAAACGCTAGTGCGGCAGCAACGTCACCACTTACCCCATCCTTACCGTAAACTACTAGTTGTCCTAGAATGACGAGTGATGAAGTCCTTGCTGGGTCAGTTGACCACTACAGTTGGATGCTGAATACTTATGTACTCATGATACTACCCGCAAACTCTTTTCAGGGTTCTTGATCAACAACAGGTATGGTGATCGACGTTTCACGTGGAGACTCGATGACGACTAGTTAGGCGGATCCCGGCGGAGGGCCTGCACCCGTGTGGTTATGGGGATCGATGTTTTTCTCTTTTCCAGTAGGCATTTGATTGTAGTCTGTACTCAGACATGTATCTTCCGCTGTTGTATTGTATTAAGGCAGTTGTATGCCGATTGTATGAGATGTTGTATCCTTGTATCTGTAATGTTGTGATATCATGTTGGAAATCCGGGGCATATGGCTATGTCATATGTCACGGTGGGACCGATATGTGCTTCGTCCCCGGATCTGGATGGAAACATCTAGATCTGGAACAGTACCGCATATCGAGCCTTACAGATAAGAACCAATTATATTACTCTATCACAATCTGAACATAATCTCATAATCCATCAGATCCCATCAAACTCAACATAGCAAAAGAAGAAAGAATTACATATGTGCCTCGATCATGTAGGGCAGCTCACGAGGTCTAAACCATGAAGAACAAAGAGGGGAGGACAACATCACATAGCTACTGATCACGGACCCATGGTCCAAGGTAGACCACTCACGGCACATCTGGGAAGTGTCCATGGTGGAGGAGAAGCTCCCGGTGGTTGATCCTCCCTCCGACAGGGTGCCATGAAGGGTCCCGACGGTGCTCCTGGTCTTGGGAGTGCGGCGGCGGCGGAACATAGGAGAATTTGCGAAATAGGGTTCTGTCTTTTGAGTTTCCCCGTGACGGAGAATAAATAGGCGAAGGGGGGCAGCCAGGGGCCCACCAGGGCCCAGGCGCCCTCCTGGCGCGGCCAGGTGGCCGCCTGGACACCTGGCGGTGGCCCTCTGGCCCCACTTGGGTGCTTTTGGAAGACTCCATTACGCTGATTTTTTATCCGATTTTTCCCGAATTTTTGGAGCATTTTTAATATGGGGGAAACCTGGAATAGAAAAAAAAGCAAAAAATAGGAACTGGCACTGGGGTGCACTGAGTTAGTAGGTTAGTCCAAATATGATCAAAAGTGTATCTAGATCATAGCAATATCACACAAACATATGCATGGAGCGAGCAGAAATTTATCGATACGTTTGAGACGTATCAATATCCCCAAGCTTAATTCCTGCTCGTCCTCGAGTAGGTAAATGATAACAAGCATAATTTCTGTGGTGACATGCTAGCAACCATATAAGGACTTTGAAAAGTAAAGCAATCAAGGTATGTAATTCAATTCAAGTCATAACATGCAAGAGTCTATATTAGCATTGAAACAAGCAACGAAAGAACATTAGGTGCAAGAGTTCTCGTTGTCCTTGACTCGAATGTCTCCAAATGGTGTTTGCGTGCAAGAAGGGGGATAGGGAATACGAGAAAAAAAGTATTATTGTTGAGAACTCAATCTACTAAAGTTTCACACTTGGTCTTCTTTGGAATCTTATCTGTACTCTTCCCGAGACCACTAGCCAGGTACAAGTCAATTTGATCCACTCCTTTTCGATATTTTGAGCACTCATGGAATGGATGAGCGTAAGCACGAGAGTTGACACTTAGGATGTCAAAGAGAGAATATGGTGGAGGAGGAAGTCAAAAAGGTGAGAAAGGCTCACATCAATGAGGACAATCATAGGCGAGAAGGCTCACATCATGGATTGCCATGCAACGGATGCACATATGTGCTGAAAAGATCTCCAATGGAACTATGGGGGTGCATCTAACTTGCTCGCTCATGAAGACCTAGTGCTCTTTTGAGGAGGCTCATCCTTGGAATATGCAAGCCAAGTTCTATAGTGTGAAGGTCCCCACATAGCTATATGCATGATCATCTCTATGGAGTATAAGGATAAGAGGGAGTACTAGTGTGGATCTTTCAAAATGATAGTAGTGTTGCCCCTTTCTCTTTTTTTTTTCTCTTTTTTGTATTTTTTATATTTTTTTGGTGGCCTCAATGGCTCTTTCTATTTAACTCTCATGTGTCCTCTTTGGGATCTTTTATTTTGTCCACTTTGGGATCTTTTCCTCACTTAAGGGCAACACTCTAATTTAGAAGAGGGTATAGAAGATCTTTCACACTTTACAAGGTACTCAAATCATAAAGAAGATGTAGCTATCATGATGTATGCAATGTATGCCGCTGCCAGTGTAGCAGGAACATGTATGACATGAAGATCAAGTCATGAAGAGGTGGATGTTGCATGGCAATATATCTCGGAAAGGCTATGGAAATGCCTTGATAGGTAGGTATGGTGGCTGTTTTGAGGAAAGATATAAGGAGGTTTATGATGACAGAGTGTATCATGCCAAGGGCTTGGATGTACCGGCGAAGGTGGATGACAACTCTCGGAGTGAGAAGGAGGTAATGCACGGCACAGGAGAGGCTAGCAAATATGAGGAGGTGGAAGTGTCAACTTTCAATACTTACATTAGTCCGAAGAACTCATGTACTTATTATCGGTAACTCTCAATCTAATGAGGAGGTTCACAAAGAGACAAGTACCCCGAGGAGGAGTGTATGGGGGTTTGGTTATCCTTGCGCATCCTCGACTCATGGTACGTGAGTGTACTCTAATATCCGACCCCTCAGAAGAGTAGTGATCCATCTAGTAGCTAGAGTTCTCAACTAGTTTTGTAGGTTTTTGAAAATAAACACGGAATGCCCAAAATACGAGACCTATCACTAATAGGCTAGAGCTCCTGACACCAAAAGTTCGAACATTACTCACATCAATACCTCAAAACTATTGCAAGTTACTACTAAAATTAAATAGCAACCTCAATTACCTACTTTCAAGACAAGACACAACTCAGTGCAACAACCAACTCTCTTAACAATATAAACATGAAAACTAAAGAGAGTTCCAGCAATAAACTAAACAAAAGCCAAGGCTCTTGCTAAAGACAAACTAAAATTAAAACTAAACATGGCAGTAGCTACGAAAAGATTAAGAACACACAACAGCAAAAAGATAGGCATGAAGAATCCTATGATGTGTTCTAGATTTGAAAGTGGAGCGTGTTTCTCTCCCAAAAAAAGTAAGACGGGATCTAACTTGTTATGAACAGCAAGAAAAGCTAAAGAAAACTAAAAACAAATCCTAAGAGCGAGACGCTCCAAGCATAGCACATAACGCATGAAGTGATAAAAATATAGTGAGACGAAGGACGAACTGATGATTGTTGATGGAGAAGGGGATGCATGGGGGCATCCCCAAGCTTAGACTCTTGAGTCTCCTTGAATATTTATTGGGGATGCATGGGGGCATCCCCAAGCTTGAGCGCTTGACACTCCCAAATCTTCTTTCATCATCTTCCATTGCACACTTGAAAACTCCATTCATACACGACTCATCATATGCTGATTAGAGAGGTTAATACCCTTAATAAATAATTTATTCCCATTGGATATAAATATATTCTTGAATAGCTACTGTTTCTCAAGATTGCCAAAAGGTTTTTGCCAAGAAAAAGTAAGTTTAAGGTTTGCAAAAGTTAGGAGAGACAAAACATGGCAGAATCTGTGAAAAACAGAACAGCAGGTAGTAAAGAATTTTTTAGGTGCAGTTCTGCAACTCAAATAAAAAAACTCAGAAAATACGAAAGTTCCGTGATTGTATAGAGCACGCTGTGTAAAAAATCCAGCTAAAAAAGAAGAACTCGTGATTTATTCTGATTTTTCCGGTCACGAGGACAGAATCTGTTTTCTGGACAGCATGTCACAACTTTCACTTCCCTTGTCATATGAGGCTATACTTGGCACAAATCTTTAAAATAAAGATACAATGATGTTGCTACAGTAGTAAAAATCATCAAGAGCACTAAAAACATAAGTAAAAACATCTTGGGTTGCCTTCCAACAAGCACTTTCTTTTACGCCTTTAAGATAGGCATAAGGCAAAAGATCAAGTTGTATCAATCGAACCATCATCAAGATCATCACAAAGCTCTTCAATTGTCCCGGCTGAACATGCAAGCCAATCTGCAAATCAGACCACCCGTGCCTTCATCGGATTCATCAACGGATCCATGGAAGAGCCGGAAATCTCCATCAAAACTCTCGATGAAGAAGTTGGCCTAGAACTTTCTGACGCGGGATCACCTCCAAGTGACGGAAACTACACGGACACCAGGTTAATCCACCCTCTTGGAGTAGATAGGCTCGGAGGATATCCAAACGAGGATGAATATTATACTCTCCCTGTTTCGCCCCAACGCACGAGTATATACATGGCCGGCTCTACTAATGGAGCACAACCTAACAATGGAACCGGAGTGGAAACGGAAGCAGCTACAACAACGACAGACGGAGGGGCCAATGCCGCCCCAGAGATAACCGGAACGTCGGCTAACGGAGGTGCCGACGGCCCAACTCCCAACCACCTGGAAGCCTACGCGGCGACTCTGAATGCTATGAATGCACTCCTGACTACTGAGATCACCTCTGAAAACCAAGCCGCGCTAAACACTGAAGTAATCAAACTCAAGGAAGAGATGGTCTAGCTACAAACATAAATTCATAGAGAAACCCAGATCCTGGCGGCCGCGCGCCACCAGATCAAGGAAGAAGCATCCCGGCTATGGGACAAGGCGACCCGCCACAACATGCAAGTGCGGAACCCGGTAATATCACCGCTGGAGAGGCACGCGAGTCGGCTCCGGCCTCGCATGACAGAAAAACCACTTTTCAGCAACCCTCATCAACCGGCTCATTGGATAGATGTACCTGAAGAATTTATGCCCCAAACGGAATCCTGTGGGTCAACGTCGCCATCCCTCAGCCTAAAGTCTAGCTACCGCAAACCCCTTATCAGTTACGTACGCCACTTTAAGGCCCGATATGCGGTACCGTTCCAGATCTAGATGTTTCCATTCAGATCCGGGGACGAAGCACATATCGGTCCCACCGCGACATATGACGGAGTCAAATGCCCCGGATTTCCAACATGATATCACAACATTACAGATACAAAGATACAACATCTCATACAATCGGCGTACTACTGACTTAAATACAATATAACATCGGAAGATACACGTTTGAGTACAGACTACAATCAAATTCCTAGTGGCAAAGAGAAAAACATCGAACCCATAACCACACGGGTCCAGGCCCTCCGCCGGGATCCGCCTAACTAGTTATCGTCGAGTCTCCACGTGAAACGTCGATCACCATACCTGTTGTCGATCAAAAACCCTGAAAAGAGTTTGGGGTTAGTATCATGAGTACATAAGTACTCAGCATCCAACTGTAGTGGTCAACTAACCCAGCAAGGACTTCATAACTCGTCATTCTAGGACAACTAGTAGTTTACGGTAAGGATGGGGTAAGTGGTGAGGTTGCTGCCACACTAGCATTTATGAAGTGGCTAACGATCTAGAGAGTAAGATAAGAAGCCAAGCATTCGATGAGGAATCGCCTCGAACAAGTCTTGCTATCAACTACTTACGCAAACATAACACCTATCCTATCCTTGTCCTCCTCTTCGCATCCCGACGAAGAAGAAGCAGTCAAGGCACACACACGTTGATCAAGTTATATTAAGATTATCTCAGTTGTTGTTGTCTATGAACATGACGTAGGTCTCAAGTCGTCCATAACCGTGGACACGGTTTCTCGAAAAGATTTAACCCTGCAGGGGTGTACCAACTTCCCATTACAAGGCTCCGCACGCACGCCCATCTCTCTCAGTTGTTACCCATCATAGGCAACCATTTTATGATTTAGTTCCGGGAGATCCGAAACGACAGGTCCCTCTAGCTAACAACGAACAAATCCGGGTGGCCCCCGGGGAGTCGACACCCAATCCAAAAGCTGGCCACGCTCTCGGATCGGACTCTTCCGTATGGCCAAGGTCGGCTTTAGTCTCACCTATATAACAGGGGACTTCCAAGAAATGTTTGAAATGGTAAATCAGCTCGGGCCACCACTAGAAATGTTTGAAGCTAGATAGGTAAGAAAAGGGGACCCCATAAAATCCCACACGCGGTTAGGCACGCTCAGTCTTAAAACCAATACCCGGAACTCAGATCCTAGGTGACTCGAATGGAACATAGCGTCGGGGCGGGATAGCCTAGACCTTCCATCCTTCGTCGAATATAGTCAACATTATAATAATCATATCATCAACAACAATATAATAATGTGATAGCCCAAAACCAAGGAGTAACAGGAGGTAATATTCGTAGCATCCTAAGTATGCATAATAAGCAGGGGCTGAGCAACGAGCAATAGTAACATAGCAGTACAAGGTTTGCTGGGAAGGGACATGGCTGTATCGGTTTGAAAGAGGCTGTAAACATGTGGTAGGATCAAACATCGAATCTAACCTACACTAGCATGCAAACTGCTGGTTGAAATAGAATGGATCATAAGTAATGCATAGTCCTTGCCTGTTGATAAGTTGGGTTCCGAAGGTGTAGTTGATCGCAAGCTTGCATCGTCTCCGAAAGGTACCCGTGGAAGCACATAAGACGGTAAACACTGGAAAGCAATCAACGAGCAAGCATCTATTACTACGAGGCAAACACGATCAAGCATCAACAAGAAGCAACGCGAGACATCACACCTACCGTCGAGAGCGGTTACTAACAATTTAAGTGGAGTACTCGTCACACACGACGATACCGCACATTTAGAATCGGTTCAAGTTGTTTAGCTACACAAGGTGAGCAAAAGGTTGTTAACATGGATTATCACTCAGGCATGGCATAGCACACAAACATGACAAGAGGTGAAGCACAACATAAACTATCTATGCTAGTAAATTTAAGTGAGGCACAACCTAAACATGGCATACACTAAGTGCCGCATGACAATTAAAAGATTTGGTACTGTTCTGCCATAAACCATATTTTAGGTTGGTTAACATCAGCAAACAATAACATAAACACAAAGTACACGAAAAACTAATCAAGTTACATATAAAGAACACTCCAAACAGAGTTACGGTTAAAAAGATACAAGCAAAACAAGTTTGGAACACAATCTGCCAACATCACGAAGCACACTTTAGAGCAATGCATAAATAGGATAATGAATGCAAACATGCTCACAAATGATATGCAACTAAAGTAGACATGGCAGGGAAGGCATGGCAGAAATAATCATGCAAATAGGCATCATGAACAACTAGTTATAGCCCATGCAAAATGCAATAAAACATTACTGGTCAAGGACTTAGTGAAAATCAGGAAAACAGGGCAGAAACTGTTATTTTATGCTGTATAAACAGGAGCAAAACTATATGCAAAAGTGCAGCAACATGACGTAGCAATACATGGGCATGAAGTAGACATGATGGTGATCAGGTACAAACAAGAATCAAGGTAATAGGCATCACAGATCAAAAGATATTAAGCAAACAACATGGCATCAGAACGTTACAGACATTGAGAAAAACAGAGGTGGCTGTCAACAACAGCAGCATAGCAACTTTGGAGCTAAAGATATCTATGACCAGAAATGCAAACATGGCAATGCAATACATATAATGGAAGTAGACATGATGCTTAATAGTATGCAAAAAGAATCAATGCAATAGGCCTCATGGATGTGTCACAATCATCAACCAAAGTTGCAATAAAATAACAGCAGCAACACACTAACAGGAAATAATAGCAATTAACAGCCTGATGCCCACTTAAACATAGATTTACATCATCAAGATGGCCTCAAATCAAAAAGCTCACAAAAGGTGAACTGAAGTACACACAATTCTAAACAATTTTCCTTTTGGGCGCAACGTGATACGGGCTACCGATTACTCGCAAACTACGTCGCGAAACTGAAACAGCAGCATACATTCTCAGACTTAAAAAAAAATAAGCAACAGGAAAAAAAATAAAACAACTAAAAAAAGAGAAAGGCCTCACATTGGGCCAGGCCCATCTGGCCGAGGAGGTGGCTTGGGCCGCGGCTGCTTTGGACCGCCTGGGCTAGGACGCTACGGGCGCCGGCCTGCGAGCGGTTGCTCGCTCGCTCGAGCAGGACGCAGGGGCGCTCGACGACGGCGGTTGATGATGGCGCTGGCCGACGAGGTCCTGGCGTGGCCAGACGGTGTGGGTCGACGGGGAGAACAGGATCCGTCGGATCCGGCGTCTGGCAGGGTTAGGAGCGGCGCGGTGTGCGGATCCGGCGTCTACACGAGCTCAGAGCTCAAGCTCCGGCCTTCCATGGCGCGGGCGGTGGCCTGGCGGCGCTCCGGGACAGGCGGCGCGACCCTACAAGGTGAGGAGGCTGGTGAGGGAGGGGAGAAGAGAGGGGGGGGGGTGCGCGGGGTGCTCACTGGCTGCTGGTGCAGCGAGGTGCGGCGGCCCGGGCGCGGCGGCGCCCTCGTGAGGAGAGAGAGAGGTGGAGGTGGGAGAAGAGAGAGGGCTACGTGGCGCACTCCTAGCCGTCAGATCGGCCGATCTGACGGTCCAGATCCATTGGACTGGATCCCAGATATGTGAGCTAGGTTTTGGACAAAAATGGGGGTGTTGGCGGAAATTTTTAGGCTAGGGAAACCCTAGAAAGGGGTGGGAGTGTGGTGGTCTTTATATAGCCCAGGTGGCTGGTAGTTTGCAAAAACATCCCCGTTTTTTCTCTCTCGCGCGCGGTGGTTACGTTTCTGCCCGCCGGGGGTCCGCAGGACCTCCGATTTGGGTAAAACTTCGATCTGCGCGATTAGCGCGTCGAGCCGGCGGCGTTCACCTAGCGCGGGAACCGTTCCGAGAACACTTTGCGGCGCGCTATAAAAATATCCCGTTTACTTAATAAACGGGGTTTTCGTTCCGTTGGCTGCAACTGGTGTCGTGCGATTTTCGCGACGGTGATCGGGTGAAACCCGATGTCGCAAAGGTCGAGTGTCAGGGTGGCAATGGTCGGTGACGGGGATCAACCCCGGCAAATCCCATGGTCAGGGACCCTGGGCTAGTCATGAGATGCACAGGTTGGACGATAGCTCGTCGGCAAACAGGAAAGCTTGCTCCTGCTCGATATTATTGATGGGGGAGATGCGATTACAGTGGAGGCCAAGGCTGGAGCGCTCAAGGCTAGGGTTACAGGTGATATTCGATGTCTTTGGCGTCGTCCCTCCTAGCCCTTATATATTGGGCTAGGTCTCGGGGAGTTCATCTACGTTTACAGGTAAGCTTTCCTAACCCTAGCTTGCTCCGTACGACATGTCTTCGCACCTTCCTTGTGAGTCGCGGACTCCTACGTCGGTGCTGTATCTTCATGGGCTTTCTGCCTTCATGGACACCAGGTAGGCTCGTCTGTAGGAATCGTGGGGTCACCCCCTCGTCAGTAGCCCCCGAGTGCCTGGGGGACCCGGAGAGTCGCGCAGGGACTCGAGTACATTCATTCGTCGGTTATTGGTATGCGCGGTTCATCCGCGGGTTGCTGGCAGTCTGGTGGCCATGACAAAACCTGTTTCGAGGGATGCTAAGCTGAAAGGGCCCAAGGAGTCGACGGGTCGAGCCTTGGTGAATTGCACTAGGGCAAACACCACAGTAGCCCAATCAAACCCACATCCCTCGACGTGAGCTTGGAACACTGGTGTCGAGCAAAATTCCGGCCGCTTCAGGTCTTACGGTGTTTATTTGCCGCCAGTAATGTGTACAGCCTAAGGCGCGTCCGCCCGGCTTTTCTATCATGCGTAGCGCATGGGAAAGGTTGGGAGTGAAATCGCTCTTCGGCAAGTCCCAGCCCGGCCGTACTTCGCAGCGGGGTCTTACCTACACGCTAATCCTGCGTGGCATCTAGGCACAGTGTATCGTGTTCCAGGAATGTGTGTTTTTGAGGCGCAGAGCCTTATAGCATTGCACCCACTTGGAACAAAACATCAAGCGAGCTGTTCACTCATTCACCCGAGGAGCTTTGTTTCGAGTGCTCAGTCGGGGGGGGGGGGTTTCACGAGTAATCACTCGAATGCCGTTTCGGCTCTTGAGGTGAAGGAGCACCTGAGACTCTTAGCGCCGTATGGTCTTTGGCGAATGCATGTTTGTCTTACGTCGGGTTGAGGGAGCACCCGAGACTCTCATAAGTGCGAGTGGTCACTCGAGCACATGGCTGACCTTTAGGTGAGGGAGCACCTGGGACTCTTATGATGTACTCTCCGATGGGAGTAAGATGTTTTTCTTTCTTTATGGAAAAGATCCGAGAGATGGAATCTCAGGGCCTTGATGTCTGTTTGGTTTTCTGCGCTGCTTGTCAGGGATAGCGATGCCTCTATTTGATGGCTATCAGGGATGCTCTGCCAGTGAACCGTCACGTCTTCAGGACCGGTCATAATAATGGCCGCTGTGGCGTGCGGCAGGCGCCGGTTGAGTTTCCCATACGCGCGTTGGAAACGCGCGCGAATTGACGCGTCTTGCGTACAGTGCGTCCCATGGGAAAGCATCTTCGTCTTGGAATCCGAGGCGGCTGGGACGTTTGGTCTTTTGAATTAATTGCTGCTGTCATCTTGGCTTCTCTGTGCTTTGAGGATTATTGTTTCTATAAATAAGTCTTTCTCTTCCACGCCTCTATCCAACTCACTGCTTTGCCTCTTCCTTCATCTCTTCTTCCGCTCATGGTTCCCAGGTGAGGTGTTGGCCATGGCCGTGTTCGTCGTGGTCGTGGTGGCCGCACACCACGCTCACGCCGTGGTGGTCGCCATGGTACGGCGCCAGTGCCTTCCTCCTCTCCCTTGGAGGATGGATTCTGGCGCTATGATTTTCTTTTACGTGTTCGTGGCCAAAGTGCCAATCGCACCCTTCTTCCCTCTGCTTTTTCCGCCATTGTCTCTGAGCGTGGCTTGGATGGCTTGCTTCTGCATCTTCAGGGGAGCTGTCGATCTCCTTCTTATGTTGACTTGGAGGTTGATAGCTCTCGCTTGATTTTTCTTGGTTCTGGTTGGAGTTTGTTCGCTCGGCGGTTGAATTTGCGAGATGGCGATATGTTCAGCTGTCGCTTTGACGGCGAAAGCACTGTCACTGTCCGCGCATTCGATCCGAGTGGCAATAGCATGGATCCGCATGGGCAGGAGTCGAGCAGCGACTGCTCCGCAAAGTCAAGGAGTCCTTCACCGGTGTCTTCGACTGCTTCTTCCTCCAGGGACTCGTCTGGTGCTGGTGGTGAGCCGTCTTCAACTGCTTCCCCCTCTGGCTCTGACGAAGACCTCGATGTCAAGCCACCGGTTAAACGAGCACGGCAGGCGACCTTGTAGAACTGGAGGCAGCGGCGTCATCTTCGCCGGCAGCTTGGGCGGAGCTGGAGAAGAAGCTAGAGGAGCAGGAGAAGAAGCTGGTGGAGCACCGTCTCCAATGTCTCCGCAAATAAGTCGAGCTTCACCTTTTGTTATGTCATTGATATCATGAGCCTGATGCTTCGCTTCCTCCTTTGTCTGTGATGATGCTCTTGTACTAGAATCGATTACCCCTCCTGGGCACACATGTAGAAGTCATAATTCCTTGGGTGATTCCCGCTTGTAACACGAGCTGTCTTCTATCCAAATGTAGTTGAATCCTTTTTGTACTGAAGACGATCCGTAAGATGTCAACTGATCCTTTGCAATAGAACTTTATATTTTCTTTGGCACTGAAAGTTACATTCGAGTCCTTTGCAACCGAGAGCTGTCGAGGCTACGCTTGAGTCGAAGGGTCGAGCGTAGGCTGAAATTTGTTTCCTTTGTCGTTAGTTTCTGTGTTTTATCGGGTGCGCGGCAGCGCTCCCGATGGGAGTAGCCCCCGAGTCTTTAGGCGATCGTTGGCGATCGGGTGAAGACTAAATGAGCCCGTGTTTTGTGCTTCATCCAAAGTTTCTTACTTGGGTGCTCCATCTGATTGTGGCCATGTTTTTCGAGCCTTGTTTTCAGCAGGTGGGGCTAGCCGGGTATTGTTTGCTTGAGCATTTTTTAAGCTTCAGACTGATCGAACGGTCTTCGGGAGGCGATGGTCCTCGAGCTCCCGAGTGCTTGAGTGCAGTGGTCGCGTGGGTGACGATAGCGTCCTTCGAGTGTGAGTTGTACTTGAGACCCCGAGTGCTTTTGATGAAGATCGCGTTGCTCGGGAGGATTTTGCTCTTAAGCCCCCCGAGTTCTTTGGTTAGGATCGCGTAGGCGATAGCGTTGCTCGGGGGGATTTTATTCTTAAGCCTCCGAGTGCTTTGATTAAGATCGCGTAGGCGATAGCGTCTCTCGGGGGGATTTTATGCTTAAGCCCCCGAGTGCTTTGATTAAGATCGCGTAGGCGATAGCGTCTCTCGGGGGGATTTTATGCTTAAGCCCCCGAGTGCTTTGATTAAGATCGCGTAGGCGATAGCGTCTCTCGGGGGGATTTTATTCTTAAGCCCCCGAGTGCTTTGAGATGGCAGTATTTGGGCAATATTTATTTTATTGCGGTCAAGCGGTTACATGAGTTGCCAGTCATGTCCGACGATAGGGGCTATGGATAGAACAGTCGCAGGTTTGCTACGTTCCATGGTTTGCCCACGTCCTCGTCTGTCTTCGGGTTCCTCAGCCTGTAGGCGCCACCTCCGATGACTTCTGAAATTATGAATGGTCCTTCGCATTGGGGGGCAAGTTTATGGACCTTCTCTTGTATTAGTCGTAGGACTAGGTCACCTTTGTTGAAGGTTCTAGTGCGCAATCGACTGCTTTGGTAGGTACGTAGTTTGTCCTGGTACCCCTCTGATTTTGCCAGGGCTGCGTCTCTTGCTTCGTCGGCCGTATCTTTTTCATCTTGTAGTGCTTCTTCTACTTCTTCTTCTTCGTATCCGGTGACCTGAGGTGCTCCGAACTTGAGATCATGTGGTAGGACTGCTTCTGCCCCGTACACCATGAAGAAGGGTGTGTACTGGGTCGCGGTGTTTGGTGTAGTACGTAGGCTCCATAGGACCGCAGGGAGTTCTTCTACCCAGTTGCCGGCGGCTTGCTCGAGTGGTGCGAGGAGCCGTTTCTTGATGCCCCCGCATACAAGGCCATTTGCTTTTTCTACCTGGCCGTTGGACTGCGGGTGCGTGACTGATGCTTAATTAATTTTGATGCCCAGTTCTTTGCAGAAGTTCTGGAACTCTGCTGCTGTGAAGTTCATGCCGTTGTCCGTGATGATGTTGTGTGGTACTCCGAATCTGAAGATGATCGACTTGATGAAGTTGACAGCCGTTAGGGCTGTGGAGCTGGTGATGGGCACTGCTTCGATCCATTTAGTGAATTTGTCGACTGCGACGAGCAGGTGTGTCCTTCTGCCCTATGATGATTTCTTGAGTGGGCCCACCATGTCAAGTCCCCAGGTGGCGAACGGCCAGGATAGTGGTATGGTCTTGAGCTCTGATGCGGGAGCGTGTGGCCTGTTGGCGAATTTCTGGCAAGAGACACAACGTCTCACAATTTCCTCGGCGTTTTTCATGGCTGTGGGCCAGTAGAACCTAGCTCGGAATGCTTTGGACACGAGCACTCTATAGCTCGCGTGGTGCCCGCAGGTGCCATCATGGATTTCGAGCAGTAGGGCTTTGCCGTCCTCTTCGTCGATGCACCTTTGGAGTATCTAGGTGATGCTGCGCTTGTATAGTTGTCTGTTGATCACCGTGAATGCCTTGGATCGTCGGCTGATGCGTCGTGCTTCGGCCATGTCTTGTGGTAGCGTGGCTTCGATTAGGAATCGGAGGAACGGTTTTGTCCAGACGGGTCCTTCGAGCTCCGTCGGAGCTGTGCTGTCGGATGTGCTGGTGCTTGTGCCTTCTGATGGGGTTGCTGCTGCCACCTGCACCATTTCTGTTGCGTCTTCGCGTCCACGACTACTTCAGGTGTTGCTGCCTGTACCTTGATGGTGCTCCGACTGATGCTTTCGAGAAAAACGCCGGGTGGTACAGGCCCTCGGGTCGAACCGATGTTTGCGAGCTCGTCAGCTTCTGTGTTGTTGTCCCTGGCGATGTAGTTGAGCTCGCAACCGTCGAAACTTCCGTCGAGTTCGTTGTAGAGCTTTTGGTAGGCCGCCATGTTGTCGGCTATTGCATTGCAGTTTCTCATCGTCTGCTGGACGACGAGATTGGAGTCCCCGTAAATTATGAGGCGAGTGGCTCCGCATGTTTTGGCCATGCGCATGCCATGGAGGAGTGCCTCGTATTCTGCTTCGTTGTTGGAGGCGTGACGGAAGTTGATCTAGAGGACATATTTCAACTTTGTTCCTTTAGGGGAGATGAGCACGACTCCTGCCCCAGCTCCTTGTTGTCTCTTGGACCCATCGAAGAACATTGACCATGAGCTTGATAGGTCTGGAGGGCCTGGCGTCTGAACCTCCGTCCACTCGACCAGGAAATCTGGGAGCACTTGGGATTTGATGGCTGTTGGGTGCTTGAACTGCAGGTCCCGTGGGCTGAGCTCGATGTTCCACTCGGCGACTCGCCCGGTTGCTCCAGGGTTGTTGAGTATGTCGGCGAGTGGTGCGCTGCTCACGATTGTGATGGGGTGCTCGTCGAAGTAGTGGGACACCTTTCTTGAGGTCATGACGATGGCTAGTAATAGCTTCTGATAGTGCGGGTACCGCTGCTGGGATTTGATCAGGAGCATGCTGAGGTAGTAGATTGGTCTCTGGATGCTCTCGACCTTGCCTTCTTCTGCGCGTTCGATGACGAGCGCTGTACTTACTACACTGCTATGTGCTGCCATGTAGAGGTATAGCTTCTCTCGTTCCTTGGGTACCGCCAAGATTGGTGGGGTCGAGAGTGTCTTTTTTAGGTCCGCGAATGCTTGGCGGGCTTCCTCCGTCCACTTGAATTTCTCTCCTTTCCTGAGCAACTGATAGAAAGGCAGCGTGCGCTCGCCCAGCCTGCTGATGAAGCGGCCTAGGGCTGCGAGTTTTCCGGTGAGCTGCTGTACTCCTTTGACGTCGGTTGGTTCTTGCATGCGGGTGATGGCTTGGACTTTCTCAGGGTTTGCCTCGATTCCTCGGGCAGAGACCATATAGCCAAGCAGCTTTCCCGCCGGTACGCCGAATGCGCACTTCTTTGGGTTGAGTTTGATTCTGTATTTGTTGAGTGCCGCGAAGGTTTCACGTAGGTCGTCGAGTAGCGTGGCTGCTTCGTAGGTCTTGATGACGATGTCGTCCACGTAGACTTGCACGTTTCTTCCTATTTTCTCCTTTAGGCAGGCCTGCATCATTCGTTGGTAAGTGGCACCTGCGTTCTTGAGCCCGAAGGGCATGGTTTTGTAGCAGAATATGCCATAGGGGGTGATGAACGATGTGTGCTCTTCGTTTTCTTCCTTCATCCTGATCTGGTTGTATCCTGAGTAGGCGTCGAGAAAGGAAAGTAGATCGCACCCTGCTGTTGAGTCGATTATCTGATCGATTCTAGGAAGGGGGAAGTGATCCTTCGGGCAATGCTTGTTGACTGGTCCGTAGTCGACACACATGCGCAGCACGGTCGTGTCTTTCTTGGGCACCAGCACTGGGTTGGCTATCCAGGTGGATTTCTTCGTTTCTCGGATGAACTGAGCGTCGAGTAACCGGTTGACTTTCTCTTCGATTGCTCTGCGCTTGGGCTCTGAGAATAGTCTCAGCGCTTGTTTCACCGACTTCGTGTTTTGCTTGATGCGTAGGGCGTGTTCCGCGAATTCGCGTGGTATCCCAGGCATGTCGGCTGGGCACCAGGCGAATATTTCCCACTCGTCTCGAAGGAAAGCGAGGAGAGCCGTCGCCTGCTCCTCTGGTAGGTGGGCGTACACGCGGACTGTTTTGTCCGGGTCCGTCGGTGGCACTTGGTGAGTGACTGTGTCGCTGTCGATGCTGAAGTCGCGTCCATACTCCCTGGATTCGCTTCGGTTCACCAGTGGGAAGGTACTCTTGTTCGTCACCATGGCTATTTCTCTGAGTTCTTGTTCGGCTCCGAATGTGTCGGAGATTCTGTGGAAGTCACGATCACATTGATCTGATTTGATGAAGCTTCCGTTGATCATGAGGACTCCTGATGATCCTGGCATCTTGAGCTTGAGGTAGGCGTAGTGTGGGACCGCCATGAATTGCGCGAATGCTGGCCGCCCCAATATGGCGTGATACTGCGATTGCCAGTCGAGTACCTCGAACTCGAGGACGTGCTTGGCGAAGTTGCGTCGGTTGCCGAAGACAACTTTGAGTTCGATGACTCCGAGGGATGTGGCTGCTTCTCCTGGGACTACCCCGTGTAACTCGGTGCTTGATTTTCTCCATACTGATCGTGGGATCAACATCTTTTGCAGGGTGCTGGCGAAGATGATGTTCATGCTGCTGCCTCCGTCCATGAAGACCCTATCCATGTCGTGCCCTCCGATTTGTGCATCGAGTACTAGGGGCGCATGGCCCGGTCTTGGGACTGCTGATGGATGGTCCTCTTGTGACAACGTGATGCTGGTCTCCGTGTCATGTAGCTGGTAAACTTCGACTATGTTTATGCTCTCAGCTGCTCTAGCCTGCAGGGTGTGGGCGTCGCGTTGTGCTTGCGGTACCCTTCCTTCCTGGATCATGAGCACTTGTTCTTGCGGCGGGCTGTGACGTCCTTCCGGGTTTGAGGTCGGCGATTGCTCGGGTCGCTGATTGCGTCTGTCTTCTTTCTGCTTCTCTTTCTTGAGGTCGTCGGCTAGCTCGTTGAACAGGAGGAAGTCTCTCAAGGTGTGACCTGACCTGACGCGTCCCCAGTCGTCCTCGAAGCTGTGGATCGTGCAGGGTCCTGCTAGCTGTTCTCTAGCCGTGAGTTTGCTAGATCCGGCGTGCCTCTTCCTTCTTGAGATTCTGAAGATCTGCTCGTGATCCTCCGGGTGTTCGTGGAAACGAGGGTCGGTTTCGATTCCTCGACTCATGTCTTGGTTCTTGATGAGGTTGGCGAATTCATCCGGTCTTCAGTCTGGGTCGTAGTACTCGCCTACAGGTGTCTCGGAGTCGCTGTCTTGGTTGGCGGCAGGTGCTCGCGCGACGGCGTGTCGTCGGGTGATCGTCGGCTGTGCGGCTGCGTCATGTGGCTCGTTCATTGGGGCCTCGCCGTAGATCTCCCATGCGCGCCTTTTGGGTCGTCGATTCCTTCTTCCTTGGCGGTTGTTCTGCTGATCGCTGGATTCGATCTCGTAGTCATCGTCTTGATGTGCGACGGGTGCCCGGGCGGTGGTGGGTTGTCGAAAGATTTGCGAGTCCTCCGCTGTGCGTCGCAGTTCGTCGAGTGGAATTCCTTCGTAGAGGCCCCCCGCCGTTCTTCTGGGTCGTCGACTCCTTCGGCGCTGGCGCTGCACTTGGCCGTTACCGTTGTATCGGTCCTGGCACAACTGCAGTTCGAGTGGTCTTGATGGGGTGGCGGAGATGTCCGCCGTGATCTTGAATCCTTCGAGTGGGCTAGATCTGGTTCTTTCCCTTGAGTTGTAGCTTGCTGAAGACGGGACCGCCGAGATCGTGATCCCAACCTGTGTAGTTCCCACAGACGGCGCCAATTGACGGGGATCAACCCCGGAAAATCCCATGGTCAGGGACCCTGGGTTAGTCATGAGAAGCACAGGTTGGATGATAGCTCGTCGACAAACAGGAAGGCTTGCTCCTGCTCGATATTATTGATGGGGGAGATGCGATTACAGTGGAGGCCAAGGCTGGAGCGCTCAAGGCTAGGGTTACAGGTGATATTCGATGTCTTTGGCGTCGTCCCTCCTAGCCCTTATATACTGGGCTAGGTCTTGGGGAGTTCATCTACGTTTATAGGTAAGCTTTCCTAACCCTAGCTTGCTCCGTACGGCATGTCTTCGCACCTTCCTTGTGAGTCGCGGACTCCTACGTCGGTGCCAACTAGCGGGCCGGGGCTGTATCTTCATGGGCTTTCTGCCTTCATGGACACCAGGTAGGCTCGTCCGTAGGAGTCGTGGGGTCACCCCCTCTTCAGTCGGTCTCTGTCCGGTACGAGATAAGAGGGGAAAAAATAATCGCCGATCAATAAATCGGGGATGCAAACACCGCAAACAAACCAGACAATAAAAAATTCTCACCGAAATCAAAATTTTTAATTTTTGGGAAATCTGGGCTGTTACAATACAACACCACCAACAAGGGATCTCGTCCCGAGATCCAAGATGATCCGGGGGAGAGGAGGGAGAGAAAAGAGAGTCGACAATCTTCAACACCACCAACAATGGACTTTGCTCCATGTCGAAAGACGAACCTCCATCGAGAAACTTTCCGTAGAGAGATGACATCGTCGAAAATACGAAACCATTGGTGTCAAGAGGAGGAACGACAACGAAAACCAGATCAAGGGATAGTGATTTTAGACGCGAGTCGTAAAAACACCGGTAAAAGGAGGGATGGCAACAGATGACCCATATGATATCTGAAATCGAAGAAGCTAAAGGTACTACAGGAATTCCCACCTGAGCTCGGAATCGAGACAACACACTGCAAGCAAGGCATTGTAACGGTTCCGAAACTCCACACTCATCGAGATCCTAAAGTTTGAAGGGGATAAGGTGTAAGGCCCGATATGCGGTACTGTTCCAGATCTAGATGTTTCCATCCAGATCCGGGGACGAAGCACATATCGGTCCCACCGCGACTTATGACAAAGCCATATGCCCCGGATTTCCAACATGATATCACAACATTACAGATACAAGGATACAACATCTCATACAAGCGGCATACAACTGCCTTAAATACAGTACAACAGCGGAAGATACATGTCTGAGTACAGACTACAAGCAAATTCCTACTTGCAAAGAGAAAAACATCGATCCCATAACCTGACGGGTCCAGGCCCTCCGCCGGGATCCGCCTAACTAGTCGTCGTCGAGTCTCAACGTGAAACGTCGATCACCATACCTGTTGTCGATCAAGAACCCTGAAAAGAGTTTGGGGGTAGTATCATGAGTACAGAGGTACTCAGCATCCAACTGTAGTGGTCATCTGACCCAGCAAGGACTTCATCACTCGTCATTCTAGGACAACTAGTAGTTTACGGTAAGGAAGGGTAAGTGGTGAGGTTGCTGCCGCACTAGCACGTATGAAGTGGCTAACGATCTAGAGAGTAAGATAAGAAGTCAAGCATTCGATGAGGAATCGCCTCCAACAAGTCTTGCTATCAACTACTTACGCAATCATAACACCTATCCTATCCTTGTCCTCCTCTTCGCATCCCGACGAAGAAGAAGCAGTACAAGCACGCACACGTTGATCAAGTTATATTAAGATTATCTCAGTTGTTGTTGTCTATGAACAAGGAGTAGGTCTCAAGTCGTCCATAACCGTGGACACGGCTTCTCGAAAAGATTTAACCCTGCAGGGGTGTACCAACTGCCCATTACGAGGCTCCGCACGCACGTCCATCACTCTCAGTTGCTACCCATTATAGGTAACCATTTTATGATTTAGTTCCAAGAGATCCGAAACGACAAGTCCCTCTAGCTAACAACGAACAAATCCGGGTGGCCCCGGGGAGTCGACACCCAATCCAAAAGCTGGCCACGCTCTCGGATCGGACTCTTCCATCGCAACAGGGTTTGGGTTACCGAGACGCCTCACGTGAGGTCTCGGGCCCTCGCCGGCCAAAGGTGGACCAACAAAGAAACCATGTCTCCGCTGGCCCAAGTTGTTTTAAAAGATATCTGCTAGGAGCGACCCGACAAGATATATATGCATGTTTTCAAATGGTAAATCAGCTTGGGCCACCTCTAGAAATGTTTGAAGCTAGATAGGTAAGAAAAGGGGACCCCATAAAATCCCACACGCGGTTAGGCACGCTCAGTCTTAAAACCAATACCCGGAACTCGGGTCCTAGGTGACTCGAATGGAACAAAGCGTCGGGGCGGGACAGCCTAGACCTTCCATCCTTCGTCGAATATAGTCAACATTTATAATAATAATCATATCATCAACAATAATATAATAAGGTGATATCCCAACCCAAAGAGTAATAGGGGAACATCGTAGCATCCTAAGCATGCATACTAAGCAGGGGTTGAGCAACGAGCAATAGTAACATAGCAGTACAAGGTTTGCTGGGAAGGGACATGGCTGTATCGGTTTAAAAGAGGCTGTAAACATGTGGTAGGATCAAACATCGAGCCTAACCTATACTAGCATGCAAACCGCTGGTTGAAATAGAATGGATCATAAGTAATGCAAGTCCTTGCCTGTTGATAAGTCGGGTTCCGAAGGTGTAGTCGATCGCACGCTCGCATCGTCTCCGAGAGGTATCCGCGGGAGCACACAAGAAGTAAACACTGGAAAGCAATCAACGGTGCACCACTATTACTACGGAGCAAACACGAGCAAGCATCAACAAGAAGCAACACGAGACATCGCACCTACCGTCGAGAGCGGTTACTAACGGTTTAAGTGGAGTACTCGTCACACACGACGATACCGCATGTTTACGGTGGTTCAAGTTGTTTAGCTACAGGTGATCAAAAAAGGTTGTTAACATGGCAACTCAAGCAAGCATGGCATAGCACACAAACATGGCAAGAGGTGAAGCATAAATAAACTACCTAAGCTAGTTAATTTAAGTGGGGTGAAATCCTAGACATGCAAACTATTGCGGACCCCACGATAAAAATGGAATTTGGTACTGTTTTGCCCTAAACAATATTTTATATTTGTTATTAGCAAGCAACAACAGCAAAAACACAACCTACATGCAATTCTAGTCAAGTTACATATAAAGAACATTTTAATCCGAGCAACGGATAAAAAGTTATAGCAGTTATAGTTTACAGTGGCAAGCAGTGTAATTAGCAGATAAACAACAAGTAAACAAAGTCAAACATGGCAAAGGAGCACAAATTATTAAACTAGACACAATTCTAAGAAGGTTTCATATTTAAATCGTCGCAATCGGAGCTACGGTTAAAAAGTTACGGGCACTGCAAAATCCTAATACAAACTGCCTAAATAAATAAATAAACAGAAAAAAAAAACAGTTGACAGGCCGAAACTACTGGGCCGGCCCAACTAGCAGCGCGGGAAAAAAATAAAGAAAAAGAGCTGGGGGCGCTCACCCTATGGGCCACGACCCACTGGAGGCGGCTGCCTGGGCTGGCCGGCCTGGGCCCTCCTGGCTTGGGCAGTGGGCTCGCCGGCCCACCTGGGCGAGCAGCCTCGTCCCCGAGCCGAGCCGAGCAGCGGCAACGGGCGGCGTGATGAGGGGGCGCGAGAGGCCGCGGCAGGCGCGGGGGGCGGCGGAACCGACCGGTTCCCGCCGATCTTGGCCGCGGCGAGGAGATCCGAGGCGGGGCGGGCGCGAGCTTCGGGCGGCCATCAATGGCGCAGCGGCCGGCGAGGACCTGCAGGGGAGAGCGGGGCGGTGAGGAGAGGGAAGAGGAGGAGGGAAGGAGGAGAGGGAGACCGCAGGGAGGAGAGAGGAGAGGCGCCGGCGGCTGCGGCCTGCTGCTCCGGCGGATCCACGGCTCGGGCGGCGCGTCCATGGCAGGGGAGAGAGAGAGGAGACTCCAGAGGTGACGTGGCAGCTTCCGGGGCCGTCGGATCTGTCGATCTGACTGTTCAAAACTGATTGGGCTGATTCCAGATCTGGGATCTAGGGTTTGCTGCGAAAATTGGGGTATTTGGGGCCAGATCTGGGGCTGGTGGCTGCCTAGGGAAACCCTAGGTGGGTGGGAGTGTGGTGGTCTTTATATAGCCCCGGTGGCTGGCAGTTTGCAAAAATATCATCTGTTTTTAGCTCGCGCGCACGGTGCTCACGTTTCTGACCGCCGGGGGTCCGCAGTACCTCCGATTCGGGTAAAACTTCGAACTGCGCGATCGGTGCGTCGAGCCGTAGGCGTTCACCTCGCGTTGGAACCGTTCCGAGAACACTTTCCGGCGCGCTATAAAAATAACCCGTTTAATTATGAAACGGGGTTTTTCGTTCCGTTGGCTGCGGCTGGTCTCGTGTGGTTTTCGCGACGGTGATCGGGTGAAACCCGGTGTCGCAAAGGTCGAGTGTCAGGGTGGCAAGGGTCAGTTTCCGTCTGATACGAGATAATAGGGGGGAAAAATAATCGCCGATCGATAAATCGGGGATGCAAACACTGCATACAAATCAGACAATCAATCAATTCACACCGAAAACAAAATTTTTAATTTTTGCAAAAACTAGGCTGTTACAATACAACACCACCAACAAGGGATCTCGTCCCGAGATCCAGGACGATCCGAGGGAGAGGGGGGGGGGAAGAGAAAAGAGTCGACGATCTTCAACACCACCAACAAGGGACTCTGCTCCATGTCGACGTCGAACTTCGGTCGAGATAATTTTCCGCAGAGAGACGACATCGTTGGAATAACGAAAACGTCAGTGACAAGAGGAAGGACGATCGCGAAAACCAGATCAAGGGATAGTGATTTTTGACGCAAGTCGTAAAAGCACCGGCAAAAAGGATGGATGGCAATGGATGACCCAGATGATACCCAAAATCGGAGAAGCTAAAGGTACGACAGGAATTCCCACCTGAGATTGGAATCGAGACAATACGCTGCAAGAAAGGCATTGTAACGGTTCCGAAACTCCACACACTCGAGATCCTAGAGTTTGAAAGGGGATAAGTCAAGAAGTTAAAACACTTACGACACTTGTCCTGACCATAGCAAGGGTAAGGAGTAAAAAGATTCCTACTCTCCGATAACTAACTTAGTAACTACAATATAGTTTTTGTCTAGACTCGACTTCGGCCAGAGAAGGGATCCTACGGTCGGTAAGGCTCTGATACCAAGTTGTAAGGCCCGATATGCGGTACTGTTCCAGATCTAGATGTTTCCATCCAGATCCGGGGACGAAGCACATATCGGTCCCACCGCGACATATGACAAAGCCATATGCCCCGGATTTCCAACATGATATCACAACATTACAGATACAAGGATACAACATCTCATACAAGCGGCATACAACTGCCTTAAATACAGTACAACAGCGGAAGATACATGTCTGAGTACAGACTACAAGCAAATGCCTACTGGCAAAGAGAAAAACATCGATCCCATAACCTGACGGGTCCAGGCCCTCCGCCGGGATCCGCCTAACTAGTCGTCGTCGAGTCTCAACGTGAAACGTCGATCACCATACCTGTTGTCGATCAAGAACCCTGAAAAGAGTTTGGGGGTAGTATCATGAGTACAGAGGTACTCAACATCCAACTGTAGTGGTCATCTGACCCAGCAAGGACTTCATCACTCGTCATTCTAGGACAACTAGTAGTTTACGCTAAGGAAGGGGTAAGTGGTGAGGTTGCTGCCGCACTAGCACGTATGAAGTGGCTAACGATCTAGAGAGTAAGATAAGAAGTCAAGCATTCGATGAGGAATCGCCTCCAACAAGTCTTGCTATCAACTACTTACGCAATCATAACACCTATCCTATCCTTGTCCTCCTCTTCGCATCCCGACGAAGAAGAAGCAGTCAAGGCACGCACACGTTGATCAAGTTATATTAAGATTATCTCAGTTGTTGTTATCTATGAACAAGGAGTAGGTCTCAAGTCGTCCATAACCGTGGACACGGCTTCTCGAAAAGATTTAACCCTGCAGGGGTGTACCAACTGCCCATTACGAGGCTCCGCACGCACGTCCATCACTCTCAGTTGCTACCCATTATAGGCAACCATTTTATGATTTAGTTCCAAGAGATCCGAAATGACAAGTCCCTCTAGCTAACAACGAACAAATCCGGGTGGCCCCGGGGAGTCGACACCCAATCCAAAAGCTGTCCACGTTCTCGGATCGGACTCTTCCGTCGCAACAGGGTTTGGGTTACCGAGACGCCTCACGTGAGGTCTCGGGCCCTCGCCGGCCAAAGGTGGACCAACAAAGAAACCATGTCTCCGCTGGCCCAAGTTGTTTTAAAAGATATCTGCTAGGAGCGACCCGACAAGATATATATGCATGTTTTCAAATGGTAAATCAGCTTGGGCCACCTCTAGAAATGTTTGAAGCTAGATAGGTAAGAAAAGGGGACCCCATAAAATCCCACACGCGGTTAGGCACGCTCAGTCTTAAAACCAATACCTGGAACTCGGGTCCTAGGTGACTCGAATGGAACAAAGCGTCGGGGCGGGACAACCTAGACCTTCCATCCTTCGTCGAATATAGTCAACATTTATAATAATAATCATATCATCAACACTAATATAATAAGGTGATATCCCAACCCAAAGAGTAACAGGGGAACATCGTAGCATCCTAAGCATGCATACTAAGCAGGGGCTGAGCAACGAGCAATAGTAACATAGCAGTACAAGGTTTGCTGGGAAGGGACATGGCTGTATCAGTTTAAAAGAGGATGTAAACATGTGGTAGGATCAAACATCGAGCCTAACCTATACTAGCATGCAAACCGCTGGTTGAAATAGAATGGATCATAAGTAATGCAAGTCCTTGCCTGTTGATAAGTCGGGTTCCGAAGGTGTAGTCGATCGCACGCTCGCATCGTCTCTGAGAGGTATCCGCGGGAGCACACAAGAAGTAAACACTGGAAAGCAATCAACGGTGCACCACTATTACTACGGAGCAAACACGAGCAAGCATCAACAAGAAGCAACACGAGACATCGCACCTACCGTCGAGAGCGGTTACTAACGGTTTAAGTGGAGTACTCGTCACACACGACGATACCGCATGTTTATGGTGGTTCAAGTTGTTTAGCTACAGGTGATCAAAAAAGGTTGTTAACATGGCAACTCAAGCAAGCATGGCATAGCACACAAACATGGCAAGAGGTGAAGCATAAATAAACTACCTAAGCTAGTTAATTTAAGTGGGGTGAAATCCTAGACATGCAAACTATTGCGAACCCCACGATAAAAATGGAATTTGGTACTGTTTTGCCCTAAACAATATTTTATATTTGTTATTAGCAAGCAACAACAGCAAAAACATAACCTACATGCAATTCTAGTCAAGTTACATATAAAGAACATTTTAATCCGAGCAACGGATAAAAAGTTATAGCAGTTACAGTTTATAGTGGCAAGCAGTGTAATTAGCAGATAAACAACAAGTAAACAAAGTCAAACATGGCAAAGGAGCACAAATTATTAAACTAGACACAATTCTAAGCAAGTTTCATATTTAAATCATCGCAATCGGAGCTACGGTTAAAAAGTTACGGGCACTGCAAAATCCTAATACAAACTGCCTAAAAAAAAAAAAAACAGTTGACAGGCCGAAACTACTGGGCCGACCCAACTAGCAGCGCAGGAAAAAAAATAAAGAAAAAGAGCTGGGGGCGCTCACCCTATGGGCCACGACCCACTGGAGGGGGCTGCCTGGGCTGGCCGGCCTAGGCTGCGCGGCTGGGCCCTCCTGGCTTGGGCAGTGGGCTCGCCGGCCCACCTGGGCGAGCAGCCTCGTCCCCGAGCCGAGCCGAGCAGCGGCAACGGCGGCTGGCGGCGCGCCCTGCCGGCGTTGGGCGGCGCGATGAGGGGGCGCGGGAGGCCGCGGCAGGCGCGGGGGGCGGCGCAACCGACCGGTTCCCGCCGGATCTTGGCCGCGGCGAGGAGAACCGAGGCGGGGCGGGCGCGAGCTTCGGGCGGCCATCAATGGCGCAACGGCCGGCGAGGACCTGCAGGGGAGAGCGGGGCGGTGAGGAGAGGGAAGAGCAGGAGGGAAGGAGGACAGGGAGACCGCAGGGAGGACAGAGGAGAGGCGCCGGCGGCTGCGGCCTGCTGCTCGGGCGGCTCCACGGCTCGGGCGGCGCGTCCATGGCAGGGGAGAGAGAGAGGAGACTCCAGAGGTGACGTGGCGGCTTCCGGGGCCGTCGGATCTGTCGATCTGACGGTTCAAAACTGATTGGGCTGATTCCAGATCTAGGAGCTAGGGTTTGCTGCGAAAATTGGGGTATTTGGGGCCAGATCTTGGGCTGGTGGTTGCCTAGGGAAACCCTAGGTGGGTGGGAGTGTGGTGGTCTTTATATAGCCCCGGTGGCTGGCAGTTTGCAAAAACATCATCTGTTTTTAGCTCGCGCGCACGGTGCTCACGTTTCTGACCGCCGGGGGTCCGCAGTACCTCCGATTCAGGTAAAACTTCGAACTGCGCGATCGGTGCGTCGAGCTGGAGGCGTTCACCTCGCGTTGGAACCGTTCCGAGAACACTTTCCGGCGCGCTATAAAAATAACCCGTTTAATTATGAAACGGGGTTTTTCGTTCCGTTGGCTGCGGCTGGTCTCGTGTGGTTTTCGCGACGGTGATCGGGTGAAACCCGGTGTCGCAAAGGTCGAGTGTCAGGGTGGCAAGGGTCAGTCTCCGTCCGATACGAGATAAGAGGGGGGAAAAAGAATCGCCGATCGATAAATCGGGGATGCAAACACCGCATACAAATCAGACAATCAATCAATTCACACCGAAAACAAAATTTTTAATTTTTGCAAAAACTGGGCTATTACATAAGGCGAGAGTAAAACACTTACGACACTTGTCCTGACCAGAGCAAGGGTAAGGAGTAAAAAGATTCCTACTCTCCGATAACTAACTTAGTAACTACAAAATAGTTTTTGTCTAGACTCGACTTCGGCCAAAAAAGGGATCCTACGGTCGGTAAGGCTCTGATACCAAGTTGGAAGGCCCGATATGCGGTACTGTTCCAGGTCTAGATGTTTCCATCCAGATCTGGGGACGAAGCACATATCGGTCCCACCGCGACAAATGACGGAGTCATATGCCCCGGATTTGCAACATGATATCACAACATTACAGATATAAAGATACAACATCTCATACAATCGGCGTACAACTGCCTTAAATATAATATAAAAGCGGAAGATACACGTCTTAGTACAGACTGAAATCAAATGCCTAGTGGCAAAGAGAAAAACATCGAACCCATAACCACACGGGTCCAGGCCCTCCGCCGGGATCCGCCTAACTAGTCTTCTTCGAGTCTCCACGTGAAATGTCGATCACCACACCTGTTGTCGATCAAGAACCCTGAAAAGAGTTTGGGGGTAGTATCATGAGTACATAAGTACTCAGCATCCAACTGTAGTGGTCAACTAACCCAACAAGGACTTCATCACTCGGTATTCTAGGACAACTAGTAGTTTGCAGTAAGGATGGGGTAAGTGGTGAGATTGCTGCCGCACTAGCATTTATGAAGTGGCTAACGATCTAGAGAGTAAGATAAGAAGCCAAGCATTCGATGAGGAATCTCCTCCAACAAGTCTTGCTATCAACTACTTACGCAAACAAACACCTATCCTATCCTTGTCCTCCTCTTCGCATCCCGACGAAGAAGAAGCAGTCAAGGCACACACACGTTGATCAAGTTATATTAAGATTATCTCAGTTGTTGTTGTTGTCTATGAACAGGACGTAGGTCTCAAGTCGTCCATAACCGTGGACACGGCTTCTCGAAAAGATTTAACCCTGCAGGGGTGTACCAACTGGCCATTACAAGGCTCCGCACGCACGTCCATCTCTCTCATTTGCTACCCATCATAGACAACCATTTTATGATTTAGTTCCGAGAGATCCGAAACGATAGGTCCCTCTAGCTAACAATGAACAAATCCGGGTGGCCCCCGGGGAGTCGACACCCAATCAAAAAGCTGGCCACGCTCTTGGATCGGACTCTTCCGTATGGCCAACGTCGGGTTTGGTCTCACCTATATAACATGGGACTTCCCTAGCTCACCAGTGTGGACCAACAGAGAAACCATGTCTCCGCTAGCCCGGTTTGTGTAAAACTGCGAGGGGATCCACCAAGCACACACACGGGTTTTCAAATGGTAAATCAGCTCGGGCCACCACTAGAAATGTTTGAAGCTAGATTGGTAAGAAAATCCCACACGCGGTTAGGCACGCTCAGTCTTAAAACCAATACCCGGAACTCGGATCCTAGGTGACTCGAATGGAACAAAGCGTCGGGGCGGGATAGCCTAGACCTTCCATCCTTCGTCGAATATAGTCAACATTATAATAATCATATCATCAACAACAATATAATAATGTGATAGCCCAAAACCAAGGAGTAACAGGAGGTAATGGTCGTAGCATCCTAAGCATGCATACTAAGCAGGGGCTGAGCAACGATCAATAGTAACATAGCAGTACAAGGTTTGCTGGGAAGGGACATGGCTGTATCGGTTTGAAAGAGGCTGTAAACATGTGGTAGGATCAAACATCGAACCTAACCTACACTAGCATGCAAACTGCTGGTTGAAATAGAATGGATCATAAGTAATGTATAGTCCTTGCCTGTTGATAAGTCGGATTCCGAAGGTGTAGTTGATCGCAAGCTCACATCGTCTCCGAAAGGTACCCGCGGAAGCACATAAGACGGTAAACACTGGAAATCAAGCAACGAGAAAGCATCTATTACTACGAGGCAAACACGAGCAAGCATCAACAAGAATCAACACGAGACATCGCACCTACCGTCGAGAGCGGTTACTAACAATTTAAGTGCAGTACTCGTCACACATGACGATATCGCACATTTAGAATCGGCTCAAGTTGTGTATTGCTAACATGGCATATCACTCAAGCATGGCATAGCACACAAACATGACAAGACGTGAAGCACAACATAAACCATCTATGCTAGTCAATTTAAGTGAGGCACAACCTAAACATGGCATGCACTAAGTGCCGCATGACAATTAAAAGATTTGGTACTGTTCTGCCGTAAACCATATTTTAGGTTGGTTAACATCAGAAAAAATAGCATAAACAAAAATTACACGAAAAACTAATCAAGTTAGATATAAAGAACACTCCAAACAGAGTTACGGTTAAAAAGATACAAGCAAAACAAGTTTGGAACACAATCTGCCAACATCACGAAGCACACTTTAGAGCAATGCATAAATAGGATAATGAATGCAAACATGCTCACAAATGATATGCAAGTAAAGTAGACATCGCAGGGAAGGCATGGCAAAAAGAATCATGCAAATAGGCATCATGAACAACTAGTTATAGCCCATGCAAAATGCAATAAAACATTACTGGTCAAGGACTTAGTGAAAATCAGGAAAACAGGGCAGAAACTGTTATTTTTATGCTGTATAAACAGGAGCAAAACTATATACAAAAGTGCAACAACATGACGTAGCAATACATGGGCATGAAGTAGACATGATGGTGATCAGGTACAAACAAGAATCAAGGTAATAGGCATCACAGATCAAAAGATATTAAGCAAACAACATGACATCGGAACGTTACAGACTTTGAGAAAAACAGAGGTGGCTGTCAACAACAACAGCATAACAACTTTGGAGCTAAACATATCTATGACCAGAAATGCAAACATGGCAATGCAATACATATAATGGAAGTAGACATGATGCTTAATAGTATGCAAAAAGAATCAATGCAATAGGCCTCATGGATGTGTCACAATCATCAACCAAAGTTGCAATAAAATAGCAGCAGCAACACACTAACAGGAAATAATAGCAATTAACAACCTGATGCCCACTTCAAAATAGATTTACATCATCAAGATGGCCTCAAATCAAAAATCTCACAAAAGGTGAACTGAAGTACACACAATTCTAAACAATTTTCCTTTTGGGCGCAACGTGATACGGGCTAACGATTACTCGCAAACTTCGTCGCGAAACTGAAACAGCAGCATACATTCTCAGACTTAGAAAAAAAATGAGCAGTAGGAAAAAAATAAAACAACTAGAAAAAAGAGAAAGGCCTCACATTGGGCCAGGCCCATCTGGCCGAGGAGGTGGCTTGGGCCGCGGCTGCTCTGGGCCTCCTGGGCTAGGACGCTATGGGCGCCGGTCTGCGAGCGGTTGCTCGCTCGCTCGAGCAGGACACAGGGGCGCCCGACGACGGCGGTTGATGATGGCGCTGGCCGACGAGGTCCTGGCGTGGCCAGACGGTGTGGGTCGACGGGGAGAACAGGATCCGTCGGATCCGGCGTCTGGTAGGGTCAGGAGCGGCGCGGTGGGCGGATCCGGCGTCTGCACGAGCTCAGAGCTCAAGCTCCGGCCGTCCATGGCGCGGGCGGCGGCCTGGCAGCGCTCCGGGACGGGCGGCGCGACCCTACAAGGTGAGGAGGCAGGTGAGGGAGAGGAGAAGAGAGGGGGGGGGGGGTGCGCGGGGTGCTCACCGGCTGCTGGTGCAGCGAGGTGCAGCGGCCCGGGCGTGGCGGTGCCCTCGTGAGGAGAGAGAGAGGTGGAGGTGGGAGAAGAGAGAGGGCTACGTGGCGCACTCCTGGCCGTCAAATCGGCCGATCTGACGGTCCAGATCCATTGGGCTGGATCCCAGATCTGGGAGCTAGGTTTTGGACGAAAATGGTGGTGTTGGGGGCACATTTTAGGCTAGGGAAACCCTAGAAAGGGGTGGGAGTGTGGTGGTCTTTATATAGCCCAGGTGGCTGGCAGTTTGCAAAAATATCGCCGGTTTTTCTCTCGCGCGCGCGGTGGTTACGGTTCTGCCCGCCGGGGGTCCGCAGGACCTCCGATTCGGGTAAAACTTCGATCTGCGCGATCAGCGCGTCGAGCCGGCGGCGTTCACCTAGCACGGGAACCGTTCCGAGAACACTTTGCGGTGCGCTATAAAAATATCCTGTTTACTTAATAAACGGGGTTTTCGTTCCGTTGGCTGCGGCTGGTCTCGTGCGATTTTCGCGACGGTGATCGGGTGAAACCCGGTGTCAGGGTGGCAAGGGTCGGTCTCCGTCTGGTACGATATAATAGGGGGAAAAATAATCGCCGATCTATAAATCGGGGATGCAAACACCGCAAACAAATCAAACAATTCTCACCGAAAACAAAAAAAATTAATTTTTGTGAAATCTGGGCTGTTACAGCCACCAGAACACTACAACCCAGATGGTGAATGTCATGGTTGCCACCCAGTAGCTGACAAGCCTTCCCATTGTGGGCCACTCCCATTAAGATCATCTAGCCCAAAAAGTTGTGGATCTGCTCAAAACGGCAGTGACTCAACAAGCCCAATACTCCCAAGGCTACTCATATCTCCACGGAACCCCAGACCGAGTCCCAGCAGAAGCCGGCGAGCTAGCTCCCCAGCCTCTGTCCAGTCTAGTAGTCATCACAATCAAGGGGGACCAAGACAGTACGATCAAAACCTCCAAAACAACGCAGGAGTAGAGTTGCCAACACAAGAAAATGCAGCCACCGCCCATGATGATGAGGCAACCCCTCCTACCGAATTCTTTGGGTGCACAATCGGAACTCAGTTCCTAGCGCCCGTCCTACGCAATTTCCGATTACCCAAGGACTTCAAAGGACCCAGGAAGGTGCTAAATTATACGACTGACAAAGACCCAGTGGCCTGGATCGAGAGCTATAAGCTAGCAATGGACATGCTAGAAGTACCCGATGGGGTCTGCGCTCGATATCTAATAATGATGCTCGATGGACCAGCCCGCACTTGGATCCAAAATCTGTTGGATGATTCGGTACGCACCTGGGGTGAACTGAAGGAAAGTTTAATCAAAAACTTCAAAGGCACATGCAAGCGTCCTTCCATGATTTTAGACCTGGAACACTGTGTGCAAAAGGAGGGTGAGTCGGCTCATCATTGGGCGCGCCGACTTGCGGAAATCATACATTCATCAGACAACATCACTGCCCAAACAGTCGTCCTAGTTCAACAAAAGAAGTGCCGATTTGAGCCATTGATCCACAAACTCGGGCGGATAAAAAGAAAAGTCAGAGACATGGGGGAACTCATGGACACTATTACCAAGTATCCCGAATCTGACAAAAGTAAGGACGACGAATCCAATGAAGATAAATCCACCAAGGGGAAAAGGAACAGATCCAAGGGCATCCTCGGACAGGGCTCTAATAGCAATGGAAGCGCCAATAAGCGCAAACCAGAACAAAGTAGCTCCAACTTTGTAGCAAATACGAACTCGGGTTTCCAAAAACAGAAGCAAGGCGGCAACTCCAAGAAGCCGACCCAATTCGGCCGACTGAACAACTATAAGAAAGCCATGAAGGGACCATGCCCAAAACACAGTAAACCAGGCCGCCTAGCTAGACATTCATGGGAAGATTGTTACTACATGGAAGTCTATAAGAAAGAGCACATGCGAGGCATGGCGGTGGCCCACTCGGCTTCAGCGATGACAACCCAGCACAGCCAAACCCGACTACCGACTTCCAAGGAGGAGGTTTTCAAGCATAAGGGAACCACGGAGCCGTCCACCACGGAGAATCCAACAGACACCAGGTACCGGGAGACGGTCACCAATTTCATCCTGTCCTCGCCGGCTTTCGAGAACAACCAAAACAACGCAATAACAACGGACTATATCACGTCTTCACAACAAGTAACAGCAACAGGGAGAGGAAGAATGTAAGGCTTGATATGCCGTACTGTTCCAGATCTAGATGTTTCCATCCAGATCCGGGGACGAAGCACATATCGGTCCCACCGCGACATATGACAAAGCCATATGCCCCGGATATCCAACATGATATCACAACATTACAGCTACAAGGATACATCATCTCATACAATCGGCATACAACTGCCTTAATACATTACATCAACGGAACATACATGTCTGAGTATAGACTACAATCAAATGCCTAGTGGCAAAGGTAAAACACACCATTCCCGCAACCACACGGGTCGAGGCTCTCCGCCGGGATCTACCTAACTACTCGTCGTCGAGTCTTCGTGAAGGTGTCCAGAAGAAGGATCGTCGAGCTCCTCTGAAGTCCAATGTCGCTGGCATAAAGTGCGGAAAAGAGAAAAGAAGGAGGTGAGCTATATCAAAAGTCTTGTAACTAAATTCTCACGGGTAAGATGGGGGTAGTGGTGAGGTTCATACGCACTAGCAAAATATGAGTGGCTAACGGTCTATTTTAGAGTAAGATGAGAACCAAGCATTCAATGAGGAATCGCCTCCAACAAGTCTTGCTATCAACTACTTACGCAAGCATAACACCTATCCTATCCTTGTCCTCCCCTTCGCATCCCAACGAAGAAGAAGCAGTCAAGGCACACACACGTTGATCAAGTTATTAAGATTATCTCAGTTGTTGTTGTCTATGAACAAGGAGTAGGTCTCAAGTCGTCCATAACCGTGGACACGACTTCTCGAAAATATTTAACACTCCAGGGGTGTACAAACTTCCCATTACAAGGCTCCGCACACACGGCCATCTCTCTCAGTTTCTACCCATCACAGGCAGCCATTTTATGATTTAGTCCCGAGAGATCTGGAACGACAGGTCCCTCTAACTAACAATGCACAAATCCGGGTGGCCCCCGGTGATTCGACATCCACTTCAAAAGCCGGCCGCGCTCTCGAACTGGTCTCTACCGTCCGTCGCAGGTTTGGATTGCCGGATCACCCATACCCGGGGCCGGGTCCTCAGCTGGACAGGTTGGAACAATAGGATATACAATCCCACTGGCCCAAGTTGTTTTAAATCCGCGAGGCCGACAACTCGCACACACACACACATTTTACAAATGGTAAAACCAGCTTGGGCCACCACTAGAAATGTTTGGAGCTAGGTAAGAAGAGGGGATCCCATAGCATCCCACACGCGGTTAGGCACGCTCTTCAAGACACACAATACCCGGAACTCGGGACCTAGGTGACTCGAATGGAACAAAGCATCAGGGCGGGATAGCCTAGACCTTTCATCCTTCGTCGAATATAGTCAACATTATAAGAATCACATCATCCACAAAATATAATAGTGTGATAGCCCAATCCAAGGAGTAACAGGGGAACAATTGATAACATCCTAGCATGCATACTAGCAGTGGCTGAGCTGCGAGCAATAAACAAGGTTTTCTTGGATGTGGAGGACATGGTTGTTTGGGTTTATTTGAGAGGCATGGATATGAACTGGTAGCATCAAGCAATCGTTCTATCCTACACCTAGGTGCGAGTGAGATGAAAGTTATAAGCATGATATATGCTCCCCTTACCCGATGAGAAGACGAAACCGAAGGTGTAGTCGATCGCAAGCTCTAAACGTCTCCGAGAGGTACCCGCGGAAGCACACAAGAAGGAAACACTAGAAAAGACAATCGACGACCAAGCATCTATTACGTACTACGAAGCAATCACGAGCAAGCATCAACAAGAAGGCAACACGAGACAATACACTACGGTATCGCATCTATCGTCGAGAGCGGTTACTAACAGGTTAAGTGGAGTATTCGTCACACACGACGATACCGCACATTTAGAATGGTTCAAGTTGTTCAGCTACACAACATGAGCAAAGGTTGTTAACATGGCATCTCACTCAAGCATTGCATGTCACACAATCATGGAAAGAGGTGAAGCATAAGTAATCTACCTATACTACTCAAGTTAAGCGGGTAAAATTCCTACACATGGCATATCGCTATTTACACCGCAAAAGAAATATGTTTGGTACTGTTTTGCCCTAAACAATATTTTATTATTTTTATTAGCAAGCAAGGGAAGCATATTCACAATCTACGCGTAATTCTATTTAAGTTACCTATAAGAAACATTTTTATCGGAGCAACGGTTAAAAACTTATTAAATAAACAATTTACAATGGCATGCGATGTAATTAGTAGTAAAACAATATGTAAACAAAGTCAAACATGGCAAAGAAGCACATTTTATTAATCTACACGCAAAACGGAGCAAGTTTCATGTAGGACGCTTCGCGATCCGAACTACGGTTGCAACGATACGGGCATCACAAAAATACTATATAATCTGCAATTTTATAATATACATAAATACATAAAAAAGGCCAGATATGCCACATGGGCCGGACCAGGGGCGTGCTAGCTAGTTAAAAGTCGCCCAGAGCGCTAATTAGAGACATGAGCTGAGTCCATCTAATAAACAACAACAAACAAAAAAGAGTAAAAAAAGGGACGCTCACTGAGCTGGGCCTAGCCCATGGAGCAGGGGTGGGTGAAGCATTGCGGCTCCTCGCCCACGGGAGAAGGGAGGTCGGCTGGGTGCACTGGACCGGGGCGCTCGGTTGCTGGGCCGTGTGGGGCGCGCCGGTCCACACAGCGGCAGCGGTTCGGCCAGATCGGGTTCCCGATCCCGACCGCACGGGTGGCGGTGCCGGACTCTGGCGAGTCTCCGACGAGGGGAAGGGCACAAGGCAGGTTGACAGGGGGGCAGATCGAGCGCGGCAGCTGGATCCAGGCTGTGGCGTGAGGTGCTGCAGGTGGCCGGATCCGGCATCGGGGCGAGGCGGTGACGCATCTTCCGGCGAGCTCGGGCTCGGCCAAATCATGGCGGCGGCGGCGCGACCTGGGAGAATGGAGAGAGAGGGAAGGTGCGAGGAGGAGGGAGGATGAAGGAGAAGGGTGCGGGAGGAGGCAACCAGATGGGCGGCGGCTGCGGGGCTCGCCGGAGTGCGAGCCGCGGCGACGGTGGCTGGAGGACGCAGGCGACGGAGGAGCTCCACGGGTAGCGGGCTTCGTGGGTCGCGGCGGTGGATCTCGGCCCGGCGGAGCCCGGATCGGATCTGGGGCTGCTTTTGGATGGGTTGGAGGCGACATGGCGCGCTCTGGTCCGTCGATCTGCAGATCCGACGACCAGAGTTGCTCTGGATCTAGGTTTTTGGGATTGGGGCAGTTTTGGGGGCAGATTTGGGCAAACTGGAGGGGGTGGCTGCAATTTTTGCTTAGGGGAAACCCTAGAAGGGCTAGGGGGAGTGATGGGTCTTTATATAGGTGGCCTGGATGGCAGGTTTGCAAAAACTCTCGGGTTTTCTCCCTCGCGTCTGGCACTGCACGTTTCTGACCGCCAGGAGTGCATACGACCTCCGAATTGGGCGAAACCTCAAACCACACGCTCAGCGCGGCGAGCCTGTCAATCGTACCTCACTTAGACACCGTTCCGAGAATATTTTCTGGCGCCCAATAAAATAACCCATTTAATTATTAAATGGAGTTTTTCGTTCCGATGGCGATGGCTGGTCTCGTGCCGGTTGCGACGGTGCTCTGGTGAAAACTCAGTGTCGCAAAGGTCGAGTGTCAGGGTGGCAAGGGTCGGTCTCCGTCAGGTACGAGATAAGAGGGGGAAAATAATCGCCGATCAATAAATCGACGAAACAAATACTGCAAACAATTCTAGCAATCAACAAAATAAATCAACATTTTTTTTAATTTGGGTGAAAATCCCGGGCTGTTACAATACAACACCACCAACAAGGGATCTCGTCTCGAGATCCTGGATGATCTGGGGGAGAGGAGGGACAAGAGAAGAGAGTCGACAATCTTCAACGCCACCAACAAGGGACTCTGCTCCATGTCGAACGTCAACCTTCGTCGAGAAACTTTCCGCAGAGAGATGGCGACGTCGAAGAACGAGACCATCGAGAGATCAAAAGGAGGAACGATAGTCCAAAGTGATGATCAAGGGAAGCATTCTCACTGAAATCGTGAGGATACTGAGCAAGAGAAATGAAGTCAATAGACGACCAAGATGTTTACCCAGAGTCGGAAGAACTAAAGGTACTACAGGGTTTCCCAAACCTGAGATTGGAATCGAGACAATATGCTGCAAGCAGGGCATTGTAACTATTCCGATACTCCACACACTCGGGAACCTAAAGTTTGAAGGGGATAAGGCGAGAATAAAACACTTACGACACTTGTCCTGACTAGAGCATGGGTAAGGAGTAAAGAGATTCCCACTTTCCGATTACTAACTTAGTAACTACAAAATAATTTTTGTCTAGACTCGACTTCGGCCAGAGAAGGGATCCTATGGTCCGTAAGGCTCTGATACCAAGTTGTAAGGCACGATATGCGGTACTGTTCCAGATCTTGATGTTTCCATCCAGATCCGGGGACGAAGCATATATCGGTCTCACCGCGACATATGACAAAGCCATTTACCCCGGATTTCCAACATGATATCACAACATTACAGCTACAAGGATACATCATCTCATACAATCGACATACAACTACCTTAATACATTACATCAGCGGAAGATACATGTCTGAGTACAGACTACAATCAAATGCCTAGTGGCAAAGGTAAAACACACCATTCCCGCAACCACACGGGTCCAGGCTCTCCGCCGGAATCCACCTAACTAGTTGTCGTCGAGTCTTCCTGAAGGCGTCCAAAAGAAGGATCATCGAGCTCCTCTGAAGTCCAATGTCGTTTGCATACATGCGTAAAAGATAAAAGAAGGAGGTGAGCTATATCAAAAGTCTTGTAACTAACTTCTCACGGGTAAGATGGGGGTAGTGGTGAGGTTCAGACGCACTATCAAAATATGAGTGGCTAACGGTCTATTTTAGAGTAAGATGAGAATCAAGCATTCGATGAGGAATCACCTCCAACAAGTCTTGCTATCAACTACTTACGCAAGCATAACACCTATCCTATCCGTGTCCTCCCCTTCGCATCCCAACGAAGAAGAAGCAGTCAAGGCACACACACGTTGATCAAGTTATTAAGATTATCTCATTTGTTGTTGTCTGTGAACAAGGAGTAGGTCTCAAGTCGTCCATAACCATGGACACGGCTTCTCGAAATGATTTAACCCTGCAGGGGTGTACCAACTGCCCATTACAAGCCTCCGCACGCACGCCCATCTTTGTCAGTTTCTACCCATCACAGGCAGCCATTTTATGATTTAGTCCCGAGAGATCCGGAACGACAGGTCCCTCTAACTAACAACGCACAAATCCGGGTGGCCACCGGTAAGTCGACATCCTCTTCAAAAGCCGGCCGCGCTCTCGAACTGGTCTCTACCATCTGTCGCATGTTTGGATTGCCGGATCACCCATACCCGGGGCCGGGTCCTCAGCCGGATAGGTTGGACCAATAGGATATACCATCCCACTGGCCCAGGTTGTTTTAAATCCGCGAGGCCGGCAACTTGCACACACACATTTTGCAAATGGTAAAACCAGCTTGGGACACCACTAGAAATGTTTGGAGCTAGGTAGGTAAGAAGAGGGGACCCCATAACCCACACGCGATTAGGCACGCTCGTCAAGAGACACAATACCCGGAACTCGGGACCTAGGTGACTCGAATGGAACAAAGCATCGGGGCAGGATAGCCTAGACCTTCCATCCTTCGTCGAATATAGTCAACATTATAATAATCACATCATCCACAATATATAATAGTGTGATAGCCCAATCCAAGGAGTAACAAGGGAACAGTTGATAACATCCTAGCATGCATACTAGCAGTGGCTGAGCAGCGAGCAATAGTAACATAGCCGAACAAGGTTTGTTGCGATGTGGAGGACATGGTTGTTTGGGTTTATTTGAGAAGCATGAATATGAAGTGGTAGGATCAAGCAATCGTTCTATCATACACCTAGGCACGAGTGAGCTGAAAGTTATAAGCATGATATATGCTCCCGCTTACCTGATGAGAAGACGAAACCGAATGTGTAGTCGATCGCAAGCTCGCAACGTCTCCGAGAGGTACCCGCGGAAGCACACAAGAAGGAAACATTGGAAAAGACAGTCGACGAGCAAGCATCTATTACTACGAATCAATCACGAGCAAGCATCAACAAGAAGGCAACACGAGACAACGCACTACGGTATCGCATCTATCGTCGAGAGCGGTTACTAACAAGTTAAGTGGAGTATTCGTCACACACGACGATACCGCACATTTAGAATGGTTCAAGTTGTTCAGCTACACGACACGAGCAAAGTTTGTTAACATGGCATCTCACTCAAGCATGGCATGTCACACAATTATGGCAAGAGGTGAAGCATATGTAATCTACCTATACTACTCAAGTTAAGTGGGTAAAATTCCTACACATGGCATATCGCTATTTACCCCGCAAAATAAATATGTTTCGTACTGTTTTGACATAAACAATATTTATTATTTTTATTAGAAAGCAAGGGAAGAATATTCACAATCTGCGCGCAATTCTAGTCAAGTTACATATAAGAAACATTTTTATTGGAGCAACAGTTAAAACGTTATTAAATAAACAATTTAACGCGTCGCGATCCGAGCTACGGTTGCAAAGATACGGGCATCACAAAAATACTATATAATTTGCCATTTTATAATATACATAAATAAATAAAAAAGGCCAGATATGCCACATGGGCTGAGCCCATCTAATAAACAACAACAAACAAAACAAAAATAAAAAAAGGGATGCTCATCGAGCTGGGCCTAGCACATGGAGCAGGGGTGGGCGAAGCATTGCGGCTCCTCGCCCACAGGCGAAGGGAGGCCGACTGGGTGCACTGGGCCGGGGCGCTCGGTTGCTGGGCCGTGTGGGGTGCGCCGTCCCACACAGCGGCAGCGGGTCGGCCAGATCGGGTTCCCGATCCCAACCGCACGGGTGGCGGCGCCGGACTCCGGCGAGGGGAAGGGCGCAGGGCAGGTCGAGAGGGGGGGGGGGCAGATCGAGCGCAGCAGCTGGATCCAGGCGGTGGCGCGAGGTGCTGCAGGTGGCCTGATCCGGCATCGGGGCGAGGCGGCGGCACATCTTTCGGCGAGCTTGGGCTCAGCCAAGTCATGGCGGCGGCGGCGCGACCTAGGAGAACAGAGAGAGAGGGAAGGTGAGAGCAGGAGGGAGGAGGAAGGAGAAGGGAGCGGGAGGAGGCAACCAGACGGGCGGCGGCGGGGCTCGCCGGAGTGCGAGCCGCGGCGGCGGTGGCTGGAGGACGCAGTCTACGGAGGAGCTCCACGGGCAGCGGGCTTCGCGGGCCGCGGCGGTGGATCTCGGACCGGCGGGGCCCGGATCGGATCGGATCTGGGGCTGCTGTGGATGGGTTGGAGGCGACGTGGTGCGCTCTGGTTCGTCGATCTGCAGATCCGACCACCAGAATTGCTCTGGATCTAGGTTTTCGGGGATTGGGGCAGTCTTGGGGGCAGATTTGGGGAAACTGGAGGGGGTGGCTGCAAGTTTTGCTTAGGGGATACCCTAGAAGGGCTAGGGGGAGTGATGGTCTTGATATAGGTGGCCTGGATGGCAGGTTTTAAAAAACCCTCGGGTTTTCTCCCTCGCATCTAGCACTCCACGTTTCTGACCGCCGGGAGTGCATACGGCCTCCGATTCGGGTGAAATCTCGAACCACGTGCTCAGCACGGCGAGCCTGTCCATCGTACCTCACTTCGACACCGTTCCGAGAATATTTTCCGGCGCCCAATAAAATAACCCATTTAATTATTAAATGGGGTTCTTCGTTCCGATGGCGATAGCTGGTCTCGTGCCGGTTGCGTCGGTGCTCGGGTGAAAACCCGGTGTCGCAAAGGTCGAGTGTCAGGGTGGCAAGGGTCGGTCTCCGTCCGGTACAAGATAAGAGGGGGAAAATAATCGCCGATCGATAAATCAACGAAACAAATACTGCAAACAATTCTAGCAATCAACAAAATAAATCAACAAACAATTTCTTTTAATTTGGGTGAAAATCCCGGGCTATTACAAAGAACCTGCAATGAGCCGTCTCCTTCTCAGTCGCCACGGAACCAGCATGGCGACGCTGGCTCAACTGGTCCGAGCAAGCAATAACCGGGAGCCGGACAGACCACCCACCAAGGGTTGAAAACCCTAGAGCACTGGCACTAGTGGTCACACCTCAGGTATATGGGCACACTTTGGACAAGGTCCTTATGGACGGCGGAAGCAGCATCAACATTCTCTACTAATACGCGTTCTGTTGCATGAGTCTGTCCAGTAAACAATTACAACCCTCCACAACTACCTTCCACGGTGTCGTTCCGGGCAAGTCGGCCCAACCCATAGGCCGAATTGCTCTAGAAGTAGCCTTTGGGAACACCACAAACTTCAGCTCTGAGATCCTTTCCTTCAAGGTCGTCAAGTTTAAAAGCCCATACCACGCCATCCTCGGAAGACCAGCTTACGCAAAGTTCATGGCACGACCCTGCTATATTTACCTCAAGTTAAAATGTCGGGTCCATACGGCGTGATCACCGTGGACGGAAACCGCGATGTCGCTCTAGCATGCGAAAAGGACGGCATCACCTATGCAGAAGCCGCCTGTGCTATAGAAATAAGAAAGGTACAAGCTGTTGAAGACGTGTCAACCTCGGAGACAACCTCACAGATCAGATCCCAACACACAAACCAATAAATAATTCAACCCTTCCCACAGGTCGGAGGAAACTTAGGGCTCCGCTTCACGCCGGAACGCACAAGTCCCTCCACGACACATGTCATACTCTTCTGGCACATTTCAAGTGTTTCCCTCCCAACTTGACAACCGAGAACCGGCTGCCACCAGCCCCCCAAGGCTGTGGTTCACTACACAGTTCCAAAATTTTCTCCTCTAGCCACCATCCTTTGTATTTACTACTTATTTTCTTTCCTATAAAAAAAGCTTACATTTTTTGATAAACCTTTTGTCTAATAAAATGTTGAAACTGTCCCATCCCACCTGCCTATCGTGGCACCCCACCCGCTTGTATGTTTGATGCAAACTTGCACTCAGATGACCTAGTTGCTTCGGCCTAAGATTCTATCAACAACGGCTCTGCAACGGAAGCCACTTTGTCCGTGAACCTAAGTCAGCATAGCACTAGTACAAGTCATGCGATGACGTCTTACATAGAAGTTCATACTTACGCGCAACCAAGTGACCAACAATTCCTTTTCAGAAGTCAATCGGAGGCATCTGATCGTGGAGCCGTCCGACCCTGCACTTTCTTGATCAAAGGATGTTGTTTATCACGCGCACGGTTGAATTCTATTTGCGTTAAAATAAAACGACCACATGTCAATTACACTGATAAGATAAGAGAATCCACCAAAGTGCACAGTAGACTATGAAAAAATATTAAACGATACACACGTCCAACGTCTACTTGATGCAGCATAGAAGCCACGCGGGGAACAACGTCCTAACACCCCTAAGACTGGGACGCACTCTGTGCGGCAGACTCATCCTTTTGCTCCTCTACAGTGCCCACAGACATTGTCAACATTGGCTTGGACAGGGGGCTCGGGCGCTTCCGGCTTGCCACCCACGATGGCTCTTTCGCTTCAGGCTGTGGCATGGGGTGCCTCTTGGTACTGTCATTATACACCGGCTCAAACACCCAAAGGTTCACCTCATCAGCAATCTTCGTGGCATAGTGCCGAACACTCTTGACCACTTGGGTATAATCAGCCTTCTGGTACTTTGACCCGTCGTCTTTCAGTTCTAGAAACCCCTGCACCAGTTTGTCAAGATCCACATAGGTGTAATACGACTTGCACGAAAAGCTGGCGACTTCACCTGATCGACCCACTCAAGAGCTCTCGACAATTCCTGAAAGAAATCTTCCTTGAAAGCCGGGTACGAAACACAACCTGTCAATCGCTCGATGACCCGGCAACTACCAGCATGTGCGTCGCGAATGACGTCCATCATGGCTCACAGCCGGGTCATGTCCGATTCTTCCAAAGATGGGTCGCCTTCACCTACAAACGCATACACACCTCTAGTCACACAATGGTTTTTCCAAATAAGACAAGATGAAGGAAAGTTAAACACGTTCAAACTTATGAAGCAAGGCCCTGGCCACTGTCAGAACATGGGACTGAAGCGAATTATACTATTCTTGAGAAAATTTGGCTTCTTCTAGGGCCTTTTCCATACTTTGCCTGTGGTTATCACAGCCGGTCTTCAGAACATGTAGTTCTTTGGCGTTTCTTTTCAGCTCCTCTCGGAGCTGCATGACTTCTTTGTATTTTTCTTCATATTTCCCGACTTCTGCCGCCAGTAGGTCCGTCAGAGTAGTCTATTTTTCCCCGGCTCTCAAAGCCAGGGTTTGCAAAATTCATATATTAAATTATTTCAAAAGATGAACTCTAATCACAACCGACCATCGGTAATTATTTTGGTGTGATTGATGACGAGAGAGTTGACAGGTGAACACCTCTCCTCGTTGGTTACCCCAAGTGGAAGGTAAGATGTAGGATAACGACAAATTTCCTTCGATGAAGATACCAAGGTTTGTCTTCAAGAGGACTCCGGAGATGATAAGTAGGTGGCAAGAAAGCAAGGGCACCGTTTGAGAAATTTTTTGCTTCCTTGACCTGGACCTGCACACAACACAAATAACTTTTCTTCCCAACGAGTACAGAGAGGTTATCAATCTCTCCGGCCTTGCTGTTCACAAAGGATCAACGCAAGAGATAATAGTTGTAATGATAGCAGCTAGAAAGTAAATAAGCGTGTAAACAGTAATGAGAATATGGACCGGGGTCCCGTGATGTTCACTAGTGATGTCTCTCTCCCAAAAGACTATAAAACTGCTATGCGAGGTAAATAAATTACAGCTGGTCAATTGACAGGATTAAAAACGCACCGCAATGCTAACTATGCTACAAAGAAAGGAAAAGGCTCAAAAGCATGGGCGGTACGCCAAACTAAGTAGACCGAAATCCAACTGCATCTACTACTAATCATCCACCTTGAGATATCTATCCAGAACATGTCGCTGGTATTAAGTTGCGAGCCCCACCCAAAGTGTAAACCTAAAGCAACAGACAACTGCATTAAAAACCACTTTGCGTAAATAAACAATCCTTGCAACCACGGTTACAAGCACCATTGTTTTCCCCCTTGTGACAACAGCACATCCCCTAGACTCATGTTTCTGTCACTCAAGCGTGTCATCGGGGGGCATGAACCCACAATCGAGCATAACGTTCCCTCTTGGAGTTACTACATACTACTTGGCCAAAGCAATAAACAGCAACGAAGAACATGCAAGAATTACTTAGGAACAAAAATATAAAATATAAGAACCAAATATATTACTCTATCACAATCTGAACATAATCTCATAGTCATCAGATCCCAGCAAACTCAACATAGCAACAGCAGAAAGATTACATATGTGCCTTGATCATGTAGGGCAGCTCACGAGGACTAAACCATGAAGAACAAAGAGGGGAGGAGAACATCACATAGCTACTGATCACGGACCCATGGTCCAAGGAAAACTACTCACGGCACATCCGGGAAGCGTCCATGGTGGAGGGGAAGCTCCCGGAGGTCAATCCTCCCTCCGGAAGGGTGCCGGGAAGAAGTTTGCTGGCACTCCCGATATTGGATGCGCGGCGGCGGCGGAACAAAGGCGAGATCGCGAAAAAGGTTTCTGTCCTCGGGGGTTTCGCGTCACGGAGATTAAATAGGCGAAGGGGGGCAGCCAGGGCCACCAGGTGTTCAGGCGGCCACCCGGCGCGAACCCACCCTAGGCCGCGCCACCTGGACGCCTGGGCACCAGGTGGGGCCCCTCTGGCCCTCCTTCGGGGCTCTGGAAGGTTCCGCTGCGCTTAATTTTAATCCGATTTTCCCGAATTTTTGGAGCACTTTAATATGGGGGAAACCTGGAATAGAAAAACAGCAGAAAATAGGAACTATCACTGTGGTGCACTGAGTTAATAAGTTAGTCCAAATATGATCAAAAGTCTACGGAAGTGTATCTAGATCATAGCAATATCACACAAAACATGCATGGAGCAAGCTGAAATTATAGATACGTTTGGGACGTATCAACATCCCCAAGCTTAATTCCTGCTCGTCCTTGAGTAGGTAAATGATAACAAGCATAATTCCTGTGGTGACATGCTAGCAACCATATAAGAACTTTGGAAAGTAAATCAATCAAGGTATGTGATTCAATTCAAGTCATCACATGCAAGAGTCTATATTAGCATTGAAACAAGTAACAAAAGAACATTTGGTGCAGAGCTCTTGCCGTCCGTGACTCGAATGTCTCCAAATGGTGTTTGCGTGCAATAAGGGGGATAATGGACTACGAGAAAAAGTATTTTTGTTGAGAACTCAATCTACTAAAGTTTCACATTTTATCCACTCCTTTTCGATATTTTGAGCACTCATTCAATGGATGAGCGTAAGCACGAAAGTTGACACTTAGGATAGCAAAGAGAGAAATATGTTGGAGGAGGAAGACAAAAAGGTGAGAAAGGCTCACATCAATGAGGACAATCATAGGCGAGAATGCCAAATGATAGATAGATGTGAGGAGTAGGGGTTTCCTGTCGGGACCCGGGGTTAGCGTATGCAAGTCCCGCTACGACATAGTCATATGGAGAGCCGAGAAACGTACCCACTTGTCTAAGCAGACAAGGCCAAGCACAGAACGTTCTCGGAAAGCATCGTACGTGAGGGGCATCCCATCCAGGCCGGATGATCAACTGAGATGGGTCCTCATCGTCCGCACACAAGTCTAATGATATAGGTGATGAACTCCCATATTCAAAGACAAGTCGCCTCAACCATACTATCGACTATCTCATAACTCTTACATAGACTTACTCCAGCCCGATCACTTAGTCGGGGTCTAGGGCGGGCTCGATCATACCACAAAGTGTGCACGAGACGGAGTCTCGAGCAATCGCATCGCGATGCCCCAAGCTGCGCACATCTAAGGGCCACTTGGTGTATGAAAGACCGCCAGCCAGATCACAACTAAGGTCTCGAAAACCCATACAAAGACATGATATTATAAACATACACGTAGCACACATGCCTTGTATGAACAGTAGGTATCATTGCAATTCTCTACAAAGTATACATTTTATTGACAACTCTTACAGAGTGCACACAGAGATCACAAGTATGTGATCCAGCATTACAACACAAGCGGAAGCAAAGTATGTCTGAGTACAGACAATTTTAACAAATGGCTTAAGAAGCCTTATTTAAACACAAGCCCTCCACGAGGGAACCAGTCGTCTGACTGGGACTAGACTAGCTTGATCTTCAGTCGTCCAGCTCGATGAAGAAGCCACCTTCGGGGTCAGTGGGTTCATCTAAAACATAGATTAAGAAAACGTGAGTACAAAGTTGTACTCAGCAAGACTTACATAGGAGCTATACTACTCATGCACATGTATCAAGGTAAAGGGAGGTGGGGTTTCACTTGCAGAAGTGCCAGCTTTGACTTGGCTAGTCTTGAACTACGAGTACCAGACTTTGAGGTAAGGAGCGTACACGAGTCCACTACTTTCTCCAATCAATTACACCACTATGGTGCCTTCCTCGACTTCCCCACGAGAAAGCACACCATAGCACTCACACTTATCTTGGTGTGTTTTAGAAGTATCCAGTTCAAGTTGTCTAATAATCAAGCTAAGCTTTCCAAGTAGTCCTTAACCGCGGACGCGACTATTCGAATAGTTTTGTTAACCCTGCAGGGGTGTACCGCTACACACACATGATCATCATTTACCGCCTTTGTACTCGACACCGTTCAAGAAGTGTCGGCGAGGATGCTCACCACAACTGTTACCTCATAGCCAATCTAGTCCGAGAAAGCCGCCTACCTGGGTTGGCTACCACTATCGTGAACCCGGCCGGTTTACCGAAGTGGACCCAAGTGATGTGTGCGTGGTGCATAAGCCGGTCTCGGGTGAGCCGTTCTCTCACTTAGCAGCCAGGCCACAAACCTACCAGAACTCCGAACTATTGCGACATCTGGACATCGAAAGGGATGAGTTAGTAAGCTGAGAGGGGTCAGTGAGCCCAATGTGTGGTTGTACTCTTCATCTTGGATCACCACACAAGAACTCGGACTTAGGGCGGTGTTCAACGAGACAACCCACCGTGTACTCCTACACAGCCTCTCATCGTTCACCTTGTATTAGGGTAGATTCACCAACACCTTTCTACCATCATCATCATCATGATCACTACCATCCCGACTCACATAACAGTATCAACATGGTATCATTCTAAGCATGCAATAAGCAGTAACAATTGCAGGGGCCACATGATATCAATCAACTCCTACAGTTGCTAGGATTGTGGTTTGCCTACTACTGTGACAAATGATAGGTCATGCAAAGGAATGGGTTCATCTATGCGGTAGAAACGTAGCATGGTAATCATCCTATACAATGCATAAGCGAGACATGAGAGGGATTTTATCGACATGATCAATGGGGGTTTGCTTGCCTTGCTGACGAGGTTCGGGTTCGGGGTCTTCAACGAAGGGGGCAGCCTCCGGTTCCGGTTCCACCTCTACTCGACAAACAACAAACAAGGTAGAAAAGTAAATACAATGCACAAACACATGGTTGAAGGTTGAAACTTGATGTATATGTTTCTGATGTGTTTGGGCAATTCCATTTAAATGGAGTATATTGCAAATTGAATTGCAAATTCAAACTCCAATTTGAATTCAATATAGTCAAGTTGCATATGACATTGTTTGATCAAGTTAAACCATTTTGAAATGGTTATGATATGCCTCTGATGTGTGTTTGAAATGTAGTATGTTGATATGGTTCAGAATGCAAAAGCATTTGAAAAGAATTTGAATTAATTCCATTTAAAACAAATAGCAAATGCTACTGATCACATTTTAAATTCAACTCAAACATGGTTGAAAGTTGGATATTTGGATAGATTATTTTCTCCTGATCATTTTCATATATTATTTGTTAAATTTGGAGTTGATATGAATTTTCTATGAATTTCCAAAGTTTCAGCCTTTTTCTGGAATTTTTGGAATTTCTCTGATTTAATTAAATGATTTAACTGGTTTACTGCGTCAGCACTGCGCCAACATGGCGTCAGCAGGGGCTGACCAGTGGGGCCGGGGTGTCAGTGGGGGGGTTAATTAACCCGGTTAGTTAAACTAACCAGGGGGTTTAGTTAGTGGCCTTGGGCCCACGGGACAGCGTCACTAGGGGGGGGATTAGCGCGGGGTTAAAGCTTAACCCACCAGCGGCTTGACGCCGGTGGCCTGGCCACGGCGGCGCACACGGGGAGGGTGCTCCCGGCCACCAAATCGCACGCCGAGACCACCAGAAGGTAGCCCTCGAACGCGCGCTTCACCTAGGCGAGTCGGGTGACCATGGGGAGGCCCGACGTGACGGCGGCGACCTGAACGGCGGTGGTCCGAGGCACGGTTGAGAATGGGATCAAGCTAGGGGGCTCTTCATGGCGCTGGGCTAGTCGGGATCGAACCAGAATAGCTCGGCGAAGACGATGGACATGGCCTCGGGAACAATTTCTTAACGGAGAGTCGCCGTCGACGAGAACGGCGGCGCTGCTCTTCTTTGCTCATGGTGGAATGAGATAGAGGAAGAAAAGGTGGCCGTGGCTTGAGGGGAAAGACGCATGGGCTCACCACGGATGCGACGGGGTGGCTAGCGGGCTCGGAGAAGCTTCGGTGGCGGCGAATCGAAGAGCTCGAGCTCCGGCGGCCGACGGTGATCCGATGAACCTGGCGTCGCTTCTAGTCCAAATTGGACCTCCTGCTTCTGCTAGTCGACGAAGACGAGGACGGGGAGGAGGATGGACACACCAGCTTGAGCTCTAGGTGACGTTGGCTGCGAGTTCCATGGCCATGGCCAGCGGCTGCTCTCGGTGAAGCTTGCGGGAGAGATGGAGAGGGGTAGATGGGCACTGCAATGAGGGGAAATCGGTGCACGGTGCAAAGGGGGTTCTCCAGGACACCGAGGGGAGGACACGGGGGCTCTGGAAGCTTGAAGGCGTCGAGGTGGCGTCCACGGCTGCTCGGCCTCTCCAGCGAGCTGCTTTGAGGCGTGGGGAGAGGAAGAAGACCCTGCTGCCCCTGGTGGGCTGGGCTGGGCCAGGTAAGTGGGCCAACAGGCCAGAAGCCAGGTAAGTTTTTTCCTTTTTCTTTATGTTTTTCTTTTCTGTCTTTTTTTTGGCTAGCAAAATAAATACCTAGCCATTTTCTAAAATGCTGAAACTTTTTATATGGCCTCATAACAATATAGACTAGCCACTTATCAAGTTTGGCACTTTTAAAATTCAAATAATTTGAATCTTAACTCAAATAGGGGTTTTTGATTAATTCCAAGGCACTGTTTGAATATTTGAAAAATCCATGAGCCTGGGATGGGTCCCACATCACTTGATATATGATCACACTCAATTATAAGACTTTTCAAAAATCTAACATGAATTTTTGGAGAAGATTTTTATCTGGCCTTTTGAATTAATTCATCTGGGGGGGTTTCTTCTCCCATTTTGCTTTTGAATTTAATTTCAATGATTTCTTTTGAAATTTTTGAGATGAATGCAAGTGACTTTGATCCTAGCACATTACCTAACAGAGGGTTCTGACAACTCGCCCCCACTCAACAGAATCTCGTCCCGAGATTCAGAAGTCTGCGGGAGGAAGGGGGGATACTCGGCACTGAGACGATATTCTCTTTCCCACGTAGCTTCTCTCTCTGAGTGGTGTGACCATTGCACTTTCAGAAACTTAATCTTCTGACGACGAGTGACACGCTCTGCGGAATCAAGAATACGAAGGGGGTATTCTCGATAAGAAAGGTCATCTTGGAGATCAAGCGTTTCATGGTCGACTTCGCGGATGGGGTCCTTCAAGCAACGCCTGAGTTGGGACACATGGAATACATCATGTACTCGGGAAAGGTGCGGGGGTAGTTCAAGTTGGTAGGCAACTTCTCCACGTTTAGCTAGAATGCGGAAAGGTCCGATGTAACGTGGGGCCAACTTGCCTTTGATACCGAAACGTTGGGTTCCCTTCAGAGGAGTAACCCGAAGGTAAGCCTTCTCATCCAGATTGTAGCTCTCTTGCCTATGATGACGATCATAGTAGCTCTTCTGACGAGACTGGGCTGCTTTCAATTGATCACGAACAATGCGAACTTGCTCTTCTGCTTCCTTGATCATGTCCGGTCCAAAGAATTGTCTTTCACCGGTTTCTGACCAGTTTAAAGGTGTTCGACATCGTCGTCCATATAGGAGTTCAAAAGGAGCCATGTTCAGACTAGATTGAAAACTATTGTTATAAGCAAATTCGGCAAATGGAAGAGATTTCTCCCAATTCTTTCCGAATGAGATAACACAAGCTCTGAGCATGTCTTCAAGAATTTGGTTAACCCTTTCGACTTGACCGCTAGACTGAGGATGGAAAGCTGTACTAAAGGAGAGATGAGTTCCCATAGCATTCTGAAAGCTTCCCCAAAATCTAGAGGTGAAAAGGCTACCACGATCAGAATTGATCTCCAAAGGAACACCGTGAAGGGATACAATTACAGAGACGTACAAGTCCGCTAACTGGCTAGCAGTTATAGACTCGCGAACTGGAAGGAAGTGAGCAACTTTGGAAAGCCTATCTATGACAACGAAGATGGCGTCGTTTCCTTTCTGGGTTTTTGGAAAGCCGATGATGAAGTCCATACCGACTTTTCCCATTTCCACTCTGGAATAGGCAAAGGTTGAAGTGTACCAGGAGGTCTTTGATGTTCTGCCTTAATGTGACGGCAAACATCACATTTGGCAACAAATTGAGCAATGTCTCTCTTCATCCTGGTCCACCAAAATCTCTGGCGTAGATCTCGGTACATTTTTGTGCTACCGGGATGAATTGAGAGGGGTTTGTCATGGGCTTCTTTGAGGATGAGTTGCCTTAGTTCCCTATTCTTAGGTACTACCAAACGATTTCCAAAGAATACCGTTCCCTTGCTATCTGTGGAGAAACATTTAGCAACTCCACTAGCAATGTTCTCCTTGATCCGGCGAACACCTCGTGCACGCCTTTGGGCAACTATGATTAGATCCTCAAGAGTTGGTTTCGCCACCAAGGTAGAAAGATAGCCATGAGGAACAATCTGAAGATTGAGCTTGCGAAATTCCTCATGAAGAAGTGGTTGATACTGTTGTAACATAAGGTTGTTACAATACGACTTACGACTTAGTGCATCAGCCATGACATTGGCTTTGCCTGGGGTGTAAGAAATTCCTAAGTCATAATATTTTATCAACTCAATCCAGCGACTTTGCCTGAGATTAAGATCTGGCTGGATGAAAATGTATTTGAGGCTTTGGTGGTCGGAATAGATCTCACAACGATTACCAAGGAGGTAATGTCGCCAAGTTGTTAGGGCATGAACTACGGCAGCGAGTTCAAGGTCATGGGTAGGATAGTTCTCTTTATGTGGCCGCAACTGGCATGAAGCATAAGCTACAACATGTCTATCTTGCAGAAGTATGCATCCTAACCCTTGCCGTGATGCGTCACAATAGATCTCGAAATCCTTTTTGGTGTCTGGGGGTGCAAGTACGGGTGCAGAAGTCAATCTTCTTTTTAGCTCTTGAAAGCTGTCCTCACACTTGGGAGTCCATAGGAATTTCTTATCTTTCTTGAGGAGTTCAGTTAGAGGCTTTGCAACTTTAGAAAAGTTCTCGACGAAGCGACGACAATAGCTGGCTAGGCCAAGAAAACTCCTAACTTGCTTAACCGATTCAGGTGGAGTCCAGTCAAGGACGGCCTGAACTCTCTCGGGATTCACAGCAATGCCTTTTGCAGAAATCACGTGGCCTAAGTAGGTCACTTCTGGTAGCCAAAATTCACACTTGGAGAATTTAGCATACAGGCGATGCTCTCTAAGTTTCATCAATACTAGCCTTAGGTGTTCGGCATGTTCTTCTTCGTTCTTCGAGTAGATGAGAATGTCATCGAGATAAACCACAACAAATTTATCTAAGTACTCCATGAAGATCAAATTCATCATGCGTGAGAAAGTGGCGGGGGCATTGGTTAAACCAAAGGACATGACGGTGTACTCGTAAAGACCATAACGAGTAGTAAAAGCCGTTTTGGGAATGTCCTCGTTTCGGATTTTGATTTGATGATACCCTAATCTCAAATCCATCTTGGAGAAGACAGAGGATCCTGCAAGTTGATCATAAAGATCATTGATCCTGGGCAGTGGGTACTTGTTCTTTATCGTCGCTAAATTTAGCGGGCGATAGTCTACGCACATCCTTTCTGTTCCATCTTTCTTCGTTACGAACAGAAGGGGGCAACCCCATGGCGATGAGCTAGGGCGGATGAAGCCTTTTTCCAACAAAGCTTCCAGTTGGGTTTTAAGCTCAGCTAACTCACGTGGGGCCATTTTGTAGGGACGTCTAGAAATTGGTGCGGTTCCTGGCACAAGATCCACTATAAACTCTACACATCTGTCGGGTGGCATTCCCGGCAGCTCTTCAGGAAAGACATCCGGGAAGTCACGAACCACCGGAACATCTTCAAGGTCGGGAAGGGGAAGTACATTCAAAGAATGCACTTGGGTTCTTGTTCTGGGTGAGGTGTAGTTGACGGTCTTGCCTGAAGGGTGGGTGAGTTTCACTGATTTGCCTTTGCAATCTAGGTAGGCATTCTGTCTTGATAGCCAATCCATGCCAAGGATGACATCAATATCTGAAGATCTGAGGGCTATGAGGGAAGAAAGGAATACTAAACCCTCAATTGCAATTTGATTACCGTGGCTTACTCTATTAGTTTGCCATCTTGACCCTGGATTTTGAATAATCATAGGGGTGGACAATTCAACAAAGGATATCTCATGACGAAGTGCATAACTTTCCGACATGAATGAATGAGATGCTCCTGGGTCGAAAAGAACGGAAGTAGGAACATAATTGACTGGGAGCGTACCAAGAATGACGTCAGTGGTGTCGTCAGTCTCTTCGGTGGCAATCTGGTTCACACGTCCACGAGTGGCGGGAGGAGTTGGTTTGGTGGTGTAGACCTTCTGGGGGGGGGGCTTGCCACGACCATTGTTGTTGCCTCCGGCACGGGGTGGAGCATTCTGATTCTGGAGCTGGTTATTGGGACACTCACGAGAGTAGTGGCCTGCCTGACCACACTTGTAACAGGCTCCAAAGACAGTGCGTGGAGCTGGATTATTTGGTGGAGCTGGGTGGAACTAAGCTGGTGGACGAGGCGCCACATAGGATGGCCTCGGTGGGTTGTTCTGGCGGAACATACTGTTGGGGATCCAGATCTTGCGCTTATGAGAGCCTGAACTGGATGAACCATCGTCCCTAGGGTGTTTGCGAAAGTCGTTGGGGGTGTTCATGTCCTCTGCCTTGATGGCCTTGTTGACAAGGACCTGGAAGGTGGCAAAGTCATGTAGGTTGAGCTCACGACGGAGTCCGGAATTGAGTCCACGACGGAACCTTTCCTGCTTCTTGGCGTCGGTGGAGACTTCTTCAGTAGCATAGTGAGCCAGTCGGTTGAACTCACGACTAAACTCGTCAACGGTCCTCCTGCTTTGGCTGAGGTTGCAGAACTCTTCACGCTTGCGGTCCATAAGACCCTTTGGAATGTGGTGCTCGCGGAAGGAAGTGCAGAATTCATCCCAAGATGCGGGCGGTCCAACGGGACGCATGTTCAGGAAGTTCTCCCACCAAGAGCTAGCTGCACCCTCAAGGTTATAGGTGGCATAGAGGACCTTGTCGCCATCTGCAACATGGCCTGCTTGTAGCTTCCTCTCGATGCTGCGAAGCCAGTCATCGGCGTCAAGGGGCTCGGTGGAGTAACTGAAAACCGGGGGATGAAGCCGGATGAAGTCGTTCAGAGACACCAACTTGTTGCGCTGCTGAGTGGTGTTGCGGGCAATGACCTCCAGCAAATGGTGAGAGTCTCGGCGGTTCCTCTCAACCTCCATCAGAACCTGAGCCATCGTGGGTGGGGGTGGAAGGTTGCCTTCCTCCTGTTCATTCCCACGACCCTGGTTACGACCAAGCTGGCCACGGGTTCCTTGAGACATCCTGAAGGTGAAAACCAAAGTCAAACAGAGTTGATTTGAAGAGTCTAATCAAGGTATTGAAGTACTAGAAGGATTACAGAGCAAAGGAAGTAATCATCTTGACAACATGGTGATAAAAGCATTCAAGCCATATATTCACAAGCTGTCATACAAACCATACATCGTTTTAGTACAAGCACCAAGCTAATACAAACGTGATGAAGATGATACATCCTTCAGAGGCACTCTGACTTCCTATACATTATTTATCTAAGCCTCTGGAACTTAGACACCTTGCGTACAATATACTAAGATACTACTACATCCTCACTAAGTAAGACCACAGGCGGTCTCACTCATCTCCATCTCCATAGTAGTCCTCGTAAAAGTTACCCGCGTATCCCGGTAGCTGAAGGTGACCATCGGAAAACACGGAGGCCTGTGGACCCTGATATCTATTTGGGCAAGGATGGGGCCTAGGTCCAGCGTAGGGTGGAAGCAAAGGACCACGGGGTGGAAAAATGCCTCCAATCTCGGGCCAAGCCACTCGAGAAGGCATCTGAGTCCTCACAGGGTAGATAGCATCATACTCGACTGATCCAACACTCACGAAGGGTGCCAAGAGTGTCAATGCTCGATATAGACGAACACGGGTGGCGTGAAGCTCAAAACGGAGAGCGCGTGCATCACGATCTCGATCACTAGCAAACCTAGCAGTCATCTGAAGTACTGGATCTTCTGCAGAGTGATCTGAGTAGAGTCCGGTGTAATATCCCTCTTCTCCTGGAAGTGCAGCAGGGATATAGCGGAACGAGGTCTCTCTCAGCATAGTGTGCTCCTCTCTCAGCAGGGTAATACATGAGTATGCAGCATCCTGCAAAGCCATGTTCTCAGTCATGCCAATGCCACGTCCAAAGTGGATAGGCTGAGTGACTCCATTGTGGTGCGGGTAGATCCTGACAATGCAGTGGAACTGGGTCTGGTTGAAGTCAAGGAACTGCTCCTCAACTGTGTACTCAGGATACCATCGATATCCCACATAGGACATCATCTCGATCAACGTGGCGGGATGGCCACGCACACCGAGGCACCTGGTCAAACGAACAATCTGCTAAGGGGGAAGATCCGCCATCTGAAACAGAAAGAAGGAGTTTGCAAATGCATCAGATTATGAGATAAACCTGGAATGACTCGGACAGCATAACGGCTGTAATTGCAAGAAAAAGACAATTTCTTACAACATGGAAACAACAATTACATACGATGTAATAAATCAGCGAGCATAACCACTCTAACCAACTGAACACAACTTTCCTACGGCTACAAGGAAGCAAACAAGGAGATGTTCTAGTCAGACAGAGGAGAGCCTAGTCCTATCTTCCCGTAGAATAAGATGAGGGTGACTCAGAACTCAGAACGAAGGGGGTAAGGAGAAAAAAGAAGCCTTACGTTGTTCCCTTATATACCCAGAGTAACTATATAACTATAGAAGGCTAGACTCGACTTCGGCCAAGGCTGCTAGTCCTACAGTCAGTCCTGCTCTGATACCAAGTCTGTCGGGACCCGGGGTTAGCGTATGCAAGTCCCTCTACGACATAATCATATGGAGAGCCGAGAACCGTACCCACTTGTCTAAGCAGACAAGGCCAAGCACAGAACATTCTCGGAAAGCATCGTACGTGAGAGGCATCCCATCCAGGCCGGATGATCAACTGAGATGGGTCCTCATCGTCCGCACACAAGTCTAATGATATGGGTGATGAATTCCCATATTCAAAGACAAGTCGCCTCAACCATACTATCGACTATCTCATAACTCTTACATAGACTTACTCCAGCCCGATCACTTAGTCGGGGTCTAGGGCGGGCTCGATCATACCACAAAGTGTGCATGAGACGGAGTCTCGAGCAATCGCATCGCGATGCCCCAAGCTGCGCACATCTAAGGGCCACTTGGTGTATGAAAGACCGCCAGCCAGATCACAACTAAGGTCTCGAAAACCCATACAAAGACATGCATGTTATAAACATACACGCAGCACACATGCCTTGTATGAACAGTAGGTATCATTGCAATTCTCTACAAAGTATATATTTTATTGATAACTCTTACAGAGTGCACACAGAGATAACAAGTATGTGATCCGACATTACAACACAAGCGGAACCAAAGTATGTCTGAGTACAGACAAGTTTAAAAAATGGCTTAAGAAGCCTTATTTAAACACAAGCCCTCCACGAGGGAACCAGTTGTCTGACTGGGACTAGACTAGCTTGATCTTCAGTCGTCCAGCTCGAAGAAGAAGCCACCTTCGGGGTCAGTGGGTTCATCTAAAACATAGATTAAGCAAACGTGAGTACAAAGTCGTACTCAGCAAGACTTACATAGGAGCTATACTACTCATGCACATGTATCAAGGTAAAGGGAGGTGGGGTTTCACTTGCAGAAGGGCCAGCTTTGACTCCAGTTCAAGTTGTCTAATAATCAAGCTAAGCTTTCCAAGTAGTCCTTAACCGCGGACGCGGCTATTCGAATAGTTTTGTTAACCCTGCAGGGGTGTACCGCTACACACACATGTTCATCATTTACCGCCTTTGTACTCGACACCGTTCAAGAAGTGTCGGCGAGGATGCTCACCACAACTGTTACCTCATAGCCGATCTAGTCCGAGAAAGCCGCCTACCTGGGTTGGCTACCACTATCGTGAACCCGGCCGGTTTACCAAAGTGGACCCAAGTGATGTGTGCGTGGTGCATAAGCCGGTCTCGGGTGAGCCGTTCTCTCACTTAGCACCCAGGCCACAAACCTACCAGAACTCCGAACTATTGCGACATCTGGACATCGAAAGGGATGAGTTAGTAAGCTGAGAGGGGTCAGTGAGCCCAATGTGTGGTTGTACTCTTCATCTTGGATCACCACACAAGAACTCGGACTTAGGGCGGTGTTCAATGAGACAACCCACCGTGTACTCCTACACAGCCTCTCATCGTTCACCTTGTATTAGGGTAGATTCACCAACACCTTTCTACCATCATCATCATGATCACTACCATCCCGACTCACATAACAGTATCAACACGGTATCATTCTAAGCATGCAATAAGCAGTAACAATTGCAGGGGCCACATGATATCAATCAACTCCTACAGTTGCTAGGATTGTGGTTTGCCTACTACTGTGACAAATGATAGGTCATGCAAAGGAATGGGTTCATCTATGCGGTAGAAACGTAGCATGGTAATCATCCTATACAATTCATAAGCGAGACATGAGAGGGATTTTATCGACATGATCAATGGGGGTTTGCTTGCCTTGCTGACGATGTTCGGGTTCGGGGTCTTCAACGAAGGGGGCAGCCTCCGGTTCCGGTTCCACCTCTACTCGACAAACAACAAACAAGGTAGAAAAGTAAATACAATGCACAAACACATGGTTGAAGGTTGAAACTTGATGTATATGTTTCTGATGTGTTTGGGCAATTCCATTTAAATGGAGTATATTGCAAATTGAATTGCAAATTCAAACTCCAATTTGAATTCAATTTAGTCAAGTTGCATATGACATTGTTTGATCAAGTTAAACCATTTCGAAATGGTTATGATATGCCTCTGATGTGTGTTTGAAATGTAGTATGTTGATATGGTTCAAAATGCAAAAGCATTTGAAAAGAATTTGAATTAATTCCATTTAAATAAAATAGCAAATGCTACTGATCACATTTTAAATTCAACTCAAACATGGTTGAAAGTTGGATATTTGGATATATTATTTTCTCCTGATCATTTTTCATATATTATTTGTTAAATTTGGAGTTGATATGAATTTTCTATGAATTTCCAAAATTTCATCCCTTTTCTGGAATTTCTGGAATTTCTCTGATTTAATTAAATAATTTAACTGGTTTACTGCATCAGCACTGCGCCATAATGGCGTCAGTAGGGGGCTGACCAGTGGGGCCGGGGTATCAGTGGGGGGGTTAATTAACCCGGTTAGTTAAACTAACCAGGGGGTTTAGTTAGTGGCCTTGGGCCCACGGGTCAGCGTCACTAGGGGGGGGGATTAGCGCGGGGTTAAAGCTTAACCCACCGGCGGCTTGACGCCGGTGGCCTGGCCACGGCGGCGCACACGGGGAGGGTGCTCCCGGCCACCAAATCGCACGCCGAGACCACCGGAAGGTAGCCCTCGAACGCGCGCTTCACCTAGGCGAGTCGGGTGACCATGGGGAGGCCCAACGTGACGGCGGCGACCTGAACGGCGGTGGTCCGAGGCACGGTTGAGAATGGGATCAAGCTAGGGGGCTCTTAACTAGGTCTTCATGGACATGGCCTCAGGAACAATTGCTTAACGGAGAGTCGCCGTCGACGAGCACGGCGGCGCTACTCTTCTGCGCTCATGGTGAAATGAGCTAGAGGAAGAAAAGGTGGTCGTGGCTTGAGGGGAAAGACGCATGGGCTCACCACGGATGCGACGGGGTGGCTAGCGGGCTCGGAGAAGCTTCGGTGGCGGCGAATCGAAGAGCTCGAGCTCCAGCGGCCGGCGGTGATCCGATGAACCTGGCGTCGCTTCTAGTCCAAATTGGACCTCCTGCTTCTGCTAGTCGACGAAGACGAGGACGGGGAGGAGGATGGACACACCAGCTTGAGCTCTAGGTGACGTTGGCTGCGAGTTCCATGGCCATGGCCTGCGGCTGCTCTCGGTGAAGCTTGCGGGAGAGAAGGAGAGGGGTGGATGGGCACTACACTGAGGGGGAAACGGTGCACGGCGCAAAGGGGGTTCTCCAGGACACCGAGGGGAGGACACGGGGGCTCTGGAATCTTGAAGGCGTCAAGGTGGCGTCCACGGCTGCTCGGCCTCTCCAGCGAGCTGCTTGGAGGCGTGGGGAGAGGAAGAAGACCCTGCTGCCCCTGGTGGGCTGGGCTGGGCCAGGTAAGTGGGCCAACAGGCCAGAAGCCAGGTAAGTTTTTCCTTTTTCTTTCTGTTTTTCTTTTCTGTCTTTTGTTTTGGCTAGCAAAATAAATACCTAGCCATTTTCTAAAATGCTGAAACTTTTTATATGGCCTCATAACAATATAGACTAGCCACTTATCAAGTTTGGCACTTTTTAAAATTCAAACAATTTGAATCTTAACTCAAATAGGGGTTTTTGATAATTCCAAGGCACTGTTTGAATATTTGAAAAATCCATGAGCATGGGATGGGTCCCACATCACTTGATATGTGATCACACTCATTTATAAGACTTTTCAAAAATCTAACATGAATTTTTGGAGAAGATTTTTATCTGGCCTTTTGAATTAATTCATCTGGGGGGGTTTCTTCTCCCATTTTGCTTTTGAATTTGATTTCAGTGATTTCTTTTGAAATTTTTGAGATGAATGCAAGTGACTTTGATCCTAGCACATTACCTAACAGAGGGTTCTGACATTTCCATGCAACGGATGCACATATGAGCTAAGAAAATCTCTCCAATGGAACTAGTGGGGGTGCATCCAACTTGCTCGCTCATGAAGACCTAGAGCTCTTTTGAGGAGGCTCATCCTTGGAATATGCAAGCCAAGTTCTATAGTGTGAAGGTCCCCACATAGCTATATGCATGTATGATCATCTCTATGGAGTACAAGAATAAGAGGGAGTACTAGTGTGGATCTTTCAAAAGGATAGTAGTGTTGCCCCTTTCTCTCTTTTTATTTCCTTTTTCTCTTTTTCTATTTTTTGTATTTTTTGGTGGCCTCAATGGCTCTTTCTATTTAACTCTCATTTTTCCTCTTTGGATCTTTTAGTTTGTCCACTTTGGGATCTTTTCCTCACTTAAGGGCAACACTCTAATTTACAATAGGGTATAGAAGATCTTTCACACTCTACAAGGTACTGAAACATAAAGAAGATGTAGCTATCATGATGTATGCAATGTATGTCTCTTGCAGTGTACCAGGAACATGTATGACATGAAGATCAAGTCATGAAGAGGTGGATGCTGCATGGCAATATATCTCGGAAAGGCTATGGAAGTGCATTGATAGGTAGGTATGGTAGCTATTTTGAGGAAAGTTATAGGGAGGTTTATCATGACAGAGCGTATCATGCCAAGGGTTTTGTAAGGCCCGATATGCGGTACTGTTCCAGATCTAGATGTTTCCATCCAGATCTAGGGACGAAGCACATATCGGTCCCACCGCGACATATGACGAAGTCATATGCCCCGGATTTCCAACATGATATCACAACATTACAGATACAGGATACAACATCTCATACAATCGGCATACAACTGCCTTAATACAATACAACAACGGAAGATACATGTCTGAGTACAGACTACAAGCAAATGCCTACTGACAAAGAGAAAAACATCGATCCCCATAACCACACGGGTCCAGGCCCTCCGCTGGGATCTGCCTAACTAGTCTTCGTCGAGTCTCCACGTGAAACGTTGATCACCATACCTGTTGTCGATCAAGAACCCTGAAAAGAGTTTGGGGGTAGTATCATGAGTACAAAAGTACTCAGCATCCAACTGTAGTGGTCATCTGACCCAGCAAGGACTTCATCACTCATCATTCTAGGACAACTAGTAGTTTACGGTAAGGATGGGGTAAGTGGTGAGGTTGCTTCCGCACTAGCATTTATGAAGTGGCTAACGATCTAGAGAGTAAGATAAGAAGCCAAGCATTCGATGAGAAATTGCCTCCAACAAGTCTTGCTATTAACTACTTACGCAAACATAACACCTATCCTATCCTTGTCCTCCTCTTCGCATCCCGACGAAGAAGAAGCAGTCAAGGCACACACACACGTTGATCAAGTTTATTAAGATTATCTCAGTTGTTGTTGTCTATGAACAAGGAGTAGGTCTCAAGTCGTCCATAACCGTGGACACGGCTTCTCAAAAAGATTTAACCCTGCAGGGGTGTACCAACTGCCCATTACAAGGCTCTGCACGCACGCCCATCTCTCTCAGTTGCTACCCATGATAGGCAACCATTTTATGATTTAGTCCCAAGAGATCCGGAACGACAGGTCCCTCTAACTAACAACGCACAAATTCGGGTGGCCCCCGGGGAGTCGACACCCAATCCAAAGGCCGACCACGCTATCGGATCAGACTCTTCCGGCTGGACGAGGTCGGGTTAGCTACCCAAACAGATGTGGGCAGCCCCCTAGCTTCCAGGTGTGGAACAACAAAGAAACCATGTCTCCGGTGGCCCGAGTTGTTTTAAAAACTGCTGGGAGCTCACCAGTCACACCAACGGTTTTCAAATGGTAAAACCAGCTTGGGCCACCTCTAGAAATGGTTGAAGCTAGGTAGGTAAGAAAAGGGGACCCCATAAAATCCCACACGCGGTTAGGCACGCTCAGTCTTAAAACCAATACCCGGAACTCGGATCCTAGGTGACTCGAATGGAACAAAGCGTCGGGGCGGGATAGCTTAGACCTTCCATCCTTCGTCGAGTATAGTCAACATTATAATAATCATATCATCAACAACAATATAACAATGTGATATCCCAAACCCAGGAGTAACAGGAGGTAACATCGTAGCATCCTAAGCATGCATACTAAGCAGGGGCTGAGCAACGAGCAATAGTAACATAGCAGTACATGGTTTGCTGGGAGGGGACATGGCTGTATCGGTTTGAAACAGGCCGTAAACATGTGGTAGGATCAAACATCGAACCTAACCTAGAATAGCATGCAAACCGCTGGTTGAAATAGAATGGATCATAAGTAATGTATAGTCGTTGCCTGTTGATAAGTCGGGTTCCGAAGGTGTAGTTGATCGCAAGCTCGCATCGTCTCCGAAGGTACCCGCGGAAGCACATAAGACGGTAAACACTGGAAATCAATCAACGAGCAAGCATCTATTACTACGGAGCAAACATGAGCAAGCATCAACAAGAAGGCATCACGAGACATCGCACCTACCGTCGAGAGCGGTTACTAACAGGTTAAGTGGAGTACTCGTCACACACGACGATACCGCACATTTAGAAAGGTTCAAATTGTTTAGCTACAGGTGATCAACAAAGTTGTTAACATGGAAACTCAAGCAAGCATGGCATAGCACACAAACATGTCAAGAGGTGAAGCACAAAGTAAACTATCTATGCTAGTCAATTTAAGTGAGACACATCCTAAACATGGCATAACACTAAGTGCCGCACGATGATTAAAACATTTGGTACTGTTCTGTCCTAAAACATATTTTAGGTTGGTTAATAGCAGGAAACAACAACATAAACACAAAATACACGAAAAACTAATCAAGGTACATATAAAGAACACCCCAAACGGAGTTACGGTTAAAAAGATATAAGCAAAACAAGTTACGGGCACAATCTGCCAACATCAGGAAGCACACTTTAGAGAAATGCATAACCAGGATAACCAATGCAAACATGATCACAAATGATATGAGCTAAAGTAGACATGATAGGGAAGGCATGGAAAAAAATAATCATGCAATTAGGCATCATAGATCAAAAGATATTAAGCATGCAACATGGCATCGGAACGCTACAGACTTAGAGAAAAACAGAGGTGGCTGTCAAAAACAGCAGCATAGCAACTTTGGAGCTAAAAATATATATGACTAGCAAGCATATCATGGCAATGCAATACATGTAATGGAAGTAGACATGATGCTTAACAATATGCAATTGGAATCACTCAATTCCGATAAACGGTTTTACACTCCAGTGTTAGTTAAGCTATTTATTTAATCCAGTGATTAACTTAAGTCATAGGGCCCACAGGTCAGTGACTCTAACAATTAACTAAATAATTAAAACTGGCCTAGGGCCCACATGTCATTGCCTCAGGTTTATTAATCAGGGGTGTTATTTCTGGTTAGCATATAGATTAGCCACTAATCTAGTTACTTAGCGCCCGGGCCCACGTGTCAGGGGGTCAACCCACTGTGCCACGCGGGGGCACGCCGGCGGTGAGCTCAGGGGCGACGGCGAGGTCCACGGGAGGCGAGCTCCGGCGACCAAATCGGTAGCGGAGGGGTCCGTTCGAACGGGCGTTATGTCCCGCGGCTACTGGTACACGATACAGGTGCCGGGGACGGCCGACTTGATGACTATGGCGAGGCCAGCGGCGACCGGAGCCCGGCTCCACGGCGAACGACGATAGATGCAAGAAATGGAGCGCAAGATGGGGGGATTGTTCGTATGATCACTTTGAGCCAGTAGGGGGAGGCAATGGGCTCGATGGAGCTGGTATCGACGCGAATCGCCGGCGAGAAGTTCCGGCCGTGGCGGCGAGGAAGTGCGCGATTCCGGTGATGTAGCGCGTCCCGGCTTGATCCAAAGTGCTGGCTCGACGTGGAGCTCCATGGAGATTCTTCAGGACACGGTCTCAGGCGATGGGGGCCATGGTGGACACGGCGGCGCACATGCCCATGGCGACGGCGCCGTCGGGTGTGCAGAACCGGAAGGAGAGGGAGCAGTGGTGCGAGGGGTGGGGGGGGGGGATGGAGGGCCCCTAGGGTTAGGGTTCGGGGCCAGGGGGTGTAGGGCTTCTTATCCTCCAGGCTAGACCGGGGATGGCTGCCATGGCGCGGCCGCGGCCATGGCCGCCGTGGATGGCTGCCACGGGGTGGGGGTGAGCAGTGTAGGAGATGAAGTGGAGAGGGGTGGGTGGGTTGGGCTTGGTCCAGTGGGAGGTTGCGCCCTGGGCGGGTTATAGGTTTCTTTTTTTTTCTAATTTCCTTTGTGTTCTGTTTCTTTTTCTTTTATGTTTTAATTATTTTAGTATCTTTTATATTTTTGTAAAATAAGAGTGCCCACAGTCAAGAAAGATCAATTCTAAGAGAAAGGCGCCAGAGCCGCTGCTGAAGGTATGGAAAACAAGGTCTATTTTTTGGGACTTGCCGTACTGGAACATCCTCGGTGTGCCGACCAGCCTTGATGCCATGCATATCACGAATAATGTGTGCGAGAGTCTATTTTCTACCCTTCTCAACATGCCATAAAAGACCAAAGATGGGCAGAAAGCAAGGGCAGAATTGCTATCAATGGGCATCAGGGAGGAGCTTCCCGCAAACCGTCCTAATGATGATGATGATACCGACGATGATGATGATGATGATGAGCCACCGGAGGACACGGAAAGTCGTCTCAAAGGCAAAAAGGCCAAGAAGAAGAGCGAACATTACCGCCCCCCGCGTGCTTCACTTTAAGTCAGAAGGAGATCCAACAGCTAATCAACTGCAACCTAGGGATAAAACTTCCTTACGGTTTCGCGGGGAAGATCAGCAGACACCTATACTCAGCGAAGCAGAGGTTCAGCCGGATGAAGTCTCACGACTGTCACGTGCTGATGACGCAACTACTTCTGGTTGAAATCTGCGGGATCATGGTCGACCACGTCCGTCAAACGCTATTTGGCCTATGCAACTTTTTCGATGTCATCTCTCGGATATCGTTTGGCGTGAGTCAACTCAGAAGGCTACAAGAAGAGATCGTGGTGATACTATGCGAGCTCGAGATATACTTCCCGCCCTCATTCTTTGACGTCATGGTGCATCTCCTCGTCCATATCGTGGATGATATCATCCAACTCGGGCCAACGTTCCTGCATAGCATGATGCCGTTCGAAAGGATGAATGGTGTGATCAAAGGATACGTTCGCAACAGGGCTCGTCCAGATGGAAGCATAGCCCATGGCTTTCTGACCGAGGAGTGCACCTCCTTCTGCACAAATTATCTAGGCATCGATAACCCCGTTGGTCTGCCCGTCAACAGGCACCTTGGCAGACTCGCTGGATGTGGTCACCGCGAGGGTCGCCGCGAAATGCACGTCGATTCCAGGATCGACTCGCCGACTTTGAAAGAGAAAACCTAGTCGCGCTGCAACGCATTGACTTGGTCGATCCTTGGGTGGTACAACACAAAACCTCAATTGAGAAGACGTACAATGACCGAGGCCAACATTGGACAGACGGAGATGTACTCAAAGAGCACAACTCATGCTTCACGCGTTGGTTCAAGGACAAGCTCCTATCGTACCCTTCACATGAGGAATCTTCCGAGGAAGAAAAACTCATATTCGCCTTGTCACAGGGCGCCGAGCACAACCTGATGACATATCAGGCGTACGATATCAACGGCTACACATTCTACACCGAGGAAAAGGACATGAAGAGCGATTATCAGAACTCCGGGGTAACGATGGAAGCCTACACCGGTAAAGTCAAGAAACGATACTACAGAAGGATCGAGGAGATCTAGGAGCTCAGCTACGCTGGAGAGAAGGTGCCGATGTTTCGCGTCAGATGGGCCAAGAGCATCGTAAAAGAAAGCCGGTATTTCACCACCATGGTTATACCCGAAGCCAAATCCAAGACCGCGGGCGCAAACGTTACCACGAAAAATGAGCCATGGGTACTGGCTAACCAAGTGGACCAATTCTTCTTCATTACCGACCCGTCAAAGCCCAACCGTTTTGTCGTGCGGAGAGGAAAAAGGAACATCATCGGAATGGATGGAGCCACCAACGAGCAAGACTTCGACAAGTACGATGACCTGAAGATTCAAGATGACGACGACGATGATGTAGTATGATACAAATCAAGAAGAAGCAGGACCACCCTACCTAAAGGCGTTATACCATTCAAGAGAAGAAATCAAGGGGTTCCGGGGATAAATTATGCAAACGTGAAAAAAAGGGCAAAAATATTGTGAAAAGATGATAACTAATAAGATCCAATCACGACGTGTCTGTCGCGTGTGTGTGTTTGTGTGTCAGTGCCAAGCTCAATCTTTGATGATTGTTATTTCATGTCACTTGATTTCAACCATGTCATTTATGAGCATGTAAATGACTCTATTGTGATTGAGTAAAGGAGATGGTTTAAATGGTCTAATTATTAATATTTTTAATTCGAAATGGAGTAAACGAGATATTTTTATATTTAGGAATGGATGGAGTATGAAAATTGTGATGGGTTTATTTTAAAGTGTTTGGATGTTTATTATAAGGTTAAAATATTTTTTTTAAAAAGTGGGTTGCCAGGATTCGAACCTGGGTGGCTTGCTTAATGTATCCTGCAGGTACCAACCAGCAGGCTATGTAATAGGTTCTGTCCATAAGCCCACACGCAATTTATTTAACCTATTCCTACTAACGTTAATGGCGCACCCCTGAAAATTGCGCCATTGCTATCCCCATGTCAATGGCGCATATCCTCAAAAGTGTGCCATTCCTATCGCCTTACTATACCGACGCCACTAACCCCACCACACACTCTCGTGCAGACCTAAATCGATCCCCTCTCCCGCACGCTCCTTCCCCGCACACTCCTCTCAATCCCCTCTCCGCCACCGCCGTCGCCGGTCGATTACGGACAGCTCGAGCGCCTTCCCGCGCCGACGCTCCCTGTCCCGTCTCCCCCTCGGCCTCCTCTACAAATTTACCACCGCCGACCAGGCCTCCCTCCCCCGCGCGTGCCCCCTGCAGCGAACCCTAGCTCGCCGGCGCGCCGATACTGTGGCCATCTCCTGCGCCCCTGCTTCACTTGTCTGGTGCGGGTTTCCTCCCTGTCTCCGGCAACCCCTCCCCCGGTGAGTCTCTCTCCCGCTCATCCCCATCCCCCCCAGGGCATCGACCTAGGTCTAGGGTTAGGCCTAGGAGCATAATTTTCTTTATTGTCGATACTACATAATAATTTGGTCCATACCAAGAATCATTCTGATTGGGTAAATCCTATAGCAGACATCATCATAGGTAGTTTAGTTCCAAGGGGTCCATGATCAATCTTATAGGTAGGTTTTGTTCATGGTCCATGCTGATTTGGCATTTTTGTTCGGATGCCCATGTACTACTCACATGGTACCCTCCATCCTCTTGGGACCCTCACACGTTCTATTATCTATCCTCAATTGGTGGCTTCTCCAGAACTGGGACAACATGCTACTCTTTAGTTTATCACCACTAGGTAGCTAGTTGTTATGTTTATAAGACACGCAAGCAAGCACACGGCAGATGGAATGGAGGCACATGAGAGCAGGTGATGGTGGTAGATATGTTTGGTGCATAGGCACAGGTAGAGACCCCTTTGAGTGTAGATGCATATTTCCCTTTCCCTGCTGTCTCTACGCACATACATACACAAATACTGAATCATTGTGCCGGGCTGAATGACCATATTGTTGAATCTTTTGGTTTCCATGCTGCATGCTGGAATGAATGGTTGATTGGTTCGTTGTTCAATGTGATTGTTTAGAATGGGGGTGAGCACACCTGAGTGACCAACTGAACTTTACTATATGAACTGCCATGCTTGTGCTCAAACAGGTGGCTTTCGGTGCTAGTTTTGAGTTGTGCACTTCAGATACATGAGAAATACGTTCTTTGATTAGACAAACTGCTCTTTCTCTGGAATTTCATCTTTCCCCTCTGCTTTAGTCTAAAAATTGTGGGACTAGTTTATCTAAATACTCTGTTAAAACTTGTTGGATTGGTACTTTGGGAATTAGCCTGTTAGCTAGTTGCTAGTCCAATACTACTTAAGGAATTGTCACAATAAATACTTGGCAACTATGATGTCTAATGATCAATTTGGTAGCCCAGATCCTTAAGTAATTGTTTTGATCACATGCTGGGATTTTCTAACTTAGCTGCATGCATACTACAGTTACCAACTCCTAGGCTTCTCATGCATACTAATAGTTCCTATTAATTTTCAGATTGTAGGCTTAAGTGCTGAAGTTAAGTAAGCTGTGTTATAGTGAAGGAATTTGCACCTATAGATCCACTTGAGAGGTCACGTTAGCTTCCGAAGAGTATTTTGTATTTTTATTACCTGTTGTTCAATCAATCTAGTTTTGCCTTCTGTTATAAAATATGTTTCCTGCTGCTCCTACTTATTTGTAGAACGCTTCTTAGTATCTCAAACTTACATGTACTAGATGATGCCCCGCACGGTTGTTGCGAAACTTTTTTTGCAAAATATTTCACTGGAAATGTTTGGTTAAATGAAGCATGTATATTCAAAACAATAACTTTTAAACTAATATATGGATTTAATATAAATATTATAATAAAATAAAAATTCACATGCATGCATGTTGCATGTGGGTTTTTATTATGCATAGTGGCATATTGAAGTGGGTATTTCTCATGCATGTTGAATGATGAGGTGGCATGCTTGCATGTTGAGAGAAATATGCTAGTGGAGGGTGATGTGGCATGCATGATGAGGTGGAGTGTGTGTGCATGTTGAGAGAATTGGAAGTAGTGGGGAGCAACTTCTTAAGAATGTAAGATTTATTGTGTGTCAATGCAGGTGCTCTGAACTTGTTTGCTTTATCCGAAGACGTTGTATTCGGATGCTAGGTACCACTCGATTCTTCGATCATTGAGGAGATTTTACCCTAAGCAAGATAGGTATGTGACATATTCATCCCTTTGGCATGGTCATTGAGGAACCTTAAATTTCAAGGTTAATTTCAACCTTAAATTGTTGCTTCACACATAACCAAAACTAAGTGCTACTTTTATCTTCCTCACTGTCAAGAGCAAAGTGCATGCCCTTTCTTTGATTTTTATTCATATGAATTAAGCACATCACATTGCTCTTTTGAAAGGCCTTCTTATACTTCTATAGTTGCATTGTATGCTTTTGTCACTTGTCCATTGTGCACCTAGTTGTGCCTATATATATGATTGTTAATGTAGGCCCTTTTTGTGCAGGTACAAATAATGACCCCATTCTCACGAAATGTTGATTAATTTCCGTTTCGGTTGAGAATGGGTCCTAGCTCAAGAAAATTAGCAAAGGTCATGCTAAAATTTTCCGTGAATTCGTGCATGACCTTTGTTCATTTTCTTGACCTAGAAGGTGCTTTGCATGCACTTTTTCTAGTTATTTATATTGACTAGTTATTTTCTTGTTGCACATCATTCACTTGACCAAATTTTTTAAAACCTGCCTATCCTATATTAGTGGTTGTAGATGACCGACAACGATGAGGCCTCCGGTTCGCACCACCAGAAGCAATATTGGGAGATGAGAATGGACGATGATCCACAACCTCAACCCCGCTACGACGACATCGGAGATGACTCTTCTGATCAAGAGTACACAACCCCTAGCGGGGATGATTGTGGTGCTGCCGAGGCCGATCCCGCCATTGATGCTGGCAGCCAACCCACAGATGGCAGCCAACCGAAGATGCAAAAAAGGAGAGGCGCCCGAGCAAGCTAGGAACCGTCAAGGAGGAATTTACCGAAGTGGCTACAAATGGGCTTCCAACGGCGCCCAAACATTTAGTCCGTTGGTACTACGGACAACTCGGGTGCATTCTCCAGAGCACCGTCTCGATCAACACCGAGAACCTAAGGCATCCCGACCGAGAATATTTGCGCAACCTGCTCTTCACGAAGCTGCACAACCGATACAAGTTCCCTACTCAATTCGCAAACACAAACCTCTTAGGGAATAAAGTGAACAGTGCCGCCCTCACGAAGATGAGCACATCCCTTCCTACTTGGCGAACCAATGTGAAGAAAATGATTAGTAAGGGTGTTAGATACGAGAAGATCAAGGAGGAAAAAACCTTCGATCAGCGAAATTGACTACGAGGAGTTCAAGCTCAAGTGCGAGGACACCTCAACCAGTGGATCGAGTCAGTTGGGGAAAGGTATGCGGGAATTGAACTTAGGGGTCCACAGACTCGGTCCCGGCGGTTACAGAGTGGCGGAACCGAAATGGGACAATGAGGACGCGGAGCGTGCCGCGCAAGGCCTATCGCCCCTCTTCAAAAAATACGAACATAAGCCTATCGATAACTATGTCAGGGCCCGGTACAAGAGGAACCTGGTAACAGGGGAGGTTACGACGGATCCGAAGGTCCAGGAGCTTGAGCGTCTTCTGGTAAAGAATACCCCCCCCCGTTTAATTAGCTCCATATCGTTGCATTTTAAAATTAATGAAGCCAAATTTCTGAATGGTCCCCGCGTTCCTTGTGCAGGAAACTGAAAGCAGCAGCGCGGGGTCCCCACCTATCGCCCTTGGGACAACTCTTTAAATAGGGCGTTCAACACACTCAAGAAAAAGGATAAGTTTAGTAAGCCGTCGTCAGCTGGCCGTGTGTCCGGCAAAGGCTATTCCACAAAATGGTCGGACTACTATGACACTAGGCGAAAGGAGAAAAGCACTAGCAGCTCGGCGAACTAGACAGAGGCACAACTCCAGGAAAAAATTGAACAGATTCCACGCATTGTCGAAGAACAAGATGGACAGGCGCTCAACAACATGATGCCTTCCTTGTTTGTGTTCATGCGAGACTAGCTTGTGAGCGGTCAACAGGGGATGCCCCTGATTCCCAGCTTCACGGGCAGCAACTCTCACAATGCGACGGCAATGGCCGCAACGGTGTCTCCGGCGGCGGCCGCGTTGGTGTCCCTGGCGGAGGATGCGTTTGTGACCTCGGAGGGGGCCACGACTCTGTCCCCGGCTGCGGCCGCGTTGGTGTCCCCGACGACGGATGCGTTTGTGACCCCGCCGGCGGCGCCGGTATTGGAGCGTAAAACACCAACGCCCGACACCTCAGCAGGAAGCGCCCCTTCGTCACATGCCCGCCATCCGTTGGCTGTCCATCGACATTAGCCGAGCTCAACACCATCACGGTAAGTAAGCCTCGGCCGATGTATTCATCTTATTTTTCCTTTGACTGGGTATCCTTGACGCCCGACATGTTTTCGCAGGGCGCCGCCAACATTCCATGCACTCTCCTGCACTTCGTGGACGAGGAGTTGGTCGATGTTTCCGTGGGCAGAATCGTTCAACCGGGAAACCGCGTGTTCCATGGTAATCCGATGGCAACCACCGTGTATAGGGTTCAACTTGTTCGGGTGCTGGATGGCTACGATGAATTGTTACCTCCCTATCGACCCCCTGGAGTCGACGAAGAAGAAGTGATGGACCTTCTCGGCTGCTTGAGCTGGAACTTCCTTTGATCGAAGTGCCAGATTCGTTTGGGGGTGGGGAACTACTCCACCCCACCGCCAGTCGTGCCGGCGCCAAGCCTTGGCAAGACCGCTGCAACGTCGTCAGCTGATCCGGGCCACCACACCACGGACATGGATGTGGCACAAGATCGGAGCAACACCAACACCAACACACTACTTGACCGTGTCGAAGTTCTTCGAGGAACATGGTGGGTGCGAGATGGACGAGCTTTTCCCTCCTGCTTCTCAAGATCCCAACCTTGGTGCAAAGTACTCTCACCACCTATCTCGTAGCACGGAGATGAATTGCAACAATAAGCGTCGACTGTTCAGTTCTCAAGAGACGCCTCCAGCTGCCGCCTTCACCGAGGCTGAGACGTCCGCCGCGCGAAACATTTTCAGCCCCAACACACACAGGAAGGCGGTCTCTGAGCAGGTAAAGGTCCCATTACATGAGAAGCCAAAGAATAAGGGACGTGCAAGAAGGAAGAAGGGTCCAACTAATGCGAGCCAGCCGACACCGAAGATCCGTGCTCAAGACGGGCCACCAAGACCCTACAGAATCATGTCAATGCTATCAGCTGCAATGCTCGATGCTGCAACCGGTGCTATGAAGAGTATGCATGACATTGTTCTGAATACAGAGACGGGAATTCTCAGAGAGAATGATGTTGCATACCCGGTTTTCACCGCCAAGGTGACAGAGGGAAAGGGCTTTGTTGCTTGCGACATCGGACGTGTGATCTTCCTACGGTTTGATGACATCTTCTTTATGTTTCACCTTTTTCCACTGCACTACACATTCATTCTGCTATTTGCGCTCATTATGGAGATGCGGATCATTAGAGACAAGACCCCGGACATCGTTATATTTGACCCCTTCTACATGTGTGCCAAGCTCTTGTGCATCCCCGGGGACCGGCGACTCGCTAGTAATTACCTCCAAGGCGTCATTCTGCCGAACAAGGATAAGGACAACTTCCTCGTGCCTTACTTTCTCGAGTAAGTCATCCCCTCACGCCCCCGTAACATACATTAGGTTGCTTAGATTTCGGTCGTTCTTTTCCTCCTAACATCCGTGTTGTGTGAAGTGATGAAACAAAGTGCACACTCATCGCTCTAAGCCCGAAATGATCCATGGCCACGTATTTGGACCCGGACCGTGAGTCGAACAAAGACTACACAAATATCAAGAAAGTTCTCGATGAGGCTCTCTCGTGCTACTCCAAATCTGGAGGCACCTTCAAGAAGGAAGTTGTTAGGTACGACGCTCACGTGTTCACTCACGTAACAAAGTTCGCTTGCATCAAGCAGCCGCCTGGAGGTCAGAAGGATGCCTACTACGCCTTGCATCACATGCGGGCATTCGTACGGGACCAGCAGTAGCTTACACTGCTAGCTCATCTCAAGCACAGGGCCCAATGCTTGTCGGAAATCCAAGACGCCGACCTCAGACAATAATTCTTTCGCATCCAGTCAGAGTTGGCAGGAATCATCTCGGAAGATGTCCTTCGTAACACGGGGGAGTTCTACCTCAACAATCAACCGTCCAACCGTGAAATAGATACAATTCTAAGATTGCAGGCTGACGGCGATCACTCATTATGACCATCATGAAAGACGGCGGCTTCACCAACGCTCCAGCCCATGAGCGGAGTCAAAAGTCTTGATGCCCATGCGCCTAGCTATGTAGTTCTGGACTATCGACGAGAGCTCGTGTGTTGTATAAACTTTTATGAACTTGTATGTACGTATGTCTCCTTAGTTTAAACAGTCGTCATTCAACTTATATGTAATCGATGTTATTTATTACTAGGACCATGAACCGTGTGCTATTAATGTGTGTTGCTTTTCTCTTCATTTGGTCCTTAATTTTGTTGTATATGTATGTACTGCTTAAATATTATCTGTAAGTTGCTCTTAACGTTTTGTTTGTCCAGTATAAAGCAGATGTCGTCGTATGTCATGTACATTGGTAGGATTCCTGGAGTCTACGCCGATTGGGAGGATTGTCGAAGACAGGTTCACCATTTTAGCGGTAACAGTTAAAAAGGGTACCCCACAAGGGCGGAGGCGGAAGCTAGATACTCGCGCTATGTAGCGGGGGAGAGGAGGGAGCGGAGGAGGAACCGGATGAAGATCACTTTGGTCACGATGATGCTCACCGTGACCGCCACCCTCTTCTTCAATGTCATGGTAGTTTAGATATCGACTTGTAATGTGAAGAAAAACTCGCTACTCGAGACTTGTAATGTTCTAACTTTTTTCGGTATTTTGAATTCGGAGACTAATATGCTGATTTGTAATCGGAGACTAATCTTCTGTTGTATTCATAGACTAATCTTCTATTGTATTCGATAAATCTGTTGTTTATATGTGTGTTTTTTATAAATCTGTTGTTTATATCTTTTTGTAACCTGTGCAAATACAGAAATGAAAAAGAAAAAAAATCTAATATTCATAGTAATGGCGCACATATTGTACATCAGTGGCGCATGTAGAGAAACACAGCAATGGCGCACTTCCTCAAAGTGCGCGATTAGTGCCCCAGAGCACAAGACACACATGTGTTGGGAGCAGTAACATCAGTGGTGCACCTCTAGCTTTAGTAATGGCGCACTCCTAGTGCGCCATTAGTATCCGGGATAGTAATGGCGCACCAAATGTGCGCTATTACTATCACTTACTAATGGCGTGCTAGTAATGGCGCACCTAATGTGCGCCATTAATATCAAATATCAGTGCGCCATTATAGGCCTTTTTTCCAGTAGTGATGGCTTGATCTTGTGTGCATCCTTGGTACCTGATGATGCATAGAGTGTCTGCATGAGGTAGCACCCAAGTTTCACATATGTCTAAGCGTAGTTCGGAAAGGAGTGAGTTCACCTTATCTCCAATGGTGCGTGCTTGGCGCATAGTTTCTTCCAAAAGTAGCTTAGGAACTTGACGTCGCGGTCGGAGACGATGGACTTTGGCACACCATGAAGTCGAAGGATCTCCCTGAAAAAGATGTTGGCAATATGCGAGGCATCATCCGTTTTATTGCAAGGGAGGAAATGTGCCATTTTGGAGAATCTATCCACTAACAAAAATATAGAGTCCTTTCCATTCCCTGTGCGAGGCAACCCAAGAACGAAATCCGTACTATTGTGTTCCCAATGTACATGAGGGATAGGCAAAGGCATATAGAGACCATGTGATAGGGATTTTTACTTAGCCTTTTGACAAGTGTGGCATCGTTGTACAAGCTGACCCACGTCACGGTACATCTTTGGCCAAAAGAATTTGGCGTAGAGTGCAGCATAGGTCTTGTCACGACCGAAATGGCCCATAAGACCGCCGCCATGTGATTCTTGCAAAAGTAGGAGACGCAAAGAATACTCAGGAATGCAAAGTTTGTTAGCGCGCATGAGATAGCAATTATTCATATAATATGAATCCCAAGTGTTGTGTCACTTACAATTGGCAAAAGGTGTAGCAAAGAAAGGGTCATGTGCATAAAGATATTTGATGTGTTTAAATCCCACAATGTCAAATTCAATTTTAGTCGTAAGCATGCATCGTCTTGACAAGGCGTCCGCGACAACGTTGTCATTGGCCTTTTTATACATGATGATGTAAGGGAAAGACTCAATGAGTTCACTCCACCTAGCAAGCCTACGATTTAATTTAGTTTGGGACTTCAAGTATTTTAGAGATTCATGATCTGAGTGGATGAAGAATTCCCTAGGGCGAAGGTAGTGTTCCCAAACTTGTAAGACACGAATCAACGCATAGAGTTCCTTATCGTAGATAGGATAATTCAATTGTGCGCCAGAGAGTTTTTTGCTAAAGTAATCTATCGGCCGTTTATCTTGCATGAGCACACCTCCTATACCCGTGCCACTAGCGTCACAATGAACTTCAAATGGTTTATCAAAGTTTGGAAAAACAAGCAAAGGAGCATGAGTGAGGCGATGCTTGAGTTCATTAAAGGCTTTTTCTTGGGATGGACCCCAAAGGAAAGTAACATTCTTTTTTACTTAAAGCATGCAAAGGTGATACAATGGTGCTAAAGTCCTTAACAAAACGACGGTAGAAACCGGCTAGACCAAGGAAACTTCGAACTTGTGAAAGGGTGGTTGGTTGTGGCCAAGTTTTAATTGCGTTTACTTTAGTTTCATCAACTTCAATGCCATTGGAGGAAACCACAAAGCCAAGAAATATGAGTTTCGAAGTGCAAAAAGTGAATTTTTCAAGATTAACATATAATTGTTCCTTACGCAAGACTTGGAGCACTTCAAGAATATGACTAGCATGGTCCTCCCAGGATTTGCTATAAATGAGGATATCATCAAAGTAAACTACAACAAACTTGCCAATGAGATAACAAAGAACATAGTTCATAACGCGCATGAAAGTGCTAGGGGCTTCGGATATCCGAATGGCATAACAAACCATTCATAGAGACCACTCTTGGTCTTGAAGGCGGTTTTCCACTCGTCACCAACTTGCATACGTATTTTGTGATAGCCACTCTTAAGATCAATTTTTCTCAAGATGATGGCACCGGAGCTCGTCAAGCATGTCATCTAAGCGCGGGATTGGGTGTCTACAGCACACGGTAATCACTAGTACAAAACAGGTCATTAGAACCGGTTCTGGGAGGCCATTAGAACCGGTTTTGTCAACCGGTGCTAAAGGTTCGGTGCTAGAGGGTGAACCCCTTTAGAACCGGTTGCTCACGAATCAGTTCTAAAAGCTCTGCAGCCAGCCACGTGGTGGCAGGTCGGGCGCGAGGGCTCGGGAACCTTTAGCACCGGTTTGTAACACAGACCGATTCTAAAGGTTTAGAGGTTTAAGTTTTTTTAATTATTTTCTTTTTGGTTTTAATAGTTTAGGGTTTATTAATTATTTTCTTTTGGGTTTAGGATTACTGTTTATTTTACGCTATTACATAATGTACAATGGACATATATATATACATGTAGAATATCTCGTAGCTAGCTAGAACCATCATATATAGTAGAATTATCGTACCACCAACATATATATACATCATATATAGTACTAGTGCCTCACCACCGCCCCTCTTTGCTTGCCTCGAGCCCACAACAGTGGAGGGCATTTGAATATACATGCAATATACATCATATGGACAACACACCAGTTTCCTATTACATATGGTAAGGGAATTCTCCGGTCGACTTATTTATGACTTCACGAAGAAGAAATCCCGCTATTTCCTCTTTATGTCGAGTTTATCCCGCTTCTCCCAAATCTTATTATTTAGAGAAGATGATCAATATATGAATATATTACGTATGGTAAGAACAAAGTCTAGATAGTATTTACGTACCATCATTGTTCTTTGATTAATCTTTTCGGTCATATAACGAATGTTCTCCATTACGTTGTAAGCACAAGTTTCAGTCCCCGATGTCTGCCTTATACACTTCACAACAAAATAGAATTCAAACAAATTTAATAATCAAGCATATATATGATAATGGTATATTGAAACTAGAAATATAATTAAATTGAATGTTCTCTCACATATTTATCGTACTGCCACGTCAGCTTCTCCTTCCATTCACCGCGCTCGAGTTTTTTGAACTTTTCCCAAACTCTGCCGTCAAAGAAAATGAATAAAGGAGTTAATTACTTGATATAACAGAAACTTAAAGTGAACACTAAAGAAGCCTACATGTGTGATAATGATTAAAATTACCTGGCGAATGAGTTCCTAATTTCTATATACTCACTAATATCTTTACATAGTGAGTTCATTACTGTAACCATTCCTTTTTTCCATTTCAATGTCTATCAAGATGAAGTGATAGCTGCGCACACGTAAGCGGGTATCACTTATATAACAATATCGAGTAAGCAAAACTATAATTTGTAGTACAAAATAATGACACTCACTTGAAGTTGTAAGGAAATAGTATATGTTCATATGCATGTAGATCCCTCAAACTTTTAAGCAAAAGGGTCTCCGCGAATTCTGTATTATGTTTTACTGTTACTTCATGTATGATATTTGGGTCAATGAACCCAATGCCAAAGAATCCATCTTTTCTCATTTCGTACATCTTAATTCTGCGTAATACCACACACAAAAGAATATATATAGTGAGGATAATACAGTCAATGACGTACGAGCTGAGCTAGAAAGAAATCACTTACAGACAATACAAACTGACGATAGATTTGTCGATTGCCAATTGATGGAATAACTGAAATAATTCTTCATTTGCAATCCACAAGTCATCAGTTCCATTGTCGAAATAATCTCGCCTGATCGGAATCCAGAAGCCAGGTATCTCGAACGGTATAGCTTCTGTGACGTACCACTTATGCAAGTTGCGCATTTGAGCTGATAATAGCTTCTCTTCTTTGTAAGGCCCGATATGCGGTACTGTTCCAGATCTAGATGTTTCCATCCAGATCCGGGGACGAAGCACATATCGGTCCCACCGCGACATATGACGAAGTCATATGCCCCGGATTTCCAACATGATATCACAACATTACAGATACAAGGATACAACATCTCATAAATTCGGCATACTACTTCCTTAAATACAATACATCAGCGGAAGGTATATGTCTGAGTACAAACTACATTCAAATGCCTACTGGCAAAGAGAAAAACATCAATCCCCATAACCACACGGGTCCAGACCCTCCGCCGGGATCCGCCTAACTAGTCGTTGTCGAGTCTCCACGTGAAACGTCGATCACCATACCAGTTGTCGATCAAGAACCATGAAAAGAGTTTAGGGGTAGTATCATGAGTACAGAAGTACTCAACATCCAACTGTAGTGGTCAACTGACCCAGCAAGGACTTCATCACTCGTCATTCCAGGACAACTAGTAGTTTACGGTAAGGATGGGGTAAGTGGTGAGGTTGCTGCCGCACTAGCATTTATGAAGTGGCTAACGATCTAGAGATTAAGATAAGAAGCCAACCATTCGATGAGGAATCGCCTCCAACAAGTCTTGCTATCAACTACTACACAAACATAACACCTATCCTATCCTTGTCCTCCTCTTCGCATCCCGTCGAAGAAGAAGTAGTCAAGGCACACACACACGTTGATCAAGTTATATTAAGATTATCTCAGTTGTTGTTGTCTATGAACAAGGAGTAGGTCTCAAGTCGTCCATAACCGTGGACACGGCTTCTCGAAAAGATTTAACCCTGCAGGGTTGTACCAACTTCCCATTACAAGGCTTCGCGCGCACGCCCATCTCTCTCAGTTTCTACCCATCACAGGCAGCCATTTTATGATTTAGTTCCGAGAGATCCGAAACAACAGGTCCCTCTAACAAACAACGCACAAATCCGGGTGGCCCCCGGTGAGTCGACACCCAACTCAAAAGTTGGCCGCGCTCTCGAATCGACCTCTACCGTCTGGACGAGGTCGGGTTAGTTGCCCAAATAGATGTGGACAACCCCCTAGCTCCCTAGGGTGGACCAACAAGAGAAACCATGTCTCTGCTGGCCCAAGTTGTTTGAAATCTGCCGGCCTCGGACCAGTCACACACACGTTTCAAATGGTAAATCAGCTTGGGACACCACTAGAAATGTTTGAAGCTAGGTAGGTAAGAAAAGGGGACCCCATAAAATCCCACACGCGGTTAGGCACGCTCAGTCTTAAACCAATACCCGGAACTCGGATCCTAGGTGACTCGAATGGAACAAAGCGTCGGGGCGGGATAGCCTAGACCTTCCATCCTTCGTCGAATATAGTCAACATTTATAATAATCATATCATCCACAACAATATAATAATTTGATAGCCCAAACCAGAAGTAACAGGGTAACATCGTAGCATCCTAAGCATGCATACTAAGCAGGGGCTAAGCAACGAGCAATAGTAACATAGCAGTACAAGGTTTGCTGGGAGGGGACATGGTTGTATTGGTTTGAAAGAGGTTGTAAACATGTGGTAGGATCAAACATCGAACCTAACCTATACTAGCATGCAAACCGCTGGTTGAAATAGAATGGATCATAAGTAATGCATAGTCCTTGCCTATTGATAAGTCGGGTTCCGAAGGTGTAGGTTGATCGCAAGCTCGCATCATCTCCGAAGGTACCCGCGGAAGCACACAAGACGGTAAACACTGGAAAGCAATCAACGAGCAAGCATCTATTACTATGAAGCAAACACGAGCAAGCATCAACAAGAAGGCAACACGAGACATCACACCTACCGTCGAGAGCGTTTACTAACAGGTTAAGTGGAGTACTCGTCACACACGACGATACCGCACATTTACAAGGGTTCAAGTTGTTTAGCTACATGTGATCAACAAAGGTTGTTAACATGGCAACTCGAGCAAGCATGACATAGCACATAAACATGTCAAGAGGTGAAGCACAAAGTAAACTATCTATGCTAGTCAATTTAAGTGAGGCACAACCTAAACATGGCATAATACTAAGTGCCGCACGACAATTAAAAAATTTGGTACTGTTCTGTCCTAAACCATATTTTAGGTTGGTTAACAGCAGCAAACAATAGCATAAACACAAAGTACATGAAAAACTAATCAAGTTACATATAAAGAACACTGCAAATGGAGCTACGGTTAAAAAGGTACAAGCAAAACAAGTTTGGAACACAATCTGCCAACATCACGAAGCACACTTTAGAGCAATGCATAAGCAGGATAATGAATGCAAACATGCTCAAAAATGATATGCAAATAAAGTAGACATGACAAGGAAGGCATGGAAAAAGAAATTATGCAAAAAGGCATCATAGATCAAAAGATATTAAGCATGCAACATGCCATCGGAACGTTACAGATTTAGAGAAAAACAGAGGTGGCTGTCAAAAACAGCGGGATAGCAACTTTGGAGCTCAATAACTATATGACCAGCAAGCATATCATGACAATGCAATACATATAATGGAAGTAGACATGATGCTTAACAATATGAAATTGGAATCACTCAATTCCGATAAACGGTTGCGACGCAACCGTCACCCGAAGTTGCAACAAATTAACAGTTTTCAGCACGGCAGCACATTAACATCAGGATCACCACTTTGGAGCAAGATTTAATATAGCTAGAGCACCCAAATATGACAAGTTAAAGCATGGAAATGAAGTACACATGATGCTTAACACATAGGAAAAAGAATCAATGCAATAGGCCTCATGGATTTGTCACAAGCATCACCCAAAGTTTGAACAAAATAACAGCAGCAATAGTTAGCAGCAGATTAGCAACTTAATGATCTGGTGCCCTGTTCAACACACAATTACATATTCAAGATGACCTCAAAATAAATAACTTCCTAAAGAGAAACTCTAGAGCACACAAAGCACAACCAAACAAAAAAAGAATCACTTCATTCGGCGCTACGAGTCAACGGGAAATCGATTTGCAAAACGGGATCAACATCAAAATTTTCAGACTTAGCAGAAATCAGAGGTAAATAGAAAAACATAAAACGGAAAAAAGAGGGGCTGGGCTCAGGATCACCATGGGCCGAGCTGTCAGAACCCCAACTAGGGTAAGTGCTAGGGTTTGAGTGCCCTTTGCATCATGTGAAAAATTTAAAAGAAAATTCAAAAATGGGGAAAAGAAAAGCCGTGAGAAATTAAATCAAATTGCCAGATAAAAATCTTTTTCCAAAAATCATTTGAATGTTTGGAAAATTCCTAGAATTGTTGCTGATCATTGCAAAAGTGGTTTGGGGATTTTCCCATGCCCATGGAATATTCAAAAATTCAAACGGTGCATTGGAAATTAAATTAAACTCCAATTTGAATTTAAATTCAAATTGTTTGATTTCCAAAAGTCACCAAAACTTATGAGTGGCTAACTATATATGTTATAAGCCCACATAAAAGTTTTCATGATTTTATAAAATGCCTTGATTTTTTTATTTGGGGCAAAACAAATAACAGAAAAAGAAATAACAGAAGAAATAGAAAAGAGGAAAACCCAGGCTTTCGGCCCAACTTAAGCCACCACAGCCCAGGCCCACCCCTCCTCTTGTCGCCTTCCTCCCCGCCGAGCCAAGCAGCACGGTGGCGTGCATGCCGTGGCCGCCGACGGCGGCGAGGCCACGCAGCTGCTCCCCGTGCCCTATCTCCTCACCAGGGGAACCCCCTCGAAGCTCCGCACCAGTTCCCCCTGTCCCCGCTCTCCCTCACGGTCTCCCTCGCCGGAATCTCGCAGCCGCCCGAGAGCTCGACTTCGCCGCCATCAAGCGCCACCGCGGCCAACGGCCTCCCCTCCGTGCCCCGTGCTGTCCAGGAGCTCCGCAACGTTTCCCCGCACCTCCCTGCAGAAGGAATCGGGCCGAAGCCCTCTGGAGACGACGCCCGCGTCTTCCCCGACTCCGGCAAGGCCGCCGTTCACCGTTGAGGATTCCGGCACCTACAACCCCTCCGCAGCCACGCCGTCTTCGCCAACGAGCTCAGGGTGAGCCCGCACTCCTTTATCCCGTGTCCGAGCAACTCCCCGCGCCTCGAATCGCCATGCCTCTGTGGGCCAAGTCTCCGCCGTCGCCGAGCAGCTCGCCGGCGTGGCCCCGAGCCCTCCCGTGGTCGCCCGTTTGGCCCCTGAGACGTGCGAGTCGACGGGCTGCCTCCCGGTGGCCTCGGTGCCTCGTTTGGTAGCCTGTGCCGCCGTCCCGAGCGAGCTTCGCCGTGTCCAGTGGACACCGGCGTTGAGCCGCCGGTGAGGCCGACGTGGCCACCTAATTTAGGGGGCTAATCCCCTGTTAGTTGACCCTTGGCTCACTGACTGGTGGGCCCTGGCCCCCCCTAATAACCCTGTTTAGTTAAACTAAACCGGGTTTAAACCCCTCTTCCACTGACAAGCCGACCCCACCCGTCAGCCCCCTGTGACATCACCCCCACGTCATGATGACGTAATAAACAATTTTTTCCAGAATTTAAAATATTCCAGAAAAATCCAGAAAAGGGCTTAAACTTCAATAAATCATAGAAAATTCATATTAACTCCAAATTTAATAAATAATATGTCTAAAAATATCAGAAAAATCCAAGGATTATGAATATGGGCTCTGTTTTCATGTTTGACCATTTTAAAATGGGTGAACAGTGCAAAACATCCATATGGCTTTATTTCAAATTCAAATTTGAAGCACATTTGCAAATGACTTTGCATTTGACTTCTTTTAAATGTAATTGTACCCACATTGAGACCAAGAACATCACCATTTCAATATTGATCATGTGTTTGAGCATTGCAAATAAATTTATACCTTGTTTGATTGTTTGCTCGATAGACGTGCAACCGGAACCGGAGGCCACCCCCTTCGTTGAAGACCCCGATATCGAAACTCGTCAGCAAGGCAAGCAAACCCCATTGATCATGTCTATAAAATCCCAATTCCCTCTCAGTCTCGCTTATGCATGTTTAGGAGATCATCTTGTATCGATTCTACCGCATAGTTGAACCCATATCCGATGCATGACCTATCATCTTGTCACAGTAGTAAGCAAACCACACTCCTAGCCGACATAGGAGTTGATTGATATCATGAGGCCCCTGCAACTGTTATAGCTTATTGCATGCTTAGTGTTACATGAGGTTGCTTTTGATGTGAGTCGGGATGATGGTGAACATGGTGTTGATGAAAGTGAAACTGTGTCGGTGAATCCACCCTAATACGAGGTGAACGATGAGAGGCTGTGTAAGAGTACACAGTGGGTTGTCTCGTTGAACACCGCCTTAAGCATCGAGTTCTTGTATGGTAATCCAAGACAAAGAGTACAACCACACATTGGGCTCACTGAACCCTCTCGGCCTAGTACCTTCATCCGTGTCGACGTCCAGGAGTCACATTAGTTCGGGATTTCCATTTGACATGTGCATAGAAAAAGAACGAAGGAAATGGTTGCATCATATAGATATGTGGGTGCACCTGTGAGGCAGGAAAACCATCTGCCAGAGGTGGCATCTCGGTCACCTACATTGTTTGAGTCCGTTTCGTTGATCCGGCCGGGCTCTCGAGCGGAGGCAAACTCAGATAGTCGACTCCTGGAATAGACCGGTTGTGAGCGAAGTATCGTGGTGAACATCCTCGCTGTCACCTCTTGAACGGTGGCGAGACCTGGCGGTAACCGATGGTCATGTGTGTGTAGCTTACACCCTTGCAACAAAACTATTCGAATAGCCGCGTCCGCGGTTAAGGACTACTTGGAACCTGTACCTGATTATTAGACAACTTGAACTTGATACTTCTAAAATACACCAAGATAAGTGTGAGTGCTATGGCGTGCTTTCTCGTGGGGAATTCGAGGAAGGCACCATAGTGGTGTATTGGTTGGAGATGTAGTGGACTCGTGTACGCTTCTTACCTCAAGTCTGGTACTCGTAGTTCAGGACTAGCCAAGTCAAAGCTGGCACTTCTGCATGATGAAACCCCACCTCCCTTTACCTTGATACTTGAGCATGAGTAGTATAGATCTGATGTAAGTCTTGCTGAGTACGACTTTGTACTCACGTTTGCTTATTCTATGTTTTAGATGAGAACCCGGACCCCGATGGAGTCATCGACCTGAAGCTCGACGTTGACCTTGGTAGTATAGTTCCAGACAGCAGTCTGGTCCCTCGTGGAAGGGCATGTTTGTTTACAAGGCTTCTCTAAGCCATTTGTTAGACTTGTCTGTACTCAGACCTAATTTGCTTCCGTTGTATGATGTAATGTTGATCACAGACATGTGATCTTTGTATGCTCTATGTGTATATCAATAAAGAGTACTTTGTAGCGTTATGTGATGATACCTGCTGTTCATACTAGGCATGTGTGCTGCGTGTATGTTTATAACATGCATGTCTTAGTATGGGTTTTCGAGACCTTAGTTGTGATCTGGCTGGCGGTCTTTTATACACCAAGTGGCCCTTAGATGTGCGCAGCTTGGGGCATCGCGATGCGATTGTTCGTGACTCTGTCATGTGCACACTTTGTTGTATGATCGAGCCCGCCCTAGACCCCGACTAAGTGATCGGGTTGGAGTAAGTCTATGTAAGAGTTAGGATCCAATCGGTAACATGGTTGAGGCGACTTGTCTATGAGTATGGGATTCACCACCCATAGGCATTTAGACTTGTGAGCGGACGTTGAGGACCCATCTCAGTTGATCATCCGGCCTGGATGGGATGCCCCTCACGTTTGATGCTTTCCGAGAGTGTTCTGTGCTTGGCCTTGTCTGCTTAGACAAGTGGGTACGGCTCTCGGCTCTCCATGTGATTGTATCGTGACTGGAATTACATACGCTAACCCCGGGTCCCGACACGAGCCCATCTGGCTGGTGGCGGCCTGGGCCTCGTGCTTTTGGGCCGTGGCCGCTGGGCTGCTGGCAGGCAGGCCCAGGTGGGCGCGGTTGGTGGCGGCCGGCCCCGTCGTCGTCCAGCTCGCCCGAGCCCGACCGGCGGCGGCGGCTGGAGCCTCCCGACGAGCGGCTGCCGGCGAGGAGGTGCGGGGGCGAGGTGGAGGTGGCCGGGGCTGTAGAGGCGCGCAGTTTCGGCGAGCACATCGGGCGGCGTGGCGCGGAGTTCCTCGGGGCTCCGGCTCGAATCGTGGAAGCGGCGGCTCCATGAATGCGGGGTCTCCGGCGACCTGCGGCGCAGAGATGAGAGGATGAGAGGGAGAGGTGAGGCGCGGAGGAGAGCACGAGGGAGGAGGGGAGCCGGCGGGAGGCGGCCCTGCTGGCCGGAGTTGGACGCGGCGGCTGCTCCACGGGCTGCAGGCGACGGCGCACTATGTGAGGAGAGAGAGAAGAAGGGGGGGGGGGGTTGGTGGGGAGCTTCCTGGGCCGTCGGATCGCGAGATCTGACGGTTCAGGATGGATCTGGCTCAAATTTGCTAGAAAAATGGGCAAAAGCGAAAATTGGGGCTATTGTGAGGGGGGTGGCTGCAATTTTTGGACTAGGGAAACCCTAGAAAGGGGTGGGAGAGTGGTGGTCTTTATATAGCCCAGGTGGCTGGCAGTTTGCAAAAACATCCCCGGTTTTTCTCTCTCGCGCGCGGTGCTCACGTTTCTGACCGCCGGGGGTCCGCAGGACCTCCTATTCAGGTAAAACTTCGAACTGCGCGATCAGCGCGTCGAGCCGGCGGCGTTCACCTAGCGCTGGAACCGTTCCGAGAACACTTTCCGGCGTGCTATAAAAATAACCCTTTTAATTATTAAACGGGGTTTTTCATTCCGTTGGCTACGGCTGGCCTTGTGCGGGTTTTCGCGACGGTGATCGGGTGAAACCCGGTGTCGCAAAGGTCGAGTATCAGGGTGGCAAGGGTCGGTCTCCGTCCGGTACGAGATAAGAGGGGGAAAAATAATCGCCGATTGATAAATCGGGGATACAAACGCCGCAAACAAATCAGACAATCAAACAAATCACACCGAAAACGAAATTTCCCGATCACCAATACAATACCACCAACAATACAATACAATACCACCAACAACAAGGGATCTCGTCCCGAGATCCAGGATGATCCGGGGGAGAGAAAAGAGTCAACGATCTTCAACACCACCAACAAGGGACGCTGCTCCATGTCGACGTCGGACTTCTGTCGAGATAAATTTTCGCAGAGAGACGACGCCGTCGAAAATACGAAACCGTCGGTGTCAAGAGGAGGAACGACAACGATAACCGGATCAAAGGATAGAGTTTTCGACGCAAGTCGTGAAAACACCGACACAAGGATGGATGGCAATGTCTGACCCAGATGATACCCGAAATTGGAGAAGCTAAAGGTACTACAGGAATTCGCACCTGTGCTCGGAATCGAGACAATACGCTGCAAGCAAGGCATTGTAACTATTCCGAAGCTCCACACACTCGAGATCCTAAAGTTTGAAAGGGATAAGACGAGAATTAAAACACTTACGACACTTGTCTTGACAAGAGCAAAGGTAAGGAGTAAAAAGATCCTACTCTCCGATAACTAACTTAGTAACTTAAAAATTGTTTTTGTCTAGACTCGACTTCGGCCAGAGAAGGGATCCTACGGTCGGTAAGGCTCTGATACCAAGTTGTAAGGCCCGATATGCGGTACTGTTCCAGATCTAGATGTTGCCATCCAGATCCGGGGGCGAAGCACATATCGGTCCCACCGCGACATATGACGAAGTCATATGCCCCGGATTTCCAACATGATATCACACTATTACAGATAAAAGGATACAACATCTCATACAATCGGCATACAACTTCCTTAAATACAATACATCAGCGGAAGGTATATGTCTGAGTACAGACTACACTCAAATGCCTACTGGCAAAGAGAAAAACATCGATCCCCATAACCACACGGGTCCAGACCCTCCGCCGGGATCCGCCTAACTAGTCGTCGTCGAGTCTCCACGTGAAACGTCGATCACCATACCTGTTGTCGATCAAGAACCCTGATAAGAGTTTAGGGGTAGTATCATGAGTACATAAGTACTCAGCATCCAACTGTAGTGGTCAACTGACCCAGAAAGGACTTCATCACTCGTCATTCTAGGACAACTAGTAGTTTATCGTAAGGATGGGGTAAGTGGTGAGGTTGCTTCCGCACTAGCATTTATGAAGTGGCTAACGATCTAGAGAGTAAGATAAGAAGCCAAGCATTCAATGAGGAATCGCCTCTAACAAGTCTTGCTATCAACTACTACGCAAACATAACACCTATCCTATCCTTGTCCTCCTCTTCGCATCCCGACGAAGAAGAAGTAGTCAAGGCACACACACACGTTGATCAAGTTATATTAAGATTATCTCAGTTGTTGTTGTCTATGAACAAGGAGTAGGTCTCAAGTCGTCCATAACCGTGGACACGGCTGCTCGAAAAGATTTAACCCTGCAGCGGGGTAGCAACTTCCCATTACAAGGCTCCGCACGCACACCCATCTCTCTCAGTTTCTACCCATCACATGCAGCCATTTTATGATTTAGTTCCGAGAGTTCCGAAACGACAGGTCCCTCTAACTAACAACGCACAAATACGGGTGGCCCCCGGTGAGTCGACACCCAACTCAAAAGCCGGCCGCGCTCTCGAATCGGCCTCTACCGTCTGGACGAGGTCGGGTTAGTTGCCCAAACAGATGTGGACAACCCCCTAGCTCCCTGGGGTGGACCAACAAGAGAAACCATGTCTCCGCTTGAAAGGCCCGATATGAGGTACTATTCCAGATCTAGATGTTTCCATCCAGATCTGGGGACGAAGCACATATCGGTCCCACCGCGAAATATGACAATGCCATATGCCCCGGGTTTCCAACATGATATCACAACATTACAGATACAAGGATACAACATTTCATACAATCGGCATACAACTGCCTTAAATACAATACAACAGCGGAAGATACATGTCTGAGTACCGACTACAAGCAAATGCCTAGTGGCAAAGAGAAAATCATCGATCCCCATAACCACACGGGTCCAGGCCCTCCGCCGGGATCCGCCTAACTAGTCGTCGTCGAGTCTCCACGTGAAACGTTGATCATCGTACCTGTTGTCGATCAAGAACCCTGAAAAGAGTTTGGGGGTAGTATCATGAGTAAAGTGGTACTCAGCATCCAACTGTAGTGGTCATCTGACCCAGCAAGGACTTCATCACTCGTCATTCTAGGACAACTAGTAGTTTACGGTAAGGAAGGGGTAAGTGGTGAGGTTGCTGCTGCACTAGCATTTATGAAGTGGCTAACGATCTAGAGAGTAAGGTAAGAAGCCAAGCATCCGATGAGGAATCGCCTCCAACAAGTCTTGCTATCAACTACTTACGCAATCATAACACCTATCCTATCCTTGTCCTCCTCTTTGCATCCCGACGAAGAAGAAGTAGTCAAGGCACACACACACGTTGATCAAGTTATATTAAGATTATCTCAGTTGTTGTTGTCTATGAACAAGGAGTAGGTCTCACGTCGTCCATAACCGTGGACACGGCTTCTCGAAAAGATTTAACCCTGCAGGGGTGTACCAACTGCCCATTACAAGGCTCCGCACGCACGCCCATCTCTCTCAGTTTCTACCCATCACAGGCAACCATTTTATGATTTAGTTCCAAGAGATCCGAAACGACAGGTCCCTCTATCTAACAACGAACAAATCTAGGTGGCCCCCGGTGAGTCGACACCCAACTCAAAATCCGGTCGCGCTCTCGAATCGGCCTCTACCGTCTGGATGAGGTCGGGTTAGTTGCCTAAACAGACGTGGACAACCCCCTAGCTCCCTGGGGTGGACCAACAAGAGAAACCATGTCTCAGCTGGCCCAAGTTGTTTTAAAACTGCTGGGAGCTCACCAGTCACACAAACGTTTTCAAATGGTAAATCAGCTTGGGCCACCACTAGAAATGTTTGAAGCTAGGTAGGTAAGAAAAGGGGACGCCATAAAATCCCACACGCGGTTAGGCATGCTCAGTCTTAAAACCAATACCCGGAACTCAGATCCTAGGTGACTCGAATGGAACAAAGCGTCGGGGCGGGATAGCCTAGACCTTCCATCCTTCGTCGAATATAGTCAACATTTATAATAATCATATCATCCATAACAATATAATAATGTGATATCCCAAACCAAGGAGTAACATGAGGTAACATCGTAGCATCCTAAGCATGCATACTAAGCAGGGGCTGAGCAACGAGCAATAGTAACATAGCAGTACAAGGTTTGCTGGGAGGGGACATGGCTGTATCGGTTTGAAAGAGGTTGTAAACATGTGGTAGGATCAAACATCGAACCTAACCTAGACTAGCATGCAAACCGCTGGTTGAAATAGAATGGATCATAAGTAATGTATAGTCCTTGCCTGTTGATAAGTCGGGTTCCGAAGGTGTGGCCGATCGCAAACTCGCAACGTCTCCGAGAATATCCGCGGGAGCACACAAGAAGTAAACACTAGAAAGGCAATCAACGGAGATACCACTATCACTACGGAGCAATCACGAGCAAGCAATAAATAAGCAAGCAAGATCAAGTATGATGCATGTCATTTTAATATCATGGGATGAACATTAGAACGAGCAAGTTTAAATGAAGCATCGGGAAGAAAGGGTGCAAATGCTATCGACAACCTTCATATGCATTAGGTGGGTGCTCAATGGATCCGGAGGATCCTTACGTTGTAGTTATTATGATGCATGATCATGGCATAAACAATGGAATATAACATGACATGGAGAAGGATTTCCCACACATGAAGATATACTTCAAGATGGGATTCCTCAACATAACTTTATGCAAACAACATGGCATGGTATGATGCAACTAATGCATTCTATTTCAAGCAATGAAATACAACGCAAGACTACGCTACCGGTGACTACGATCAACGGAAGAACCACGGTTCTCGGAACGCGGCAAAAGAAAGGAAGAATTGCACCATGCGCATCATACTGAGGGGTTTCGTGCAAAATGCATCATCGCCAAGATAATGCTAGCTCATATACAAAAATGAACAGGACCATGTTATTCCTCATATTTTTCTACCCCAAAATCATGTATGACATGATTAAAATGGAGCTAGGATGCACATAATACAAGCAACGCTAAAAGCGGGCAGATTTGAATGGAGTTGAATTAAATCCAATAAAAAAGGAGGGAAACCCTCTGGTGGGCTAGCCTCTGTCAAAGAGGCCCAGCAGCTTCGCGGGTATGCCTAGTAGGCGCCCACGTGCGAAGAATACAGCAGGGCCGAGCCCAACTTGCTACTGCAAAAACAAAACAAAAGGGGGGGGGGTGCGGGGCTGGCTATAAAGGGGAGGGCGAGAGGAGGCTTCCGGGAGGGCTCCACCTCCTCCTCCATGGTCAGCGTGAGAGAGGAGGAGGGGTCCTCAATGTGAGAGAGAGGGGCACCGGGGAGAGGAAGAAAATGAGAGGGAAAAAAATAGAAGGGGCTCGGTGGGCTGGAGATTCGGGCTGGGGGAAAAAGAATTGGGCCCAAGGTTTGTGAAGGATTTCTGCATTTTATTCTTTTATAAAAGACACCAGAAGAAAAGGCTAAAAGGAAATATCTAGTCAAATTTAAATGAACGTGGTGACGACACGTCAACAACTCCATATGCATTTGTTAATTTATTATGGCTTTGGTCATAGCCTTATCGTTTGGTGTAGGTGACATGGCAACATTACATGACAAGAACAACAATAGAAAGTAAACAAATAAACGCAACGTGAAAAATAAACTATCGATTCCGGAGACGAAGAACTGTCGGTGAAATTGACACCAAAGGAGGTACCAAAAGAAAGGTCACATGAGAAAAAGATGTGACTAGCATGTGACAAGATGATGCAAGGAAAAGGGGGGTTGCATTGAGTGTGCCAACTTGTGGAACTCAAGCAAATGAACATAAGAAATGAAATTGAGTGGCAAAAGCATTTAAATAAAGGAAAAGATGGGGCACATGTGTCATGTACACCACCTCCATAGTTGTGTTACAGAAAACACAAGATGGAGGGCTCCAACACATTCCTTGATTTATTCTGCCCCAAATTCATATATGACATGTTGCAAAATAAGCTAGCACTTGCACGATTCAAAATCTCCAAAATTCTGGAATTTAAACAATTACAGAAAAAGGAAAACTAGAAAAAAAGAGGCAGTCCCCTTGGGCCGTCCTCGGCTGGGTATGGCCCAACACCTTGCGGCCTCCTCTCCTGAGCGCCGACGGGCGAGGGAAGGTAAACGGGCTGAGCCCACCTTGATGCAGCAAGCTGAAAAAAAGGAGGCAAGGGGAGGGCGCTGGGCCTTGTGGGAATCAATCCCACAGCCTCAGGGGGTTGAACCCAGGAGCCCCTCCACTATGCTACGCTCAGGAACTTGACAGAATAGAGGAATCCGCCGAACTAAACAAGCGCGAGATGACTAAAACCTGAAAAAACTAATCCTGAATAATGCAGGTTCGACGCGGCACTTCAGATCAAGAAAAAAAGGTGCCTTGCCCATTCTTGGATCGATTCCAGCGACCACCGGGAGTACGGTACAACCGATCTACGACACGGATACATGACGGAAGCCAAGGCTTACGGGACAGGGGAAACTACCCAACCAAACAAGGCGAAACCCGCTGCGGCCTGACGAAACGGAAGATTTTCAGATTCCAGGATGAAACGGCGGGTTCAGGCAACGGTGGCCTCGGCCAGGAAGCTCCGACGACTCACCGGAGACGCGCCCTGCCTAGAAGTGACCACCACTGACCCATTTTTGCAAGGACCCTGCGCCGGCACCCCAAAGGCGGAGGCTTGGCTGCAAGCAAACCTGGGGGTGCACTACCTTGCAGGTTCAGAACAAGAAGGAACCGGGGCGCTCACGGCGACCTCTACTGCAGTGGCATTTGGGAGGAGGGAAAAAGGTTTGCGTTGGACACCTAGAGGTGTTCGTGGACGTCCCTGATCATGCCGCAGGTGAAGGAGATGTTTGAGCCGACGCCGGTGATGGAGACAACCCGCGGCAGAGGAAGGAGGCATCGACCTGCTCCATGGCTCCTACGACACGGCTGCAGGTCGGGGAAGACGCGTACGCCGACGACGAATCCCCTAGCAAGCTGCTGGTCGGAGACGCAGAGAGACGGCGGCTAAATTGGGGTCTAGTCGCCGGTGGCCATGGGGAACAGGGGAGGCTTGGAGGGGAAGAAAGGAACCGGTGGCGGAGAAATTGAGGGGGGGGGGAACGCGTCTAGGGTTCCCTACGGGAGCTCTGGACATGCTTAAAAGGATTGGGGCGGCTGCCGCTGGCCTCAGGGCCCCACGACGTCGCCGTGGCAACGCCTATGAGAGAGGAGAAGTGGAAAGGCGACCTCCACGCTGGAAAGGTGTGGAAGAAGGGGGGAGTACCGCTTCACGGTGGGCTGTACTGAGGGTGAAGAGGAAGGGGCCCAAGTGGGCTGGCTGGCAAAGGAAAAAAAGAAGAAAACCCCCTTGCCTATTTTCTATATATCTAAAACAGAAAACACTTGGGGAATTTTCTAGGGATATTTTCCAGAGATTAAATTACCCAAAAATAGGATAAATAATCCTTGCAATATTCTGGATTTTCCAAAATTGGTTTGAACCAATTTGGAGCCAGCAAACTTTTGAGCTCTTTTTGAATTTGAATTCAAATTGAACTACAACCTGAATCATGAGAGCGCTAAAATTCAAAGTGAGCATTTAGAAAAGCTTGGGAAAGGGAAATATTGAGCTATGCCATCTTTGGGGTTAAGGGGAGCATATGTGCAACATGGAAAATTCCCCAAACACCTCCCTTTAACCATATGGTTTGAATTCAAAAGCAATTCAAATGAACTCAAAACCCTTTGGCATTTTAAATCACCACATGGAATTACAACATCTAGCACCATGTCAAGTTTTAAGTCATATGAAAAAGCAAAATTACATGATGATTACAAGAATTGCTCTTGGGCTGTTACAGCTCTCCCCCACCAACACTGGATCTCGTCCCGAGATCTAAGAATGAAACAGCTCGGGATACTCAGAACGGAGATGATCTTCACGCTCCCACATTTCTTCCTTCTCCGAGTGATGTCCCCATTGCACATTCATGAACTTGATGGTCCTGTTGCGAGTCTTGCGCTCGGACGTCTCAAGAACATGGACTGGATGCTCTGAGTAGGAAAGGTCCGCACTCAGTTGGATCTCGCCCAAGTCAATGGCCTACTCTGGCTGCTTGAAGCACTGCTTTGGCTGGGACACATGGAACATGTCGTGCACCATAGCTAGACTCTCGGGAAGCTCGAGCCTAAATGGAAGAGGTCCTCTAGTCTCAAGGATGCGGAAAGGTCCGACGAATCTTGGAGCGAGCTTTCCTTTGATACCAAAGCGGCGAGTTCTCCTCAATGGATACACTCTCAGGTATGCCCAATCACCAACCTGAAATGCTACACCACGGTGCCTCTTGTCATAATAGGCCTTCTGCCTTGACTGTGGTGCCTTGAGGTGCTCTCGAACAATCTTCACTTTATTCTCTGCCTTCTGGATCACATCTGGACCGAACACCTGCCTTTCTCCTGTTTCGGACCAGTTCAAAGGTGTCCTGCACTTCCGACCATACAAGACCTCAAAAGGTGTTGCCTGTAAACTTGCCTGATAGATGTTGTTGTAAGAAAACTCAGCATACGACAATCATTCTTCCCATTTTATGCCAAAGGAAATGACACAGGCTCGAAGCATGTCCTCGAAGATTTGGTTCACGCGCTCGACCTGCCCACTGGTCTGATGGTGATAAGCGGTACTGAACAACACTGTCGTACCAATCGCCTTTTCAAAGGCCTACCAGAACTTGGAGGTGAAAAGGCTGCCTCTATCAGAACGATCTTCAGTGGAAAGAAGTTGGAAACTTTGGAAATATTGTCAATGACGACAAAGATGGCATCTTACGAGTCCACCAAAATCTTTGCTTGAGATCTTGATACATCTTAGTGCTGCGAGGGTGAATCGATAGCTTGGAATCATGGGCCTCCTTCATGATGACCTCTCTGAGATCTCCCTCCTTGGGAACAACAACAACTCTCTCCTCAAAGAACACGGTGCCGTCATTATGCACTGAAAAGAAACCGTACTTGGGAACTGAGGCGGCAATACCCTATTTGATCTTTTGTATCATTGAGCTGTCAGACTGAGCTTAACGGATCTTCTCATGGATAGTGGGCTCTACCACAAGGTTGGCAAGGTATCCTGCTGGAAGTAGCTCGAGATTGAGCCTGCGAAAGGACTCACACAAATCAGGGTGGATCTTCTACACTTGGATATTATTGCAATCGCCCTTGCGGCTCAGCGCATCAGCTATGACATTCGCCTTCCCAAGCGTGTACTGAATATCAACTGTGTACTCAGTAATGGTTTCAAGCCATCTTCTTTGCCTCAAGTTCAGATTTGGCTGAGTGAACAAGTACTTCAGACTCTTGTGGTCGGTGAACACATCCACCTTCCTCCCTAAGAGGAGATGTCGCCAAATGATCAAGGCGTGCACAACTACTACAAGCTAGAAGTCGTGTGTGGGATAATTCCTCTCACTCGTCTTCAACTCCCGTGAGGTATAGGCCACAATGCTCCTGCCTTGCATCAAAACTCCGCCTAGAGCTTGCAAGGAGGCATCACAAAACACCTGAAAAGGCTGTGACTCATCTGGCAGCGTGAGAATTGGAGCTGTGGTCAACTTCTTTTTCAGCTCCTCGAAGGCTGACTGGCAAGCCGGTGACCAAGTGTATCGTTTGCCTTTGCACAACAATTCAGTCATTGGCTTTGATATTTTGGAGAAATTCTGCACAAACCTCCTGCAATAGCTGGCGAGGCCGAGAAAATTCCTTAGCTGCTTTACATTCTTCGGCGGAGCCCACTCTTGTATAGTGCGGACTCGCTCTGGATCAACCGCAATACCCTCAGAGAAAATGACATGGCCAAGAAATTTGACCTTGTCGAGCCAAAACTCACACTTGGAGAACTTGGCATAGTACCGGTGCTCTCTCAGCTTCTGCAGCACCAAGCGTAGATGCTCCTCGTGTTCAGCCTCTGATTTGGAATACACAAGAATGTCATCGAGGTAGAGGATGAAAAACACATCGATCCACTCCTGGAACAAATAGTTCATAGCTCTCATGAATGTTGGAGGGGCTTTTAAGAAGCCAAAAGTCATGATTGTGAATTCATACAACCCATAACGTGTGCTGAACGCGGTCTTGGGAATGTCCTCTTCACGAACACGGATTTGGTGATACCCCATCCTCAAGTCAAGCTTGGAAAACACCTTTGCCCCATTCAACTGTTCGAACAAATCATTGATGTGGGGTAAATGGTACTTGTTCTTGATGGTCTTCTTGTTGATGCCGTGATAGTCCTGGACCAAGCGGCTAGTCCCATATTTCTTCTGGACAAACAAAGCTGGTGCACCCCAAGGGGAAGTGCTCGCGCGGATAAAACTTCCTGCCTCCAACTCTGTCAACTGCTTTTTGAGCTCAATCAACTCCTTCGAACACATCTTGTTCGGATGCCGAGAAATCGGCTGAGTACCCGGCTCTAACTCAATAACGAACTCAATAGCTCGAACTGGGGGAATTCATGGAACCTCCTCTAGAAAGACGTCTGGAAACTCACAGACAACTTTCACTTCTTCGAGCAAAGGTGCGAATCCTGCGTTCAAAGTATACAACTGTGCTGTTCCTGCCATTGAGCCACAAGTATACCAGATTATGGCACCTGATTCATGTGTCAACCTCACAGATCTTGAAGGGCAATCGATATTGGCCTTGTGCTGCACAAGCCAATCCATGCCCAAAATGACATCGATATCGGAACGGGGCAGCAAGATCAAAGAGGCGGGAAACATGCAACCCTGGATATTGATCCTCACAAATGGAGCACGAACTGCAGAGCCAAACTTGGAACCAGGAGAGACGATGGAAAACAGGGTAGAAAAATCATCCAAGGTGAGGACCTGCTCATCAGCGAATCTCTGCGATACAAAGGAATGGGAAGCTCCGTAATCGAACAACACAGTCGCGGGAACAGAATTAACAAGCAACCTACAAATCACAATCTCTGAAGACTGCTGAGCATCTTTCATCATCACGTTGTTCACCTGAACTGCACGTGGTTGTGCCCTCACCATCGCAGTGCTCGGAGTAGAGCGAGGTGGGGGTGGTGGGAGCCGAGCAAAGTGTGGGTCAGGGCACTTGTCTGAGTAGTGCCCCGGTCCTCCACACTTGTAGCAGATCACGCCCGACTTGGGCTGGGGCTGCGGCCTGCGTGGCCTCGCGTGTGGTGATGTTGAGCGAGGGACCTGCTGAACTGGGACGAGAGGGCGGGCAAAAGTGCGGACAAGTGCCCCCCTCGGCTGGAACTGCTGTCTCTGTGGTGGCGCCTCTGTGACCCAAGTATTTGCCTTCTTGTGGACCATCGCTGCGGAGCTGTACTCTCTCTGACGCTTTCTGTCTGCGTCCCACTCTGCTCTGGCCGACTCCTAGTGGATAGCTGAATCCATGAACTGTGAGAACAACGTAGTGTTCCACTGGGTGAGCGCATACTTGATCTCTGTGCTGAGACCCCCGCGGAATCTGGCAATCCGCTTGGCCTCTGTTTATACCTCCTCAGGAGCGTACCTGGCGAGCCTGACGAAGGCCAGGTTGTACTCCTAGACTGACCTCTCACCCTGTATCAGAGCCAAGAACTCCTCTCTCTTCATGTACATCAAGCCACTCGGAATATGTGATGCTCTGAAGTCTCTGACGAAATCCTCCCAGGTGATCTCAGCATCGCCTTTGTTGGCCTTGTAGGTAGAGTACCAGCTGGCTGCTGCACCCTGAAGATGGAAGGAGGCGAAGGTGAAGTAGTCGACTGGCCTGACAGTGTTTTCGTTGAAGTGCTTCTTGATCTCTCCTATCCAATCATCCGCTTCCAGCGGGTCTCGAGCCTCTGAGAACCTGGGGGGTTGATAGCGAGGAAGTGCTGCAAGGTCGTGTGCTGTGGTCGATCTTTCCTCCGGGCAGTCTGGTGCTGGAGTATCTGCAAGATCGCAGCTGTGCCCTGAGCCACTGCGGCCACAGCCTCCCCAAGGACAGGGTTCTCCGACGGCGGCATGCTCCCTCTCGGCATCCTGTATACAGGAACACTTATGAGAACATGGAAGAAATTTTGACGAAACCAGAAGATAAAGCAATATTGGCAACAAAACTTTCTCACGAGGTATGAGGAAGCCGAAAGCTGAATATCCACCAAGGTTAACCCGGAAAGTCCAAAAGCTAGGTTCTACTTGAATCCCCAAACCGAGATCATCCGAATCCAAGATAATAATCTTCTAGCGAGCACACAACAATATATACGAGTGGTTGAAGACATATGCCCTGAGCGGACTGCCAAAGCAGTCTCCTATAGGGGGAGGAACCACATCCGAAGGATGCCAACCATCCATGTATAGGAGTTTCACCTGAGGTACGCCGTAAGCGAGGTGGAGCTGTTAACCCCAAGTGGCGGCTCAGTGTTCTCAACGTACGCCAACCCTTCTCGTCGCTAGCAAAAATATATAGAGGAATCGGAGCCCCATGTAAACGAGAACCTATATTTGTTTTGGAAGGATAAGTTGCAGAGAGAAAACAGTGTTTCACTTCCTCACGGAAAAAGGGGTGGGAGGGTGGGGTAAGAAGAAAAAGAAAGAGTTCCTACTCTCTGATTTTTCCTTAGTAACTAAAAAATAGTTTCTAGACTCAACTTTGGCCAGTAAGGGGTCCTACAGTCAGTCCTGCTCTGATACCAAGTTGTAAGGCCCCCGATGTGGTACTATCTCGAGTTAGTCTCTTTCGCGTTCGTCCTGAGATAGAAGCGCATAAGTGGCCACCGACGCACGATACTCGCACTCATATCGCTATCGGATTCTCGACAACAGGTAAATGAAGCATGAACCAATTAAGACATAAATATATAAGTTTAGGGCATACACTCTCCATTGGTATTTATTACATCATCTCAGAGATCATAAGATCCAACAGTACATTATGCATCATACAGAAGGCACGCACGACCGAGTACGGTCAAAATCCAAATGGACCTAGAGAGGGCTGCATATAAACAAGTCACCCCACGGAACGTCGGAACCCAACTATAGGCCTACTGGGCGAAGTCCTCCTCATCGTCCTCCTCCGATGGCACCTCCACGAAGTAGCGTCCGGTGCTCGGGTCAAGGTAGTAATCAAATGCAGCGGCCGATCAGAAAAAACATAAAGGGGAAAAGAAAAGCAAGGGATGAGAATATATCAATGCGGTATAACTAACTTCTCTCGGTAAGGGAAAGTAGTGGTTGAGGTTGCAGCCGCACTAGCATATATGAGTGGCTAACGATCTATTAGAGTAAGGGAAGATCCAAGAACTCGTTGATGACTGCATCAATAGGTCTCTATGCACCTACTTACGCAAAACATCACACAACCTTGTCCCCCTCTTAGTCGCCCCGGATGAAGAAGAGAAATCAAGGCAACTCCCACGTTGGAAACTTTTAAAGCATGATTAAGTTGATGTTATTCTATGAACAAGGAGTAGGTCTCAAGTCGTCCATAACCGCGGACATGGATTTTTGAAAAGATTTAACCCTGCAGGGGTGTACCAACTGCCCATCATAGGCTTCGCATGTACGCCCGGTTTCCGCTTGGTGGGTGAAGGCGTCTGAAACTCAAGAACGTCAAAGTCCCTCTATCTAACAACGCACAATTCCGGGTGGCCCCCGGTGAGTCGACATCCAACTCAAAAGCCGGCCGCGCTCTCAAGTCGGCCTCTACTGTCTGGATGAGGTCGAGATGACCTGCCCTCGCCCGGGCAGGCTCTCTAGCTTCCAGGTGTGGACCAACAGGATATACCATCCCCCTGGCCCCCTTTGTTTTAAATCCACTGGAGCGCTAACCAGTTACACCCACGGGTTTCAAAAGGTAAAATCATCTTGGGCCACCACTAGAACTGTTTGGAGCTAGGTAGGTAAGACAAGGGGACACCATATAATCCCACACATGATTAGGCACGCTCATCAAGAAACACAATACATGGAACTCAGGACCTAGGTGACTCGAATGGAAAAAAACACCTGGCGGGAACAACCCGGTCTCCCATCCTTCGTCAAATATAAGTTAACATCATAATAATAAATATCAACCAATTTCTGATAATAGCATGATATTCCACCAAGTAGCAATGGGTATAAGAAGCAGGTTAAGGGCGCACACATACTAAGCAATGGTTAAGCAAACAAGGTACAAAACCAAACAAGGTTTTGCTAGGAGGTGGGGGCATGGCAGTTTGGGTTTAATTGGGAGGCAAAAGTATAGGATGGTAGGATCAAGCAATCGTTCTAAATACAACTAGGCGAGCGAGCTGAAAGCTATAAAGAATGATATATAAACCCCCTTGCCTGGGTAAGTAGTCGACGGAGCATATGTAGCAGGATCCTCGAGATCGGTGTCGGACAACTCCACGTAGGGCTCCTAGGTAAGCTCAGGCTCTAACGTACGGTACCGGCAAGAGAAACACCACAAGTAAAATCGAGATCAAAAGTGCACAAGCATGGATGGGATGATCAAGTTTAATTAGACATGGTGTGACCCTAGCTAGTCAAATTTAAATGAAGGTGGTGACGGCACGTCAACAACTCCATATGCATTTGTTAAGTTATTATGGCTTTGGTCATAGCCTTAGCGTTTGGTGTAGGTGACATGACAAGGACAACAATAGCAAGTAAACAAAGAAACGCAATGTGAAAAATAAACTATCGATTCCGGAGACGAAGAAGTGTTGGTGAAATTGACACCAAAGTAGGTACCAAAAGAAAGGTCACATGTGAAAAAGATGTGACTAGCATGTGACAAGATGATGCAAGGAAAAGGGGGGTGCATTGAGTGAGACAACTTGTGGAATTCAAGCAAATGAACAAAAGAAATGAATTTGAGTGGAAAAAGCATTTAAATAAAGGAAAAGATGGGGCACATGTGTCATGTACACCACCTCCATAGTTGTGTTACACAAAACACAAGATGGAGGGCTCCATCACCTTCCTTTATTTATTCTGCCCCAAATGCATATATGACATGTTGCAAAATGAGCTAGCACTTGCAAGATTCAAAATCTCTAAAATTCTGGAATTTAAACAATTACAGAAAAAGGAAAACTAGAAAAAAATAGAGGCAGTACCCTTGGGCCGGCCTCGGCTGGGTATGGCCCAACACCTTGCGGCCTCCTCTCCCGAGCGCCGACGGGCGAGGGAAGGTAAACGGGCCGAGCCCACCTTGACGTAGCAAGCTGAAAAAAAAGAAAGGAGGCAAGGGGAGGGCGTTGCGGCTTGTGGGAATCGATCCCACATTCTCAGGGGTTAAACCCAGGAGCCCCTCCACTGTGCTACGCTCGGGAACTCGACAGAACAGAATTCACCGAACTAAACAAGCGCAAGATGACTAAAACCTGAAGAAACTGAACCTAAATAATTCAGGTTCAACGCGGCACTTCAGATCAAGAAAAGAAGGGTGCCTTGCCCCTGCTTGGATCGATTCCAGCGACCACCGGGAGTACGGTACAACTGATCTTCGGCACGGCTACATGACAGAATCCAAGGCTTATGGGACAGGGGCAACTACACGATAATGAACCCAACCAAACAAGGTGACACCCGCTGCGGCCTGACGAAACTGAAGATGTTCAGATGCCAGGAAGAAACGACGGGTTCAGGAGAAGGTTGCCCCGGACACGAAGCTCCAACGACTCACAGGAGACGCGCCCTGCCTAGAAGGGACCACCACTGACCCGTTTTTGCAAGGACCCTGCGCCGGCGCCCCAATGGCGGAGGCTTGGCTGCAAGAAAGGACCCGGCGGCGCACTGCCTTGCAGGTTCAGAACAAGAAGGAACCGGGGTGCTCACGGCGACCCCTACTGCTGTGGGTTAGGGAGGAGCGAAAAAGGTATGCGTTCCTCACCTAGAGGTGTTCGTGGATGTCCCTGATCACTCCGCAAGTGAAGGAGACGTTGGAGCCGACGCCGGTGACGGAGACGACCCGCGGAAGAGGAAGGATGCGTCGTCCTGCTCCTTGGCTCCTACGACACGGCTGCAGGTCGGGGAAGACGCGGACGCCGACGGCAAATCCCCTTGCAAGCTCCTGGTCGGCGATGCAGAGAGACGGCGGCCAAATTGGGGTCTAGTCGCCGGTGGCCATGGGGAACAGGGGAGGCTCGGAGGGGAAGAAAGGAACCGGCGGCGGAGAAATTGAGGGAGGACGCGTCTAGGGTTCCCTGGGGGAGCTCTGGACGTGCTTAAAAGGAGGGGGGCGGTTGTCGTTGGCCTTAGGGCTCCAAGACGTCGCCGTGGCATCGGTTGTGAGAGAGAAGAGGGGGAAAGGCGACCTCCAAGCTGGAAAGGTGGGGAAGAAGGGGGGCGTGCCGCTTCGCGGTGGGCTGGACTGAGGGTGAAGAGGAAGGGGCCCAAGTGGGTTGGCTGGCAAAGGAAAAAAAAGAACAAAACCCCCTTGCCTATTTTCTATTTATCAAAAACAGAAAACACTTGGGGAATTTTCTAGGGAGATTTTCGAGAGATTAAATTACCCAAAAATAGGATAAATTATCCTTGCAATATTCTAGATTTTCCAAAATTGGTTTGAACCAATTTGGAGCAAGCAAACTTTTGAGCTCTTTTTGAATTTGAATTCAAGTTGAACTACAACCTGAATCACCAGAGGGCTAAAATTCAAAGTGAGCATTTGGAAAAACTTGGGAAAGGGAAATATTGAGCTATGCCAACTTTGGGGTCAAGGGGAGCACATGTGCAACATGGAAAATTCCCCAAACTGCTCTCTTTAACCATATTGTGTGAATTCAAAAGCAATTCAAATGAACTCAAAACCCTTTGGCATTTTAAATCACCACATGGAATTACAATATCTAGCACCATGTCAAGTTTAGAAGTCGTATGAAAAAGAAAAATTACATGATGATTACAAGAATTGCTCTTGGGCTGTTACAGCTAGGTAGGTAAGAAAAGGGGATCCCATAAAATCCCACACGCGGTTAGGCACGCTCGCCAAGAGACACAATACCCGGAACTCGGGACCTAGGTGACTCTAATGGAACAAAGCATCGGGGCGGGATAGCCTAGACCTTCCATCCTTCGTCGAATATAGTCAACATTATAATAATCATATCATCCAAAACAATATAATAATGTGATAGCCCAAAACCAAGGAGTAACAGGGTAACATTCGTAGCATCCTAAGCATGCAGACTAAGTAGGGGCTGAGCAACGAGCAATAGTAACATAGCAGTACATGGTTTGCTGGGAGGGGACATGGCTGTATCGGTTTAAGAGAGGTTGTAAACATGTGGTAGGATCAAACATCGAACCTAACTTAGACTAGCATGCAAACCGCTGGTTATAATAGAATGGATCATAAGTAATGTATAGTCCTTGCCTGCTGATAAGTCGGGTTCTGAAGGTGTAGTCGATCGCAAGCTCGCAACGTCTCCGAAGGTAACCGCGGGAGCACACAAGAAGTAAACACTGGAAAGAAATCAATAGATATGCTTCTATTACTATGGAGCAATCACAGGCAAGCAATGAACAACAAGCATGATCAAGTATGATGCATGTCATTTTAATAGCATGGCATGAACACAAGATTGGACAAGTTTAATGAAGCTCGAGAATCAGGCTGCAATGCTCCCGACAATCTTCATATGCATTAGGTGTGTAATCAATGGATCCAAAGGATCCTTATGTTATAGTAATTATAATGCATGATCATGGCATAAGCAAAGGATGAACAAGACATGAATAAGAATTGCCCACACATGAGTATAAACCTCAAGACGTGATTCCTTAACATAACATATATAAAAATGGCATGGCATATTATGATGCAACTAATTCAATATATTTTAAGCAATGAAATACAATGCAAGACTACGCTACCGGTAACTACGGTCATCGCGGAACTACGGTGCCCGGAGCACAACAACAAGGAGAATAAATGTAAGATTGCACCACGTGCATCATATGAGGCGTTATGTGCAAAATGCACCATTATCAAATAATGCTAGCTCAAATGAAGATGTGAACTACACCATCTTGTTCCTCATAATTTTCTACCCCAAAATCATGTATGACATGATTAAAATGGAGCTAGGACGCACATGTTACAAGCAATGCAAAAGGGGCAGATTTTAAATAATCCATAACAGGAAAAGGAGGGAGATGCCCTGTTGGGCTCCCCTCGGTTGTTCTAACCCAACCAGGCGAGCAGCCCAGCGCTAACAGACGCCCGCCCACGGGCGAGGAACTGAAGTGGGCAGAGCCCAGGTGCTCGCTGCGCTGCAAAACAAATAAAGGAAAAAGTGAGGCAAAACTTGCGATAAATGGTTCCCATGGGGGATCGAACCCAGCGCTAGACGGCTGCAAACAAGGAAGCCACGCCACTGCACTAAGCCACATTTCATGTTAGAAAGAAGGATCTACGCAAACTAACCTATTCGCGCAGGATAACTGAAGAAAACTGAAATAATCATGCAGTTAACTGAACCTGACGAGGAACAGAGAACTGGGCGCTGCAAAAATAAAAAACGGGGCGCCTTGCGCTGCTTGGGAATTGATCCCAAGACCTCACAGACGCAACTACGGTGTACACACAACTGGGCTATGTTGTTGTTCATGTTACAAGATCGCTTCGACATAAAATGTACATACAGAGGCGGCTAACGAACTCTGAAACTGAAACGATGCAGAAGTCTGACGAAACTGCAAGGGGTTGATCGCGAAGATCTTCCAGCGGCGACGGAGGATGCCGCAGGCTAGCAAAGGGCTCAAGGCGCGCCCTTGGTGCCGTGTGATACGTGAGAGAGGATTGCTTCTCTCCCTTCGTTAGTTACCACAAGTGGAAGGTAAGATGCAGCGTAGCAGCAAGTTTCCCTCGGGGAAGATACCGAGGTTGAGTATCGACTAGTAGGACTCCGGCGATGATAAGTAGGTGTCAGCGGCGCACCTGACGCGGACATGCACATAACACAATTAAATTTGCTCCCAACGAAGTTCAGAGAGGTTGTCAATCTCTCCGGCCTTGTTGTTTACAAAGGATCAAAGGCACGGGATAATGATAATGATAGCAACTGAAAGTAAAAAGCAAGAAAGTAAATGAGCGTGTAAACAGTGATGAGAATATGGACCGGGGTACCGTGATGTTCACTAGTGATGTCTCGCTCCCAAAAGACGATAAATATGCTATGCGAGGTAAAAAATTTACAGAAGGGCAATTGACAGGATTATAAACGCACCGCAATGCTAACTATGCTACAAAAGAAAGGAAGAGGCTCAAAAGCATTGGCAGTACGCCAAAATAAGTAGACCGAAATCCAACCGCATCTACTACTAATAATCCACCTTGAGATATATATCCAGATAATCTCGCTGGTATTAAGTTGCGAGGCCCACCCAAAGTATAAACCCAAATCAACAGACAACTGCATTAAAAAGAACTTTGCGTAAAGTAAAAAATCCTTGTAACTGCGGTTACAAGCACCGTTGTTTTCCCCCTTGCGGCCACAACACATCTCCTAGACTCATGTTTCTGGCACTCAAGGGTGTCATCAGGGGGCATGTACCCACAATCGAGCATAACGTTCCCTCTTGGTGTTACTACCTACCACTTGGCCAAAGCAATAAATAGTAACGGAGAACATGCAAGAATTACTTCGGAACAAAAATACAAAATATAAGAACCAATTATATTACTCTAACACAATCTCAACATAATCCTATAATCCATCAGATCGCTTGGCCACGCCAGGTGGCCGCCTGGGCCCCTGGTGGTGGCCCTCTGGCCCAACTAGGGTGCTTCTGGAAGACTTTGTTACGCTGATTTTTTATCCGATTTTTCAGGATTTTTTGGAGCAATTTTAATATGGGGGAAACCTGGAATAGAAAAACAGCAGAAAACAGAAACTGGCACTGGGGTGCACTGAGTTAGTATGTTAGTCCAAATATGATCAAAAGTTTACGAAAGTGTATCTAGATCTTAGCAATATCACACAAAACATGCATGGAGCGAGCATAAATTATTTATACGTTTGAGACGTATCAACATCTCCAAGCTTAATTCCTGCTCGTCCTCGAGTAGGTACATGATAACAGGCATAATTTCTGTGGTGACATGCTAGCAACCATATAAGGACTTTGGAAAGTAAAGCAGTCAAGGTATGTAATTCAATTCTAGTCATAACATGCAAGAGTCTATATTAGCATTGTAAAAAGCAACGAAAGAACATTAGGTGCAAGAGCTCTCGCTGTCTGTGACTCGAATGTCTCCAAATGGTGTTTGCGTGCAAGAAGGGGGATAGGGAATACGAGAAAAAAGTATTTTTGTGTTGAGAACTCAATCTACTAAAGTTTCAGACTTGGTCTTCTTTGGAATCTTATCTTCACTCGTTCCCAGACCACTAGCCAGGTACAAGTCAATTTGATCAACTCCTTTTCGATATTTTGAGCACTCATGCAATGGATGAGCGTAAGCATGAGAGTTGACACTTAGGATGGCAAAGAGAGAATATGGTGGAGAAGGAAGACAAAAAGGTGAGAAAGGTTCACCGCAATGAGGACAATCATAGGCGAGAAGGCCAAATGATAGATATGATGTGAGGAGTAGGGATTGCCATGCAACGGATGCACATATGAGCTGAAAAGCTCTCCAATGGAACTAGTAGGGGTGCATCTAACTTGCTCGCTCATGAAGACCTAGAGCTCTTTTGAGGAGGGTCATCCTTGGAATATGCAAGCCATGTTCTATAGTGTGAAAGTCCCCACATAGCTATATGCATGATCATCTCTATGGAGTACAAGGATAAGAGGGAGTACTAGTGTGGATCTTTCAAAAGGATAGTAGTGTTGCCCCTTTCTCTCTTTTTATTTTATTTTTCTCTTTTTTCTATTTTTTTGTATTTTTTGGTGGCCTCAATGGCTCTTTCTATTTAACTCTCATTTGTCCTCTTTGGGATCTTTTATTTTGTCCACTTTGGGATCTTTTCATCAATTAAGGGAAACACTCTAATTTACAAGAGGGTATAGAAGATCTTTCACACTTTACAAGGTACTCAAATCATAAAGAAGATGTAGCTACCATGATGTATGCAATATATGCCGCTGCTAGTGTAGAAGGAACATGTATCACATGAAGATCAATTCATGAAGAGGTGGAAGTTGCATGGCAATATATCTCGGAAAGGCTATGGAAATGCCTTGATAGGTAGGTACGGTAGCTGTTTTGAGGAAATATATAAGGAGGTTTATGATGACAGAGCGTATCATGCCAAGGGTTTGGATGTACCAGCGAAGGTGGACGCCAACTCTCAGAGTGATAAGGAGGCAATGCACGGCACATGAGAGGCTAGCAAATATGAGGAGGTGGAAGTGTCAACTTTCAATACTTACATTAGTCCGAAGAACTCATGCACTTATTATTGGTAACTCTCAATCTAATGAGGAGGTTCACAAAGAGACAAGTACCCCGAGGAGGAGTGTATGGGGGTTTGGTTATCCTTGCGCATCCTCGACTCATGGTACGTGAGTGTACTCTAATACCCGACCCCTCAGAAGAGCAGTGATCCATCTAGTAGCTAGAGTTCTCAAATAGTTTTGTAGGTTTTGAAAATAAACACGGATTTCCCAAAATACGACACCTATCACTAATAGGATAGAGCTCTTGACACCAAAAGTTCAAACATTACTCACATCAATACCTCAAAACTATTGCAAGTTACTACTAACATTAAATAGCAACCTCAATTACCTACTTCTCAAAACAAGACATAACTCAGTGCAACAACCAACTCTCTTAACAAGATAAACATGAAAACTAAAGAGAGTTCCAGCAATAAACTAAACAAAAGTTAAAGCTCGTGCTAAAAACAAACTGAGACTAAAACTAAACATGGCAGTAGCTACGAAAAGATAAAGAACACACAACAGCAAAAAGATAGGCATGAAGAATCCTATGATCTGTTCTAGATTTTGAAAGTGCAGTGTGTTTCTCTCCCACACAAAGTAAGACGGGATCTAACTTGTTATGAACAGCAAGCAAAGCTAAATAAAACTAAAAATAAAACCTAAGACTGAGACGCTCCAAACATAGAACATAACGCATGAAGTGATAAAAATATAATGAGATGAAGGACAAACTGATGATTGTTGATGGAGAAGGGGATGCACGGGGGCATCCCCAAGTTTAGACGCTTGAGTCTCCTTGAATATTTATTGGGGATGCATGGGGCATCCCCAAGCTTGAGCGCATGACACTCCCAAATCTTCTTTCATCATCTTCCATCGCACGCTTGAAAACTCCCTTCATACACAACTCATCATAAGCTGATTAGAGAGGTTAGTACCCTTCATAAATTATTTTTCTCCACTGGATATAGAGATATTCTTGAAGAGATACTTTTCTCAAGATTGCCAAAAGGGTTTTGCAATGAAAAAGCAAGCTTAAGGTTTGCAAAAGTTAGGAGAGACAAAACGTGGCAGAATCTGTGAAAAACAGAACATCAGGTAGTAAAGAATTTTTTAGGGGCATTTCTGCAACTCAAATCAAAACACTCAGAACAATGAAAGTTCCGTGATTGTATAGAGCACTCTGTGTAAAAAATTCATCTCAAAAAGATGAACTGGTGATTTATTCTGATTTTCCCGTCACGAGGATAGAATCTGTTTTCTGGACAACATGTCACAACTTTCACTTCCCTTGTCATATGAGGCTATAACTTGGCACAAAGCTTGAAAATAAAGATACAATGATGATTCTACAGTAGTAACAATCATCAAGATCACCAATAACAGAAGTAAAAACATCTTGGGTTGCCTCGCAACAAGCGTTTTCTTTTACGCCTTTAAGCTAGGCATAAGGATTATAAGAGATTCTCTCACAAAAGTAAGAATTTTGAAGCAAAAGAGAGCATCAAGAAGCAAATATGAAACACATTTAAGCCTAACCCACTTCCTATGCATAGGCATCTTGTAAGAAAATAAATCAAAGAAGCAAAAAAGAAACCAGCATAGGAAGGTGGAATAAGAACATCTTCAAAACTTTCAACATAAAGAGAGGAGTTTTAGTAATATGGAATTTCTACAACCAAACTTCCCTCTCTTAAAATAATTTTCAGTAGTATCATGAACAACCTCAAGAATAAAACTATCACATAATTCATGTTGTTCATGACCTACAAGCACAGGTGTATAGTTCTCAACACAGTCTTTAGGATTATAAGATAAATGCAACCCATCACATTGAGCCTTGATAAGAGCACAATTCTCCAGAATATGAGTTGGAGATTTCAAAAGGATAATAGGACAATCAAGAGTGGGTGCAATAGCAAAAATTTCATGTTTAACATGAGGAAATATGTGTAACAACCCAGATTTCACAAAAAATAAATTATTTTTTTTCGGTGTGAATTGTTTGATTGTCTGATTTGTTTGCGGTGTTTGCATCCCCGATTTATCGATCAGCGATTACTTTGCCCCCTCTTATCTCGTACCGGACGGAGACGGACCCTTGCCACCCTGACACTCGAACTTTGCGACACCAGGTTTGACCCGATCACCGTCGCGAAAGCGCACGAGACCAGCCGCAGCCAACGGAACGAAAAACCCCGTTTAATAAGTAAACGAGAAATTTTTATAGCGCGCCGGAAAGTGTACTCGGAACGGTTCCAGCGCGAGGTGAACGCCGCCGGCTCGACGTGCTGATCGTGCAGTTCGAAGTTTTACCCGAATCGGAGGTACTGCGGACCCCCGGCGGTTAGAAACGTAAACACCGCGCGCGCGAGAGAGAAAAACCGGGGATGTTTTTGCAAACTGCCAGCCACCTGGGCTATATAAAGACCACCACACTCCCACCTCTTTCTCGGGTTTCCCTAGCCACAAAATTGCATCCACCCCCTCAAATATAGCCCCAATTTTTGCATTTTATCCCCATTTTCGCAACCCTAGCCTCCCAGCGGATCTGGACAGTCGGATCGACCGATCCAACGGCCCAGATCGCGCCCAGCCTCCACCTCTCTCTCTCATACCTCTCCTCCAACCTCCTTCCCGTGGGCACGCCGCAGCCGAGCCACCGGCCGCGCAGGCCACAAGCTCCGGTGAGCCAGCCCCCTGCCGTGCCGCCTCCCCTCCATCTCGCCCTCACCCCTTCTCGTCTTCTCTCGCCAAGGAGACACGCCGGAGCGCCGCCAGGCCGGCTTCCGCCCGCGCCATGGCAGCCCGCCCGAGGAGCTCGCGCCGCCATCCGCCGTTGGAGCCTCGCCCGAGGCCAGAGGCGCCGCCGAGCCACTGGATCCGCCTCCTCTCCGCCGTCGCGGCCCCTGCCGTGCGTGCCCCGCCGCCGCCTGCTCGCCGGCGTCGAGTGCCGCCGGCCGCCACCTCCGAAGACCCGATCCAGTCGGGACCGGGCACGTCCGCAACCGTCATGGCCAGCCTGGGCCGGCCCACTCGCCCAACGGACCAGATCTACAGCCCAACGCAGCCCAGGCTGCCCATCTGCAAGCCTCTCCAGCCGCCGGCCTGTTTGGCCGTGGCCCATGAGGTTTTTTTCCATGACCCCTGTGAATTTTTCTAAGTCCTGTAAATTATTGTGTTGAATCAATTTTTCGAGTAGATTTGCGAGTAATCTGTAGCTCGGATGACGTTGCGCCCAAAAGGAAAAGTGCTTAGAATTGTGTGTACTTCAATCCATCTTTTGTGAGCATTTTGATTTGAGGCCATCTTGATGTTGTTAATCTGTGTTGAAGTGGGCATCAGGCCGTTAACTGCTACTAATTGCTGTTATGTGTTGTTGTTGTTATTTTATTGCAACTTTGGTTGATTATTGTGACACATCCATGAGGCCTATTGCATTGATTCTTTTTGCATACTGTTAAGCATCATGTCTACTTCCATTACATGTATTGCATTGTCATGTTTGCATTCCTGGTCATAGTTATTTTGAGCTCCAAAGTTGCTATGCCACTGTTTTGACAGGCACCTCTGTTTTTCTAAGTCTGTAACGTTCTGTTGCCATGTTGCATGCTTAATATCTTTTGATCTGTTATGCCTATGACCTTGATTCTTGTTTGTAACTAGACCAGTAATGTTTTATTGCATTTTGCTTGAGCTATAATTAGTTGTTCATGATGCCTTTTTGCATGATTCTTTTTTCCATGCCTTCCTTGTCATGTCTACTTTAGTTGCATATCATTTTTGAGCATGTTTGCATCCATTATCCTGTTTATGCATTGCTCTAAAGTGTGCTTCCTGATGTTGGCAGATTATGTTCCAAACTTGTTTTGCTTGTATCGTTTTAACCGTAACTCCGTTTGGGGTGTTCTTTATATGTAACTTGATTAGTTTTTGGTGTACTTTGTGTTTATGCTATTGTTTTCTGTTGTTAACCAACCTAAAATATGGTTTAGGTCAGAACAGTATCAAATCTTTTAAATGTCGTGGAGCACTTAGTGGTATGCCATGTTTAGGTTGTGCCTCACTTAAATTGACTAGCATAGATAGTGTTGGCATTCTTGTTAGTGCTTGCTCGTGTTTGCTTCATAGTAATAGATGCTTGCTCGTTGATTGCATTATAGTGTTTACCGTCTTGTGTGCTTCCGTGGGTACCTCTCGGAGACGATGCGAGCTTGCGATCAACTACACCTTCGGAACACGACTTATCAACAGGCAAGGACTATACATTACTTATGATCCATTCTATTTCAACCAGCGGTTTGCATGCGAATCTAGGATAGGTTCGATGTTTGATCCTACCACACGTTTACAACCTCTTTCAAACCGATACAGCCATGTCTCCTCCTAGCAACCCATGTACTGCTATGTTACTATTGCTCGTTGCTTAGCCCCTGCTTAGTATGCATGCTTAGGATGCTACGATGTTACCCTGTTACTCCTTGGTTTTGGGCTATCACATTATTATATTGTTGTTGATGATATGATTATTATAATGTTGACTTTATTCGACGAAGGATGGAAGGTCTAGGATATCCCGCCCCGACGCTTTGGTCCATTCGACTCACCTAGCATCCGAGTTCCGGGTATTGGTTTTAAGATTGAGCGTGACTAACCGCGTGTGGGATGCTATGGGGTCCCCTCTTCTTACCTATCTAGCTTCAAATATTTCTAGTGGTGGCCCTAGCTGGTTTTACATTTTGCAAAACGTGTGTGTGCGAGTGTCGACCTCGCAGATTTTCAAACAACTCGGGCCAGCGGAGACATGGTTTCTTTGTTGGTCCACACCAGGAAGCTTGGGGGCTGCCCACATCTGTTTGGGTAGCTAACCCGACCTCGTACAGACGGTAGAGGCCGATTCAAGAGCGCGACCGGCTTTTGAGTTGGATGTCGACTCACCGGGGGCCACCCAGATTTGTGCGTTGTTAGTTAGAGGGACCTATCGTTCCGGATCTCTTGGGACTAAATCATAAAATGGTTGCCTATTACGGGTAGAAACTGAGAGAGATGGGCATGCGTGCGGAGGCTTGTAATGGGCAGTTGGTACACCCCTGCAGGGTTAAATCTTTTCGAGAAGCCGTGTCCACGGTTATGGACGACTTGAGACCTACTCCGTGTTCATAGACAACAACAACTGAGAATATCATAATATAACTTGATCAACGTGTGTGTGCCTTGACTGCTTCTTCTTCGTCGGGATGCGAAGAGGAAGACAAGGATAGGATAGGTGTTATGTTTGCGTAAGTAGCTGATAGCAAGATTTGTTGGAGGAGATTCCTCATCGAATGCTTGGCTTCTTATCTTACTCTCTAGATCGTTAGCCACTTCATAAATGCTAGTGCGGCAGCAACCTCACCACTTACCCCATCCTTACCGTAAACTACTAGTTGTCCTAGAATGACGAGTGATGAAGTCATTGCTGGGTCAGATGACCACTACAGTTGGATGCTGAGTACCTCTGTACTCATGATACTACTCCCAAACTCTTTTCAGGGTTCTTGATCGACAACAGGTATGGTAATCGATGTTTCACGCCGAGACTCGACGACGACTAGTTAGGCGGATCCCGGCGGAGGGCCTGTACCCGTGTGGTTATGGGGATCGATGTTTTTCTCTTTGCCACTAGGCATTTGATTGTAGTCTGTACTCAGACATATATCTTCCGCTGATGTAATGTATTAAGGCAGTTGTATGTCGATTGTATGAGATGTTGTATCCTTGTATCTGTAATGTTGTGATATCATGTTGGAAATCCGGGGCATATGACTTCGTCATATGTCATGGTGGGACCGATATGCGCTTCGTCCTCGGATCTGGATGGAAACATCTAGATCTGGAACAGTACCGCATATCGGGCCTTACAGCTGAGTACTTCTGTACTCATGATACTACCCCAAACTCTTTTCAGGGTTCTTGATCGACAACAGGTATGGTGATCGACGTTTCACGTGGAGACTCGACGACGACTAGTTAGTCGGATCCCGGCGGAGGGCCTGGACCCGTGTGGTTATGGGGATCGATTCTTTTCTCTTTGCCAGTAGGCATTTGCTTGTAGTTTGTACCCAGACATGTATCTTCCGTTGTTGTATTCTATTTTTGGCAGTTGTATGTCGATTGTATGAGATGTTGTATCCTTGTATCTGTAATGTTGTGATATCATGTTGGAAATCCGGGGCATATGGCATTGTCATATGTCGCGGTGGGACCGATATGTGCTTCGTCCCCGGATCTGGATGGAGACAACTAGATCTGGAACAGTACCGCATATCGGGCCTTACAACTTGGTATCAGAGCCTTACCGACCGTAGGATCCCTTTTCTGGCCGAAGTCGAGTCTAGACAAAAACTATTTTGTAGTTACTAAGATAGTTATCGGAGAGTAGGATTCTTTTTACTCCTTACCCTTGCTCTAGTCAGGAAAAGTTTCGTAAGTGTTTTAATTCTCGTCTTGTCCCCTTCAAAATCTAGGGTCTCGAGTGTGTGGAGTTTCGGAACCGTTACAATGCCTTGATTGCAGCGTATTGTCTCGATTCCGATCTCAGGTTTCGGAATTCCTGTAGTACCTTTAGTTCTTCAAACTCTGGTTTACATCTTGGTCGCCCGTTGCCATCCATCCTTTTGCCCAGTGTTTTCACGACTTGCGTCGAAATGCACTGTCCTTTGATCCAGCTTTCATTGTCGTTCTCCCTCCTGACACTGACGATTTCGTTTTTCCGACGATGTCGTCTCTCTGCGGAAATATATCTCGACGGAAGTTCGACGTCGACATGGAGCAAAGTCCCTTGTTGGTGGTGTTGAAGATTGTCGACTCTCTTTTCTCCCCCCCTCTCCCCCGGATCGTCCAGGATCTCAGGACGAGATCCCTTGTTGGTGGTGTTGTATTGTAACAACCCAGATTTCACAAAAATTAAATATTTTGTTTTCGGTGTGAATTGTTTGATTGTCTGATTTGTTTGCAGTGTTTGCATCCCCGATTTATCGAACGACGATTATTTCCCCCCCTCTTATCTCGTACCGGACCGGGACCGACCCTTGCCACCCTGACACTCGACCTTTGCGACACCGGGTTTCACCCGATCACCGTCGCGAAACCGCACGAGACCAGCCGCATCCAACAGAACGAAAAACCCCGTTTAATAAGTAAACGAGATATTTTTATAGCACGCCGGAAAGTGTTCTCGGAACGGTTCCAGCACGAGGTGAACGCCGCCGGCTCGACGTGCTGATCGCGCAGTTCTAAGTTTTACCCGAATCGGAGGTATTGCGGACCCCCGGCGGTCAGAAACGTAAACACCGCGAGTGCGAGAGAAAAATGGGGATGTTTTTGCAAACTGCCAGCCACCTGGGCTATATAAAGACCACCACACTCCCACTTCTTTCTAGGGTTTCCCTAGCCACAAAATTGCAGCCACCTCCTCAAATATAGCCCCATTTTTCGCATTTTATCCCCATTTTCGCAACCCTAGCCTCCCAGCGGATCTGGACCGTCGGATCGGCCGATCCAACGGCCCAGATCGCGCCCAGCCTCCACCTCTCTCTCTCCTACCTCTCCTCCCACCTCCTGCCCGTGGGAACGCCGCCGCCGAGCCACCGTCCGCGCCGGCCAACAGCTCCTGTGAGCCAGCCCCCTGCCTTGCCGCCTCCCCTCCATCTCGCCTTCACCCCCTCTCGTCTTCTCTCGCGCAGGAGCCACGCCGGAGCGTCGCCAGGCCGGCTGCCGCCTGCGCCATGGCAGCCAGCCCGAGGAGCTCGCGCCACCGGCCGTTGTTGGAGCCTTGCCCGAGGCCAGAGGCGCCGCCGCGCCACTGGATCCGCCTCCTCTCCGCCGCCGGGGCCCCTGCCGTGCGTGCCCCGCCGCCGCCTTCTCGCCGGCGTCGAGCACCGCCGGTCGCCGCCTGCTTTCCGGCGTCGAGCGCCGCCGGCTGCCGCCTCCGAAGACCCGATCCAGTAGGGATCGGGCACGTTCGCCACCGTCGTGGCCAGCCTGGGCCGGCCCACTCGCCCAGCGGCCCAGATCTGCAGCCCAGCGCAGCCCAGGCTGCCCACCCGCAGGCCTCTCCAGCCACCGGCCTGTTGGGCCGTGGTCCATGAGGTTTTTTTTCCAAGACCCCTGTGAATTTTTCTAAGACCTGTAAATTATTGTGCTGATTCAATTTTGCGAGTAGATTTGTGAGTAATCTGTAGCTCGGATGACGTTGCGCCCAAAAGGAAAATTGCTTAGAATTGTGTGTACTTCAATCCATATTTTGTGAGCATTTTGATTTGAGGCCATCTTGATGTTGTTAATATGTGTTGAAGTGGGTATCAGGCCGTTAACCTCTACTAATTGTTGTTATGTGCTGTTGTTGTTATTTTATTGCAACTTTGGTTGATGATTGTGACACATCCATGAGGCCTATTTTATTGATTCTTTTTGCATACTGTTAAGCATCATGTCTACTTCCATTACATGTATTGCTTTGTCATGTTTGCATGCCTTGTCATAGTTGTTTTGAGCTCCAAAGTTGCTATGCCACTGTTTTGACAGCCACCTCTGTTTTTCTCTAGTCTGTAACGTTACGTTGCCATGTTGCATGCTTAATATCTTTTGATCTGTTATGCCTATGACCTTGATTCTTGTTTGTACCTGATCCTCATCATGTCTACTTCATGCCCATGTATTGCTATGTCATGTTGCTGCACTTTTGCATATAGTTTTTCTCCTGTTTATATAGCATAAAAATAATAGTTTCTACCCTGTTTTCATTATTTTCACTAAGTCCTAGACCATTAATGTTTTATTGCATTTTGCTTGAGCTATAATTAGTTGTTCATGATGCCATTTTGCATGATTATTTTTTCCATGCCTTCCTTGTCATGTCTACTTTAGTTGCAAATCATTTGTGAGCATGTTAGCATCCATTATCCTGTTTATGCATTTCTCTAAAATGTACTTCCTGATGTTGGCAGATTATGTCCCAAACTTGTTTTGCTTGTATCTTTTTAACCGTAACTCCGTTTGGGGTGTTCTTTATATGTAACTTGATTAGTTTTTCGTGTACTTTGTGTTTATGCTATAGTTTTCTGTTGTTAACCAACCTAAAATATGGTTTATGGCAGAACAGTATAAATTTTTTAAATGTCGCGGAGCACTTAGTGGTATGCCATGTTTAGGTTGTGCCTCACTTAAATTGACTAGCATAGATACTTTAATTGATGCTTCACCTCTTGTAATGTTTGTGTGCTATGCCATGCTTGAGTGAGATTCCATGTTAACAACACTGATCACCTTGAGTAGCTAAAGAACTTGAACCTTTCCAAATGTGCGGTATCGTCGTGTGTGACGAGTACTCCACTTAACCTGTTAGTAACCGCTCTCAACGGTAGGTGCGATGTCTCGTGTTGCCTTATTGTTGATACTTGCTCGTGTTTGCTTTGTATTAATAGATGCTTGCTCGTTGATTGCTTTCCAGTGTTTACCGTCTTGTGTGCTTCCGCGGGTACCTCTCGGAGACGATGCGAGCTTGCGATCAACTACACCTTCGGAACCCGACTTATCAACAGGAAAGGACTATGCATTACTTATGATCCATTCTATTACAACTAGAGGTTTGCATGCTAGTCTAGGATAGGTTCGATGTTTGATCCTACCACATGTTTACATCCTCTTTCAAACCGATACAGCCATGTCCCCTCCCAGCAAACCATGTACTGCTATGTTACCATTGCTCGTTGCTCAGCCCCAGCGTAGTATGCATGCTTAGGATGCTACGAATGTTACCCACTGTTACTCCTTGGTTGGGATATCACATTATTATATTGTTGTTGATGATATGATTATTATAATGTTGACTATATTCGAGGAAGGATGGAAGGTCTAGGCTATCCCGCCCCGACGCTTTGTTCCATTCGAGTCACCTAGGATCCGAGTTTCGGGTATTGGTTTTAAGATTGAGCATGCCTAACCTCGTGTGGGATTTTATGGGGTCCCCTTTTCTTACCTACCTAGCTCCAAACATTTTTAGAGGTGGCCCAAGCTGATTTACCATTTGAAACCGTGTGTGTGCTTGGTTGGGCCCCCAACAGTTTTAAAACAACTCGGGCTAGCGGAGACAGAGTTCCTCTGCTGGTCCACACTGGTGAGCTAGGGATGTCCCCTGTTATATAGGTGAGACTAACCCCGACCTTAGCCATACGGAAGAGTCCGATCCGAGGGCACGGCCGGCTCTTGGATTGGGTGTCGACTCCCCGGGGGACACCCGGATTTGTTCGTTGTTAGTTAGAGGGACCTGTCGTTTCAGATCTCTTGGAACTAAGTCATAAAATGGTTGCCTATGATGGGTAGCAACTGAGAGAGATGGGCATGCGTGCGGAGCCTTGTAATGGGAAGTTGGTATACCCCTGCAGGGTTAAATCTTTTCGAGAAGCCGTGTCCACGGTTATGGATGACTTGAGACCTACTCCTTGTTCATAGACAACAACAACTGAGATGATCTTAATATAACTTGTTCAATGTGCGTGTGCCTTGACTGCTTCTTCTTCGTCGAGATGCGAAGAGGAGGAAAAGGATAGGATAGGTGTTATTCTTGCGTAAGTAGTTGATTGCAAGATTTGTTGGAGGAGATTCCTCATTGAATGCTTGGCTTCTTATCTTACTCTCTAGATCGTTAGCCACTTCATAAATGCTAGTGCGGCAGCAACCTCACCACTTACCCCATCCTTACCGTAAACTACTAGTTGTCCTAGAATGACGAGTGATGAAGTCATTGCTGGGTCAGATGACCACTACAGTTGGATGCTGAGTACCTCTGTACTCATGATACTACTCCCAAACTCTTTTCAGGGTTCTTGATCGACAACAGGTATGGTAATCGATGTTTCACGCCGAGACTCGACGACGACTAGTTAGGCGGATCCCGGCGGAGGGCCTGTACCCGTGTGGTTATGGGGATCGATGTTTTTCTCTTTGCCACTAGGCATTTGATTGTAGTCTGTACTCAGACATATATCTTCCGTTGATGTAATGTATTAAGGCAGTTGTATGTCGATTGCATGAGATGTTGTATCCTTGTATCTGTAATGTTATGATATCATGTTGTATGTCAGTTGGATGTCGCGGTGGGACCGATATGTGCTTCTACCCCGGATCTGGATGGAAACATCTAGATTTGGAACAGTACCGCATATCGGGCCTTACACTATGGCAAGTTCATCTCCGTCAGCATCATCCATAGTGGCATCACGACCATAAGCATAGAAGACATCAAATTCATCAAAAAGGGATATTTCAAAAGAATCCATGGGATCATAACATTCATATAAGGTAAGAGTCAAAGAGTTACTCTCATTAGAAGGTAGACGTGGATGGCTCCATTCTTCCTCCTGTTGTTCGTCACTCTCCTCCTCTTTTTCATCCAAGGAGCTTTCAAGTTCAACAATTTCTTCTTCCATAGATTCCTGCAAATCAATAGTCTCTTCCTTTGGGGGAGAGATTCTCTCAAGATGATCAGTGATATAATAATTTGCATCATAATTTTCCAAACAATAGTTAAGTATAGCAAGACTATCAGATTTGTAAGGGGCATCATCAATATTTTGAAGAAGAGAAGTAATTTCATAGGCACCCTTATAAGCAACAAGTTATTCTATTTGCTCTGCATCATAAAAATCATAATTTCTCTTAGCATAAGAAGCTAAGGTTTCATCATCATTGTACTCACATTGGAAAGCAAGGTGTTTGTGCCTCATAAAGCAACAAGATTCATCCCTGTAAAAAGATATATTATATATTGAGCACAAGTTTCTAGCATACTCATACAACTTATGTATTTGTTTCCATAAGTGTATCCCCTTTTGAGACAAGCGGCGTTCCTTGTAATACTTTTGTTGATCCTCGGTGATTCCTCCATGCCAATAAGATCTGGTTTCAAAGAAGTCAGACATTGATTGGCAAGTAAGGAACTAGACATAATTTTTTTTGATAAAGGACACTAAAGATAAAAACTGAAAGGTAAACTAACAGGACTAAGAAGTAAAGGTAAAAGGTAGTGAGCTACTCCCCTATCTTATCACTCGGAGAACCCGGCAACGGTGCCAGAAATTGGCTTGATACGCGAGAGAGGATTGCTTCTCGCCCTTCGTTGGTTACCCCAAGTGGAAGGTAAGATGCAGCATAGCAGCAAGTTTCCCTCGGTGAAGATACCGAGGTTGAGTATCGACCAGTAGGACTCTGGCGATGATAAGTAGGTGTCAGCGGCGCACCTGACGCGAACCTGCACATAACACATTTAACTTTTCTCCCAACGAAGTTCTGAGAGATTGTCAATCTCTCCGGCCTTGTTGTTTACAAAGGATCAAAGACACAAGATAATGATAATGATAGCAACTAAAAGTAAAAAAGCAAGAAAGTAAATGAGCATTTAAACAGTGATGAGAATATGGATCGGGGTCCCGTGATGTTCACTAGTGATGTCTCTCTCCCAAATGACGACAAAGATGCTATGCGAGGTAAACAAATTACAGAAGGGCAATTGACAGGATTATAAACGCACCACAATGCTAACTATGCTACAAAAGAAAGGAAGAGGCTCAAAAGCATGGGCAGTACGCCAAAATAAGTAGACCGAAATCCAACTGCATCTACTACTAATCATCCACCTTGAGATATCTATCCAGAACATCTCGCTGGTATTAAGTTGCGAGCCCTACCCAAAGTGTAAACCCAAAGCAATAGATAACTGCATTAAAAGAACTTTGCGTAAAGTAAAAAATCCTTGTAACCGCGGTTACAAGCACCGTTGTTTTCCCCCTTGCGGCCATAGAACATTCCCTAGACTCATGTTTCCTTCACTCAAGCGTGTCATCAGGGGGCATGTACCCACAATCGAGCATAACGTTCCCTCTTGGATTTACTACCTACCACTTGGCCAAAGCAATAAATAGTAACGGAGAACATGCAAGAATTACTTCAGAACAAAAATACATAAAAGATAAGAACCAATTATATTACTCTATCACAATCTGAACATAATCTCATAATCCATCAGATCCCTTCAAACTCGGCATAGCAAAAGCAGAAATAATTACATATGTGCCTCGATCATGTAGGGAAGCTTCCGAGGTCTAAACCATGAAGAACAAAGAGGGGAGGAGAACATCACATAGCTACTGATCACGGACCCATGTTCCAAGGTAAACTACTCACGACACATTCGGGAAGTGTCCATGGTGGAGGGGAAGCTCCCGGAGGTCGATCCTCCCTCCAGCAGGGTGCTGGGAAGGTCCTGACGGTGCTCCCGATCTTGGAAGCTTGGCTGCAGTGGAACAGAGGAGAATTTGCGAAATAGGGTTCCGTCTTTGGAGTTTCCCCATGACGGAGAATAAATAGGCGAAGGGGGGAAGCCAGGGCAGCCACCATGGGTCCAGGCGCCCCCCCCCCCTGGCGCGGCCAGGCCCCTGGTGGTGGCCCTCTGGCCCCACTTGGGTGCTTATGGAAGACTCCGTTACGCTTATTTTTTATCTGATTTTCCCGAATTTTTGGAGCAATTTTAATATGGGGGAAACCTGGAATAGAAAAACAGCAGAAAACATGAACTGGCACTGGGTGCACTGAGTTAGTAGGTTAGTCCAAATATGATAAAAAGTGTTTGAAAGTGTATCTAGATCATAGCAATATCACACAAAACATGCATTGAGCGAGCAGAAATTAGCGATAAGTTTGAGACGGATGACCATGCGCGTGAGCCAGAGGTGCTCCTGGACACACACAAACACACACACACACACGCGCGCGCGCGTCCTCGACTTGCATGGCGTGGCAAACGTCCATGGAACAGAACACCGAGAAGGGCGTTGGCTACGCGCTACAGGCTACACTACACACGGGGTTACAGCGACATGGGAAAGGAAGAGAAGGCGGACGCAACAAGGCTCGAAGAGGGGAAGGCGACAAGGATGAACGGCTCAGGGACGGCGGCCGGACGCGTGGACAACGAGGAAGTAGCCGAGGGTCCCGAGTACGCCGGTTCATTTCCTCGCGGCTGGTGGCGCGCGCGGGCTCGAAGAAGACGTACATGTCGTTGATCATCGGCGATCGGCGTGGGGGCTCATGAACTCGGGCCTATGGACCCCCTGTCCATGGCGTCCGGGCAGGGAAGAAGAAGAAGAAAAGAGAGGGGGAAGAGGGAGATGGCGGCGGGGGGAGAGGGAACCCTAGATGAGGGGGCGCAGGGCGAGAGGGGCAGGCTAGATATAGGAGAGGAGGGAGGGCGACATGCCTCAAGGAGCTCCTCTCCTCCACGGCCATGCCATGTGCGTGAGGGGGAAAGGTGAGGTGGAAGGAAGATGACAGGTGGGGCCAGGGGGAAGGAGAGGAAAAAAGATAGAGGGGGCTCGGTTTGGGCTGGCTACGGGAGAAGGCTGGGCTGAGAGATGGGCTGGAGGGAGAGGGTTGAGGCCCAAGAAGGCTAGGAGGAATTGTGCATTTACTCAATTTAATAAAAATGATAGCATGGAAGAGGCAAAAGAAAATAGAAAATGAGTTTCAAAAATCATATTAAAATATGATTTATGATCCACATGGACTATTACAAAGAATAAATGTGCAAATTTTTATCCCCAATGGGAAAAATAAAAATGCAAATTTATATGGAATTAGTCAGTTTTGGGCTGTTACAACTCGCCACCACCAACAGAGGATATCTTCCCGAGATCCGGCATAACCCGGGGGAAGGGACCGAGAAGTTGCAAGAAGAAAGATTGAGCGAGAGGTGAAACTTCCCGACATCACCAACATAGGCTTTGCTCATCGTGACAAGGACGTTTGCTTCCGTGAGGACCCAACCTGACTTGAGATGCCGATATAGGAGAAGAAGTTTCCATAGGTGCGGGAAACTGATTGAGAGCAAACTCGGATCAAACGAGGGGATATCACAACAAAATTGAATTCACTCGGGAAAAACTCAAGGTTTCCGGAATAATATTACCTAGGTGGTACTGAAAGCGCGAACATGAGAATCCGAATCGAAACAATACTATACCGACATTTCTACAATAACATCACTCAGGAAGTTGCGAAAACCTGGACAACGAGACGGGACAGAGGAGGATCCACACACAGTGCCGACTCTAGCAGACAAAGGGGACAGCCGAAGCGGGAGGTTAAGAATCAATTAGTTGGATAATAACCAGGCAACCCGGTTCGCTGTTTCACGTGGGCCGCACATTCGTCATTGTAAAGTAACAAGCCCACGAGCCATGCTCAGCCAGTTCGAAGTACGCCGACCAACCCGCTTCTGATAAAGTATTGGGCCGACTAAAATCTCCTAATAGAGAACCTAGATTTGGTTTTGAAGAGGATAAGTTGAAGGAGAAAACATTACGTCGCACTTCTTACCAGAGTGAGGGGATAGGGAGTAAAAAGAATCCTACTCTCCGATAACTAACTTAGTAACTATAAAATAGTTTTTTTCTAGACTCAACTTCGACCAGTAAAGGATCCTACAGTCGGTAAGGCTGTGATACCAAGTTGTAAGGCCCGATATGCGGTACTGTTCTAGATCTAGATGTTTCCATCCAGATCCGGGGACGAAGCACATATCGGTCCCACCGCGACATATGAAAATGCCATATGCCCCGGATTTCCAACATGATATCACAACATTACAACTACAAAGATACAACATCTCATACAATCGGCATACAGCTGCGTTAATTACATTACATCAGCGGAAGATATATGTCTAAGTACAGACTACAATGAAATGCCTAGTGGCAAAGAGAAAAACATTGATCCCCATAACCACACGGGTCCAGGCTCTTCGCCGGGATCCACCTTACTAGTCGTCGTCGAGTCTCCACGTGAAACGTCGATCACCATACTTGTTGTCGATCAAGAACCCTGAAAAGAGTTTGGGGGTAGTATCATGAGTACAGAAGTACTCAGCATCCAACTGTAGTGGTCATCTGACCCAGCAATGACTTCATCACTCGTCATTCTAGGATAACTAGTAGTTCACGATAAGGAAGGGATAGTGGTGTGGTTGCTGCCGAACTATCATTTATGGAGTGGGTAACAATCTAGAGAGTAAGATGAGAAGCCAAGCATTGGATGAGGAATCGTCCCCAACAAGTCTTGCTATCAGATACTTACGCAAGCATAACACCTATCCTATCCTTTTCCTCCCATTCGCATCCCGACAAAGAAGAAGCAGTCAAGGCACACACACGTTGATCAAGTTATCAAGATTATCTCAGTTGTTGTTGTCTATGAACAAGGAGTAGGTCTCAAGTCATCCATAACCGTGGACACGTCTTCTCGAAAAGATTTAACCCTGCAAGGATGTACCAACTGCCCATTACAAGGCTCCGCACGTACGCCAAGCTCTCTCAGTCGGGCCCGTTAAAGACACTCTAGCTAACAACAAAAAAATCCAGGTGGCCCCCGGTGAGTCGACATCCAACTCAAAATCCAGCCGCGCTCTCGAATCGGTCTCTACCGTCTGTCGCAGGTTTGGATTTCCAGGTAAATTCTCACATGAGGCCGGGTCCTCAGCCGGACAGATTGGACCAACAAGGAAACCATGTCCCCGCTGGCCCAGGTTGTTTTAGAGAATACCTTCCAGGAGCGACCCGACAGACACACACACGGTTTCAAATGGTAACTGAGCTTGGGCGACCACTAGAAATGTTTGAAGCTAGGTAGGTAAGAAAAGGGGACCCCATAAAAGCCCACACGCGGTTAGGCACGCTCGCCAAGAGACACAATACCCTGAACTCGGGACCTAGGTGACTCGAATGGAACAAAGCGTCGGGGCGGGATAGCCTAGACCTTCCATACTTCGTCGAATATAGTTAACATTATAATAATCATATCATCCAAAACAATATAATAATGTGATAGCCCAAAACCAAGGAGTAACAGTGTAAAATTCGTAGCATCCTAAGCATGCATACTAAGCAGGGGCTGAGCAACGAGCAATAGTAACATAGCAGTACATGGTTTGCTGGGAGGGGACATGGCTGTATCGGTTTAAGAGAGACTGTAAACATGTTGTAGGATCAAACATCGAACCTAACCTAGACTAGCAAGCAAACCACTAGTTATAATAGAATGGATCATAAGTAATGTATAGTCCTTGCCTATTGATAAGTCGGGTTCCGGAGGTGTAGTCGATCGCAAGATCGCAACGTCTCCGAAGGTAACCGCGGGAGCACACAAGAAGTAAACACTGGAAAGAAATCAACGGACATGCTTCTGTTACTATGAAGCAATCACAGGCAAGCAATGAACAACAAGCATGATCAAGTATGATGCATGTCATTTTAATAGCATGGCATGAACACAAGATTGGACAAGTTTAATGAAGCTCGAGAATCACGGTGCAATGCTCCCTACAATCTTCATATGCATTAGGTGGGTAATCAATGGATCCGAAGGATCCTTATGTTATAATAATTATAATGCATGATCATGGCATAAGCAAATGATGAACAAGACATGAATACGAATTTCCCAGACATAACATATATATAAATGGCATGGCATATTACGATGCAACTAATGCAATATATTTCAAGCAATGAAATGCAATGCAAGACTACGCTGCCGGTAACTACGGTCATCGCGGAACTACTGTGCCCGGAGCACAACAAGGAGAAGAAATGGAAGATTGCACCACGTGCATCATATGAGGCATTATGTGCAAAATGCACCATCACCAAATAATTCTAGCTCAAATGAAGATGTGAACAACACCATCTTGTTCCTCATAATTTCTACCCCGAAATTATGTATGACATGATTAAAATGGATCTAGGATGCACATGTTACAAGCAATGGAAAAAGGGGCAGATTTGAAATAATCCAAAAAAGGAAAAGGAGGGAGATGCCTGTTGGGATCCTCGGTTGTTCTGGCCCAACCAGGAGAGTAGACCAGCGCTAACAGACGCCCGCCCACGGGCGAGCAACTGAAGTGGGACGAGCCCAGGTGCTCGCTGAGCTGCAAAACAAATAAAAGAAAAACGGAGGCAAAACTGGGGATAAATCGTTCCCATGGGGGATCAAACCCAGCACCTAACAGCTGCAAACAAGGCACCCACGCAATTACACTAAGCCACATTTCGTGTTAGAAAGAACGATCTACGCAAACTAACCTATACACGCAGGATAACTTAAGAAAACTAAAATAAACATGCAGTTAACTGAACCTGACGAGGAACAGTGATCTGGGCGCTGCAAAAATTAAAAAGGGGGCGCCTTGCGCTGCATGGGAATTGATCCCAAGACCTCATGGATGCAACTACGGTGTCCACACCACTGGGCTATGCTGCTAATCACGTTACATGATCTCTTCGACATAAAATGAAAATACAGAGGAGGCTAATGAACTCTGAAACTGAAACGATGCAGAAGCGTGACAAAAATGCAAGGGGTTGATCACAAAGATCTTCCAGCGGCAATGGAGGACGCTGGAGGCTAGTAGATGGCTTAAGGCGCGCCCTTGGTGCCATGCGCGCGAGCCAGAGCTCCTCCTGGCACACACACGCGTCCTTGACTTGCATGGTGCGACAAATGGCCATGGAACAGAACATCGAGAAGTGTCGGGACCCGGGGTTAGTGTATGCAAGTCCCGCTACAACACAATCATATGGAGAGCCGAGAACCGTACCCACTTGTCTAAGCAGAAAATGACAAGCACAAAACGTTCTCGAAAAGCATCGAACGCGAGGGGCATCCCATCCAGGACGGATGATCAACTGAGATGGGTCCTCATCGTCTGCACACAAGTCTAAATGATATGGGTGATGAACTCCCATACTCATAGACAAGTCGCCTCAACCATACTATCGATTGTATTATAACACTTACATAGACTTACTCCAGCTCGATCACTTAGTCGGGGTCTAGGGTGGGCTCGATCATACAACAAAGTGTGCACGTGACAGAGTCACGAGCAATCGCATCGCGATGCCCCAAGCTGCGCACATCTAAGGGCCACTTGGTGTATAAAAGACCACCAGCCAGATCATAGCTAAGGTCTCGAAATCACATACTAAGACATGCATGTTATAATCATACACGCAGCAGACATGTCTAGTATGAACAGCAGGTATCATTGCAATTCTCTAAAAAGTTTACAACTTTATTGAAAACTCTTACAAAGTGCACACAGAGATCACAAGTCTGTGATCCAGCATTACATCAAACATGCGGAAGCAAAGTAGGTCTGAGTACAGACAAGTTTAACAAATGTCTTAGAGAAGCCTTAGTTATAAACAAGACCTTCCAAGAGGGACCAGTCGTCTGACTGGGACTACACTAGCTTGTCTTCAGTCGTCGAGCACCAGGAAGAATCCACCTTCGGGGTCAGTGGGTTCATCTAAAATATATAATAAGCAAACGTGAGTACATAATCGTACTCAGCAAGACTTACGTAGGATCTATACTACTAATGCACATGTATCAAGGCAAAGGGAGGTGGGGTTCATAAACAGAAGTGCCAACTTTGACTTGGCTAGTCCTGAACTACGAGTACCAGACTTGAGGTATGAAGCGTACACGAGTCCACTACATGTCTCCAACCAATTACACCACTATGGTGCCTTCCTCGACTTCCCATGAGAAAGCACGCCATAGCACTCACATTTATCTTGGCAAGTTTTATAAGTATCCACTGAAGTTGTCTAATAATCAAGCACAACTTTCCAAGTAGTCCCTTACCGCGGACGCGGCTATTTGAATAGTTTATTAACCATGCAGGGGTTTACTGCTACACACATAAAACTATCAGTTACCACCGGGATGTCATCACCCTTCAAGCGGGTGTCAGCGAGGATAATTTCCACAACTTTTACCTCACAACCAACTAAAAGTCCAATGGAGACGCCTATGTGGGCTGGATTCCACATCGTGAACCCGTCCGGTTTACCGATGTGGTCCTAGAAGATGTGTGCAGGGTCACAAGCCGGTCTGAATAGACGTTCTTCCACTTCGCAGACCATGCCACAGACCTACCAGAACTTCGAACTACTGCGACTCATCGAACTGAGAAGGGGTGAGTTAGTAGGTTGAGCGGGGGTCCATGTGCCCAACATGTGGTAGTACTCTTCGTCTTGGATCACCACACAAGAACTCGGGCTAAGGGCGGTGTTCAACAAGACATCCCACTGTGTACTCCTACACAACCTCTCATCGTTCACCTTGTATTAGGGTAGATTCACCAACACATTTCCACCATCATCAACATGATCACAACCATCCCGACTCACAAAAGAGTAACCTCATTGTAACTCTAAGCATGCAATAAGCAGTAACAGTTGCAGGGGCCACATGATATCAATCAACTCCTAAATCTGGTAGGATTGTGGTTTTCTTACTACTGTGACAAAATGATAGGTCATGCAAAGAAATGAGTTCATCTATGCGGTAGAAACGCGTCATGGTAAACATCCTAAACAATGCATAAGCGAGACTGAGAGGGAAGTGGGATTTTATCGACATGATCAATGGGGGTTTGCTTGCCTTGCTGACGAGGTTCAAACACAGTGTCTTCAACGAAGGGGTGGCCTCTGGTTCCGGCTCCACCTCTATCGAGCAAACATTGCAAACAAGGGAATCAATATAAAGTACAATGCACATTCACATGATCAATGTTGTAATGAGATGTTCATGGTTACAATGTGTTGACAATTCCATTTAAAAGAAATGTGTTGCAAAGGAATTTGCAAAAATACTTCAAATTTGTATTTGAAAAGGTTTCATATGCACATTTGCTTCTGTCCCCCCATTTTAAAATGTTCAAACATGAAAACAAAGTTCATATTCATAATCCTAGCATTTTTCTGATAATTTTTCATATCTTATTTGTTTAATTTGGAGTTAGGAGTAAAAAGTTATTGAATTTCAAAGTTTCTCCATTTTTCTGGATTTTTCTGAATTATATTTAAACTTGACAGGGGCTTTATTGCGTCAGCATGAAGTCAAGGTGACGTGGAGGGGGTGCTGAAATGTGGGGCAGCATGTCAGTGGTTGGGTTAAATAAACCCGGTTAGTTATAACTAACCAGGGGGATTAGAGGGGCAGGGGGCCACTATCAGTGTGTGTTATGGGTGATTAGTGGTTAAACTAATGACTTCCATGTAATCTCGCCGGCGGCGAGTCGCCGGTGACAAAATTCCGCGGCGGCGACGCACGAGTTCTCAATTCCGGCCACCAAATGAAGCGCGGCTAGGTGCGTTGGGTAGCTGGAGGTGGCGCGCATCAAGTGGAGCCAAGAAGGGGTACAGGGGATCACCGGAGCGTCGCCGGCATCAAGTCTGGCGGCGACGGAGCCACGGGTGTGGGCAGCGTGACGATACAGAGCGCAAGAAGATGCGGGCGTTGGCTCGTCGCACTCTTGAAGAGCCCAGGAACACGACGGACACCTCGGTGCGGGCACAAGAGCACGGGAGCGAGCTCGGAGTCAGCCATGGCGGCGACGGAGCTCGGCTCCCATGGCGGCATGAGACAGAGGGCGAACACGGCGAGTTTGAGTTGGGGGTTTGGTGCGCCTGCTCACCACGGTTGCAGCAGACGCGACGGGGAGGTCGGGGAAGCTTCAATGGCGAGGTAAGCGTTGATGGCGCGCGTCGGCCGTAGACGAGGACGATGACAGGGTTCGGCTGCTCCGAGGCATCTGGGCTTGATTGCTTCTGCACAGAGACATAGTCGACGTAGACGAAGGACAACACGGCGGGGCTTCTGGTGCTCACTGGCCGCGCGGGCGCTCGACCATGGTGACGGTGGTTTTCAGACGGCGATGAAATCCGGCGAGAGAGAGCACGGGAGTGGAAGGGAAGAGGGGGAAATGCTCGAGGGCGCTTCGGGACATCTCCAGGCGTCAAGACGTGGACGCGGGGAAGCAGGAGGTGGCGGGGAGCTCGTCGGTGGCGTGGTGGCATGCTGCATGTATTCCACCGAGCAGCTTCGGGGCGTGGGGAGGTAGACGACAGGAGGGGAGGTGGGCCTGGGCTGCTGCTGGGCTGCGGGGGGTTAAGTTGGGCTGCTTTGGCAGGTAGGCCTTTTTCCTTTTTCTTTTTTTTTCTTTTCTGTCTTTTGTTTTGTCTTGCTAAATAAAATAGCTAGACATTTTCTAAAATGCCCCAAATTTTTATATGGACTTCTAATGCATATTGCTATCCACTTATAAAGTTTGGGCATTTTTAAAATTTAAATAATTTGAACTTTAATTCAAATAGGGGTATTTATTTAAATCCAAGCTCCTGTTTGAATATTTGAAAAATCCCTTAGCATGGGATTGGATCCAAATCACTTTATATGTGATCACACTCATTTATGAGACTGTTAAAAAATGCAAAAGGAATTTTTGGAGCACTTTTTATTTTGGCCATTTGAATTAAATTCAACTGGGGGGGTTTCTTCTCCCATTTCAATTTCTTTTCAAAATTTTAACATGATGCAAAGTCACTTGCTATCCCTAGCACATACCTAACAGAGGGTTCTGACAACTCGCCCCCACTCAAAAGAATCTCATCCCGAGATTCAGAAGTCTGCGGGAGGAAGGAGGGGTACTCGGCACTAAGATGGTATTCTCTTTCCCAAGTGGCTTCTTTCTCAGAGTGGAGTGACCATTGAACTTTCAGAAACTTAATCTTGTGACGACGAGTGACACGCTCTCCTGAATCAAGAATACGAATGGGGTATTCTCGATAAGAAAGTTCATCTTGGAGATCAAGCGTTTCATGGTCGACTTCGCGGATGGGGTCCTTGAAGCAACGCCTGAGTTGTGACACATGGAATACATCATGTACTCGGGAAAGGTGCGGGGGTAGTTCAAGTTGGTAGGAAACTTCTCCACGTTTAGCAAGAATGCGGAAAGGTCCAATGTAATGTGGGGCCAACTTTCCTTTGATACCGAATCGTTGGGTTCCCCTCAGAGGAGTAACCCGAAGGTAAGCCTTCTCATCCATATTGTAGCTTTCATGCCTATGATGACGATCATAGTAGCTTTTCTGACGAGACTGGGCTGCTTTCAATTGATCACGAACAATGCGAACTTGCTCTTCTGCTTCCATGATCATATCCGGTCCAAAGAATTGTCTTTCACCAGTTTCTGACCAGTTTAGCGGTGTTCGACATCTTCGTCCATAGAGGAGTTCAAAAGGAACCATGTTCAGACTAGATTGGAAACTATTGTTATAAGCAAATTCAACGAATGGAAGAGATTTCTCTCAATTATTTCCGAAAGAGATAACACAAGCTCTGAGCATGTCTTCGAGAATTTGATGAACCCTTTCAGCTTGACCGCTAGACTGAGGATGGAAAGTTGTACTAAAGGAGGGATGAGTTCCCATAGCATTCTGAAAGCTTCCCAAAAACTAGAGGTGAAAAGGCTACCACGATCAGAATTGATTTCCAAAGGAACACCATGAAGAGATAAAATTCTAGAGACATACAAGTCCGCTAACTGGCTCGCAGTTATGGACTCGCGAACGGGAAGGAAGTGAGAAACTTTGGAAAGTCTATCAACGACAACGAAGATGGCATCATTTCTTTTCTGTGTTTTTGGATAGCCAGTGATGAAATCCATACTGACTTTGTCCCATTTCCACTCGGGAATAGGCAAAGGTTGAAGAGTACCAGCATGTCTTTGGTGTTCTGCCTTAACGCGACGACAAACATCACATTCAACAATGAACTGAGCAATTTTTCGCTTCATCCTAGTCCACCAAAATCTCTGGCGTAGGTCTCGGTACATCTTCGTGCTACCAGGATGAATCGAAAGGGGAGTTTCATGGGCGTCTTTAAGGATGAGTTGCCTTAGATCCCTATTCTTAGGTACTACCAAACAATTTTCAAAGAATACCGTTCCTTTACTATCTGTGGAGAAACATTTAGCAACTCCGTTAGCAATGTTCTCCTTGATCCGACGAATACCTCGTCCACGCCTTTGGACAACTATGATTTGATCCTCAAGGGTTGGTTTTGCCACCAAGTTGAAAAGAGATACACGAGGAACAATCTCGAGGTTGAGCTTTCTAAATTCCTCATGAAGAAGTGGTTGATACTGTTGTAACATGAGGTTGTTACAATACGACTTACGACTTAGTGCATCAGCCATGACATTGGCTTTGCCTGGGGCGAAATAAATTCCTAAGTCATAATATTTTATCAACTCAATTCAGCTTCTTTGCCTGAGATTAAGATCTGGCTGGGTGAATATGTATTTGAGGCTTTGGTCTTCGGAATATATTTCACAACGATTACCAAGGTGGTAATGTTGCCATGTTTTCAGGGCATGAACTACGACAGCGAGTTCAAGATCATGGGTAGGATAGTTCTCTTCATGTGGCCGCAACTGGCGTGAAGCATAAGTTACCACATGTATATCTTGCATAAGTATGCATCCGAACTCTTGCCGCAAAGCCTCTAACTGAAATCCTTTTTGGTGTCTGGAGGCGCAAGTACGGGGGCAGAAGTCAATCTTCTTTTTAGCTCTTGAAAGCTTTGCTCGCACTTGGGGGTCCGTTCAAATTTCTTCTCTTTCTTGAGGAGTTCAGTTAGAGGCTTTGCAACTTTAGAAAACTTCTCGACAAAGTGGCGGCAATAGCTTTCCAAGCCAAGAAAACTCCTAACTTGCTTAACCGATTCAGGTGGAGTCCAGTCAAGGACAACCTGAACTCTTTTGGGATTCACAGCAATGCCTTTTGCAGAAATCACGTGGCCTAAGTAGGTCACTTCTGGTAGCTAAAATTCACACTTTGAGAATTTGGCATAAAGGCGATGCTCTCGAAGTTTCATCATGACCAGCCTAAGATGTTCTTCTTCGTTCTTCGAGTAGATAAGAATCTCATAAAGATAAACTACAACAAATTTATCCAAGTACTCCATGAAGATCGAATTCATCATGCGCGAGAAAATGGCGGGGGCATTGGTTAAACCAAAGGACATGACGGTGAACTCGTAAATACCATAACGAGTAGTGAAAGTCGTTTTGGGAATGTCCTCGTTTCTGATTTTGGTTTGATGATTGCCTAATCTCAAATCCATCTTGGAGAAGACAGAGGATCCAGCAAGTTGATCATAAAGATCATTGATCCTGGGAAGTAGATACTTGTTCTTTATCGTCGCTAGATTTAGCGGGCGATAGTCTACACACATCCTTTTTGTTCCATCTTTCTTCGTTACGAACAGAACGGGGCAACCCCATGGCGATGAGCTAGGGCGGATGAAGCCTTTTGCCAACAAAGCTTCAAGTTGGATTTTAAGCTCAGCTAACTCATGTGGGGCCATTTTGTATGGGCGTATGGAAATTGGTGCGGTTCCTGGCATAAGATCCACTATGAATTCTAAACATCTATCGGGTGACTAGATTTAAGGAGTTGGGTTACTGGGTAATTTTCTTGAGGATGACTATGGCTTACTAGGGGCTACAACATATATGTTTAGAATAGCAAAGTACCCCAACATGATCGTCAGCGTGGTTATTCTAGCCTTACGTTGTTCCCTTATATACCCAGAGTAACTATATAACTATAGAAGGCTAGACTCGACTTCGACCAAGGATGATAATCCTACAGTCAGTCCTGCTCTGATACCAAGTCTACCGGGACCCAGGGTTAGCGTATGCAAGTCCCTCTACAACACAATCATATGGAGAGCCGAGAACCGTACCCACTTGTCTAAGAAGACAAGGCCAAGCACAGAACGTTCTCGGAAAGCATCGAACACGAGGGGCATCCCATCCAGGCCGGATGATCAATTCAGATGGGTCCTCATCGTCCACACACAAGTCTAAATGAAATGGGTGATGAACTCCCATACTCATAGACAAGTTACCTCAACCATACTATCGATTGTATTATAACACTTACATAGACTTATACCAGCCCGATCACTTAGTCGGGGTCTAGGGCGGGCTCGATCATACAACATAGTGTGCACGTGACAGAGTCATGAGCAATCGCATCGCGATGCCACAAGTTGCGCACATCTAAGGGCCACTTAGTGTATAAAAGACCGCCAGCCAGATCACAACTACGGTCTCGAAAACCCATACTAAGACATGCATGCTATAATCATACACGCATCAGACATGTCTAGTATGAACAACAGGTATCATTGCAATTCTCTACAAAGTTTACAACTTTCTTGATAACTCTTAAAGAGTGCACACAGAGATCACGATTCTGTAATCCAGCATTACATCAAACATGCGGAAGCAAAGTAGGTCTGAGTACAGAAAAGTTTAACAAATGGCTTAGAGAAGCCTTAGTTGTAAACAAGCCCTTCCACGAGGGACCAGTCATCTGATTGGGACTACACTAGCTTGGCTTCAGTCGTCGAGCTCCAGGAAGAATCCACCTTCGGGTTCAGTGGGTTCATCTAATACATAGAATAAGAAAACGTGAGTACAAAATCATACTCAGCAAGACTTACGTAGGATCTATACTACTAATGCACATGTATCAAGGAAAAGGGAGGTGGGGGTTCATAAGCAGAAGTTCCAGCTTGGACTTGGCTAGTCCTGAACTACGAGTACCAGACTTGAGGTAAGAAGTGTACACAAGTCCACTACATGTCTCCAACCAATTACACCACTATGGTGCCTTCCTCGACTTCCCACGAGAAAGCAAACCATAGCACTCACACTTATCTTGGCAAGTTTTATAAGTATCCATTGAAGTTGTCTAATAGTCGAGCACAACTTTCCAAGTAGTTGTCGGGACCCGGGGTTAGCGTATGCAAGTCCTATTACAACACAATCAGATGGAGAGACGAGAGTCGTACCCACTTGTGTAAGCAGACAAGGCCAAGCACACAACGCTCTCGGAAAGCATCGAACGTGAGGGCCATCCCATCCAGGCCGGATGATAACCTGAGATGGGTCCTCATCGTCCGCACACAAGTCTAAATGAGATGGGTGGTGAACTCCCATACTCATAGACAAGTCGCCTCAACCATACTATCGATTATATTATAACACTTACATAGAATTACTCTAGACCGATCACTTAGTCGGGGTCTAGGGCGGGCTCGATCATACAACAAAGTTTGCACGTGACAGAGTAACGAGCAATCACATCGCGATGCCCCAAGCTGCGCACATCTAAGGGCCACTTGGTGTATAAAAGACCGCCAGCCAGATCACAACGAAGGTCTCAAAAACCCATACTAAGACATGCATGAAATAATCATACACGCAGCACACATGTCTAGTATGAACAGCAGGTATCATTGCAATTCTATACAAAGTTTACATCTTTATTGATAACTCTTACAGAGTGCACACAGATATCACGAGATCGTGGTCCAACATTACATGAAACATGCGGAAGAAAAGTAGGTCTGAGTACAGACAAGTTTAACAAACCGCTTAGAGAACCCTGATTTATAAACAAGCCCTTCCACGAGGGACCAGTCGTCTGACTGGGACTACACTAGCTTGCTCAGTCGTCGAGCTCCAGGAAGAATCCACCTTCGGGGTCAGTGGGTTCATCTAAAACATAGAATAAGCAAACATGAGTACAAAGTCGTACTTAGCAAGACTTACATAGGAGATATACTACTCATGCACATGTATCAAGATAAAGGGAGGTGGGGTTCATAAGCAGAAGTGCCAGCTTTAACTTGGCTAGTCGTGAACTACGAGTACTAGACTTGAGGTAAGAAGCGTACACAAGTCCACTACATGTCTCCAAAAAATTACACCACTATGGTTCCTTCCTCGACTCACCACGAGAAAGCACGCCATAGCACTCACGCTTATCTTGGCATGTTTTATAAGTATCCACTTCAAGTTGTCTAAAAATCAAGCTAAGCTTTCCAAGTAGTCCCTTACCGCGGACGCGGCTATTCGAATAGTTTATTAACCCTGCAGGGTTGTACTGCTACACACATGAAACTATCAGTTACCGCCGGGATCTCGTCACCCTTCAAGCGGGTGTCGGCGAGGATAATCTCCACAACTTTTACCTCACAGCCAAGTCAAGTTCAATGAAGACGCCTATCTGGGATGGTTTCCACATTCGTAACCCGGCAGGTTTACCGAAGTGGTCCCATAAGATGTGTGCGTGGTGCATAAGCCGGTCTCGGTTGAGCCGTTCTCTCACCTTGCATCCAGGCCAACAACCTACTAGAACTCCAAACTACTGCGACATTTGGACATCGAAAGGGATGAGTTAGTAGGTTGAGAGGGGTCAGTGAGCCCAATGTGTGGTTGTACTCTTCATCTTGGATCACCACACAAGAACTCGGACTTAAGGCGGTGTTCAACAAGACAACCCACTGTGTACTCCTACACAGCCTCTCATCGTTCACCTTGTATTAGGGTAGATTCACCAACACATTTCCACCAACATCAACATGATGCTACCATCCCGACTCACATAACAGTATCAACATTGTATCACTCTAAGCATGCAATAAGTAGTAACAATTGCAGGGGCCACATGATATCAATCAACTCCTACATCTGCTAGGATTGTGGTTTGCTTACTACTCTGACAAATGATAGGTCATGCAAAGGAATGGGTTCATCTATGCGGTAGAAACGTAGCATGGTAATCATCCTAAACAATGCATAAGAGAGACTAAGAGGGAAGTGTGATTTTATCGACATGATCAATGGCGGTTTTATTGCCTTGCTGACGAGGTTCAAACACAGTGTCTTCAACGAAGGGGTGGCCTCCGGTTCCGGTTCCACTTCTATTAGCAACATGACAATCATAGGATCAACATAATGTACAATGCACAATCACATGACTGAGATTGTAATGGTGATGTTCGTTGTTGCAATGTGGGTACAATTCCATTTAAAAGAAGTGGAATGCAAAGTCATTTGAAAATTCACTCCAAATTTGAATTCAAATTAAAGCCATATGGACAAATGCCACTGTTAACCCAATTTAAATTGGTCAAACATGAAAACAAAGTCCATATTCACATTCCTTGCATTTTTATGATAATTTTTGACATATTATTTGTCCAATTTGGAGTTAAATTGGATTAGTTATGAATTTCCAAAGTTTATAAATTTTCTGTAATTTTCTGATTTTTTTTTAATCTGGAAATTGTTTATTGCGTCAGCATGACCTCATGCTGAAGTGGGGGGCCTCTGACCAGTGGGGCCGTGCTGTCAGCCTCTCTGGGGTTAATCCCTGTTTAAAATAACCTGTAGTTTAACTTAAGGGCACGTGGCCCACTTGTAAGTGGCTTTTAGGGGGGGGGATTAGCATAAGCTAATCCGTGCCACGCTGGCACGCCGGCGGCTAGTCGTCGGCGATGAAATGTCGCGGTTGCGATGCGCTGGACGATGGTGCAGTGCACGAAAACGAGCGCCACGACCACCTATGTGCTCAGGGGAGAAGCGCGCGTCTGATGGGGCTAGCAGGGGGGCAGGGTACCACCGGAGCGTCGCCGGCGACGACAGTTGCGGCGGCTGGAGCTCGGGTGTGGGTGGTGGCATCGCTGGAGTGTGCAAAGGAGAGGGATTTTGGGTGCAGCAGCACTAGTTGGAGGCGGTGAGAAGGATGGGCACCTCCACTTGACCAATTAGTCACCGGAGCACTGCCGGCGACGACACGCGTGGCGGCGCCGTACTGTGTCCATGGTGGCGGTGGGTAGACAGCGAGGGAGATGCGGGGATAGTTGGGAAAGAAGCAGGGGCTCACCAGCAACGCGATGGAGGCCAAGGCGAGACCGGAGATGCTCTGACGATGGCGAATCCACTCGGGGAAGCACGGCGGCCGACGGTGAGGACGACGAAAGGCGCGGCGTGATAAATGCGTTCTAGGTAGACTGCTTCCGCTCGGAGACGAAGCCGACGATTGCGAGGACGAGGGACACAGTCGGTGAGGCTTTGGTGCGCAGTGGTCACGAGTTTCCACGGAGGTGAACTCCGGTGGCGCTCGGCTGGTTTGGGGAAAACGTGGAGAAGGCGGGAGAGCACCAGAGAGGAGAAGGAAGTGACGCGGCGTGCTCTTCTCGTCTCCGTGGCGGGGCGCCTGGAACATCCTCGACGTCGCGGTGGCGGTCGCCGCCCGGGGCATGCTCGACAGCGAGCTGCTTCGGCCTGCGGGGAGGAAGTCGACAAGGAGTTAAGCGGGTCGGGCCAGCTGCTGGGCCGCAGTGCGGTTAGTTGGGCCGAAAGCCAGGTAAGGTCCTTTTCTTTTTTTATTTCTTTTTTGTTTTTCTTTTCTTTCTGTAATTTTCTTGGCCTGCTAAATAAATTAGCTAGGCATTTTATAAAATGTCCCAAATTTTTATGTGGACTTGTAATGCATATAGCTAGCCATATATGAAGTTTGGGAATTTTTAGAATTAAAATAATTTGAACTTTAATTCAAATAGGGGTTTAAATTTAAATCCATGCTCCTGTTTGAATATTTGAAAAATCCATGAGCATTGGGTTGGTCCCACATCAATTGATATGTGATCACACTCATTTATGAGACTTTTCAAAAATGCAAAAGGAATTTTTTGAGCAATTTTTTGTCGGGACCTAGGGTTTGCGTATGTAGTTCCAGTCACAACTCAATCATATGGAGAGCCGAGAGTCGTTCCCACTTGTCTAAGCAGACAAGGCCAAGCACAGAACTCTCTCGGAAAGCATCGTACGTGAGGGGCATCCCATCCAGGCCGGATGATCAACTGAGATGGGTCCTCATCGCCCGCTCACAAGTCTAAATGATTATGGGTGGTGAAATCCCATACTCATAGACAAGTCGCCTCAACCATATTATCGATTGAATTATAACACTTACATAAACAGACTCCAGCCCGATCACTTTGTCGGGGTCTCGGGCGGGCTCAATCATACAAAAAAGTGTGCCACGTGACAGAGTAACGAGCAATCGCATCGCGATGCCCCAAGCTGCGCACATCAAATGCCACTTGGTGTATAAAAGACCGCCGGCAAGAACACAACTAAGCTATCGAACCCCACACTAAGACATGCACGTTATAATTATACACGCAGCATACATGTCCAGCGTAAACAGAAGGTAATCACAACATGAACTCTACAAACTCATAGTCTTTATAACTTCTGCTAAACAGAGCAGACATTGTAGTTGTATTACAAGCAGAGATCACATGGTTGTGATACAACATTACATCAAACATCAACAGAAGCAAATTATGTCTTAGTAAAGTCAAGTTAAACAAATGGCTTAAGAAGCCTGAAAGAAAATACAACGACCCTCCAGAGGGCACAGGCTGCTGTCTAGAACTATACGACTTGGTCCAGGTCGAGCTCGAGGTAGAGGCCACCATCAGGGTCAGTGCTTTCGTTTCTAAAACATAGAATAAGCAAACGTGAGTACAAAGACGTACTCAGCAAGACTTACATAGGAACTATACTACTCATGCACATGTATCAAGGCAAAGGGAGTTGGGGTTTCAATGCAGAAGTGCCAGCTTTGACTTGGCTAGTCCTGTGCTACGAATACCAGAATGAGGTAAGGAGCGTACACGAGTCCAAGTATCAAGTCTCCAACAAATACATCACTATGGATACTTCCTCGACTTCCCCACGAGGAAGCACACCATAGCACTCACACTTATCTTGGCAATTTTAAAGTAACCGTTCAAGTTATCTATGATCAAGTAAAGGTCTCCAAGTAGTCCATAACCGCGGACACGGCTATTCGAATAGTTCATTAACCCTGCAGGGGTGTACTGCTACACACACGCACGCATCAGTTACCGCTTGGGAGTGGACCCTTCAAGCGAGTACCGGCGAGGATGTTTCCACGACACTTAACTCACAACACCATCTCTAGTCCTAGGGAGTCGCCTATTTGAGTTGGGACCACGATCGGAATCCGACCGATTTTTCCGATGCGGACTCAAACGTTGTGTGACTGCCATCAAGCTCAACTCGATCATGATCACTAGATTCAACGAGCCCACAACCTACGTCCACCACTTACCTAGATGTACCTGCTTGAGATCATTTAAAGTTCGAACTACTTGCGACTCCTGGACTTGGTCCAGGGTGAGGTACTAGGCCGAGTGGGGTCAGTGAGCCCAATGTGTGGTCGTAATCTTAGTCTTGGATAACAACACAAGAACTCAGGCTTAAGGCAGTGTTCAACGAGACAACCCACTGTGTACTCCTACACAGCCTCTCATCGTTCACCTTGTTTAGGTCAAATTCACCAACACGTTACCACCATCATTCACATGATCACTACCATCCCGACTCACATCAAAGTAGCCTCATTGTAACCCTAAGCATGCAATAAGTTATAACAGTTGCAGGGGCCACATGATATAAAAAAAATCCTAGATCTGCTAGGATTGTGGTTTGCTTACTACTGTGACAAAATGATAGGTCATGCAAAGGAATGGGTTCAACTAGCGGTAGAACGTATCATGGTGACATCCTAAACATGCATAAGCGAGAATGAGAGGGAATTGGGATTTTATCGACATGATCAAAGAGGGGGTGCTTCCCTTGCTGACGATCACGATGTACTAGTCTTTTGACGTGAGGTTGAACTCGTCGCCGAGATCAACTCTACCAAGAAGATGCACTCACCGAAGCACTAGAAGTAAAGAACACAGTTGATAAATTACAATCCACAATCAATATGTCATGGTATGATGATGAACATGGTTGTATTGTGCTCCTTAAGTTCTTGTGAAGTGCATTGTATTGCAATGGTTAAAGTTGGAATGGCATACGCAATTTATTTGATTTAAACCAAATGTACCAAATAGAAAAATGCTACTGATCCATCATGGTAAACATTTCAAACATGGTTGAAAGTTTGATATTTGGATAGAGCATTTTATTCTGATCAATTTTCACATAAAAATCATTTCAATCTGAGTTACGGTTTAAAAGTAATTCAAATTCAAAGTTTTGGATATTTTCTGCAATTTTTGATTTCAATTAAATAGAAAAAAAGGATTTATGCATCAGCACCACATCATGCTGACGTGGGGGGGCTGACTGGTGGGGCCCTCTGGTCAGTGACCCAGGGGTTAATCTGCGTTTTAATTCACCCTTGGTTAATTAGAGGGGGGTCTGGACCCACCTGTCATAGGCTAAAAGGGGGGTTAGCAATTTGATTAGGGCCTAATGGCCTCGCTGGCCGGTGGCTCAACGCCGGCGCCTCTGGCCACGGAGGAGGCACGCCGGAGCTGCACGGGGGCGGCCAAGGAGAGCACCAGGGAGGGGCCTGTGCACGCGCGTGTCGCGTGGTGCACCCAGGGAGGCAAGCGGTGGCCGGATGGCTCGCCGGCGTCAAATCACGCGGCGGTCGGAGCACTGGTTGGAGGAAACGGAGACTCGGAGCTCGGGGAGGATCAAGGGGAGGTGGAGAATGACCGTGAGCTCACCGGGAGCGCGATGAGGGGCACGGCGGGGCTGTGGATGACCTGGCGGTGGAGCAATCGCTCGAGCTTGCGATGGCCGGCGGCGAATCGACGAAGGTGGCGTCTCCTCTGTTGGAGCTGGGCTCGAATTGATTGCGCAGCTCGATGAATTTGTCGTCTAGGGATTCAATGGGCACGGTGGCGTGGCGTCTAGGGCACGGTGGCCACGTTGGCGCACGTGACGGGCTCGGGCTGCTCTCGGGGCGGTGCTCGGAACGGAGGAAGGAGAAGGGGAGCGCGACCAGAGAGAGGGGGAGAAGAGGCGGGGCGTCCCCAGGTGTCCAACGGTGAAGAGAAGGAAGCAAGGGGGCGCCCAGGGCTAAGCAGGAGGTGGCCATGGCCACGGCATGCGCTGCACGCAGCCGTGTGCCTGCCTGGCGCCCTGAAGAAGACGACCCTGCCCCTTTGGGCTGGGCGAGTCTGCTAGGCCGGCCAGGTGGGCCATGTAAGGGGCTCTCCTTTCCTTCTGTTTTTCTTTTTATTTCCTTTTCTTTAATTTTTTTTGATTTGATTTCCATATCAAACCATTTTTAAAAATTCCGAAAACTTTTATGTGGGCTTAGGAGACATATATAACTCCACACATAAAGTTACAAAATTATTGAAATTATATTTAAATAATTTCAATTGGAAATACAATATTTAGTTAATTTCCAAGGGCATTTTGGACTTTTAGAATAATCAGAGAGCATGAAGTGGGACCCACTTCACTTGAAAGGTGATCATGCCCATTTATCAGATTTTTCAAAAAGTTCAAAGCATTTTTGGAAAAAGATTTTGGTCTGGCCTTTTATTAAAATTATTTTGAGGCTTTTTGCTTCCCCATTTCTTTTTCTTTTGAAATTTTTTTCATGATGCAAAAATGCAAGCTAGGTGAAACACAAACCTAAATTAGGGTTCTAACAATTTTATTCTGGCCATTTGAATTAAATTCAACTGGGGGGTGTTCTCTCTCCCATTTCATTTTCTTTTTGAAAATTTTCCATCATGCAAAGTGAAACTTGATCCTAGCACATACCTAACAGAGGGTTCTGACAGTAGTCCTTTACTGCGGACGCGGCTATTCAAATAGTTTATTAACCATGCAGGGGTGTACTGCTACACACATGAAACTATCAGTTACCACTGGGATCTCGTCACCCTTCGAGCGGGTGTCGGCGAGGATAATTTCCACAACTTTTAACTCACAGCCATCTCAAAGTCGAATGAAGACACCTATCTGGGCTGGATTCCACATCGTGAACCCGGCCGGTTTACCGATGAGGTCCCAGAAGATGTGTGCAGGGTCCCAAGACGGTCTGAATAGCCGTTCTTCCACTTCGCAGACCGTGCCACAGACCTACCATAACTCCGAACTACGTCGACTCATTGAACTGAGAAGGGGTGAGTTAGTAGGATGAGCGGGGTCCATGTGCCCAACAAGTGGTAGTACTCTTCTTCTTGGATAACCCCACAAGCACTCGGGCTTAGGGCGGTGTTCAACGAGACAACCCACTGCGTACTCCTACACAACCTCTCATCGTTCACCTTATATTAGGGTAGATTCACCAACACATTTCCACCATCATCAACATGATCACTACCATCCCAACTCACAAAAGAGTAACCTCATTGTAACATTAAGCATGCAATAAGCAGTAACAGTTGCAGGGGCCACATGATATCAACCAACTCCTAAATCTGGTAGGATTGTAGTTTTCTTACTACTGTGACAAATTGATAGGTCATGCAAAGAAATGGGTTCATCTATGCGGTAGAAACGCGTCATGGTAAACATCCTAAATAATACATAAGCGAGACTGAGAGGGAAGTGGGATTTTATAGACACGATCAATGGGGGTTTGCTTGCCTTGCTGACGAGGTTCAAACACAGTGTCTTCAACAAAGGGGTGGCCTCCGGTTCCGGCTCCACCTCTATCGAGCAAACATTGAAAACAAGGGAATCAATATAAAGTACAATGACATTCACATGATCAATGTTGTAATGTGATGTTCATGGGTACAATGTGTTGACAATTCCATTTAAAAGAAGTGTGTTGCAAAGGAATTTGCAAAAATACTTCAAATTTGTATTTGAAAAGGTTTCATATGCACATTTCTTCTGTCCCCCCATTTTAAAATGGTCAAACATGAGAACAAAGTGCATATTCAGAATCCTTGCATTTTTCTGATAATTTTTCATATCTTATTTGTTTAAGTTGGAGTTAGGAGTAAAAAGTTATTGAATTTCAAAGTTTATCCATTTTTCTGGATTTTTCTGAATTATATTTAAACTTGATAGGGGCTTTATTGCGTTAGCATGACGTCAAGGTTATGTGGAGGGGGTACTGAAATGTGGGGCAGCATGTCAGTAGTTGGGTTAAATAAACTCGGTTAGTTATAACTAACCAGGGGGATTAGAGGGGCAGGGGCCCACTATCAGTGTGTGTTGTGGGTGATTAGTGGTTAAACTAATGACTTCCATGTAATCTCAATTCCGGCCACCAAATGAAGCGTGGCTAGGTGCGTTGGGTAGCTGGAGGTGGAACGCATCAAGTGGAGCCAAGAAAGGGTGCAGGGGATCACCGGAGCGTCGCCGACATCAAGTCTGGCGGCGACGGAGCCACGGGCATGGGCAGCATGACGATACAGAGCGCAAGAAGACGCGGGCGTTGGCTCGTTGCACTCTTGGAGAGCCCAGGAACACGACGGACACCTCGGTGCGGGCACAAGAGCACGGGAGCAAGCTCGGAGTCAGCCATGGCGGCGACGGAGCTCGGCTCCCATGGCGGCATGAGACAGAGGGCGAACACGGCGAGTTTGAGTTGGGGGTTTGGTGCGCCTGCTCACCACGGTTGCAGCAGATGCGACGGGGAGGTCGGGGAAGCTTCAACGGAGAGGTAATCATTGATGGCGCGCGGCGACCGTAGACGAGGACGACGACAGGGTTCGGCTGCTCTGGGGCATCTGGGCTCGATTGCTTCTGCACGGAGACGTAGTCGACGTAGGCGAAGACGAAGGACAACATGGCGGGGCTTCTGGTGCTCACTGGCCACGCGGGCGCTCGACCATGTGGACGACGGTGTTCGGGCAGCGACGAAATCTGGCGAGAGATAGCACATGAGTGACAGGGAAGAGGAGGAAGTGGTCGAGGGCGCTTCGGGATGTCTCCAGGCGTCAAGACGTGGACATGGGGAAGCAGGAGGTGGCGGGGAGCTCGTCGGCGACGCGGTGGCATGCTGCATGCATTCCACCGAGCAGCTTCGGGGCGTGGGGAGGTAGAAGACAAGAGGGGAGGTGGGCCTGGGCTGCTGCTGAGCCACGGGGGGTTAAGTTGGGCTGCTTTGCCAGGTAGGCCTTTTTCCTTTTTCTTTTTGTTTTTCGTTTCTGTCTTTTGTTTTGTCTTGCTAAATAAAATAGCTAGACATTTTCTAAAATGCCCCAAATTTTTATATGGACTTCTAATGCATATTGCTATCCACTTATAAAGTTTAGGCATTTTTAAAATTTAAATAATTTGAACTTTAATTCAAATAGGGGTATTTATTTAAATCCAAGCTCCTGTTTGAATATTTGAAAAATCCCTGAGCATGGGATTGGATCCAAATCACTTTATATGTGATCACACTCATTTTTGAGACTTTTCAAAAATGCAAAAGGAATTTTTGGAGCAATTTTTATTCTGGCCATTTGAATTAAATTCAACTGGGGGGGGGGGTTCTTTTCCCATTTCAATTTCTTTTCAATTTTTTAACATGATGCAAAGTCACTTGCTATCTCTAGCACATACCTAACAGAGGATTCTGACAATAAGGGCGTTGGCTACGCGCTACAGGCTATGCTACGCACGGGGCTACGGCGACGCGGGAAAGGAAGGGAAGGAGGAGGCGTCAGGATTCACAGAGGGGAAGGCGACATGGATGAAAGGCTCGGGGACGACGATCGCCAGCTCGGGGAGGATGAAGGCCAGGACGGCGGCCGGACGCGGGGACGACAAGAAAGCAGCTGAGGGTCCCGAGCACGCCGGTTCGTTTACTCGCGGCTGGTGGCGCGCGCGGGGTCGGAGAAGATGTACACGTCGTTGATCATCGGCGATCGGCGCAGGGGCTCATGAACTCGGGCCCATGGACCTCCTGTCCACGGCAATGGGGCAGGGAAGAAGAAGAAGAAAAGAGACAGGGAAGAGGAAGATGGCTGCGGGGGGAGAGGGAACCCTAGATGGGGGCGCGGGCGATAGGGGCAGGCTAGATAAAGGAGTGGAGGGAGGGCGACGTGGCTCATGGAGCTCCTCTCCTCCACGGCCATGCCATGTGCGTGAGGGGGAAAAGGTTTGGGGGGAGGAAGATGACAGGTGGGGCCCGGGGGAAGGAGAGGAAAAAGAGAGAGGGGGCTCGGTTTGGGCTGGCTAGGGGAGAAGGATGGGCTAAGAGATGGGCTGGAGGGAGAGTGTTGAGGCCTAAGAAGGCTAGGAGGAATTGTGCATTTACTCAATTTAATAAAAAAATACAGCATGGAAGAGGCAAAATAAAATAGAAAATGAGTTTCAAAAATCATATTAAAATATGGTTTATGTTCCACATGGACTATTACAAAGAATAAATGTGCAAATTTTTATCCCCAATGGAAAAAGTAAAAATGCTAATTTATATGGAATTAGTTAGTTTTGGTCTGTTACAACTTCTCTGTGTCAAGAGCTCAAGCCTACTAGTGATAGGTGTTGTATTTTGGGTAATCCGTTCTTATTTTCGAAAACTACAAAAAAATAGTTCAGAACTCTAGCTACTAGATGGATCGCTAACCTCTGGAGGGGTTGTAATATATAGAGTACCCTCACGTACCATGGGTCGAGGATGTGCAAGGATAACTAAACCCCAATACACTCCTCCTCGGGGTACTTCTCTCTTTGTGAATCTCCTGATTAGATAGAGAGTTACTGATAATAAGTGGATGAGTTCCTTTGACTAATGTGAGTATTCGATTGTTGGCACTTCCACAATCCATGTTTTGCTAGCCCCTTCGATACCGTGCATTGCCCTTTCTCATCTTGAGAATTGATGCAAACTTCGCCGGTGTATCCAAACCCTTCGCATGATATGCTGTGTAATCATAAACCTCATTATATCCTTCCTCAAAACGCTCACCATAACTACCTATCAAGGCATTTCCATAGCCTTTCTGAGATACATTGGCATGCAACATCCATCATCTCATGACTTGATCTTCATGTCATACATGCTTTTGCTCTATCGAGGAGCCACATGTTAGTTGGGCCTTGCCCTTATAATTTCTACATGATGCGTGTGACAACCCTCTTTTAGGTATGTGCTAGGGTTAGCTTGGGTTTGTCCATGATGCAAATTTTTTAAAAAGAAATTGAAATGGAGAGAGAACACCCCCCAGATGAATTTAATTCAAATGGCCAGAATAAAAGTTGCTCCAAAAATTCCTTTTGCATTTTTGAAAAGTCTTATAAATGAGTGTAATCACATATCAACTGATGTTGGACCAACCCCATGCTCATGGATTTTTCAAATTTTAAAACAGGAGCATGGATTTAAATTTAAACCCCTATTTGAATTAAAGTTCAAATATTTTTAATTTAAAAAATGTTCAAACTTTACAAATGGCTAGCCTATTATATTGTGAAGCCATATAAAGTTCAGCATTTTATAAAATGGTTTTCTATTTAATTTAGCAGTACCAAAACAAATAGCAGAAGGAAAACAGACAAGAAATAAAAAGGAGAGGGATTACCTGCAAAGTGGCCCAACTCATCGCACCCCGGCCCAGCCCACCTCCCAAGCTTGTCGTCTTCCCCAAGCAAGCGAGAACGTGCTGTGTGCCGGCCATGCCAAGGCCGCCGACGCCACCGCGACGTTCCTGGCCACGCAGCTGCTTCCCCGCCGCCTTCTACGTGTCCTGGAGACGCCCCGAAGCCTCCCCGATCCATTCGCCCTCCTCCCAGTGCCTATCCTCCCCTCTCCAACTCTCCCGCGAAGAAATCCGAGAGCACCCACCATGGAAACTCGCAGCTCGAGCCCGAGCTAGGACCCTGGAGCGTGTCCATCCTCTTCGCCATCCTCGACTTCGTCTCTGTGCAAGAAATCAAGATCCCTGAGCCCTCGTAGTCGACGGATTTTTCACCGAGAGCTCGCCGGATCCGCCGCTCGTCGCTGTTCAATACTCCGTCTACGCTCCCTCCCCGACTCCGACGCCTGCTCCATCGTGTTAGCCAACGTCTGGTGAGCGTTTGCCCTCAAGCCGCGAAACCCTTCCCCTCCTCTAGCTTGATCTGCCATGGTCGCCGGAGTACAGAGCTGCCGTGCTCGTTGTCGACGAGCCTGCGCTAAGCAATCGTCCTCGCCACCTTATCCTTTGTCACCGCCGTGCTCCTCTGGTTAGATCCATCCTAACCCCGCTCCTTTTAGTGCCCCGTAGCTGAGTCCACCTCGCAGCCGTGGCTCCGCCGTCGCGAAACTCGTCGCCGGCGAGCGTACAGAGCACCCCAGCCTCCCCAACCGGTCCCAATCAATGCGCGGCGACGAGGGCTTCAATCCAGTGGAAGCAGCGCATGATTTGTCCCACGGAAACGCCGTTGCAGAGGACGCCGCCGCACGGGATGGTCGCCGGAGTCACGCTGGCGACGAGGTCCACGTGGCCAGGGTGATTAGCCCTTAATCCCACCCCCAGTCACACTGCCATGTGGGCCCAGCCTGCTAATCCCCCTCTGTTTAAATCAAATCGATTAAATTAATTTAATTAACCAAGTGAGACACTGACATGTGGGTCCTAGTGGTCAGAGAACCCCTGACGTCAGCATGACCTCATGCTGATGCAGTAAATGATTTTCTATTTAAATCAATTCAGAAATTGGCAGAAAATAGTTAAAACTGTGGAAATTCATAGAAAATTCATCATAACTCCAAATGTAGCAAATAATATGTCTTAAATTATTAGAAAAATTCAAGGAATCTGTTATGCAATCTGTTTTCATGTTTGATCAAGTTTGCTTGGGAGAACAGTGGTAACAAAGCATATGCATTCCTTTTAAATTCAAAATGGAGTTTGAATTTGCCATTCATTTGCAATATACTTCATTTAAATGAAATTTTCCCACACATCAGAAGCATATACACCAAGTTTCAACCTTCAACCATGTGTTTGTGCATTGTACTTATGATGCCCCCTTTGATTGTTGTTTGTCGATAGAAGTTGAACCGGAACAGGAGGCTTCCCCCTTCGCTGAAGATCCCGAAACTGAACCTCGTCAGCAAGGCAAGGAAACCCCCATTGATTATGTCGATAAAATCCCACTTCCCTCTCAATCTCGCTTATGCATTGTTTAGGATGATTACCATGCTACGTTTCTTCCACATAGATGAACCCATTCCTTTGCATGACCTATCATTTGTCACAGTAGTAAGTAAACCACAATCCTAGCAAATGTAGGAGTTGATTGATATCATGTGGCCCCTGCAATTGTTACTGCTTATTGCATACTTAGAGTGATACCATGTTGATACTGTTATGTGAGTCGGGATGGTAGCAATCATGTTGATGATGGTGGAAATGTGTTGGTGAATCTACCCTAATACAAGGTGAACGATGAGAGGCTGTGTAGGAGTACACAGTGGGTTGTCTCGTTGAACACCGCCCTAAGTCCGAGTTCTTGTGTGGTGATCCAAGATGAAGAGTACAACCACACATTGGGCTCACTGACCCCTTGCAACATACTAACTCATCCCTTTCGATGTCCAGATGTCGCAGTAGTTCGGAGTTCTGTTAGGTTTGTGGCCTGGCTGCTAACTGAGAGAATGGCTCAGCCGAGACCGGCTTATGCACCACGCACACATCATCTGGGTCCACTTCGGTATACCGGCCGGGTTCACGATAGTGGTAACCAACCCAGGTAGGCGACTTTCTTGGACTAGATCGGCTAGGAGGTAACAATTGTGGTGAGCATCCTCGCCGACACCCCTTGAATGGTGTCGAGATCAAAGGCGGTAACTGATGGTCATGTGTGTGTAGCGGTACACCCCTGCAGGGTTAACAAAACTATTCGAATAGCCGCGTCCACGGTAAGGGACTGCTTGGAAAGCTTAGCTTGATTATTAGACAAATTGAACTGGATACTTATAAAACTTGCCAAGATAAGTGTGAGTGTTATGGCGTGCTTTCTCGTGGGGAAGTCAAGGAAGGCACCATAGTGGTGTAATAGGTTGGAGACATGTAGTGGACTCGTGTACGCTTCTTACCTCAAGTCTAGTACTCGTAGTTCAGGACTAGCTAAGTTTCCATGATACATGTGCATGAGTAGTATAGCTCCTACGTAAGTCTTGCTGAGTACGACTTTGTATTCACGTTTGCTTATTCTATGTTTTAGATGAACCCACTGACCCCGAAGGTGGATTCTTCCTCGAGCTCGACGACTGAAGACCAAGCTAGTGTAGTCCCAGTCAGCAGATTGGTTCCGTCGTGGAGGGCTTGTGTTTAAATAAGGATTCTTAAGCCATTTTTTAAACTTGTCTGTACTCAGACCTAATTTGCTTCCGCATGCTTGTTGTAATGTTGGATCACGGTCTCGTGATCTCTGTGTGCACTCTGTAAGAGTTATAATAAAGGTATATATTTGTAGAGAATAGCAATGATACATGTTGTTCATACAAGTCATGTGTGCCACGTGTATGATTATAACATGCATGTCTTAGTATGGGTTTTCGAGACCTTAGTTGTGAGCTGGCTGGCGGTCTTTTATACAACAAGTGGCCCTTAGATGTGCGCAGCTTGGGGCATCGCGATGCGATTGCTCGTGAATCTGTCACGTGCACACTTTGATGTATGATCGAGCCCGCCCTAGACCCCGACTAAGTGATCGGGCTGGAGTAAGTCTATGTAAGGGTTATAATACAATCGATATTATGGTTGAGGCGACTTGTCTATGAGTATGGGAGTTCACCACCCATATCATTTAGACTTGTGTGCGGATGATGAGGACCCATTTCAGTTGATCATCCGGCCTGGATGGGATGCCCCTCACGTTCGATGCTTTCCGAGAACGTTCTGTGCTTGGCCTTGTCTGCTTAGACAAGTGGGTACGGTTCTCGGCTCTCCATATGATTGTGTTGTAGCGAGTCTTGCATACGCTAACCCCGGGTCCCGACAGACTTGGTATCAGAGTAGGACTGACTGTAGGATTACCAGCCTTGGCCGAAGTCGAGTCTAGCCTTCTATAGTTATATAGTTACTCTGGGTATATAAGGGAACAACGTAAGGCTTCTTTTTTTCTCCTTACCTTCATCGTTCTGAGTTCTGGGTCACCCTCATCTTGTTCTACGGGAAGATAGGACTAGGCTCACCTATGTCCATCTAGAACATCTTGTTGTTTTCTTCCTTGTAGCCGTAGGAGAGTTGTGTTTGGTTTTCTATAGTTGTTATGCTTCATGATTTCTTACATCGTATGTAAGTGTTGTTTCCATGTTGTAAGAAATTGTCTTTTCTTGCAAGTATAGCCGTTATGTTGTCCGAGTCATTCCAAGTTTCTTCATAATCTGACGCATTTGCAAACTCCTTCTTTCTGTTTCAGATGGCGGATCTTCCCCCTCGGCAGATTGTTCGTTTGACTAGGTGCCTCGATGTGCGTGGGCATCCAGCCATGCTCACCGAGATGATGTCCTTCATTGGCTATCGTTGGTATCCTGAGTACAACGTTGAGGAGAAGTTCCTTGATTTCAACCAGACTCAGTTTCACTGCACTGTCAGGATCTACCCGCACCACATTGGAGTCTCTCAGCCTATCATCTTTGGACATGACATTGGTGTGACTGAGAACATGGCTGTGCAGGATGCTGCATACTCATGTATTACCCTGTAGAGAGAGGAGCATGCCCTGCTTGCAGGATCACCTTTCCGCTATATCCCTGCTGCACTTCCAGGAGAAGAGGGATGTTAAACCGGATTGTACACAGATCACTCCCTAGAGGATACTTTGCTTCAGATCACTGCTCGGCACGCTTGTGATAGAGATCGTAATGCACGTGCCCTTCGTTTTGAGCTTCACGCCACCCGTGTCCGTCTGTATCGAGCACTAACACTCCTGGCTCCTTTTGTGAGTGTTGGATCAGTGGAGTATGATGCTATCTACCCAGCCATGACACAGATGCCTTCTCGAGTTGCTTGGCCCGAGATTGGAGGCATTTTTCCACCCCGTGGTCCTCTGCTTCCACCCTACCCTGGACATAGGCCCCATCCTTGCCCAAATGGATATCAGGGTCCACAGGCCTCCGTGTTTTCCGATGGTCACCTTCATCTACCGGGTTACGCGGGTAACTTTTATGAGGATTACTATGGAGATGGAGATGAGTGAGACCGCCTGTGGTCTTGCTTTAGTGAGGATGTAGTAGTATCTTTAGTATATTGTAGGCAAGGTGTTCTAAGTTCCAGAGGCTTAGATAAATAATGTATAGGAAGTCAGAGTGCCTCTGAAGGATGTATCATCTTCATCACGTTTGTATTAGCTTGGCGCTTGTACTAAAACGATGTATGGTTTGTATGACAGCTTGTGAATATATGGCTTGTATGCTTTTATCACCATGTTGTCAAGATGATTACTTCCTTTGCTCTGTGATTCTTCCAGTACCTTCAATACCTTGTTTAGACTCTTCCAATCAACTCTGTTTGACATTGGTTTTCACCTTCAGGATGTCTCAAGGAACCCGTGGCCAGCTTGGTCGTGCCCATGGTCGTGGGAATGATCCGGAGGAAGGCAATCTTCCACCCCCACCCACGATGGCTCAGGTTCTGATGGAGGTTGAGAGGAACCGCCGAGAATCTCACCAGTTGGTGGAGGTCATTGCCCGCAACACCACTCAGCAGCGCAACGAGTTGGTGTCTTTGAATAACTTCATCCGGCTTCATCCCCCGGTTTTCAGCTACTCCACCGAGCCCCTTGACGCCGATGGCTGGCTTCGCAGCATCGAGAGGAAGCTCCAGGCAGGCCATGTTGCAGATGGTGACAAGGTTAGCTATGCCACTTACCACCTCGAGGGTGCAACTAGCTCTTGGTGGGAGAATTTCCTGAACATGCGTCCCGCTGGACCACCCACAACTTGGGATGAGTTCTGCACTTCATTCCGTGAGCACCACATTCCAAAGGGTCTTATGGACCGCAAGCGTGAGGAGTTTTGCAAACTCACCAAAGGCAGAAGGATTGTTGACGAGTTTAGTCGTGAGTTCAACCGACTGGACCGTTATGCTACTGAAGAGGTATCCACCGACGCCAAGAAGCAAGAGAGGTTCCACCGTGGACTCAATTCTGGACTCCGTCGTGAGCTCAACCTGCATGACTTCGCCACCTTCTAGGTCCTTGTCAACAAGGCCATGAAGGCGGAGGACATGAACACCCCCAATGACTTCCGCAAGCACCCTAGAGATGATGGTTCATCCAGTTCAGGCTCTCAGAAGCGCAAGATCTGGATCCCCAACAACATGTTTCGCCAGAACAACCCCTCGAGGCCATCCTATGTGGCCTCGTCCACCAGCTTCGTTCCACCCAGCTCCACCGAACAACCCAGCTCCCCGCACTGTCTTTGGATCCTGCTACAAGTGTGGTCAGGCAGGCCACTACTCCCACGAGTGTCCCCAGAACCAGATCCAGAATCAGAATGCTCCACCCCGTGCCGGAGGTAACTACAATGGTCGTGACAAGCCACCCCCGAAGGTCTACACCACCAAACCCGCTCCTTCCTCCAATCGTGGACGTGTGAACCAGATATCAGCTGAAGAGACTGACGACACTTCTGACGTCATTCTTCGTACACTCCCAGTCAATTATGTTCCTACTTCCGTTCTTTTCGACCCAGGAGCATCTCATTCATTCATGTCGGAAAGTTATGCACTTCGTCATGAGTTGTCTTTTGCTGAAATGTCCACCCCAATGACAATTCAAACTCCAGGGTCAAGATGGCAAACTAATAGAGTAAGCCATGGTAATCAAATTGCAATTGAGGATTTCGTATTCCTTGCTTCACTCATAGCCCTCAAGTCTTCAGACATTGATGTCATCCTTGGTATGGATTGGTTATCAAGACAAAATGCTTTTCTTGATTGTAAAGCCAAGTCAGTTTGACTTACCCATCCTTCAGGCCAGACAATAGATTATTCCTCACCAAGATCGAGAACCCAGATGCATTATTTGAATGTGCTTCCCCTTCCCAACCTTGAAGATATTCTGGTGGTTTGTGACTTCCCGGATGTCTTTCCTGAAGAGCTGCCGGGTATGCCACCCGACAGATGTGTAGAGTTCATAGTGGATCTTATGCAAGGAACCGCACAAATTTCCAGACGCCCATACAAAATGGCACCACGTGAGTTAGCCGAGCTTAAAATCCAAGTTGAAGCTTTGTTGGAAAAATGCTTCATCCGCCCTAGCTCATCGCCATGGGGTTGCCCCGTTCTGTTCGTAACGAAGAAAGATGGAACAGAAAGGATGTGTGTAGACTATCGCCCGCTAAATCTAGCGACGATAAAGAACAAGTACCCACTACCCAGGATCAATGATCTTTATGATCAACTTGCTGGATCCTCTGTCTTCTCCAAGATGGATTTGAGATTAGGTTATCATCAAATCAAAATACGAAACCAGGACATTCTGAAAACGTCTTTCACTACTCGTTATGGTCTATATGAGTACACTGTCATGTCCTTTGGTTTGACCAATGCCCCCGCCACTTTCTCGCGCATGATGAATTCGATCTTCATGGAGTAATTGGATAATTTTGTTGTAGTTTATCTTGATGACATTCTCATCTAATCGAAGAACGAAGAAGAACATGCGAACATCTCAGGCTGGTATTGATGAAACTTCGAGAGCATCGCCTGTATGCTAAATTCTCCAACTGTGAATTTTGGCTACCAGAAGTGACCTACTTAGGCCACGTGATTTCAGCAAAAGGCATTGCTGTGAATCCCGAGAGAGTTCAGGTCGTCCTTGACTGGACTCCACCTGAATCGGTTAAGCAAGTTAGGAGTTTTCTTGGCCTAGCCAGCTATTTTCGCCGCTTCGTTGAGAACTTCTCCAAGGTTGCAAAGCCTCTAAATAAACTCCTCAAGAAAGATAAGAAATTCCAATGGACCCCCAAGTGCGAGGAAAGTTTTCAAGAGACAAAAAAGAAGATTGACTTCTGCACCCATACTTGCGCCTCCAGACACCAAAAAGGATTTCGAGATCTTTTGTGACGCATCACGGCAAGGGTTAGGATGCATACTTATGAAAGATAGACATGTTGTAGCTTATGCTTCACGCCAGCTGCGTCCACATGAAGAGAACTATCCTACCCATGATCTTGAACTCGCTGCTGTAATTAATGCCCAGACAACTTGGCGACATTACCTCCTTGGTAATCATTGCGAGATCTATTCCGACCACCAAAGCCTCAAATATATATTCACCCAGCCAGATCTTAATCTCAATCAAAGATGCTGGATAGAGTTGATAAAAGATTACGACGTAGGAATTTCCTACACCCCAGGCAAAGCCAATGTCATAAGTCGTAAGTCGTATTGTAAAAACCTCATGTTACAACAGTGTCAACCACTTCTTCATGAAGAATTTCGCAAGCTGAATCTTGAGATTATTCCTCATGGCTATCTTTCTACCTTGGTGGCGAAACCAACTCTTGAGGATCAAATCATAGTTGCCCAAAGGAGTGCACGAGGTGTTCGCCGGTTCAAGGAGAACATTATAACAGAGTTTCTAAATGTTTCTCCACAGATAGTAAAGGAACGATATTCTTTGGAAATCGTCTGGTAGTACCTAAGAATAGGGAACTAAGGCAACTCATCCTCAAAGAAGTCGATGACACACCCCTCTCGATTCATCCCGGTAGCACAAAAATGCACCGAGATCTACGCCAGAGATCTAGGTGGACTAGGATGAAGAGAGACATTGCTCGATTTTTTGCCGAATGTGATGTTTGTCGTAGCATTAAGGCAGAACACCAAAGACCTGTTGGTACACTTCAACTTTTTTCCTATTGCAGAGTGGAAATGGGACAAAGTCGGTATGGATTTCATCACTGGCTTTCCAAAAAACCAGAAAGGAAATGATGCCATCTTCGTTGTGGTGGATAGACTTTCCAAAGTTGCACACTTCCTGCCCGTTCGCGAGTCTATAACTGCGAGCCAGTTAGCGGACTTGTATGTCTCTAGAATTGTGTCTCTTCATGGTGTTACTTTGGAAATCAATTCTGATCGTGGTAGCCTTTTCACCTCTAGATTTTGGGGAAGCTTTCAGAATGCTATGGGAACTCATCTCTCCTCAGTCTAGCGGTCAATTCGAAAGGGTTAACCAAATTCTTGAAGGCAAGCTCAGAGCTTGTGTTATCTCATTCGGAAAGAATTGGGAGAAGTCTCTTCCATTCGCAGAATTTGCTTATAACAATAGTTTCCAATCTAGTCTGAACATGGCTCCTTTTGAACTCCTATATGGACGATGATGTCGAACACCCCTTAACTGGTCAGAAACCGGTGAAAGGCAATTCTTTGGACCGGATATGATCATGGAAGCAGAAGAGCAAGTTCGCATTGTTTGTGATCAATTGAAAGCAGCCCAGTCTTGTCAGAAAACCTACTATGATTGTAATCATAGGCAAGAAAGCTACAATCTGGATGAGAAGGCTTAACTTCGGGTTACTCCTCTGAAGGGAACCCAACGATTCGGTATCAAAGGCAAGTTGGCCCCACGTTACATCGGACCTTTCCACATTCTTGCTAAACATGGAGAAGTTGCCTACCAACTTGAACTACCCCCGCATCTTTCCCGAGTACATGATGTATTCCATGTGTCACAACTCAGGCATTGCTTCAAGGACCCCATCCGCGAAGTCGACCATGAAACGCTTGATCTCCAAGATGACCTTTATTATCGAGAATGCCCCGTTCGTATTCTTGATTCCGCATAGCGTGTCACTCATCGTCAGAAGATTAAGTTTCTGAAAGTGCAATGGTCACACCACTCTGAGAAAGAAGCCACGTGGGAAAGAGAAGACCGTCTCCATGCCGAGTACCTCACCTTCCACCCGCAAACTTCTGAATCTCTGGACTAGATTCTGTTGAGTGGGGGCGAGTTGTCAGAACCCTCTGTTAGGGATGTGCTAGGGTTAGCAAGAAACTTTGCATCATGTTAAAAATTTCAAAGAAATTGAAATGGGAGAGAGAACACCCCCCAGATGAATTTCATTCAAATAGCCAGAATAAAAGTTGCTCCAAAAATTCCTTTTCCATTTTTGAAATGTCTTATAAATGAGTGTGATCACATATCAAGTGATGTCGGACCAAGCCCATGCTCATGGATTTTTCAAATATTCAAACATGAGCATGGATTAAAATTTAAACCCCTATTTGAATTAAAGTTCAACTAATTTGAATTTTAAAAATGTTCAAACTTTACAAGTGGCTAGCCTATTATATTGTTAAGCCATATAAAAAGTTTCAGCATTTTATAAAATGGTTTGCTATTTTATTTAGCAGTACCAAAACAAATAGCAGAAGGAAAACATACAAGAAATAAAAAGGAGAGGGCTTACCTGCAAAGTGGCCCACCTCATTGCACCCTGGCCCAGCCCACCTACCAAGCTTGTCGTCTTCCCCAGGAAAGCGAGCACGCTGCTGCGTGCCGGTCATGCCGAGGCCGCCAACGCCACCGCGACGTCCCTGGCCACGCAGCTGCTTCCCCCCCGCCTTCTACATGTCCTGGAGACGCCCCGAAGGTTCCCCGATCCATTCCCCCTCCTCCCGGTGCCTATCCTCCCCTCTCCAGCTCTCCCGCGAAGAACTCCGAGAGCACCCTCCATGGAAACTCGTATCCCGAGCCCGAGCTAGGCCCCCGAAGCGTGTCCATCCTCTTCGCCGTCCTCGACTTCGTCTCTGTGCAAGAAATTAAGATCCCGGAGCCCTCCTAGTCGTCGGATTCGTCACCGAGAGTTCACCGGATCCGCCGCTCGTCGCCGTTCAATACTCCGTCTACGCTCCCTCTCTGACTCCGACGCCTGCTCCATCGTGTTCACCAACGTCTGGTGAGCGTTTCCCCTCAAGCCGCGGCACCCTTCCCCTCCTTTAGCTCGATCTGCCATGGTCGCCGGAGTACAGAGCCGTCGTGCTCGTTGTCGACGAGCCTGCACTAAGCAATCGTCCTCACCACCTTGTCCTTTGTCACCGCCGTGCTCCTCTGGTTCGATCCCGCCTAACCCCGCTCCTTTTAGTGCCCCGTAGCTGAATCCACCTCGCAACCGTGGCTCTGACGCCGCCAAACTCGTCGCCGGCGAGCGTACAAAGCACCCTAGCCTCCCGAACCGGTCCCAATCGATGCGCGGCGACGAGGGCTTCAATCCAGTGGAAGCAGCGCATAATTTGGCCCACGGAAACGCCGTTGCAGAGGACGCCGCCGCACGGGATGGTCGCTGGAGTCACGCCGGCGACGAGGTCCACGTGGCCAGGGTGATTAGCCCTTAATCCCACCCCCAGTCACACTGCCATGTGGGCCCAGCCTGCTAATCCCCCTCTGTTTAAATCAAATCGATTAAATCAATTTAATTAACCCAGTGAGACACTGACATGTGGGTCCCAGTGGTCAGAGACCCCTTGACGTCAGCATGACCTCATGCTGATGCAGTAAATGATTTTCTATTTAAATCAATTCAGAAATTGGCAGAAAATACTTAAAACTTTGGAAATTCATAGAAAATTCATCCTAACTCCAAATGTAGCAAATAATATGTCTAAAATTATTAGAAAAATTCAAGGAATCTGAATATGCAATCTGTTTTCATGTTTGACCAAGTTTTCTTTGGTGAACAGTTGTAACAAAGCATATGCATTGGAGTTTGAATTTGCATTTCATTTGCAATATGCTTCATTTAAATTAAATTTCCTCACACATCAGAAGCATGTACACCAAGTTTCAACCTTAAATCATGTGTTTGTGCATTGTACTTATGATGCCCCCTTTGATTGTTGTTTGTCGATAGAAGTTGAATCGGAACAGGAGCATGCCCCCTTCGTTGAAGATCCCGAAACCGAACCTCGTCACCAAGCCAAGCAAACCCCAATTGATCATGTCGATAAAATCCCACTTCCCTCTCAATCTCGCTTATGCATTGTTTAGGATGATTACCATGCTACGTTTCTTCCGCATAGATGAACCCATTCCTTTGCATGACCTATCATTTTTCACAGTAGTAAGCAAACCACAATCCTAGCAAATGTAGGAGTTGATTGATATCATGTGGCCCCTGCAATTTTTACTGCTTATTGCATGCTTAGAGTGATACAATGTTGATACTGTTATGTGAGTCGGGATGGTAGCAATCATGTTGATGATGGTGGAAATGTGTTGGTGAATCTACCCTAATACAAGGTGAACGCTGAGATGTTGTTTAGGAGTACAAAGTGGGTTGTCTCGTTGGACACCGCCCTAAGTTCGAGTTCTTGTGTGGTGATCCAAGATGAAGAGTACAACCACACATTGGGCTCACTGAACCCTCTCAACCTACTAACTCATCCCTTTCGATGTCCAGATGTCGCAGTAGTTCGGAGTTCTGGTAGGTTTGTGGCCTGGCTGCTAAGTGAGAGAACGGCTCAGCCGAGACCGGCTTATGCACCACGCACACATCATCTCGGTCCACTTCAGTAAACCGGCCGGGTTCACGATATTGGTAACCAACCCAGGTAGGCGGCTTTCTTGGACTAGATCGGCTATGAGGTAATAGTTCTGGTGAGCATCCTCGCCGACACCCATTGAATGGTGTCGAGATCAAAGGCGGTAACTGATGGTCATGTGTGTGTAGCGGTACACCGCTGCAGGGTTAACAAAACTATTCGAATAGCCGCGTCCGCGGTATGGGACTGCTTGGAAAGCTTAGCTTGATTATTAGACAACTTGAACTGGATACTTATAAAACATGCCAAGATAAGCGTGAGTGCTATGGCGTGCTTTCTCGTGGGGAAGTCGAGGAAGGCACCATAGTGGTGTAATTGGTTGGAAACATGTAGTGGACTCGTGTACGCTTCTTACCTCAAGTCTGGTACTCGTAGTTCAGGACTAGCTAAGTCAAAGTTGGCATTTCTGCTTATGAACCCCACCTCCCTTTGACTTGATACATGTGCATGAGTAGTATAGCTCCTATGTATGTCTTGCTGAGTACGACTTTGTACTCACGTTTGCTTATTCTATGTTTTAGATGAACCCACTGACCCCGAAGGTGGATTCTTCCTCGAGCTCGACGATTGAAGACCAAGGTAGTGTAGTCCTAGTCAGCAGACTGGTTCCCACGTGGAGGGCTTGTGTTTAAATAAGTCTTATTAAGCCATTTCTTAAACTTGTCTGTAATCAGACCTACTTTGCTTCCGCATGCTTGTTGTAATGTTGGATCATGGTCTCGTGATCTCTGTGTGCACTCTGTAAGAGTTATCAATAAAGTTGTATACTTTGTAGAGAATTGCAATGATACCTGCTGTTCATACGAGGCATGTGTGCTGCGTGTATGATTATAACATGCATGTCTTAGTATGGGTTTTCGAGACCTTAGTTGTGAACTGGCTGGCGGTCTTTTATACACCAAGTTCCCCTTAGATGTGCGCAGCTTGGGGCATCGCGATGCGATTTCTCCTGACTCTGTCACGTGCACACTTTGATGTATGATCGAGCCCTCCCTAGACACCGACTAAGTGATCGGGCTGGAGTATGTCTATGTAAGGGTTATAATACAATCGATAGTATGGTTGAGGCGACTTGTCTATGAGTATGGGAGTTCACCACCCATATCATTTAGACTTGTGTGCGGATGATGAGGACCCATTTCAGTTGATCATCCTGCCTGGATGGGATGCCCCTCACGTTCGATGCTTTCCGAGAACGTTCTGTGCTTGGCCTTGTCTGCTTAGACAAGTGGGTACGGTTCTCGGCTCTCCATATGATTGTGTTGTAGCGAGTCTTGCATACGCTAACCCCGGGTCCTGACACCTATTTGGATAGTTGTGCTGGTTGTGCTTTCAGGGAAAGAACGTCGCACGATGTTGAAGAACTAATGGGCAAGATTGCCAAGAACCACGAAGATTGGTCCGTTCCTGAACCACCTCCACCACCAAAGTAGAAGGGCATGCTTGTTCTAAGCCCCGAATATATGCTAGAAGCAAATAAGTCTATAAAAGAGAAAGGTATTAAGGCTGAAGACGTGAAGAACCTACCTCCTATTGGGAAGATGTGTGAGCCTACTACTCACCCTCCCTTGGTAGAGTTACACTCTCCTTTAGATTTCAATGCAAGTGACATCGCTCAAGGTAAGCCTCCAGATCAATGTTTAGATGATCTTGATAATTTTATTATGAAGAAAAATCACTTTAATGAGAGGATACAAAGTCAGTTGCATGATAATACTCTTGCTATCAAAAGTTTGCTTGATGTTCTAGGTAGAACAGTTAATGATTTTAAATGTCTTGTTAAGCATTTTCATATGGTTCAAACTCAACTTGAACAAATTTCTGATGTGCAAAAAGATTTGCTTGCGAACAATTTCAAACAAGACAATTTACAGGTTATGGTATAAAGACTCAGGGTGGAACACACACCTAAGATCCTCTCTATCCAGAGGGGCATCCGAAGAGGATCGAGCAAGATTCTCAAATGCAGGAAGAAGAATTCGTTAGCTCTCCGAAGAAGAAGAAGAAGAAGAAGAAGAAACACAAGGAAGCTAACAAATCAAATGACCCCATAACAGAAGAAGAGCCTGTTGCTGATCCAAATAGCATATCTACCTCCGATGCTGAGACTGAAGACGGTACTGAGCCTGAAAAAGGTAATGAAAAGAATGATCCACCTGAAGTTCGAGAAGAAGAAGCACCCGACAAACGCAAGAAATACACTAGAGAAGACTTCATCGCAAGAATACGTGGTAAGGAAAGAGAACCATGGGTACAGAAACCCATGCCCTTTCCTGGTAAGTCTCTCAAAACCAAAGAAGAAGAGCACTACAATAAGTTTTGTGAATGGATGAAACCTCTTTTTCTTCAAATTCCTTTGACTGATGCTATTAAGTTACCTCCATATTCGAAATATATGAAAGATATTGTTACTAATAAAAGAAAAGTCCCTAATGAGGCAATATCTACTATGCTTGCCAACTACTCTTTCATTGGCAAGATTCCTGAGAAGCTTGGTGATCCAGGTATACCCACCATTCCTTTCTCCATAAAGAATAATTATGTCAAAACTACTTTTATGTGATCTTGGTGCAGGAGTGAGTGTTATGCCTTTCTCTCTTTATAAGAGGCTTTGTTTAGATAAACTAATCCCTACAGATATCTCTCTTCAGATGGATGAGAAGTCAACAGCCGTCCCGATTGGTATCTGTGACGATGTTCCGGTTGAAGTTGCTAATTTCTTAATCCTTATTGATTTTGTTGTGCTTGACATGCCCGAGGATGGGGGCATGTCCATTATTCTTGGTAGACCTTCTCTTAACACTGCAGGTGCTATCATTGATTGTAATAAAGGAAAGGTTACCTTCAATGTGGATGATAAAGAACAAACGGTGTATTTTCCGAAGAAGATCAATAAAAGGCATGGCCTTAACTCTATAGAGAATATCGAGATCGTGAAGATTGGAGAATGGGATTGTCCTCTACATGTGCACCACAAATACAAAACCATTATGGTGGGGACAATGTCCATTAAAGTAAAGGTACAATGATCACTATAATGGGTGAGACTTTCTGCTCTATATATCGCCGGCCTATTGGTATGACTTGATCAACCTTGCTAGCTAGCATGTTTTATATAGGTCAAAAGTGGAGCTTGTCATGTTTTCATTTGCTTTAGCTTTTTTTCTCTTTACTATACCAAACTTTTATGTTTTTTAAGCTTCACATTTTTAACCACTATTTCAAGTTTTCAGAAAGTTTCACAATTTTTTGAATCTCGAAAAATTTTCAACAGTGAAATTGTCAGAAAAATTCCACAAAAATAAAAATCAAATTCTCCACGACAAAAATTACCCAGGGGCACCTTGGGCTGACCAGGGGGGCCACACCAGTGGCCCAGTGGCCAGCTGGCGCGTCCTGCTCCCTGGCCGCGCCCACAGGGCGCCTGGGGCTCACGTGACAGCCAGCAAGGTATTTTTTCCTCCCTTCTCTTCCTCTCTCTCCAAGAACACGAGTTTTTCTCCTGGAACCCGTGTTCTTGCTGTTCTTGGAAGCGATTTTCGATCTCTCTCTTCATCCCATCATTTGAGCTGAGATTTTGATCAAATAATCCCTGGTATGTGACTCCTCCAATTAGATTTTTGATTGGTGGTCTCCTTTGTGAGTATTTGGTTGTTCTTTTTGCTGTTCATATGAGCTTGTGTGCATGTGTAGAAATTTATTTTCCAAGTTTTAATGCAAGTTTATGCTTTAGGTAAGTGAGTAGAATAGTTTGCCTAAACTCATTTTTCTTAAATCCTTGTTTTTGTGAAATGTCAAAAATTTCAGAAATGAGTTTTCTATGAAAAGAAAAGGGGTGGCTTGGGAAGAAGAAGCCCGAGCGCACCGATCGAGTTACTAGAGCTGCAGCTTCATCCTCAGCTGCTAGGGTGAGCTACAATGAAGATCATGTGCCCCTAGAGCTGTAGGAAGATACAAGTTCGACACATGCAATGTCATATCCGTGCGACGCCTTTCTTGAAGCTGCAGGAATCAAGGAGGGGTTTTATAGACATTGTGCTAATGCAGGTTTGACACGACTCGCAACATGCCGTGTTGCATAGTATCGTAAACTCACCTCCTATTTTATTAATAGTTTATGATATAATCATGACATTGCTATTGTTGAGTTTAGAATTTATGATGAGCTTTTGAACATGTCTTTCTTTTTTTTTTAATGTAAGTGTGACTGGGGAGAAGCTCCCATAGTCTTTTTATTGCAAATGGGGGGTGTTACATGGGAATTTACTAGTCAGTCATCCAATTATGACCAACTGGGGGGATGATAGAGGAGTAGGGGGGTTTGTATGTGTTCTAAAAAATTACAATCAGAGGGTTGTACAAAAGTTAGAAATAAAACTAGACAAAGAAGGATTGACTCTATATCTGAGAGAAGAGAAGTCTTCAGTGAATCTGTCGAGCCAGGCTTGTTGGGTGTTGGGTATCCCCCTAAAGATGACATTGTTCCTCCCTTTCCACAAAGACCATGCTACGGTGATGACGATTTCCAAGAACATTAGCCTATTCCAGGTCTGTTTAGCATGATGGATGAGTGATGCCACATCAGCGTGCCCCGACTAGGCGATACCAATTTTGGCCCAGCAGGATTTTGAGAACTCACAGGTTAAGAAGAGGTGCTCAAAGGTCTCATCAATTTCCCTGTTGCATAAAACACAACAGTCCTTGTCTACGGTTCTTGGGCCCTGGATATAGCTTCTCCTTCTAAGAATATGTTTAGTGTTAATTCTGTCATTCAGCAGTAACCACGCAAAGACTTTGAGTTTCGTGATGCACTTGGTGTCCCAAATCTGATTCAGATTGCAGTTTGTGGGGATATGCCCGAACACTTCCTTGTAGAACTTTGCCGATGAATAATCATCTCCCCATGTGTAGCACCATTTGTCATCAACGCTGGCTTGTAGCCATACATGAGCCAGGTTCTGTTGTACGGAGACAACCTCAGTCCTAGCTTGTTCAGAAATCGGCAAAGTGAAAACTTCAGAGGCATTGCTGGCCATTAGGACCGATGCTATGGCGACATCTTCTTCTGCAGCAAACGAGAAGGCTCTAGGGAATCGTTCAACGAGGATCCCTTCGCCCCAGTTATCTTTCCAGAACAGTGTCCCATCTCCCATTCCCACATTAACCGTAGCCAGACCCCTGTAAATGGACATTAGCTTACAAATCTCCTTCCACCAGAATGATCCTTGGGGTTGCCGTGTGTGTGGAATGCAGTTTGTGTAATAGGTGTTCCATATCAGGTGTACCCAAGGGAGATCATGTTTGTTGTAAAATTTGTGGACGAATTTAAGTAGAAGGGCCATGTTGAATGTTTTGATGTCCAAGATCCCCATGCCGCCAATTCTTTTTGGTTTGAAAATCATGTGCCAGGCAGCGAGAGCTCCATGGGATGTTCTAGTGTCTGAGTTATTTCTCCAAAGGCAAAGTCTTCTAACTTTGTCTACATGCTCTACAATCTTAACTGGCAGCTTGATGGTGCACATGGTATATACCGCGATAGAGATTAGCACTGAATTTACCAGTGTCAGTTTAGCACCATGCGAGGCCATACTCATGGTAGAGGACAACCTACGTTCCAGTTTACTTATTATCGGCATGAGATCGTCCGCGCTAGGTTTTGTAGTTCCCATGGGCACGCCAGGTAGGTGAAAGGCATACTCCCAACTTCACAACCAAATATAAGTGCAACGTCTGAAGCTTCAGCATCGGAGATGTTAATCGGGACTAAGATGGATTTGTGGAAATTAATTTGAAGTCCTACCGAGTTCGCATAGTCATTGAGGATATACTTCATGCAGGTGGCTTGGGTGCGGCAGGCTTGCATAACAAGGATCGTGTCATCCGCGTATTGAATAATCGGAAAATCTTGGTCTCCCACAGGTGACAATGGATTCTTAAGAAGTTCTCTTCTCATGTCATCATTAACCACCGCCTGCAGTAGGTCTGTTGCGAGAACAAAAATTAGTGGTGATAGCGGGTCACCTTGTCTCACCCCTCTGGTGCACTTGAAAGTTTTTCCTGGAGTCCCATTCAACAACACAGATGACTTGGTAGAGGAGAAGAGACAATTCATCCATCCTAACCACTTTTCATCAAAACTCACCTGTCTCATGATTTGGATCATGGCTTGGTGATCAATCATATCAAACGCTTTAGAGAAATCAAATTTGAGAATGAAGGACTCTGTTTTGGAGTGTTTGCATTGATGTATATACTCAAATGCCCAAGCCAAGAAGTCCTGGATTGTCCTTCCCTTCAGAAAACCATATTGATTTCTGTTGATAATCTTCAGTATCCATCTTTGAAGACTGTCAGTAAGGATCTTTGTTAAGATTTTGAGGCAGCTATTTAGGAGGGTGATCGGTTTGTAATCATTGGCCGTCAGAGGGGTATTGATCTTAGGGATCAGTGTTATGTATCCATAATTAATACTTTGAATGTCCAGCCCTCCAGCATGGAAGTCTTCACATAGTTTGTAGAAGTCCTTTTTGATGATCTGCCAGCAATTTTTAATAAAGTGCCCACAAAATCCGTCTGGTCCAGGAGATCGATCAGCCGGCATATTTTTAACAACTTCATCTATCTCATGGTGGGTAAATGGGGCAGGTAATTCCTCCAGCCCATCGAATCTATTAATCAGATTTTGAATATCAAACCTCAGATGATTGTTTTGCTGCACCCCTAGTCTCTCTCTGTATGTGGTGTACAGAATCCCTTCTCTTCCTGCGTGATCTTTCACAGAGACACCATCATCGGACATCAACGAGGAAATATTGTTGTTTCTGACTCTTTCAGTTGCAAGGCGGTGAAAGAACTTAGTATTTTCATCCCCGAATTTAATGATTCGGCTAGTGCATCTCCTTTTCCAGTATTGTCTCTGGCATTCCAGTTGATGAATTAAGTGAGCTTTTAAAATCTTTTTGAAATTCTTCTCACGAACTAAGTGATCTTTTAAAATCTTTCTGAAATTCTTCTCTGGCATTCCAGTTGATGAATTAACTAGGCTTGTTCCAACATTCTTGTACCACTTGTAGAAAACATGGCTGCTTAGTCCAATAAGATTCGAACCTGAAGACATTACTGGCCGGGATAGAGGAGCCAATGGTGACATTGCAGGGTGTGTGGTATGATACTGGTTTAGCACTTGCCGTGGTAGTGGTATTGGGAAATACAGAAGTCCAAGAATTAGATGTGAAGAACCAATTGAGTTGTTCAAGCGACGGGTCATCTCTCATATTACTCCACGTGTATTTTCTCCCCTTAATGGGTATTTCCATCAAGTTATGCACTCTAATAAATTCATTAAATTTGAGCATGTCTCCCACATCCCCTCCTGGCTTATTTCTATTGTCAGGTGATCTAATATAGTTAAAGTCCCCAAGAATGAGCCACTGTTCATTATCCGGAATTTGCATGTTCATTAGCCAATCATTATTTGTGATACGATCATCTCCATCACATGGCCCATAAACATTCACAAGCTTCCAGTGTTGCACCAACTGTTTGGAATATAAAGAAATTGTTTGATAGAAGAAATCCGAATCACATTCAACCCCATTGAAAATTGAGCTATTCCAGATCACTGCCAAACCTCCAGAAGCCCAACGCGAAGGAAAAAAAGAAAATTTATAAAATCTCTTGGGGCAAAAAGTTTTGATATAGGCCAAATCAATGTTTTGTCGCTTAGTTTCTTGCAGGCAAATAATCTCACAACCAGAGGTACTGATACAAATATTGATCGCAAGCAATTTGTCGTCCAAATTCATACCATGAATATTCCAACATAAAACATTCCAATTCTGAAAACTCATAAGGAAAGATAAAATATATTCCTCTAATCAGCTAAAGCTGAAGCCTACTCCTCCAGATCAGCCTGGATCTTGTCCGGAGAGAGGTCCCCCGCTGGTATGCCACAGTTTATCCCAATGTGCTGCATGGTGGCGATCGAAATCGGTTCAGGTATTTGCAGATTCTGGTCCTCTTCAGGGAGCTGTCCAACAGTCTGAAAAGATGCAACATTTGTGACAACTGATGGAACAACATGACATAAAGTAGCAGGAGATAAATGAGGAGCCACTTTGGATCTGTAAGTATGACTTTGATAGTAATTCATTACCTTAATCCCGTCATACTTGTTGGAGCTTGAGCTGCGTCTTATGCTGCTATCATTGTGACGAATGAGAGTGATTTCCTTGAACTTATTCTTGGAATGCAGAGACAGAGTACTTGCCGAGTCTACCATGTTCTGGTCAAAGCAGAGTCTAAGCTTCTTACATGGGTTGAGTTCAGTTGTAGCAGAAGCTTTGCCATCATCCTCCTCCTCAATAGCAAGATCCCAAGATCTCTTACAGATGGAGGTATTGATAATGCGGTCCATTGAGGTCCAGTGCTTAGGCCAGATGGTGTGCAGCTCTTGAGACATGAAAAACTGCTGAAGAGTGGTACTGACCAGTATACCCATGTCAACAACAGTGCTATGTTCTGAATTTTTTTTCATATTGCAGAGTCTTCTGATTGTTCTTATAAATATAATTCTCATGAAGTTTAGGAATGCCTCAAGAGGAGAGAACTGAACTTCAACAGAGTTATCTGCATCCAGACCAGCTCTAACAAACCGAAGGGTGCTATTATGAGTACCATTTTCCAGGTCATCCGCGACTCTTTCAATTTTAGAAACCGTATCATTCCAGGCATCTTGAGTATCATTAGATACATTTTGTTCAGGAGCCACGCCATCCATCATAGAGGGCCCATCATATGCAGTTATGGAACGCCAGCTAGTCCCCCTGAATGGAGGAATCACCTCCGGCTAGAAGCGCCATCCATTAGCCTGAACTGGCTCAGGCGGCTGAACGTCAGACGCCCAGCCTGCCTCAACGTTCTGTTGGTTCAAAATATGTTGTTGTTGCAGTTGGTGTTCTTGAGCTGCAGTGAGGTAGGGCAAATGCAGAGGGTGTGGGGAAGCATTCATCGGCGGTGGTGGCTCTTCATTACCCTGATTAGCAGGGTTAGTTGGGTGATTGTGAAGGATATAGTTTGGCACAGTCCAAGATCTTCCTAGCCCTTCATACGGATTAGCTCTCTTCACAATCAAACTGTAAGGGACATCTCTGAGGCTAGGAACCAAAACCCTCACAAGATCCCTAGCCTTATTGGATCCTGGGCTCTGCCAAAACTGCAATCTACTGAAGCATGATACTGCTTTATTGAAATAATAATCATTTTGATAATGAAGAGTAAAAGCAATCATTACTATCCAGGCTTCAGTCTCAAAACCAGGTGTTCTTATATTTAAACCCTCATCATGTCTGATCGCAGAAAAAGTATGATCATCATCAAAAGGATAGGGTCCCATCATGATTAGATCATCTCTAACAGTTGCAGATGCAAACCCAAAAAGACCAACTCCAAACGGATGTATGTTATGATAAATCACAGTAAGCATGAACTCATCAACCAGAATTCTTCATGCCTCTTGCATCAAAGTGGTGCGCTCATGCTCCAAGATCGGCCTGTTGAGGGTGATGATTGCATAGTTTTCATTCACATTCGGTGGATCTCCAACCACCATGATGTTCCTCTGTAGCCTATTGTTGGGGCCAGCTTCTACATGCACAGGTCCTGGCAGGAAGGAGTGTAGAACCACGGGGAAGTTCACCATGGTGATGCAGGGTCGGGTCACAGGAAGTGGCGTTGAGGAGATAGGGGGAACAGGGAAAGGAGACGTATCCCCAGAGTTTTTCTCTGTTATGGAGTGCAGGTCTGTAACTACCAGTGGAGGGATATTTTCGTTCCGGTAGCAGGCAGATCACAATGCACTTGCCGAAAAAAGGAAAACCTCTTTATTTTGTTTCTTGGGTACCCAAACCAATTTAGGCTTTGAGAGAGTTTTTTTATCATGTTTCTTAGGTACCCAGACCCATCTACTCTTTGTGACATAAGGCTTTTTAAACTCCAGATAAACTGTGTCATTGTGAGGATTAGAGCTGTACTGTTTACTGGGGTTTATATACTTGACCTGTTTCGGCACCCAAATTTTCTCAAGTTTACGGTCAGCCTTGCAGTTGAAACTAATATGGCCCAGTTCCTTACATGTTCGACAGCGTATACCTAGAGTACAAGAGGCAGCAAAATGATCACCAGCAAAACACAACATGCAATTCTTCTATTTTGGAACCCAGGTTTTTTTACCAGAAGAAAAACAAGTGCAAATTGATCTAGTGCTTTGACACGTTGGACAAAGAATACCTTTGCACTCCTGAACCAAATGGCCCGAGAACCCGCAATTGCTGCATCTGCTAAGAAATTTGTGGATAACTCCATCAGTTGGGAGGGAGTTCACATTCAGGATTTTCATTATCTCAGCTTCAGAATATTCGCTTTGCCGTGGGTCCATGATTGATTCCAACGTAAAATGAGAGAGAAATTTCCAATGGGACCAAGAATTGCGGCAACCACATAAGGATATATCCAACGACCCAATCAATAACGTTTCCCTTTGAATTTCAATATGACCATAACCATTATTCACTAATTGGGCAAAGTGATAACAGAAGTTTGAACACCCATATGTTGATCCGAGTTGGAATGCGCTATTTGATCCATAGAGCAGAAATCTGGGTTGTCCCTTAAACATCTCGGTTGAAATTCTGTAGACACGGAAGTAGATGATATATCAAACTTATCCAAAACAGAGATATGGCTCTTGTCATGGATAGCAGAATCTCAAAGAAAGTCCAGATTTTCCCTGACGACCAAAGGTTTGCGAGCAGAGATTTCCCCGAGAGAAACATCAGAATGCCAAGAATGATCCAGACGGCCATAATCAACTGTATTCTTGTAAATATTGAAGTGACAAACAAAATCCGGCCAAATACGATCATTCAAGCCATAAAGGAAATGCCCAACCTTGTTTGACGCCACATAAAATCGGAATGATCTCAGACCCAATTGAATCACATGAAATTCAGAGCAAATCCCGCCGATGCAACATTGCAGTGCTATTCCAACGGATTCAGAAGAAAGAGGAAATGATGCGGAGGAGAAGGAAGCGACCAAAAATAACTCCTTGGTCCGATTAGAGGGGGAGTGATGGAGAGAAGATCCAATCTTTGAACGAACATGTACAGCCACCTTGATGCCAGGAGCGAAATCCTAGTGAAGGAGGCTAGCCATGATTGGAGGGCTACCATAGAGATCGCCAAGGATGCGAAGGTGGGAGGTGGAGGGAGGTGGGAGGGGGGGCGAGGAGCGCCATCACCATGTTTTCCTTCACCTCCGGTCCTTGAGCGTCATTCCTTGTCGACCTCAACAAAAAACTACCGACCATGTTCTCGTCCAAATTTTGTGAAATAATAGGTGTACCGAACGTTGGAAAGACGGAAAAAATGAACTCTCAGCCCACCGAGCTGTGAACCATCTTCAGTTCTCTTTGCAGCCAAGACACGAGGGATATCCAGCATTCGAAGATTTCCAGCATCTTATTCCCCCACCTCAGGTATTTCGCGTATTTTTTTGCTAGAGGGGTGCTAGCTCGTGACAACACGAGCAACATTTTAGCACCACATGTTGCCATCCTGGCGAACGCCCTCTCAGGGGAGAGTAAGTATATTGTGGGTCCCTTGATTGCTCGCCGCCTTACTTCTAATGGCAATAAGAGGGATCTCTATGGCGGCGTTTACGCCACACTTATTCTTGAGTCTCTTAATCGCACTGCACATCCTGGCGATGCGCCTTTTACTTATTTTAGCTTTGATCTTGCTGCCATGAAGAGGCATGATTTTGTTACCCGGGCTTCTGAATTTGGTAACCTTAATTATATTTTGAGGTTTGGACTGACCACTACTTGGAAGATTCGTCTACCTGCACCTATTTGGTTTGATTATACTTGTAGAGCGGATGGTCCTTCAACGTTACCCAGTTCAACGAGTATGTGGACCAGCCGCAATTTCATAACCCCATGGAGGGGGTTGTGCCTGATGAGGAGGAGGATGTCGAGTTCCCACCTTTTCAGGGAGAAACCGTCACCCAGTAGGGTGAGGGGCCTTCCTCTACCTGGAGCGCGGAGCCTTCTTCGTGGGAGGATCCCAGGACTTCGGTGTACGCACCTGAAGCCCCGTACGACCGTTGGACTCACCCGTACCACCCCGGATCTGGAGGCTCCTGGGGACCGCGGTAGCTGTTACCAACTTAGGCCAAAAGCCTAAGCTGGGGGAGTATGTGCCCTTCTTCCCTTTTCTATTATATTATCCATTTTGTTTTGTTTGCTTTGATCTTTTCAAAGTTTTTGCCTGTTCTTCTTTGTTCTTTTAATTTTCAAAAACAACAAAAAGATTTCTCCTTTCTCTTGCTTTCGTTAAACCTTTAAAAAAACCCAAAAATATTTCCTTTATCTCTTTAGGTTTCTTTGTTTCCAGAGTTCAGCTCGAGTCCGTGATGGCATTTGATTATATTTCCCACGTTTGATCATGCAAGTGAGAAGGCAGTAATGACGAACATCGATGGAAGGGATGCAAAAAGGAAAGCCGGTATTAACTCTTTTTATTTCTACTTTTGTACATATGAATGTACTTATGAACTAGAGACCAGCTTGTAGTGACATAATGCTATGTTTACATTGCTTTCCCAGTGGTTCGTGCTTTCTTTGTGGCCGATCTCAAATAGCTAGAGTGCATAATGTGTTGTGGAAATTATTTACATGCATTGCATTGTTCATGGTTTGGCATATTGAAGTGGTATTTCCCTTCGGAGAATTCTTGGATTGACTTGGCACATGTTCGCACAATATCATGACTAAAAAGTCTATCATGCCTTGATGATCTTTTTATTTCAGAATAGTTATTGTTGGGAAACGTAGTAGAACACAAAATTTTTGGCATGCGAATCAAGAACCAAAGATCATCCAAGAAGATTGCATACAAGGTTTTAGGTCATGGCTCACCAACGAATGTAGCGGAAGTAGAGTTGGTGAAGACCGTCGGTGCAGATCCCCGCAGCTAGGAATTTCAATGACCTCCCAACCGCGAGGATATCGATCCCTCGAACCGTCCCGCGATCTAGTCCCACGAACAAGCTCCTCGAAGAAGGGTCGAAGGTACGACCCCTCCATTAGTATCCACACATCCCGTAGCAGCAATCCAGCAGCGCTCCGCCGTCCAGAGATGAACGCCACCGAGAAAACTAGAGGGAGAAAACCCTAACGGATTCCGATCTAGAACAGCGTCTAAACCGGGGTCTAATTGTGGAGCAACGGGGTTTAGAGGGAGGGAGGGTGGCGCATAGGCCTTGGGGATTGATTGTGCTGCGCCCCCACCCCCTCCCCTCATTATATAGGTGGCCAGGAGACCCTTGGGGCGCAATAAGGGGGGTGGGGAGTCCAACTTGGACTCCCAAACCTCCCAAACCTTCCCACCGGAAACCTGCCATATTGGAGAGTTGGACTTCCCACCTGGAGGAGGATTCCTCCCCCTTGGTGCGCCCCCACCCCTTGGCCGGCCAGGGCAGCCTAGGTGGCTTGCCCCCAAGGCTAGGGGCGTGGGGTAGTGGGTAGTATTGCCCGGAAACTTCCGGAACCTTCCAGAAGCTTCCAGGACCTTCCGGGATCGTTACGGGACATTCTGGAACCTTCTGGAGCACTTCTAGGACCTTCAGGGACCGTTCTCGGACGTTCCGGAGCCATCCGGATAGTTTCCAAGACCATCCGAGTAACAGTTTAAGCTACCCAATGACCGCGAAGGTTGTCGGGACGCCCAGCGATTATCCAGAAACTATTCCGGTTGATCCAGGACTTCCTCAATACCATTCTCATATGTTCTGGAACCACCTGGGACTATTCCAGAGTGATCCGTACATATCCTTAAATACCCAGAACTACTTCTGATGCCCTTATGAACTATTTCATAAACCCCCGGAACTACTTCCGGTACCCGTATGAACTATTCTGCTTTGCTTCCACTTAACCTTCTACCATACTAGTATTCTAACAGACTACTGCTCGTTAAGTGTGTGACCCAATAGGTTCGATATAATGCGGACATGACTCAGAACATCTTCTGGACATAGGTCAACAGCCTTTTGTCAATAGCCAATAATCAATAGCGGAGCCATGGACACCCATGTTGACTCCCGCACATACACGAAGAAAATTCGAGTGAACCATTATGTTTATTCATGTACCATTCCATTTGCTTCGTGATATATGAAAAAGTTAGAGGAGAGATGTTTGGCACCCATGTGTAACAACTTCTTGAACACAAGCCACTCGTTATCCTCTTTGCTCGTTTGTCTCTATTTCTCGTTATTGTATTCCGGTATCCCCGTGATTAAATCACAATGCGTCTGGTCAGACTAGAATGGATACCGTCATACCGAGTGGGCCCAAAGTCAATATCTCTTCATCGTGAAGGAGAAAATCCCATTCTTGAACTATCACAGTCACTAGCCACACCATATGACATACCCAGAACTTATTTTACTACTTCCCATTTACGGGAGGATTCATCTAAGAACCAAAGCATGTCTTCCGGTGTGAAGCAACTCGATACTCTCATGGTCTAAGGAATTACGTATATGATAACATTTCATGATATGACTTATAACGTAGTTACGATGTGATCCCTAAGTATATCATTCAATACTGGGGTCGGTTCAACATCATTGTTCTGCTAACAATATTTTCTCATTGCTACTGACATCCTTGTTACAAGAACAATGTCCATGATTAAGAAAACGTAATCATCAGTTAGCACATGAGCTGGTCTTAGAGGCTAAACCAGGAACTCTTGGTGTTTACATTTCCACACATGCAAATGAGTTTTCTTGTGAATCTCACAGTCAGGTTCATTGCAATTATAGCACAGAAATATAAACATTAATTACGAACGTTGAAATATATATGTAATAACATTTTATTATTGCCTCTAGGGCATATTTCCAACAGCCTCCCACTTGCACTAGAGTCAATAATATTATTAGTGCTTCAGCACTTTACAACTATGGCATACCGGTGTAATACATGCTTAATTTGTGGTATAGACTTCATCATCGGATCTGACGTTTCAGGCCCGTTTGTATCTTGCATATCTTCGCGTTTTCACGTTATCATAAAATTCACTAATTTTATCAGTTTAGCTTTGTATATGTTTGAATCATTTGGCAGGACCTTGGTTCCTTTAGAATAAGTCATGAAATCTTTCATCAATGTTCCATGAGATTCAAGCATCTAGGAAACCATACCATGTTCATAAATGAACTGATGATTCAAAATACCCTTCCTTGTTACTTCTTTAAGCAACAATATACTTAGCCTCTGTTATAGAATTTTCCACATTATCTAACTTAACACAGTTCCTTCATACTGTGCCACCCTTACGTGTGAAACACATAATCCCATTTAATATCGAAAATCGGTCGGAGTAAGTATGACGACTGAATTGGTGTAACTGTTTACATCAAAAATTCAGCTAGTGTAACTCATTTCAACGAGCTCTTCATTCTCTCCATTTTTCCGAGAAACATATCTTATCTTTCATAAGTTTAACTTTTCACTGTTTGTCCAATGATCAACATGTTGATCACTTTTGTATCTTGCTCACAACCTTTTGCAGCACTGGACATATCTGGTCGTTTTACATATTATGGTGTACATGATTAATTCAAACACACAGGTGAGTGGAATTCAATTCACGTGTTTTTGCCTATCTGTGTTCATCAACACCGATTTCTGCAAAGAACTTTTCACCATGACCTCGGCAAGAACATGTTTCTTGGTGTTTGATACTAAACTACTTTAGTATGATGTCAATATGTAGTGTTGGCTTTAGTATGATCAGGCACGTACTATCTTCATAGATCACTGTGCTCAATACTAATGCTATATTAGCCCAAGTCTTCAACTGAAAACTATTTCCAATAAAGTCCTTATTCGTGTCAAGAAATTTATATCATTTCCAATCAACAATATGTCATCTACATAAGGTTTTAGAAATATCATTCAGCTCCCACTTACTTTCTTGAACATTCAAGCATCTTCGTTTATTCCCGATGAAAACAAACTCTTTTGGCAATTTCATCATAACAAAAATTCCAATTCCATTGTGCTAGCTTCAGTCCATCACTGGATATCCAAGGCTTGCATCTATTTTAGCATCTGTTGAATCGACAAAACATTCCAGTCGTATCACATATACGTCCTTTGCTATATTTCCATGTAGGAACTTTGTTTGGACGTTCATTCTACCATATCCTATAAATGAGATATGTAGTAATTGCTAATATAACCCGAACTGACTAAAGCATCTCTACGGTCAAAACTATTTCGCCGTAGTCAACCTTTTAACTTTCTAGAAAACAATTTTCCAACGAGTTGAGCTTTATGGATAAAACAATTTCATCCGAATCAATTATAGATCCATATATATATATATATTCTTCAGACTTTTAGTCTTTCGGAGAGTCTACCAAGTTCAAAACTTGACTTACTTCCATGGATACTATCTCGGATTTATTTGGCATTTAGCCAAATCCCAGAGTCAGGGCCCATCAATGCTTCTTTGTATATCACAGGTTTATCATTGTCGAACAACAATATCTCGTTTTACATATCATGAATGTTTGTACGAGTTTTGTCTAACCTGTGTGGTTCAGCTGCGCACTTATTTGAAGAGTCAACAATCTTTAACAAGTTGCACTGTCCTCCCACTCACTCTTTTGCAAGAAACTATTTTCTTCAAAACACACTGTTCTAAACAACAAACAGTTTTGCTTTTGTGTAGTGATAGAGGAATACCAAAACTTTTGGCATAACCTTAACAAAGTAGCACTTATCTGATTTGGGGTTTTGAGTATGTCAAACATATGCCTCATATTCCCAAATTTTAAGAAAAGACTACATGGTTTTAACACTTCATACCACATCTAATATGGTGTCATTTCAACAGATTTGATGGTGCTCTTTTCAGTGTAAAAGCCATAGTCACTAACGCATAACTTTAATAAGTATAATGGCAAATTGATAAACGTCATATTTGATCTTACCGTGTCATACATGGCTTGATTACATCTCTCGAACACTTTAATCATAGTGATGTTCCGGGAGACGCAAGTTATGACACTTCTTCACAACTCATCAGACGTTCGCTAAACTTGTAACTCAAATATTACTTTCTACAATCTAATTTGCAGAAGCTTTATTTTCTTGTTACAATGAATGTCTATTTCACTCTAAAATTCCTTGAACATTTCAAAGATTTTAGACGTATGTCTCTATTGAACAGATATCCACATATCTACTTCAACTCATGAATGAAGATAGGGAATCCACTGCACACAACTACGTTTATTTGACTACACACATCATCATGTATGATTACCAATGGTTTAGTTGCCCGTTCATGTATGGCCTATCAATGGTGTTTTAGTCACATTACTTCGAGACAAAGATCGCAAGCGTCAAGTGATTCCTAATCATATGACTCAAAAGTTCATCACTTATGGAAATTCTTCATGCATGTTATGTCACTTGTGATAAACGGCAGTGCCACATCTATGTGGTATTTCTGTCAGTCTTGCGACGTTTAGCTTCAGTGTTATGGATGTTTAGTATTATTATCAAGATTCATAACATACAACCTATTCATAATGGAAGTATGGCATTTACGTTATTCATAGCTTTGAACAACTCTCTTGCAACAAACATGATTCAAAATGATGTTTTGCAACAAGGCTAAAGTGTAGTAACAATTTACTCAACTTTAAAATGAATTATGAAGATAATCATAGAGTCAACACACGGTATAGTAAACCTTTTACCGTGTTCCCGAGCGTGTCAAAACTCATCATTAGCTAGTCATAAAGGCCATAGTATTTCTTGCATCGAGTTGCAACAATATGCAATCGATGTGATATTCCGGTGATCAACAGTTTAATCACAATATACAGAATCCATAACTAACTGCTTAATCATGATTCCCAAGAATTACATCTCTTGACCAGCAATGAATTCATCAATAACTCCGTATGACTTTCATTTCTGAGTTGGTTATTCCAGTCTTCTTTCGTTTTTGCCTTTATACGTATCATAGTTCTATTTCCAATGTCACTCCTACTCACAAAAGCTCACACATGATTAAGGATGGCGCAGGGCATGGAATTTCCGGCGTGTAAGTCTTACCAACATCCTTTGGACTTCCTTTCCCTTAATTCTCATCATCATATGATCGGTGTTCTTCTGGATCCCACACTTATCAGTTTTGTTTAGAGCACGGTGAAAATTTTCACTAATGCTTACAATCATACATTGTACTATATATCCTATATCCAACATTAATTGTCTTACTACTGAAAACAATTTTTCAGTTCCATGAATATGACATAACTATCCCAAACATTTCGAAGTTCGGGTTTCATGGTGGTGAAGACAATGCACTTAGCTGTGGTGGAATTCTAGCATTTTGGATTATGGACGTAAGTCACATCATCCATAGCATCAGCGGGAGAGCATCAAAATTTTTCGATAGGACAAGATCCTTCTCGACACTATTGAGGATAGTCCTCAAAATACGGTACCAATCGTAAAGTTTTTACCAGATAATACAGTTAATCAAAATCAATTGGGAAGGTGGTAACGCGAGCCATTATTCTACAACGATAATGCAAATACTAAGACTTTGTTCATAATTAAGTTGCACTTGTGATTAATCAATTTAATTACTTAGTGCGCTCCCACTCAGATCAATATCTCTCGTAATTGATGCTGGAGTGATTCAAGATCCGACCCAATCGTCCGCGATTGATGTGACATCACTGATGACTTAGACTGGACCGGTAGGCCAACTTGCCAATCACGCCAAAAGTGATTCTTGTTCATCTTTCGATGGGCGTGTTCCGGTAGCAAACTTTTATCCAAACCGTCAAGACAACCAAGTGTAATTGCAGTGTGTTCTTAACACACCCGTGTTTTATGCGTCACACCGTGTGCACCCATGTGACATGACTTTCTCCGATGTGAAACATAGTATAGACGGTGCTACAGTTGGAAGAACACTATCAACTTGATATTGTTTTGCGAGAGATCACCCTAATAAAATACGACTACCGCGCATCAAACAAGGGTGCATCAAAGGGATAAACATCACAAGCAGTTCATAAAATTATATGATATAGTATAGCCCTTTTCTTCGTGAAGTCTTCATTGTCTTCACGTCGTCATGGTTGAAGTCACCGTGTCCACCAACTTTGTCCTTGGCGCCGGGAACATCACCACGACTTCCGGCATGTGCGTCGGGGTCCACCTCCGCATCGTAGATCATCACCTTGCATCTATCTATTGCTTTGCCTCGAGCTAATAAACAGTTCTGGCACGCAGGCCATAATTAAGTGACAATCATATGGCTCCAGTCATCATGCCGTACCACGACACGCAGGTCGCGAATAAATATTACATAACATTTAGCATCTCATACAAACACATTGCAAATCTTGAAGGCTATACCACATCACATGCACATCCTGCAAAAACGAGTTAGATCGCAATCTACACGGGTTGTTTCAAATATTATCGTGGTTGATTAGCAGGTTACATGCAAACGTTGTTCCCTATGCAAACCAAACACGATACTTCATTGTTGCTAGTTTAACGTTCGGGGTGCGTGCAGCAACTAATGCCACAAGCCAAACTTCATTCAACGCGTGACCCCCGTGTGGATTTGAGTTCATAAAATCCACAAGCCCCTCCATGTTAAATCTTCTATTGAGAAATTAAGATGAGATCCAAGGAGTTTGATGTAGACCATGATCAAGGCAACCAACATACTGAAAGCAGCATAGAGGGATCGATGGAAAACTCAATCCTTGTAGCAAAACCTCAACTTGCCATCAAGCATAGAAAAAATCACATGACAGGGAAGCAACAAGAAAATCAATGCCTCATATCACACATATGATCTAGACCTAAACATGCATCTAATCAAGGATCGCTCATGATACCACTATTGGGAAACGTAGTAGAAAACAAAAAAAATTGGCCTACGAATAAAGAACCCAAGATCATCCAAGAAGATTGCATAAAAGGTTTTAGGTCATGCTCACCAACCGATGTAGAGGAATTAGAGTTGGTGAAGACCGTCGGTGCAGATCCCCGCAGCTAGGAATTTCAATGACCTCCCAACCGCGAGGATATCGATCCCTCGAACCGTCCCGCGATCTAGTCCCACGGACAAGTCCCACGAACAAGCTCCTCGAAGAAGGGTCGAAGGTACGACCCCTCCATTAGTATCCACACATCTCGTAGCAGCAATCCAGCAGCGCTCCGCCGTCCAGAGATGAACGCCACCGAGAAAACTAGAGGGAGAAAACCCTAACGGATTCCGATCTAGAACAACGTCTAAACCGGGGTCTAATTGTGGACCAACGGGGTTTAGAGGGAGGGAGGGTGGCGCATAGGCCTTGGGGATTGATTGTGCTGCGCCCCCACCCCCATCCCCTCATTATATAGGTGGCCAGGAGACCCTTGGGGCGCAATAAGGGGGGTGGGGAGTCCAACTTGGACTCCCAAACCTCCCAAACCTTCCCACCGGAAACCTGCCATATTGGAGAGTTGGACTTCCCACCTGGAGGAGGATTCCTCCCCCTTGGTGCGCCCCCACCCCTTGGCCGGCCAGGTCAGCCTAGGTTTCTTGCCCCCAACGCAAGGGGCGTGGGGTAGTGTGTAGTACTTCCCGGAAACTTCCGGAACCTTCCAGAAGCTTCCAGGACCTTCCGGGATCGTTACGGGACATTTTGGAACCTTCTGGAGCACTTCTAGGACCTTCCGGGACCGTTCTCGGACGTTCCGGAGCCATCCGGATAGTTTCCAAGACCATCCGAGTAACAGTTTAAGCTACCCGATGACCGCGAAGGTTGTCGGGACGCCCAGCGATTATCCAGAAACTATTCCGGTTGATCCAGGACTTCCTCAATACCATTCTCATATGTTCTGGAACCACCTGGGACTATTCCAGAGTGATCCGTACATATCCTTAAATACCCAGAACTACTTCTGATGCCCTTATGAACTATTTCATAAACCCCCGGAACTACTTCCAATACCCGTATGAACTATTCTACTTTGCTTCCACTTAACCTTCTACCATACTAGTATTCTAACAGACTACTGCTCGTTAAGTGTGTGACCCAATAGGTTCGATATAATGCGGACATGACTCAGAACATCTTCCGGACATAGGTCAACAGCCTTTTGTCAATAGCCAATAATCAATAGCGGAGCCATGGACACCCATGTTGACTCCCGCACATACACGAAGAAAATTCGAGTGAACCATTATGTTTATTCATGTACCATTCCATTTGCTTCGTGATATATGAAAAAGTTAGAGGAGAGATGTTTGGCACCCATGTGTAACAACTTCTTGAACACAAGCCACTCGTTATCCTCTTTGCTCGTTTGTCTCTATTTCTCGTTATTGTATTCCGGTATCCCCGTGATTAAATCACAATGCGTCTGGTCAGACTAGAATGGATACCGCCATACCGAGTGGGCCCAAAGTCAATATCTCTTCATCGTGAAGGAGAAAATCCCATTCTTGAACTATCACAGTCACTAGCCACACCATCTGACATACCCAGAACTTATTTTACTACTTCCCATTTACGGGAGGATTCATCTAAGAACCAAAGCATGTCTTCCGGTGTGAAGCAACTCGATACTCTCATGGTCTAAGGAATTACGTATATGATAACATTTCATGATATGACTTATAACGTAGTTACGATGTGATCCCTAAGTATATCATTCAATACTGGGGTCGGTTCAAAATCATTGTTCTACTAACAATATGTTCTCATTGCTACTGACATCCTTGTTACAAGAACAATGTCCATGATTAAGAAAACTTAATCATCAGTTAGCACGTGAGCTGGTCTTAGAGGCTAAACTAGGAACTCTTGGTGTTTACATTTCCACACATGCAAATGAGTTTTCTTGTGAATCTCACAGTCAGGTTCATTGCAATTATAGCACAGAAATATAAACATTAATTACGAACGTTGAAATATATATATAATAACATTTTATTATTGCCTCTAGGGCATATTTCCAACAGCTATATCACTTTCATGCCCGATTCAATGTTGCTTTGTCGCTCTGCATGATTATGACTGTTATTGCTCTCTAGTTGGTCGCTTCCCAGTCTTTTGCTATCCTTCACTCGCACTAAGCGGAATTCTTCTTGTGCTTCCAAACTCTTTATCAAACCAGTTATTCCACTTGAGTCCACCATACCTTCCTATATATGGTATTTACCTGCAATCCCTAAATCAGGCTTTCTTGTACCATCTCAAAATTTATTCAAAAGCTTCCTTTTTGTAACCGTACAAGCTCATGGTGCGGTGTGGAAAAAATCAGTATCTTCCATGCCAAAAATATTTTACTCCTTGAAAAAGTTTTAACTAGACAAATTTATGAGGAAGAGGCCGGTTTGGAGTATGCCCAGTTCTCGCTTGTTTCACATTTTATAAAAAATTACACTTCCCCCATACTTGGTGATGGAATGAAATGGGCCAAATGCTGCTAATGATAGATGGAACGAAAAACTTTCCTTCCATACATGAGGCAAAATAAAATGGCACCATAGACTGTCAAAGGATAGATGGGTAAGGGAAGAAAAGTGTAAAAAAGCATGGGAACCACCATTAATGTGGTTGGCATGGGAGATATTGAGAGACATTTTACCTTCTATCGTTGACTGGAAAGTTGCACTTCCCAAAAGAATTTTAACTCTGTTTTCAAAACTAAGAGATCTAGTACATGTTTAGTCTTTGCTTCCAACCACGGGTTTTTAACCTTGCCATCAAAAGCCACGGTTCGAGAGTCGCCCTTCTTTCTTCAAAGCACCCACTATTGAGCGCATAATTTTCATTCTTAGTATAACATGCATTGTCCCAAAGTACCACATTGTCTTCTGCATGATTGTGATATTGCTTGTTCTGAAATTCTTAGTTCTAGTCTCCTTTAAAACTCCTGAGGAGTTTCAGCATTTATGTTTTTCTTCATTAATGGAGGCTAGCAAGATACCACTGTAGTATGTTCAAGCTATGTGCATTGTGATCTTGTCTTGATTTTCGGAAGCTCATTATTTACTTTGGGTTGTTTGTGATTGATCACTTGAAAGAAGGATTGCTTCGTGCATTGTCTTTGTAGCATTATTTCAATACTTGCTAACCTCTTTTCGTAGTACATGCTTATATATATCTAATGAAGCAAAAGAGTTTGTCAAAAAAAAATTGTCGCATTCAGTTCGTTAAACTGAATTTCTTGAGGACAAGCAATATGCTAAGCTTGGGGGAGTTGATATGTCTCAAACGTATCTACTTTACCAAACACTTTTGCTATTGTTTTGGCCTCATTCTTGCATGATTTGAACTAAACTAACCCGGACTTACGTTGTGTTCAACATAGCTGCTTGTATGGTTTTCTTATGTGCAGGAATATGGATTTTTAGGTGTCTCGGAAAATTCCAGGAAAAACCACAGAAAATCCACGCACCCGGAGGGACCCTTTTCCAGAAGTGGGGCCGGAGGGCAGCCAGGGGGGCCCCAGGCGCCTTGCTGGCGTGGCCCCACCCATGGCCGTGCCGGGAGGCCGCCTGGGGGGGCCCTCCCACCTCTGATTCCCTACCAGGACCACTATTTATTCTCGTCGCGAGGAAACCCCAGAATAGAAGCCGTTTTCCCAGTTTCCGCCGCGGAGCCGCCGCCACCCTCTGTTCTTCTTCGGGAGGGCTAATCTGGAGGGTGTTTTGGCCTCGGGTGAGGGGAGATCATAACCACCGTCATCACCATCGCCACTCCATAATCCCTCCAGGACTTCTCCTTTCATGTGTGAGTATTCCCTGCTGTAGGTAAAGGGGATGGTAGGGATTGGATGAGTTAGATCATGTAATAGTTCGTCAGATTGTTGCGGGAATGTTGCCTATCATCTACTTTGGTGTTTATCATCTTTGCTACAACTTGTTTCCCTTAATGATAGTCACTTTGGGCCTGAGTGCCATGTTTTCAGATCTAAACCAATTGTGTTTTCATGAGTTTATTTGTGTTATTGATCCTATCAATGAGTTGTATGCACCTATTATGGTCCGGAACCAGCGATCCCAAAGGTGACAGCTTGGGACACCAAAGGGGATGGACTATAATTTGAGGATTTCATGTATCCATTGAGTGGTAATGCTTTGTTCTGATGGATTATGAGTAAGGATGGCAATGGGTAGGGTATGGGCAGGGTTCAGCAATACCATACCCATACCCATATAGTTCATGGGTACATAATTCTACCCATACCCTTCCCCGTGGGTATGAAACTGTACCTACACCCATACCCGATGGATACCTGTACCCATTGGGTACCCGTTGGGTAGATCAAATAGTAAAAAAAATGTTCATATTTTTACATTCATTAGTAGGAAATTGGCAAAAAAATATCTTAACTCAATAGTCGGTAGATGAATACATGAAAATTATCTATATAGGCTATAGTTATCCACTTAGTAGACGAAATACTATATGGTATAGATACGCATTCAATTGGTGAAAATAGTACATCGATATACATGGGCAGGGTATGGGTATACCCATGGATACAAAGCTATACCGGTGCCCTACCCATGACTAAATGGGTAAGGTATAGGTACTACCCATGGGTATAAAAATGTGCCCATACCCTACCCATGCGTGTAGGATACCCGTGGGTACCCATACCCATGCATAAAATTGCCATCCTTAATTATGAGATTATGTTCATATTGTGATGATTTATATATATATGGTTCTCCTTTTATATTTTGTTCTTGAGTAATTCTTGCATGCTCTCCGTTGTTTTTTATTGCTTTGTCCAAGTAGTAGATAGTAACTCCAAGAGGGAGCGTGCTTGAATGTGGGATCAAGCCTCCCGATGTCTAGCTTGAGTGACAGTAACATGAGACTAGGGGATGTGTTGTTTCCACCAGGGAGAAAACAACGGTGCTTGTAACCGCGGTTGCAAGGATTGTTTACCTTACACAAAGTTCATTAATGTAGTTGTATGTTGCTTTGGGTTTACACTTTTGGTGGGGCTCGCAACTTAATACCAGCGAGATTTTCTGGATAGATATCTCAAGGTGGATGATTAGTGAGTAGATGTTGATGGATAAACGGTCTACTGATATGTCCCAAACGTATATATAATTTCTTCTTGCTCCATGCATATTTTGGGTGTTATTGCTATGTGTTTGTTACATTTTTATATCTTTTTATAACATATTTTGGAACTAACCTACTAATGGTTGCAAGAGTGCACAGGTTCTTGTTTTTTGTATTTTATGTGTAGGGATTACTTGGATAAAGGAAAGATCATAAAAAGGATCCTTGTAGGAGTTGGACTCTAACTCTGCCGAAATCTGTCCCCACCAGACAGGTTTTAAAGATTGCGTCGGAAACTCCAGAAGACGACGTCAAAGAGAAAAAAATTAAAACTACAAAGTTGTATTCAGCAGTGAGCCCTGCGCATTGTTAGTTAGGATTAGATAGTGGGCCGTGGCCACTCAGGGGAGTGACGGGGATACAAAATATATACAACTGCAACAGGTACGAATCAATGCAGACGCCCTAGGGAACCTACAACGGAGAGAATCTGCCGAGTCGCTTCGAGTTTGACTTACGAGTGGACGAACTCGTATTTCACTCCCGTCGGCTCAGTAGTGTAGCATCACCGGGATGATACGAGGTTTACCTCTTTAGTTCATTCCGCTGATGTCTCTGTCAAACCTCTTTAAGTGTGCCATCAAGGGTGATACCTCCTGGTTTCACTTAATGGTAGGCACTCGAACCAACTGGTGTCCTTAAAGGTAAGAGTCGGGCGACCCAACGGTGCCCGCGAGCGGTATATTGTCGGGAGCGATAGGGAGGGTACGACCGACATTACTGGCGTGCTTGGCCCCTGCTCGTATCTCACGAGAGTTACCAAACCACGAAAGTTGAGATCTACCAAGAGAACACGCGAGACAAGGTAAGGAGACGGTTCACCTTGTTGGTAACCGCAAAGACTTGGTGGGACGACTGGGCAGGCACCGATGTACTGTTGGCCCTGGCTGCTGTCGTTGTCCGCTGGTCAGTTAAGTCGAGGCAACGATAACGGTTGTCACGCAGGTTAATTAAAATGCTAAATGGTTCGGCGGATGACTTGAGAGGCCACAAAGGTCTGTACGCACTACCTTCACATGGGATAAGGAGTTATGGGCTCTCCTGCGTCGTAGTTTGTCCGAAAGCTCTTCAGACATCAGCAGTACCGCGGCCTGCGCCGGGAAGTTGTGTCTTCTTCGCTCGAGCTGTGTGTATTTGTATTTGATTTTGCTTCACCGGCCAGCCACGCACCGTGCAGGAGCGTGCAAGGGTGAGGGACCGAGACCCCTTGACGCATAGGATATAGTCCGGCGGATGGCCTCTCTGTTGATCCTAGGATGGGCTGCGTCGTGTCGGATAGGTTTGGTGGAGCGTTCCCTAACAAGGTTCCCGCCACCCTGGAGATCCGAGCGTGCGGGCTGAACAGTAGTGCACCCCTGCAGGGATTTGAATCTATTAGAATAGCCGTGTCCACGGTAACAGGACGCTTTATGCTGAAGCTAGATCTTACCACTACGAACTATTACTATTAAACTGTATGGTTCCGGGTTTTCTTCCTCGCAGGGAGATCGAGGATGGGAACTCAGGGGCATTATTATTATCAATTATTACAACTTACTATTATACAATGTTGCAGCAACTTCTTCTTCATTGTTACTTTATGCTTTATATTAATTGTTGGCTGTTTCTCTTCTCATGCTGCAAGACACGTCAGAACATGCTAGTCTCCGATAGGCCTAGCTTCTTATCCTTATTCTGATTTCTACCTTGCAGTCCACTATATAAAGCTTCCCCTTTCCATTTGATACAAATGCATAAATGCTTAGTAGCGGACGTAAGACTCGCAGGTATGCTAGATACTCACCCTTGCTTTATTTCCCCTTTTGTTTTGCCTGATCGGCCGCTGCAGTCGACATTCGAGCCTTGGAATCCAGGAGCAGGAGATCCCCGATGCCGACCACCGCAACATGAAGATTCCCGATGCCTTCTACGACGTTGAGTTCCTCGTTGGCCAGGAGTAGTTTGGAGGTTCCCAGGCAGGAGGCAGCCAGGGGGGCCACGGGAAATAAATAGGCGAAGGGGGCAGCCAGGGGGCCACCAGGGGTCCAGGCGCCCCCTGGCGCGGCCAAGCCCTAGGCCACTCCAGGTGGCCGCCTGGGCCCTGGTGGTGGCCCTCTGGCCCCACTTTGGTGATTCTGGAAGCTTTCGTTGGGCTGATTTTTATCTTATTTTTCCTGAATTTTTGGAGCATTTTTAATATGGGGGAAACCTGAAATAGAAAAACAACAGAAAACAGGAACATGCATTTTTAATATGGCCCCACTTTAATAAGTTAGTCCAAATATGATCAAAAATGTATGAAAGTGTATCTAGATCATAGCAATATCACACAAAACATGCATGGAGCAAGCATAAATTATAGATACGTTTGGGACGTATCAACATCCCCAAGCTTAATTCCTGCTCGTCCTAGAGTAGGTAAATGATAAAAAGCATAATTTCTGTGGTGACATGCTAGCAACCATATAAGGACTTTGAAAAGTAAAGAAATCAAGGTATGTGATTCAATTCAAGTCATAACATGCAAGAGTCTATATTAGCATTGAAACAAGTAACAAAAGAACATTAGGTGCAAGAGCTCTCGCTGTCCGTGACTCGAATGTCTCCAAATGGTGTTTGCGTGCAAGAAGGGGGATAGGGAATACGAGAAAAAAATATTTGAGAACTCAATGTACTAAAGTTTCACACTTGGTCTTCTTTGGAATCTTATCTTGACTCGTCCCCAGACCACTAACAGGGTCAAGTCAATTTGATCACTCCTTTTCGATATTTTGATCACTCATGCAATGGATGAGCGTAAGCACGAGAGTTGACAGTTAGGATGGCAAAGAGAGAAATATGGTGGAGGAGGAAGACAAAAAAGGGTAGGAAAATCTCACATCAATGAGGACAATCATAGGCGAGAAGGCCAAATGATATATATGATGTGAGGAGTAGAGATTGCCATGCAACGTATGCACATATGAGCTAAAAAGCTCTCCAATGGAGCTAGTGGTGGTGCATCTAACTTGCTCGCTCATGAAGACCTAGAGCTCTTTTGAGAAGGCACATCCTTGGAATATGAAAACCAAGTTCTATAGTGTGAAGGTCCCCACATAGCTATATGCATGTATGATCATCTCTATGGAGTACAAGGATAAGAGGGAGTACTAGTGTGGATCTTCCAAGAGGATAGTAGTGTTGCCCCTTTCTCTCTTTTTATTTTCTTTTTCTCTTTTTTCTCTTTTTTGTATTTTTTTGGTGGCCTCAATGGCTCTTTGTATTTAAGTCTCATGTGTGCTCTTTGGGATATTTTATTTTTTCCAGTTTGGGATCTTTTCCTCACTTAATGGAAACACTCTATTTTACAAGAGGGTATAGAAGATATTTCACACTTTACAAGGTACTCAAATCATATAGAAGATGTAGTTATCATGATGTATGCAATGTATGCCTCTGCCAGTGTAGAAGGAACATGTATGACATGAAGATCAAGTCATGAAGAGGTGGATGTTGAATGGAAATATATCTTGGAAAGGCTATGGTAGGTATGGTTGCTGTTTTGAGGAAAGATGTAAGGAGGTTTATGAAGACAGAGCGTATCATGCCAAGGGTTTGGATGTACCGGCGAAGGTGGACGCCAAATCTCGGAGTGAGAAGAAGGCAATGCACGGAATGGGAGAGGCTAGCAAATATGAGGAGGTGGAAGTGTCAACTTTCAATACTTACTGTAAGGCCCGATATGCGGTACTGTTCCAGATCTAGATGTTTCCATCCAGATCCGGGGCGAAGCACATATCGGTCCCACCGCGACATATGAGAAAGCCATATGCCCTGGAATTCCAACATGATATCACAACATTACAGCTACAAGGATACAACATCTCATACAATCGGCATACAACTGCCTTAAATAAAATACATCAGCGGAAGGTATATGTCTGAGTATAGACTACAATCAATTGCCTAGTGGCAAAGAGAAAAACATCGATCCCCATAACCACACATGTCCAGGCCCTCCGCCGCGATCCGCCTAACTAGTCTTCTTCGAGTCTCCACGTGAAACGTCGATCTCCATACTTGTTGTCGATCAAGAACCCTGAAAAGAGTTTGGGGGTAGTATCATGAGTACAGAAGTACTCAGCATCCAACTGTAGCGGTCATCTTACCCAGCAAGGACTTCATCACTCGTCATTCTAGGAAAACTAGTAGTTTATGGTAAGGATGGGGTAAGTGGTGAGGTTGCTGCCGCACTAGCATTTATGAAGTGGCTAACGATCTAGAGAGTAAGATAAGAAGCCAAGCATTCGATGAGGAAAACGCCTCCAACAAGTCTGCTATCAGCTACTTATGCAAACATAACACCTATCCTATCATTGTCCTCCTCTTCGCATCCCGATGAAGAAGAAGCAATCAAGGCACACACACGTTAATCAAACTATATTAAGATTAACTCAGTTGTTGTTGTCTATAAACAAGGAGTAGGTCTCAATTCGTCCATAACCGTGGACACGGCTTCTCGAAAAGATTTAACCCTGCAGAGGTGTACCAACTGCCCATTACAAGGATCCGCACGCACACCCATCTCTCTCAGTTGCTACCCATCACAGGAAACCATTTTATAATTTAGTTCCGAGAGATCCAAAACGAACAAATCCGGGTGGCCCCCGGTGAGTCGACATCCAACTCAAAAGCCGGCCGCGCTCTCGAATTGGCCTCTACCGTCTGGATGAGGTCGGGTTAGCTACCCAAACTATGTGGGCAGCCCCCTAGCTCCCTGGGGTGGACCAACGAGAGAAACCATGTCTCCGCTGGCCCAAGTTGTTTTAAAGAATATCTGCCAAGAGCGACCCAACAGACACACACACGGTTTTCAAATGGTAAAATCAGCTTGGGCCACCACTAGAAATGTTTGAAGCTAGATAGGTAAGAAAAAGGGATCCCATAAAATCCCACACGCGGTTAGGAACGCTCAGTCTTAAAACCAATACCCGGAACACGGATCCTAGGTGACTCGAATGGAACAAAGCGTCGGGGCGGGATAGCCTAGACCTTCCATCCTTCGTCGAATATAGTCAACATTTATAATAATCATATCATCAACAACAATAATATAATAATGTGATAGCCCAAACCAAGGAGTAACAGGGGGTAACATCGTAGCATCCTAAGCATTAATACTAAGCAGGGGCTGAGCAACGAGCAATAGTAACATAGCAGTACATGGTTTGCTGGGAGGGGACATGGCTGTATCGGTTTGAAAGAGGCTGTAAACATGTGGTAGGATCAAACATCGAACCTAACCTAGACTAGCATGCAAACCGCTGGTTGAAATAGAATGGATCATAAGTAATGTATAGTTCTTGCCTGTTGATAAGTCAGGTTCCGAAGGAGTATTTGATCGCAAGCTCAAAACGTCTCCGAAGGGTACACGCGGAAGCACACAAGACGGTAAACACTGGAAAGCAATCAACGAGCAAGCATCAACAAGAAGGCAACACGAGACATCGCACCTACCGTCGAGAGCGGTTACTAACAGGTTAAGTGGAGTACTCGTCACACACGACGATACCGCACAGTTACAAGGGTTCAAGTTGTTTAGCTACACAAGATGAGCAAAGGTTATTAACATAGCAACTCAAGAAAGCATGGCATAGCACACAAACATGACAAGAGGTGAAGCATGAAGTAATCTATCTATACTAGTCAAGTTAAGTGAGGCAAAATCCTAAACATGGTATGCACTAAGTAGCCTGCGACAATTAAAGGATTTGGTATTGTTCTGCCCTAAACCATAGTTTAGGTTGGTTAACAGAAGCAAAAAATAGCATAAACAAAAAGTACACGAAAAACTAATCAAGTTACATATAAGGCACACTCCAAACGGAGTTACGGTTAAAAAGATACAAGCAAAACAAGTTTGGAACGCAATCTTCCAACATCAGGAAGCACACTTTAGAGCAATGCATAAACAATATAATGAATGAAAACATTCTCAAAAATGATATGCAACTAAAGTAGACATAGCAGGCATGGCATGGAAAAAGGAATCATGCAACACAAAAAGCTAAAAAACATTACTGGTCAAGGACTTAGTGAAAATCAGGAAAACAGGGCAGAAACTGTTATTTTCATGTTGTACAAACAGGGGTAAAGCTATATGAAAAAGTGCAGAAATATGACATAACAATATATGAGCATGGAGTAGGAATGATTGTGATCAGGTACAAACAAGAATCAAGGTCATAGGCATAACAAATCAAAAGATATTAAGCATTCAACATGGCATCAGAAAGTTACAAACTTGGAGAAAAATAGAGGTGGCTGTCAAAAACAGTGGCATAGCAACTTTGGAGCTCAATAACTAGATGACCAACAAGAATATCATTACAATGCAATACATATAATGGAAGTAGACATGATTCTTAAAAGTATGCAAAATAAATCAATGCAATAGGCCCCATGGATGTGTCACAATCATCAATCAAACTTGCAATAAAATAACAGCATCAGCAATTTCCAGAGATTAACAACAATTAACAGTCTGATGCCCACTTCAACAGTGATTAACAACATCAAGATGGCCTCAAATCAAAATTCTCACAAAAGATGAACTGAAGTACACACAAAACTAAAAAATTTCCTTTTGGGCGCAACGCGATCCGGGCTCGGTTTACTCGCAAACTACGTCGCAAAAATGAATCAGCAGCACAATACACAGGACTTAGCAAAAATAGGAAAAAGAAAAGAAGGGAAAAAAAGACCTTGCTGGGCTGGGCCCAACTGACCGAGGTGGCGCTGGGCTGCAGGCGCCTGGCTGGGCCGTGGGGCTGCTTGATTGGGCTCGCGTCTGGCTGGCCGGCCAATGGAGGCTGCGGCCTGGTTGGATCGGGCCGGTGACTCGGGTCAATGGCGGCGGCTGCCCCGGCGACTCTCCGGCGAGGAGCAGCAGGCGAGGAGGGCTGGCGGAGGCGGAGGTGCGGCGTACTGCAGGGGGCACGCGGGAACGGAGGGGCGAGGAGGCGCGGTGAGGCGGCCGGGACGAGCTCTGGCTCGGCCCGCGGCCTCTCATGGTGCGCCGGCCATGGCAGGGACGGCGGCGGCCTCCGGCGACCTGCGTAGAGAGACAGGGAGGAGGGGTGAGAGGGAGAGAGAGCAGGAGGAGGAGAGAGGGAGACCTGGGCGGCGGCTGCGGCGCGAAGCTCGCCGCCGTCGGTCGGGGTCGGGGCTCCCGCGGGTCGAGGCGGCGCGTGATTCTCCCGGGCTCAGATCTGGCCCGGCGGCGGCGGTGCGGGCCCGGCGCGGCCCGGACGGTGGGAGGCTACTGCTGGCTCCGGTGGGGGCGACGTGGAGCTCATATGGCTCTGACGGCTCAGATCGAGGGGGAGCTAGGGTTTCGCAGATCTGGGGTCTAGGGGGGTAAATTTGGAGGCAAATCTGAGGGGGCAGCTGCAATTTTAGCAGAGGGAAACCCTAGAAAGGGGTGGGGGAGTGGTGGTCTTTATATAACCCAGGTGGCTGCCAGTTTGCAAAAACATCCCTGGTTTTTCTCTCGCGCACGTGGTGTTTACGTTTTTGACCGCCGAGGGTCCGCAGGACGTTCGATTCGGGTAAAACTTCGAACTGCGCGATCAGCGCATCGAGCCGGCGGCGTTCACCTCGCACTGGAACCATTCCAAGAACACTTTCCGGAGTGCTATAAAAATAACCAAATTAATTATTAAACGGGGTTTTTCGTTCCGTTGGCTGCGGCTGGTCTCATGCGGTTTTCGCGACGGTGATCGGGTGAAACCCGGTGTTGCAAAGGTCGAGTGTCAGTGTGGCAAGGGTCGGTCTCCGTCCGGTATGAGATAAGGTTTTCCTGAGCATCCTCGACTCATGGTACGTGAGTGTACTCTAATATCCGATCCCTCCAAAGATTAGGGGTCCATCTAGTAGCTAGAGTTCTCAACTAGTTTTTGTAGGTGTTGAAAATAAACACGGATTTCCCAAACTAAGACACCTATCACTAATAGGCTAGAGCTCTTGACACCAAAAGTTCAAACATTACTCACAACAATACCTCAAAACTATTGCAAGTTACTACTAAAATTAAATAGCAACCTCAATTACCTACTTTCAAGACAAGACACAACTCAGTGCAACAACCAACTCTCTTAACAAGATAAACATGAAAACTAAAGAGAGTTCCAGCAACAAACTAAACAAAATCCAAGGCTCTTGCTAAATAACAACTAAGGCTAAAAATAAACATGGCAGTAGCTAGGAAACGATAAAGAACACACAACAGCAGAAAGATAAGCATGAAATATCGTATGATGTCTTCTAGATTGCAGTGGAGCGTCTTTATCTCCCACACAAAGTAAGCTGGGGTATAACTTGTTATGAATAGCAAGCAAAGCTAAAGAAAACTAAAAATAAAACCTAAGAGCGAGACGCTCCAAGCATAGCACATAACGCATGAAGTGATAAAAATATAGTGAGACGAAGGACGAAATGATAATTGTTGATGGAGAAGGGGATGCACGGGGGCATCCCCAAGCTTAGACGCTTGAGTCTCCTTGAATATTTATTCGGGACACTCCCAGATCATATTTCATCATCTTCCATCGCACACTTGAAAACTCCCTTCATACATAACTCATCATAAGCTGATTAGAGAGGTTAGTACCCTTAAGAAAATATTTTTTGCCCAATGGATATAAATATATTCTTGAAGATATACTGTTTCTCAAGATTTCCAAAAAGTTTTTGCAAAGAAAAAGCAAGCTTAAGGTTTTCAAAAGTAAGGAGAGGCAAAACGTGGCAGAATTTGTGAAAAACAGAACAATAGGAAGTAGATAATTTTTTCGGGGTACTTATGCAACTCAAATCAAAAAACTCAGAACATACTAAAGTTTCAAAATGGTATAGAGAATGTTGTGTAAACAATTCAGCTCAAAAAGATGAACTGGTGATTTGTTCCGATTTTTCCCGTCAAGAAGACAGAATTTGTTTTCTGGACAGCATGTCACAACTTTTGCTTCCCTTATCATAAGAGGCTATAACTTGGCACAAAGCTTGAAAATTAAGATACAATGATGTTTCTACAGTAGTTAAAATCATCAAGAACACTAAGAACAGAAGTAAAAACATCTTGGGTTGCTTGCCAAAAGCGTTTTCTTTTACGCCTTTAAGCTAGGCATAAGGCAAAAGAAGAATCAAGTTTTATCAAGAGAAAGAGAATAGCTAGCCCGTGTAACGGACTCAAATGGTAACTTGATTTTCTTTCTAGGGAAGTGTTCCATCCCCTATTTGAGAGGGAATTGAAATTTTATATTCCCCTCTTTCATGTCAATGACGGCACCAACGGTGCGAAGAAAAGGACGTCCCACAATAATTGGACATAAAGGTTCACACTCTATATCCATAATAATAAAATCAACGGGAACATATTTGTCATTGACAATGATAAGAACATCGTCGATCTTCCCCAAAGGTTTCTTTACGGAAGAATCAACAAGAAGAACACCAAGAGAACAAGAATCAAAAGGTTTGAATTCAAACATATCATACATTCTTTTGGGCATGACGGAGGTACTAGCTCCAACGTCACATAAAGCATAGCAAGAGAAGTTATTTAATTTAATTTTTATCATAGGGTCCTGACCATCATCTAGCTTCCTAGGTATGGAGGCTTCTATCCTAAGCTTCTCCTCCCTAGCTTTGATGAGGGCATTTGTGATATGCTCCGTGAAGGCAAGATTAAGTGTGCTAGTGTGGGGGTCTCTAGACATTTTGTGTAGAAAGCTAATAACTTCCGAGAGGTTGCAATTACCAAAATCAATATCACTACTATCTAGGCTCACTTGTTTGAAACCCTCTATGTTCATAGGAGTTTCTTATTCTACGGTTGAGGTATTAGCATCACCATTAATAGGTCCAATGGGACCAGGAGTGCATTGGGTGCTAATAGTTTCGGTATCCTCAACAATTTGGATAATGGCAATTGTGTGGTGTGTAGGAAGGCTCTTAATTCTATCTTCTTCCTCTTTTTCTCTAGCCCATCTTTCCTTAAGTTTAGCCATCATCCTAATATTTTCATTAATTTGTAATTGGATAACATTAATAGGGGTGGCCTTCCTCTCCTCAAGGGGAGAGGTTTTAAATTTAGCATCTCAACTCAAGGGCTAGGCTATCTACCTTCAAAGAGAGATTATCTAACATAGCTAATTTCTCTTATACATTCTTGTTGAAGGCTTTTTGGGTAGTGATAAAGTCTGTAAGCATGTTTTCTAGTTCAGAAGTGGGGTTCTTGTTGCTAGGGTAGGTGTTGTTTTTCCCATAGTTGAATGGAAACGGTCTAGGATTACTAGCAAAATTGCCCCTATAAGCATTGTTGTGAAAGTTGTTTCTAGAAATAAAGTTCACATCTACTTGTTCCTAAGCAACCAAAGAATTTAAAGGAACATCATGAGGATCAATAGAGGGTTGCTTGGTAAGTAGAGACATAATTAGGTCAACTTTTTCATTTAGGGAGATAATCTCCTCGACAGAGTTTACCTTCCTACCTGTTGGAGGGCGTTCGGTGTGCCATTGGGAATAGTTGGTCATCATCTAACAGGTCCCCCGAGGTAAAGTTCAAGCCTGCATAAAAAGTCTGGATAACCATCCAGGAAGTCAAACCATTTGTAGGGCATTTCTTAACAAGAGATTTCATACGTTCCCAAGCTTGGGCAACGTGTTCATTATCCAATTGCTTAAAATTCATAATGTTACTTCTTAAGTTGATAATTTTAGCAGGTGGGTAGTACTTCCCAATAAAATCATCTTTGAACTTATCCCAAGAATTTATGCTATTCCTAGGCAAAGATTGAAACCAGATTTTAGCTCCGTCCCTCAAAGAGAAAGGAAAAATCTTGATCTTAACAACATCACCTTCTACTTATTTATACTTTTGCATATCACATAACTCAACAAAACTATTTAAGTGTAAAGCAGCATCATCTCCAGCACCAGAGAATTGATCTCTCATAACAAGGTTTAGCAAAGCTGGTCTAATTTCATAAGAGGTAGCTGAAGTGGCAGGTGTGGCAATAGGAGTGCAGATAAAGTCTTTGTTGTTGTGACTAGTGAAGTCACACAACTTGGTGTTTTGAGTGGAACCCATAGTGGCAGCAACTGTGGCAGATTTTTTTGTAATTTTCGATATAGGACACAAAGATAAAAACTGAAAGGTAAACTAACAAGACTAAAAAGCAAAGGTAAAAGGTAGTGGGAAACTCCCCTATCTTAGCACTTGGAGTCCCCGGCAACGGCGCCAGAAATTTGTTTGATATGCGAGAGATGATAATTGCTTATCGCCCTTCGTTGGTTACCCAAGTGGAAGGTGAGATCCAGCGTAGCGGCAAGTTTCCCTCGGTGAAGATACCGAGGTTTGTTTCCAGTTGGACTCCGGAGATGATAAGTAGGTGTTAGAGGCGCAACTGACTTGGACCTGCACACAGACACAAATAACTTTGCTCCCAACGAAGTTCAGAGAGGTTGTCAATCTCTCCGGTCTTGTTGTTTACAAAGGATCAAAACACAAGGGATAATGATAATGATAGCAACTGAAAGTAAAAGAGGAAAAGTAAATAAGCATGTAAACAATGATGAGAATATGGACCGGGGTCCCGTGATGTTCACCAGCGATGTCTCTCTCCCAAAAGACGATAAAACTGCTATGCGAGGTAAACAAATTATAGATGGGAAATTGACATGATTATACACCGAACACAATGCTAACTATGCTACAAAGAAATGAAGAGGATCAAAAGCATGGGAAGTACGGCAAAATAAGTAGACCTAAATCCAACTGCATCTACTACTAATCATTTACCTTAATATATCTATCCAGAACATCTCGCTGGTATTAAGTTGCGAGCCCCACCCAAAGTTTAAACCCAAAGCAATAGACAACTGCATTAAAAAGCACTTTGCATAAAATAAACAATCCTTGCAACCGCGGTTACAAGCACCGTTGTTTTACCCCTTGTGGAAACAACACATCCCCCAACCAACACGTGAAATCGATGCCGGGCTACACTTCCTTGAATTAATTGTTTAGCTTTACATTGGCGGAGCATTCAATCCAGGTGTGGGAATCATTCCGACTTCATGTATTTGCCCTGCCCTAGCCTATTCGGAATGTAGGTTTCCGAGAATGGAAGATCGGCAACAGAGCAGACCGAAATAAGTATGTACCTCATGAAGCAAGGACTAGCCAGAGCTCTTAGTATGGCCACTTTTGTAGGATGAATCTGTTCACTAGCTGCTTCTCTATCGGATTGGAAGACAACATAGAAAGAGTGCAAACAGGAAGCATAGATCTTGAGAAATAGAGGAGCTATGAGTGCTGTCCACAACGTCTAATGTTCCAAAAGAGATAATCCGTCAATCGCTCCAGAGACCTTAGTACCGTGCTAACTCCTAGACTCATGTTTCTGTCACTCAAGCGTGTCATCAGGGGGCATGAACCCACAATCGAGCATAACGTTCCCTCTTGGAGTTACTACCTACTACTTCGCCAAAGTAATAAACAGCAACGAAGAACATGCAAGAATTACTTAGAAACAAAAATATAAAAGATAAGAACCAAATATATTACTTTATCACAATCTGAACATAATCACATAATCCATCAGATCCCATCAAACTCAGCATAGGAACAGCAGAAAGATTACATATGTGCCTCGATCATTTAGGGAAGCTCACGAGGTCTAAGCCATGAAGAACAAAGAGGGGAGGAGAAAATCACATAGCTACTGATCACGGACCCATGGTCCAAAGGAAACTACTCACGGTACATCCGGGAAGCATCCATGTGGAGGGTAAGCTCCCGGAGGTCAATCCTCCCTCCGCCAGGGTGCCAGGAAAAAGTCTGCTAGCGCTCCCGATCTTGGAAGCGCGGCGGCGGCGAAACAGAGGCGAGATCGCGGAAGAGGGTTCTCTCTTCGGAAGTTTCACGTCACGGGAAATAAATTGGCAAAGGGAGCAGCTAGGGGGGCTACCAGGGGTCCAGGCGCCCCCTGGCGCGGCCAAGCCCTAGGCCACGCCAGGTGTCCGCCTGGGTCCCTGGTGGTGGCCCAACTTTGGTGATTCCGAAAGCTTCCGTTGAGCTGATTTTTTATCTGATTTTCCCAAATTTTTCGAGCATTTTTAATATGAGGGAAACATGAAATAGAAAAACAGCAGAAAATAGGAACTGGCACTATGGTGCACTGACTTAATAAGTTAGTCCAAATATGATCAAAAGTGTATGAAAGTGTATCTAGATCGTAGCAATATCACACAAAACATGCATGGAGCTAGAAGAAATTATAGATACGTTTAGGATGTATCAGGAGCAATCAGAAATTATAGATGCGTTTGGGACGTATCAACATCCCCAAGCTTAATTCATCCTCGTCCTCGAGTAGGTAAATGATAACAAGCATAGTTTTTGTGGTGACATGCTAACAACCATATAAGAACTTTTAAGTAAAGCAATCAAGGTGTGTAATTCAATTCAGGTCATACCAAGCAAGAGTCTATATTAGCATTGAAACAAGCAACATAAGAACATAAAGGTGCAAGAGCTCTTGCTGTCCGTGACTCGAATGTCTCTAGATGGTGTTTGTGTGCAAGAAGTGGGGGATGGGAACACGAGAGAGAGAAATATTTATTTGTAGAGAACTCAATCTACTAAAGTTTCACACTTAGTGTAACACCCTCAGAATCAGTAACAGTAATCACTACAGTGATTCCACTATTAGTGATCATTACTGTTGATGATCAAACCATGATCACCTTTGATCATAGCTTTGTCAATTTCCAACCCGGATAAAATTTTCAATTGGGTAAATTATAAAACTTTGCTCCAAGAATTGTGGATGCATGTCAATCCACTTGATCATTGCTCAACCCAATCAACCTTAGTCATTTGTAGAATCCTAGGTCAGTGTTAATTATAAAACCAATAATGGTGGGTGATTAAATTGCCTTATAATATTAATATAAAAGCAATGTGGAATTTTGAAGTAAACCCTAGGTGTTGCAAGAACTTTCATTATTTAATAGCAAATAATCTTGGGCCATGTTAAAAATAGCAATGGATATTCTACCAAAGTATTTTATAAATATTATGAAATAAAATTAGTAACTTTGGGAATTATTAAATTGCCATGGAATAAAATAAACAACTAGGAATTTTAAATGAACTAAAATTTGTCAAACCAATTTTATAAAATTCCTAAATAACAGTAAGCTATATTAAAAGTGGAATGGGATTTTATTACCATGTTTAAAAATGTTAAACAAATAATAACAACGGTCAAACAGTGACAATTAATGTCTTTTAAATAAAACAAAATTCTAAATGATTTTTATTAATGCCCAAACTTTTTGTCGCACTTAACTATGATGCAACCATAATTTTGGAACAAATTTTATGTTGTAGAAAAATATAAAAGACATTAAACTAATTACAAGCAGAACAAACAGAAAACAAAAATAATAAAAAAATAAGAGAAGACACTATCCTCCGCTACTAGGCGTGGCCCACCCAGCCCACCACCCCGGCCCAGCCCCTTCTCTCTCTCCCTCCCCTGTTTTCCCTCCCCTCCCCACCTACCCCGCCGTTCGCCATGGACAGGGAGCACGCACGCCCCCCCCTCACCTGCTCCCCCCTCACCTGCCCTCCTCCACCTACTCTCCGGTGGGGATAAGGCCCCCGAGCCCCCCCCCCACGCAACCTTAGCCGCCCCACTTCTTTCTCCCTTGCGCCGCCGACCCTTCTCCCTCTTCCTCGCTCGTCAATGTCGCGGCCGTCGCCAGGCCACCGTCGCCGACGTGGCCACCGCCCGCCGTTCGTCGCCGCAAGGTGTCTGGGAGCTACCCCGAGCTCGACTACTTCTCTTCCGCACGCCAATTCGGGACGGGAAGCACTGTGTGCTCGCCTCCGAGTCGATCCCCTCCGCACGGCCGTCGGGATTGCGCCGTTGATCCCCGGCGACCAACGCCCCTCCGAGCCCACTGCCACCTCGTCCGCGCTCACGGTGAGCTGCAACACCGAATTCCCCTTCCCCTCTTTCGAATTGGCCGTCGTAGTTTCCCTCCCTGTGGAGTCGTTCCCCCTCCATAGCCGCCATGGCCGGGCACGCCCTTCGTGCCTCTGCCCGTGCCCGGCGCGCTCTAGCCGCCCTGGAGATGCCGCTCGTGCGCGCCCGCTCGTGTGCACTGCTTGCCGCTGCACTTCCTGTCGTTGCCCGCCTCCTAGCCGCGCTCGGGCTCGCCCCTTGGCGCCCATGGCCGCCCGCCTGCCGCACCTCCTCGTCGTGCGCCGCAACGGCCGGCACCGACCAAGCCTCTGCCAAAACCCCCACTCCTCCCCATAGCCTCTCCGCCCCAGCTCGGTGGAGCGGCCTCGCCGCCGTGCCTTGCTCACCGGCGGGCACGACTGTGTAAGCCGTGGGTTAATCAACCCCCCCCCCCTAACCTCACTGCCACATGGGGCCCCATGTCTCTGATTAAGCCATAAGTAAAGATTAAACAAGTTAACCCCACCTATGAGTATGACCAGTGGGGCCCCTTCTTAGTTAAAACAATAAGTTAAAAATAAACCCCCCTGTGTGACTTACAACTGGGTCCCACTGTTTTTTTTATTTAATTAAAATGCTATGACTATGACATGTGGACCCCATGTGCAAATTAAACAGATAAAGAAATTGTTTTAATTATCCAGAGGCTGACATATGGGTCCCACATGTCAGCACTGTTGTGGATAAGGTTCTGGATAAGGTTGTATTTATTAATAAAATAAATTCCAGAAATTGTTTAAAAATGTTTAAAACTTTGAAATTCAATATCTTTTAAACCGTAACTCAGATCAAAAAACTTTATACATCAAAGTTGATCAGAAAAATATAATGAATACGGATACGATATCCGTATGTCTACCACCCCCTCTAACGTACCGAGCATCGACACTCCCCCCTTCGGGTCGTCTGTCGATAATTCCCGGTACCGATATACGTTGCCCGGATGTAAAACTTTTGTATACGAAAGTTGCTCAGAACGGATCACCGAGTCGGATATGATACCCATACCCCCACCACACCCCTCTAACATGCCGAACATCGAACCGTCCCCCTCCGGTACCTTCAGTCCGATAATTTCCCGATACCGATAAACCCTCCGGATGAATTTATTCTGAACACGAAAGTTGTTCGGAATAGATCAACTAACCTGGATACAACACCCACACATGTGTCGGATATGCACGACACCTCCGGCATGATATCTCCCCCCCCCTCCGGACACCTTGTCCGGTAATCACCCGGAGCCGGTAATTCATCCCCAGATAAATTTCCGCTCCGAGCAACGTGCATTGCACTGCATTAGAACACCGTTAGCATTTCCTCTGTCCTGTCACGCATCTGTTTGTATATGCTTGCTTTGTATTTACTGTTTCTTTCCCCCCCCCTTAATGTCTGGAAGACCCCGCTGCTGCCGTCGACTACACCGATGCTGAGTACGACTACTTCGTCGATGACCCCACTACTACCGTCGAGCTTCCAGGCAAGCAGAGCTATTCTCTTCCCCAGATATCGCCTATCTTTCCGTACATTTCTTTCACTAGGCATTGTTACTGCTGCTGCTACGATTACAATCCTATTCAATTGCATAGCCTGTCATTGTAGCCCCTTGATGTACCTTCCTTTAATCCTATGCTGCCTATTATTACTTATGCATTATTCAGTAGTGAGCCCTGCGCATTGTTAGCTAGGATTAGATAGAGGGTCGTGAACACTCAGGGGAGTAAACGCGGGAACATATATTACAACTGCAACAGGTACGGATCAATGCAGACTCCCTAGGGAACCTACAATGGCGAGACTCTGCCGAGTCGCTTCGAGTTTGGCTTACGAGTGGAATGGACTCGTATTTCACTCTCGTCGGCTCAGTAGCGTAGCATCACCGGGATGATACGAGGTTTACCTCTTTAGTTCATTCCGCTGATGTCTCAGTCGAGCCAGCTCAAGTGTACCATCGAGGGTGATTCCTCCTGGTTTCACTTAATGGTAGGGACTCGAACCAACTGTTGTCCTTAAAGGGAAGGAGTCGGGCGACCCAACGGTGCCCGTGAGTGGTATTGCGACGGGACGACAGGGAGGGTACGACCAGTGTACCGGTGTGCTTGACCCCTGATCGTTGGCCACGAGAGTTACCAAACTACGAAAGTCGAGCTCCTCCAGGAGCACACGCGAGACAAGGTAAGGAGATGGTTCACCTTGTTGGTAACCGCAGTGACTTGGTGGGACGACAGGGCAGGCACCGGTGTACTAGTGGTCCTGGCTGCTGTCGTTGTCCGCGGGTCAGTTAAGTCGAGGCAACGATAACGGTTGTCACGAAGGTTAATTAAAATACTAAATGGTTCAGTGAATGTCTTGAGTTGGCTATATGCCATGTACGCACTACCTACCCGTGGGAATTACGAGTTATGGGCTCCTCTGCTTCGTAGTGTCGTCCGAGGACTCTTCAGACGTCAGCAGTACCGCGCCCTGCGCCGGGAAGTGGTGTTGTCTTATTTTCCGCGGAAGTGTGATTTGTATTTGCTTTGATTTAACTTCACCGGCCAACCTCGCACCGTGCAGGAGTACGTCGGGGTTAGGGTCCAAAGCCCTGCGTACATAGGATATAGTCCGGCGGATGACCTCTCTGTTGAGTTTGAAAGATGGGCTATGAAGTGTCGGATAGCCTCGGTGGAGCGTTCCCTAACAAGGTTCCCGCCACCCTGGAGATCCGTGCGTGTAGCGTAACACAAGTGCACCCCTGCAGGGAAGATTAATCTATTCGAATAGCCGTGTCCACAGTAACAGGACACTTTATGCTGAAGCTGGATCTTACCACTACCAACTATTATTATTAAACTGTATGGTTCCGGGTTTTCTTCCTCGCGGGGATGTCGAGGAGGTGAACTCGGAGGCATTGTTAATTATTACAACTTATTGTTATACAATGCTGCAGCAACTTCTGCTGCATTGTTACTTTATGCTTTATATAAACTGTTGGCTGATTCTTACCTCATGCTGCAAGACATCGTCGGAAGATGCTAGTCTTCGATAGGCCTAGCTTCTTACCCTTGCTCTGGATTTCTGTCTTTCAGTCCACTATATGCAACCTCTTCTATCCGTTGATACAATGCATAATGCTTAGTAGCGGACGTAAGACTCGCGGGTATACTAGATACTCACCTGCTTTATTTCCTTTACTGTTTTTCCTGATCGGCCGCTGTAGTCGACGTTGGAGCCCAGGAGCAGGAGATCGCCGATGCCGACCACCGCAACATGAAGATCCCCGATGCTTTCTACTACGTCGAGTTCCCCTTTGACCAGGAGTAGTTTGGAGGTTCCCAGGCAGGAGGCCTCGCCTTTTCGATCGAGTGTTGATTTTGTGCTAGCCTTCTTAAGGCAACCTTGTACCCTTGTGTCTATACTCAGATATTATTGCTTCCGCTAACTTTGTGTTCTCGAGCTGTTGTATTCGAGCCCTCGTGGCCCCTGGCTTGTATTAAACAGCTTGTATTATTTTATTTGTAGAGTTGTGTTGTGATATCTCACCGTGAGTCCCGGATCTCGATCGTGTACCTTGCGTGTATGATTACTATACACAGTTTGATTTTGGGGGCGTCACAAGTTGGTATCAGAGCCGACTGCCTGTAGGAAGCCCCTAACCACTCCTCGGTCGACGTCGAGTCTAGTATTTGCCAAACTACTTGCTACCTTAATGTTTGGCTTACGGGCCCACATCGATGTCACTATGTGTGATATCTTTGGTATTAGGATCTTTTTCTCCGTACCTATGCTCTGGGACTCTGCTCTCTTATCCTTGCTGGTAAAGTTTTAATAACTCTGACTTAGGTTCACATACCTCCTTCCTCCCGGAGAGATCTGCATTCTTGTTGATCGCCTGATCCACCTGAAGATTTCGACGATTACTCTCTGATAAATTCCCGAGAACCTGTGTGCTCATCGCCTTTGCAATCCCCTGCCACCGATAAGTCCGTATGGATGATTGCATCCACCTCCCGGTCGGGAAAACACGATTCCCTTGTACTTAAGCATCAAATTATTCCGATGCTTCGATCACTCGATGCCTTTGCATTCTTTCTCCTCCCGATTCAGTGCCGATACTCACATCGGATCCTTTGCGAACCATTCGACCTTTTTGTGGGTTATTATCCGACTAATCTTACGTGGCTAATTCCATGTGTCAATTGGATTCATCGTGTGAAATACCATCCTTGCCATTCGATGATTTGTGTCATCATCGACAACCTCCCTCGACTCCGTGCCGATACAACTTGGTCATGTATATCGTGCTCTGCCTTTCCTTGGGAAACACATACACGTGATACTTGTCTATCATCATGTTTTCCCTTCCATTGGTCTGTTTGATCAGAAAAACACCTTTTCCCTTCCATTGGTCTGTTTAACCTTTCTTGTGATATAAATTATCTGAGCAGCAATAATTCCCTGCTGTTGTAAACACCTCGATGTGTTACCTCGTCAGCATCCCCTTGTTGCAATTGTCGAGGACATTTCGGTAACCACCGGGACGAGAACTTTGGCAATTGGTTCGCCTCGTATTAACGAGCAGGAAATGGTTCTCAATGTCCACTGCCCCTGGTACCGACATTGTTGCTGACATAGCTGACAAATTATTCTCTGACAACCTTGCGTCGTGATCGCATAACATGTCGCCACCCTCCCTATTCTTGGTGGGCCCATAACCCACAGTTCCACAGGACCGAAACCTGACTCTTGTCATCGACCTTGTGATATTCCGTCTGAGATCAGACTCAGTGCTTGTGTCTGAGGATCGGGGACCTTTTTCCCATCATCCATCATCGGCATCGAATGCGTTCCTATCCGCTTAAAACTTCTCTCGATGTACTTCCCTGAGCTTAAGCTTGGAAGGACTTTGTACCCCATACCCTTGAGAAACCCCATTCGACTAATCTTGTATCGATCCGACCCCCTTACGCTTTGCCTCTTAACCTGTTCATGAGTGTGATGAAGCCCCCGACGAAAGGATGAAAACCCATCGAGATGCATGGATGTCGTGCAGTGAAGGCCTCAACGTGAAGGATTAATTTCTTCGAGTAGGACAACAAGAACCAGAAGATTTGTTAGAAGGCGAAACCGAAACTCTACCCCTTGCACTAATTTTCATTCTCGGGACGAGAATTCTTTGTAGTGGTGGAGATTTGTAACACCCTCAGAATCAGTAACAGTAATCACTACAGTGATTCCACTATTAGTGATCATTACTATTGATGATCAAGCCATGATCACCTTTGATCATAGCTTTGTCAATTTCCAACCCGGATAAAATTTTCAATTGGGTAAATTATAAAACTTTGCTCCAAGAATTGTGGATGCATGTCAATCCACTTGATCATTGTTCAACCCAATCAACCTTAGTCATTTGCAGAATCCTAGGTCAGTGTTAATTATAAAACCAATAATGGTGCGTGATTAAATTGCCTTATAATATTAATATAAAAGCAATGTGGAATTTTGAAGTAAACCCTAGGTGTTGCAAGAACTTTCATTATTTAATAGCAAATAATCTTGGGCCATGTTAAAAATAGCAATGGATATTCTACCAAAGTATTTTATAAATATAATGAAATAAAATTAGTAACTTTGGGAATTATTAAATTGCCATGGAATAAAATAAACAAATGGGAATTTTAAATGAACTAAAATTTGTCAAACCAATTTTATAAAATTCCTAAATAACAGTAAGCTATATTAAAAGAGGAATGGGATTTTATTACCATGTTTAAAAAATTTAAACAAATAATAAAAGCGGTCAACTAGTGACAATTAATGTCTTTTAAATAAAACAAAATACTAAATGATTTTTATTAATGCCCAAACTTTTTGTGGCACTTAACTATGATGCAACCATAATTTTGCAGCAAATTTTATGTTGTAGAAAAATATAAAAGACATTAAACTAATTACAAGCAGAACAAACAGAAAACAAAAATAACAAAAAATAAGAGAAGACACTATCCTACGCTACTGGGCGTGGCCCACCCAGCCCACCACCCCGGCCCAGCCCTTTCTCTCTCTCCCTCCCCTGTTTTCCCTCCCCTCCCCACCTACACCGCCTGTCGCCATGGACAGGGAGCACGCACGCCGGCCCCCCTCACCTGCTCCCCCCTCACCTGCCCTCCTCCACCTACTCTCCGGTGGGGATAAGGCCCCCGAGCCCCCCACGCAACCTTAGCCGCCCCACTTCTTTCTCCCTTGCGCCGCCGACCTCCCTCCCTCTTCCTCGCTCGTCAATGTCGCGGCCGTCGCCAGGCCACCGTCGCCGACGTGGCCACCGCCCGCCGTTCGTCGCTGCAAGGTGTCTGGGAGCTACCCCGAGCTCGACTACTTCTCTTCCGCACGCCAATTTGGGACGGGAAGCACTGTGTGCTCGCCTCCGAGTCGATCCCCTCCGCACGGCCGTCGGGATTGCGCCGTTGATCCCCGGTGACCAACGCCCCTCCGAGCCCACTGCCACCTCGTCCGCGCTCACGGTGAGCTGCAACACCGAATTCCCCTTCCCCTCTTTCGAATTGGCCGCCGTAGTTTCCCTCCCTGTGGATTCATTCCCCCTCCGTAGCCGCCATGGCCGGGCACGCCCTTCGTGCCTCTGCCCGTGCCTGGCGCGCTCTGGCCGCCCTGGAGATGCCACTCGTGCGCGCCCGCTCGTGTGCGCTGCTTGCCGCTGTACCTCCTGTCGTTGCCCGCCTCCTAGCCGCGCTCGGGCTCGCCCCTTGGCGCCCATGGCCGCCCGCCTGCCGCACCTCCTCGTCGTGTGCCGCAACGGCCGGCACCGACCAAGCCTCTACCAAAACCCCCACTCCTCCCCACAGCTTCTCCGCCCCAGCTCGCTGGAGCGGCCTCGCCGCCGTGCCTTGCTCACCGGCGGGCACGGTTGTGTAAGCCGTGGGTTAATCAACCCCCCCTAACCTCACTGCCACATGGGGCCCCATGTCTCTGATTAAGCCATAAGTAAAGATTAAACAAGTTAACCCCCCTATGAGTATGACCAGTGGGGCCCCTTGTTAGTTAAAACAATAAGTTAAAAATAAACCCCCGTGTGTGACTTACAACTGGGTCCCACTGTTTTTTTTTGATTTAATTAAAATGCTATGACTATGACATGTGGACCCCATGTGCAAATTAAACAGATAAAGAAATTGTTTTAATTATCCAGAGGCTGACATATGGGTCCCACATGTCAGCACTGTTGTGGATAAGGTTCTGGATAAGGTTGGATTTATTAATAAAAGAAATTCCAGAAATTGTTTAAAAATGTTTAAAACTTTGAAATTCAATATCTTTTAAACCGTAACTCAGATCAAAAAACTTTATACATCAAAGTTGATCAGAAAAATATAACGAATACAGATACTTTATCCGTATGTCTACCACCCCCTCTAACGTACCAAGCATCGACAATCCCCCCTTCGGGTCGTCTGTCGATTATTCCCGGTACCGATATACGTTGCCCGGATGTAAAACTTTTGTATACGAAAGTTGCTCAGAACGGATCACCGAGTCGGATATGATACCCATACCCCCACCACACCCCTCTAACATGCCGAACATCAAACCGTCCCCCGCCGGTACCGTCAGTCCGATAATTGCCCGATACCGATAAACCCTCCGGATGAATTTATTCTGAACACGAAAGTTGTTCGGAATAGATCAACTAACCTGGATACAACACCCACACATGTGTCGGATATCCACGACACCTCCGGCATGATATCTCCCCCCCCTCCGGACACCTTGTCCGGTAATCACCCGGAGCCGGTAATTCATCCCCAGATAAATTTTCGCTCCGAGCAACGTGCATTTCACTGCGTTAGAACACCGTTAGCATTGCCTCTGTCCTGTCACGCATCTGTTTGTATATGCTTGCTTTGTATTTACTGTTTCTTTCCCCCCTTAATGTCTGGTAGACCCCGCTGCTGCCGTCGACTACACCGATGCTGAGTACGACTACTTCGTCGACGACCCCACTACTACCATCGAGCTTCCAGGCAAGCAGAGCCATCCTCTTCCCCAGATATCGCCTATCTTTCCGTACATTTCTTGCACTAGGCATTGTTACTTCTGCTGCTACGATTACAATCCTATTCAATTGCATAGCCTGTCATTGTAGCCCCTTGATGTACCTTCCTTTAATCCTATGCTGCCTATTATTACTTATGCATTATTCAGCAGTGAGCCCTGCGCATTGTTAGCTAGGATTAGATAGAGGGTCGTGAACACTCAGGGGAGTAAACGCGGGAACATATATTACAACTGCAACAGGTACGGATCAATGCAGACTCCCTAGGGAACCTACAATGGCGAGACTCTGCCGAGTCGCTTCGAGTTTGGCTTACGAGTGGAATGGACTCGTATTTCACTCTCGTCGGCTCAGTAGCGTAGCATCACCGGGATGATACGAGGTTTACCTCTTTAGTTCATTCCGCTGATGTCTCAGTCGAGCCAGCTCAAGTGTACCATCGAGGGTGATTCCTCCTGGTTTCACTTAATGGTAGGGACTCGAACCAACTGTTGTCCTTAAAGGGAAGGAGTCGGGCGACCCAACGGTGCCCGCGAGTGGTATTGCGACGGGACGACAGGGAGGGTACGACCAGTGTACCGGTGTGCTTGACCCCTGATCGTTGGCCACGAGAGTTACCAAACTACGAAAGTCGAGCTCCTCCAGGAGCACACACGAGACAAGGTAAGGAGATGGTTCACCTTGTTGGTAACCGCAGTGAGTTGGTGGGACGACAGGGCAGGCACCGATGTACTAGTGGTCCTGGCTGCTGTCGTTGTCCGCGGGTCAGTTAAGTCGAGGCAACGATAACGGTTGTCACGCAGGTTAATTAAAATACTAAATGGTTCAGTAAATGTCTTGAGTTGGCTATATGCCATGTACGCACTACCTACCCGTGGGAATTACGAGTTATGGGCTCCTCTGCTTCGTAGTGTCGTCCGAGGACTCTTCAGACGTCAGCAGTACCGCGGCCTGCGCCGGGAAGTGGTGTTGTCTTATTTGCCGCGGAAGTGTGATTTGTATTTGCTTTGATTTAACTTCACCGGCCAACCTCGCACCGTGCAGGAGTACGTCGGGGTTAGGGTCCAAAGCCCCGCGTACATAGGATATAGTCCGGCGGATGACCTCTCTGTTGAGTTTGAAAGATGGGCTATGAAGTGTCGGATAGCCTCGGTGGAGCGTTCCCTAACAAGGTTCCCGCCACCCTGGAGATCCGTGCGTGTAGCGTAACACAATTGCACCCCTGCAGGGAAGATTAATCTATTCGAATAGCCGTGTCCACAGTAACAGGACACTTTATGCTGAAGCTGGGTCTTACCACTACCAACTATTATTATTAAACTGTATGGTTCCGGGTTTTCTTCCTCGCGGGGATGTCGAGGAGGTGAACTCGGAGGCATTGTTAATTATTACAACTTATTGTTATACAATGCTGCAGCAACTTCTGCTGCATTGTTACTTTATGCTTTATATAAACTGTTGGCTGATTCTTACCTCGTGCTGCAAGACATCGTCGGAAGATGCTAGTCATCGATAGGCCTAGCTTCTTACCCTTGCTCTGGATTTCTGTCTTTCAGTCCACTATATACAACCTCTTCTATCCGTTGATACAATGCATAATGCTTAGTAGCGGACGTAAGACTCGCGGGTATACTAGATACTCACCTGCTTTATTTCCTTTACTGTTTTGCCTGATCGGCCGCTGCAGTCGACGTTGGAGCCCAGGAGCAGGAGATCCCCGATGCCGACCACCGCAACATGAAGATCCCCGATGCTTTCTACTACGTCGAGTTCCCCTTTGACCAGGAGTAGTTTGGAGGTTCCCAGGCAGGAGGCCTCGCCTTTTCGATCGAGTGTTGATTTTGTGCTAGCCTTCTTATGGCAACCTTGTACCCTTGTGTCTGTACTCAGATACTATTGCTTCCGCTAACTTTGTGTTCTCGAGCTGTTGTATTCGAGCCCTCGTGGCCCCTGGCTTGTATTAAACAGCTTGTATTATTTTATTTGTAGAGTTGTGTTGTGATATCTCACCGTGAGTCCTTGATCTCGATCGTGTACCTTGCGTGTATGATTACTGTACACGGTCTGATTTTGGGGGCGTCACACTTAGTCTTCTTTGGAATCTTATCTTAACTCGTCCCCAGACCACTATCCAGGTACAAGTAAATTTGATCCACTCCCTTTCGATATTTTGAGCACTCATGCAATGGATGAGCGTAAGCACGAGAGTTGATACTTAGGATGGCGAAGAGAGAGATATGGTGGAGGAGGAAGACAAAAATGTGTGAAAGGATCACATCAATGAGGACAATCGTAGGCGAGAGGGCCAAATGATAGATATGATGTGAGGAGTAGGGATTTCCATGCAACGGATGCACATACGAGCTAAGAAAAGCTCTCTAATGGAACTAGTGGGGGTGCATCCAAGTTGCTCGCTCAAAAAGACCTAGAGCTCATTTGAGGAGGCTCATCACTGGAATATACAAGCCAAGTTCTAAAGTGTGAAGGTCCCCGTATATCTATATGCATATATGATCATCTCTATGGAGTACAAGGTATAAGAGGGAGTACGAGTGTGGATCTCTCAAAAGGAATAGTACTGTTACCCCCTTCTCTCTTTTTATTTCTTTTTCTCTTTTTTCTATTTTTTTGTATTTTTTTGGTGGCCTCCATGGATCTTTCTATTTAACTCTCATTTGTCCTCTTTGGGATCTTTTAAATTTGTCCTCTTTGGGATCTTTTCCTCACATAAGGGAAAGACTCTATTTTACAAGAAGTATAGAAGATATTTCACACTTTACAAGGTACTCAACATAAAGAAGATGTAGCTATCATGATGTATGCAAATGGATGCCTCTGCCAGTGTAGCAGGAACATGTATGACATGAAGATCAAGTCATGAGTAGGTGGATGTTTCATGGCAATATATCTCGGAAAGGCTAAGGAAATTCCTTGATAGGTAGGTATGGTGTCTATTTCGAGGAAAGATATAAGGAGGTTTATCATAACAGAGCGTATCATGCCAAGGGTTTGGATGCACCGGCGAGGTGGACGCCCACTCTCGAAGTGAGAAGAGAGGAATGCGCGGTACCGAAGAGGCTAGCAAGTATGAGGAGGTGGAAGTGTCAACTTTCAATACTTATATTAGTCGGAAGAACTCATGCACTTATTAACGGTAACACTCAATCTAATCAGGAGGTTCACAAAGAGACAGTACCCCAAGGATGAGTGTATGGGGGTTTGGTTTTCCTTGAGCATCCTCGACTCATGGTACGTGAGTGTACTCTAATATCCGATCCCTTCAAAGATTAGTGATCCATCTAGTAGCTGGAGTTCTCAACTAGTTTTTGTATTTTTTGAAAATAAACACGGATTGCCCAAGATACGACACCTATCACTAATAGGCTAGAGATCTTGACAACAAAAGTTCAAACATTACTCATAACAATACCTCAAAACTATTGCAAGTTACTACTACAATTAAATATCATACTCAATTACGTACTTAAAGTCAAGACACAAGTCAGCGCAACAACATACTCTCTTAAAAAAATGAAAATGAAAACTAAAGAGAGTTCTAGCAAGAAACTAAACAAAAGCTCTTGAAAAAGATAAGCATGAAAAGTAAGAGCTAAACATGACAGCAGCTAAGAAAAGAAATAGAACACACAACAAAAGAAAGATAAGCGTGAAAATCATATGATATGTTCTAGTTTGAAGTGGAGCATGTTTCTCTTCCACACAAAGAAAGTTGGGTTCTAACTTGTTATGAACAACAAGCAAAGCTAAAGAAGACTAGGAAAAGTAAAGAGCGAGACGCTCCAAGCATAGAACATAAAGCATGAAGTGATAAAAATATAGTGGAACGAAGGAAGAACTGATGATTGTTGATGGAGAAGGGGATGCATGGGGGCATACCCAAGCTTAGATGACATGCACGTGAGCCAGAGCTTCTCCTGGACACACACACGCGTCATCGACTTGCATGGCGCGGCAAACGGCCATGGAACATAACATCGAGAAGGGCGTTGGCTACGCGCTACAGGCTACGCTACACACGGGTGAAAGGTCATGTGCCCTTATGTTCGGTTTTGGTAATTGATGACAATCTTTATGGACTAATGGTTTCCTTGAGTTATACATTAAGGTTCGTCCATTGTCAACGCTTGAAGATCATATGGTGGCTTCAAGGTTGTAGGATGAAGATTTCGTGTTGACCAAGGTGTTCTTCATGGAGCTATCCAAAGATTGGTCAAGGTGATGTGTGGAAGGTCAAGAGAAGCATCACGAAGATATCATATTCTTAGCGCTTGCCGACCATTTGGTGATAATGGTCGTGTGAAGATGTTCCTAAAAGAGGCTCACCCATAATGGAGTATGGGGGAGCTATCTACAAGTCTTCATCAAGCCGGCGGAATCAAGGAAGATGTTCCAACTTGAGGCGGGCATGATCGTCATCGTCAAGCTCAAGTGGATTATGCGCAAGACAAAGGTTTGACTAGATAGGTGTCTAGTTTACCGGTCTCTTGGTAGTAGTTAGGAGACCATATTATAGGCTAGGCCGAGTCGTTCATGGAGAGCTCAAACCTTTTGCATCCTTGTCATCATCTTTATTGGTTCTTGTTTGGCTTTTCTCCGTGTGAGTTTTGGAGCTTGTGGTCTTCTTCATGACAAGCTTTTGTTCATCGAAAACGGATTTCATATGCGTCTTCTCTTATGTTTTTCGATGTGGGAGATTTCTCGTGTCGTCTCGGTTAGAGGTTTCACACCTCTATTTGTTTGACATTTCTCCCTTGCCACTTCTAAATATTTCCATCAAGCTTGAGTTTTCCTTAATCGCAGTTCATTTGCAGAAGTTGTGGCAGTTCAGGGTTTGTCTGTTTCATTTGGAGTTCATCTGTTGTGTGGCATGGGCTCCCTTGTTCTGCCAGGGCGGTAGTACCGCTCCTGGAGCGGTAGTACCGCGCCACGGTAGTACCGTGGGCGAGTACCGCACTCACTACCGTAAGTCCGCTGGACTCTGCGGTAGTGGGCACGGTACTGGCCCCCGGTAATACCGTGGGGCGGTAGTACCGCTCCCAGTGCGGTAGTACCGTGGGAAAGTACCGAACTCACTACCGTAAGTCCAGTGGAGTCTGCGGTAGTGGGGACGGCACTGGGCTTCTGTAGTACCGTGGGGAGGTAGTACCGCTCCCAGTGCGGTAGTACCCCACCACGGTAGTACCACTCTCCGAGCGGTAGTACCGTGGTTGGTGGGCTGCCAACGGGTTCCAACGGCTGGATTCGTAGGGGACTATAAAAGGGGGTCTTATTCTTCCTTTGTCCCCACCGGTTTTGTGCAAGTTCTCCCCCCCATTGTTGACCTATTTGAGCTTGCTTACAATCTTCCCCTCCTATGATTCTTGCTCCTTTTTTAGGGAAAAGAGAGAGGAGGTCTAGATCCACATTCTCCACCAAGCCATCTCTCCTCTAAGTGAGGGGAACCTTGTGGATCTAGATCTTGGAGTTCTTGGTGTTCTCCTTGTTATTCTTCTCATATTCCTCCATAGCTTTTGTTGCTTTGGTGGGAGTTGAGAGTTGGGGACTTGAGCACTTCGTGTGCTCTTGCCATTGCATTTTGTGCATCAGTTTGAGTTCTCTTCGAGAATTCGTTGTAGTAAGTGAAGTTGAAAAGAAAGCTACTCTTGAGTGCATTGGCACTCTAGAGCTTGTACCTTGTGGGTGCGTTGGCACCTAGAGGCTTGTGGTTGCGGAGTTCAATCATTGTGGTGGAAAGCTTCGGGACGCTACGTGACCCTCCAATTCGTTTGTGTAAATTGCCCCGAGCATTTGTACGGGTTCGGTGACCGCCCTCAAGGGTCCCCATTTGTACGGGTTCGGTGACCGCCCTCAAGTGTCCTAATAGTGGAATCACAACATCTTGCATTGGTAAGAGCGTGAGGAGAAATAGGGTGGCCCTTATTGTCTTCGTGTGAGCATTGTGCTCCTCACCCTCTCCAAACGAAGACGTACTTCTCGCAAGAGAAGGAACTTCGGTAACAAATCCTTGTCTCCATCGGCTCCACTTGCGGTTATCTCTACCCTTACTTTGAGCAAGGTTATGAAATTGTTTAACTTGTGCTTGCTCATATTATTGTGCATTTCTTGTCCCATAGGTTGTTCTTCTAGTCAACCTTTTTTTTGAGTATATTGATTATTAGGAAACAAGAGATAGACTAGGATTTATTCTTGCCTTGTCTTGTACTCCAAGTTGGTCATGTACTCCTATATATATGCCTCCAAGGGTCAAGAAATAAACATCGATTCCACCAAACCCTCCCTCTCTATCCTTCTACATGGTATCAGCCTAACCGGTCCTAAACCATAGCCGCCGCCGTCGCTTCCGTACGCGCCGCCCCCGGCGCCGATCCCTGATCGCCGGCGCTGGGGGCCGTGCCGCCCGTAACTAGGGTTCGTCCGCCGATCCCGTGGATCAGCTCCCCTAGAGTCTTTTCTCCGGGTCCCTTGATCGGGGATTTTTCTCTCCGCCGGTCGTCTTGATCGGCGTCCTTTTTGGGTTTCCGACCTAAGATCGGTTTGCGTCGCCCATCGCCGACTTCGATCCACTGCGCCTCTACTTCGACTCCGCCGCGACTGCCGGCCTCTTCACCAACAAGGCGGCTTCGCGCGCCGCCTCGCCGGCTTTGCGCGACGTGGCGACCCGTGGTCGTCTTCCGCGCGTCAGCGTGCCCGTCGCCCTCGCCAAACGTTGCCGCCTTCGCTTCAGATCAGGAGTCCTTCGCCACCATCATCGTCCCTGTACCACGCCGGCTGGAGTCGCGTTGGTTGGCCCCGCATCGGCTGACTCGTGGCGACTCGCCCGCGCCGAGCCCACGCCGGCCGGTTCTGCTTGTTCCCCATCGCCATCATCACAGCCAAGCAGCGCCCCTCCACCTCGCGGGCGATCGGGTTGATCACCCGCCCGCCCGCGATCGGCCCCATCCGCGTCGCGTAGACGATCCGTACAATCGTCTGTGTGCGCCTCCGCAGGATGCCGTGAAGAACGTCTACGAGTACAAGCGCCTATCCCCCGATCGAGCATCGGGCGGCCGCTGCGCCGCCCCCGTGGTTCTCTTGGTAGTTGTCCCGACTTATTCGCTGCCGCTGCGTCGCCCGCACGGGCCACAGCACCGCGGCGCGCAGTCCATGCCGCCGCCCCGAGGCCGTCTCCGCGGTAGCACCAACCCGCGCGCTGCCGCTGCGTCGCCCCTTCGGGCTGTAGTGCCGCAGCCCGCGGTCACTGCAGCCCCGAGGTCGTCCCCGAGGCTGCACCGACCCTCGCGCTGCAGCTGCGTCGTCCCGTCGGGCCGTAGCGAGCGTGGCACGCAGTCCCTGCAACCGCCCCGAGGTCTTCCCCGCTGTCGCCTCTGATACGCGCGCCGCCGCTGCGTCGCCCCTTCGGGCCGTAGCGCCGCGGCACGCGGTCCGCTCTGCCGTCTACGCGCATTGACGCCCCCGTGGAACGCACGGCGCCACTTCTCTTGGCGCCGGAATGCCAAAGTCCACGCCTGGTCTTCGTCATGTTGTCGGATCATCTTCACCTACTTCGAGCACCGCCGTCGCCGCGCCACCCGCGTCGCTGCCTCTCACCCGAGCCGCGCCGACACCCTATTCGCCGCTGCCGCTCACCCGAACCGTGCCGCCTCTACCGGCGACCGACGCGGCCCCCTCACGGGCTACCTCTGGTTCCGCCGACTTCAGTGCCGTCCATCCTCTTCGTCTTCGTCTAGGACCAGCTCATTGTCAGCGTCACCGTCATCTTCCTCGACCACTTCATCTAGCTCCGGCAACCGCGGCGACTTAACCCTCGGCACCTTCTACCCCCCGCCGAGTTGCGCCGCAACCGTCGTCGAGCCCTTCTCTGCTGGTCCCTCCGACATGGCGTATAGCTCCTACTGGTCCCTGTCTACGCATGCCCGGTACTGGCAACACTGGTGTGTGCCTTCATCTACGACGTGTTCCCGGGCCTAGCAAGCCTGGTGCGGCGCTTCGTCGACATCGTCTTCGTCTGTCTACACATGCCCGGTGCTGGAAACACCGACGCGTGCCCTCGTCTACGACGTTTCCCCGGGATTGGCAAACCCGGCGCGACGCTTCGTCAACACCATCTCCTTTCGGATGTCACCACCATCTTGTTCGCGACGTCCCGTGCTACGACTGACGACCGCCCGACAGTGCCGCTGTTCCCGAGTCGCGCTGCGCTCCTAAGTTCCTTGCACCCGCGACTCCTCGACGACTACTTCGACACTGGCTACCCCGACTCGACATCGACCACGGCATTTCTTGCACGGCTACCTCGACTACGGCTTCACCACCCTACGCTCTCGGCTACTTAGACAATGACACAAAGGGTACCGCCTGCTTGGGAACCTCGTTGGCTTCCACTCCAGCCACAAACTCCGCGATGCGTCGATCGTTACGACTATAGTGACGATGTCCGTCGGCTCCATCTTTGGATTCTTCTCCAGTCTCTCCGTCTGCGTCGCTACATTGTGACTGCGGGGGGATGTTGAGTATATTTATTATTAGGAAACAAGAGATAGATTAGGATTTATTCTTGCCTTATCTTGTACTCAGGGTTGGTCATGTACTCCTATATATATGCCTCCAAGGGTCAAGAAATAAACATCGATTCCACCAAACCACTCTCTATCTTTCTACACTTTTTACTTGTGCACCTACTTTGTGATAGCCATAGTGCTCTTGTCATATATATTGCTTTCACATAGTTGTTTATCTTGCTTAGTATAAGTTGTTGGTGCACATAGTTGAGGCTAGCTTATTTAGGTTTCTTCCTTGGCAAATGAAACGTTAAGTTTTATTCCGCATTTGTTCAAGCCGAAACCGTAATTATTTTAAACGCCTATTCACCCCCCCTCTAGGCGACATCCACGTCCTTTCAATTGGTATCAGATCCTCGTCTCTCTTTATAGGGCTTCACCGCCTTGAGAGTAAGGATGTCGACTAGGGGACTAGGATTCTTTGACACTCTTAGTTTCGATGGCACAAATTTTGATGCTTGGAAAGTTCGCATGCTTAATTATTTCCGGGGCATTGACCCGTGTATGGAGCGAATTGTAGATATGGGTTTTTCTCCTCCAAAGGATACTCAAAACCTATCCATAGAGGATGAGAAAAACTCTTATCTCAATGCTCAAGCTTCTAATGTGCTTGTTGATGCTTTGAGTAATGTAGACGTATTTCAACTCATGCCATTTCAGAATGCTCATGAGTTGTGGACAAAGCTTCAAGATAAATATGGCATGTCCAAGATTTGTGGTGATAATTGTTCTCCCTCCACCTCCGGTCGCGATGCTTTCTCAACTTCTTCTACTTCACCAACATGTGGTTTTCCACAAGGTAATGAAATGATGAGTAGTGTGAGTCATTGCAATGATGATAGTGAACTTATTATTGATAACCATTTTTCACTATCTTATCGCAATGCCTCCTTGTTGGACCTCAACACTTCGAGCACCACAAGTGTCTTACATGCTTGTATTCATAGTCCTTGCATATCATGTAGAAATCACTTGAATAAATCTCATGATGATATGCTTGCTATATCTTGTTTCCATGATAATAATGCCTCTATTTCCTCTTGTTATTGTGCTAACAATGTAGAGGAAAACCAACAATCCATGGAACAAGATGTGGTCTTGAATGGTTCCTCAAGAGACCCTACATCATCATCTCATGTTACTCATTTTTGCCTTATGGCTAAGGAGTTAAAGGTATCTCCTACTTTGACACCCATATCGAGTAATGGTGATGATGTAGATAATGTTGAAGAGGATGGTAATATTGCTTCCTTAAAAATTAAGGGAGAAATGATCTTTCAAGCTCTTCATAAGAATAAAACTGCTTGCTCCAACTTCATGGAAATCATGTCTATTGCTATTGAGGGCAAGAAATACATTGAGGAGTTGGAAGCTCATATTGAGGAGAATGAGGCCACCATTGAGAAAATTAAAAGCCATGAGCGTGATTACGCAAATGAAATTGCGGATCGATCTCAAGCTCTAGAGTGTGAAGAAACCACCAAGGAATCTCTTGAGGAAACTTTTGCTTTAGAGTTATCTAAAGTAAAGGAATCTCTTGATAGAACCCTTGTGGTGGCTAATTCTATCAAAACTAAACATGATAAGCTTGAAGTTGCGCATGCTAAACTCCTTGAGGATTTTGAGCACCTCGGAAATGGCTCACGGGTCATTAAGGGTGAGCTCATCAAACTCACCGAGTCGCATGCTCAACTAAAAACTTCATATTTGAAAGAGCTTGCTATGTTGTCTTCTCCTTCCGTTATTCTTGATGATGCTTGTGCTACTAAGTCTATTTCTTGTGCAACATCCATCCTAAAGGAGAATGGTGAGCTAAAGGCTCAACTTGAGTTGCTAACTAGCAAGTATGGGAAATTGGAAGAAAATCATGAAAATCTCTCAAGCTCTCATGAGGATCTTCTAGTCTCCCATAATGTGCTAAAGTTAGCTCATGAGGCTAAGGTTTCAAAATTAGTTCCTCATGTTGACATTAGCACTACTTCTACTCAATATGATATTTTGCCTTCTGCTAGTCCTTGTAATTCATCCACTCATAATGTTACTACATCTTGTGATGAATTACCTTCCTTGCCTTGTTTCCCTAACAATGCGTCTACTTCCTCTAGTACTTGTATTGTGACTAACCATGTAGAGGAAATCAAAGAGCTCAAGGCCCAAGTCACTTCTTTGAAGAAAGACTTTGGAAAGGGTCATGAAGGGAAGTCTACACTTGACAAGGTTTTGTGTGGACAAAAATCCCCCAATGACAAGGCTGGACTTGGATTCAAATCCAACAATAATAAGTCCATGTTTAACAAGAAGAAGAGTCAATCTCAAGTCAAGAATTCGGCCAAGATTATTTGTTTCAAGTGCAAGGTTGAAGGGCACCATGTTAGATCTTTCCCTTTGAAGAAGAAGCCCCTTTGTGACAAGAAACTAGGGAAGAGGCCTCAAGTTCAACCGCAAGGTTAAGTGAAGCCACTTCCCAAGAAGACTCAAGTCAACGATCTTCATATTGAGAAATAAACCATGAAGAAACGAAAGAGTACGTGTTGCTACTTATGTCGCGAGAAGGGTCATCTTGCTTCTTCATGCACGAATGGTACCTTATCCAACCCTATTATAGTTGATGATTTTTATTCTCTTCGGAAGCATAAGGTTGGCAATGTGGTTTCCAAATTTGTTGGCACTCAAAGTGGTGACAAGAAAAGCACCATTTGGGTTGCCAAGCCTATTGTGACTAACCTCTTAGGACCCAACTTGGTTGGGGACCAACAAGCTCCAATTTGATCAATAGTTGTTGTTGGAGGGCATTGGAGGCTTGGCTACATTATGAAGAATTAAGGGACCTTCATTAATCACATTATCTCAAGCCAAGTCATATGTATTATCTTGTGTCTATCTTATATCCAATGTTCCTCCTTACGGTAACTTGTACTTAAATAATTTACATTGAAAGTTACTTACCCCTTTGTTTTGGTTTTGTACCTTGCATGTGTTTGTATATGTTGTGCTTCCAATTATGTATATGTTGGTTTGCCAATCATGTATGCTTGAGTGTTGTGTTGAGCCTATTTTTCATATTGGTTTTATCTTAGTTGGCTCTTGTGAGAAATTAATGGTACATCCCATTTTGGGGGAGTGATGTGCCTTGTGCACTTTACGATCCTAAAATGTGTATACATGAGGAACACCACCTAGTATTGATATTATAAGATTATCTAGTCGCTATGTGGTATATCGTACTCATGAGAAATTCCAATTCTAAAGGATCCATTAATTATCTCTTGTTGGTATTTGTTTGCCTCTAGTTATAAAATTTGGGATATCACATTATGGGGGAGTAATATGTTTTGTGCATATTACACTCCTATAAAATTTGTACATTTGGGGTTTTGCCACTTAGAGTTGATATTGTAAATTATCTAGTTCCTAGGTGGCATGGTTGCTCCTCAAGTTCTAATTTGCTTAAATAGACTTTATTTCTCATCTTATGGATCTTGAGTGTGTGAGATTCTCTTGGTATGGTGTCCCTTCAACATGTACATGTATTTCCTATCTGGGAACCGTTTTCTCCAAGTTTTTATAATCATTGCTTGCATGATTGGATGCATACTTGAAGACATCAAGAATCTCTATGTAAGCATTGTGATCAATTCTTATCTTTTGCTACATGCTTATGGTTGTTGTTGTAAAGATGATAATTTATATTAATGCTATCTACCACCCTGAAGTAATTCCATATACCTCTTGTGCTTAACAATTGGTACTCTTATATGTGGTAGAAATTATTGATCATCTTTACATTGGCTTGTTTATATTTTCTCTATAACTTGCCAAGGTTTTATTGCGGTTTTAACTCTCATTGTCTTCCTAGCCACTTGTGGATCATGTGTTTTCATGATCTTGTCTAGTGTTTCTCTAGATATAGTAAAATTGATGATCCCATCGTGTGCATTTTTTATTCAAATGGAAATTCTATATAATGCACATCTTTGGGGGAGCTAGCATCTTATGATCCATATCAAGTGTGTGTTTTTGGAAGGCATATTCTATGTGGTGCTTTGTGTCATCATAAATTGGCTGAGGGCATAGTTAGTTTGGAATTGTTCTTTCCTTTTGACAGTTTGATACCTCTTGTCTTTCATATCTTTTATTTTTGGTATCATGATCTCTATCAATTGGTGTGTCAATTGATACCCCATTCCTTGATATATCCATTATTTGGTATACTCCAAGTGACAAGTTTATTTTGGAACCTTATTTTCAATTGGAATCTTACTTTGGAATCTTTTGGTCACTTGGTATCCTTTTCAATTGTTTTCCTATTCAATCATGTGTTGATTGGGTTGTGATTCAATTGGTATTTCTTCTCATTTGTTGTTGAGTGTAGCAATTCACCATGTGTTAATTTCTACTTGTCTCCTATCATGTGTTGATTTGGACCTTTGATATAATTTGGAAAACCTTATGGTGTGCCACCTTTGGTGTGCCTTCTTGGTTTACTTGGTGTCTTGTCCAAATTGTATTTCCTTTGGTTCTTGAAAGTCTTGCGCATGCATATTTGCTATTTGTGTAGTACCTATGCCATGTTTTCTTTCTTTGATCCTAAACATAGGTTAAATTCCATCCACTTCTTTATTGGATAATATGTGCATGGAATTCATCTTCATGTCCATATGCACTTATTCGTGTGGAGTTTGTCCGATATATTTTTGTTCCTCTAACTCTTTGGTCCCAATGAGTTTGGTTACCATTTTGTTTGTTAACTATGGTTCTAGGAACTTTGGAGATGCAATGGAGGATCGTCTTAATCAAAAGGAAGGTGGTGTCACCATGTGCCTTTTGGAGTCATGCTAGGACGATCAAGGAAGACTTTATCTTCTACATCATTCCCATGCTATCTCGGTAGCAAGTATCTACCTCATGCATATTTTTCTTGCTTCTAACCTTGTGTAGGTTTCATCATGGCATGACATTCTTCATTTGCAATTGTTGTGGTTCTTGTTTTGTTCTGGAATTGCAAGATATATTAGTGGTTGCGATACTTGTTTCGTTGTTCAAAGCATCTCAACTATCTCTTGATATCTTGTTGCTAGTTGTGATGACTTTGATGGTTATTTGTGTGGATTCCATCCTTATACAATAAGATAATATTAAGCCATTGGCTATGCTTTCAAGAAAAGATCTTATTCGTATATTTATGACTTCCATTTGGATATCTTGTTCTTTCCTTTTGTGACTATTTCGTGTGTACTTGCTTCTTTGTGGATATTTTGTCTACCTAGAATCTCATACACTTGAGAGAAGTTACACTTTTAGTGGATATCCTTGTTCATTCATGTCCACCTTTTATTTTTAATGTTAAATTCTTTGGTGGTTACATGAAAGCGTGTGTGGTTTATTGCATGTCTTAATTCTATTCTTATTGGTGCACTCCTTTGGTGGTGAAGATTGTTGTCCTCATGCTTGTCTTGATGAGCCTTTCATTATCTATCTTCACCATGGGGTTGTCACAAGCCTTGATTTTACCTTGCATTTAATTTAAGCTTGTGAACCCAATTTTTGTTTGTGTGTGTGACCTTGTTAACTTATGTTGGAAGGACTTTGTTGATTCTTAATGGTCAAGACTTAATGCTTAACCCAATTTCATTATCTAGCACCTTGAGTCTCATTTCTTCAAGACTATGTTGATTCTTAATGGTCATCCTTATATTAGTCTTATCAAGTTCTTTGCCATGACTCACACACATCTTGTTGGTTGAGCCAATTCCTATTATTATCTCTTTGGCTATTGTCTCAACCATTGGTTTGGTGCAAGTGCTAGACTTCGTCTCATATCTTTGCACACTTGCACTTGTGTTGTGTCTCTATCGATTTTGGGGGAGTGATGATCCAATGTTTGTGAACTTTGTATTATAATACAAATATTCTAATTAGTGCACAAATCTTGGGGAACTTCTCTATTTTCATTAGAATACTCTTATGCTCATATCATAATATCTTGTAGTCTTTTGGCATGTTGGATCGTTTGATTGCTTGCATTTTCTTATGCCTTTGTGCCATCTCATCCTTTTGCAATCTTTGTATCCTATCTATAGTTTTTTTTCTCCCACCATGTATCTTTGGATATGTGTATTTTATTCCACTCATTTCTTGAGAAATACACCCTTTTGGGAGGAAAACATTCTATATCGGCCTTCTCAGTTTTTTCGCCCATTTTGGAAATCGATGCCAAAGGGGGAGAAGAGTTTAGAGGGTTTTTTTTTGTTTGAGGAGGTTCATGCTTTTGTTTTGTTCTTAACCATTTGCCTTCTTGTTCATGTATAGTTGCTTTGCATGATTAGCATAATTAATCATATAACCCTCTTATTGTGTTTGTCATCAATTACCAAAATGGGGGAGATTGAAAGGGCATGTGCCCTTATGTTTGGTTTTGGTAATTGATGACAATCTTTATGGACTAATGGTTTCCTTGAGTTATACTTTAAGGTTTGTCCAATTGGCAACGCTTGAAGATCATATGGTGGCTTCAAGGTTGTAGGATGAAGATTTTGTGTTGACCAAGGTGTTCTTCATGGAGCTATCCAAAGATTGGTCAAGGTGATGTCTGCAAGGTCAAGAGGAGCATCACGAAGATATCATATTCTTGGAGCTTGCCGACCATTTTGTTATAATGGTCGTGTGAAGATGTGCCTAAAAGAGGCTCACCCTTAATGGAGTATGGGGGAGCTATCTACAAGTCTTCATCAAGCCGGCGGAATCAAAGAAGATGTTCCAACTTGAGGCGGGCATGATCGTCATCATCAAGCTCAAGTGGATTATGCGCAAGACAAAGGTTTGACTAGATAGGTGTCTTGTTTACCGGACTCTTGGTAGTAGTTAGGAGACCGTGTTATAGGCTAGGCCGAGTCGTTCGTGGAGAGCTCAAACCTTTTGCATCCTTGGCATCATCTTTATTGGTTCTTGTTTGGATTTTCTCCGTGTGAGTTTTGCAGCTTGTGGTCTTCTTCATGACAAGCTCTTGTTCATCGAAAACGGATTTCATATGCGTCTTCTCTTATGTTTTTCGATGTGGGAGATTTGCCGGGTCGTCTCGGTTAGAGGTTTCATGTAACGTCCCGATTCACTTAGAACCGGAGTCTCTGTGATCAAGTGCTAGTCCCTGGATCGAACTCGCTAGCACACATAGTATAATAGATGTATATCCAAGTACAAGTGCATCATTATTACATCGTATGATCCAGAATTCAAAACAAATAACAACTTGCATAGCTCAAGGCTAGCTTATTCAACATAACTACAGCGGAAACAAAACTAGTAGCGAGGAGTCCCATCAACATCCACAAGCGACATGCTGAGTGTAGACTCGCGACCCTATCATACCACACTAATCTTCTGAGAAACCTGCAACACGAAGGTTACAACCCGAATACGGGTCAGTACATCTGATTTGTACGGCAAGTAACACAAGTGATAAAGCAATCCTAGAACTAATTTCAAATCAATAACATGAATCAAGCTTGGTTTGTTGTACATAAAGTTGGTATTCTTCTACTTCTACTTACCACTCAACATTTTTATCATCTCAAGTTAATATCAACCCACAAAGGACAACTTCTAACTAAACCGCCTATGAGAGCCCTCAGGATCATAGGATTTCTAATGGCAGCAATGAGAACCCTCAGGATCATGGTTTCTTGAGTATTGTAGAGCCCTCAGGATAAAATTGCACACGTACCTCCTATTCGTGGGCATCATAGAGCCCTCAGGATACGATGCCACTACAAACACATTCGTGACTGTTACAGAGCCCTCAGGATGCAATATCTCCCTATCAGCCATGAGAGCCCTCGGGATCATGGTTTCGTGAGTATTGTAGAGCCCTCAGGATACAATAGCACATGTACCTCCTATTCGTGAACATCATAGAGCCCTCAGGATACGATGCCACTAAAAACACATTCGTGACTGTTACAGAGCCCTCAGGATGCAACATCACCCTATCGTGAACACTGTAGAGCCCTCAGGATAGAGTGCAACTACCTAGACACAAAGTGAACATTGCAGAGCCCTCAGGGTGCAATGCCACACAAACAATCGTAAGTGAATATCACAGAGCCCTCAGGATGCAATACCACTCTACAGTACCTCAATCGCACGTTACTGTTTTACTAATAATAATGTTGTCACAAGGTTCGCCTGGCACGGAAACCGACGCTCGCCGGGCACGGAAACCGAGGTTCGACGGGGCACGGAAACCAAGGTTCGTCGGCATCAGCGCAGAAATCGAGACGGCGCGTCGCGAAAATCGAGGTTCATCGGCGGCGCGGATCCCGGGATTCGCCTGCGCCGGCACGGAAATCGAGGCGCGGACGATTTAGGGTTTCTGAAAAAAAAGAAAAAGAAAAAATTTCAAAATCTTATATAGCCCAGAAAAAAAATTGAAATCCGTCTCGGGCTCAAATTGCGCCCGCGGCGAGAAAAGGCTACTGGGCCGACTAGGTGCAGTTTTTTTTCTATAAATCCAAAATTTCAAACAATATTAAAAAAAATACAAATCAGAAAAATATGAAATAAATTTCTAAATTCATCAAATAATCTAAAGAAAATTATGCAATGGATATATTTTCCAAAATAATAAATAAAAATAATAAAATTTTCCAATGACTTTATTTAGTTATAAAATATTTTAAAAACAACAAAAACCTCGAATTATTATTTAAATAATTTCCACTCCATTTTCCTGAAGAAGTCATTATCTTCTCTCATATTATTACTACTTTTGAATGGGAAATTATTTAAATAACTCCGATTAAATTAAAATAAAATCACACTAAAACATTTCCAACTTTCTTTTATAATGAAGGAGTCATATTACCTTCTCTCATTTTAATTTGTTGGATTTGTTTTATATAATAAATTCTAAAACACCTAAAATGAATAACAGGGAAATTCCTTTTATTCCCTCTCATTTTATTATTCAATTAAAATGAAAAAGTTTCAGATCCGAGTAAAAATCAAACATATCAAGCAAACAAACATTAATATAATTTAATTAATTAATATTCCAAAATTTGGGAAATTTTGGGATGTTACATTTCACACCTCTATTTGTTTGACATTTCTCCCTTGCCACTTCTAAATATTTCCATCAAGCTTGAGTTTTCCTTAATCGCAGTTCATTTGCATATGTAGTGGCAGTTCAGGGTTTGTCTGTTTCATTTGGAATTCATCTGTTCTGTGGCATGGGCTCCCTTGTTCTGCCAAGGCGGTAGTACCGCTCTTAGAGCGGTAGTACCGCGCCACGGTAGTACCGTGGGCGACTACCGCACTCACTATCGTAAGTCCACTAGACTCTGCGATAGTGGGCACGGTACTTGCCCCAGGTAGGACCCTGGGGCGGTAGTACCGCTCCCAGTGCGGTAGTACCGTGGTCAAGTACCGCACTCACTACCGTAAGTCCACTGGACTCTGCGGTAGTGGGAACAGCACTGGGCTTCGGTAGTACCGTGGGGCGGTAGTACCGCTCCCAGTGCGGTAGTACCGCACCACGGTAGTACCGCTCTCCGAGCGGTAGTACCGTGGTTGGTGGGCTGCCAACGGGTTCCAACGGCTAGATTCGTGGGGGACTATAAAGGGGGTCTTCTCCTTCCTTTGTCCCCACCGGTTTTGTGCAAGTTCTCCCCCCCCCCCATTTTTGACCTATTTTAGCTTGCTTACTCTATTCCTCTCCTCTGATTCTTGCTCCTTTTTGAGGGAAAAGAGAGAGGAGGTCTAGATCCACATTCTCCACCAAGCCATCTCTCTTCTAAGTGAGGGGAACCTTGTGGATCTAGATCTTGGAGTTCTTTGTGTTCTCCTTGTTATTCCTCTCATACTCCTCCATAGCTTTTGTTGCTTTGGTGGGAGTTGAGAGTTGGGGACTTGAGCACTTCGTGTGCTCTTTCCATTGCATTTGGTGCATCGGTTTGAGTTCTCTTCGAGGATTCGTTGTAGTAAGTGAAGTTGAGAAGAAATCTACTCTTGAGTGCATTGGCACTCTAGAGCTTGTAGCTCGTGGGTGCATTGGCACCTAGAGGCTTGTGGTGCGGAGCTCAATCATTGTAGTGGAAAGCTTCGGGACGTTACGGGAGCCTCCAATTCGGTTGTGGAGATTGCCCCGAGCATTCGTACGGGTTCTGTGACCGCCCTCAAGGGTGGCCATTTGTATGGGTTCGGTAACCGCCCTCAAGTGTCCTAATAGTGGAATCACAACATCTTGCATTGGTAAGAGCGTGAGGAGAAATAGGGTGGCCCTCATTGGCTTCGTGTGAGCATTGTGCTCCTCACCCTCTCCAAATGCAGACGTACTTCTCGCAAGAGAAGGAACTTCGGTAAGAAATCCTTGTCTCCATCGGCTCCACTTGCGGTTATCTCTACCCTTACTTTGAGCAAGCTTATTACATTGTTTATCTTGTGCTTGCTCATATTATTGTGCATTTCTTGTCCCATAGGTTGTTCTTCTAGTCAACCTTTTTACTTGTGCACCTACTTTGTGATAGCCATAGTGCTCTTGTCATATATCTTGCTTTCACATAGTTGTTTATCTTGCTTAGTATAAGTTGTTGGTGCACATAGTTGAGCCTATCTTATTTAGGTTTCTTGTATGGGAAATTAAACATTAAGTTTTATGCCGCATTTGTTCAAGCCGAAACCATAGTTATTTTAAACCCCTATTCACCCCCCCCTCTAGGCGACATCCACGTCCTTTCAACGGGGCTACGGCGACACGGGAAAGGAAGGGAAGGAGGAGGCGTCAAGGCTCACAGAGTGGAAGGCGACGTGGATGAACGGCTCGGGGACGATGATCGCCGGCTCGGGGAGGATGAAGGCCAGGATGCCGGCCGGACGCGGGGACGACGAGAAAGCTGTCGAGGGTCCCGAGCATGCCGGTTCGTTTACTCGCGGCTGGTGGCGCGCTCGGGATCGGAGAAGATTTACACGTCGTTGATCATCGGCGATCGGCGCGAGGGCTCATGAACTCGGGCCCATGGACCTCCTGTCCATGGCCTCAGGGCAGGGAAGAAGAAGAAGAAAAGAGAGGGGGAAGAGGAAGGCGACGACGGGGGGAGAGGGAACCCTAGATGGGGGTCACGGGGCGAGAGGGGCAGGCTAGATAAAGGAGTGGAGGCAGGGCGACGTGGCTCAAGGAGCTCCTCTCCTCCAAAGCCATGCCATGTGCGTGAGGGGGAAAAGGTGAGGGGGAAGGAAGATGACAGGTGGGGCCAGGGGTAAAGAGAGGAAAAAGAGAGAGGGGCTCGGTTTGGGCTGGCTAGGGGAGAAGGATGGGCTCAGAGATGGGCTGGAGGGAGAGGGTTGAGGCCCAAGAAGGCTAGGAGGAATTGTGCATTTACTCATTTTAATATAAATGATAGCATGGAAGAGGCAAAAGAAAATAGAAAATGAGTTTCAAAAATCATATTAAAATATGGTTTATGACCCACATGGATTATTGCAAAGAATAAATGTGCAAATTTTTATCCCCAATGGAAAAAAATAAAAATGAAAATTTATATGGAATTAGTCAGTTTTGGGCTGTTACAACTTCTCTGTGTCAAGAGCTCAAGCCTACTAGTGATAGGTGTCGTATTTCGGGTAATCCGTTCTTATTTTAGAAAACTACAAAAAATTAGTTTAGAACTCTAGCTACTAGATGGATCGCTAACCTCTGAAGGGGTTGTAATGTATAGACTACCCTCACGTACCATCGGTCGAGGATGCGCCAGGATAACTAAACGCCAATAGACTCCTCCTCGGGGTACTTGTCTGTTTGTGAATCTCTTGATTAGATAGAGAGTTACTAATAATAATTGAATGAGTTCCTTTGACTAATGTGAGTATTCGATTATTGGCACTTGCACAATCCTTGTTTTGCTAGCCCCTTCGGTACCGTGCATTGCCCTTTCTCATCTTGAGAGTTGGTGCAAACTTCGCCGGTGCGTCCAAACCCTTGGCATGATATGCTCTGTCATCATAAACCTCATTATATCCTTCCTCAAGAAGGTCACCATACCTACATATCAAGGCATTTCCATAGCCTTTCCGAGATACATTGGCATGCAACATCCATCATCTCATGACTTGATCTTCATGTCATACATGCTTTTTCTCTATCAGGAGCCACATGTTAGTTGGGCCTTGCCTTTATAATTTCTACATGATGCGCTAGTATCATTGCATGTCCTACTACACTCGCAGAGGCATACATTTGCATACATCATGATAGTTTTTCAGTTGTCTTCATGATTGAGTACTTATACATCCTTGTAAAATATAGAGTGTTGCCCTTAAAGTGAGGAAAATATCGCAAAGAGGACACAAATAAAAGATCCCCATAGAGGAAAAATTAAAAGATCCCAAAGAGAACAAATGAGAGATAAATAGAAAGAGCCAGAGAGGCCACAAAAATACAAAAAGTAGAAAAAAAGAAGAAAAAAGAGAGAAGGGGCAACACTACTATTCCTTTTGAAAGATCCACACTCGTACTCAAAAGTAATATTTGTACTACATAGAGAATTTCATATCATTCATGCATAACTATGTGGGGATCTTTACACTATAGAACTTGGCTTGTATATTCCAATGATGAGCCTCCTCAAATGAGCTCTAGGTCTTCTTGAGCAAGCGAGTTAGATGCACCCCACTAGTTCCATTGGAGAGCTTTCCATAGCTAATATGTGCATCCGTTGCATGGCAAACCCTACTCCTCACATCATATCTATCTTGTGGCTTTCTCTCGCCTATGATTGTCCTCATTGATGTGAGACTTTCACAATTTTTTTGTCTTCCTTCCCCATCATTATTCTATTTTCCATCCTAAGTGCCAACTATCTTGGTCGCGCTCATTCATTGCATGAGTGCTCAAAGTCGAAAGGGAGAGGATCAGTTTGACTTGTGCCTGAATATGGGTCTGGCGACGAGTCACAATAAGATTTTGAAGGAAACCAAGTGTGAAGTTTTAGTAGATTGAGTTCTCAATTAACTATATAGTATTTTTATGCTCTAAACCCATCTCCCACTTCTTGCACGCAAACACTAATTGAAGACATTCGTGTCACGGACAACAAGAGCTCTTACACCTTTATGTTCTTATTTGGTAGTTTCAATACTAGATATAGAATCTTGCTTGTTATTGACTTGACTTGAATTAAATACCTTGCTTGTTGTACTTTAAAGTTCAAATATGTGTTGTAGCCTGTCACCACCGAAATTACCGTTGTTATAATTTACCTGCTTGAGGATGAGCAGGAATTCAGTTTGGGGATGTTGATACGTCCCAAACGTATCTATAATTTCTACTTGTTCCATGCTTATATGGGTGAGTTTGCTATATGTTTTGCTACAATTTCATACCTTTTTCAACATATTTGGACTAACCTACTAACTCAGGGTCCCAGTGCCAGTTTCTTTCTGCTGTTGTTTGTGCATTGCAGGAAAAACATATATTTAAAGTGCTAGAAAAAATCGGGAGAAACCATATAAGAAATCAGCATACAGGAAGACTCTAGAAGCCCGAAGGTGACCTGGAGGGGTGCCCCCCTCACCAGGAGGGTGCCTGGCGCGATCAGGAGTAGGGCCGCGCCACCTGGCCGCCTGGTCAGGTGGGCCCCCCAGGTGCCCCCCTTCGACCTATATTTAACTTTCGTCCCGAAAACCCTTGGGAGGCCCTCCCATACGCGATTTTCACCACTGTTCCACCGCCGCCGCGATCCTGAGATCGGGATCGCAAGAAGACCCTGTCCCGACACCCTCCCAGAGAGAGGATTGACCTCTGGGAGCTTCTCCACCACCATGAGCGCTCCCCGAAAGTGCCGTGAGTAGTCCCCCTTGGACCATGGGTCCATGATTAGTAGCTATGTGATGTTTTCTCTCCAATCTTGTGCCTCAATTCTTAGCCCTTGTGAGCTGGCCTACATGATCAAGGCACCTATGTATTAGTTTCTATGTAGCTATGCTGTGTTTTCTGGGATACGATGGATTATGAGATTATGTTCAGGTTGTGATGAGTAATATATTTGGTTTATCTTTTTTTCTAGTTCTTGAGTATTCTTGCATGTTTTCCGTTGCTTTTTATTGCATAGTCCAAGTAGTAGATAGTAACTCCAAGAGGGAGTGTTATGCTTTATTGTGTGTTCATGCCCCCCGATGTCTAGCTTGAGTGACAGAAACATGAGACTAGGGGATGTGTTGTTTCCACTAGGGAGAAAACAACGGTGCTTGTAACTACGGTTGCAAGGATTGTTTACCTTAGGCAAAGTGTGTTAATGGAGTTGTCTGTTGCTCTGATCCTTGTTTGGGTGGGGTTCGCAACTTAATACTAGCGAGATGTTCTGCATAGATATCTCAAGGTGGATGATTAGTGAGGAGGTGCTGATGAATAAACAGTATGCTCGTCTCGGCGTACTATCCATACGATTGAGCCTCTAGCTTTCTTGTAGCATAATTAGCATTGCGGTGCGTTTATAATTTTGTCAATTTCCCAGCTGTAATTTGTTCACCCAGCATAGTTATTTATCTTCTTTTGGGAGAGAGACATCACTAGTGAAGATCATGGGACCCTTATACGTCTCAAACGTATCTACTTTATCAAAACACTTTTGCTATTGTTTTGGCCTCATTCTTGCATGATTTGAACTAAACTAACCCGGTCTGATGTTGTTTTCAGCAGAGTTGTCTGTATGGTTTTCTTATGTGCAGGAATATGGATTTTTAGGTGTCTTAGAAAATTCCAGGAAAAATCACAGAAAATCCACGCACCCGGAGGGACCCTGAGCCAGAAGTGGGGCCAGAGGGCAGCCACGGGGGGGCCCAGATGCCCTGTTGGCGCGGCCCCACCCTTGGCCGCGTAGGGAGGCCGCCTGGGTGGGTCCTCCCCCCTCTAGTGCCATACTAGGACCCCTATTTATTATCGTCGTGAGGAAACCCCAGAACAGAAGTCATTTTCCCAGTTTACGTCGCGGAGCCGCCGCCACTCTCGGTTCTTCTCCGGGAGGGCTAATCGGGAGGCTGTTTTGGCCTCCGGTGAGGGGAGATCATCGCCATCATCATCACCATCGCCACTCCATCATCCCTCCATGACTTCTCCTTTCATGTGTGAGTAATTCCCTTCTATAGGCAAAGGGGATGGTAGAGATTGGATGAGTTAGATCATGTTATAGTTCGTCAGATTGTTGAGGGCGTGTTTCCTATCATCTACTTTGGTGTTTATCATCTTTGATACAACTTGTTGCTCGTAATGCTCGTCACTTTGGTCCCGAGTGCCATATTTTCAGATCTGAACCACTTGTATTTTCATGAGATTATTTGTGTTCTTGATCCTATCTATGAGTTGTATGCACCTATTATGGTCCGGAACCGGCGATCTCAAAGGTGACAGCTTGGGCCACCAAAGGGGATGGACTATAATTTGAGGATTACATGTGTTCATAGAGTGTTAATGCTTTGTTCTTGTGCTCTTTGACAGGAGCACCTTAATCTCCATAAGTTCCTTTTGGCCCCGTTCATAGCGGGATGGTAGGACAAAAGATGTTGTGCAAGTTCTTATTGCAAGCACGCACAACTACCTACGGGATACATGCCTAATGTTTGATATTTTCCTAGATGATCCTTGCTTTTCTGTGTGCATTGCCCAGTGTTAGAATCTATTACATGTTCACTCTCATTTAAGCAACGCCCAACCATCCATCTCCCTAGCCTACCGTGTTTCAATCCTGCTGGTTACTAGTTGTTTACTTTTCCCATTTTACTTTCTCTGTTGCCACTATCACTTTCATATCGTCGTTGCTATTAATATTTTGTTGCAAGAAAGTATATTTCAGGTGCAGCTGAATTGAAAACTCAATTGTTAAAGCTTATAAATATTCTTTGGCTCCGCTTCTGTCGAATCAATAAATTGGGTTATCTTACCCGCGAAGACTATCTTGAGCCCCTATAGTTGAGGGTCCTCAAGTACTGTTTTCTGGCGTCGTTGCCGGGGATCATAGCTTTATTTACATGTCTACTTGAAGTATTCTACCTGCTGCACTTTATCCACTATGGTTAATAAAGAAGACCCCAAGGTTTCGATCTTTCCATCCACTACAATAAAAGGTACTATTTTGAGCACTAATGCTACACTTGATTCACCTTTGTTTATAAGTAAGTTTGCTTCACCTCCACCACATGCTGCTTCCACTGAGTATGTTATTATGTCCGATACTTTTGATGATGCTTCTACTACTTTTGAGGAAATTAGTTTTCTTGGTCGCTATCTTGAATCTCAAATTGCTAAGGTTGCAGCACAGTCCGAGACTGAAACTCCTGCTACCTATTTTCCCACTTGCAAAGCCTTTGGTTACCAAGACTTGGAAAAACTCAAGGAGAGACTCCTTGAGGATGATTATATTATTCTTGATGATGATTTATGCAGGGAACTTACAGAGTGTGCTAACTTTGACCCTGGTGATGTTAAGAAGCTGCTTGAAAAGCACTCCATGAAGAACAAGATTACTCCAGATCCTGAATTTGATATGTCTCCTCTATGGATCGATGATCCTGATTATGATTTCTCTGTTGATCTTTCAATTATATCTACAGTTGAAGCTGACCCCTTTTATGGCAAAGAAAATGATGATGCTATTGCACACCTAATCAAACTCATTGAGTTAGGTGACTTGTTTACCACGGATGAGAGGATATGAAACTTTTACTTGACTAAGCTTTTTTTCCTTTCTCCTTGAAGGAAGACGCCAAAGCATTGGATGATGCACTACCCTATGGTTCTATTAAGAGTCCTCAGGACTTAGCTCAATCTTTTGTTGATAAGTATTTTCCTGCTCATATGCAACATGCTGGTTTACAAAGAATTTATAACTTTAAACAATTGCCGGATGAGCACCTCCCTAAAGCTTTGGGGAGGAATTGCAGTTTAATCAAGGATAGACCGGAACATGAAGTCCCCAAGAATGAATTAACCGTATATATTTTATGCTGGACTAACCGATGATTCTAGATCCTATTTGAATAGTTGTGTTGGCTGTGCTTACATGGAAAGAACGTCGCACGATGTTGAAGAACTAATGGGCTAGATTGCCAAGAACCACGAAGATTGGTCCGTTCCTGAACCACCTCCACCACCAAAGTAGAGGGGCATGCTTGTTCTAAGCCCCAAAGATATGCAAGAAGCAAAGAAGTCTATAAAAGAGAAAGGTATTAAGGCTGAAGACGTGAAGAACCTACATCCTATTGAGAATATGTGTGAGCCTACTACTCACCCTCCCTTGGTAGAGGTACACTCTCTTTTAGATTTCAATGCAAGTGACATCCCTCAAGGTAAGCCTTCTGATCAATGTTTAGATGATCTTGATAATTTTATTATGAAGCAAAATCACTTTAATGAGAGGATACAAAGTCAGTTGCATGATAATACTCTTGCTATCAAAAGTTTGCTTGATGTTCTAGGTAGAACAGTTAATGATTTTAAATGTCTTGTTAAGCATTTTCATATGGTTCAAACTCAACTTGAACAAATTTCTGATGTGCAAAAAGATTTGCTTGCGAACAATTTCAAACAAGATAATTTACAGGTTATGGTATAAAGACTCAGGGTGGAACACACACCCAAGATCCTCTCTATCCAGAGGGGCATCTGAAGTGGATCGAGCAAGATTCTCAAATGCAGGAAGAAGAATTCGTTAGCTGTCCGAAGAAGACGAAGAAGAAGAAGAAGAAGAAGAAGAAGAAACACAAGGAAGCTGACAAATCAAATGAACCCATAATAGAAGAAGAGACTGTTGCTGATCCAAATAGCATATCTACCTTCGATGCTGAGACTGAAGACGGTGCTGAGCCTGAAAAAGATAATGAAAAGAATGATCCACCTGAAGTTCGACAAGAAGAAGCACCCGAAAAATGCAAGAAGTACACTAGAGAAGACTTCATCGCAAGAAGACATGGTAAAGAAAGAGAACCATGGGTACAGAAACCCATGTCCTTTCCAGGTAAGTCTCTCAAAACAAAAGAAGAAGAGCACTACAATAAGTTTTGTGAATGGATGAGACCTCTTTTTCTTCAAATTCCTTTGACTGATGCTATTAAGTTACCTCCATATTCGAAATATATGAAAGATATTGTTACTAATAAAAGAAAAGTACATAATGAGGCAATATCTACCATGCTTGCCAACTACTCTTTCAGTGGCAAGATTCCTGAGAAGCTTGGTGATCCAGGTATACCCACCATTCCTTGCTCCATAAAGAATAATTATGTCAAAACTTCTTTTATGTGATCTTGGTGCAGGAGTGAGTGTTATGCCTTTCTCTCTTTGTAAGAGGCTTTTTTTAGATAAACTAATCCATACAGATATCTCTCTTCAGATGGATGAGAAGTCAACAGCGTCCCAATTGGTATCTGTGATGATGTTCCGGTTGAAGTTGTTAATTGCTTAATCCTTATTGATTTTGTTGTGCTTGACATGCCCGAGGATGGGAGCATGTCCATTATTCTTGGTAGACGTTTTCTTAACACTGCAGGTGCTATCATTGATTGCAATAAAGGAAAGGTTACCTTCAATGTGGATGATAAAGAACAAACGGTGTATTTTCCGAAGAAGATCAATAAAAGGCATGGCCTTAACTCTATAGAGAATATCGAGACCGTGAAGATTGGAGAATGGGATTGTCCTCTACATGTGCACCACAAATACAAAACCATTATGGTGGGGCAATGTCCATTAAAGTAAAGGTACAATGATCACTATAAGGGGTGAGACTTTCTGATCTATATATCGCCGAGCTGTTGGAAAGACTTGATTAACCTTGCTAGCTAGCATGTTTTATATAGGTAAAAAGTGGAGCTTGTCATGTTTTCATTTTCTTAAGATTTTTTTCTCTTTGCTGTACCAAATTTTTATGTTTTTGAAGATTCACATTTTTAACCACTATTTCAAGTTTTCAGAAAGTTTCGCAATTTTTTGAATCTCGAAAATTTTTCAACAGTGAAATTGTCAAAAAAATTCCACAAAAACAAAAATCAATTTTTCCACGACAAAAATGACCCAGGGGCACCTGGGGCTGACCAGGGGGCCACCAGTGGCCCAGGCGGCCAGTTGGCGCGTCCTGCCCCCTGGCCGCGCCCACAGGGCGCCTGAGACCCACATGACAGCCAGCCAGGTATTTCTTCCTCCCTTGTCTTCCTCTCTCTCCAGGAACACGAGTTTTGCTCCTGGAACCAGTGTTCTTGCTATTCTTGGAAGCGATTTTCGATCTCTCTCTTCAGCCCAGCATTTGAGCTGAGAGTTTGAGCCACTTTGGATCTGTAAGTATGACTTTCATAGTAATTCATTACCTTAAACCCGTCATACTTGTTGGAGCGTGAGCTGCGTCTTATGCTGCTATCATTGTGAGGAGTGAGAGTGATTTCCTTGAACATATTCTTGGAATGAAGAGACAGAGTACTTGTCGAGTATACCATGTTCTGGTCAAAGCAGAGTCTGAGCTTCTTACATGGGTTGAGTTCAGTTGTAGCAGAAGCTTTGCCATCATCCTCCTCCTCAAAAGAAAGATCCCAAGATCTCTTACAGATGGAGGTATTGATAATGCGGTCCATTGACGTCCAGTTCTTAGGCCAGATGGTGTGCATATTTTTAGACATGAAAAACTGCTGAAGATTGGTACTGACCAGTATACCCATGTCAACGACAGTGCTATGTTCTGAATATTTTTCATATTGCAGAGTCTTTTGATTGTTCTTATAAATATAGTTCTCATGAAGTTTAGGAACGCCTCAAGAGGAGAGAACTGAACTTCAACAGAGTTGTCTGAATCCAGACCAGCTCTAACAAACCGAAGGGTGCTATTATGAGTACCAGTTTCCAGGTCAACCACGGCTCTTTCAATTTCAGAAACCACATCATTCCAGGCATCTTGAGCATCATTAGATACATTTTGTTCAGGAGCCACGCTATCCATCATAGAGGGCCCATCATATGCAGTTATGGAACGCCAGCAAGTCCCCCTGAATGGAGGAACCACCTCTGGCCAGATGCGCCATCCATTAGCCTGAACTGGTTCAAGCGGCTGAACATCAGACGCCCAGCCTGCTTCAACGTTCTGTTGGTTCCAAATATGCTATTGCAGTTGGTGTTCTTTAGCTGAAGTGAGGTAGGGTAAATGCAGAGGGTGTGGGTAAGCATTCATCGGCGGTGGTGGCTCTTCATTACCCTGATTAGCAGGGTTAGTTGGGTGATTGTGAAGGATATAGATTGGCACAGTCCAAGATCTTCCTAGCCCTTCATATGGATTAGCTCTCTTCACAATCAAAGTCGAAGGGACATCTCTGAGGCTAGTAACCAAAATCCTCACAAGAAACCTAGCCTTATTGGATCACGGGCTCTGCCATAACTGCAATCTACCGAAGCATGATACTGCTTTATTGACATAATAATCATTTTGATAATCAAGAGTAAAAGCAATCATCACTATCCAGGCTTCAGTCTCAAAACCAGGTGTTCTCATATTTAAACCCTGATCATGTGTGATCACAGAAAAAGTATGATCATCATCAAAAGGATAGGGTCCCATCATGATTAGATCATCTCTAACAGTTGCAGGTGCAAACCCAAAAAGACCAACTCCAAAGGGATGTATGCTATGATAAATCACAGTAAGCCTGAACTCATCAACAAGAATTCTTCGTGCCTCTTGCATCAAAGTGGTGCGCTCATGCTCCAAGATCGGCCTGCTGAGGGTGATGATTGCATACTTTTCGTTCACATTCGGTGGATCACCAACCACCATGATGTTCCTCTGTAGCCTATTGTTGGGGCCAGCTTCTACATGCACAGGTCCTGGCAGGAAGGAGTGTGGAACCACGGGCAAGTTCACCATGGTGATGCAGGGTCGGGTCGCAGGAGGTGGCAGTGAGGAGATAGGGGAAACAAGGAAAGGAGGCTTGTAATTAGGATTTAAATTTAATTTCCAAGCCTCTGTTTGGAACAGGCCACCAATTAAATTCAGGGGGGTCGCAAGTAATTAGGAAAGGATAATTAAGTTAGCTAATGACAGCAGGACAGGTCAGCCTGTAGATAGAATTTGTAAAGAGCAGTCCGTACGTCTAGCATTTTTGTTTTCTCTGTTATGGAGTGCAGGTCCGTAACAACCAGTGGAGGGATATTTTCGTTCCGGTAGCGGGAAGATCTCAATGCACATGTCGAAAAAACAAAAACCTCTTTATTCTGTTTCTTGGGTACCTAGACCAATTTAGGCGTTGAGAGAGTTTTTTTTATCACGTTTCTTAGGTACCCAGACCCATCTACTCTTTGTGACATAAGGCTTTTTAAACTCCAGATAAACTGTGTCATTGTGAGGATTAGAGTTGTCCTATTTACTGGGGTTTATATACTTGACCTGTTTCGGCACCCAAATTTTCTCAAGTTTACGGTCAGCCTTGCAGTTGAAACTAATATGGCCTAGTTCTTACATGTTCGAAAGCGTATACCCAGAGTACAAGAGGCAGCAAAATTATCACCAGCAAAACACAACATGCAATTCTTCTATTTTGGAACCCAGGTTTTTTTACCAGAAGAAATACAAGTGCAAATTGATCTAGTGTCGTGACAGGTTGGACAAAGAATACCTTTGCACTCCTGAGCCAAATGGTCCGAGAACCCGCAATTGCTGCATCTGTTGAGAAATTCGTGGATAACTCCATCAGTTGGGAGGGAGCTCACATTCAGGATTTGCATTATCTCAGCTTCAGAATATTCGCTTTGCCGTAGGTCCATGATTGATTCCAACGTAAAATGAGAGAGTATCACAACCCTAGTTTTGGTATGTGCTTTTATTACTAGAAATAATTGCATCATGTTTAAATTCTATGGTTTAAGAATTGGGGATTTGGAAAAGTCTCAAAATGAAATTAAATAAAAAGTCCAGATAAAAAGTTTTTCCAAAATTCCTCCAAACAATTTTGAAAAGTCCTATAAATGAGTGTGATCATTTTAAAATGATTTGAAGTCAAACCCATGATCATGGATTTTTCAAATATTCAAACAGAGGCTTGGAAATTAAATTTAAATGCTATTTGAATTGAAATTCAAATGTTTTGAATTTCAAAAATCTTCAAAACTTGGGAGTGGCTAGTACTATGCCACCTATGTCCAAGATAAATATTTGGGGATTTTATAAAAATGTTTGGGTATTTTTACCCAAAACAAAACAAAGAAACAGAAAACAATAAAAGAAAAAGGGAAGGAACTCACCTCACTTACCTCTGGCCCATCTGGCCCAGCCAGCTAGCCAAAGCCGGCCCAACACGCCAGGGGAACCCCTGTCTTCTTCCCTGGTCAGGCAGGCAGGCACCTCGCCGACGGCCACGGCATGGCCACCAGGCAGCTGCGTGGCTGCCTCCTCGACCTTATTCGCGCCGTGGAGCCCTGGGCTTCTTCCCCCTTCGATTTCCCCCTCCTCTGGACTCCTCCCCCTTCGTCCCCGGCAAGATCCCGCGAGGACCCGAGCGCCACCGAGCCCGCCGACGTGCGCAGGCGTGGCCACTGACCACCGCGAGCTCCACTGAGTTGTCTGGGACACGCGCCTCCTTCGTCTTCGTCGCCGTGCGCCTTCAATTGAACCCGTGGAGCTCTGAGGACGACGCCCACAACGAACTCCTCCGCCTCGGCCGAAGAACTCCGGCAAGAAATAGCATCCCCTCCGGCGCTCCTCCGTCGCCCCCGTCCACTCCAGCACGCTCGGGGTGAGCCTCCGCTTCCTCCCAGCTCTTCCACGCTCCTCCCCGAGGCCCGAGTCGCCGTTGCCGTCGAGCCCGAGCACGCCCGCCGCACCCTTGTGCTCGCCGTCGTGCTCCTTCCCGCCTTTGGCCTCCCCTTCCCCTCCAGACGACGCACGCGTGCGAGAGGGCCTGTTTGGCGCCTCTCCTGTGCCAAGAGGTGGCCGGAGAGCCCCTCTCCAGTGGGCGCCGCCGCCTCCCATGGCCACCGGCGGCTAAACGCCGGCCGGCCTGGTTAATTAGGGGGCTAACCCCATGTTCGTTTGACCCAAGGTCACTGACAGGTGGGCCCAGGGCCCCCTCTAATTAACCAGAGGCTAATTAAAACGGGGATTAACCCCTGGGTCACTGACCAAGGGGTCCCACATGTCAGCCCCCCAACCTACGTCAGCATGACGCAGACATGACGCATTAAAACTTAAATCATTTAATTTAATCAGAAAAATTCCCAAAAACTATTAAATCTTTGCATTCAATAACTTTTAAACCATAACTCCAAATCAAAAGTGTAATATATGAAAAATCATCAGAAAAATGCAAGGATTCCAAATATCATATTTTCATAGATGAAAAACATATCTATGATGATGGACCAGTAGCATTTAGCTATTTGGGTTATTTGGAATAATTCAAATTAAATCTTTGCAATGCCAACCTTATCACATGAACATCAGAGGCATATAATACACATGACAACATGGTTTACCATATCCAAACATTAGCAAATGTAACTTTGGCTAATTTGAACAACATTTGGAATTTGAAATTGAATTTCTTATTCAAATCAACTTCAGTTAACATGTGACAAATTGAACCTAGATCACATCAGTACCATGCCATGATTCATTTCTTGAATGTGAATTGCAATGTGATGTTTACATTGTTGTTGTCTCGGTGTTTTCTTCTTCTCGATAGATCCATCGCCGGACGTAGTTCCTGTTTTCTCCGAAGAGTGACACCCGAGTCTCGACAATAAGGCAAGCAAACCCCCTTTGATCATATCTATAAAAACCCAGTTTCCCTCTTGTTCTCTTATGCATGAATAGGTGATCACATGTTACCGTTCTACCGCTAGTTGAACCCATCCTTTGCATGACCTATCATTGCTGCCACACTATTAAGCAAACCTCAACCTAGCAGATAGAAGATTGTTTGTGTTCATCATGTGGTCCTTCATCCATGTTATGCTATGCCATGCTTGAGTTGTATGCAATGAAGATGATCCATCTGGGTGATGTATCGGGATGGTAGTGAACACATGCAATGTAATGGTAATGTGTTGGTGAAGTCACCCTAATATAAGTGAACAATGAGAGGCTGTGTAGGAGTACACAATGGGTTGTCTCATTTACACTGCCCTAGGCCCCGAGTTCTTGTGTTGTGATCCAAGACACAGATTACTACCACATGTTGGGCTCATTGACCCCTCTCGACCTATTAACTCACCCCGACTATGGTCCAGGATTCGCATGGGTTAATTTTTCTTCTATTTGATTTCATAACGTAGCACGGTTTTAGGCAAGCGCAACACCATCCGTCGAGGTGGGCTTGTCGGACCGTCCATACACCGTCTGGGTCCTGAACGGAAACCCCGGCCGGATTCCCGATTGGGGTACATACTCAGATAGGCGATCCCCTGGACTAGAGTTGGAGCCGTGAGGTAAGTGTCGTGGTACTATCCTCGCCGACACCGCTTGAAGGTGACGAGTTCTAGGTGGTAAGTGGTAGCTACGTATGTGAAGAAGTACACCCCTGCAGGGTTAATGAACTATTCAAATAGCCGTGTCCGCGGTTATGGACTACTTGGAGATCTTTACTTGATTATTAGACAACTCAAATGGATACTCTAAAAATCATAAGATAAGTGTGATTGCTTTGGGTTGCTTCCTCGTGGGGAAGTCGAGGAAGGATCCATGGTGGTGTATTGATGTGGTGATCAAGATTAGATGGACTCGTGTGCGCCTCTCATCTCAACTCTATGAAGTCGTAGTACAGGATAGCCAAGTCAAAGCTTTCTGCATTACAACCCCACTTGCCTTTACATTGATACCTGAGCATGAGTAGTATAGTTCTGACGTAAGTCTTGCTGAGTACGACTTTGTACTCACGTTTTCTTATTCTATGTTTTAGAGACGAGACCACTGACCCTGATGGTGGCCTCCCCCTTCAAGCTCGACGTCGACGAAGTAATGTAGTCCCAGACAGCAGCCTGGTCCCTCTGGAGGGTCGTTGTGTTTTCTTAAAGGCTTCTTAAGCCATTTGTTAACCTTGTCTTTACTAAGACATAATTTGCTTACGTTGTTGTATGATGTAATGTTGGGTCACAGTTATGTGATCTCTGCTTGTAACACTACTATATCTGCTCTGTATAGCAGATGCAATAAAGCTATGAGTTTGTAGAGTTCATGTTGTGTTACCTGTTGTTTACACTAGACATGTATGTTGCATGTATGATTATAATGTGCATGTCTTAGTGTGGGATTCGATAGCTTAGTTGAGTTCTTGTCGGCGGTCTTTTATACACCAAGTGGCCCTTAGATGTGCGCAGCTTGGGGCATCGCGATGCGATTGCTCGTGACTCTGTCACATGGCACACTTTGTTGTATGATTGAGCCCGCCCGAGACCCCGACTAAGAGATCGGGCTGGAGTCTTTTTATGTAAGTGATATAATTCAATCGATAATATGGTTGAGGCGACTTGTCTATGAGTATGGGATTTCACGACCCATAATCATTTAGACTTGTGAGCGGGTGATGAGGACCCATCTTAGTTGATCATCCGGCCCGGATGGGATGCCCCTCACGTTCGAGCTTTCCGAGAGTGTCTTGTACTTGGCCTTGTCTGCTTAGACAAGTGGGTATGGCTCTCAGCTCTCCATATGATTGAGTTGTGACTGGAATTACATATTTAAATTCCGGGTCCCGACAGACTTGGTATCAGAGCAGGACTGTCTGTAGGATTATGAAACCCTTGGTCGAAGTCGAGTCTATCATTCTATAGTTATATAGTTACTTTGGGTATAAGGGAACAACGTAAGGCTTCTTTTTCTCCTTACCCTCATCGATCTGAATTCTGAGTCACCCTTATCTTTTCTACGGGATGATAGGACTAGGCTCATCTATGTCTTACTAGAACATCTCGTTGTTTGCTTCCTTGTAGCCGTAGGAATGTTGTGTTCCCTTGTCTAGAGTTGTTGTGCTTCCTATTTTGAGACTTCTTATGTAAGTGTTGTTGAAATGTTGTGAGAATTTTCATTACTCTTGCAATTACAACCGTTATACTGTTCGAGTCATTCCAGGTTTCTTCATAATCTGATGCATTTGCAAAATCCTTCTCCCTATCTCGGATGTCTTTCCAGGAGATTTGTTAGGTGGCATTCCCGACAGTTCCATAGACTTTGTTGTAGGTTTTGTTCTAGAAACCTATAGTGATTCATTTGCAGCTCTTCCTCCCACTTTAGATGTCTTCTAGCCAGAAGAACCACACTAACCATCGTGTTGGGGTACTTTGCTACTCTGGCATATCTGTTGTAGCCCCTAGTAAAACTTGGTCATCCTCTAGGAAGCTATCCATAGATCTAACCCCTTAAACCTAGTCACCTGACAGATGTGTAGAATTTATTGTAGATCTTATCCCAGGAACCACCCCAATTTCCATACGCCCATATAGAATGGCCCCACATGAGTTAGCTGAGCTTAAAATCCAACTTGAAGCTTCGTTGGGAAAAGGCTTCATCCGCCCTAGCTCATCGCCATGGGGTTTCCCCGTTCTGTTCGTAATGAAGAAAGATGGAACAGAAAGGATGTGCGTAGACTATCGCCCGCTAAATCTAGCGACGATAAAGAACAAGTACCCACTTCCCAGGATCAATGATCTTTATGATCAACTTGCTGGATCCTCTGTCTTCCCCAAAATGGATTTGAGATTAGGTTATCATCAAATCAAAATCATAAACGAGGACATTCCCAAGACGACTTTCACTACTCGTTATGGTCTTTATGAGTACACCGTCTTGTCCTTCAGTTTAACCAATGCCCCAGCCACTTTTTCACGCTTAATGAATTCGATCTTCATGGAGTATTTGGACAAGTTCGTTGTGGTTTACCTCGATGATATCCTTATATAGTCGAAGAACGAAGAAGAACATGCTGAGCATCTAAGGCTGATATTGATGAAACTTAGAGAGCATCGCCTTTATGCTAAGTTTTCCAAATGTGAATTCTGGCTTCCAGAAGTGACCTACCTAGGCCACGTGATTTCTGCAAAAGGCATTGGTGTGAATCCCGAGAGAGTTCAGGCCGTCCTTGACTGGACTCCACCTGAATCGGTTAAGCAAGTTAGGAGTTTTCTTGGCTTATCAAGCTATTGTCGCCGCTTCGTTGAGAACTTCTCCAAAGTTGCAAAGCCTCTAACGGAACTCCTCAAGAAAGATAAGAAATTCTAATGGACCCCCAAATGCGAGGAAAGCTTTCAAGAGCTAAAAAGAAGATTGACTTCTGCACCCGTACATGCGCCTCCAGACACCAAAAAGGATTTCGAAATCTATTGTGATGCTTCACGGCAAGGGTTAGGATGCATACTTATGCAAAATCGACATGTGGTAGCATACGCTTCACGCCAGTTGCGTCCACATGAAAAGAACTATCCTACCCATGATCTCGAACTCGCTGCCGTAGTTCATGCCCTGAAGACTTGGCGACATTACCTCCTTGGTAATCGTTGTGAAATCTATACCGATCACCAAAGCCTCAAATACATATTCACCCAGCCAGATCTTAACCTCACGCAAAGACGCTGGATTGAATTGATAAAAGATTATGACTTAAGTATCTCTTACACCCCAGGCAAAGCCAATGTCATGGCTGATGCACTAAGTCGTAAGTCGTATTGTAACAACCTCATGTTACAACAGTATCAACCACTTCTCTATGAGGAATTTCAAAAGCTCAATCTCGAGATTGTTCCTCATGGATTCCTTTCCACCTTGGTAGTGAAACCAACTCTTGAGGATCAAATCAAAGCTATTCAACAACGTGCTTGAGGTATCCGATATATCAAACAGAACATTGCTAGCGGTAAGGCAAAATGTTTTACCCTAGACCATGAGGGTACTGTGTACTTCGAGAATAGGATGGTAGTTCCGAAGAATAGGAATCTAAGGCAGCAGATCCTTAAGGAAGCTCATGACACCCCTCTCTCGATTCATCCTGGTAGTACTAAGATGTATCAAGATCTACGCCGGAGATTTTGGTGGACTAGGATGAAGCGAGAAATCGCTCGATATGTTGCTGAGTGCGATGTTTGTCATCGTCTAAAAGCAGAGCATCAAAGACCTGCTGGTACTCTTCAACCTTTAGCCATTCCTGAGTGGAAATGGGATAAAGTTAGTATGGATTTCATCACTGGCTTTCCAAAATCTCAAAAGGGAAACAATGGCATCTTCGTGGTCATTGACCGTCTCTCAAAAGTTGCTCATTTTCTTCCTATTCGCGAGAGTATAACTGCTAGCCAGTTAGCGGATTTATATGTCTCCCGGATCGTTTCTCTCCATGGTGTTCCTTTGGAAATCAACTCAGACCGTGGAAGTCTTTTCACCTCTCGATTTTGGGAAAGTTTTCAAAATGCTATGGGAACCCATCTCTCCTTTAGCACCGCCTTTCATCCCCAGTCAAGTGGTCAAGTAGAAAGAGTCAATCAAGTTCTCGAAGATATGCTCAGAGCCTGTGTTATCTCATTCGGAAAGAGTTGGGAGAAATCTCTTCCATTCGCTGAGTTTGCTTATAACAACATCTTCTAATCTAGCTTGGGCATGGCACCCTTTGAATTTCTCCATGGACGAAAATGTCGAACACCATTGAACTGGTCAGAAACCGGTGAAAGACAATTCTTTGGACCGGATATGATCCAGGAAGCAGAAGAGAAGGTTCGCATTGTTCGTGAGCAATTGAAAACAGCCCAGTCTCTTCAGAAAAGCTACTATGATCGTCATCATAGGCCAGAAAGCTATGAGTTGAACAAGAAGGCTTACCTCTGGGTTACTCCTCTGAAGGGAACCCATCGCTTAGGTATCAAAGGCAAATTGGCCTCACGTTACTTCGGTCCCTTTCGCAATCTAGCTAAACGCGGAGAAGTTGACTACCAACTTGAATTACCCCCGCATCTTTCTCAGGTTCACGATGTCTTCCATGTATCTCAACTCAGGCGTTGCTTCAAGGACCCCATCCGCGAAGTAGACCACAAAAAGCTTGATCTCCAAGAAAACCTGCCATATCGAGAGTATCCCGTCTGTATCCTCGATGAAGCTGAGCGTACCACCTGACGTCAGAAGATCAATTTCCTCAATGTGTAGTGGTCCAACCATTCTGAGAAGGAAGCCACCTGGGAACGAGAAGATCGTCTCCGAGTCGAGTACCCCACCCTCTTCCCGACCACTTCTGAATCTCGGGACGAGATTCTTTTGAGTGGGGGCGAGTTGTCACAACCCTAGTTTTGGTATGTGCTTTTATTACTAGAAATAATTCCATCATGTTTAAATTCTATGGTTTAAGAATTAGGGATTTGGAAAAACCTCAAAATGAAATTAAATAAAAAGGCCAGATAAAAAGTTTTTCCAAAATTCCTCCAAACAATTTTGAAAAGTCCTATAAATGAGTGTGATCATTTTAAAAATGATTTGGAGTCAAACCCATGCTCATGGATTTTTCAAATATTCGAACAGAGGCTTGGAAATTAAATTTAAATGCTATTTGAATTGAAATTCAAATGTTTTGAATTTCAAAAATCTTCTAAACTTGGGAGTGGCTAGTACTATGTCACCTATGTCCAAGATAAATATTTGGGGATTTTATAAAAATGTTTGGGTATTTTTACCCAAAACAAAACAAAGAAACAGAAAAAAATAAAAGAAAAGGGAAAGGAACTCACCTCACTTACATCTGGCCCATCTAGCCCAGCCAGCTAGCCAAAGCCGGCCCAGCCCGCCAGGGGCACCCTTGTCTTCTTCCCTGGCCAGGCAGGCAGGCACCTCGCCAGCGGCCACGACATGGCCGCCAGGAAGCTGCCTGGCTGCCTCCTCGACCTTATCCGCGCCGTGGAGCCCTGGGCTTCTTCCCCCTTCCATTTTCCCTCCTCTGGACTCCTCCCCCTTCGTCCCCGGCAAGATCCGGCGAGGACCCGAGCGCCACCGAGCCCGCCGACATGCGCAGGCGTGGCCACTGACCCCCGCGAGATCCGCTGAGTTGTCCAGGACGCACGCCTCCTTCGTCTTCGTCGTCGTGCGCCTTCCATTGAAGTCGCGGAGCTCTGAGGACGACGCCCGCAACGAACTCCTCCGTCGCGGCCGAAGAACTCCGGAGAGAAATAGCCTCCCCTCCAGCGCTCCTCCGTCTCCCCCGTCCACTCCAGCATGCTCGGGGTGAGCCTTCGCTTCCTCCCAGCTCTTCCACGCTCCTCCCCGAGGCCCCAGTCACCGTTGCCGTCGAGCCCGAGCACGGCCGCCGCGCCCTTGTGCTCGCCGTCGTGCTCCCGGGCCGCCTTTGGCTTCCCCTTCCCCTCCGGTCGACGCACGCGTGCGAGAGGGCCTGTTTGGCGCCTCTCCCGTGCCAAGAGGTGGCCGGAGAGATCCTCTCCAGTGGGCACCGCCGCCTCCCGTGGCCACTGGCGGCTAAACGTCGGCCGACCTGGTTAATTAGGGGGCTAACCCCCTGTTCATTTGACCCAAGGTCAGTGACAGGTGGGCCCAGGGCCCCCCTCTTATTAACGAGAGGCTAATTAAAACGGGGATTAACCCCTGGGTCACTGACCAAGGGGTCCGACATGTCAGCCCCCCCCCCTGCGCAGCATGACGCAGGCATGACGCATTAAAACTTAAATCATTTAATTTAATCATAAAAATTCTAGAAAACTATTAAATCTTTGAAATTCAATAACTTTTAAACCATAACTCCAAATAAAAAGTGCAATATATGAAAAATCATCAGAAAAATGCAAGGATTCCAAATATCATATTTTCATAGATGAAAAACATATCTATGATGATGGGATGCCCCACACGTTGGAGCTTTCCGAGAGTGTCTTGTACTTGGCCTTGTTTGCTTAGACAAATGGGTATGGCTCTTGGCTCTCCATATGATTGAGTTGTGACTGCAATTACATATGCAAATTCCGTGTCCCGACAAAGAGTTTTCCAATAATTCCGGCGAGAAAGTTCTCCTTCAAATTTCAAATGGGACCAAGAATTGCGGCTACCACTTAAGGATATATCCAATGACCCAATCAATAACGTTTCCATTCGAATTTGAATATGATCATAAACATTATTCACTAATTGGGCAAAGTGATAACAGAAGTTTGAACACCCATATGTTGATTTGAGTTGGAATGCGCTATTTGATCCATAGAGAAGAAATCCGGGTTGTCCCTTAAACATCTAGGTTGAAATTCTGTAGACACAGAAGTAGATGATATATCAAACTTATCCAAAATAGAGGTATGGCTCTTGTCATGGATAGCAGAATCTCGAAGAAAGTCCAAATTTTCCCTGACGATCAAAGGTTTGCGAGAAGACATTTCCTGAGAGAAACATCAGAATGCCAAGAATGATCCAGACGGCCATAATTAACTGTATTCTTGTAAATATTAAAGTGACAAACAAAATCCGGCCAAAAGCCTAAGCTTGGGGGAGTACGTGCCCTTCTTTCCTTTTCCATTATATTATCCGTTTTGTTTCGTTTACTTTGATCTTTTCGAAGTTTTTGAATGTTCTTCTTTGTTCTTTTAATTTGCAAAAACAACAAAAAGATTTCTCCTTTTTCTTGCTTTCGTTAAACCTTTGAAAAAACCCAAAAATATTTCCTTTCTCTCTTTAGTTTTCTTTGTTTCCAGAGTTCAGCTCGAGTCCGTGATGGCATTTGATTATATTTCCCACGTTTGATCATGCAAGTGAGAAGGCAGTAATGACGAACAGCGACGGAAGGGATGCAACAAGGAAAGCCGGTATTAACTCTTTTTGTTTCTACTTTGTACATATTAATGTACTTATGAACTAGAGACCAGCTTGTAGCGACATAGTGCTATGTTTACAATGCTTTCACAGTGGTTCGTGCTTTCTTTGTGGCTGATCTCAAATAGCTAGAGTGCATAATGTGTTGTGGAAATTATTTACATGCATTGCATTGTTCATGGTTTGGCATATTGAAGTGGTATTTCCCTTCGGAGAATTCTTGGATTGACTTGGCACATGTTCGCACATGTTTATGACTAAAAAGTCTATCATGCCTTGATGATATTTTTGTTTCAGAATAGTTATATCACATTCATGCCCGATTCAATGTTGCTTTGTCGCTCTGCATGATTATGACCGTTATTGCTCTCTAGTTGGTCGCTTCCCAGTCTTTTGCTAGCCTTCAATCGCACTAAGAGGAATTCTTCTTGTGCATCCAAACTCTTTTTCAAACCAATTATTCCACTTGAGTCCACCATACCTTCCTATATATGGTATTTACCTGCCATCCCTAAATCAGACTTTCTTGTACCATCTCGAAATTTATTCAGAAGTTTCCTTTTTGTAACCGTACAAGCTCATGGTGCGGTGAGGAAAACATCAGTATCTTCCATGCCAAAAATGTTTTACTCCTTGACAAAGTTTTAACTAGTCAAATTTATGAGGCAGAGGCCGGTTTGGAGAATGCCCAGTTCTCGTTTGTTTCACATTTTATAAAAAATTACACTTCCCCCATAGTTGGTGATGGAATGAAATGGGCCAAATGCTGCTAATGATAGATGGAACGAGAAACTTTCCTTCCATACTTGAGGCAAAATAAAATGGCACCATAGACCGTCAAAGGATAGATGGGTAAGGGAACAAAAGTGTAAACAAAAAAAAGCATGTGAACCACCATTAATGTGGTTGGTATGGGAGATATTGAGAGACCTTGTAACGTCTATCATTGACTGGAAAGTTGCACTTCCCAAAAGAATTTTATCTCTATTTTCAAAACTAAGAGCTCTGGTACATGTTTAGTCTTTGCTTCCAACCACGGGTTTTTAACCTTGCCATCAAAAGCCACGATTCGAGAGTCGCCCCTTCTTTCTTCAAAGCACCAACTGTTGAGCGCATAATTGTCATTCTTAGTGTAACATGCATTGTCCCAAAGTACCACATTGTCTTCTGCATGATTGTGATATTGCTTGTTCTGAAATTCTTAGTTCTAGTCTCCTTTAAAACTCCGGAGGAGTTTCAGCATTTATGTTTTGCTTCATTCATGGAGGCTAGCGAGATACCACTGTAGTATGTTAAAGCTATGTGCATTGTGATATTGTCTTGATTTTCGGCAGCTCATTATTTACTTTGGGTTGTTTGTGATTGATCACTTGAAAGAAGGATTGCTTCGTGCATTTTCTTTGTAGCATTGTTTCAATACTTGCTAACCTCTTTTCGTAGTACATGCTTATATACATCTAATGAAGCAAAAGAGTTTTCAAAGTTTTCTTTGTCGCGTTCAGTTCGTTGAACTAAATTGCTTGAGGACAAGCAATATGCTAATCTTGGGGGAGTTGATACGTCTCAAACGTATCTACTTTTCCAAACACTTTTGCTATTGTTTTGGCCTCATTGTTGCATGATTTGAACTAAACTAACACGGACTTACGCTGTTTTCAACAGAGCTGCTTGTATGGTTTTCTTATGTGCAGGAATATGGATTTTTAGGTGTCTCGGAAAATTCCAGGAAAAATCACAGAAAATCCACGCACCCAGAGGGACCCTTTGCCAGAAGTGGGGCCGGAGGGCAGCCAGGGGTGCCCCAGGCGCCTTGCTGGCGTGGCCCCACCCCTGGCCGTGCCGGGAGGCCACCTGGGTGGGCCCTCCCCCTCTGGTTCCCTACTAGGAACCCTATTTATTCTCGTCACGAGGAAACCCCATAATAGAAGCCGTTTTCCCAGTTTCTGCCGCGGCGCCGCCGCCACCCTCTGTTCTTCTCCGGGAGGGCTAATCTGGAGGGTGTTTTGGCCTCGGGTGAGGGGAGATCAACACCATCGTCATCACCATCGCCATTCCATCATCCCTCCACGACTTCTCCTTTCATGTGTGCGTATTCCCTGTTGTAGGTAAAGGGGATGGTAGGGATTGGATGAGTTAGATCATGTAATAGTTCGTCAGATTGTTGGGGGCATGTTGCCTATAATCTACTTTGGTGTTTATCATCTTTGCTACATCTTGTTGCCCTTAATCCTTGTCACTTTGGGCCCGAGTGCCATGTTTTCAGATCTGAACCACTTTTGTTTTCATGAGTTTATTTGTGTTCTTGATCCTATCTATGAGTTGTATGCACCTATTATGGCCCGGAACAGGCGATCCCAAAGGTGACAGCTTGGGACACCAAAGGGGATGGATTATAATTTGAGGATTTCATGTATCCATTCAGTGTTAATTCTTTGTTTTGATGGATTATGAGTAAGGATGGCAATGGGTAGGGTATGGGCAGGGTTGAGCAATACCATACCCATACCCATATAGTTCATGGGTACATAATTCTACCCATACCCTTACCCGTGGGTATGAAACTGTACCTACACCCATACCCGATGGATACCTGTACCCATTGGGTAGATCAAATAGTAATTTTTTTTTCATATTTTTACATTCATTAGTAGGACATTGGCAAAAAAATCTTAACTCAATAGTTGGTAGATAAATACATGAAAATTATCTATATAGGCTATAGTTATCCACTTATTAGACGAAATACTATATGGTATAGATATGCATTCAATTGGTCAAAATAGTACATCGATATACATGAGCAGGGTATGGGTATACACATGGATACAAAGCTATACCCGTGCCCTACCCATGACTTAATGGGTAAGGTATAGGTACTAGCCATGGGTATAAAAATGTGCCCATACCCTACCCATGCGTGTAGGATACCGGTGGGTACCCATGCCCATGCATAAAATGCCATCCTTAATTATGAGATTATGTTCAGATTGTGATGAGTCATATATATTTTTTTCTCCTTTTATATTTTGTTCTTGAGTAATTCTTGCATGCTCTCTGTTTCTTTTTATTGCTTTGTCCAAGTAGTAGATAGTAACTCCAAGAGGGAGCGTGCTTGAATGTGGGTTCATGCCTCCCGATGTCTAGCTTGAGTGACAAAAACTTGATACTAGGGGATGTGTTGTTGCCACCAGGGAGAAAACAACGGTGCTTGTAACCGCGGTTGCAAGGATTGTTTACATTACGCAAAGTTCATTAATTCAGTTGTATGTTGCTTTGTGTTTACACTTTTGGTGGGGCTCGCAACTTTATACCAACGAGATTTTCTGGATAGATATCTCAAGGTGGATGATTAGTGAGTAGATGCTGATCGATAAATGGTCTACTGATAAGTCCCAAACGTATTTATAATTTCTGCTTGCTCCATGCATATTTTGGGTGTTATTGCTATGTGTATGTTACATTTTCATATCTTTTTATAACATAAATAACCTAGTAATGGTTGCAAGAGTGCACAAGTTCTTGTTTTTTTATTTTATGTGTAGGGGTTAATTGGATAAAGGAAAAATCATAAAAAGAAGCCTTGTAGGAGTTGGACTCTAACTCTCCCGAAATCTGTCCCCACCAGACAGGTTTTAAAGATTGCGTCGGAAAATCCAGAAGACGACGTCAAAGAGAAAAAATTAAAACTACAAAGTTGTAGACAATTTTTTAATGATGGGTTTGGAAAAAGAATTCGTCTCAATTGGAGTTCGGATACTCCCTTTGGCCCCGAAATACTGAAGACGTAATCTTGATGACGGGTATACGAGAGTCCATATAAAGAGAGCAAACCTATGTCAAAGGGCACCACGAAATTTCCTCCCCCTTGGCAGCCGTCTTCAGGGGGAGATCCATCTAAGCACCAGCACCATCTCCAAGGAAGAAGAAGGGGGTCAAGGGTGTAACACCCCGGGTGTCACGCTACAGTAATCACCTTTTGATTAATGCCAAGTCATCATTATTGAGACCTAAGGAAAAATATTAAGGAAATAAATCCTACTCCAAGTCCAAACTAAAAAAATGCAAACAAAAGTGGTAAATAAAAGTTGCATAAAAATTGTGCAAAAAATTCTTTAAATTGCAAATAATCCATAAGCAAGTATAAAATTGAGGTGAGCATTTAATAAAATATTTCAGTAGCATAAGTAAATGAAAACAGTAGTAAAACAACCCCATTTAATATTTAGGGAATTAAAGAAAAAATCACATGAATTTATTTGGAGCCAAAACATTTTGTAGCAGTGCGTTAAGGTATGACATGAATATTGAAGCTAGTACCACATATTTGCAAAATCATTTGCTAGCTGAATAAAAATGCAATGATGAAAATAAAGAAAAATAGGAAATGAGTATCTATCGCCCTGGGAAATTTCCCTCGCGGCCCAAGCCACCTTCCACCCCCTCCTTCATCCCTGTTCCTCATGTCACCTGCGTGGCGCCATGGACACGCACGCAGCCCGCCTTGCACGTGCTCGGTAGCGGCTTGCCGCCGAGGCCTCCGTGGAGGATAAATACATCGCCCATCCCTGGCTCTCCTTTTTCCCCATCCTCCCCTCGCACTCCTCTCTCTCTCGATCTGAATCCCGACCCAATTCTTCCTGCTGGACGTCGCGGCCGCCACCGAGTCCGGCGAGCCCCGGCCGCCCGTGCTGCCCCTCCAACCTCGGCCACCCCTGGGGCCGCGCTCGTCTCCCCGCGCACGGCGTTCGGAGCTCGCCGCTGAGCTCGACAACCCGCCCCACCCCGGCTGTCGCCGGCCTCCCAGCACCTCTACAACCTCTCCGTGAGCCCCCCATTAGAATCCCCCCTCTCCCTCGCTAATTTAGTCATCGTCGTACTATGCTCCGCCATGGCCGCCATGGCCGTAGCTCGAGCCGCAGCGTTGCTACATGCGCACGACTGTGAGCTGGCCGCCCCTGGCACCCCTGTCCGCGTGCCCCACGCCCTGGCTGCGCGCCCACACCCAGTCCTGCTCCTTGCCGCGCCTTCACGAGCGCCTTCCCGCACATGTCCTTGTGCGCCCCCCGCTTTCCCTGAACCTGTTGCTCGTGTGTGCTGCTGAACCTCCTGTTGCTACTGAACTCAACCTGAAGAAAATTTGTTAAGTGTAAAAATGTTACTTCTAGATGCTAACTTTGGATATCAACAATAATAGCAAACGAAATGTCTTATAGCTAAGAATTATATGGGCATGTAATGGACATAACCAACGTTTGTTTTGTTCCATTTGACCGTCTCCAGATAAGGCACAGATTAAATCCAATAAAAATTGCAAAATGCAGATTTCTATTAAACAATAAATAGGAGTTGCCCCGATAGCCACTTTAGCGCAGTGGATGAACATGGTACAGACATCCGTCATGCCATATGAGGGCATGGCATGATTCTATACATGTTGTAGCGCAAAACATGTATTGTATGCATCTCCGTCTGAGCTGCAGATCAATAGCAGTCATCGGGAAAACTTTGCACATTTTAACAATCGCTGGAATTAACGTCGGGCATCACTTTTCCGACAAAGTTTTACGTAAGCAGATGAACCCTAACCAAAATATCATCCGTACCGGATTCGAGATCGCGGACAGCTAATGAAAGTTGATGTTGGGCATAGATGCATCGGATAGGCGGAACCCTAAACCGTAGGGCCCCGAAGATAATTTTCACCGGTAATCCTAGACTTAGTGAAATATAGGGAATTCCAAAACTAGGCAATGACAAGTGGGACCCACTTTCTATTAAATAAATTAAACGATTTATTTAAATGCCAAAGTATGACAGGTGGGCCCCCTATGTCAGGGTTGACCCAGACAATAACACTATTCCGGATAATTTTGATATTTAATAGTAAAAGTAATTCTAGAAGTGTTTAATAGTGAAGAAAACTTTGAAAATCAATATCTTTTAAACCGTAATTCAGATGGAAAAACTTTATACATCAAAATTGATTAGAAAAATTCCACGGAAAAGAATGCATCACCCGCATAGCCACCACACACCTCTAACATACCGAACGTGGAACGTTTCTCCTCCGGTTCATCTGTTTGTCAGACGACCGGAGACGGTAAAACTTTCCGGATGAAAATGTTCTGAATATGAAAGTTGTTCAGAATGGATCAACGAGCACGGATACACTATCCACGTGTTTGTCAGATGTCTCTAACACTGCAGACATGGAACCTTCCCCTCTGGATCATCTGTCCGGTAATCGCCCGGAGCCGGGTAAACATCCGGTTAAATTTCCGTTTCGCCTGCAACGTGTAGCACTGCGTTAGAACACCGCCAACACCGCGTTTGCTATATCTTGTATTTGTATTGCTATTATTTTCGTCTATTTATTGTTTCTTCCCCCTTCTTCTCCGGTAGACCCCGCGACTGCCGCCGACGACACCGTTGCCGAGTACGAATACTTCGTCGACGATCGTACCCCTACCGTCGAGCTTCCAGGCAATCAGAGCCATTTTTCTTACCTAGATATCACTTATCTTTCCCGTACATTTCTTGCACTAGGCATTGTTGCTGCGGCTACGTTACAATCCTATTCAATTGCATAGCCTGTTTTTGTCGCCCCTTGATGTACTTTCCTTTATCCTATGCTGCCTATAAATTATATATATTATATTCAGCAGTTAGCCCTGCGCCATGTTAGTCAACTAGGGTTAGATAGCGGGCCGTGATCGCTCTGGGGAGTGAACGCGAATATAAATTTTTCACCCTAGTACGGTACAGAGCAAACGCCCAAGGGAACCTACAACGGCGAGACTCTCCGAGTCGCTTCAATTTTGACTTACGAGTGGATGGACTCATATTTCACTCTCGTCGTCAGCTCGGTAGCATAGCCGTTGGGGATCGGCGCAGAAAACAAAAATTTTCCTACCTACGAGTACCGGAAGGAATCGGTGCTCATACGTTTAAGACCGAAAGTGGGAAACGTTCCTTGACCGTGGTTGGCGTAGACTCTGATCCTACGATCTCCCTGTCGTGTTGAAGAACCTCCGACGATGAAGTAGCACCACACATGTAGTGGCTCGCGGGATTGCACACGTATGCTGCAACCGACGACCCTCCGGGCTCCGAACCAGAAGAGCAGTGGAAAGAAGATTGATCCGGATCTCGATTCCGCCAGCGCGACGGCATCCGGATGATGATGAAACCCCCAACCAGGTGCATACTCCAAACCAGGGGAGTCCGCTCTAGGTCGGAGAAAGAGAGAGAGAAACTCAATGTTGTGTTGAACAAGACACCCCACCCCTCCTTATATAGGCCAAGGAGGGGCTCCACCCCCTCCCCTTCCCCCATGTGGGACTAAACCCCCAAGGGGGGGAGTGGTGCGGCTAGGAGGGGGGATGGGCCCCTCCCTTGGCGCTAAGCCCAAGGGGGAGGCTCCCCCTTCCCCTCATGGGCCTTTTAAGGCCCCAATACCTTTTCACCTTTTTAATTAATTATTTAAATCATTTTTAATATTTAATTCTGTCAATTAAATAATAAAACATATTTAAACATTAGTATATATTATTTTGAACTTTCAAAATATCCGGAACAGCTTCCGGCACCTCCCGGTACATTTCCGGTGTTTTCTCTCTTTCCACCGATGATCCCGAATCAATCCTTAATGCATCGATTGCCCTTAAGTGTGACACCCTACGGTCCGGGAAACGGTAGATATGATCGAGACACTCTCTGACCAATGACCATCATGTGGGATCTGGTTACAATCCTTGATGTGCCCCTACGCTTCTATCGAATAAACTTCATCGCTGTTGAACCGTTAACAATATGACTTGATCCCTTTGTGCTTCGGTACTATGTTTGTCCGAGGTATGATCGTCGGTATCCAATACCTAGTTCTTCCTCGTCTCCGACATAACATGTTTACTCGTCTGTGAATATTACATATCTTGTGACCTAGTCACTTGCTTGCAAGCTATTGGTGCAACACCATCGAGTGGGCCCTGAGTACCTATCTGTCACTCGGATTGACTAATCCCGCTCTGATCTATTTCATACTCCTCAACATATCTACTTCGGAATACCCAAGATACACCTTTTCAGTTACATTGTTTCAGTGTAACGGTTAATGCACTCAAAGCATCCTAATAGATTGCAATTATGTATGATCATCACGGTCTAAGGATTCATTCACTATGTTATTAAGTCATCGCAATGTTGAACTTATGTGACTTGATCACACTGCAATGCTTAAGGTGGGTGTGTGTCCATCACATCATTCTCCTAATGATATGACCTCATTGTCAATAGACTATTATGTTCTCATGATTACGAAACCTTGATCATCAATTGCCCAATGAGCTAGTATGCCTGAGTTTAACTAGGGACCAGGTTGTTATATATCACACATGTATTAATGTTTCCGCTTAATACAGTTCTAGCACAATATATAACGTATTATGAACAAACAGATATGTGACAAATATCTTTATTCATTTGCCTCTAGGGAAAATATCCAACAGTCTCCCACTTGCACTAGAGTACAAATTACACTAGTTTACATCAGGTATGTATCTAACACCAATAGTCTCTCTGTGTTGTTCAAACTTGGCTGGCGGAAGAGGTTTAGTCATTGGGTCTGACGGATTCAGATCCGTATGTATTTTGAAAATCCTAGTATGACCATCCTTGACGTAGACCCGCGTCACATGGAAACGCCGGAGAATATGCTTGGTTGTAGAGTGTCATCGGCTCCCTTGCGTTAGCAATGGCACCCGTATTGTCGCAATAAATGCTAACAGGCTCAGTGCAACTAGGGAATACGCCAAGCTCGATGACGAACTTCTTCAGCCAATGCGCTTCGTTTGACGCTTCGCAAGCGGCAATATACTCCGACTCCATCGTAGATTGGGCGACGACTGACTGTTTGCCGCTCCTCCAGCTAATCGTACCACCATTCAACATAAACACGTTTCCCGTCTGGGATTTTGAGTCATTGGGATCAGTACCAAGACTGGCATCGACGTAACCTGTTACGGCGAGCTCTTCTTCACACCCCCCATAGAAAAGAACCAGATCCTTAGTTCTTCGTAAGTACTTAAGGACGTTCTTCACTGCAATCCAATGATCCATTCCAGGATTACTTTGGAAATGATTAGTCAGACTAACCGCCAGGGCCACATCTGGTCGAGTACACAGCATAGCATACATGATAGAACCTATGGCTGAGGCATAGGGCTTTGAGGACATTTCCTCCCTTTCTTTTGCTGTTGTTGTGCATTGAATTTACTTCCTTTCATAACGGGCAAGAGGCCTCTCTTGGCGTTATCCATATTGAACCTCTTCAATATCTTTTCAAGGTAATTTCTCTAACTCAGTGCTAATAGGCGTCTTGATCTATCTCTATAGATTTTAATGTCTAATATGTATGCAGCTTCACCTAGGTCCTTCATGGAAAATTGTCCAAATATTCCTTTACCCCCTCTAGAAATTTCACATCATTCCCTATCAATAATATGTCATCCACATATAGTACTAGGAATGCCACAGAGCTCCCACTCGCTTTCTTATAAACACAAAATTCTTCTTCATTTTGGACAAATACCAAAACTTTGATCACCTCATCAAAACGAAGATTCCAGATCCGAGATGCTTGCTTCAACCCATAAATGGACCGTTGAAGTTTGCATACCTTACCACGTCCTTAGGATCAATAAAACCTTCCGGTTGTACCATATACATCTCTTCCTCAATGTTTCCATTTGGGAACGCGGTTTTCACATCCATCTGCCATATTTCATAATCGTAATAGGCAGCAATTGCGAGCAATATCCGGATATACTTTAGAATCTCTACGAGAGAGAAAGTCTCTTCGTAATCAACTCCTTGAATTTGTTGGAAACCTTTTGCGACAAGTCGAGCTTTATAGACATATACGTTTCCGTCTGCGTCAGTCTTTTTCTTGAATATCCACTTATTCTCGACGGCCTTTCGGTCCTCGGGAATATCCACCAAAGTCCAAACTTTGTTGGCATACATGGAGTCTATCTCGGATTTCATGGCTTCCATCAATTTCTCGGATTCGGGTCCCTCCATTGCTTCTTTGTAGTTCACAGGTTCGTCAGGTTCATTTAACATGACTGCATTGACAAGTTGCCCATAAAACTGAGTTTTTACTCGGGCTCTTGATGACCTGCGGGGTACAATAGGATCCTCTTCATCTTGATCATGATCATCATGTATGTCACGATCGTTATGAATATCATGATGACCGTTCTCTTCAGCTCCCACTACGGAAGATGGTTCCGGAACAACTTCCATTGCCATTTCTTCCACTTGGAGTGATTGGTCAATAATCTCGTTGAGGTCTATTTTCCTCCCACTCAATTCTTTCGAAAGAAACTCTTTCTCAAGAAAGCATCCAGTCTTGGCGACAAACGTTTTTCCCTCAGACTGGTTGTAGAAGGTGTATCCAACGGTTTCCCTTGGATATCCCACAAAGATGCACTTATCCGCTTTTGATTTGAGTTTGTCAGGCTGAAGGTTCCTAACATAAGCCTCACAACCCCAAATCTTCAAGTGAGACAACTTTGGTTTCTTGCCATGCCATTCCTCAAATGGTGTTGTCTTTACGGATTTGGACGGTGCCCTATTAAGAATGTAAGCGGTAGTTTCTAATGCATACCCCCAGAATGACACAGGTAAGTCGGTATGAGACATCATCGATCGTACGCTATCCAATAGAGTTCAATTACGTCGCTCAGAAACAACGTTACGCTGAGGTGTTCCTGCCGGCGTAAGTTGTGGTATGATGCCACAAGTCTTAAGATGATCGCCAAACTCGTGACTTAAATACTCGCCTCCTCGATCGGATCGAAGGTGCTTGATTTTCTTCCTGAGTTGATTATCGACCTCACTCTGAAATTCCTTGAACCTTTCAAAGGTTTCAGACTTATGTTTCATTAAGTAGATATACCTATATCTGCTTAATTCATCTGTGAAGGTCACAAAGTAACGAAGACCATTGCGTGTGGGGACGTTCATAGGTCCACATACATCTGAATGTATGATCCCTAACAAGTCTTTCGCATGCTCCATTGTTCCATTGAATGGAGTCCTTGTCGTCTTGCCCATAAGGCATGGTTCACATGTGTCAAGGGATCCAAAATCCAATGACTCCAGAAGTTCATCATCATGAAGCTTCTTCATGCGTTTTTCACCAATATGACCAAGTCGACAATGCCACATCGTCATGTGTTCTTCGCCACTAGGTTTTAATCTTTTGGCCTCTACATTATCAATATGAAGTATATCACAATCGAGATTAAGAATGAATAAGCCATTTTTCTCCGGTGCGTGAACATAAAAAATATCATCCTTATAAATCGCACAACCAATTGTATCTGACTTAAAAGAATAGTGGTCTCGCTTCAAGCAAGAACCACTAACGATGTTCACACTCAATTCGGGTACATAGTAGCACTTATTCAAAATCAAAACTAATCCCGAAGGGAAACTAAGATGCTTCGTGCCGACCACCACCACTTTAATCCAGCAACCGTTTCCCACGCGCATCGTCACTTCATCTTTCATCAAGGGTCGCCTATTCCGTAGCCCCTGAGAGGAGTTAGAAATATGAGCAACAGATCCTGTATCAAATATCCAGGATTTGTTCCGAACGCTTGTTAAGAAAAGATCAATAACGTGTATAGCAAATATACCTTTCTCTCTTTTGACAATCTTGCCAGCCTTCTTATCCTCTAGTTACTTGGGGCAGTTGCGTTTCCAGTGACCATCACCCTTGCAGTAGAAGCACTCAACGCCGGGCTTGGGTCCAGGTTTGGGTGCCTTACGAGGAGTCACAACTGGCTTGTCACCCTTCTTCGGGCTTCCCTTCTTTCCCTTCTCCTTCTTGCCAGACTTCTTGAATTCAACGGTCTTGTTGACCATGAATACAACATGCTCCTTCTTGATCTCAACCTCAGCAGTTTTCAGCATGGCGAACAACTCAGAAGGGGTCTTAGTCATCCCCTTCATGTTGTAGTTCAACACAAAGCCTTTGTAGCTAGGGGGCAGCGACTGCAACACTCTATGAACAGCAAGTTCATCTGGAATCTGACATTCCAGAGCATTCAAGCGTTGAACGTAGACAAACATCTTGACCACGTGCTCACTAACACTGCTATGCTCATCCATCTTTGCTGAGAAGAAAGCTTCAGAAGCCTCATAACGTTCATCCCTGGCTTGGGGTGCAAAGGCGGCCTTGAGGTCGGTGATTATCTCATATGCACCCATCCTCTCAAAGTGTTTCTGCATCTCAGCCTCCATGGAGTAAAGCATTCCACTCTGGACAAGGTTGTAATCATCCGTCTTGGAGAGGTAGACATTCTTCTAATCCTGACTAGCGTCTGCTGGTGGTTCGTCACCTAACGCGGCCTCTAGTACGTATGCCATCTTGAGGGGAACGAGGAGAATCCTCAGAGTACGGAACCAGTTGGTGAAGTTTGACCCATCGGTTTTCAGTTTGTGTTTGTGTAGGAATGACCCTAAGTTGAATGAGGGGCGAGGTGCAGCCATCTACAATGGTTATTTGGAAAACACATATTTAGACTTTGTTCATAATTGGAGTTCAATTTTAATTAATTCTAAAACTCCCACTTAGTTAAACATCTCTCCAAATTTACTAAGTGATTAACATAATCCTAGTTTGAATGATCGTCCTCGAATATCACACGGCCGACGACACATCTCCCTAGGTAGGCCATCATGCCAATCATATCCGTTATGTGATTCATGCTTAACCTTTCGGTCATCCGTATCCCAAGCTCATATCTACATATGTCAAGCCTGCCAGTCGAACCTTAGTGTATGGCTGTTCAGCAAGGCCATAGCTGCATATGCTAGGCTTGCCAAACCCAACCTCATGTGATCGCTAATGTATGTATGACACCCGATCGTCACGGCCTGCCTATCATAAAGAGATCCTTCTAGGCGGTGCTCACTAAGGAGAATACAATCATGGTATTGAGAGAGATTATCCTATCATGCTACCGTCGCATATCTAGCATATTAGCAAGATAGGAAGTAAAACTGTAAATCAACAAGCTATGATCCCCCCTTACATGCAAATTAAAGTTAAAACGCCTTCTACTTTATCTTTTGCAAGTTTTACGTGGCTGCTAAGGGGTTTCGAGAGAGAACCTCTTTCTATCCTGCGAAAAACAAGCCACAACACCAATCCTGCAATCGTCTCTATTACACCCCTATCGGGGCCGTCCATTGCAAACGTCTTCGTGTCGCTAATGTTAGAGAGACAGACACCCCCCAGCAACTTATATGGTACAAGCCATATGTCAAGCGTGGAACCAGTCTCGCGTAAACGCGTAATGTCGGTCGGGGCCGCTTCATCAGGACATTGCCGCAACGCTAAACGAGTACACTTGGGAGGGTAACAATTGGACAATTGATGCCCACATCCTAGATGTGTTCTACCCATACAATACATCTACGCATAGCCTTGCTCATGATACCACTGTTGGGGATCGGCGCAGAAGACAAATTTTTTCCTACCTACGAGTCCCGAACCAAAGATCTATGCTATGCTGATGTATGTTACGGAAGGAATCGGTGTTCATACCTTTGAAGACCGAAAGAGGGAAACGTTCGTCGAACATGGTTGGCGTAGACTCTGATCCTACGACCTCCCTGTCGTGTTGAAGAACCTCTGACGATGAAGTAGCACCACACGTGTAGTGCCTCGCGGTATTACACACGTACGATGCAACGACGTCCCTCCGGGCTCCGAACTAGAAGAGCAGCGGAAAGAAGATTGATCCAGATCCTGATTCCGGCAGCGCGACGACGTCCGGATGATGGTGAAACCCCCAACCAGGTGCAAACTCCAAACCAGGGGAGTCCGCTCTAGGTCGGAGAAAGAGAGAGAGAGAAACTCAATGTTGTGTTCAAAAAGACACCCCCACCCCTCCTTATATAGGCCAAGGAGGGGCTCCACCCCTTCCCCTTCCCCCATGTGGGACTAAACCCCCAAGGGGGGGAGTGGTGCGTCTAGGAGGGGGGATGGGGCCCTCCCTGGGCGCCAAGCCCAAGGGGGGAGGCTCCCCCTTCCCTTCATGGGCCTTTTAAGGCCCAAATACCTTTTCACCTTTTTAATTAATTATTTAAATCATTTTTAATATTTAATTCTGTCAATTAAATAATAAAACATATTTAATCATTAATATATATTATTTTGAACCTTTCAAAATATTCGGAACAGCTTCCAGCACCTCCCGGTACATTTCTGGTGTTTTCTCTCTTTTCACCGATGATGCCGAATCAATCCTTAATGCATCGATTGCCCTTAAGTGTGACACCCTACGGTCCGGGAAACAGTAGACATGATCGAGACACTTTCTGAACAATGACCATCATGTGGGATCTGGTTACAATCCTTGATGTGCCCCTACGCTTCCATCGAATAAACTTCATTGTTGTTGAACCGTTAACAATATGACATGATCCCTTTGTGCTTTGGTACTATATTTGTCCGAGGTATGATCGTAGGTATCCAATATCTAGTTCTTCCTCGTCTCCGACATAACATGTTTACTCGTCTATGAATATTACATCTCTTGTCACCTAGTCACTTGCTTGCAAGCTATTGATGCAGCACCGCTGAGTGGGCCCAGAGTACCTATCCGTCAGTCGGATTGACAAATCCCGCTCTGATCTATTTCATACTCCTCAACATATCTACTTCGGAATACCCAAGATACACCTTTTCAGTTACCATGTTTCAGTGTAACGGTTAATGCACTCAAAGCATCCTAATAGATAGCAATTATGTATGATCATCACGGTCTAAGGATTCAGTCACTATGTTATTAAGTCATCGCAATGCTGAACTTATGTGACTTGATCACACTGCAATGCTTAAGGTGGGTGTGTGTCCATCACATCATTCTCCTAATGATATGACCTCATTGTCAATAGACTATTATGTCCTCATGATCAGGAAACCTTGATCATCAATTGCCCAATGAGCTAGTATGCCTGAGTTTAACTAGGGACCAGGTTGTTATATATCACACGTGTATTAATGTTTCCTCTTAATACAGTTCTAGCACAATATATAACATATTATGAACAAATAGATATGTGTCAAATATCTTTATTAATTTGCCTCTAGGGCACATATCCAACAATAGCACCACCGGGGTGATACGAGGATATTCCTATTTAGTTCATTCCGCTGATGTCTCGGTCAAACCTCTTCAAGTGTACCATCGAGGGTGATCCCTCCTGGTTTCACTTGATGGTAGGTACTGAATCAACTGGTGTCCTTAAAGGTAAGGAGTCGGGTGACCGAACGGTGCCCGCGCAGGGATTGTATCGGGACGACAGGTCGGCGGATACCATCGTGGTCCTGGTCCTTGCTCGTTGGCCGTGGGATACCCCGTTATAGGAAAGTCGGGCTCTTCAAAAGAGCACACGCGAGATAAGGAAGGAGAAGGTTAACCTTGTTGGTAACCGCACAAGTTGGTGGGACGACAGGCAGGTGGCCACCGACTCTGGTTATGGGGGTGGAACTGGCTGCTGTCGTTGTCCCCGACTTACCCGGATAGGGGCAACGATAACGGTTGTCCCAACAGAAAATAATAAAATTCTTAATGGGTCAGGTGGATGACTTGAGTGGGTCGACGTGACCTATACACACTACCTCCACGTGGGATTACGGTGTGGGCTCTCGGCGTTGTAGCCTCGTTCGATGGCTCTTCAGACGTCAGCAGTACCGCGGGTTGATTGCCGGGAAGTGGTCTTCTTTGAGAGTGATGTGTCTTATTTGCTTATGCTTCACCGGCCAGTCACACACCGTGCAGGAGTACAAAGGGAGGGGGTCCAAAGTCCCTTTGTGCTTAGGATTTAGACCGACGAATGTCCTCTCTGTTGAGATTGAAAGATGGACTTCGGCGTATCTGATAGCCTCGGTGGGGCATTCCTTAACAAGGTGTTCTCCACACTGGAGATCCGAGCGTGTAGGGTAACAATAGTGCAGCCCCTGCAGGGAAGATAATCTATTTGGATAGCCGTGTCCATGGTAACAGGACGCTTTATGCTGAAGCCAGACTCTACTACTTCAAACTACTAATACTAAAAAAATTGGTTTCGGGTTTTCTTCCTCGCAGGGAAGTCGAGGAAGGGATCTCGGAGGCATTGATAATTGTTATCTAATACAACTTACTATTATACAATGCTGCAACAACTTCTGCTGCATTGTTACTTTATGCTTTATATGAACTGTTGGTTGAACTCTCTTCTTGTGCTACAAGACTGGTCGGAAGATGCTAGTCTTCGATAGGCCCAGCTTCTCATCCTTATTCTGACTTTCTACCTTTCAGTCCACTATATACAACCTCCCCTTTCCATTTGATACAATTGCATAAATGCTTAGTAGCGGACGTATGAGTCGCGGGTATGCTAGATACTTACCCTTTATTTTCCCCCTTTTTGTTTTTCCTGATCGGCCCCTGCAGTCGACGTTGGAGCCCAGGAGCAGGAGTACCCCGGTGGCGCCTACTACTACGTCGAGTCTCCCTGTTGACCAGGACCAGGAGTACTTTGGAGGTTCCCAGGCAGGAGGCCTCGCCTTTTTGATAGATGTTGTTTTTGTGCTAGCCTTCTTAAGGCAAACCTGTACTCTTGTGTTTGTACTCAGATACTATTGCTTCCTCTAACTTTGTGCTCTCGAGCTATTGTATTCGAGCCCTCGTGGCCCCTGGGTTGTATTAAACAGCTTGTATTATTTTATTTGTAGAGTTGTTTTGTGATATCTTACCGTGAGTCCCTGATCTCGATCGTGTAGCTTGTGTGTATGATTACTGTACACGGCTCGATTTTGGGGGCGTCACAAAGGGCGTCACATTTGTGAGTAGTTCCCCCTCGGGGCTAAGGCTTGTACATTGATCTATGTGGTTATCTCTCTCTCCCATGATGTGATCTTTGTTGTGATCATTGGCTATGTTAATCTAGTGTGGTCCCATGATGTTTCCCCTTCTTCTATGTATTGGATTGACGTACTCACTTGATTTTATCTAGTATAATCTCCGAGACCAAGGTGACAACGGTCTATTGGACATGGATTAGAAGAATATTTTAATGAGTGCTTTCCTCTTTTGTGAATTCATTGAAGATTGAGAGTCTCTTGGTGCTTGTCTTTGAATATCCTTGAGATATGTTGTGGCGATTGTGGTAATCTCTTTGGATGGTCGTGGTTGATATGTGAGAGATGATAATTGCTTCTCGCCCTTCGTTGGTTACCCCAAGTGGAAGGTGAGATGCAGCGTAGCGGCAAGTTTCCCTCGGTGAAGATACCGAGGTAATAAGATTTTCTCCCGTAGGACTCCGGCAATGATAAGTAGGTGGTGAAGTGAACAATTGCGCCGTTCAAAACTCAGGGTTGCTTACTTCACCTGGACCTGCACACAGACATAAATAACTTTGCTCCCAACGAAGATCAGAGAGGTTGTCAATCTCTCCGGTCTTGTTGTTTACAAAGGATCAAAACAGAACTAAAAGTAAATACTGAAAAGTGAATCAGCGTGTAAATAATGATAAGAATATGGACCGGGGTCCCGTGATGTTCACTAGTGATGTCTCTCTCCCAAAAGACGATAAAACTGCTATGCGAGGTAAACAAATTACAGATGGGAAATTGACAGGATTATAAACGCACCGCAATGCTAACTATGCTACAAATCAAGGAAGAGGCTCATAAGCATGGGCAGTATGCCAAAATAAGTAGACCGAAATCCAACTTCATCTACTACTAATCATCCACCTTGAGATATCTATCCAGAACATCTCGCTGGTATTAAGTTGCGAGCCCCACCCAAAGTACAAACCCAAAGCAACAGACAACTTCATTAAAAAGAACTTTGCGTAAAGTAAACAATCCTTGCGACCGCGGTTACAAGCACCATTGTTTTCCCCCTTGTGGCAACAACACATCCCCTAGACTCATGTTTCTGTCACTCAAGCGTGTCATCAGAGGGCATGAACCCACAATCGAGCATAACGTTCCCTCTTGGAGTTACTACCTACTACTTGGCGAAAGCAATAAACAACAATGGAGAACATGCAAGAATTACTTAGGAACAAAAATATAAGAGATAAGAACCAAATATATTACTCTATCACAATCTGAACATAATCTCATAATCCATCAGATCACATCAAACTCAGCATAGTAAAAGCAGAAAGATTACATGTGTGCCTCGATCATGTAGGGCAGCTTACGAGGTCTAAACCATTAAGCACAAAGAGGGGAGGAGAACATCACATAGCTACTGATCACGGACCCATGGTCCAAAGGAAACTACTCACGGCACATCCGGGAAGCGTCCACGGTGGAGGGGAACCTCCCGGAGGTCGATCCTCCCTCCGGCAGGGTGCCGGGAAGGGTCCTGCTGGTGCTCCCGATCTTGGAAGCGCGGAGGCGGCGGAACAGAGGCGAGATCGCAAAAAAGGGTTTTGTCTTCAGAGGTTTCCCGTGGCGGAGAATAAATAGGCAAAGGGGGACAGCCAGGGGGGCACGAGGGGTCAAGGCGCCCCCCTGGCGTGGCCAAGCCCTCGGCCGCGCTAGCTAGACGCCTGGGGCCCGGGTGGGTCCCACCTGGTCCCCCTTCGGACTCCGAAAGGTTCCTTCACGCTTATTTTTATCTGATTTTTCCCAAATTTTTTGAGCACTATTAATATGGGGGGAAACTAAAATAGAAAAACAGCAGAAAACAGAAACTGGCACTGGGGTGCACTGAGTTAATAGGTTAGTCCAAATATGATCAATAATGTATGAAAGTGTATCTAGATCATAGAAATATCACACAAAACATGCATGGAGCAAGCAGAAATTATCGATACGTTTGGGACGTATCAACATCCCCAAGCTTAAATCCTGCTCGTCCTCGAGTAGGTACATGATAAGAAGCATAATTTCTGTGGTGACATGCTAGCAACCATATAAGAACTTTGAAAAGTAAAGCAATCAAGGTATGTGATTCCATTCAAGTCATAACATGGAAGAGTCTATATTAGTATTGAAACAAGTAACAAAAGAACATTAGGTGCAAGAGCTCTCGTTATCCGTGACCCGAATGTCTCCAAATGGTGTTTCCGTGCAAGAAAGGGGATAGGGAATACGAGAAAAAAGTATTTTTGTGTTGAGAACTCAATGTACTAAAGTTTCACACTTGGTCTTCTTTGGAATCTTATCTTGACTCGTCCCCAGACAACTGGCCAGGTACAAGTCAATTTGATCCACCCCTTTTCGATATTTTGAGCACTCATACAATGGTTGAGCGTAAGCATGAAAGTTGACACTTAGGATGGCAAAGAGAGAAATATGGTGGAGGAGGAAGACAAAAAGGATGAGAAAGGCTCACATCAATGAGGACAATGATAGGCGAGAAGGCCAAATGATAGATATGATGTGAGGAGTAGGGATTTCCATGCAACGGATGCACATATGAGTTAAAAAGCTCTCCAATGGAACTAGTGCGGGTGCATCTAACTTGTTCACCCATGAAGACCTAGAGCTCTTTTGAGGAGGCTCATCCTTGGAATATGCAAGCCAAGTTCTATAGTGTGAAGGTCCCCACATAGCTATATGAATGAATGATCATCTCTATGGAGTACAAGGATAAGAGGGAGTACTAGTGTAGATCTTTCAAAATGATAGTAGTGTTGCCCCTTTCTCTTTTTTTATTTTCTTTTTTTCTTTTTTTTCTTTTTTTTGTATTTTTTTGGTGGCCTCAATGGCTCTTTCTATTTAACTCTCATTTGTCCTCTTTGGGATCTTTTATTTTGTCCACTTTGGGATCTTTTCCTCACTTCAGGGCAACACTCTAATTTACAAGAGGGTGTAGAAGATCTTTCACACTTTACAAGGTACTCAAATCATAAAGAAGATATAGCTATCATGATGTATGCAATGGATGTCGCTGCAAGTGTAGCAGGAACATGCATTACTTGAAGATCAAGTCATGAAGAGGTGGATGTTGCATGTCAATATATCTCGGAAAGGCTATGGAAATGCCTTGATAGGTAGGTATGGTAGCTATTTTGAGGAAAGATATAAGGAGTTTTATGATGACAGAGCATATCATGCCAAGGGTTTGGATGTACCGACGAAGGTGGATGCCAACTCTCGGAGTGAGAAGAAGGCAGGACATGGCACGATAGAGGCTAGTAAATATGAGGAGGTGGAAGTGTCAACTTTCAATAGTTACATTAGTCCGAAGAACTCACGCATTAATTATCGGTAACTCTCAATCTAATAAGGAGGTTCACAAAGAGACAAGTACCTCGTAGAGGAGTGTATGGGGTTTTGGTAATCCTTGCACATCCTCGACTCATGGTACGTGAGTGTAATCTAATATTCGATCCCTCCAAAGGTTAGCGATCCATCTAGTAGCTAGAGTTCTCAACTAGTTTTGTAGGTTTTGAAAATAAAAATGGATTGCCCAAAATATGACACCTATCACTATTAGGCTAGATCTCTTGACACCAAAATTTCAAACATTACTCACATCAATACCTCAAAACTATTGCAAGTTACTACTAGAATTAAATAGCAACCTCAATTCCTACTTTCAAGACAAGACACAACTCAGTGCGACAACCAACTCTCTTAACAAGATAAACATGAAAACTAAAGAGAGTTCCAGCAACAAACAAAAGCCAAAGATATTTCTAAAAACAAACCAAAACTAAAACTAAACATGGCAGTAGCTACGAAAAGATAAAGAACCCACAACAGCAAAAAGATAGGCATGAAAAATCCTATGATGTGTGATACTTCCCAAATGTATCTATAATTTCTGCTTGCTCCATGCATGTTTTGTGTGACTTTGCATTGTTTTGCTTGAACTTTCATACACTTTTGAACCTATTTGGACTAACCTATTAACTCAGTGCACCCAGTTGCCAGTTTCTATTTTCTGCTGTGTCGTATTTCAGGTTTTCCGGCCATTAAAAGTGCTCTAAAAATTCAGGGAAAAATATATAAAAATTCAGCGCAACAGAAGCTTCCGGAACCACCAAGAGAGGGAAGGGGGCCACCACCAGGCAGCCAGGAGGGAAGGTGGCGCGGCCCCACCCTGGGCTACGCCAGGGACCCTCCTGACTGCATCGTGGGTCCCCTCGACGCCCCCTTCGCCTATATTTACCCCTCGGGGTGGAAACCCCTAATATCGATCTCTTTCTCGCGAACTCCCCTCTGTACCGCCGCCGCCGCCGTTTCAAGATCGGGCCTTCCTGGAGAAGCTGCTCCGGCACCCTGCCGGGAGAAGCTACCCCCTCTAGGAGACCATCCATAGCCATAGACGCCTCCCGTATGTACTGTGAGTAGTCCCCCTTGGACCATGGGTCCGTGATCAGTAGCTATGTGATCTATCTCGCCCCCTTTTGTGCTTCCACTTTCGAGTCCTCGTGAGCTTCATCACATGATCGAGGCATCTATTTAATTTCTTCTGTTGCTATGCTGAGTTTGTTGGGATCTGATGGATTATGAGACTATGTTCAGATTGTGATGAGTAATATATTTGGTTCTTCTCTTTTATATTTTGTTCTTGAGTAAATTCTTGCATGTTCTCCGTTGCGGTATTTGCTTTGGCCAAGTATTTTATTTGCAACTCCAAGAGAGAGCGTTATGCTCGATTGCGGGTTCAGCCGATTGATGTCTAGCTCGAGTGACAGAAACATGAGACTAGGGGATGCTGTTGCCACCAGGAATAAAACAACGGTGCTTGTACCTGCGGGTGCAACGATTGTTTACTTTACGCAAAGTTTTTTTAATGCAGTTGTGTGTTGCTTTGAGTTTACACTTTGGGTGGGATTCACAACTTAGTACCAGCGAAATGTTCTGGATAGATATCTCAAGGTGGATGATTCGTAGTAGATGCAGATGGATTTCGGTCTACTTACCTTGGCGTACTGCCCATTGCTTTTGAGCCCTTCCTTTCTTTGCAGCATAGTTAGCATTGCGGTGCCTTCATAATCATGTCAATTGCCCAACTATGATTTGTTTACCTCGCTAGCACTTTTATCGTCTTTTGGGAGAGAGACATCACTAGTGAAAATCACGGGACCCCGGTCCATCTTCACATTATTGTTCACACCCTCAGTTTACTTTCAGCTTTTACTTTCCTTTGCACCTTTTATCTCTTGCGTTGATCCTTTGTAAACGACAACGTCGGAGGAATTGACAACTCCTCTGTACTCGTTGGGAGAAAAGTTATTTGTTGTTGTGTGCAGGTCCACGACAACACCCTAGTCAGGAAGCAATTTCTGGCGACGTTTCCACCTACTTGTATCTCCTGAGTCCTACTGGTTCGATAACCTTTGTATCTTTACCGAGGGAAACTTGCTGCTGCACTGCATCTCAAACCTTCCACTTGGGGTAACCAACGGGGGGCGAGAAGCCATCAAGAAAATTTCTGGCGCCGTTGCCGGGGACTCAAGTCTACAAGATAGGGGAGTTGGACACTATCTTTTAACTTTGCTTTTTAGTCTTGTTAGTTTACCTTTCAGTTTTTATCTTCGTGTCCTTTATCAAAAATTCAAAAAAAAATTAGCATGTCTAGTTCCTTACTTGCCAATCAATGTCTGACTTCTTTGAAACCAGATCTTATTGGCATGGAGGATTCACCGAGGATCAACAAAAGTGGTACAAGGAACACCGCTTGTCTCAACAGGGGATACACTTATGGAAACAAATACATCGGCTGTATGAGTATGCTAGAAACTTGTGCTCAATATATAATATATCTTTCTGCAGGGATGAATCTTGTTGCTTTATGAGGCACAAACACCTTGCTTTCCAATGTGAGTACAATGATGATGAAACCTTAGCTTCTTATGCTAAGAGAAACTATTATTTTTATGATGCACAGGAAATAGAAGAATTTGTTGCTTATAAGGGTGCCTATGAAATTACTTCTCTTCTTAAAAATATTAATGATGGCCCTTACATATCTGAGAGTCTTGCTATACTTAACTATTGTTTGAAAAATTACGGTGCAAATTATTATATTACTGATCATCTTGAGAGAATCTCTCCTCCAAAGGAAGAGACTAATGTTTTACAGGAATCTATGGAAGAAGAAATTACTGAACCTGAAAGCTCCTTGGATGAAAAAGAGGAGGAGAGTGACGAACAAGAGGAGGAAGAGTGGAGACATCCATTTCTACCTTCTAATGAGAGTAACTCTTTGACTCTTACCTTATATGAGTATTATGATCCTATGGATTCTTTTGAAATATCACTTTTTGATGAAGTTGATGCCTTTTATATTTGCGGCCATGATGCCATTATGAATGATGCTTATGGAGATGAACTTGCTATAGTTCCTCATGTTAAGAATGAAATTTTCGCTATGGCACCCACACTTGAGTACCCTATTATCCTTTTGAAATCTCCAACTCCGGAGAATTTTCCTCTTATCAAAGCTCAATATGATGGGTTGCATCTATCTTATCATCCTAAAAACCGTGTTGAAAACTATACACGTGTGCTTGTAGGTCATGAACAATATGATTTATGTGAAAATTGTATTCTTGATGTTGTTCATGATACTGCTGGAAATTTACTTTGAGAGAGGAAAGTTTGGTTATAGAAACTTCCATGTGACAAAAACACCTCTCTCTAAACTGAAACTTCCGAAGTTGTTCTTGTTCCACCTTCCTATGCATGTCACTTTGTGCTTCTTTGATTTATTTTATTACGAGATTCCTATGCATAGGAAGTGGGTTAGGCTTAAATGTGTTTCATATTTGCTTCTTGATGCTCTCTTTTGCTTCAAAATTCTTATTTTTGTGAGAGCCTCTTTTATAATCTTTAAGCCTAGCTAATGCCTCTAAAGAAGCGCTTTCGGGAGGCAGCCCGCAATGAATTTAGGTTTTTATTTTTTTCTTTTGTTCTGTTCTTAGTGGTCTTGATGATTGTTACTACTGTAGCAACATCATTGTATCTTTACTTTTCAAGCTTTGTGCCAAGTTTAGCCTCATACGGCAAGGGAACTAAAAGTTGTGACATGCTGTACAGAAAACAGATTCTGTCCTCGTGACTAGAAAAATCACAGAAAAATACCAGTTCATCTTTTTGAGCTAAATTTTTTACACAGTGTGCTCTATGCAATTACGAAACTTCCGTATGTTCTGAGTTTTTTGATTTGAGTTGCAGATGTACCCCTGAAAAATTCGATTCTCTCTGCTGTTATGTTTTTCACAGATTCTGCCACGTTTTGTCTTTCCTTACTTTTGCAAACCTTAAGCTTGCTTTTTCTTTGCAAAAACTTTTTGGAAATCAAGATAAACAGTAGCTATTCCTGGAAATCTTTATTTTCAGTAGAGGAAAATTATTTTATTAGGGTACTAACCTCTCTAATCAGCCTACAATGAGTTATGTATGAAGGGATTTTTCAAGTGCGCGATGGAGGATGATGAAAGAAGATTCAGGAGTGTCAAACGCTCAAGCTTGGGGATGCCCATGTGCACCCCCCATAAATATTCAAGAAGACTCAAGCGTCTAAGCTTGGGGATGCCCCCGATGCATCCCCTTCTTCATCAACAATCATCAGTTTGTCCCTCGTTGCATTATATTTTTATCACTTCATGCGTTATGTGCTTTACTTGGAGCGTCTCGCTCTTTACTTCTCTAGGTTTGTTTTGCTTTCTTTGCTGTAGTAACAAGTTAGACCCCAACTTACTCTTTTGTGTGGGCGAGATTCACGCTATGCTTGAACTAGAACTCCTCATAGGATTTGCATGCTTATTCTTTTAGCTGTGAGCTGTTCTTTTTCTTTTTTTAGCTGTTGTTCTGTTTAGTTGTAGTGCTTTAGTTTTTCTAGAGCTTTTCTTTTGTCTTAGGTTGAACTTTCTATAGGTTTCATGTTTTATCTTGTTAGAGAGTTTTCCTGTTGCACTGAGTTCTGTGTCTTGACTGAAAGTAGCTAGTTAAAGTTGTTGTTCTCTTTGTAGTAGTAACTTGCAATAGTTTTGCGGTATTGACTAGAGTAATGTTTGAACTTATGGTGTCAAGAGCTCTTGCCTATTAGTGATAGATGTCTTATTTTGGGCAATCCGTGTGTTTTTCGAAAACCAAAAAACCCCTGTTGAGAACTCTAGCTACTAGATGGATCACTAACCTCTAGAGGGTTCGAATATTAGAGTACACTCACGTACCATGAGTCGAGGATGCGCAAGGATAACCAAACCCCCATACACTCCTCCTCGGGGTACCTGTCTCTTTGTGAACCTCCTGATTAGATTGAGAGTTACCGATAATAATTGCATGAGTTCTTCGGACTAATGTGAGTATTCGAAAGTTGTCACTTCCACCCACCTATACTTTTTCTAGCCTCTTCGGTACCGTGCATTGCCCTTTCTCACCTTGAGAGTTGGCGCATACTTCGCCGGTGCATCCAAACCCTTGGCATGATACGCTCTGTCATCATAAACCTCCTTATATATTTCCTCAAAACAGCCACCATACCTACCTACAAGGCATTTCCATAGCCTTTCCGAGATATATTGCCATGCAACATCCACCTTCTCATGACTTGATCTTCATGTCATACATGCTACTTGCTTGATCGATGAGCCGCGTGCTAGTTTGGCCTTGCCCTAATCATTGCTACATGACGCGGTAGTATCATTGCATATCCTGCTACCCTGGCAGAGGCATGCATTTGCATCATGATAGTTACATTTTCTTTATGTGAGTACGTTTGTAAAGTGTGAAAGATGTCCTATATTCTTGTAAAATATAGAGTATTGCCCTTAAAGTGAGGAAAAGATCCCAAAGAGCACAAAATCAAAAGATCCCAAAGAGGAAAAATGAGAGTTAAATAGAAAGAGCCATTGAGGCCACCAAAAAAAAAAAAGAGAAAAAATAAAAAGAGAGAAGGGGGCATACTACTATTCCTTTTGAGAGATCCACACTAGTACTTCATCTTATATCCCTTGTACTCCATAGAGATCATCATCATGCATATAGCTATGTGGGGAGCCTTCACACTATAGAACTTGGCTTGTATATTCCAATGATGAGCCTCCTCAAACGAGCTCTAGGTCTTCTTGAGCAAGCAAGTTAGATGCACCCCACTAGTTCCCTTGGAGAGCTTTTAGCTCACATGTGCATCCGTTGTATGGCAATCCCTGCTCCTCACATCATATCTATCATATGGCCTTCTCTCGCCTATGATTGTCCTCATTGATGTGAGCCTTTCACACCTTTTTTCTCTTCCTCCTCCCAAAGGTGTCAACTTTCTTGCTCACGCTCATCCATTGCATGAGTGCTCAAAATATCGAAAGGGAGTGGGCCAGTTTGACTTGTACCTGGCTAGTGGTCTGGGGACGAGTCAAGATAAGAATCCAAAGGAGACCAAGTGTGAAACTTTAGTAGATAGTTTTTCTCAACAGTTACTTTTTTATCTCGTATTTCCCTATCCCCTGCTTGCACGCAAACACCATCTGGAGACATTCGAGTCACGGACATCAAGAGCTCTTGCACCCTTTGTTCTTTTGTTGCTTGTTTCAATTCTAATATAGACTCTTGCTTGTTAAGACTTGAATTGAATTGCATGCTTTGATTTCTTTACTTAAAAGTCCTTATTTGGTTGTGTGGCATGTCACCACAGAAATTATGCTTATTATTATTTACCTACTCGAGGACGAGCAGGAATTAAGCTTGGGGATGTTGATACGTCCCAAACGTATCTATAATTTCTGCTTGCTCCATGCATGTTTTGTGTGACTTTGCCATGTTTTTCTTGAACTTTCATACTCTTTTGAACCTATTTGGACTAACCTATTAACACAGTGCACCCAGTTGCTAGTTTCTATTTTCTACTGTTTTTTGTATTTCAGGTTTTCCGGCCATTAAAAGTGCTCCAAAAATTCCGGGAAAAATATATAAAAAATCAGCGCAACAGAAGCTTCTGGAACCACCAAGAGAGGGAAGGGGGGGCCACCACCAGGTAGCCAGGAGGGCAGGTGGCGCGGCCCCACCCTGGGTCGTGCCTGGGACCCTCCTGACGGCCTCGTGGGTCCCCTCGACGCCCCCTTCGCCTATATTTACCCCTCGGGGTGTAAACCCCTAATATCGATCTCTTTCTCGCGAACTCCCCTCTGTACCGCCGCCGCCGCCGTTTTTAGATCGGGGCTTCCTGGAGAAGCTACTCTGGCACCCTGCCGAGAGAAGCTACCCCCTCCGGGAGACTATCCATAGCCATGGACGCCTCCCGTATGTACCGTGAGTAGTCCCCCTTGGACCATGGGTCCGTGACCAGTAGCTATGTGATCTATATCTCCCCCTTTTGTGCTTCCACTTTCGAGTCCTCGTGAGCTGCATCACATGATCGAGGCATCTATGTAATTTCTGTTGTTGCTATGCTGAGTTTGTTGGGATCTGATGGATTATGAGACTATGTTCAGATTGTGATGAGTAATATATTTGGTTCTTCTCTTTTATATTTTGTTCTTGAGTAAATTCTTGCATGTTCTCCGTTGCGGTATTTTCTTTGGCCAAGTATTTTATTTGCAACTCCAAGAGAGAGCCTTATGCTCGATTGTGGGTTCAGGCCCTTGATGTCTAGCTTGAGTGACAGAAACATGAGACTAGGGGATCTGCTGTTGCCACCAGGGATAAAACAACGGTGCTTGTACCTGCGGGTGCAAGGATTGTTTACTTTACGCAAAGTTCTTTTAATGAAGTTGTATGTTGCTTTGAGTTTACACTTTGGGTGGGATTCGCAACTTAATACCAGCGAGATGGTCTGGATAGATATCTCAAGGTGGATGATTCTTAGTAGATGTAGATGGATTTCGGTCTACTTACCTTGGCATACTGCCCATTGCTTTTGAGCCCTTCCTTTCTTTGCAGCATAGTTAGCATTGCGGTGCCTTCATAATCCTGTCAATTGCCCAACTGTGATTTGTTTACCTCGCTAGAACTTTTATCGTCTTTTGGGAGAGAGACATCACTAGTGAAAATCACGGGACCCCGGTCCATCTTCACATTATTGTTCACACTCTCAATTTACTTTCAGCTTTTACTTTCCTTTGCACCTTTTATCTCTTGTGTTGATCCTTTGTAAATGACAAGGACGGAGGAATTGACAACTCCTCTGTACTCATTGGGAGCAAAGTTATTTGTTGCTGTGTGTAGGTCCACGACAACACCCTAGTCAGGAAGCAATTTCTGGCGACGTTGCCACCTACTTGTATCTCCTGAGTCCTACTGGTTCGATAACCTTGGTATCTTTACCGAGGGAAACTTGCTGCTGCACTGCATCTGAAACCTTCCACTTGGGGTAACCAACGAGGGGCGAGAAGCCATCAATGTGTTCTAGATTCTGAAAGTGGTGTGTGTTTCTCTACCACTAAAGGTAAGAAGCAGTCGAACTTGTTATGAACAGCAAGCAAAGCTTAAGAAAACTAAAAATAAAACCTAAGAGCGAGACGCTCCAAGCATAACACATAACGCATGAAGTGATAAAAATATAGTGAGACGAAGCACAAACTGATTATTGTTGATGGATAAGGGGATGAACAGGGGCATCCCCAAGCTTTGACGCTTGAGTCTCCTTGAATATTTATCGGGGATGTTGATGCCTACACACGCTTCTATTCTTGTAGACTATGTTGGGCCTCCGAGCGCAGAGGTTTGTAGGACAACAGCAATTTCCCTCAAGTGGATGACCTAAGGTTTATCGAACTCAGGGGAGTAGATGTTGAAGATGGTCTCCCTCGAGAAACCCTGCAATTAAGATACAAGAAGTCTCTTGTGTCCCCAACACACCTAATACAATGGAAAATTGTATAGGTGCACTAGTTCGGCGAAGAGATGGTAAAATATGGGTGATAGGGGTGGCAAAGCAAGGTAATATAATGCTGAATAATTAAAAACAGCGAGGTAGCAAGCGACAAAAGTGAGCACAAACGATATTGCAATGGTGGAAACAAGGCCTAGGCTTCATACTTTCACTAGTAGCAACTCCCAAGAACATTAACATAGTTTAATCACATGATATTTCCCATAGGACATGCAATGAAGACGTACTCGGAGGTCCTTCCTTTGTGCTCAAGAGAGGACGAGAATTGTGTAGGGCTACAAAAGCACACCTTAGAGTTCGTAGTTCTCATCTATGGATTTCCCAATGCCATCGCGGCCCTCCAAAGAGAGTACCACAAGCACCACAACATATCTAAAGGATAGTCAAAGACGAGCTCCAAGAGACTCTCAATCTTCAATCCACACACAAAAGAGGAAATCACACATGAAAATATTCTTCTAACCCATGTCCAATAGACCACTGTCACCATGGTCTCGGGGATTATACTAGATAAGATCAAGTGATTACATTAATCCAATACATTGAAGAAGGGGAAACATCATCGGATCATCCTAGATTAACATAGCCTATGATCACAATCAAGATCACATCATGGGAGAGAGAGAAGACCACATATCTACTGGTGAGGAAGCAACGTCGATGGAGATGAATCCCGAGGCACTTCCACGTCCCTGCAGGGTGCCGGCACAGGAATTCTCGTCCCCCGAAACTTGGTGTCGATGGTGGCGGAGATCGGAATTGCTTCTGGAGAAAAGGGTTCTGGAATCAGGGTTTTCGTGACGCGAGTAAAAATAAGGCCCAAGGGGAGGTCCCAGTCGCCCAGGAGGGTAGCAGGCGCGGCCTAGCCCTAGGCCGTGCCGGGTGGCCGCCTCGGTGACTGGTGGACCCCCTCCGGCTCTCCCTCGGGCATAAGGAAGCTTCTGGAGCGTTGATCTTTTATATATTTTTCTCGGAATTTTTCTGGCACTTTAAGTAATTGGAAAACATAAAATACAAAAACAACAGAAAACAGAAACTGGCACTGTGGTGCACTGAGTTAATAGGTTAGTCCAAATATGATCAATAGTGTATGAAAGTGTATCAAAAGCATAGCAATATCATCTAAAACATGCATGGTGCAAGAAGAAATTATAGATACGCTTGGGACGTATCACCATCCCCAAGCTTAATTCCTGCTCGTCCTCGAGTAGGTAAATGATAACAAGCATAATTTCTGTGGTGACATGTGATACGTCCAAAACGTATCTATAATTTCTGCTTGCTCCATGCATGTTTTGTGTGATATTGCTATGATCTAGATACACTTTCATACACTTTTGATCATATTTTGACTAACCTATTAACTCACTGCACCACAGTGCCAGTTCCTGTTTTCTGCTGTTTTTCTATTTCAGTTTTCTCCCATATAAAAAGTGCTCCAAAAATTCGGGAAAAATCAGATAAAAAATCAGCGCAGAAGAACCTTCCGGAAGAACCTGAGTGGGCCCAGAGGGCCACCACAAGGGGCCCAGGCGCCCTGGTGGCGCGCCCTAGGGGCTGGCCGCACCAGGGGGCCGCCTGGACCCTTGGTGGCCCCCCTGGCTGCCCCCCTTCGCCTATATATTCTCCGTGACGAGAAACCCTCAGAAGAAGAACCCTTTTTCGCGATCTCGCCTCTGTTCCGCCGCCGCCGCGCTTCCGAGATCGGGAGCACCAACAGACCTCTTCCTGGCACCCTGCCGGAAGGAGGGCCGACCTCCGGGAGTCTCCTCTCCACCATGGATGCTTCCCGGATGTGCCGTGAGTAGTTTCTTTTGGACCATGGGTTCGTGATCAGTAGCTATGTGATGTTCTCCTCCCCTCTTTGTTCTTCATGGTTTAGACCTCGTGAGCTGCCCTATATGATCGAGACACTTTTGTAATCTTTCTGCTGTTGCTATGCTGAGTTTGATGGGACGTGATGTATTATGAGATTATGTTTAGATTGTGATAGAGTAATATATTTGGTTCTTATCTTTTATATTTTTGTTCTTAAGTAATTCTTGCATGTTCTCCGTTGCTGTTTATTCCTTTGGCCAAGTAGTAGGTAGAAACGCCAAGAGGGAACGTTATGCTCGATTGTAGGTTCATTCCCCCTGATGACACGCTTGAGTGACAGAAACATGAGTCTAGGGGATGTGATGTTGCCACAAGGGGGAAAACAACGGTGCTTGTAACCGCGGTTGAAAGGATTGTTTACTTTATGCAAAGTGCTTTTTAATGTAGTTGTCTGTTGCTTTGGGTTTAAACTTTGGGTGGGGCTCGCAACTTAATACCAGCGAGATGTTCTGGATAGATATCTCAAGGTGGATGATTAGTAGTAGATGCAGTTGGATTTCGGTCTACATATTTTGGCGTTCTTCCCATGCTTTTGAGCCTCTTCCTTTCTTTTGTAGCATAGTTAGCATTGCGGTGCGTTCATAATCCTGTCAATTGCCCTTCTGTAATTTTTTCACCTCGCATAGCAGTTTTATCGTCTTTTGGGAGAGAGACATCACTAGTGAACATCACGTATCCCGGTCCATATCCTCATCATTGTTTCCACACTCATTTACTTTTCTACTTTTACTTTCAGTTGCTATCATTATCCCTTGTGTTTGATCTTTTGTGAACAACAAGACCGGAGAGATTGACAACCTCTCTGAACTTTGTTGGGAACAAAGTTATTTGCGTCTGTGTGCAGGTCCGCGTCAGTTGCGCCGCTGACACCTACTTATCATCTTCGGAGTCCTACTGGAGACAAACCTTGGTATCTTTACTGAGGGAAATTTTCTGCTGTGCTACGTCATACCTTCCTCTTGGGGTTCACCAACGAAGGGAGAGAAATCACTATCATCACCTCGCACACCAAGCAAAGAATTTCTGGCGCCGTTGCCGGGGACTCCGAGTGCTAAGATAGGGGAGTTGCACACTACCCTTTACCTTTGTTTTTTAGTCTTGTTAGTTTACCTTTCAGTTTTTATCTTTGTGTCTTATATCAAAAATCAAAAAGAAAATATATTTAATCATCTTGCTATAGTTGTCATTATGTCTGGCCCTTTTGCCTTTGTTGAGATAGAGGTTCTCACCTTTAAACAAAAAGGTGGTGAAAGTTTAAAAGATGCTTGGTATAGAATTAATGATTCTCAAAAAAGAGCCACCAAGAAGCAATCCACCACTATCCTGCTTAGAAATTTTTATGTCGGGATTAATCCTTGGAATAGGTTCATATTAGATACTGCTATCAATGGGAATTTCCTAGAAGCCCCGATTTGGGAGTCTCTTAATGTTATTGAAAATCTTGTTGGAAACCTCCCTATTGCTAGCATACAAGAAGATATAACTCTAGCTCACATTTTGAAGAAACTTGAAAAGATAGAGTTAGAAATACCAAGTATAACTAGGATAAATGAGTTGGATCGCAAGATTCAAGGGAATTTGAATAGGCTTGATAGCTCCATGCTTAAAATTATTAAAACTTTGGAGGTCATCAAATCCCGTGATACGGATCTTTCTAGGATTGATAAGATTGAGGAAATTATTACTACTCTACGAACTACATTTTCCTCAATCAAACCAAAAAAGGTAGAGACTTCAGCAAGAAGGGAACCTAAGTTCAATTATATACCTAGGGTTCCCCGACCTAAAAATAAACCACCCTTTGCCAAAGAAATTGAAACCGTGAAAACTTTGGAAGAAATACCTCTCTTTGATAATTTTATAAATGAATCTCCCATTGATTTTCCCCCTTTTGGTTTTCTCCCTAGAAGTATCTTCATTAGGCCTTTATTTGAAAGACCTCTTAAGACTAGTTATACAATTGAATAGCTTTTTGATGATCTTGATAATGATTCGATTGATACAACTTGATCTTTTGCATCATGCCTAGCTTAAAGGCATAAAAGAAAGCGCATTTGGGAGGCAGCCCACAATGAATTAGGTTTCTTTTTTCTTTTGTTGTGTCTTGATGTTTGTTACTACTGTAGCAACATCATTGTATCTTTATTTTTCAGCTTTGTGCCAAGTTATAGCCTCTTATGATAAGGGAAGCAAAAGTTGTGACATGCTGTCCAGAAAACAGATTCTGTCCCTGGACAGAAAAATTCAAATAAAATCACCAGATCATCTTTTTTATCTGAATTTTTTTGACACCATGCTCTATACAATTTTGAAACTTTCGTATGTTTTGAGTTTTTTTATTTGAGTTGCAGAAGTGCCCCGAAAAAATTCTCTACTACCTGCTGTTCTGTTTTTCACAGATTCTGCCACGTTTTGCCTCTCTTCACTTTTGCAAACCTTAAGCTTGCTATTTCTTTGCAAAAACTTTTTGGAACTCTTGAGAAACAGTAGATATTCAAGAATATCTTTATATCCAGTGGGGAAATATTATTTTATTAAGGGTACTAACCTCTCTAATCAGCTTATGATGAGTTATGTATGAAGGGAGTTTTCAAGTGTGCGATGGAAGATGATGAAAGAAGATCCAGGAGTGTCAAGCGCTCAAGCTTGGGGATGCCCCCATGAATCCCCAATAAATATTCAAGGGGACTCAAGCGTCTAAGCTTGGGGATGCCCCCGTGCATCCCCTTCTCCATCAACAATCATCAGTTCGTCCTTCGTCTCACTATATTTTTATCACTTCATGCGTTATGTGCTATGCTTGGAGCGTCTCGCTCTTAGGTTTTATTTTTTTGTTTTCTTTAGTTTCGCTTGCTGGTCATAACAAGTTAGACCCCATCTTACTTTTTGTGGGAGAGAAACACGGTCCACTCCAATCTAAAACACATTATAGGATTTTTCCTACTTATCTTTTTGCTGTTGTGTGTTCTTTATCTTTTCGTAGCTACTGCCATGTTTAGTTTTAGTCTTAGTTTGTATTTAGCAAGAGCCTTGTCTTTTGTTTAGTTTGTTGCTGGAAATCTCTTTAGTTTTCATGTTTATCTTGTTAAGAGAGTTGGTTGTTGCACTGAGTTGTATTTTGTCTTGGAAGTAGGTAATTGAGGTTGCTATTTAATTCTAGTAGTAACTTGCAATAGTTTTGAGGTATTGATGTGAGTAATGTCTGAACTTTTGGTGTCAAGAGCTTTAGCCTATTAGTGATAGGTGTCATATTTTTGGCAATCCGTGTGTATTTTCAAAACCTACAAAAACTAGTTGAGAACTCTAACTACTAGATGGATCACTAATCTTTGGAGGGATCGAATATTAGAGTACACTCATGTACCATGAGTCGAGGATGCGCAAGGATAACGAAACCCCCATACACTCCTCCTCGGGGTACTTGTCTCTTTGTGAACCTCCTTATTAGATTGAGAGTTACCGATAATAAGTACATGAGTTCTATGGACTAATGTAAGTATTGAAAGTTGACACTTCCACTGTCAGAACCCTCTGTTAGGTAATGTGCTAGGATCAAGTAACCTTGCATCATGTCAAAAATTTCAAAGGAAATCAACTTCAAAATCCAAATGGGAGAAGGAACACCCCCCAAATGAATTAATTCAAAAGGCCAGATAAAAATCTTCTCCAAAAATTCATGTTAGAGTTTTGAAAAGTCTTATAAATGAGTGTGATCACATATCAAGTGATGTGGGACCCACCCCATACTCATAGATTTTTCAAATATTCAAACAGTACCTTGGAATTAAAGAAATACCCCTTTTTGATTTAAAATTCAAATCATTTGAATTTTAAAAATGTTGAAAGTTTATGAGTGGCTAGTTTATTTTATTATGAGGCCACATAAAAAGTTTCAACATTTAATAAAATGGTTTGGTATTTTTATCAGAGCCAAAACAAATTACAGAAAAAGAAAGGAAAGATTAAACAGAAGAAATTAGAAAACGTTACCTGGCGCCCAGGCGAAGTCGGCCCACCCCAGCCCAGCCGGCCCAAAGGGGCACGGGGGTCTTCTTCCCCGTCCCGCGCCTCCAAGCTGCTCGGTGGAATGCCACCGAGCTAGCTGGGGACGACACCTCGACGCCGAGGAGCTTCCGGCCCTCCCCGTGGCCTCTTCTCGCACCTGGACGCGCCTGGAGATGCCGTGAGCTCATTCCACCCCTCCCCAGTGCCTTTCCTCCTCTCTCTCGCTGAGCCCCGCGAAGGACAGGACGCCGCCGTCGCCATAGCTTGAAGCCCGCGTGGCCAACGACGTCCCCGAGCTGCGCCGTGCTGTCCATCCTCCTTGTCGTCGTCGACTACGTCTCCCAGTGCAGCGAATTGAACTCGGAGCCCTCCAAGCCGCCGGAATCGAGCTCGAGCCGTTGCCGGAACCGAAGGACGCCTTTGTCGATTTCGTCGTCGTCAAGCCCTCCCAGCTCAATCCGCCACCTCCGTTGAGTTCCTGGTGAGCTCCCGACCGGAACCCCTCTCTTCTTCCCCTGGATTACTCCCTCTAGCCTGATCCTCCATGGAAGACGATCACGGTTGCCGCCGAGGTTGACCATGCGCTCGCTCCCGTGCGCTTCCGTCCTCGCTAGTGCGTCCGTAGTACTCCTGGAGTCCCCAGCAACCCAACGCGACCATGCCTGCTTCTCCCCGTGGCCGTTTTTCAAGTTCTACTCCAAGCCGTGGCTCCGGCCGCCGCCAAGGTCGAAGCAGTCGACGAACGTGACCTCCCCGGCGACGTACAAATGGTGCTTTCGAAGCGGCTCATCACAGGCTTTCGAACGGTGGTCTCAGCGCAGAGAATGGAGGCCAGGAAAAGAAGAACGTGCAGCGCCGCCGTGGTCCAGTCGTCGGCGTCAAGCCGCCGGCGAGTCAGCTCTAAACCCCCCCCCCCCCTGTTTTCACCAAATTAGTGACCCCTGGGTCACTGACCAGTGGGCCTAGTGGCTTAATTAAGCCACTGGATTAAGTTAACCCACGGGTTAAGTTAACCAGCCACAGACAGGGTGGCCCCACATGTCAGCCCCCCCTGACGCCAGCTTGACGTCAGCCTGACGCAGTAAATCATTTAAATGAATTTCCAGAGATTATTTGAATTAAAAGAATTCCAGAAATTCTAGAAAATACCCCAAACTTTGGAAATTCATAGAAAATTCATATTAACTCCAAATTGGACAAATAATATATGAAAAATGATCAGGAGAAAATTATCTTTCCAAATATGCAACTTTCAACTCTGTTTGAGTTGAATTTAAAATGGGACCAGTAGCATATGTCATTTGGTTAATTTGAATTTAATTCAAATTCAAACAAATGCTTTTGCTACTTGGACCATGGAATTATGATGTAATTCACCCATACATCAGAAGCAAATCTTATACAAGTGAAGATGATTCAAAATGATCAAACCATGTCACTTACAACTTGACTAGGTTGAATTCAAATGTGGAGTTTGAATTTGCATTTTAAATGCAATATATTCCACTTAAATGGAATTGCCTCACACATCAAAACTTATACTTCAAGCTTTAACATTCAATCATGTGCTTGAGCATTACATTCATATTGATTGCTACTTCGTGCTTTGTTTGTCGAGTAGAGGTGGAACCGGAGCAGGAGGTCACCCCCTTCGCTGAAGATCCAGAACCCGAACCTCGTCAGCAAGGCAAGCAAACCCCCATTGATCATGTCGCTAAAATCCCACTTCCCTCTCATGTCTCGCTTATGCATTGTATAGGATGATCACCATGTTACGATTCTACCGCATAGATGAACCCATTCCTTTGCATGACCTATCTTTTTTTCACAGTAGTAAGCAAACCACACTCCTAGCAAATGTAGGAGTTGAATGATATCATGTGGCCCCTGCAATGTTACTGCTTAATGCATGCTTAGTATGATACCATGTTGTTACTGTGATGTGAGTCGGGATGGGAATGAAAATGTTGCTGTTGGTAGAAAAGTGTTGGTGAATCGACCCTAATACAAGGTGAACGATGAGAGGCTGTGTAGGAGTACACAGTGGGTTGTCTCGTTGAACACCGCCCTAAGTCTGAGTTCTTGTGTGGTGATCCAAGATGAAGAGTACAACCACACATTGGGCTCACTGACCCCTCTCAACTTACTAACTCATCCCTTTCGATGTCCAGATGTCGCAGTAGTTCGGAGTTCTGGTAGGCTTGTGGCCTGGATGCTAAGTGAGAGAACGGCTCACCCGAGACCGGCTTATGCACCACACACACATCGCTTGGGTCCACTCCGGTAAACCGGCCGGGTTCACGATAGTGGTAACCAACCCAAGTAGGCGGCTTTCTCGGACTAGATCGGCTATGAGGTAACAGTTGTGGTGAGCATCCTCGCTGGCACCCCTTGAATGGTGTCGAGATCAAAGGCGGTAAATGATGGTCATGTGTGTGTAGCGGTACACCCTTGCAAGGTTAACAAAACTATTCGAATAGCCGGGTCCGCGGTTATGGACTACTTGGAAAGCTTAGCTTGATTATTAGATAACTTGAACTGGATACTTCTAAAACACACCAAGATAAGTGTGAGTGCTATGGCGTGCTTTCTCGTGGGGAAGTCGAGGAAGGCACCATAGTGGTGTATTGGTTGGTGAAAGTAGTGGACTCGTGTACGCTTCTTACCTCAAATTCTTGTACTCGTAGTTCAGGATTAGCCAAGTTAAAGCTGGCACTTCTGCAAGTGAACCCCACCTCCCTTTACTTTGACACATGTGCATGAGTAGTATAGCTCCTATGTAAGTCTTGCTGAGTACGCCTTTGTACTCACGTTTGCTTAATCTATGTTTTAGATGACGCCACTGACCCCGAAGGTGGCTTCTTCATCGAGCTGGACGACTGAAGTTAAGCTAGTCTAGTCCCAGTCAGCAGACTGGTTCCCTCGTGGAGGGCTTTGTGTTTAAATAAGGCTTCTTAAGCCATCTGTTAAACTTGTCTGTACTCAGACATAATTTGCTTCCGCTCTGTGTTGTAATGTTGGATCACATGTATGTGATCTCTGTGTGTACTCTATAAGAGTTATAAATAAAATGTACACTTTGTAGAGAATTGCAATGGTACCTGCTGTTCATACAAGGCATGTGTGCTGCGTGTATGTTTATAACATGCATGTCTTTGTATGGGTTTTCGAGACCTTAGTTGTGTTCTGGCTGGCGGTCTTTGATACACCAAGTGGCCCTTAGATGTGCGCAGCTTGGGGCATCGCGATGCGATTTCTCGAGACTCCGTCTCGTGCACACTTTGTGGTATGATCGAGCCCGCCCTAGACCCCGACTAAGTGATCGGGCTGGAGTAAGTTTATGTAAGAGTTTTGAGATAGTCGGTAGTATGGTTGAGGCGACTTGTCTTTGAATATGGGAGTTCATCACCCATATCATTTGACTTGTGTGCGGACGATGAGGACCCATCTCAGTTGATCATCCGGCCTGGATGGGATGCCCCTCACGTACGATGCTTTCCGAGAACGTTCTGTTCTTGGCCTTGTCTGCTTAGACAAGTGGGTACGGTTCTCGGCTCTCCATATGACTATGTCTTAACTAGACTTGCATATGCTAACCCCGGGTCCCGACAGACTTGGTATCAGAGCAGGACTGACTGTAGGACTAGTAACCTTGGCCGAAGTTGAGTCTAGATTGCTATAGTTATATAGTTACTCTGGGTATATAAGGGAACCACGTAAGGCTTCTTTTTTCTCCTTACCCCCTTCGTTCTGAGTTCTGAGTCACCCTCATCTTATTCTACGGGAAGAGAGGACTAGGCTGTCCTCTGTCTGATTAGCACATCTCGTTGTTTGCTTCCTTGTAGCCGTAGGAACGTTGTGATCGGTTTGTTAGATCGGTTATGCTCCCTGTTTTACTACATCGTATGTAAGTGTTGTTTCCATGTTGGAAGAAATTGTCATTTCTTACAATTACAGCCGTTATGCTGTCCGAGTCATTCCAGGTTTATCTCATAATCTGATGCATTTGCAAACTCCTTCTTTCTGTTTCAGATGGCAGATCTTCCCCCTCGGCAGATTGTTCGTCTGACCCGGTGCCTCGGTGTGCGTGGCCATCCCGCCACCTTGATCGAGATGATGTCCTATGTGGGATATCGATGGTATACTGAGTACACCGTCGAGGAGAAGTTCACGACTTCAATCAGACCCAGTTCCACTGCATTGTCCGGATCTACCCGCACCACGTTGGAGTCACTCAGCCTATCCATTTTGGACATGGCATTGGCATGACCGAGAACATGGCTGTGCAGGATGCTGCATATTCATGTATTACCCTGCTGAGAGAGGAGCACACCATGCTGAGAGAGACTTCTTTCCGCTATATCCCTGCTGCACTTCCAGGAGAAGAGGAATATTACACTGGACTCTACTCAGATCACTCTGCAGAGGATCCAGCACTCCAGGTGACTGCTAGGTTTGCTAGTGATCGAGATCGTGATGCACGCGCTCTCCGTTTTGAGCTCCACGCCACCCGAGTTCGTCTGTACCGAGCACTGACGCTCTTGGCACCCTTTGTGAGCGTGGGATCAGTTGAGTATGATGCGATCTATCCAGTGAGAACACAGATGCCTTCTCGAGTTGCTTGGCCCGAGATTGGAGGCATTTTTCCACCCCGTGGTCCTTTGCTTCCACCCTACACTGGACCTAGGCCCCATCCTTGCCCAAATGGATATCAGGGTCCACAAGCCTCCGTGTTTTCCGATGGTCACCTCCAGCTACCGGGATACGCGGGTAACTTTTATGAGGACTACTATGGAGATGGAGATGAGTGAGACCGCCTGTGGTCTTACTTAGTGAGGATGTAGTAGTATCCTAGTATATTGTAAGCAAGGTGTCTAATTTCCAGAGGCTTAGATAAATAATGTATAGGAAGTCAGAGTGCCTCTGAAGGATGTATCATCTTCATCACGTTTGTATTAGCTTAGTGCTTGTACTAAAACGATGTATGGTTTGTATGACAGCTTGTGAATATATGGCTTGTATGATTTTATCACCATGTTGTCAAGATGATTACTTCCTTTGCTCTGTAATCCTTCCAGTACTTCAATACCTTGATTTGACTCTTGAAATCAACTCTGTTTGACTTTGGATTTTCACCTTCAGGATGTCTCAAGGAACCCGTGGCCAGGTTGGTCGTAACCAAGGTCGTGGGAACAACCAGGAGGAAGGCAACCTTCCACCCCCACCCACGATGGCACAAGTTCTGATGGAAGTGGAGAGGAACCGCCGAGACTCTCACCATCTGTTGGAAGTCATCGCACGCAACACCACTCAGCAGCGCAATGAGTTGGTGTCCCTGAACGACTTCATCCGACTTCATCCCCCAGTTTTCAGTTACTCCACCGAGCCCCTTGACGCCGATGACTGGCTCCGCAGCATCGAGAGGAAGCTCCAAGCCGGCCATGTTGCAGATGGCGACAAGGTCAGCTACGCCACCTATCACCTCGAAGGTGCAGCTAGCTCTTGGTGGGAAAATTTTCTGAATATGCGCCCCGTTGCACACCCTGCATCTTCGGAGGAATTCTGCACGTCCTTCCGTGAGCACCACATTCCCAAGGGTCTTATGGACCGCAAGCGTGAGGAGTTCTGCAACCTCACTCAAGGCAGAAGGACTGTTGACGAGTTTAGTCGTGAGTTCAACCGACTTGCGCGTTATGCTACTGAAGAAGTCTCCACCGACTCCAAGAAGCAAGAGAGGTTCCGTCGTGGCCTCAACTCCGGACTCCGTCGCGAGCTCAACCTTCATGACTTTGCCACATTCCAGGTCCTTGTCAACAAGGCCATCAAGGCAGAGGACATGAACACCCCCAACGACTTTCGCAAACACCCTAGAGATGATAGTTCATCCAGTTCTGGCTCCCAGAAGCGCAAGATCTGGATTCCAAACAGCATGTTCCGCCAGAACAACCCACCGAGGCCATCCTATGTGGCGCCTCGTCCACCCACCCAGTTCCACCCAGCTCCACCAAACAACCCAGCTCCACGCACTGTTTTCGGAGCTTCTTACAAGTGTGATCAGGCAGGCCACTATTCTCGCGAGTGTCCCCAGAACCAGCTCCAACACCAGAATGCTCCACCACGTGCCGGAGGCAACAACAACAACAACAATGGCCGTGGCAAGCCACCCTAGAAGGTCTTCACCGCCAAACCCGCTCCTTCCGCCACTCGTGGACGTCTGAACCAGATCGCCGCCGAAGAGACTGACGACACCACTGACGTCATTCTTGGTACGCTCCCAGTCAATTTTTTTCCTACTTCCGTTCTTTTCTACCCAGGAGCATCTCATTCATTCGTGTCGGAAAGTTATGCACTTCGTCATGAGTTACCCTTTGTTGAATTGTCCACCCCGATGGTTATTCAAACTCCAGGGTCAAGATGGCAAACTAATAGAGTAAGCCATGGTAATCAAATAGCAATTGAGGGTTTAGTATTCCTTGCTTCACTCATAGCCCTCAAGTGTTCAGACATTGATGTCATCCTTGGCATGGATTGGCTATCAAGACAGAATGCCTACCTGTATTGCAAAGGCAAATCCGTAAAACTCACCCACCCTTCAGGCCAAACCGTCAACTATACCTCACCCAGAACAAGAACCCAAGTGCATTCCTTGAATGTACTTCCCCTTCCCGAACTTGAAGATATTACGGTGGTTCGTGACTTCCCGGATGTCTTTCCTGAAGAGCTTCCGGGCATGCCACCCGACAGATGTGTAGAATTTATAGTGGATCTTGTTCCAGGAACTGCACCAATTTCCAAACGCCCATATAAAATGGCCCCACATGAGTTAGCTGAGCTAAAAACCCAACTTGATGCTTCGTTGGCAAAAGGCTTCATCCGCCCTAGCTCATCGCCATGGGGTTGCCCCGTTCTGTTCGTATGGAAGAAAGATGGAACAGAAAGGATGTGCGTAGACTATCGCCCGCTAAATTTAGCGACGATAAAGAACAAATACCCACTGCCCAGGATCAATGATCTTTATGATCAACTTGCAGGATCCTCCGTCTTCTCCAAGATGGATTTGAGATTAGGTTATCATCAGATCAGAATCCGAAACGAGGACATTCCCAAAACGGCTTTTACTACTCGTTATGGTCTTTACGAGTACACCGTCATGTCCTTTGGTTTAACCAATGCCCCCGCCACGTTCTCACGCTTGATGAATTCGATCTTCATGGAGTACCTAGATAAATTTGTTGTGGTTTATCTTGATGATATTCTCATCTACTCGAAGGACGAAGAAGATCATGCCGAACACTTAAGGCTGGTATTGATGAAGCTTAGAGAGCATCGCCTGTATGCTAAATTCTCCAAGTGTGAATTCTGGCTACTAGAAGTGACCTACTTAGGCCACGTGATTTCTGCAAAAGGCATTGCTGTGAATCCCGAGAGAGTTCAGGCCATCCTTGACTGGACTCCACCTGAATCGGTTAAGCAAGTTAGGAGTTTTCTTGGCCTAGCCAGCTATTGCCGTCGCTTCGTCGAGAACTTTTCTAAAGTTGCAAAGCCTCTAACTGAACTCCTCAAGAAAGATAAGAAATTCTTATGGACTCCCAAGTGCGAGGAAAGCTTTCAAGAGCTAAAAAGAAGATTGACTTCTGCACCCGTACTTGCACCTCCAGACACCAAAAAGGATTTCGAGATCTATTGTGATGCCTCACGGCAAGGGTTAGGATGCATACTTCTGCAAGATCGACATGTGGTAGCTTATGCTTCACGCCAGTTGCGGCCACATGAAGAGAACTATCCTACCCATGACCTTGAACTCGCTGCCGTAGTTCATGCCCTAACAACTTGGCGACATTACCTCCTTGGTAATCGTTGTGAGATTTATTCCGACCACCAAAGCCTCAAATACATTTTCACCCAGCCAGATCTTAATCTCAGGCAAAGACGCTGGATTGAGTTGATAAAAGATTACGACGTAGGAATTTCTTACACCCCAGGCAAGGCCAATGTCATGGCTGATGCACTAAGTCGTAAGTCGTACTGTAACAACCTCATGTTACAGCAGTATCAACCACTTCTTCATGAGAACTTTCGCAAGCTCAATCTTGAGATTGTTCCTCGTGGCTATCTTTCAACCTTGGTGGCGAAACCAACTCTTGAGGATCAAATCATAGTTGCCCAAAGGCGTGCACGAAGTGTTCGCCGGATCAAGGAGAACATTGCTAGCGGAGTTGCTAAATGTTTCTCCACAGATAGCAAAGGAACGGTATTCTTTGAAAATCGTTTGGTAGTACCTAAGAATAGGGAACTAAGGCAACTCATCCTCAAGGAAGCCCATGACACACCCCTCTCAATTCATCCCGGTAGCACAAAAATGTACCGAGATCTACACCAGAGATTTTGGTGGACTGGGATGAAGAGAGACATTGCTCAATTTGTTGCCGAATGTGATGTTTGTCGTCGCATTAAGGCAGAACATCAAAGACCTGCTGGTACACTTCAACCTTTGTCTATTCCCGAGTGGAAATGGGACAAAGTCGGTATGGACTTCATCACCGGCTTTCCAAAAACCCAGAAAGGAAACAATGCCATCTTCGTTGTCATAGATAGGCTTTCCAAAGTTGCTCACTTTCTTCCGGTTCGCGAGTCTATAACTGCTAGTTAGTTAGCAGACTTTTACATCTCCAGGATTGTATCCCTTCACGGTGTTCCTTTGGAAATCAATTCTGATCGTGGTAGCCTTTTCACCTCTAGATTTTGGGGGAGCTTTCAGAAGGCTATGGGAACTCATCTCTCCTTTAGCACAGCTTTCCATCCTCAGTCTAGCGGTCAAGTCGAAAGGGTTAACCAAATTCTTGAAGACATGCTCAGAGCTTGTGTTATCTCATTCGGAAAGAATTGGGAGAAGTCTCTTCCATTTGCCGAATTTGCTTATAACAATAGTTTTCAATCTAGTCTGAACATGGCTCCTTTTGAACTCCTTTATGCACGACGATGTCGAACACCACTAAACTAGTCAGAAACCGGTGAAAGACAATTCTTTGGACCAGACATGATCAAGGAAGCAGAAGAGAAAGTTCGCATTGTTCGTGATCAATTGAAAGCAGCCTAGTCTCGTCAGAAAAGCTACTATGATCGTCATCATAGGCAAGAGAGCTACAATCTGGATGAGAAGGCTTACCTTCGGGTTACTCCTCTGAAGGGAACCCAACGTTTCGGTATCAAAGGCAAGTTGGCCCCATGTTACATCGGACCTTTCCGCATTATTGCTAAACGTGGAGAAGTTGCCTACCAACTTGAACTACCTCCGTACCTCTCCCGAGTACATGATGTATTCCATGTGTCCCAACTCAGGCGTTGCTTCAAGGACCCCATCCGCGAAGTCGACCATGAAACGCTTGATCTTCAAGATGACCTTTCTTATCGAGAATACCCCGTTCGTATTCTTGATTCCGTAGAGCGTGTCACTCGTCGTCAGAAGATTAGGTTTCTGAAAGTGCAATGGTCACACCACTCCGAAAGAGAAGCTACGTGGGAAAGAGAAGACCGTCTCAGTGCCGAGTACCCTACCTTCCTCCCGCAGACTTCTAAATCTCGGGACGAGATTCTTTTGAGTGGGGGCGAGTTGTCAGAACCCTCTGTTAGGTAATGTGCTAGGATCAAGTAACCTTGCATCATGTCAAAAATTTCAAAGGAAATCAACTTCAAAATCCAAATGGGAGAAGGAACACCCCCCAGATGAATTAATTCAAAAGGCCAGATAAAAATCTTCTCCAAAAATTCATGTTAGAGTTTTGAAAAGTCTTATAAATGAGTGTGATCACATATCAAGTGATGTGGGACCCACCCCATACTCATAGATTTTTCAAATATTCAAACAGTACCTTGGAATTAAAGAAATACCCCTTTTTGATTTAAAATTCAAATCATTTGAATTTTAAAAATGTTGAAAGTTTATGAGTGGCTAGTTTATTTTATTATGAGGCCACATAAAAAGTTTCAGCATTTAATAAAATGGTTTGGTATTTTTATCAGAGCCAAAACAAATTACAGAAAAAGAAAGGAAAGATTAAACAGAAGAAATTAGAAAACGTTACCTGGCGCCCAGGCGAAGTCGGCCCACCCCAGCCCAGCCGGCCCAAAGGGGCACGGGGGTCTTCTTCCCCGTCCCGCGCCTCCAAGCTGCTCGGTGGAATGCCACCGAGCTAGCTGGGGACGACACCTCGACGCCGAGGAGCTTCCGGCCCTCCCCGTGGCCTCTTCTCGCACCTGGACGCGCCTGGAGACGCCGTGAGCAAATTCCACCCCTCCCCAGTGCCTTTCCTCCTCTCTCTCGCTGAGCCCCGCGAAGGACAGGACGCCGCCGTCGCCATAGCTTGAAGCCCGCGTGGCCAACGACGTCCCCGAGCTGCGCTGTGCTGTCCATCCTCCTCGCCGTCGTCGACTACGTCTCCCAGTGCAGCGAATCAAACTCGGAGCCCTCCTAGCCGCCGGAATCGAGCTCGAGCCGTCGCCGGAACCGAAGGACGCCTTTTGTCGATTTCGTCGTCGTCAAGCCCTCCCAGCTCAATCCGCCACCTCCGTTGAGTTCCTGGTGAGCTCCTGACCGGAACCCCTCTCTTCTTCCCCTGGATTACTCCCTCTAGCCTGATCCGCCATGGAAGCCGAGCACGGTTGCCGCCGAGGTTGACCATGCGCTCGCTCCCGTGCGCTTCCGTCCTCGCCAGTGCGTCCGTAGTACTCCTGGAGTCCCCAGCAACCCAACGCGACCATGCCTGCTTCTCCCCGTGGCCGTTTTGCAAGTTCTACTCCAAGCCGTGGCTCCGGCCGCCGCCAAGGTCGAAGCAGTCGACGAACGTGACCTCCCCGGCGACGTACAAATGGTGCTTTCGAAGCGGCTCATCACAGGCTTTCGAACGGTGGCCTCAGCGCAGAGAATGGAGGCCAGGAAAAGAAGAACGTGCAGCGCCGCCATGGTCCAGTCACCGGCGTCAAGCCGCCGGCGAGTCAGCTCTAAACCCCGCCCCCCTGTTTTCACCAAATTAGTGACCCCTGGGTCACTGACCAGTGGGCCCAGTGGCTTAATTAAGCCACTGGATTAAGTTAACCCACGGGTTAAGTTAACCAGCCACTGACAGGGTGGCCCCACATGTCAGCCCCCCTGACGCCAGCTTGACGTCAGCCTGACGCAGTAAATCATTTAAATGAATTTCCAGAGATTATTTGAATTAAAAGAATTCCAGAAATTCCAGAAAATACCCCAAACTTTGGAAATTCATAGAAAATTCATATTAACTCCAAATTGGACAAATAATATATGAAAAATGATCAGGAGAAAATTATCTTTCCAAATATGCAACTTTCAACTCTGTTTGAGTTGAATTTAAAATGGGACCAGTAGCATATGTCATTTGGTTAATTTGAATTTAATTCAAATTCAAACCAAATGCTTTTGCTACTTGGACCATGGAATTATGATGTAATTCACCCATACATCAGAAGCACATCTTATACAAGTGAAGATGATTCAAAATGATCAAACCATGTCACTTACAACTTGACTAGGTTGAATTCAAATGTGGAGTTTGAATTTGCATTTTAAATGCAATATATTCCACTTAAATGGAATTGCCTCACACATCAAAACTTATACTTCAAGCTTTAACATTCAATCATGTGCTTGAGCATTACATTCATATTGATTGCTACTTCGTGCTTTGTTTGTCGAGTAGAGGTGGAACCGGAGCAGGAGGTCACCCCCTTCGCTGAAGATCCAGAACCCGAACCTCGTCAGCAAGGCAAGCAAACCCCCATTGATCATGTCGATAAAATCCCACTTCCCTCTCATGTCTCGCTTATGCATTGTATAGGATGATCACCATGTTACGATTCTACCGCATAGATGAACCCATTCCTTTGCATGACCTATCTTTTTGTCACAGTAGTAAGCAAACCACAATCCTAGCAAATGTAGGAGTTTAATGATATCATGTGGCCCCTGCAATGTTACTGCTTAATGCATGCTTAGTATGATACCATGTTGTTACTGTGATGTGAGTCGGGATGGGAATGATCATGTTGCTGTTGGTAGAAAAGTGTTGGTGAATCGACCCTAATACAAGGTGAACGATGAGAGGCTGTGTAGGAGTACACGGTGGGTTGTCTCGTTGAACACCGCCCTAAGTCCGAGTTCTTGTGTGGTGATCCAAGATGAAGAGTACAACCACACATTGGGCTCACTGACCCCTCTCAACTTACTAACTCATCCCTTTCGATGTCCAGATGTCGCAGTAGTTCGGAGTTCTGGTAGGCTTGTGGCCTGGATGCTAAGTGAGAGAACGGCTCACCCGAGACCGGCTTATGCACCACGCACACATCGCTTGGGTCCACTCCGGTAAACCGGCCGGGTTCACGATAGTGGTAACCAACCCAAGTAGGCGGCTTTCTCGGACTAGATCGGCTATGAGGTAACAATTGTGGTGAGCATCCTCGCTGGCACCCCTTGAATGGTGTCGAGATCAAAGGCGGTAAATGATGGTCATGTGTGTGTAGCGGTACACCCTTGCAAGGTTAACAAAACTATTCGAATAGCCGCGTCCGCGGTTATGGACTACTTGGAAAGCTTAGCTTGATTATTAGAAAACTTGAACCGGATACTTATAAAACACACCAAGATAAGTGTGAGTGCTATGGCGTGCTTTCTCGTGGGGAAGTCGAGGAAGGCACCATAGTGGTGTATTGGTTGGTGAAAGTAGTGGACTCGTGTACGCTTCTTACCTCAAAGTCTGGTACTCGTAGTTCAGGATTAGCCAAGTCAAAGCTGGCACTTCTGCAAGTGAACCCCACCTCCCTTTACTTTGACACATGTGCATGAGTAGTATAGCTCCTATGTAAGTCTTGCTGAGTACGCCTTTGTACTCACGTTTGCTTAATCTATGTTTTAGATGACGCCATTGACCCCGAAGGTGGCTTCTTCATCGAGATGGACGACTGAAGTTAAGCTAGTCTAGTCCCAGTCAGCAGACTGGTTCCCTCGTGGAGGGCTTTGTGTTTAAATAAGGCTTCTTAAGCCATCTGTTAAACTTGTCTGTACTCAGACATAATTTTCTTCCGCTCTGTGTTGTAATGTTGGATCACATGTATGTGATCTCTATGTGTACTCTATAAGAGTTATAAATAAAATGTACACTTTGTAGAGAATTGCAATGGTACCTGATGTTCATACAAGGCATGTGTGCTGCGTGTATGTTTTTAACATGCATGTCTTTGTATGGGTTTTCGAGACTTTAGTTGTGTTCTGGCTGGCGGTCTTTCATACACCAAGTGGCCCTTAGATGTGCGCAGCTTGGGGCATCGCGATGCGATTACTCGAGACTCCGTCTCGTGCACACTTTGTGGTATGATCGAGCCCGCCCTAGACCCCGACTAAGTGATCGGGCTGGAGTAAGTTTATGTAAGAGTTTTGAGATAGTCGGTAGTATGGTTGAGGCGACTTGTCTTTGAATATGGGAGTTCATCACCCATATCATTTGACTTGTGTGCGGACGATGAGGACCCATCTCAGTTGATCATCCGGCCTGGATGGGATGCCCCTCACGTACGATGCATTCCGAGAATTTTCTGTGCTTGGCCTTGTCTGCTTAGACAAGTGGGTACGGTTCTCGGCTCTCCATATGTCTTAACTGGACTTGCATATGCTAACCCCAGGTCCCGACATCCACCTTCCCATATTTTTCTAGCCTCTGCCGTGCATTGCCTTCTTCTCACTCCGAGAGTTGGCGTCCATCTTCGCCGGTACATCAAAACCTTGGCATGATACGCTCTGTCATCATAAGCCTCCTTATATCTTTCCTCAAAACAGCCACCATACCTACCTATCAAGGCATTTCCATAGCCTTTCCGAGATATATTGCCATGCAACATCCACCTCTTCATGACTTGATCTTCATGTCATACATGTTCCTGCTACACTGGCAGCGGCATACATTTGCATACATCATGATAGTTACATCTTCTTTATGATTTTGAGTACCTTGTAAAGTGTGAAGATTTCCTATACCTTCTTGTAAAATAGAGTGTTGCCCTTAAGTGGGGAAAAGATCCCAAAGTGGACACAATAAAAGATCCCAAAGAGGACAAATGAGAGTTAAGTAGAAAGAGCCATTGAGGCCACAAAAAAATACAAAAAAATAGAAAAAAGAGAAAAAATATATAAAGAGAGAAAGGTGCAACACTACTATCCTTTTGAGAGATCCACACTAGGACTCCCTCTATATCCTTGTACTCCATAGAGATGATCATTATGCATATAGCTATGTGGGGACCTTCACACTATAGAACTTGGCTTGCATATTCCAAGGATGAGCCTCCTCAAATGATCTCTATGTCTTCATGAGCGAGCAAGTTAGATGCACCCCCACTAGTTTCATTGGAGATCTTCCTAGCTCATATGTGCATCCGTTGCATGGAAATCCCTACTCCTCACATCATATCTATCATTTGGCATCTCTTGCCTATGATTGTCCTCATTGATGTGAGCCTTTCTCATTCTTTTTTGTCTTCCTCCTCCTCCGTACTTCTCTCTTTGCCATCCTAAGTGTCAACTCTCGTGCTTACGCTCATCCATTGCATGAGTGCTGAAAATATTGAAAAAGGAGTGGATCAAATTGACTTGTACCTAGCTAGTGGTCTGGGGACGAGTCAAGATAAGATTCCAGAAAAAGACCAAGTGTGAAACTTTAGTAGATTGATTTCTCAACAAATAAATATTTTTTCTCGTATTCCCTATCCCCCTTCTTGCACGCAAACACCATTTCGAGACATTCGAGTCACGGACAACGAGAGCTCTTGCACCTAATGTTCTTTTGTTACTTTTTTCATTGCTAATATAGACTCTTGCATGTTATGACTTGAATTGAATCTCTAACCTTGATTTCTTTACTTTTCAAAGTTCTTATATGGTTGCTAGCATGTCACCACAGAAATTATGCTGTTATCATTTACCTACTCGAGGACGAGCAGGAATTAAGCTTGGGGATGTTGATACGTCCAAAACGTATCTATAATTTCTGCTTGCTCCATGCATGTTTTGTGTGATATTGCTATGATCTAGATACACTTTCCTACACTTTTGATCATATTTCGACTAACCTATTAACTCAGTGCACCACAGTGCCAGTTATTGCTTTCTGCTGTTTTTCTATTTCAGTTTTCCCCAATATAAAAAGTGCTCCAAAAATTCGGGAAAAATCAGATAAAAAATCAGCGCAGAAGAACCTTCCGGAAGAACCTGAGTGGGGCCAGAGGGCCACCACCAGCGGCCCAGGCGCCCTGGTGGCGCGCCCTAGGGGCTGGCCACGCCAGGGGGCCGCCTGGACCCCTGATGGCCCCCCTGGCTGCCCCCCTTCGCCTATATATTCTCCGTGACGTGAAACCCTCAGAAGAAGAACCCATTTCACGATCTCGCCTCTGTTCCGTCGCCGCCGCTCTTCCGAGATCGGGAGCACCAGTAGAACTCTTCTCGGCACCCTGCCGGAGGGAGGGCCGACCTCCGGGAGTCTCCTCTCCACCTTGGATGCTTCCCGGATGTGCCGTGAGTAGTTTCTTTTGGACCATGGGTCCGTGATCAGTAGCTATGTTATGTTCTCCTCCAGTCTTTGTTCTTCATGCTTTAGACCTCGTGAGCTGCCCTACATGATCGAGGCACTTTTGTAATCTTTCTGCTGTTGCTATGCTGAGTTTGATGGGACCTGATGGATTATGAGATTATGTTCAGATTGTGATAGAGTAATATATTTGGTTCTTATCTTTTATATTTTTATTCTTAACTAATTCTTGCATGTTCTCCATTGCTGTTTATTGCTTTGGCCAAGTAGTAGGTAGTAACCCCAAGGGGGAACGCTATGCTCGATTGTGGATTCATGCCCCCTGATGACACGCTTGAGTGACAGAAACATGAGTCTAGGGGATGTGATGTTGCCACAAGGGGGAAAACAACGGTGCTTGTAACCGCGGTTGCAAGGATTGTTTACTTTATGCAAAGTGCTTTTTAATGCAGTTGTCTGTTGCTTTGGGTTTACACTTTGGGTGGGGCTCGCAACTTAATACCAGCGAGATGTTCTGGATAGATATCTCAAGGTGGATGATTAGTACTAGATGCAGTTGGATATCGGTCTACTTATTTTGGCGTTCTTCCCATGCTTTTGAGCCTCTTCCTTTCTTTTGTAGCATAGTTAGCATTGCGGTGCGTTCATAATCCTATCAATTGCCCTTCTGTAATTTGTTCACCTCGCATGGCAGTTTTATCTTCTTTTGGGAGAGAGACATCACTAGTGAACATCACGTATCCCGGTCCATATCCTCATCACTGTTTCCACACTCATTTACTTTTCTGATTTTACTTTCAGTTGCTATCATTATCCCTTGTGTTTGATCTTTTGTGAACAACAAGACCGGAGAGATTTACAACCTCTCTGAACTTCGTTGGGAACAAAGTTTTTTGCGTCTGTGTGCAGGTCCGCGTCAGTTGCGCCGCTGCCACCTACTTATCATCTCCGGAGTCCTACTGGAGGCAAACCTTGGTATCTTTACTGAGGGAAATTTTATGTTGTGCTACATCATACCTTCCTCTTGGGTTTTACCAACAAAGGGCGAGCAATTACTATCATCACCTCGCACACCAAGCAACATGGTACCAAAGAGTCTTTCACAATTACATGACAAATGCTTATTGAGATAATGAATCTTTAGTAATTAAGTTGCCTCATGAGAATATCACAAAGAACTAAAAGTTTACAATATGATACTGAAACACCCAATAGATTTGTAGTGATCATGGTGTGCAAACATGACAAAGTGATACCTCGCTTGCCCCCTTTAGTGAAGCAAAACATAAATGCAGGAGCTCGTTCAAAGTTTAAGTGATGACTAGATACAATGATTTCAGAATAAGCGATATCACAATCATGCAGAAGACAATGGTACTTTGGGACAATGCACATTACACTCAGAATGACAATCATGCTCTCAATAGTTGGTGCTTTCAAGACAGAAGGCGGAGACTCTCGAACCGTGGCTGGAAGAAAAGACTAAACAAGTACCAGAACTCGTGGTTTTCAAAACAGAGATAAAAATCTTTTGAGAGGTTCATAATTCGTCAACGAATGCTAGTAGATAACCGAATTACTTATTATGTTGGACAAGTTTTGAGGAACGGCTCCCACGCTGGGACAATCACATCCCCTTAACCTCCTTTGTTTATCACTGCCAAAGTTTTCTGATTTCTCATGAACAAAGCGTGAAGGAGGGTTTGTTTGTTGCTATTATCTTTAGTAAGCTGGGCGCACTCATGCCAATCCCTCCTCGTATTAGGGGTTTGCAGATTAGACATGCAATCCCAGGGTAAAACTTGTCCAACATAAGAAGATCACGAATTACCTAATACTTCCTCATGAGCTAAAACAGAGGCACAAAAGAGAAGTGCTTTTGAATAATTTTGAGATGGCACATGAAAGTCTTCGTTAGGAATGGCAAGTAAATACCATATATAGGAAGGTATGGTGGACTCATATGGCATAACTGGTTTCGAGTATTTTGGATGCACAAGCAATCAGTCCGCTTAGTACAGGTGATGGCTAGCAAAATACTAGGAGCGACCAACTAAGAGAGCAATGACGGCCATAATCATGCAGAGCGACAAAGCAACATTGAATTGGGCATGGAAGTTATATCACTACTAAGAAATTAAAGATAATCAAGGCTTGATAGACTTTCTTTACAGTCTCAAATATGCATGAGCATATGCCAAGTCAATAAAAATATATTCTTGGAGGAAGATATCACTAAACCATACCACATCATAGGCAAACAAATCATGTTGGTATTTCAATAACACATTAAGAACCCCCAACTATTTGAGACTAACCATAAGAAAACATGAACTACTAAGCAACATTATGCACATATCAACCAGTGCCACAGAAGCCAACTCTCTTAATAAGATAATCATGAAAACTCAAGAGAGTTCCAGAAGCAACAACCTAAATAAAATCTCTTAAAAATATAAGCATGAAAACTAAGAGATAAGCATAACAACAACTAAGAAAATATAAAGAACACACACAAGAAGATAAGCATGAAAGCCTATGTTGTGTTCTACATTGGAGTGGAGCGTGTTTCTCTCCCAAACAATGAAGGCTAGGACCCAACTTGCTAAGAACAGCAATCAAAACTAAATAAACTAAAAAGAAAAGAGCAAGACACTCCAAGCATAGCACATAATGCATGAAGTGATAAAAATATAGTGGAACGAAGGACGAACTGATAATTGTTGATGGAGAAGGGTATGCACGGGGGCATCCCCAAGCTTAGATGCTTGAGTCTCCTTGGATATTTCTTGGGGTTGCATGGGGGCATCCCCAAGCTTGAGCGTTTGACACTCCTGAATCTTCTTTTACCATCTTCCCTCGCACACTTGAAAACTCCCTTCATACATAACTCATCATAATCTTATTAGAGAGGTTAGTACCCACAATAAAATAACTTTTCTCTACTGGAAACAAAGATATTATTGAAAGGCTACTGTTTCTCAAGATTGCCAAAAAGTTTTTTCAAAGAAAAAACAAGCTTAAGGTTTGCAAAATGAAGAAAAGGAAAAACAGGGCAGAATCTGTTGCAAACAGACCAACAGGTAGTAAAAAATTTTTTGGGGCACTTCTGCGACTCATATCAAAAAACTCAGTGCAAACGCTCGAAAGCCAATTGTATAGAGCACGCTGTCAAAAAAATTCAGGTCAAAAAGATGATCTAGTGATTTTATTCGAATTTTTCTGTACAAGGAAAGAATCTGTTTTCTTGACAGCATGTTACATCTTTTGAACTTTCTTGCAATCAGAGGCTAAACTTGGCACAAAGCTGAAAAATAAAGATACAATGATGTTTCTACAGTATTAACAAACATCAATACCACTAAAAACTAAAAGAACAAACTGAAAGTAAAGATAAAAAGGGTTATCTCCCTAGAGCTCTTTCTTTATAGCCATAAAGATAGGCTTAAGACTTTAATGATGCTCTCGCAGAAATAAGAGTTGAAGAACAAAAGAGAGCATCGAGAAGCAAATACGAAACACATTTAAGCCTAACATGCTTCCAATGCATATGAATATTGCAATAGAATAATTCATTGAAGCACAAAGCAATAAGCATAGGAAGACAAAACAAGTGCAGCTTCAAAACCTTCAACATAAAGAGAGAGAACTTGATATTATTGAAATATCTATAAGCATGTGTTCCCTTCTCATAATTATTTCTAGTGGGATCATGAATAAACTCAACAATATAAATATCACATAAAGCATTGTTACCATGATCCACATGCAAAAAGGTACTCTTACTCTCCACATAAGCATAATCTTTCTCATTGGTAATAGTGGGAGTAGGACTATCATAAAAAACTTGAACACTATAGATTAATTGTGTATTAGGAAGATGGTGTTCAGTAAGGGAGTAATCCCCTCCATGATTATGACAAGTTTCATAAGGATAATTTCTCCTTATGTCATAGGTACCTTTACAATCACTATAGATAGGAGTTATAACATCATCATAGTAGAGAAGAGCATTATCATTGCTAGCAACTATATTTGTAAACATGTTATCTTTATTCTTGCTAGCAAAAGAATTATAAATTACCACATCACTAATGGGTAAAGGACTTGCAATCCTATCATCCCCAAGCCTAGAGCTTTCTATATCATCATTTTCAGAGTTTGCACCAAAAAGATTTTCAAGATCATAAGTGGCATTATCATTATCTGTCCAATAACAATAAGTAACATGCATATCATAATCAAAATCATCTTCAATAGTGCCTACGGACTTAACGTCGGGATAATAATGAATGCAATCAAGCTCACCATCCTCCATAAATTTATATCCGTTAGGATAAAAATTGATGTGAGGTATATGCTCAGGCCAGGTTGATACCCATTCTTCTTCCTTCTTGCTCCTCTTCCTCCTCCTCTTCTTTTTCTTCTTCTTCACCTTAGGAGGGAGTGGTTGGAGATGAAGTTTCTCCATATACCCTGGTTTATCATTAGAAACAATAGTGGAAACTTGGGAGAAACTCTCCTTTTTATTAGTAGAAATATAAGAGACATTTTTGTACTTTGGTAAAGTTCCCTCCTTTCTAATCTTACTTATATAATCATTTTCATGGCAATTTACAACACAATAGAGATGGAAATTTTGCAAAGTGTTGTTTATTCCTAAGGCACTAACATCTAGCCAAGAAGTCTTTTCTGATAACTCTTCACACATCAATAATAACATAAGTTCATCATAAATATCAGGGGTGATCACGTTATCACACAACTGGTTAACAGTTATGTTTTGAAAGTTCATGCATTGAAAATTAAAGTGACCCTCTATACCACAAAGTTCACAAGTAAAAGGATAAAGGTCACACAATTATCTAGCAATTTCATTTAAATCTTTGACCCAAGTGATTGTTCTTTCATGCTTATGTTGCTAACAATACTTCTCTTCTTCAATCAAAGGCCTTTCACAAGGTCTATCCACTCCACAAAAATTAACATGCTTATATAAAACTTCATTTTCAGGAGTTGGATCATGCATGTTGCAATCATCATGAACAATTTTATTTTCTTTGCAAATCTCTTTAAAAGGTTCATGATGCTTGATCCAATCCTCCTTAGGCATATTAAGACGTGAAGCAAAAGATTTGAGGAAATCGACAAGGAGTTCAGAACCAAGCCCAAACTTATCACTAAACTTATTAAAACTTGCAGTTTCAACAAAGGACTTAATGAAATCATACTCATAAATTATACCTGACTCTTTACCTTTGTCGATCTCCTAATTTTCAGTGTTGCGTTGAATTCTTTCAAGGAGTTCCCATTTAGCATCAATCTTTTCGTTTGTGAAAGAACCCATAGAGGAAGCATCGAGCAAGTCTTTATCCTGTCGAAAGAGCCTTGCATAAAAATTAGTAATAATGATATCTTTGGGGAGCCCATGGTTAGGAAATTTTAGCATTAAAGTTTCCAGTCTCCCCCAAGCTTGAGCTATGCTCTCTCCGTCATGAGGGTAATTCCTATTCTCATGGACTTCATGAAGAGGATAAAACTTGGAGTAAAAGAGAGACTGGATCACTTCCCAATCCAGCACGTGAGAATCATCTTGTAGCCTATACCATTCCAATTCTTTTCCTTTGAGTGACAAGGCAAATAATTTCCTCATGACTCCATCTCTTGTCAAACCTGAAATCTTAAACAACTCACAAAGTTCTGTAAATTTCAACAAATGAATACTAGGATTGATTGTCCCATCATAACAATCATTCCTAATTAATTAGATTATCCCAAGTGGTACTTGGAACGGGATACATTCAGTAGGTGGCGGAGACTTCTCTACCACAGGTGTGGCAAAGCGGCCTCCCCCAAGCAGTGAACTAAGAGAGCAGTTTTCCATAAACATAACTAGTGAAAATAAAAACAAGAAACGAAAAGATTTAATTGCAAGATGTAAAGATATACCTTCAAACACTTACTTCCTCGGCAACGGCGCCAGAAATAACTTGATATCTACGCACACTTGTATTCTTGTAGACTATGTTGGGCCTCCAAGCGCAGAGGTTTCTAGGACAGCAGCAATTTCCCTCAAGTGGATGACCTAAGGTTTATCGGACTTAGGGAAGTAGAGGTTGAAGTTGGTCTCTCTCAAGCAACCCTGCAATTAAGATACAAGAAGTCTTTTGTGTCCCCAACATACCTAATACAATGGAAAATTGTATAGGTGCACTAGTTCGGCGAAGAGATGGTAAAATATGGGTGATAGGGGTGGCAAAGCAAGGTAATATAAATCTGAATAAATAAAAATAGCAAGGTAGGAAGCGAAAAAAGTGAGCACAAACGGTATTGCAATGGTGGAAACAAGGCCTAGGCTTCATACTTTCACTAGTGGCAACTCCCAACAACATTAACATAGTCTAATCACATGATATTTCCCATAAAACATGCAATGGAGACGTACTCGGAGGTCATTCCTTTGTGGTCAAGAGAGGACGAGAATTGTCTAGGGCTAAAAAAGCACACCTCAGAGTTCGTAGTTCTCATCTATGGATTTCCCAATGTCACCGCGGCCATCCAAAGAGAGTACCACAATCACCACAACATATCTAAAGGATAGTCAAAGACAAGCACCAAGAGACTCTCAATCTTCAATTCACACGCAAAAGAGAAAATCACTCATGAAAATATGCTTCTAACCAATGTCCAATAGACCGCTGTCACCATGGTCTCGGGGATTATACTAGATAAGATCAAGTGAGTACATCAATCCAATACATAGAAGAAGGGGAAACATCATGGGATCATCCTAGATTAACATAGCCTATGATCACAATCAAGATCACATCATGGAAGAGGGAGAAGACCACATAGCTACTGGTAGAAACCTCAGCCCTGGGGAGGAACTCCTCCCGCATCATGGAGGGAGGAAGCAACATCGATGGAGATGAATCCGGGGGCACTTCCCCGTCCCGGCAGGGTGCCGGCACAGGAATTCTCGTCCCCCGAAACTTGGTGGCGTAAGGAAGATTCTAGAGTGCTGATTTTTTATATATTTTTCTCGGAATTTTTCTGGCACTTTAAGTAATGGGAAAACCTGAAATACAAAAACATCAGAAAACAAAAACTGGCACTATGGTGCGCTGTGTTAATAGGTTAGTCCAAATATGATCAAAAGTGTATGAAAGTGTATCAAAATCATATCAATATCAACCAAAACATGCATGGAGAAAGAAGAAATTATAGATACGTTTGGGACGTATCAAATGCATGGGGCATCCCCAATCTTGAGCGCTTGACACTACCGGATCTTCTTTCATCATCTTCCATCGCACACTTGAAAACTCCCTTCATACATAACTCATCATAAGCTGATTAGAGAGGTTAGTACCCTTAATAAAATAATTTTTCCCCACTGGATATAAAGATATTCTTGAAGAGCTAATGTTTCTCAAGATTTCCAAAAGGTTTTTGCAAAGAAAAGGAAAGCTTAAGGTTTGCAAAAGTAAGGAGAGACAAAATGTGGGAGAATCTTTGAAAAACAGAACAACAGGTAGTAGAGAATTTTTTCGGGGTACTTATGCAACTCAAATCAAAAAACTCAGAACATGCAAAAGTTCCGCAATTGTATAGAGCACGCTGTGCAAAAAAATCAGCTCAAAAAGATGAACTGATGATTTGATCTGATTTTTTCCATCACGAAGACAGAATCTGTTTTCTGGACAGCATGTCACAACTTTTGCTTCCCTTGTCATATGAGGTTATAACTTGGCACAAAGCTTGAAAATAAAGATACAATGATGTTGCTACAGTAGTAACAATCATCAATACCACTAAAAATAGAAGTAAAAACATCTTGGGTTAGCTCCCAACAGGCGCTTTCTTTTACGCCTTTAAGCTAGTCATGAAGATTATAGAAGATACTCTCACAAGAATAAGAATTTTTAAGCAAAAGAGAGCATCAAGAAGCAAATATGTAACACATTTAAGCCTAACACACTTCCTATGCATAGGCATCTTGTAAGAAAATAAATCAAAGAAGCACAAAGTGACATGCATAGGAAGGTGGAACAAGAACAACTTCAAAACTTTCAACATAAAGAGAGGAGTTTTAGTAAATGGAAGTTTCTACAACCAAACTTCCCTCTCTCAAAATAATTTTCAGTAGTATCATGAAAAATATCAAGAATATAACTATCATATAAATAATGTTGTTCATGACCTACAAGCACACATGAATAGTTTTCAACATGGTCTTTGGGACTATAAGATAAGTGCAACCCATCACATTGAGCCTTGATAAGAGCACAATTCTCCGGAATATGAGTTGGAGATTTCAAAAGGATAATAGGACAATCAAGTGTGGGTGCAATAGCAAAAATTTCATGCTTAACATGAGGAACTATAGCAAGTTCATCTCCATAAGCATCATTCATAGTGGCATCACGGCCATAAGCATAGAAGGCATCAACGTCATCAAAAAGGGATATTTCAAAAGAATCCATGGGATCATAACACTTATATAAGGTAAGAGTCAAAGAGTTACTCTCATTAGAAGGTAGACGTGGATGGCTCCATTCTTCCTCCTTTTGTTCGTCATTCTCCTCCTCTTTTTCATCCAAGGAGCTTTCAGGTTCAGCAATTTCTTCTTCCATAGAGTCCTGCAAATCATTAGTCTCTTCCTTTGGGGGAGAGATTCTCTCAAGATGATCAATAATATAATAATTTGCATCTTAATTTTCCAAACAATAGTTAAGTATAGCAAGACTCTCAGATTTGTAAGGGGCATCATCAATATTTTTAAGAAGAGAAGTAATTTCATAGGCACCCTTATAAGCAGAAAATTCTTCTATTTCCCCTGCATCATAAAAATCATAGTTTCTCTTAGCATAAGAAGCTAAGGTTTCATCATCATTGTACTCACATTAGAAAGCAAGGTGTTTGTGCCTCATAAAGCAATAAGATTCATCCCTGCAGAAAGATATATTATATATTGAGCACAAGTTTCTAGCATACACATACAACTGATGTATTTTTTTCCATAAGATAATCCCCTTTTGAGAGAAGTGGTGTTCCTTGTACCACTTTTGTTGATCCTTGGTGAATCCTCCATGCCAATAAGATCTGGTTTCAAAGAAGTCAGGAAAATAAGGAACTAGACATACTTTTTTTTTGATTTTTGATAAAGGACACGAAGATAAAAATTGAACGGTAAACTAACAAGACTAAAAAGTAAAGGTAAAAGGTAGTGGGAAACTCCCCTATCTTCTCACTCGGAGTCCCCGGCAACGGCGCCAGAAATTTGCTTGATACGCGAGAGATGATAATTTCTTCTTTCCCTTCGTTGGTTACCCCAAGTGGAAGGTGAGATGCAGCGAAGTGGCAAGTTTCCCTCGGTGAAGATACCGAGGTTTTAAGGTTGTCTGCCGTAGGACTCCGAAAATTATAAGTAGGTGGTGAAGTGAACAATGGCGTCGTTCACAACTCAGGGTTGCTTCATTCACCTGGACCTGCACATAGACACAAATAACTTTTCTCCCAACGAAGTTCAGAGAGGTTGTCAATCTTTCCGGTCTTGTTGTTTACAAAGGATCAAAACACAAGGGATAATTATAATGATAGCAACTGAAAGTAAATACTGAAAAGTAAATAAGACTGTAAACAATGATAAGAATATGGACCGGGGTCCCGTGATGTTCACTACTCATGTCTCTCTCCCAAAAGATGATAAAACTTCTATGCGAGGTAAACAAATTACATATAGGAAATTGACAGGATTATAAACGAACCGCAATGCTCACTATGCTACAAAGAAAGGAAGAGGCTCATAAGCAAGGGCAGTACGCCAAAATAAATAGACAGAAATCCAACTGCATCTACTACTAATCATCCACCTTGAGATATCTATCCAGAACATCTCGCTGGTATTAAGTTGCGAGCCCAACCCAAAGTGTAAACCCAAAGCAACAGACAATTGCATTAAAAAGAACTTTTCGTAAAGTAAACAATCCTTGCAACCGCGGTTACAAGCACCGTTGTTTTCCCCCTTGTGGAAACATCACATCCCCTAGACTCATGTTTCTATCACTCAAGCGTGTCATCAGGGTGCATGAACCCACAATCGAGCATAACGTTCCCTCTTAGAGTTCCTACCTACTACTTAGCCAAAGCAATAAACAGCAACGGAGAACATGCAAGAATTACTTAGGAACAAAAATAAAAGAGATCAGAACCAAATATATTACTCTATTACAATCTGAACATAATCTCATAATCCATCAGATCCCATCAAACTCAGCATAGCAAAACAGAAAGATTACATATGTGCCGTGATCATGTAGGGAAGCTTACGAGGTCTAAACCATGAAGCACAAAGAGGGGAGGAGAACATCACATAGCTACTGATCACGGACACATGGTCCAAAGGAAACTACTCACGGCACATCCGGGAAGTGTCCATGGTGGAGGGGAAGCTCCCGGAGGTCGATGCTCCCTCCGGCAAGGTGCCGGGAAGGGTCCTGCTGGTGCTCCCGATCTTGGAAGCGCCGCGGAGGCGGAACGAACGCGAGATCGTGAAAAAGGGCTATGTCTTCGGAGGTTCCCCGTGTCTGAGAATAAATAGGCGAAGGGGGGCAGCCAGGGGGCCACCAGGGGTCCAGGCACCCCGTGGCGCGGCCAAGCCCTAGGCCGCACCAGCTAGGCGCGTGGGGCCTTGGTGGGTCCCACCTGGTCCCCCTTCAGGACTTTGGAAGGTTCCTTCACGCTGATTTTTTATCTGACTTTTCCCGAAATTTTTAGCACTTTTAATATGGGGGAAAACTGAAATAGAAAAACAGCAGAAAACAGAAACTGACACTAGGGTGCACTGAGTTAATAGGTTAGTCCAAATATGATAAAAAAATGTATGAAAGTGTATCTAGATCATAGCAATATCACACAAAACATGCATGGACCAAGAAGAAATTATCGATACGTTTGGGACGTATCACCGGTGACATTGGGAAATTCATAGATGAGAACTACGAACTCTGAGGTGTGTTTTTGTAGCCCTACATAATTCTCGTCCTCTCTTGATCACAAAGGAATGACCTCCGAGTTTCGTCTCCTTGCATGTTTTAGTGGAAATATCATGTGATTAGACTATGTTAATGTTGTTGGGAGTTGCCGCTAGTGAAAGTATGAAACCTAGGCCTTGTTTCCACCATTGCAATACCGTTTGTGTTACGTATAAGCTTGGGGATGCTCCCGTGCATCCCCTTCTGCATCAACGATCATCATTTCGTCCTTCTCCATGCTATATTTTCATCACTTCATATGTTGTGTTCTACACTTGGAGCGTCTTGATCTTTATTTTTTAGTTTGTTTAGTTTTTCTTGCTATTCATAACAAGTTAGATCCTAGCATTCATTGTTTGGAGAGAAACACGCTCCACTCCACCCTAGAACACAACATAGGTTTTCATGCTTATCCTTTTTGTGTGTTCTTTATCTTTTCATTGCTGTTGTCATGCTTAGCTCTTAGTTTTCATGCTTATCTTTTAAGAGCTTTTATTTAGGTTGATTTAGGAAATATCTTCAGTTTTCATGCTTATATTGTTTAGAGAGTTGGCTTGTTGCACTGAGTTGTGTGTCTTGCATGAGTAGGTAATTAAGGTTGCTATTACAAGTGTAGTAGTAACTTGCAATAGTTTTGAGATATTTATTTGAGTAATGTTTGGACTTTTTGGTGCCAAGAGCTTGAGCCTATTAGTGATAGGTGTCGTATTTTGGGCAATCCGTGCTTCTTTTTGAAAACTACAAAAATTAGTTGAGAACTCTAGCTACTAGATGGATCGCTAACCTCTGGAGGGGTTGGAATATATAGAGTACCCTCACGTACCATGGGTCGAGGATGCGTAAGGATAACCAAACCCCCATACACTCCTCCTCGGGGTACTCATCTCTTTGTGAACCTCCTGACTAGATAGAGACTTACCAATAATAAGTGCATGAGTTCTTGGGACTAATGTGAGTATTCGATTGTTGACACTTCCACCTTCCATATTTTGCTAGCCTCTTCGGTACCGTGCATTGCCCTTTCTCATCATGAGAGTTGGTGCATACTTCTCCTGTGCATCCAAACCCTTGGCACGATACACTCTGTCATCATAAACCTCCCTATACCTTCCTCAAAACAGCCATCATACGTACCTATCATTGCATTTCCATAGCCTTTCCGAGATACATTGCCATGCAACATTCACCATCTCATGACTTGATTTTCATGTCATACATGCTTTTGCTTGATCGAGGAGCCGCATGCTAGTTGGGCTTTGCATATCCTACTACACTGGCAGAGGCATACATATGCATACAACATGATAGTTTTTCGGTTTTCTTTATGTTGAGTATTTCTTGTAAAGTGTGAAGATCTTATTTATATTCGTGTAAAATATAGAGTGTTTCCCTTATATGAGGAAAAGATCCCAAAGAGGACAAATTAAAATATCCCAAAGAGGACAAATGAGAGAGAAATAGAAAGAGCCAACGAGGCCACAAAAAATACAAAAATATACAAAAAAGAGAAAAAAAGAAAAAAAAGAGGGAAGGGGCAATACTACTATTCCTTTTGAAAGATCCACACTCGTACTCCATTGTCATACTTGTACTCCATAAAGATTTTCATTCATGCATAACTATGTGGGGATCCTTACACTATAGAACTTGGCTGGCATATTCCAAGCATGAGCCTTCTCAAAAGAGCTCTAGGTCTTCATGAGCAAGCAAGTTGGATGCACCCCACTAGTTCCATTGGAGAGCCAACTGATACGCGAGAGATGATAACGAATTCTTGCCCTTTGATGGTTACCCCAAGTGAAAGGTGAGATGCAGCGTAGCGACAAGTTTCCCTTGGTGAAGATACAGGGTTGAGTGTCGACTAGTAGGAATCCAAGGTCGACAATTAGGTGGTTCGGCAAGTGACGCGTCGTTTATGATAATCACTTGCTTCTCCTAGACCTGTGTAACACCCCCAGTGTATGTAACAGTAATCACTAGTACTGTTGATAATTACTGTTGCTAATCACTAATGCTAATCCTGCTATGATCATCCTTGCATTGGATCAAGTCAGATTTGCATTTTTGGTTAATATCAAAAATATTGTTGCAATTAAACTTTGTCCAAAAATTATGAAACCACTTTTGTAAATTCCCAAATATTCAGTGAATCATGCCTAAGTGGTCATGGGGTTTTATTAACTTGTAAAATAATTCAAACAAAGATTTACAGCAGAAAAACAGTACTTTTGCCATTAGTATAATAAAAAGAACTATGAAATGATTTTATAAAAGCCTAAATCTTTTTGTGGGCCTCTAGTTATATGCTATACTAATTATGGTATAGGTCTCATGATTAATAAAAATGTCGAAACTAATAAAACAATTGCTAACATAATAGAGCAGAAAAGAAAAGAAATTGAAAATGCTAAAGAACTATTCTACGCTCAGTGCGAAACCACACCACTGGTCCACCCCGAGCCCAGCCCCTCCCTCCTCTCTCCTCCCACCTGCCCCCATCCCCCATCTGCTCACTGGCGCCATGGCCAGGGCTATGCCGCGCCGGCCCCTCCTCTCAACTGCCCTCACCTGCCCCTCTGCGAGGATAAGGATGATGCCCAGGCCTCCCCAACCACCCCTGCAACTCTCTACCTCACTTCCCCTCCACCCTCATGTGCTACACCCCCCTCTTCTCCCGCACGGGCATGGCCGCGCCCGTGGCCATGCCTTCATGTAACAGCCCACATGTAACAAGCTAGCAAACACCATGTAATTTACTTCCTCTGTTGGACTTGTAACTTGGCATGGTGAATGTCTATGTCATTTCATGTGATGATTTAAATTGGCATTGAGATTGGAGCCTTGTTGGGTTGATTTCTTTTGCATCCAAGATGATTCAAGAAGGGGATTGGAGTAATTTTTCCCTGTTGCATGCTCACTCTTCTTGATCCCAATTTTGGCCTAGCCATTTCTTTTTCCTTTGCAAGGGTTTTAAAATCCTCTAAGTATTTTTGCCATCATCAAAACCAGGAGCTCTAGTTCAAAGTGATTTTGAATTCAAAATGAGCTCACACTTTTGTTGTTGCCAAAAATTCCCAAATCATTTTTAGAAATTCAGGAATAATGCAAGGATAATTCTACATATTTTTATGTGAATTTTGCACTTGTATTTAATCCAGAATTAATCCCTTTTCCTTTTTCTGTTTTTTAAATGGAAAAAGGATCCAGCAGCCTTTTTCTCTCCTCTGCTCCAGTCTTGCTGGAGGCCCAGCCCAGCAGCCTCAGCTCCGCAGCCCACCTGGGCCTCCGCCAGCGAAGCGTTACGCGGGAGGCACCCTGGCCGCCCGATCAAGATCTGAGGGGGGGGACTCATCGCCTTTCCACCGTGGAGAGGTCCCCTCCCCCTCTTCTCTCACACCGGCGGGCGGGCATCGACGTCGACGCCTGCCGACGTGGCTGGAGGCCGCCCCTCCATATAAGCCGCCCCCTGGAGCCGCAGGACCCCCCTAGGTTTTCGTTTCCCCATCGTTTTCCCCCTCGCCGCCGCCGGGAGAGGTCTCCTCCTCTACCCTGCTTCCGCTCTGTTCCGGTGAGGTTCCGAGCAATTCTCCGCCGCCTCGTGATCTCCCATCGATTCCTTGCTCCACGCCGTCGTGGTGACTGTTGTTTGTGCGTTTTCCCCTTCAGGAGCGTGCCGGGAGGAGCAGGACGTCCCCGAGCTGTGGATCCCCGTCGCGGGCCGTCTTCTTCCTCGATGCCGTCGTCAGCGTCTTCTTCCTCTACGGCAAGGCTGGGACGCTCGAAGCGACCCACAAGGTGAGCTAACGCCCACGCCTTCACCCGTAGCGTCGCGTAGCAGTCCATCCACGGTAGCAGTAGGCCATCTACCGCGTAGTTCGTCGCCGACGAGGAAGTCGTGATCACCGTGCCCGTGGTGCGTCTCGAACGACCTCCCGCGTGCTCCAGGAGTGTCCAGAGTGCGTTTCTGGTACCAAAGGAGACCCCTTGCCGCGTAGCTTCTTTGGGTTTCACCGTGTCTGAACTCTGCGCGTCTCTGTCAGTCAGATCCGCCACGGATTCAGGCGAGCATAGCATCCCCTCCGGTGAGATCCAGGACGGGGCCGGGACATCCACGTGATCGTGGTACTTCCCTCTCGCGCTGCAAGCGATTCCGTGGCCAGAGGCGTCGTGTGCTCGTCGCACGGTTCGCCTGAAGTAGGATGCACGGTGGTGTCTGAAACTGCAGTTCAGAGCCGCCGCAACAGTGTTGTTCCGCTGAAGCTAGCAAGCAGTAGAGATGGAGCTAGGAGCCATGGCGCGCGTCGTCATGTAGGGCTAGGTGCATTCTCGGTTTCGTTCCATGGAAGGGTGGCCGGAGCTTGCCTGTACACGGCACGCGGTTCGCCGCAGTAGAGCGTCGCCGACGAAGTTCAGAGTTTTCAGGTGTTCAAGGTTCAGTAACCTGGGCCTTGAACCTTACCTAGCACGCGTAGCGTATATGTTCAGAAACGCTTCGTGGCGCAGTGGTAGCGAGCGTGGAGACGAGCAGCGAGTCGCGGGTTCGATTCCAGCCGACGCCCCCCCATTTTTTGATTTTTCTCCTGAGGCTGACGACTGGGACCCGCTTTTCAGCGACCCAGGCCGCGTGGGCTGAGCCCATTGCGGGCCAGAGAGGTTGGATGGGCTGGAATCGCCCGAGAGAAGCCCATGGAGGCTGATTCCTTGTTCTTTTTATTTCTTTTCTTTTTCTTTGATTTTCTTTTCTGTTTAAATTCAAATTTGAATTTGCCTCCAAATTCAAATCTGTTTTGAACATCTTTTGCAAATAGGGGCATGCCTTATATGTTTTTGGGGTAGCTTGAGCTACTGAACCCCATGGTGAGGTCCATTTTTGCATCTGACCCCTTTAAAAAAATTGAAGTATGGTCATTTTGCAAATAAACCCCTTTTACCTTTTCTTTGTTCTTGTAAATTGGTTCAAATTTTAAATTTCCCATGTCATATATGATTCTTGGGTAGTTTTGCACAAGGAGTTGCATGGTGATGATGATTTCATCATCTGAACCTATTTCAAATTCATGTGGTGCAATTTTGCACTCAGCCCCCTGAACTTCAGTTGAATTTGCAACTGCCCTTGCAAACTCAAATTGAGACATATCATATATGTTTTGGGGTGCTTTTCTGCAAGGAGTTCAGCAGTGATGTTTTCATGATGTGTTGTGCAACTTTTGAGACAAGGTGTGATCACCTGGTTCAGAAGCTTTCAGATCTGTCTGCCTGCAACATTTCAACTTCAGTGCATTGGAAATGTTGTTCATCTGATCTTTTCAAGTCTGTTCCAAGTCATCTTCTTTCTTCAAGTCAGCCCCTAGCATATTGTCACATGCCTAGTGGCTGGTCTCCATCAACTGTTGCACCTTCCATGTGTCAACTTCACCGACACTACTCCGTCTCCGGAATCATCGTTTTCTTGCATGTTATTTAAATTCTTGTAATGCTTGTTGATCATGTCATGCTATCATGCTACTTGCACCTAAATTAAGGCTTAGACCAAAGCCATTACAATGTAAATAAGTGCATATGAAGTTGATGACTTATCGTCATCACCTTCATTTAAATTTGACTAGACAGGGTCATACCATGTAAATAAAACTTGAACATTCCATCCTTGTTTGAGTTTGCTCAGTTCCTTACTTGTGTGTTTCCTTGCCGGTATCTTACGTTAGCACCCGAGACTGACGAGGAGACTTACGTGGAGCTGTCCGACGCCGAGCACGAGGGTACCGTCAGTGCTGCTTCGACTACCTTACCAGGCAAGGGGGAGATCTGTGTCATTACTTTATAACTTTCTGCTCATGCCTAGCTGTAGAACTAGAACGTTGTTGCTTGATCCTATCTACCTTATATGCCATGTTTAAACCCATACAGCCATGATCCCCACATCCCAACAAACCTTTGTACTGCTAAGTGACCGCTGCACAGCCATTGCTTAGTATGGATAGAAAACTTGTTGCTTACCTTATATATATTCATGGATGGGATATCGTGCTATAAAAGAAGTTGGTTGATATTTATTATGGCTAAATGATGTTAATTTATATTAGACGAAAGGTGGAAGGCTGGACTATCCCCGTTTGGTGCTTTGTTCCATTTGAGTCGCCTAGGACCCGAGTTCCGGGTATTGTGTTTCTTGACGAGCGTGCCTAATCGTGTGTGGGGTTTTATGGGGCCCCCTTGTCTTACCTACCTAGCTCCGTACAACTCTAGTGGTGGCCCGAGCTGATTTACATTTGCAACTGCCTGTGTGTTGGTTGGTACCCCAGCTGTTTTCGAAACAACCCGGGCCAGCGGAGACATGGTTTCTCTCGCTGGTCCACACTTGGCGAGCTAGGGGTCCCCTGAATATTCAGGTGTGACTTACCGACCTTATCCTGACGGTAGAGACCGATTCGAGAGCGTGGCCAGCTTTTGGGTTGGGTGTCGACTCACCGGGGGCCACCCGGAATTGTGCGTTGTTAGTTAGAGGGACTCTGACGTTCCGGAGTTTCAGGCGCTTACCTAGCCAAGAGGAAACCAGGCGTACATGTGACGTCTATAATGGACAGTTGGTACACCCCTGCAGGGTAAATCTTTTCGAAAAGCCGTGTCCGCGGTTATGGACTACTTGAGACCTACTCCTTGTTCATAGAATAACATCAATTGTAATCATGTTGTAAAACTTGACAAACCGTGTGTGTGCCTTGGTTGTCTTTCTCGTCCAAGGGGGACCGAGAGGGAAACGAGGTTGTGTTATGTTTGCATAAGTAGGTGAATAGCTGACTTATGACATGTTGTCAACGTACTTCTTGGATCTCATCTCTATTCCGATAGAACGAGTAGCCACCATATATGCTAGTACGGCTGTAACCTGTCTCTGTCTTTACCTTACCTGTAGCGTTAGTTATTCCGTAATTACATGTTCTCACCCCCGTTTACATTTCTGTCTTTACCGCTTTGCCTGATCGGCCGCTGCAGTGGACTACTACCTCGACCCCAGCACCGGACGTTACTTCGTGGAGGTGCCCCCGGAGGACGACGACGAGTACGAGTACCTCGACCAGTAGGATCTTATAGTTGGGCTCAGACGTTCCCGTGGGTGGATATTTATGTGTAGCCCTCTCTAGGGCAATTTGGTTCTTGACCGTACTCGGTCCCTACTTTGCTTCCGCTTGATGTTTTGATGTATTGATGAGATGTACTCATGATGATGTTGTATTCTTAGACAGTGGCGTTGTATGCCCTGCTCTATGTTTCTATCTATATGTATTTCCTTTCTTATAGAGTTATGCTTATATACCTGTTGTCGAGAATCCGGCAGCGACACGAGTGCGAGTGTCGTGCGCCGGTGGCGTCTGATGCGCTTCTAACTCCGACCGGACGCGAAAGCGACCAGTTAGAGTTAGTACCGCATCAGGGGCATGAGAACTTGGTATCAGAGCAGGACTGACTATAGGACCCTTTACTGGCCGAAGTTGAGTCTAGAAACTATTTTGGTAGTTATATAGGAAAAATTTCGGAGAGTAGGACCTCTTTCTGTTTTCTCCTTATACCACCCTCCCACCCCTTTTTTCCGTGAGGAAGTGAAACGATGTTTTGTCTCTGCAACTTATCCCCTTTCAAAACAATCTAGGTTCTCGTTTACATGAGGCTCCGATTCCTCTATAATTTTTTGCTAGCGACGAGATGTGTTGGCGTCTTTGAGACCACTGAGCCGCCACTTGGGGTTGACTGTTCTACCTCGCTTACGGCGTACCCCAGGTGAAACGTCCATACAGGATTGGCGGGCATCCTATGGTAATATGGATGTGGTGTCTTTCCCCTATGGACGACCGTGATGGCGGGCCGCTCAGGGCAGATGTCTCATTGTTCAGGTTTCCAACCGCTCGTATATATTGTTGTGTGCTCGCTAGCAGATTATTATCTTGGATTCGGATGTTCTTGGTTTGGGAATTCCAGTAGCACCTAGCTATCGACTTTCCGGGTTAACCTTGGTGGAATTTCAGCCTTCGGCTTTCTCATACCTCGTGAGGAAGTTTTGTTGTCAATATTGCTTTAACTCTGGTTATTTCAATGATTCGTTCATGTTCTCATAAGTGTACCTGTATACAGGATGCCAAGAGCGAACATGCCGCCGCCAGAGAACCCTATCCTTGGGGAGGCTGTAGCCGCAGTGGCTCAGAGCACAGCTGCGATCCTTCAGATGCTGCAGAACCAGGGTGCTCAGAGGAATGATCGACCACAGTACACCACGCTGCAGCAGTTCCTTGCGATCAGCCCCCCCAGGTTCTCCGAGGCTCGAGACCCGCTGGAGGCGGATGACTGGATCGCTGAAATCAAGAAGCACTTCAATGCCAACGCCGTCAGACCCGTCGACTACGTCACCTTCGCCTCCTTCCAGCTTCAGGGTGCCGCAGGCAGTTGGTTCTCGACGTACAAGGCCAACAAGGGTGATGCAGAGATCACGTGGGAGGATTTCGTCAGGGATTTCAGAGCTGCTCACATTCCCAGTGGTCTGATCGAGAGGAAGCGCGAGGAGTTCTTAGCTCTGAGGCAGGGGGACAGGTCTATGCAGGAGTATAACCTGGCCTTCGTCAGGCTTGCCAGGTATGCTCCAGAGGAGGTCTCGTCAGAGGCCAAGCGCATTGCCAGGTTCCGCGGTGGTCTTGCCACGAACATCAAGTATGCGCTCACCTTGTCCACGCCAAGCCTGTTCTCAGAGTTCGTCGACCAGGCTATCAGACAGGAGTCAGCGGAGGCAGAGCGTTCTGCAGAGAAGAGGAAGCAGAGAGAGCACAGTTCAGCAGTGATGGTCCACAAGAAGGCCAAGTCCTGGTTTGCAGAGCCACAGTCTCAGCCGCAGCGTCAGCAGTTTCAGCAGAGGGGGGCAGTTGTCCGCACTTTTGCCCGCCCTCCCGTCCCAGTGCAGCACGGACCTCGCTCTACTCTAGCCTCTGCGAGGCCGCCTGCTCCACAAGGCCAGCCCAGGCCAGAGATCACGTGCTTCAAGTGTGGCAAGCCGGGCCACAAGTCTCCACAGTGCACCGACCCTCGTTACGCCAGGCTGCCTCCGCCCCCACATCGCTCTACACCGAGCAACGCGATGGTGCGGGCCCAGCCACGAGCGCTCAGGGTGAACAACGTGACTGTGGCAGAGGCTCAGCAGTCGTCCGAGATTGTGCTTGGTAGGTTACTTGTGTGTTCAGTCCCAGTGACAGTTTTGTTTGATTCCGGAGCTTCCCATTCCTTCATGTCCAAGTCCTTTGCTCAAAGATTTGACTTTCAGTCAGAGGTGATGCCTTCACCTTTGGCCATTTCTTCCCCGGGTTCCAAGATGAGCTCAGCTATCAGAGTTCCTGAGGTGCAGATTCAGATTCAGGATCTTCTTTTCTCAGCATCCTTGATCTTGCTTCCAAGTTCCGACATTGATGTCATTTTGGGCATGGATTGGCTTGTCAAGTACAAGGCCAAGATTGATTGTCCGTCCAAGACCGTGTTGCTGACGCACGATTCAAGCGCAGAGATTTGGTACAGTTGTCGCTCGACAGTGGGATCAGCACAGTTGTACGCTCTGAACGCTGGAGTTGCTCCATTGATCGAGGAGGTCAGAGTTATTCGAGAGTTTCCAGATGTCTTCCCGGAGGATTTGCCAGGTATTCCACCCGTGCGTGCTATTGAGTTCGTGATCGAGCTAGAACCTGGTACACAGCCGATATCTCGGCAGCCTTACAAGATGTGCCCGGAAGAGCTGATTGAGTTGAAGGAACAGCTGGTGAAGCTTGAGAAAGATGGGCTCATTCGTCCGAGCACTTCCCCTTGGGGTGCCCCGTGTCTTTTTGTGAAGAAGAAAGATGGTACTAGTCGGTTAGTTCAAGACTACCGTGGTATCAACAAGAAGACAATTAAAAACAAGTACCCTTTGCCCAACATCAATGATCTATTTGAGCAATTGCATGGAGCAAAGGTGTTTTCAAAGCTTGATCTAAAGATGGGGTACCACCAGATTCGTGTCCGTGAGGAGGACATTCCTAAGACAGCCTTCCGCACTCGTTATGGACTGTACGAGTTTACGGTCATGACGTTTGGCTTTTCAAACGCACCTCCGACGTTCATGAGGGACATGAACTATGTGTTTCAAGAATGGTTGGATGTGTTCGTACTCCTCTACCTCGACGACATCCTTGTCTTCTCCAAGTCAGAGGCTGAGCATGAGGAGCATCTCAGATTGGTGTTGCAGAAGTTGAGAGATCACCAGTTTTATGCCAAGTTCTCCAAGTGTGAGTTCTGGAAGAATAAGGTCAACTTCCTTGGCCATATCATTTCCTTAGAGGGCATTGCTGTTGACCCAGACAGAGTCCGGACGATCCAGGATTGGACTCCGCCGAAGAATGTCAAGCAGCTGAGGAGTTTTCTCGGACATGCCAGCTATTGCAGGAAGTTTGTCGAGAATTTCTCCAAGATAGCAAAGCCGATGACCGAGCTGTTGTGCAAGCGCAAGAAGTACTCGTGGTCACAGGCTTGCCAGACAGCTTTTGACGAGTTGAAGCTAAGGCTGACCACAGCTCCGATCCTTACGCCGCCAGATGAGTCACAACCGTTTAAGGTTTTCTGTGACGCCTCGTTGAATGGCCTTGGCGGAGTGTTGATGCAGGGAAAGAATATTGTGGCTTACACCTCCAGACAGTTGAGACAGGCTGAGAGGAATTATCCGACCCACGATCTTGAGCTGGCTGCAGTAATTCATGCGTTGGTTACTTGGCGACACCTCCTCCTAGGGAGGAAGGTTGATGTGTTCACCGATCACAAAAGCTTAAAGTACTTTTTCACGCAGCCTAACCTGAACTTGAGGCAAAGGAGGTGGCTCGAGACTATTACTGAGTACTCCGTGGATATTCAGTATACGCCTGGCAAGGCGAATGTCATAGCTGATGCGTTGAGCCGCAAGGGTGATTGCAATAGTGTCCAGGTGCAGAAGATACACCCTGATTTGTGTGAGGCATTTCGAAGGCTGAATCTCGAGCTAGTTCCAACAGGCTATCTAGCCAACCTTGTGGTAGAGCCCACTATCTGTCGGGATCCGGGGTTAGCGTATGCAAGTACAGTTAAGACATAGTCATATGGAGAGCCGAGAACCGCACCCACTTGTCTAAGCAGACAAGGCCAAGCACTGAACATTCTCGGAAAGCATCGTACGTGAGGGGCATCCCATCCAGGTCGGATGATCAACTGCAATGGGTCCTTATTGTCCGCACACAAGTCTAATTATATGGGTGGTGAACTCCCATATTCAAAGACAAGTCGCCTCAACCATACTATCGACTATCTCGAAACTCTTACATAGACTTACTCCAGCCCGATCACTTAGTCGGGTTCTAGGGCGGGCTCGATCATACCACAAAGTGTGCACGAGACAGAGTCTCGAGCAATCGCATCGTGGTGCCCCAAGCTGCGCACATCTAAGGGCCACTTGGTGTATGAAAGACCGCCAGCCAGAACACAACTAAGGTCTCGAAAACCCATACAAAGACATGCATGTTATAAACATACACGCAGCACACATGCCTTGTATGAACAGTAGGTACCATTGCAATTCTCTACAAAGTGTACATTTTATTTATAACTCTTATAGAGTACACACAGAGATCACATACATGTGATCCAACATTACAACACAGAACGGAAGAAAATTATGTCTGAGTACAGACAAGTTTAACAAATTGGCTTAAGAAGCCTTATTCAAACATAAAGCCCTCCACGAGGGAACCAGTCTGCTGACTGGGACTAGACTAGCTTAACTTCAGTCGTCCAGCTCGATGAAGAAGCCACCTTCGGGGTCAGTGGCGTCATCTAAAACATAGATTAAGCAAACGTGAGTACAAAGGCGTACTCAGCAAGACTTACATAGGAGCTATACTACTCATGCACATGTATCAAGGTAAAGGAAGGTGGGGTTCACTTGCAGAAATTCCAGCTTTGACTTGGCTAGTCCTGAACTACGAGTACCATACTTGAGGTAAGAAGCGTACACGAATCCACTACTTTCACCAACCAATACACCACTATGGTGCCTTCCTCGACTTCCCCACGAGAAAGCACGCCATAGCACTCACACTTATCTTGGTGTGTTTTAGAAATATCCGGTTCAAGTTATCTAATAATCAAGCTAAGCTTTCCAAGTAGTCCATAACCGCGGACGCGGCTATTCGAATAGTTTTGTTAACCTTGAAAGGGTGTACCGCTACACACACATGACCATCATTTACCGCCTTTGATCTCGACACCATTCAAGGGGTGGCAGCGAGGATGTTCACCACAACTGTTACCTCATAGCCTATCTAGTCCAAGAAAGCCGCCTACTTGGGTTGGCTACCACAATCGTGAACCCGGCCGGTTTACCGAAGTGGACCCAAGCGATGTGTGCGTGGTGCATAAGCCGGTCTCGAGTGAGCCGTTCTCTCACTTAGCATCCAGGACACAAGCCTACCAGAACTCCGAACTACTGCGACATCTGGACATCGAAAGGGATGAGTTAATAAGTTGAGAGGGGTCAGTGAGCCCAATGTGTGGTTGTACTCTTCATCTTGGATCACCACACAAGAACTCGGACTTAGGGCGGTGTTCAACGAGACAACCCACCGTGTACTCCTACAGAGCCTCTCATCGTTCACCTTGTATTAGGGTCGATTCACAAACACTTTTCTACCATCATCAACATGATCATTCCCATCCCGACTCACATCACAGTAACAACCTAGTATCATACTAAGCATGCAATAAGCGGTAACATTTGCAGGGGCCACATGATATCAAACAACTCCTACAGTTGCTAGGATTGTGGTTTGCTTACTACTGTGACAAAATGATAGGTCATGCAAAGGAATGGGTTCATCTATGCGGTAGAAACGAAGCATGGTGATCATCCTAAACAATGCATAAGCGAGACATGAGAGGGAAGTGGGATTTTATCGACATGATCAATGGGGGTTTGCTTGCCTTGCTGACGAGGTTCGGGTTCTGGATCTTCAGCGAAGGGGGTGACCTCTTGCTCCGGTTCCACCTCTACTCGACAAACAAAGCACGAAGTAGCAATCAATATGAATGCAATGCTCAAGCACATGATTGAATGTTAAAGCTTGAAGTATAAGTTTTTATGTGTGAGGCAATTCCATTTAAGTGGAATATATTGCATTTAAAATGCAAATTCAAACTCCACCTTTGAATTCAACATCAACCAAGTTATATGTGATATAGTTTGATCATTTTGAATTACCTTCAAATGTGTATGATATGCCTCTGATGTGTAAGTGAAATGTAGCATGTTTCCATGGTTCAAGTTGCAAAAATATTTGTATTGAATTTGATTTAATTCCATTTAAATCAAATAGCAAATGCTACTGATCACATTTTAAATTCAACTCAAACAGAGTTGAAAGTTGCATATTTGGAAAGATAATTTTCTCCTGATCATTTTTCATATATTATTTGTCCAATTTGGAGTTAATATGAATTTTCTATGAATTTCCAAAGTTTGGGGTATTTTCTGGAATTTCTGGAATTATTTTAACATTTTTGAATTTCTGGAAATTCTTTAATTCAATTTACTGCGTCAGGCTGACGTCAGGCTGGCGTCAGGGGGGGCTGACATGTGGGGCCACCCTGTCAGTGGCTGGGTTAACTTAACCCGTGGGTTAAATTAATCCAGTGGCTTAATTAAGCCACTGGGCCCACTGGTCAGTGACCCAGGGGTCACTAATCAGGTGATTAGCCGGGGGGGTTAACGCTGACTCGCCGGCGGCTTGACGCCGGCGACTGGACCACGGCGGCGCTGCAAGGGAACTCGATTCCGTCCACGGGAGGGGAAACGGAGGGCACCGGCTTGCTCCTGGAGGTCGTCCGCGTCTTCTGGAGGCATCGGGGGTCCACGGGGAGCTCTGCATCGACGACGGCGACGACTCCGGCGGCAGCAAAACCACGGCGAAGTCGCAGGCGACGCTACCGTGCACGGTTCAGGCTGAAAACGCTCGCGTTCGAAAGCTAACATGCTCAGGAGCCAAACGCGCGCTCTGGCTGAGACGAAGGGGCACAGGGGCGACCTCGAGCTCAACCATGGCGGCGAGGTACTTCGGCTTCCATGGCGGATCGTCAAGGAGACAACAAATAGGGGCAGGGAGAGAGGGGTTTGGACCGCCTGCTCACCAGGAACTCGACGGAGGTGGCGGCTTGAGCTGGGAGGGCTCGACGGCGACGAAATCGACAAAGGCGTCCTTCGGGTCCGGCGGCGGCTCGAGCTCGATTCCGGCGGCTAGGAGGGCTCCAAGTTCGATACGCTGCTCTGGAAGACGTAGTCGACGACGAGGAGGAGGATGGACAGCACGGCGCAGCTCGGGGATGTCGTTGGCCACGTGGGCTTCAAGATATGGCGATGGCGGCGTCCTATTCTTCGTGGGGTTCAGCGAGAGAGAGGAGGATAGGCACTGGGGAGGGGCGGAATGAACTCACGGCGTCTCCAGGCGTGTCCAGGTGCGAGAAGAGGCCACGGGGAGGGCCGGAAGCTACTCGGCGTCGAGGTGGCGTCACCAATGCCACCGAGCAGCTTGGAGGCGCGGGAGGTGGAAGAAGACCCCCGTGCCCTTTTGGGCCGGCTAGGCTGGGGTGGGCCGACTTCGCCCAGACGCCAGGTAAGTCTTTTCCTTTTCTGTTTAATCTTTCCTTTCTGTTTTTCTGTAATTTGTTCTGTTTAGCTAAAATAAATAGCTAAACATTTTATTAAATGTTGAAAACTTTTATGTGGCCTCATAATATAATAAACTAGCCACTCATAAACTTTCAACATTTTTAAAATTCAAAAGATTTGAATTTTAAATCAAAAAGGGGTATTTCTTTAATTCCAAGGTACTGTTTGAATATTTGAAAAATCTATGAGCATGGGGTGGGTCCCACATCACTTGATATGTGATCACACTCATTTATAAGACTTTTCAAAACTCTAACATGAATTTTTGGAAAATATTTTTATCTGGCCTTTTGAATTAATTCATCTGGGGGGTCTTCCTTCTCCAATTTGGATTTTGAAATTGATTTCCAAGATTTCTTTTGAAATTTTTGGCATGATGCAAAGGTACTAGCTAACCCTAGCACATACCTAACAGAGGGCTCTGACAACTCGCCCCCACTCAAAAGAATCTCGTCCCGAGATTCAGAAGTCTGCGGGAGGAAGGTGGGGTACTCGGCACTGAGAAGGGCTTCTCTTTCCCACGTGGCTTCTCTTTCAGAGTGGTGTGACCATTGCACTTTTAGAAACCTAATCTTCTGACGACGAGTGACACGCTCTGCGGAATCAAGAATACGAACGGGGTATTCTCGATAAGAAAGGTCATCTTGGAGATCAAGCGTTTCATGGTCGACTTCGCGGATGGGGTCCTTGAAGCAACGCCTGAGTTGGGACACATGGAATACATCATGTACTCGGGAGAGGTGCGGAAGTAGTTCAAGTTGGTAGGCAACTTCTCCACGTTTAGCAATAATGCGGAAAGGTCCGATGTAACGTGGGGCCAACTTGCCTTTGATACCGAAACGTTGGGTTCCCTTCAGAGGAGTAACCCGAAGGTAAGCCTCCTCATCCAGATTGTAGCTTTCTTGTCTATGATGACGATCATAGTAGCTTTTCTGACGAGACTGGGCTGCTTTCAATTGATCACGAACAATGCGAACTTGATCTTCTGCTTCCTTGATCATATCCGGTCCAAAGAATTGTCTTTCACCGGTTTCAGACCAGTTTAGTGGTGTTCGACATCGTCGTCCATACAGGAGTTCAAAAGGAGCCATGTTCAGACTAGATTGAAAACTATTGTTATAAGCAAATTCGGCATATGGAAGATAATTCTCCCAATTCTTTCCGAATGAGATAACACAAGCTCTGAGCATGTCTTCAAGAATCTGGTTAACCCTTTCGACTTGACCGCTAGACTGAGGATGGAAAGCCGTACTAAAGGAGAGATGAGTTCCCATAGCACGTTGGAAGCTTCCCCAAAATCTAGAGGTGAAAAGGCTACCACAATCAGAATTGATTTCCAAAGGAACACCGTGAAGGGATACAATTCTGGAGATGTACAAGTCTGCTAACTGGCTAGCATTTATCGACTCGCGAACCGGAAGGAAGTAAGCAACTTTGGAAAGCCCATCTATGACAACGAAGATGGCATTGTTTCCTTTCTGGGTTCTTGGAAAGCCGGTGATGAAGTCCATACCGACTTTGTCCCATTTCCACTCGGGAATAGACAAAGGTTGAAGTGTACCAGCAGGTCTTTGATGTTCTGCCTTAATGCGACGACAAACATCACATTCGGCAACAAATTGAGCAATGTCTCTCTTCATCCTAGTCCACCAAAATCTCTGGCGTAGATCTCGGTACATTTTTGTGCTACCGGGATGAATCGAGAGGGGTGTGTCATGGGCTTCTTTGAGGATGAGTTGCCTTAGTTCCCTATTCTTAGGTACTACTAAACGATTTTCAAAGAATACCGTTCCTTTGCTATCTGTGGAGAAACATTTAGCAACTCCGCCAGCAATGTTCTCCTTGATCCGGTGAACACCTCGTGCATGCCTTTGGGCAACTATAACTTGATCCTCAAGAGTTGGTTTCGCCACCAAGGTAGAAAGATAGCCATGAGGAACAATTTCAAGGTTGAGCTTGCGAAAGTTCTCATGAAGAAGTGGTTGATACTGCTGTAACATGAGGTTGTTACAGTACGACTTACGACTTAGTGCATCAGCCATGACATTGGCCTTGCCTGGGGTGTAAGAAATTGCTACGTCGTAATCTTTTATCAACTCAATCCAGCGTCTTTGCCTGAGATTAAGATCTGGCTGGGTGAAAATATATTTGAGGCTTTGGTGGTCGGAATAAATCTCACAACGATTACCAAGGAGGTAATGTCGCCAAGTTGTTAGAGCATGAACTACGGCAGCGAGTTCAAGGTCATGGGTAGGATAGTTCTCTTCATGTGGCCGCAGCTGGCGTTAAGCATAAGCTACCACATGTCGATCTTGCAGAAGTATGCATCCTAACCCTTGCCGTGATGCGTCACAATAGATCAAGAAATCCCTTTTTGTGTCTGGAGGTGCAAGTACGGGTGCGGAAGTCAATCTCCTTTTTAGCTCTTGAAAGCTTTCCTCGCACTTGGAAGTCCATAAGAATTTCTTATCTTTCTTGAGGAGTTCAGTTAGAGGCTTTGCAACTTTAGAAAAGTTCTCGAAGAAGCGACGGCAATAGCTGGCTAGGCCAAGAAAACTTCTAACTTGCTTAACCGATTCAGGTGGAGTCCAGTCAAGGACGGCCTGAACTCTCTCGGGATTCACAACAATGCCTTTTGCAGAAATCACGTGGCCTAAGTAGGTCACTTCTGGTAGCCAGAATTCACACTTGGAGAATTTAGCGTACATGCGATGCTCTCTAAGTTTCATCAATACCAGCCTTAAGTGTTTTGCATGATCTCCTTCGTTCTTCGAGTAGATGAGAATTTCATCGAGATAAACCACAACAAATTTATCTAGGTACTCCATGAAGATCGAATTCATCAAGCGTGAGAATGTGGCGGGGGCATTGGTTAAACCAAAGGACATGACGGTGTACTCGTAATGACCATAACGAGTAGTAAAAGACGTTTTGGGAATGTCCTCGTTTCGGATTCTGATCTGATGATAACCTAATCTTAAATCCATCTTGGAAAAGACAGCGGATCCTGCAAGTTGATGATAAAGATCATTGATCCTGGGCAGTGGGTATTTGTTCTTTATCGTCGCTAAATTTAGCCGGCGATAATCTACGCACATCCTTTCTGTTCCATCTTTCTTCTTTACGAACAGAACGGGGCAACCCCATGGCGATGAGCTAGGGCGGATGAAGCCTTTTGCCAACGAAGCATCAAGTTGGGTTTTTAGCTCAGCTAACTCATGTGGGGCCATTTTATAAGGGCGTTTGGAAATTGGTGCGGTTCCTGGAACAAGATCCACTATAAATTCTACACATCTGTCGGGTGGCATGCCCGGCAGCTCTTCAGGAAAGACATCCGGGAAGTTACGAACCACCGGAATATCCTCAAGTTCGGGAAGGGGAAGTACATTCAAGGAATGCACTTGGGTTCTTGTTCTGGGTGAGGTATAGTTGATGGTTTGGCCTGAAGGGTGGGTGAGTTTCACGGATTTGCCTTTGCAATCCAGATAGGCATTTTGTCTTGATAGCCAATCCATGCCAAGGATGACATCAATGTCTGAAGACTTGAGGGCTATGAGTGAAGCAAGGAATACTAAACCCTCAATTGCAATTTGATTACCATGGCTCACTCTATTAGTTTGCCATCTTGACCCTAGAGTTTGAATAACCATTGGGGTGGACAATTCAACAAAGGGTAACTCATGACGAAGTGCATAACTTTCCGACATGAATGAATGAGATGCTCCTGGGTCGAAAAGAACGGAAGTAGGAACAAAATTGACTGGGAGCGTACCAAGAATGACGTCATTGGTGTCGTCAGTCTCTTCGGCGGCAATCTGGTTCAGACGTCCACGAGTTGCGGAAGGAGCGGGTTTGGCGATGAAGACCTTCTGGGGTGGCTTGCCACGACTATTGTTGTTGTTGTTGCTTCCGGCACGTGGTGGAGCATTCTGGTGCTGGATCTGGTTCTGGGGGCACTCGCGAGAGTAGTGGCCTGCCTGACCACACTTGTAGCAAGCTCCGAAAACAGTGCGTGGAGCTGGGTGGTTTGGTGGAGCTGGGTGGAACTGGGTGGGTGGACGAGGCGCCACATAGGATGGCCTCGGTGGGTTGTTCTGGCGGAACATGCTATGTGGGATCCAGATCTTGCGCTTCTGGGAGCCAGAATTGGATGATCCGTCATCTCTAGGATGTTTGCGGAAATCATTGGGGGTGTTCATGTCCTCTGCTTTGATGGCCTTGTTGACAAGGACCTGGAATGTGGCAAAATCATGAAGGTTGAGCTCGCGACGGAGTCCACTGTTGAGGCCACGACGGAACCTCTCTTGTTTCTTGGAGTCGGTGGAGACTTCTTCAGTGGCATAACGAGCAAGTCGGTTGAACTCACGACTAAACTCGTCCACGGTTCTTCTGCCTTGAGTGAGGTTGCAGAATTCCTCACGTTTGCGGTCCATGAGACCCTTGGGAATGTGGTGCTCGCGGAAGGACGTACAGAATTCCTCCCAAGATGCTGGTGGTCCAACGGGACGCATATTCAGAAAATTCTCCCACCAAGAGCTTGCTGCACCTTCAAGGTGATAGGTGGCATAATTGACCTTGTCGCCATCTGCAACATGGCCGGCTTGGAGCTTCCTCTCGATGCTGCGGAGCCAGTCATCGGCGTCAAGGGGCTCGGTGGAGTAACTGAAAACCGGGGGATGAAGCCGGATGAAGTCGTTCAGAGACACCAGCTCATTGCGCTGTTGAGTGGTGTTGCGTGCAATGACTTCCAGCAGGTGGTGAGAGTCACGGCGGTTCCTCTCGACCTCCATCAGAACTTGGGCCATCGTGGGTGGGGGTGGAAGGTTGTCTTCCTCCTGGTTGTTCCCACGACCTTGGTTACGACCAATCTGGCCACGTGTTCCTTGAGACATCCTGAAGGTGAAAAACCAAAGTCAAACAGAGTTGATTTCAAGAGTCTAATCAAGGTATTGAAGTACTGGAAGGATTACAGAGTAAAGGAAGTAATCATCTTGACAACATGGTGATAAAAGCATACAAGCCATATATTCACAAGCTGTCATACAAACCATACATCGTTTTAGTACAAGCACTAAGCTAATACAAACGTGATGAAGATGATACATCTTTCAGAGGCACTCTGACTTCCTATACATTATTTATCTAAGCCTCTGGATCTTAGACACCTTGCTTACAATATACTAGGATACTACTACACCCTCACTAAGTAAGACCACAGGCGGTCTCACTCATCTCCATCTCCATAGTAATCCTCATAGAAGTTACCCGCGTATCCCGGTAGCTGGAGGTGACCATCGGAAAACACGGAGGCTTGTGGACCCTGATATCCATTTGGGCAAGGATGGGGCCTAGGTCCAGTGTAGGGTGGAAGCAAAGGACCACGGGGTGGAAAAATTCCTCCAATCTCGGGCCAAGCAACTCGAGAAGGCATCTGGGTCCTCACTGGATAGATCGCATCGTACTCCACTGATCCCACGCTCACAAAGGGTGCCAAGAGCGTCAGTGCTCAGTACAGACGAACTCGAGTGGCGTGGAGCTCGAAACGGAGAGCGCGTGCATCACGATCTCTGTCACTAGCAAACCTAGCAGTCACCTGGAGTGTTGGATCCTCTGCAGAGTGATCTGAGTAGAGTCCGGTGTAATATCCCTCTTCTCCTAGAAGTGCAGCAGGGATATAGCGGAATGAAGTCTCTCTCAGCATGGTGTGCTCCTCTCTCAGCAGGGTAATACATGAATATGCAGCATCCTGCACAGCCATGTTCTCGGTAACGCCGATGCCATGTCCAAAGTGGATAGGCTGGGTGACTCCAACGTGGTGTGGGTAGATCCGGACAATGCAGTGGAACTGCGTCTGGTTGAAGTCGTGGAACTGCTCCTCGATGGTGTACTCAGGGTACCATCGATATCCCACATAGGACATCATCTCGATCAACGTGGCGGGATGGCCACGCACACCGAGGCACCTGGTCAAACGAACAATCTGCCGAGGGGGAAGATCTGCCATCTGAAATAGAAAGGAGTTTGCAAATGCATCAGATTATGAGATAAACCTGGAATGACTCGGACAGCATAACGGCTGTAATTGTAAGAAATGACAATTTCTTTCAATATGCAAACAGCACTTACATAATACGATGTAAGAAATCAGCATTATAACAATGCTAGGAAAACCTGACACAACTTTCCTACGGCTATAAGGAAGCAATCAACGAGATGTGCTAAACAGACAGAGGAGAGCCTAGTCCTATCTTCCCGTAGAACAAGATGAGGGTGACTCAGAACTCAGAACGAAGGGGTAAGGAGAAAAATGAAGCCTTACGTTGTTCCCTTATATACCCAGAGTAACTATATAACTACAGCAAGCTAGACTCAACTTCGGCCAAGGCTACTAGTCCTACAGTCAGTCCTGCTCTGATACCAAGTCTGTCGGGACCCGGGGTTAGCGTATGCAAGTACAGTTAAGACATAGTCATATGAAGAGCCGAGAACCGCACCCACTTGTCTAAGCAGACAAGGCCAAGCACTGAACATTCTCAGAAAGCATCATACGTGAGGGGCATCCCATCCAGGCCGGATGATCAACTGCAATGGGTCCTCATCGTCCGCACACAAGTCTAATGATATGGGTGGTGAACTCCCATATTCAAAGACAAGTCGCCTCAACCATACTATCGACTATCTCGAAACTCTTACATAGACTTACTCCAGCCCGATCACTTAGTCGGGGTCTACGGCGGGCTCGATCATACCACAAAGTGTGCACGAGACAGAGTCTCGAGCAATCGCATCGCGGTGCCCCAAGCTGCGCACATCTAAGGGCCACTTGGTGTATGAAAGACCGCCAGCCAGAACACAAATAAGGTCTCGAAAACCCATACAAAGACATGCATGTTATAAACATACACGCAGCACACATGCCTTGTATGAACAGTAGGTACCATTGCAATTCTCTACAAAGTGTACATTTTATTTATAACTCTTATAGAGTACACACAGAGATCACATACATGTGATCCAACATTACAACACAGAACGGAAGCAAATTATGTCTGAGTACAGACAAGTTTAACAAATTGGCTTAAGAAGCCTTATTCAAACATAAATCCCTCCACGAGGGAACCAGTCTGCTGACTGGGACTAGACTAGCTTAACTTCAGTCGTCCAGCTCGATGAAGAAGCCACCTTCGGGGTCAGTGGCGTCATCTAAAACATAGATTAAGCAAACGTGAGTACAAAGGCGTACTCAGCAAGACTTACATAGGATCTATACTACTCATGCACATGTATGAAGGTAAAGGAAGGTGGGGTTCACTTGCAGAAATGCCAGCTTTGACTTGGCTAGTCCTGAACTACGAGTACCAGACTTGAGGTAAGAAGCGTACACGAATCCACTACTTTCACCAACCAATACACCACTATGGTGCCTTCCTCGACTTCCCCACGAGAAAGCACGCCATAGCACTCACACTTATCTTAGTGTGTTTTAGAAATATCCGGTTCAAGTTATCTAATAATCAAGCTAAGCTTTCCAAGTAGTCCATAACCGCGGACGCGGCTATTCGAATAGTTTTGTTAACCTTGCAAGGGTGTACCGCTACACACACATGACCATCATTTACCGCCTTTGATCTCGACACCATTCAAGGGGTGCCAGTGAGGATGCTCACCACAACTGTTACCTCATAGCCTATCTAGTCCAAGAAAGCCGCCTACTTGGGTTGGCTACCACAATCGTGAACCCGGCCGGTTTACCGAAGTGAACCCAAGCGATGTGTGCGTGGTGCATAAGCCGGTCTCGGGTGATCCGTTCTCTCCCTTAGCATCCAGGCCACAAGCCTACCAGAACTCCGAACTACTGCGACATCTGGACATCGAAAGGGATGAGTTAATAAGTTGAGAGGGGTCAGTGAGCCCAATGTGTGGTTGTACTCTTCATCTTGGATCACCACACAAGAACTCAGACTTAGGGCGGTGTTCAACGAGACAACCCACCGTGTACTCCTACACAACCTCTCATCGTTCACCTTGTATTAGGGTCGATTCACCAACACTTTTCTACCATCATCAACATGATCATTCCCATCCCGACTCACATCACAGTAACAACCTAGTATCATACTAAGCATGCAATAAGCGGTAACATTTGCAGGGGCCACATGATATCAAACAACTCCTACAGTTGCAAGGATTGTGGTTTGCTTACTACTGTGACAAAATGATAGGTCATGCAAAGGAATGGGTTCATCTATGCGGTAGAAACGAAGCATGGTGATCATCCTAAACAATGCATAAGCGACACATGAGAGGGAAGTGGGATTTTATCGACATGATCAATGGGGGTTTGCTTGCCTTGCTGACGAGGTTCGGGTTCTGGATCTTCAGCGAAGGGGGTGACCTCTTGCTCCGGTTCCACCTCTACTCGACAAACAAAGCACGAAGTAGCAATCAATATGAATGCAATGCTCAAGCACATGATTGAGTGTTAAAGCTTGAAGTATACGTTTTTATGTGTGGGGCAATTCCATTTAAGTGGAATATATTGCATTTAAAATGCAAATTCAAACTCCACCTTTGAATTCAACATCAACCAAGTTATATGTGATATAGTTTGATCATTTTGAATTACCTTCAAATGTGTATGATATGCCTCTGATGTGTAAGTGAAATGTAGCATGTTTCCATGGTTCAAGTTGCAAAAATATTTGTATTGAATTTGATTTAATTCCATTTAAATCAAATAGCAAATGCTACTGATCACATTTTAAATTCAACTCAAACAGAGTTGAAAGTTGCATATTTGGAAAGATAATTTTCTCCTGATCATTTTTCATATATTATTTGTCCAATTTGGAGTTAATATGAATTTTCTATGAATTTCCAAAGTTTGGGGTATTTTCTGGAATTTCTGGAATTATTTTAACATTTTTGAATTTCTGGAAATTCTTTAATTCAATTTACTGCGTCAGGCTGACGTCAGGCTGGCGTCAGGGGGGGGCTGACATGTGGGGCCACCCTGTCAGTGGCTGGGTTAACTTAACCCGTGGGTTAAATTAATCCAGTGGCTTAATTAAGCCACTAGGCCCACTGGTCAGTGATCCAGGGGTCACTAATCAGGTGATTAGCCGGGGGGGGTTAACGCTGACTCGCCGGCGGCTTGACGCCGGCGACTGGACCACGGCGGCGCTGCACGGGAACTCGATTCCGTCCACGGGAAGGGAAACGGAGGGCACCGGCTTGCTCCTGGAGGTCGTCCGCGTCTTCTGGAGGCATCGGGGGTCCACGGGGAGCTCTGCATCGACGACGGCGACGACTCCGGCGGCAGCAGAACCACGGCGAAGTCGCAGGCGACGCTATCGTGCACGGTTCGGGCTGAAAACGCTCGCGTTCGAAAGCTAACATGCTCAGGAGCCAAACGCGCGCTCTGGCTGAGACGAAGGGGCACAGGGGCGACCTCGAGCTCATCCATGGTGGCGAGGTACTTCGGCTTCCATGGCGGATCGTCAAGGAGACAACGAATAGGGGCAGGGAGAGAGGGGTTTGGACCGCCTGCTCACCAGGAACTCGACGGAGGTGGCGGCTTGAGCTGGGAGGGCTCGACGGCGACGAAATCGACAAAGGCGTCCTTCGGGTCCGGCGGCGGCTCGAGCTCGATTCCGGCGGCTAGGAGGGCTCCGAGTTCGATTCGCTGCTCTGGAAGACGTAGTCGACGACGAGGAGGAGGATGGACAGCACGGCGCAGCTCGGGGACGTTTTTGGCCACGTGGGCTTCAAGCTATGGCGACGGCGGCGTCCTGTTCTTCGTGGGGTTCAGCGAGAGAGAGGAGGATAGGCACTGGGGAGGGGCGGAATGAACTCACGGCGTCTCCAGGTGCGTCCAGGTGCGAGAAGAGGCCACGGGGAGGGCCGGAAGCTACTCGGCGTCGAGGTGGCGTCACCAGCTAGCTCGGTGGCATTCCACCGAGCAGCTTGGAGGCGCGGGAGGTGGAAGAAGACCCCCGTGCCCTTTTGGGCCGGCTGGGCTGGGGTGGGCCGACTTCGCCCAGGCACCAGGTAAGTCTTTTCCTTTTCTGTTTAATCTTTCCTTTCTGTTTTTCTGTAATTTGTTCTGTTTAGCTAAAATAAATAGCTAAACATTTTATTAAATGCTGAAAACTTTTATGTGGCCTCATAATATAATAAACTAGCCACTCATAAACTTTCAACATTTTTAAAATTCAAAAGATTTGAATTTTAAATCAAAAAGGGGTATTTCTTTAATTCCAAGGTACTGTTTGAATATTTGAAAAATCTATGAGCATGGGGTGGGTCCCACATCACTTGATATGTGATCACACTCATTTATAAGACTTTTCAAAACTCTAACATGAATTTTTGGAAAATATTTTTATCTGGCCTTTTGAATTAATTCATCTGGGGGGTGTTCCTTCTCCCATTTGGATTTTGAAATTGATTTCCAAGATTTCTTTTGAAATTTTTGGCATGATGCAAAGGTACTAGCTAACCCTAGCACATACCTAACAGAGGGCTCTGACACTATCCGTGAGAGGATTCGTGAAGCTCAGTCTGGTAGCTTGATGATTTAGAAAGTCAAGCAGGGTGTTGCCGCCTCAGTTCCGAAGTACGGTTGCTTTTCAGTGCATAATGACGGCACCGTGATGTTCGAGGAGAGAGTTGTTGTTCCCAAAGAAGGAGGTCTCAGAGAGGTAGTCTTGAGAGAAGCCCATGACTCAAAGTTGTCTATCCACCCTGGTAGCACCAAGATGTATCAGGACCTCAAGCAGAACTTTTGGTGGACTCGTATGAAGCGGGATGTTTCCCGTTTTGTCTCCCAGTGTGATGTGTGCAGGAGAGTGAAAGCAAAGCATCAGAAACCTGCAGGGCTACTTCAGCCAATTGAAATTCCAGAGTGGAAATGGGATCAGATTGAGATGGATTTCATCACAGGTTTCCCTTTGTCGCAGAAGATGAACAATGCCATCTTTGTTGTCATTGACAATCTCTCCAAAGTTGCCCAGTTCTTTCCAGTGAAGAACTCCATTTCAGCAGCTCAGTTGGCGGATTTGTACACCACACGAGTTGTATCTTTGCATGGCATCCCCAAGAAGATCAGTTCTGATCGAGGAAGTCTTTTCACCTCCAAGTTCTGGCAGGCCTTTCAAAAGGCGATTGGTACGACAGTGTTGTTCAGTACCGCTTATCACCCTCAGACCAGTGGGCAGGTTGAGCGTGTGAATCAAATTCTTGAGGACATGTTGAGGGCATGTGTCATCTCGTTTGGCATGAAGTGGGAAGAGTGCTTGCCGTATGCTGAGTTCTCATACAACAACAGCTATCAAGCAAGTCTACAAGCAGCGCCGTTTGAAGTCTTGTATGGTCGCAAGTGCAGGACACCTTTGAACTGGTCCGAGACAGGCGAGAGGCAGCTGTTCGGTCCAGATGTGATCCAAGAGGCAGAGGACAGAGTGAAGATTGTCCGAGAGAACTTAAAGGCAGCACAGTCTAGGAAGAAGGCCTATTATGACAAGAAGCACCGTGGTGTTGACTTCAAAGTTGGTGACTTCGCATACCTCAAAGTGTCTCCACTTCGGGGCACTCACCGCTTTGGGATCAAAGGCAAGTTGGCTCCCAGGTTCATTGGTCCGTTCTGCATCCTCGAGACTCGGGGACCTCTTGCGTTCCGCCTCGAGCTTCCAGACACCTTGGCTATGGTGCATGATGTGTTCCACTTGTCTCAGTTGAAGAAGTGTTTCAAGCAGCCAGAGCAGGCAGTGGACTTGGGCGAGATCCAGCTCAGTGCGGATCTTTCTTACTCAGAGCGTCCAGTCCGTGTTCTTGACTCGTCCGAGCGCAAGACTCACAACAAAACCGTCAAGTTCCTCAAGGTGCAATGGGCACATCACTCGGAGAAGGAAGCAACATGGGAGCGTGAAGATCATCTCCGTTCTGAGTATCCCGAGCTTTTTCTTGCATAGATCTCGGGAAGAGATCCTATGTTGGTAGGGGAGAGCTGTAACAGCCCACATGTAACAAGCTAGCAAACACCATGTAATTTACTTCCTCTGTTGGACTTGTAACTTGGCATGGTGAATGTCTATGTCATTTCATGTGATGATTTAAATTGGCATTGAGATTGGAGTCTTGTTGGGTTGATTTCTTTTGCATCCAAGATGATTCAAGAAGGGGATTGGAGTAATTTTTCCCTGTTGCATGCTCACTCTTCTTGATCCCAATTTTGGCCTAGCCATTTCTTTTGCCTTTGCAAGGGTTTTGAAATCCTCAAAGTATTTTTGCCATCATCAAAACCAGGAGCTCTAGTTCAAAGTGATTTTGAATTCAAAATGAGCTCACACTTTTGTTGTTGCCAAAAATGCCCAAATCATTTTTAGAAATTCAGGAATAATGCAAGGATAATTCTACATATTTTTATGTGAATTTTACACTTGTATTTAATCCAGAATTAACCCCTTTTCCTTTTTCTGTTTTTGTAAATGGAAAAAGGATCCAGCAGCCTTTTTCTCTCCTCTGCTCCAAGTCTTGCTGGAGGCCCAGCCCAGCAGCCTCAGCTCCGCAGCCCACCTGGGCCTCCGCCAGCGAAGCGTTACGCGGGAGGCACCCTGGCCGCCCGATCAAGATCCGAGGGGGGGGGACTCATCGCCTTTCCACCGTGGAGAGGTCCCCTCCCCCTCTTCTCTCACATCGGAGGGCGGGCATCGACGTCGACGCCTGCCGACGTGGCTGGAGGCCGCCCCTCCATATAAGCCGCCCCCTGGAGCCGCAGGACCCCCCTAGGGTTCCGTTTCCCCATCGTTTTCCCCCTCACCGCCGCCGGGAGAGGTCTCCTCCTCTACCCTGCTTCCGCTCTGTTCCGGTGAGGTCCCGAGCAATTCGCCGCCGCCTCATGATCTCCCATCGATTCCTTGCTCCACGCCGTCGTGGTGACTGTTGTTTGTGCATTTTCCCCTTCAGGAGCGTGCCGGGAGGAGCAGGACGTCCCCGAGCTGTGGATCCCCGCCGCGGGCCGTCTTCTTCCTCGACGCCGTCGTCAGCGTATTCTTCCTCTACGGCAAGGCTGGGACGCTCGAAGCGACCCACAAGATGAGATAACGCCCACGCCTTCACCCGTAGCGTCGCGTAGCAGTCCATCCACGGTAGCAGTATGCCATCTACCGCGTAGTTCGTCGCCGACGAGGAAGTCGTCATCACCGTGCCCGTGGTGCGTCTCGAACGACCTCCCGCGTGCTCCAGGAGTGTCCAGAGTGCGTTTCTGGTACCAAAGGAGCCCCCTTGCCGCGTAGCTTCTTTGGGTTTCACCGTGTCTGAACTCTGCGCGTCTCTGTTAGTCAGATCCGCCACGGATTCAGGCGAGCATAGCATCCCCTCCGGTGAGATCCAGGACGGGGCCGGGACATCCACGTGATCGTGGTACTTCCCTCTCGCGCTGCAAGCGATTCCGTGGCCAGAGGCGTCGTGTGCTCGTCGCACGGTTCGCCTGAAGTAGGATGCACGGTGGTCTCTGAAACTGTAGTTCAGAGCCGCCGCAACAGTGCTGTTCCGCTGAAGCTAGCAAGCAGTAGAGATGGAGCTAGGAGCCATGGCGCGCGTCATCGTGTAGGGCTAGGTGCCTTCTCGGTTTCGTTCCATGGCAGGGTGGCCGGAGCTTGCCTATACACGGCACACGGTTCGCCGCAGTAGAGCGTCGCCGACGAAGTTCAGAGTTTTCAGGTGTTCAAGGTTCAGTAACCTGGGCCTTGAACCTTACCTAGCACGCGTAGTGTATATGTTCAGAAACGCTTCGTGGTGCAATGGTAGCGAGCGTGGAGACGAGCAGCGAGTCGCGGGTTCGATTCCAGCCGACGCCCCCCCATTTTTTGATTTTTCTCCTGAGGCTGACGACTGGGACCCGCTTGTCAGCGACCCAGGCCGCGTGGGCTGAGCCCATTGCGGGCCAGAGAGGTTGGATGGGCTGGAATCGCCCGAGAGCAGCCCATGGAGGCTGATTCCTTGTTCTTTTTATTTCTTTTCTTTTTCTTTGATTTTCTTTTCTGTTTAAATTCAAATTTGAATTTGCCTCCAAATTCAAATCTGTTTTTAACATCTTTTGCAAATAGGGGCATGCCTTATATGTTTTTGGGGTAGCTTGAGCTACTGAACCCCATGGTGAGGTCCATTTTTGCATCTGAACCCTTTAAAAAAATTGAAGTATGGTCATTTTGCAAATAAACCCCTTTTACCTTTTCTTTGTTTTTGTAAATTGGTTCAAATTTTAAATTGCCCATGTCATATATGATTCTTGGGTAGTTTTGCACAAGGAGTTGCATGGCGATGATGATTTCATCATCTGAACCTATTTAAAATTCATGTGGTGCAATTTTGCACTCAGCCCCCTGAACTTCAGTTGAATTTGCAACTGCCCTTGCAAACTCAAATTGAGACATATCATATATGTTTTGGGGTGCTTTTCTGCAAGGAGTTCAGCAGTGATGTTTTCATGATGTGTTGTGCAACTTTTGAGACAAGGTGCGATCACCTGGTTCAGAAGCTTTCAGATCTGTCTGCCTGCAACATTTCAACTTCAGTGCATTGGAAATGTTGTTCATCTGATCTTTTCAAGTCTGTTCCAAGTCATCTTCTTTCTTCAAGTCAGCCCCTAGCATATTGTCACATGCCTAGTGGCTGGTCTCCATCAACTGTTGCACCTTCCATGTGTCAACTTCACCGACACTACTCCGTCTCCGGAATCATCGTTTGCTTTCATGTTATTTAAATTCTTGTAATGCTTGTTGATCATGTCATGCTATCATGCTACTTGCACCTAAATTAAGGCTTAGACCAAAGCCATTACAATGTAAATAAGTGCATATGAAGTTGATGACTTATCGTCATCACCTTCATTTAAATTTGACTAGACAGGGTCATACCATGTAAATAAAACTTGAACATGCCATCCTTGTTTGAGTTTGCTCAGTTGCTTACTTGTGTGTTTCCTTGCCGGTATCTTACGTTAGCACCCGAGACTGACGAGGAGACTTACGTGGAGCTGTCCGACGCCGAGCACGAGGGTACCGTCAGTGCTGCTTTGACTACCTTACCAGGCAAGGGGGAGATCTGTGTCATTACTTTATAACTATCTGCTCATGCCTAGCTGTAGAACTAGAACGTTGTTTCTTGATCCTATCTACCTTATATGCCATGTTTAAACCCATACAGCCATGATCCCCATATCCCAGCAAACCTTTGTACTGCTAAGTGACCGCTGCACAGCCATTGCTTAGTATGGATAGAAAACTTGCTGCTTACCTTATATATATTCATGGATGGGATATCGTGCTATAAAAGAAGTTGGTTGATATTTATTATGGCTAAATGATGTTAATTTATATTAGACGAAAGGTGGAAGGCTGGACTATCCCCGTTTGGTGCTTTGTTCCATTTGAGTCGCCTAGGACCCGAGTTCCGGGTATTGTGTTTCTTGACGAGCGTGCCTAATCGTGTGTGGGGTTTTATGGGGCCCCCTTGTCTTACCTACCTAGCTCCGTACAACTCTAGTGGTGGCCCGAGCTGATTCATATTTGCAACTGCGTGTGTGTTGGTTGGTACCCCAGCTGTTTTCGAAACAACCCGGGCCAGCGGAGACATGGTTTCTCTCGCTGGTCCACACTTGGCGAGCTAGGGGTCCCCTGAATATTCAGGTGTGACTTACCGACCTTATCCTGACGGTAGAGACCGATTCGAGAGCGTGGCCAGCTTTTGGGTTGGGTGTCGACTCACCGGGGGCCACCCGGAATTGTGCGTTGTTAGTTAGAGGGACTCTGACGTTCCGGAGTTTCAGGCGCTTACCTAGCCAATAGGAAACCGGGCGTACATGCGACGTCTATAATGGACAGTTGGTACACCCCTGCAGGGTAAATCTTTTCGAAAAGCCGTGTCCGCGGTTATGGACTACTTGAGACCTACTCCTTGTTCATAGAATAACATTAATTGTAATCATGTTGTAAAACTTGACAAACCGTGTGTGTGCCTTGGTTGTCTTTCTCGTCCAAGGGGGACCGAGAGGGAAACGAGGTTGTGTTATGTTTGCGTAAGTAGGTGAATAGCTGACTTATGACACGTTGTCAACGTACTTCTTGGATCTCATCTCTATTCCGATAGAACGAGTAGCCACCATATATGCTAGTACGGCTGTAACCTATCTCTGTCTTTACCTTACCTGTAGCGTTAGTTATTCCGTAATGACATGTTCTCACCCTCGTTTACATTTCTGTCTTTACCGCTTTGCCTGATCGGCCGCTGCAGTGGACTACTACCTCGACCCCAGCACCGGACGTTACTTCGTGGAGGTGCCCCCGGAGGACGACGACGAGTACGAGTACCTCGACCAGTAGGATCTTATAGTTGGGCTCAGACGTTCCCGTGGGTGGATATTTATGTGTAGCCCTCTCTAGGGCAATTTGGTTCTTGACCGTACTCGGTCCCTACTATGCTTCCGCTTGATGTTTTGATGTATTGATGAGATGTACTCATGATGATGTTGTATTCTTAGACAGTGGCGTTGTATGCCCTGCTCTATGTTTCTATCTATATGTATTTCCTTTCTTATAGAGTTATGCTTATATACCTGTTGTCGAGAATCCGGCAGCGACACGAGTGCGAGTGTCGTGCGCCGGTGGCGTCTGATGCGCTTCTAACTCCGACCGGACGCGAAAGCGACCAGTTAGAGTTAGTACCGCATCAGGGGCACTACACTTCACCGCCGTCACGGCCAGATGCCGCCTCGAACCCGAGGAGCTTGTCCGGGAGCCCCCACGTCGACGACCCCGTCAACCCCAGGCGTCAATTCGACTGGAGCCGCCCCGAATCGCCGTCTCCGCCGATTGCATCCGCCGCGTGCCACCGTCGACCTCGTCGTTGAACAGCACCGCACCAAACGCCCCGAACCCCCCTGGGCCTCCCGAGCACTTTCCCTGCAATCTTTGTGAGCCGCCTAGCCCATTTTCCGCCGTCGTAGGGGCCGTGCCCCGCCCAGGCCGCCATTAGCGAGAGCTCGAGTCCCACCCCCCCCCCCCCCGTGGTCGCCTCATCGCGCGCGGCTTGCAGGCCGCTCCCCCCGCCCCCAGCGTGCCGGCCTTCTCGTGCCCTCCCCCCTCGGTCCTCGCCGCCGTGGTGGATCACCGCCGTGGTGGATCACCGCCGTGGGCTAAGCCCCTCCACACCTCGCTGACATTGGGGCCCATGCCCTAATCCCCCTGTTTAAAAAAAGAAGAAGAAATATTAGTAGATAACCCCCTCCCCCTGTTAGCTTAATAAAAATGAGAATATAACCCCCCTGTGTATACTGCCATGTGGGCCATTGACCTTTTTACTTAAATTAAAAATTGTATTAGTTCCCTCTCAATGACACCCGGGCCCCACTGTTTGTTTAGATTTATTTAGATAGGTTTATTAGTTGTTGTCCATGACATGTGGGCCCTAGTCATTAGTTAATTTTAATAACTATTAAAATGTCCCTATGTGTATGACTGCCGGAACCCACATCTTAATAGGTTATTAAAAGAAATAGAAAATGGTTAAAAATAGTTATGCCTATGACAGTGGGCCCCCTCACTAGTTAACTAGATTAAATAAATTGAATTATTAAAATGTGTGGCTGATATGTGGAGTCCACATGTCAGCACTGTTGTGGATAAGGTTCTGGATAAGGTTGGATTTTAATAATAAAAGAAATTCAGAAAATTGATTTAAATGATTTAAATATTAGAAATTTAATATCTTTTAAACCGTAACTCCGATGAAAATAATTTGTATATCAAAATTGATCATAAAAATATACCGAATACGGATACGCTATCCGTATGTCTACCACCCCCCTCTAACTTACCGAACATCGACATTCCCCCCTTCGGGCCGTCTGTCGAAAATTCCCGGTACCGATAAAAGTTGTCCGGATGAAAAACTTTTGTATACGAAAGTAGCGCAGAGCGGATCAACGAATACGGATATGATACCCATACCCCCCACCCCACCCCTGTAACATACCGCACACGAGTTTTTTCCCCCTCCGGGTCGTTTGTCCGGTAATCACCCGGAGCCGGTAAAACTGACCGGATGAATTTATTCCGAACACGAATGTTTCTCAGAATAGATCAACTAGCACGGATACACCCCGGACAGACTTTCCGGTAATCACCCGGTACCCACAACACCTCCGGCTTGATCCTTCCCCCCCCCCTCCGGACAGACTTTCCGGTAATCACCCGGAGCCGGTAGTTCATCCTCAGATGAATTTCCGTTCCGAGCAACGTGCATTGCACTGCGTTAGAACACCGTTAACATTTCATCTGTCATGTCATGCATCTGTTTGTATATGCTTGCTGTGTATTTACTGTTTCTCCCCCCCCCCTTAATCTCCGGTAGACCCCGCTGCCGTTGTCGACTACACCGCTGCTGAGTACGACTACTTCGTCGACGACCGTACCCCTACCGTCGAGCTTCCAGGCAAGCAGAGCCATTCTCTTCCCCAGATATCGCCTATCTTCCCGTACTTTTCTTGCACCAGGCATTGTTACTGCTGCTGCTACGTTACAATCCTATTCAATTGCATAGCCTGTTTTTGTCGCCCCTCGATGTACCTCCGTTATCCTATGCTGCCTATTATTATTATGCATTATTCAGCAGTGAGCCCTGCGCATTGTTAGCTAGGATTAGATAGAGGGCCGTGATCACTCAAGGGAGTGAACGGGGATACAAATATTATAACTGCACAGGTACGGTACAATGTAGACACCGCCTCAGGCCCCCTAGCTCAGCTCTGCCGAGCCACCATCAAGTGTGATCTATCAAGGAGTAATCCTTGTACTCCACGCGTTGCTGACTCTGTATAGCCGCTCTAGGTACCTGAGCAACGGTTGTCCTTCAGGTAAGAAGTCGGGCGACCCAACGGTGCCCGCGAGAGGTATTGCGACGGGACGACAGGGAGGGTACGACCAGTGTACCGGTGTGCTTGGCCCCTGATCGTTGGCCGCAAGAGTTAACAAACCACGAAAGTCGAGCTCCTCCAGGAGCACACGCGAGACAAGGTAAGGAGACGGTTCACCTTGTTGGTAACCGCAGTGACTTGGTGGGACGACAGGGCAGGCACTGATGTACTGGTTGTCTTGGCTGTTGTAGTTGTCCGCGGGTCAGTTAAGTTGAGGCAACGATAACGGTTGTCACGCAAGTTAATAAAATGACTAATGGTTCAGTGAATGTCTTGAGTTGGCTATATGCCATGTACGCACTACCTACCCTTGGGAATTACGATTTATGGGCTCCTCTGCTTCATAGTGTCGTCCGAGGATTCTTCAGACGTCAGCAGTACTGCGGCCTGCGCCGGGAAGTGGTGTTGTCTTATTTGCCGCGGCAATGTGATTTATATTTGCTTTGATTTAACTTCACCGGCCAGCCTCGCACCGTGCAGGAGTACGTCGGGGTTAGGGTCCAAAGCCCCGCGTACATAGGATATAGTCCGGCGGATGACCTCTTTGTTGAGTTTGAAAGATGGGCTACGGAGTGTCGGATAGCCTCGGTGGAGCGTTCCCTAACAAAGTTCCCGCCACCCTGGAGATCCGTGCGTGTAGTTTAACACAAGTGCACCCTTGCAGGGAAGATTAATCTATTCGAATAACCGTGTCCACGGTAACAGGACGCTTTATGCTGAAGCTGGATCTTACCACTACAAACTATTATTATTAAACTGTATGGTTCCGGGTTTTTCTTCCTCGCGGGGATGTCGAGGAGGTGAACTCGGAGGCATTGCTAATTATTACAACTTACTATTATACAATGCTGCAGAAACTTCTGCTACATTGTTACTTTATGCTTTATATAAACTGTTGGCTGATTCTTACCTCATGCTGCAAGACATCGTCAGAAGATGCTAGTCTTCGATAGGCCTAGCTTCTTACCCTTATTCTGATTTCTATCATGCAGTCCACTATATACAGCCTCTTCTTTCCGTTGATACAATGCATAATGCTTAGTAGCGGACGTAAGACTCGCGGGTATGCTAGATACTCACCTTTGCTTTATTTCGCCTTTTTTGCCTTTCCTGATCGGCCGCTGCAGCCGACGTTGGAGCCCGGGAGCAGGAGTACCCCGGAGGCGACTACTACGACGTCGAGTTCCCCGTTGACCAGGAGTAGTTCAGTGGTTCCCAGGCAGGAGGCCTTTCCTTTTCGATCGGGTGTTGATTTTTGTGCTAGCGTTCTTAAGGCAACCTTGTATCCTTGTTCCTGTACTCAGATACTATTGCTTCCGCTGAATTTGTGCTCTCGAGTTGTTGTATTCGAGCCCTCGTGGCCCCTGGCTTGTATTAAACAGCTTGTATTATTTTATTTGTAGAGTTGTGTTGTGATATCTCACCGTAAGTCCCTGATCTCGATCGTGTACCTTGCGTGTTTGATTACTGTACACAGTCTGATTTTGCGGGCGTCACAACCTACACACACAACAATTACTTTGCTCCCAACGAAGTTCAGAGAGGTTGTCAATCTCTCCGACCTTGTTTTTTACAAAGGATCAAACGCAAGGGATAAAGGATAATAGTGACTACTAGAAACTAAAAGCAGGAAATAAATTGAGCGTCTAAACAGTGACGAGAATATGGACCGGGGTCCCATGATGTTCACTAGTGATGTCTCGCTCCCGAAAGACGATAAAACTGCTATGCGAGGTAAACAAATCACAGCTTGGCAATTGACAGGATTAAAAACGCTCCGCAATGCTAACTCTGCTACAAAGAAAGGAAGAGGCTCAAAAGCACGGGCAGTACGCCAAAATAAGTAGACCAAATTCCAACTACATCTACTACTAATCATCCACCTTGAGATATCTATCCAGAACATCTCGCTGGTATTAAGTTGCGAGCCCCACCCAAAGTGTAAACCCAAAGCAACAGACAACTCCATTAAAAGAACTTTGCGTAAAGTAAACAATCCTTGCAACCGCGGTTACAAGCACCGTTGTTTTCCCCCTTGTGGATACAGCACATCCCCTAGACTCATGTTTCTTTCACTCAAGCTAGTCATCAGGGGGCATGAACCCACAATCGAGCTTAACGTTCCCTCTTGGAGTCACTACCTACTACTTGGCCAAAGCAATAAATAACAACGGAGAACATGCAAGAATTACTCAAGAACAAAAATATAAAGGATAAGAACCAAATATATTACTCAATCACAATCTAAACGTAGTCTCATAATCCATTAGATCCCAGAAAACTCAACATAGCAATAGCAGAAAGAATTAAATATGTGCCTTGATCATGCAGGGCAGCTCACAAGGTCTAATCCATGAAGAACAAAGAGGGGAGGAGAACATCACATAGCTACTAATCATGGACCCATGGTGCAAGGTAGACTACTCATGGATCATCCGGGAAGCGTCCATGGTGGAGGAGAAGGTCCCAGAGGTCAATCCTCCCTCCAGCAAGGTGCCGGGAAGAGGTTTGCTAGCGCTCCCGATATTGGAAGAGCGGTGGCGGCGAAACAGAGGCGAGATCGTGAAAAAGGGTTCTGTGTTTCGAGGTTTCCCGTGTCGGAAAATATATAGGCGAAGGGGGGGGGGGCAGCCAGGCGGGCCACCAGGGGTCCAGGCGGCCCCCTGGCGCGACCCCACCCTAGGGCGCGCCGGGAGGGCGCCCGGTGGGTCCCCTCTGGCCTCTCCTAGGTGATTCCCGAAGCTTCCCGTACGCTGATTTTTTTGAAGAATTTTTAATATGGGGGAAACCTAAAATAGAAAAACAACAGAAAACAGGAACTGGCACTAGGGTGCGCTGAGTTAATAGGTTAGTCCAAATATGATCAACAGTGTATATAAATCATAGAAATATCACACAAAACATGCATGGAGCAAGCATAAATGATAGATACGTTTGGGACGTATCAACATCCCCAAGCTTAATTACTGCTCGTCCTCGAGTAGGTAAATGATAACAAGCATAATTTCTGTGGTGACATGATAACAACCATATAAGAACTTTGAAAGTAAAGCAATCAAGGTATGTAATTCAATTCAAGTCATAACAAGAAAGAGTCTATATTAGCAATGAAACAAGCATCAAAAGAACATAAAGGTGCAAGAGCTCCCGCTGTCCATGACTCGAATGTCTCCAGATAGTGTTTGCGTGCAGGAAGTGGGGGATGGGAATACGAGAGAAAAAATATATTTGTTGAGAACTCAATCTACTAAAGTTTCACACTTAGTCTTCTTTGGAATATTATCTTGACTCGTCCCTAGACCACTAGACAGGTACAAGTCAATTTGATCCACTCCCTCTTGATATTTTGAGCACTCATGCAATGGATGAGCGTAAGCACGAGAGTTGACACATAGGATGGCAAAGAGAGAGATTAGGTGGAGGAGGAAGACAAAAAAGGGTGTGAAAGGCTCACATCAATGAGGACAATCATAGGCGATAAGGAAAAATGATAGATATGATGTGAGGAGTAGGGATTGCCATGCAATGGATACACATATGAGCTAAGAAAAGCTCTCCGATGGAACTAGTGGGTGTTCATCCAACATGCTCGCTCAAGAAGGCCTAGAGCTCATTTGAGGAGGCTAATCATCGGAATATACAAGCCAATTTCTATACTGTGAAGGTCCCCACATAGCTATATGCATATATGATCATCTCTATGGACTACAAGATATAGAGGGAGCACGAGTGTGGATATTTCAAAAGGAATAGTAGTGTTGCCCCCTTCTCTCTTTTTATTTCCTTTTATCTTTTTTCTATTTTTTGTATTTTTTTGGTGGCCTCAATGGCTCTTTCTATTTAACTCTCATTTGTCCTCTTTGGGATTTTTAAATTTTTCCTCTTTGGGATCTTGTAAATTTGTCCTCTTTGGGTTCTTTTCCTCACTTAAGTGCAACACTCTATTTTACAAGAAGTATAGAAGATCTTCACACTTTACAAGGTACTCAACATAAACAAGATGTAGGTATCATGATGTATGCAAATGTATGCCTCTGCCAGTGTAGCAGGAACACGTATGACATAAAGATCAAGTCATGTGAAGGTAGATGTTGCATGGCAATATATCTCGGAAAGGCTATGGAAATGACTTGATAGGTAGGTATGGTGGCTGTTTTGAGGAAAGATATAAGGAGGTTTATGATGACAGAGCGTATCATGCCAAGGGTTTGGATGCACCGGCGAGGTGGACGTCAACTCTCGGAGTGAGAAGAGGGAAATGCACGGTACCGAAGAGGCTAAAAAATATGAGGAGGTGGACCTGTTAACTTTCAATGCTTACATTAGTCCGAAGAACTCATGCACTTATTATCGGTAACTCTCAATCTAATAAGGAGGTTCACAAAGAGACAAGTGCCCTGAGGAGGAGTGTATGGGGGTTTGGTTATCCTTGCGCATCCTTTTCTCATGGTACGTGAGTGTACTCTAATATCCGATCCCTCCAAAGATTAGTGATACATCTAGTAGCTAGAGTTCTGAACTAGTTTTTGTAGTTTTTAAAAAATAAACACGGGTTTCCCAAAATACGACACCTATCACTAATAGGCTAGAGCTCTTGACACCAAAATTTCAAACATTACTGACAACAATACCTCAAAACTACTACAAGTTACTACCATAATTAAATAGCAACCTCAATTACCTACTTCAAGACAAGACATAACTCAGTGCAACAACTAACTCACTTAGCAAGATAAACATGAAAACTAAAGAGAGTTCCAGCAACAAACTAAACAAAAGCTAAATCTCTTGAAAAAGATAAACATGAAAACTAAGAGCTGAACATGGCAGTAACTACGAAAAGATAAAGAACACACAACAGAAGAAAAATAAGCATGAAAATCCTATGATGTCTTCTAGTTTGGAGTGGATCATGTTTCTATCCCACACAAAGTAAGTTGGGTTCTAAATTGTTATGAACAACAAGAAAATCTAAAGGAAACTAAAAAGTAAAGAGCGAGAAGCTCCAAGCATAACACATAACACATGAAGTGATAAAAATATAGTGAGACGGAGGACGAACTGATGATTATTGATGGAGAAGGGGATGCACGGGGGCATCCCCAAGCTTAGACGCAGGAGTATCCTTGAATATTTATTGGGATGCATGGGGGCATCCCCAATCTTGAGCGTTTGACACTCCCGAATCTTCTTTCATCATCCTCCCTCGCACACTTAAAAACTCCCTTCATACATAACTCATCATAAGCTGATTAGAGAGGTTAGTAACCTTAATAAAATATTTTTTCTCTACTGCAAATAAAGATTTTCTTGAAGATCTAATGTTTCTCAAGATTTCCAAAAAGTTTTTGCAAAGAAAAATCTAGTTCAAGACTTGAAAAAATGGGGAAAGGTAAAACGTGGCAGAATCTGTGAAAAACAGACCAACAAGTAGTAAATAATTTTTTCGGGGTACTTTTGCAACTCAAATAAAAAAACTCAGAACATAAGCTCAAAATTTAATTGTATGGAACACGCTGTCAAAAGAATTCAAATCATAAAGATGATTTGGTCATTTTAGGCGAATTTTTCCGTCCAAGGACAGAATCTGTTTTTTGGACAGCGTGTCACAACTTTTGAACTTTCTTGCAATCGGAGGCTAAACTTGGCACAAAGCTTGAAAATGAAGATACAATGATGTTTCTACAGTAGTAACAATCATCACGACCACTAAAAATAGAAGTAAAAATATCTTGGGTTGCCTCCCAACAATCGCTTCCTTTTACGCCTTTTAGCTAGGCATGAAGATTTTAAAAGATACTCTCATAAGAATAAGGGTTTGAAGCAAAAGAGAGCATCAAGAAGCAAATATGAGACACATTTAAGCCTAATACACTTCCTATGCATAGGCATATTGTAAGAAAATAAATCATGAAAGACCAAAGTAACAAGCATAGGAAGGTAAAGGAAGAACAACTTCATAACTTTTATCATGAAGAGAGGAGTTTTAGTAATATGGAAGTTTCTACAACCAAACTTCCCTCTCTCAAAATAATTTTCAGTAGTATCATGAACAACATCAAGAATATAACTATCACATAAATCATGTTGTTCATTACCTACAAGCACACTTGTAATGTTTTCAACACGGTTTTTAGGATCATAAGATAGATGCAACCCATCACACTAAGCCTCGATAAGAGCAAAATTCTCCGGAATAGTTGGATATTCCAAAAGGATAATAGGGCGATCAAATGTGGCTGCAATAGAAACAATTTCATTCTTAACATAAGGAACTATAGCAAGTTCATGTTTGAAAGAATAATCCATATTGGCATCACGGCCATCAACAAAGAAAGTATCACGATCTTCAGAAAGGGATGTATCAAGTGAGTCCTTGGAATCATAGGATTCCTCATCATAGCAATCATTAGCCTCTTCTTGGGAAGAAAACATTTTGTTTTTAAAGTCCTCAATATAAGTATTGAAAGTATAATTCTCAAAGCAATAAGCGAGAAATGCAGAGTTTTCAGATTTGTGAATAGTATCATAATACTTTTCAATCAAAGAAGCAATCTCATAAGCACCCTTAAAAGAAACAAACTCTTCAATCTTTTCAACATCAAAGTAATTATAAACACCTTTAGCATAAGAAGATAGGATCTTATTCTCATTAAACTCACATTGGAAAGGAAGGTGTTTACGATCTATATTAGAGCAGCAAGTAATATCATATATTTGGCATAAACACTCAGCATAGCAATAAGAAGTTTGTATTTGGTCCCATAAGCGTTTACCCTTCTGAGATAAGCAGTGCCGCGTATAATGACAATGCTCGTCCAAGGATTTTCCCTCAACCAAGTCGGTTGGGTTTTTAGCGCGAGCACAAATTGATCGAAGACGATCCAAGTGAAACATGTCCATCCTACCATATTTGGGTGGTTCCACACCCATGGTAAATAAAAGCATCAGCAGGCAGACAAAGACAAAAGGTAGAAAATATTTTTTTGGTTTTTCATATAAGACCCTAAATAAAAAACTATAAAGTAAACAAACAAGATTAAAAATCAAAGATAAAAGATAGTGTGCAACTCCCCTATCTTGTAGATTGGAGTCCCCAGCAACGGCGCCCGAAATTTTCTTGATACGCGCGAGATGATAACAGCTTCTCTCCCTTCGTTGGTTACCCCAAGTGGAAGGTGATATGTAGCGTAGCGGCAAGTTTCCCTTGATGAAGATACCAAGGTTGAGTGTCGAACAGTACGACTCCAAGGTCGACAAGTAGGTGGTTCGGCAAGTGACGCGTTGTTTATGATAATTACTTGCTTCGCCTGGACCTGCACACACAACAAGTAACTTTGCTCCCAACGAAGTTCAGAGAGGTTGTCAATCTCTCCATCCTTGTTGTTTACAAAGGATCAAACGCAAGGGATAAAGGATAATAGTTACTACTAGAAAGTAAAAGCAGGAAATAAATTGAGCGTGTAAACAGTGATGAGAATATGGACCGGGGTCCCATGATGTTCACTAGTGATGTCTCTCTCCCAAAAGATGATAAAACTGCTATGCGAGGTAAAAAAATCACAGCTGGGCAATTGACAGGATAAAAAACGCTCTGCAATGCTATCTATGCTATAAAGAAAGGAAGAGGCTCAAAAGCATGGGCAATACGCCAAAATAAGTAGACCGAAATCCAACTACATCTACTACTAATCATCCACATTGAGATATCTATCCAGAACATCTCGCTGGTATTAAGTTGCGAGCCCCACCCAAAGCAACAGACAACTGCATTAAAAGAACTTTGCGTAAAGTAAACAATCCTTGCAACCGTGGTTACAAGCACTGTTGTTTTCCCCCTTGTGGCAACATCACATACCCTAGACTCATGTTTCTGTCACTCAAGCTAGTCATCAGGGGGCATGAACCCACAATCAAGCATAATGTTCCCTCTTGGAGTCACTACCTACTACTTAGCCAAAGCAATAAAGAACAACGGAGAACATGCAAGAATTACTGAAGAACAAAAATATAAAGGATAAGAACCAAATATATTACTCAATCACAATCTGAACATAGTCTCATAATCCATCAGATCCCAGCAAACTCAGCATAGCAACAGCAGAAAGAATTACATATGTGCCTTGATCATGTAGGGAAGCTCACCAGGTCTAATCCATGAAGAAAAAAGAGGGGAGGAGAACATCACATAGCTACTAATCATGGACCCATGGTCCAAGGTAGACTACTCACGGATCATCCGGGAAGCATCCATGGTGAAGGAGAACCTTCCAGAGGTCAACCCTCCCTCCGGTAGGGTGCCGGGAAGAGGTCTGCTGGGGCTCCCGATCTTGGAAGCGCGGCGGCGGCAGAACAGAGGCGAGATTGCGAAAAAGGGTTCTGTCTTTTGAGGTTTCCCGTGACAGAGAATATATAGGCGAAGGGGGGCAGCCAGCGGCCCACCAGGGGTCCAGGCGCCCCCTAGCGCGGCCCCACCCTAGGGCGGGCCAGGAGGGCGCCTGGGGCCCTGGTGGGTCCCCTCTGGCCCCTCTTAGGTGATTCCCCAAGCTTCCGGTACGCTGATTTTTTATTGTTATTTTCCGGAATTTTTGGAGCATTTTTAATATGGGGGAAACCTGAAATAGAAAAACAGCAGAAAACAGGAACTGGCACTTGGATGCACTGAGTTAATAGGTTAGTCCAAATATGATCAAAAGTGTATGAAAGTGTATATAAAACATAGAAATATCACACAAAACATGCATGGAGGATGCAGAAATGATAGGTATGTTTGGGACGTATCACTTACTTTAGCTCATTTGTGCATCCATTGCATGGCAATACCTATTCCTCACATCATATCTATCATTTGACTTTCTCTCACCTATGATTGTCCTCATTGATGTGAGCCTTTCAAACCTTTTTTGCCTTCCTTCCCCATCATTTCTCTCTTTTCCATCCTAAGTGCCAACATATCTTTATCGCGCTCATCCATTGCATGAGTGCTCAAAGTCGAAAGGGAGAGGATCAGTTTGACTTGAGACCAAGTTTGAAGTTTTAGTAGATTCAGTTCTCAATTAAACTATATAATATTTTGATGCTCTATACCCATCTCCCACTTCTTGGACGCAAACGCCATTTGTAGACATTCGAGTCACGGACAGTGAGAGCTCTTGCACCTTTATGTTCTTATGTTTCTTGTTTCAATACTAGATATAAACTCTTCCTTGTTATGACTTGACTTGAATTGCATATCTTGCTTGAGTTCTATAAAGAAATTTGTGTTGGTAGCATGTCACCATAGAAATTATCTGTGATATCATTTACCTACTCAACAACGAGTAGGAATTAAGCTTGGGGATGTTGATACGTCCCAAACGCATTTATAATTTTTGCTTGGTCCATGCATATTTTGGGTGTTATTGCTATGTGTTTCATACATTTTCATATCTTTTTATAACATATTTTGGAACTAACCTATTAATGGATGCAAGAGTGCACAAGTTCTTCTTTTTGTACTTTATATGTAGGGATTAGTTGGATAAAGGAAAAATCATAAAAAGGAGCCTTGTAGGAGTTGGACTCTAACTCTCCTGAAATTTGTCCCCACCAGACAGGTTTTAAAGATTGCGTCGGAAATGCTTGAAGACGACATCAAACGGAAAAACTTAAAACGACAAAGTTGTAGAATTATTTTTCTGATGATTTGGAAAAAACATTCGTCTCAATTGGAGTTCCCTTTGGCCCCGAAATACCGAAGACGTAATTTGGATGACGGGAATCCGAGAGTCCATATAAAGAGAGGAAACCTAGGTCAAAGGGCCCCACGAAATTTCCTCCCCCTTGGCAGCCATATTGAGGGGGAGATCCATCTAAACACCAACACCATCTCCAAGGAAGAAGAAGGGGGCCAAGGGCCTCTGCCCCCAAGGGTCATGGCCACCGCCGTGGCCGTGGCCGCCGCCACCGTCTCCTTCATCACCTCCGGACTGCACCTCTCCATCAACAACTCTCTCTCTCGCCATGTACATGTGTGATTAGTCCCCCCTCGGGGCTAAGGATTGTACATTGATCTATGTTGTTATCTCTCTCTCCCATGATGTGATCTTTGTTGCGATCATTGGCTATGTTTATCTAGTGTGATCCCATGATGTTTCCCCTTCTTCTTTGTATTGGATTGATGTACTCACTTGATTTTATCTAGTATAATCTCCGAGACCAAGGTGACAACGGTCTATTGGACATGGATTAGAAGAATATTTTAATGAGTGATTTCCTCTTTTGTGAATTGGTTAAAAATTGAGAGTCTCTTGGTGCTTGTCTTTGACCATCCTTGCGATATGTTGTGGTGATTGTGGTAATCTCTTTGGATGGCCGCGGTGACATTGGGAAATCCATAGATGAGAAATACGAACTCTGAGGTGTGCTTTTTTAGACCTACATAATTCTCGTCCTCTCTTCATCACAAAGTAATGACCTCCGAGTTACATCTCCTTGCATGTTTTAGTGGAAATGTCATGTGATTAGACTATGTTAACGTTGTTGGGAGTTTCCACTATTGAATGTATGAAGCCTAGGCCTTGTTTCCACCATTGCAATTCCGTTTGTGCTCACGTTTAATAATTTTTTGCTTGCTTTATTTTTTATTACATATTTATATTACTTCATTTAGCCACACCTACCATATCTTCGCCGAACTAGTGCACCTATATAACTCCTAGTTGTATTAGGTGTGTTGGGGACACAAGAGACTTCTTGTATCTTAAATGCAGGGTTTCTTGAGAGAGACCATCTTCAACCTGTACTTCCCTGAGTTCGATCAACCTTAGGTCATCCACTTGAGGGAAATTGTTGTTGTCCTAAAAACCTCTGCGCTTGGAGGCCCAACATAGTCTAAAAGAATAGAAGCGTGTGTAGACATCAAGTTATTTCTGGCGCCGTTTCCGGGGAGGTAAGCCTTTGAAGGTATATATTTAGATCTTGCAATTAAATCTTTTTGTTTTTGTTTTTATTTTTGACTAGTTAGGCCGATGAAAAAAAAATGAGATAGCTTTATGAGCTCTACCTTGAGTTGGGACATGAAGTGTTTGAAGAGAAAATAAAAAGACCTATGGAACTTTATTTGCAATGTTACTAGTATGCTAATGATATGCAAAGCCATAAGCTTGGGGATGCTACATTTTATGAAGATGATACTTTTAGCCCCCCAGGTTTTGATGAGCAAATTTATTTTGATGATACTTTGCCTCCTATCTATTATGATTATTGTGATGACACTTATGCTATAAAGAATAAGTTTTTTCAAGTGGATCATGATAAGAATGATTCATGTGATAGCTACTTATTGAGTTTGCTCCCACTACTATTGATGATTTTTCTTATATGGGGAGTAATAAATTTTCTATGTGTGTGGATCATGATAAGATTTTTTTATGTGATACTTATATTGTTGAGTTTATTCATGATCCCACTGAAAATTATTATGAGAGGGTAACATATGCTCATAGATATTTCAATAATATCAAGTTCGCTCTCTTTATGTTGAAGGTTTTGAAGTTGCACTTGTTTTGCCTTCCTATGCTAATTTCTTTGTGCTTCAATGAATTATTTCATTGCAATATTCCTATGCATAGGAAGCATGTTAGACTTTAATGTGTTTGGTATTTTCTTCTTGATGTGCTCTTTTTTTCTTCAAGTCTTATTCCTACGAGAGCATCACTAAAGTTTTAAGCCTCTTTTTATGGCTATAAAGAAAGAGCTCTAGGGAGACAACCATTGTCATCTTTACTTTCAGTTTGTTCTTTCAGTTTTAGTGGTCTTGATGCTTGTTACTACTGTAGCAACATCATTGTATCTTTATTTTCAAGCTATCTGCCAAGTTTAGTCTCCGATTGCAAGAAAGTTTAAAAGTTGTGCCATGCTGTCCAGAAACAGATTCTGTCTGCTTGACGGAAAAAATAGCCAAAAATCACCAGATCATATTTTTGATCTGAATTTTTCTGACAGTATGCTCTATACAATTAGATTTCAGGCGTCTGTTCTGAGTTTTTTGATTTGAGTTGCACAAGTACACCAAAAAAAAATTTACTACCTGCTGGTCTGTTTTTCACAGATTCTGTCGTATTTTGCGTTTTCATCATTTTGCAAATCTTAAGCTTTATTTTTCTCAAAAAAATTTTGAAATCATGAGAAACAGTAGCTCTTCATGAAAATCTTTATTTCCCAGTGGAGAAAATATATTTTATTATGGGTACTAAGCACTCTAATCAGCTTATGATGAGTTTCGTATGAAGGGAGTTTTCAAGTATGCGAAGGAAGATGATGAAAGAAGATCCGGAAGTGTCAAAAGATGAAGCTTGGGGATGCCCCCATGCACCCCAAGAAATATACAAGGAGACTCAAGAATATAAGCTTGGGGATGCCCCCGTGCATCCCCTTCTCAATCAACAATCACCAGTTCGTCGTTCTCCAAGCTATATTTTTATCACTTCATATGTTATGTTCTACACTTGGAGCGTCTTGATATTTACTTTTTAGTTTGTTTAGTTTTGCTTGCTGTTCATAACAAGTTGGATCCTAGCACTCATTATTTGGGAGAGAAACACGCTCCACTCCACCCTAGAACACAACATAGGTTTTCATGCTTATCGTTTTTGTGTGTTCTTTATCTTTTCATAGCCGTGGTCATGCTTATCTCTTAGTTTTATTGCTTATCTTTTAAGATCTTTTATTTAGGTTGATTTAGGAACTCTCTTGAGTTTTCATGCTTATATTGTTTAGAGAGTTGGCTTGTTTCACTTAGTTGTGTGTCTTGCATGAGTAGGTAATTAAGGTTGCTATTACAAGTGTAGTAGTAACTTGCAATAGTTTTGAGGTATTGATTTGAGTAATGTTTGGACTTTTTGGTGCCAAGAGCTTGAGCCTATTAGTGATAGGTGTCGTATTTTTGGCAATCCATTTTTATTTTTGAAAACTAGAAAAATTAGTTGAGAACTCTAGCTACTAGATGGATCGCTAACCTCTTGAGGGGTTGGAATATATAGAGTACCCTCATGTACCATGGGTCGAGGATGTGCAAGGATAACCAAACCCCCATACACTCCTCCTCGGGGTACTCATCTCTTTGTGAACCTCCAAATTAGATAGAGCTTTACCAATAATAAGTGCATGAGTTCTTCGGACTAATGTGAGTATCCGATTGTTGACACTTCCACCTTCCATATTTTGCTAGCCTTTTTGGTACCGTGCATTGCCCTTTCTCATCATGAGAGTTGGTGAATACTTCACCGGTGCATCCAAACCCTTGGCACGATACGCTATGTCATCATAGACCTCCCTATCTCTTCCTTAAAACAGCCACATACCTACCTATCAAGGCATTTCCATAGCCTTTCCAAGATACAATGCCATGAAACATTCACCATCTCATGATTTTATTTTCATGTTATACATGCTTTTGCTTGATCGAGGAGCCGCATGCTAGTTGGGCTTTGCCCTTATAATTGCTACATGACGCGCTAGTATCATTGCATATCCTGCTATACTAGAAGAGGCATACATTTTCATACGATGCTAGCGAGGAAGTGATAGCTTCTCGCCCCTTGTTGGTTACCCTAAGTGGAAGGTTGAGATGTAGCGTAGCAGCAAGATTTCCCTTGGCAAAGATACCAAGGTTGAGAGTCAGCCCAGTAGGACTCCGACAACGGCAAGTAGGTGACAACGGCGCTGGAAATTACTAGCACGAGTTGACATGGATCTGCACAGAGATACAAATAACTTTTCTCCCAACGAGTACAGAGAGGTTGTCAATCTCTTCGGCCTTTTTTTTTACAAAGGGTCAAACGCAAGAGATAAAAGGTAATGATAACTGCAGCTGAAAAGTAAAACAGAATGTAAATTGAAGGTGTAAACAATGGTGGAAATATGGACCGGGGTCTTAGGATGTTCACAAGTGATGTCTCTCTCCCAAAACACGATAAAACTGCTATGTGAGGTAAAAAAAATCACAGCAGGGAAATTGACAGGATTACAGGCGCAAACCAATGCTAACTATGCTACAAAGAAAGGAATATGCTCAAAATCATGGGCGGTACGCCAAAATAAGTATACCGAAATACATCTGCATCTACTACTAATCATCCACCTTGAGATATCTATCCAGAACATCTCGCTGGTATTAAGTTGCGAGCCCCACCCAAAGTGTAAACCCAAAGCAACAGACAACTGCAATAAAAGAACTTTGCGTAAAGTAAACAATCCTTGCAACCGCGGTTACAAGCACCATCGTTTTCCCCTTGTGGAAACAGCACATCCCCTAGACTCATGTTTCTGTCACTCAATCTAGTCATCAGGGGGCATGAACCCACAATCATGCATAATGCTCCCTCTTGGAGTCACTACCTACTACTTTGTCAATGAAATAAACAACAACAGAGAAAATGCAATAATTACTCAAGACCAATAATATAATGGACAAGAACCAAGTATATTACTCAATCATAATATGAACTTAGTCTCATAATCCAACAGATCCCAGCAAACTTAGCATAGCAACAACAGAAAGAATTACATATGTGCCTTGATCATGTAGGGCATCTCACAAGGTCTAATCCATGAAGAACAAAGCGGGGAGGAGAACATCACATAGCTACTGATCATCGACCCATAGTCCAAGGTGGACTACTCACGGATCATCCGAGAAGCGTCCATGGTTGTGGAGAAGCTCCCAGAGGTCATTCCTCCCTCCAGCAGGGTGCCGGGAAGGGGGCTTCTGGTGCTCCCAATCTTGGAGGGTTCTGTCTTCAGGGTTTCTGTGACGGGGTATAAATATAGGCGACGGGGGTAGCCAGGGGGCCACCAGGGGTCCAGGCGCCCCCCTGGCGCAGCCCCACTCCAGGCTGCGCCGGGAGGGTGCTTGGGCCCCTGGTGGGTGTCCTCCGGCCCCCCTTCGGGACTCTAGAAGTTTCCGAAGCACTATTTTTTTATTGGATTTTCCCAGAATTTTTGGAAAAATTTTAATACGAGGGAAACCTGAAATAGAAAAACAGCAGAAAACAGGAACTGACACTGGGATGCACTGAGTTAATAGGTTAGTCCAGATATGATGAAAAGGGTATGCAAGTGTATATAAAACCTAGCAACATCACACAAAACATGCATGGAGCTGATATGCGAGAGATGATAATTGCTTCTCGCCCTTCATTGATTAACCCAAGTGGAAGATGAGATGCAGCATAGCGGCAAGTTTCCCTCGGTGAAGATACCGAGGTTTGTCTCCAGTAGGACTCCGGAGATGATAAGTAGGTGTCAGCGGCGCAACTGACCTGGACCTGCACACAGACACAAATAACTTTGCTCCCAACGAAGTTCAGAGAGGTTGTCATTCTCGCCGGTCTTGTTGTTTACAAAGGATCAAAACACAAGGGATAATGAAATGATAGCAACTGAAAGTAAAAGCGGATAACTAAGTAAGCGTGTAAACAATGATGAGAATATGGATCGGGGTCCCGTGATGTTCACTAGTGATGTCTCTCTCCCAAAAGACGATAAAACGTCTATTGGAGGTAAACAAATTACAGATGGGCAATTGACAGGATTATAAATGCACGGCAATGCTAACTATGCTACAAAGAATGGAAGAGGCTGAAAAGAATGGACAGTACGCCAAAATAAGTAGACCGAAATCCAACTGTATCTACTACTAATCATCCTCCTTGAGATATCTATCCAGAACATCTCGCTGGTATTAAGTTGCGATCCGCACCCAAAGTGTAAACCCAAAGCAACAGACAACTGCATTAAAAAGCACTTTGTGTAAACCCAAAGCAACAGACAACTGCATTAAAGTAAACAATCCTTGCAACTGCGGTTACAAGCACCGTTGTTTTCCCCCTTGTGGCAACAGCACATCCCCTAGACTCATGTTTCTGTCACTCAAGCGTGTCATCAGGGGGCATGAACCCACAATCGAGCATAACGTTCCCTCTTGGAGTTACTACCTACTACATGGCCAAAGCAATAAACAACAACGGAGAACATGCAAGAATTACTTAGGAATAAAAATATAAAATATAAGAACCAAATATATTACTCTATCACAATCTGAACATAATCTCATAATCCATCAGATCCCATCAAACTCAGCATAGCGACAACAAAAAGATTACATATGTTCCTCGATCATGTAGGGCAGCTCACGAGGTCTAAACCATGAAGAACAAAGAGGGAAGGAGAACATCACATAGCTACTGATCACGGACCCATGGTCCAAAGGAAACAACTCACGGTACATCCGGGAAGCGTCCATGGTGGAGGGGAAGCTCCCGGAGGTTGATCCTCCCTACGGAAGGGTGCCGGGAAGAAGTCTGCTGGCGCTCCAGATCTTGGAAGCTTGGCGGTGGCGGAACAGAGGCGATATCGCGGAAAAGGGTTTTCTCTTCGGAAGTTTCACGTCACAGGAAATAAATAGGCGAAGGGGGCAGCCAGGGGGCCACCAGGGGTCCAGGTGCCCCCTGGCCCGGCCAAGCCCTAGGCCGCGCCAGGTGGCCGCCTAGGCCCTGGTGGTGTCCCTCTGGCCCCAGTTTGTTGATTACGGAAGCTTCCGTTGCGCTAATTTTTTATCTTATTTTTCCCAAATTTTTGGAGTATTTTTTATTTGGGGGAAACCTGAAATAGAAAAACAGCAGAAAATAGGAACTGGCACTGTGGTGCACTGAGTTAATAAGTTAGTACAAATATGATCAAAAGTGTATGAAATTCTATCTAGATCATAGCAATATCACACAAAACATGCATGGAGCAAGCAGAAACTATAGATACGTTTGGGACGTATCAACATCCCCAAGCTTAATTTCTGCTCGTCCTAGAGTAGGTAAATGATAACAAGCATAATTTCTGTGGTGAAATGCTAGCAACCATATAAGGACTTTGAAAATTAAAGCAATCAAGGTATGTGATTCCATTCAAGTCATAACATGCAAGAGTCTCTATTAGCATTGAAACAAGTAACAAAAGAACATTAGGTGCAAGAGCTCTCGCTGTCCGTGACTCGAATGCCTCCAAACGGTGTTTGCGTGCAAGAAGGGGGATAGGGAATGCGAGAAAAAAGTATTTTTGTTGAGAACTCAATCTACTAAAGTTTCACACTTAGTCTTCTTTGTAATCTTATCTTGACTCGTCCCCAGACCACTAACTAGGTACAAGTCAATTTGATCCACTCCTTTTCGATATTTTGAGCACTCATGCAATGGATGAGCTTAAGCACGAGAGTTGACACTTAGGATGGAAAACATAGAAATATGGTGGAGGAGGAAGAAAAAAAGGGTGAGAAAAGCTCACATCAATGAGGACAATCATAGGCGAGAAGGCCAAATGATAGATATGATGTGCGGAGTAGGTATTGCCATGCAACGGATGCACATACGAGCTAAAAAAGCTCTCCAAAGGAACTAGTGGGGGTGCATCTAACTTGCTCGCTCATGAAGACCTAGAGCTCTTTTGAGGAGGCTCATCCTTGGAATATGCAAGCCAAGTTCTATAGTGTGAAGGTCCCCACATAGCTATATGCATGATCATCTCTATGGAGTACAAGGATAAGAGGGAGTACTAGTGTGGATCTTCCAAGAGGATAGTAGTGTTTCCCCTTTCTCTGTTTTTATTTTCTTTTTCTATTTTTTCTATGTTTTGTATTTTTTTGGTGTCCTCAATGGCTCTTTGTATTTAAGTCTCATGTGTCCTCTTTGGGATCTTTTATTTTGTCCACTTTGGGATCTTTTCCTCACTTAAGGGAAACACTCTATTTTAGAAGAGGGTATAGAAGATATTTCACACTTTACAAGGTACTCAAATCATATAGAAGATGTAGCTATCATGATGTATGGAATGTATGCCTCTGCCAGTGTAGCAGGAACATGTATGACATGAAGATCAAGTCATGAAGAGGTGGATGTTGCATGGCAATATATCTCAGAAAGGCTATGGAATTGCCTTGATAGGTAGGTATGGTGGCTGTTTTGAGGAAAGATATAAGGAGGTTTATGAAGACAGAGCATATCATGCCAAGGTTTTGGATGTACCGGCGAAGGTGGACGCCAACTCTCGAAGTGAGAAGTCAATGCACGGCACGAGAGAGGCTAGCAAATATGAGGAGGTGGAAGTGTCAACTTTCAATACTTACATTAGTCCGAAGAACTCACAAACTTATTTTCGGTAACTCTCAATCTAATAAGGTGGTTCACGAAGAGACAAGTACCCCGAGGAGGAGTGTATGGGGGTTTGGTTTTCCTTGCGCATCCTCAAGTCGTGGTACGTGAGTGTACTATAATATCCGATCCCTCCAAAGATTAGGGATCCATCTAGTATCTAGAGTTCTCAACTAGTTTTTGTAGGTTTTGAAAATAAACACGGATTTCCCAAACTACGACACCTATCACTAATAGGCTAGAGCTCTTGACACCAAAAGTACAAACATTACTCACAACAATACCTCAAAACTATTGCAATTTACTACTAAAATTAAATAGCAACCTCAATTACCTACTTTCAAGACAAGACACAACTCAGTGCAACAACCAACTCTCTTAACAAGATAAACATGAAAACTAAAGAGAGTTCCAGCAACAAACTAAACAAAAGCCAAGGCTCTTGCTAAAGACAAACTAAGGCTAAAACTAAACATGTTAGTAGCTACGAAAAGATAAAGAACACACAACAGCAGAAAGATAAGCATGAAAAATCCTATGATGTGTTATAGATTGGAGTGGACTGTCTTTCTCTCCCACACAAAGTAAGATGGGGTATAACTTGTTATGAACAGCAAGCAAAGCTAAAGAAAACTAAAAATAAAACCTAAGAGCGAGACGCTCCAAGCATAGCACATAACGCATGAAGTGATAAAAATATAGTGAGACAAAGGACGAAATGATGATTGTTGATGGAGAAGGGGATGCACGGGGGCATCCCCAAGCTTAGACGCTTGAGTATGCTTGAATATTTATTGGGGACACTCCCGGGTCTTATTTCATCATCTTCCAGCGCACACTTGAAAACTCCCTTCATACATAACTCATCATAAGCTAATTAGAGAGGTTAGTACCGTTAATAAAATAAGTTTTCCCCAATGGATATAAAGATATTCTTGAAGATCTACTATTTCTCAAGATTTCCAAAAGGTTTTTGCAAAGAAAAATCAAGCTTAAGGTTTGCAAAAGTAAGGACAGGCAAAACGTGGCAGAATCTGTGAAAAACAGAACAGCAGGTAGATCATGTTTAAAAATCAAAAATTGTATAGATCATGTATAAATCAAAAAAGTTTTTGGGGGTACTTATGCAACTCAAATTAAAAAACTAAGAACATACGAAAGTTTAAAAATTGTATAGATCATGTTGTGTAAAACATTCAGCTCAAAGAGATGAACTGGTCATTTGTTCCGATTTTTCCCATCAAGAAGATAAAATCTGTTTTCTGGACAGCATGTCACAACTTTTGCTTCCCTTATCATAAGAGGCTATAAATTGGCACAAAGCTTGAAAATAAAGATACAATGATGTTTCTACAGTATTTACAATCATCAAGAACACTAAGAACAGAAGCAAAAACATCTTGGGTTGCCTGCCAAGAAGCGTTTTCTTCTACGCCTTTAAGCTCGGCATAAGGCAAAAGAAGAATCAAGTTTTATCAAGAGAAAGAGAATAGCTAGCCCGTGTAACGAACTCAAATGGTAACTTGATTTTATTTCTAGGTAAGTGTTCCGTCCCATTTTTTTGAGGGAATTGAAATTTATATTCCCCTCTTTCATGTCAATGACGACACCAACGGTGCGAAGAAAAGGACGTCCCACAATAATTGGACATAAAGGTTCACACTCTATATCCATAATAATAAAATCAACGGGAACATATTTGTCATTGACAATGATAAGAACATCATCGATCTTCCCCAAAGGTTTATTTACGGAAGAATCAACAAGATGAACACCAAAAGAACAAGAATCAAAAGGTTTGAATTCAAAGCATTGTCAAACGTTCTTTTGGGCATGACGGAGGTACTACCTCAAACGTCACATAAAGCATAGAAAGAGAAGTTATTTAATTTACTTTTTATCATAGGGTCCCAACCATCATCTATCTTCCTAGGTATGGAGGCTTCTATCCTAAGCTTCTCCTCCCTAGCTTTGATGAGAGCATTTGTGATATGCTCCGTGAAGGCAAGATTAAGTGTGCTAGTGTTTGGGTCTCTAGACATTTTGTGTAGCAAGCTAATATCTTCCGAGACGGTGCAATTATCAAAATCAATATCACTACTATCAAAGGTGGTAGTGGTTTCATCTAGGCTCACTTGTTTGAAACCCTCTATGTTCATAGGAGTTTCTTATTCTACGGTTGAGGTATTAGCATCACCATTAATAGGTCCAATGGGACCAGGTGCATTGGGTGCTAATAGTTTCGGTATCCTCAACAATTTGGATAGTGGCAACTGTGTGGTGTGTAGGAAGGCTCTTAATTCTATCCTCTTCCTCTTTTTCTCTAGCCCATCTTTCTTTAAGTTTAGCCATCATCCTAATATTTTCATTTATTTTTAATTTGATAACAATAATAGGGGTGGCCTTCCTCTCCTCAAGAGGAGAGGTTTTAATTTTTAGCATCTCAACATCAAGGGCTAGGCTATCTACCTTCAAAGAGATATTATCTAACATAGCTAATTTCTCTTATACATTCCTGTTGAAGGCTTTTTGGGTAGTGATAAAGTCTCTAAGCATGTTTTCTAGTTTAGAAGTGAGGTTCTTGTTACTAGGGTAGGTGTTGTTGTTCCCATAGTTGAATGGAAACGGTCTTAGGATTACTAGCAAAATTGCCCCTATAAGCATTGTTGTTAAAGTTCTTTCTAGCAAAAAAGTTCACATCTACTTGTTCCTGAGCAACCAAATAATTTAAAAGAACATCATGAGAATCAATAGAGGGTTGCTTGGTAAGTAGAGACATAATTAAGTCAACTTTTTCATTTAGGGAGGTAATCTCCTCGACAGAGTTTACCTTCCTACCTGTTGGAGCGCGTTCGGTGTGCCATTGGGAATAGTTGGTCATCATCTCATCGAGAAGTTTTGTGGCAGCACCAAGTGTAGTTGACATAAAGGTTCCTCCCGTGACCAAATCTAACAGGTTCCGCGAGGTAAAGTTCAAGCCTGCATAAAAAGTATGGATAACCATCCAGGTAGTGAAACCATTTGTAGGGCATTTCTTAACAAGAGATTTCATACGTTCCCAAGCTTGGTCAACGTGTTTATATATCCAATTGCTTAAAATTCATAATGTTACTTCTTAAGTTGATAATTTTAGCAGGTGGGTAGTACTTCCCAATAAAATCATCTTTGCACTTATCCCAAGAATCTATGCTATTCCTAGGCAAAGATTGAAACCAGATTTTAGCTCCATCCTCAAAGAGAAAGGAAAAATCTTGAGCTTAACAACATCACCTTCTACTTCTTTATACTTTTGCATATCACATAACTCAACAAAACTATTTAAGTGTAAAGCAGCATCATCTCCAGCACCAGAGAATTGATCTCTCATAACAAGGTTTAGCAAAGCAGGTTTAATTTCATAAGAGGTAGCTGAAGTGGCAGGTGTGGCAATAGGAGTGCAGATAAAGTCTTTGTTGTTGTGACTAGTGAACTCACACAACTTGGTGTTTTCAGTTGAACCCATAGTGGCAGCAACTGTGATAATTTTTTTTTGTAATTTTTGATATGGGTCACAAAGAAAAAAACTGAAAGGTAAACTAACAAGACTAAAAAGCAATGGTAAAAGGTAGTGGGAAACTCCCCTATATTAGCACTCGGAGTACCCGACAACTGCGCCAGAAATTTTCTTGATACGCGAGAGATGATAATTGCTTCTCGCCCTTTGTTGGTTACCCCAAGTGGAATGTGACATGCAGCGTAGCGGCAAGTTTCCCTCGGTGATGATACCGAGGTTTGTCTCCAGTAGGACTCCGGAGATGATAAGTAGGTGTGAGCGGCGCAACTGACGTGGAACTGCACACAGACACAAATAACTTTGCTCCCAACAAAGTTCAAAGAGGTTGTCAATCTCTCCGGTCTTGTTGTTTACAAAGGATCAAAACACAAGGGATAATGATAACGATAGCAACTGAAAGTAAAAGCAGAAAAGTAAATAAGCATGTAAACAATGATGAGAATATAGACCGGGGTCCCGTGATGTTCACTAGTGATGTCTCTCTCCCAAAAGACGATAAAACTGCTATGCGAGGTAAACAAATTACAAATGGGCAATTGACAGGATTATACACGCACCTCAATGCTAACTATGCTACAAAGAAATGAAGAGGCTCAAAAGCATGGGCAGTACGCCAAAATAAGTAGACCGAAATCCAACTGCATCTACTACTAATCATCCACCTTAAGATATCTACCCAGAACATCTCGCTGGTATTAAGTTGCGAGCCCCACCCAAAGTGTAAACCCAAAGCAACATACAACAGCATTAAAAATCACTTTGCGTAAAGTAAACAATCCTTGCAACCGCGGTTACAAGCACCGTTGTTTTCCCCCTTGTGGCAACAACACATCCCCCAACCAACACGTGAAATCGATGTCGGGATACACTTGTGTAACACCCTCGGTGTCAAGCTACAGTGATCACCTATTTTTAATGATTAATCACAATCATCAATATTGACTTGATCATATTGAAAATCAAATAATATTAAAACCCCTTTAGGATGGAACTAAAAAAAACAAAGTGGAAATAAAACGTTGTCCAAAATTTGTGAAACCACTTTTGTAAAATCCCTAAAAATCAGTGGACCATGCTAGAACAACAATGGGAATTTATTAAGATATTAAATAAATCAAAAAATTTATAAACAATAGCTAAAAGGCCCTAGTGAACACTTTAAAATAAATAACAAAATTAAAATGAATTTTGTTTAGGCCAAATATTTTTGTGGCAACACTTTAAGGTGTAACTGGATTAGTAGAGCTTGTCACGTATTTTACAAGAATCATTTGATGTCCAAAAAAATATATCATCAAAAACACAAAAAAACACAAAAGAAAAAAAAACCCAAAGAGGCCCACCCCTACCCCCCTGTTCCCCCCTAGCCCGACTAAACCCAGCCCACCCAGCCCACCAGGAGGGTTATACCCTTCCCCTGTTCACCCCCCTGCGTGGAGGACATCCAGCCCCTCCACGCCGGCCGGCCATCGCCGTGGCCGCATCCGGCGGACTGCCGCCGCGATAAAGGCCCCCCTGCGCTCCTCGAACCGAAACCCTAGCCGCCTCCCCCGGTTCCTCCCTTGCGTACCAGATCCCCCCTGCTCTCCTCGCCCCCTTCCGCTGTAACCGAAGACCGGCATCGCCATGGCTCGCCGTGGCCATGGCCTGGGACCTCCCCACACCTTCACTCCGTGTCTGCCCGTTCCGTGGGCCTCGACTTCGTCGACGGTGCACACTTCCCCGAGCCGCTGGCCTCATCTTCGCCACCACCGTGCGCCTCCTCGCCGACACGGCGGCCGGGCGCCACGCCTGACCCGCCGCCGAGGAGCCTCCGCGAGCCATCCCGCGACCACATAAGACTCATTGTGAGCTTTCCCCCTGACCACCTTGTTTCCCCTGCAAATTTGTCGCCGTAGACCCCTCCTACCTCAACGCCATCGCCGACGTGGACGCATGCTCTGGCCGCCGTTGTTTTTCTCCGCTGGTGAGGGTCTCGTCGGTCCTAGCCACTGCCACAACCCACTTGAGATGCGCGGCGCTAGCCTCGTCCGTTCCGGCCCTCCGCCACTCGTTTTGGTCGCCGGCGGCGTCATCTCGTGCGCATGGTCCTCGCCGTGCCCCCCCCCCCGCCCCGATAGACCTCACCGGCGGGTACTGTTGTTAAACCAATGGGTTATCCCACTGACCAGTGGGGCCCACTGGGTTAGTTAATGTAACAGCCAAGTTTTCAGAAAAATCAAAAATTTTGTTTTCGGTGTGAATTGTTTGATTGTCTGATTTGTTTGCGGTGTTTCATCCCCGACTTATCGATCGGCGATAATTTTCCCCCCTCTTATCTCGTATCAGACGGAGACCGGCCCTTGCCACCCTGACACTCGACCTTTGCGACACCGGGTTTCACCCGTCACCGTCGCGAAAACCGCACGAGACCAGCCGCAGCCAACGGAACGAAAAACCCCATTTAATAATTAAACGAGATATTTTTATAGCGCGCCGGAAAGTGTTCTCGGAACGGTTCCAGCGCGAGGTGAACGCCTCCGGCTCGACGCACTGATCGCGCAGTTCGAAGTTTTACCCGAATCGGAGGTACTGCAGACCCCCGGCGGTCAGAAACGTGAGAACCGCGCGCGAGAGAGAAAAACCGGGGATGTTTTTGCAAACTGCCATCCACCGGGGCTATATAAATACCACCACACTCCCACCCCATTTCTAGGGTTTACCCTAGCAAAAATTGCGTCCACCCTCCTCACAATGTCCAGATCTGCCCCAGTTTTATCCCCAATTTTCGTAACCCTAGCCAGAGGCAAATCTCAGCCATCGGATCGCAAATCGGACGGATCGGAGTGCGCCACGTCAGCCTCGCACCTAGCTCTCTCCTCTCTCCTCACCGCGAGCAACCTCCTTCCCGTGGGCATGTCGCCTCCGCCCGCGCTCGATCCGGCCCGGCCGCCGCGCCTTGCCACTCCGGGAGCCGCCCCGGCCAGGTCTCCTTCGCGCCCTCCTCTCCCTCTCCTTTCTCTTCCTCATCTCCACCTCCCTCTCTCCCTCACAGGAACGCGGCCGAGGCCAGCCGCGCCATGGCCATGGCATCCTGAAGCTCGCGCCGCCGCCCAGCTCTGCCCGAGGGACCCCGCCGCCCTGACCTGCACACCGTCCGCCGCCCTTGCCTCCTCGTCCGCCGCCCAGCCGTCCCGCCCTCCACCGCGCCGCCTTACCCTGGCGTCGCCGGAAGCCGGCCCGGTTCCGCCGCCGTGCCTGTCGGGGCGGACGAGCTCGTCCCCGATCCAGCGTACCAGGTCGGGCGCCTCCTCCTGCCACACGTGGGCAGGCTTGCCAGGCCCAGCGCGCCTCACAGCCCAGGCCGCTGCCCAGGCCAGATAGGCCACGGCCCAAAGTGAGCGCCCCCCCTTTTTTCTATTTTTTTGATTTAGTTCTGTTTTTTTCTGTTGGGCCCAATAGCACTAGTTTCGGCCCAGTAGATTTTTTTTGTTTTCTAGGCTCTTTATTTAGGCAGATTGTGTTATTTTATTGCGATGCTTATATCTTTTCACCGGTAGCTCCGATGGAGACGCTTTCTACATGAAAGTTGCTCCGTTTTGCGCGTAGATTATTAAAATGTTGCTTGTTGCCATGTTTGACTTTGTTTACATGTTGTTTACCTGCTAATTACAACTTTCTGCCACTGTAACTGTAACTGCTATAACTTTTTATCCGTTGCTCGGATTAAAATGTTTCTTATATGTAACTTGACTAGAATTGCATGCAGATTGTGTTTATGCTGCTCTTGCTTGCTAATAAAAATAATAAAATATTGTTTAGGGAAAAACAGTACCAAATTCCATTTTTATCGTGGGGTCCGCAATAGTTTGCCATGTCTAGGATTTTACCCCCACTTAAAGTGACTAGATCAGGTAGTTTATTTATGCTTCACCTCTTGCCATGTTTGTGTGCTATGCCATGCTTGAGTGAGATGCCATGTTAACAACCTTTGCTCACCTGTAGCTAAACAACTTGAACCACCGTAAACGTGCAGTATCGTCGTGTGTGACGAGTACTCCACTTAACCTATTAGTAACCGCTCTCGACGGTAGGTGCGATGTCTCATGTTGCCTTCTTGTTGATGCTTGCTCGTGTTTGCTTCGTAGTAATAGATGCTTTCTCGTTGATTGCTTTCCAGTGTTTATCGTCTTGTGTGCTTCCGCGGGTACCTCTCGGAGACGTTGCGGGCTTGCGATCAACTACACCTTCGGAACCCAACTTATCAACAGGCAAGGACTATGCATTACTTATGATCCATTCTATTTCAACCAGCGGTTTGCATGCTAGTATAGATTAGGCTCGATGTTTGATCCTACCACATGTTTACAGCCTCTTTCAAACCGATACAGCCATGTCCCCTCCCAACAAACCTTGCATTGCTATGTTACTGTTGCTCGTTGCTCAGCCCCTGCTTAGTATGCATGCTTAGGATGCTACGATGTTACCCTGTTAGCCCTGGGTTTGGGATATCACATTATTATATTGTTGTTGATGATATGATTATTATAATGTTGACTATATTTGACGAAGGATGGAAGGTCTAGGCTATCCCGCCCCGACGCTTTGTTCCATTCGAGTCACCTAGGACCCGAGTTCCGGGTATTGGTTTTGAGACTGAGCATGCCTAACCGCGTGTGGGATTTTATGGGGTCCCCTTTTCTTACCTACCTAGCTTCAAACATTTCTAGTGGTGGACCAAGCTGATTTACCATTTGAAACCGTGTGTGTGCTGGTCGGCCGCCAGTTGTTTTCAAACCAACCTGGACCAGTGAGGACTTAGTTCCCTTGCTGGCCCACCTTGTTCGGCTGAGGACCCGGTTTCCCATGTGTAATTAACCGGCTATCCAAACCCGAGACAGACGGTAGAGACCAGATCGAGAGAGCGGCCGGCTCCTGAGATGGATGTCGACTCACCGGGGGCCACCCGGATTTGTTCGTTGTTAGTTAGAGGGACCTGTCGTTTCGGATCTCTTGGAACTAAATCATAAAATGGTTGCCTGTGATGGGTAGAAACTGAGAGAGATGGACGTGCGTGCGGAGCCTCGTAATGGGAAGTTGGTACACCCCTGCAGGGTTAAATCTTTTCGAGAAGCCGTGTCCACGGTTATGGACGACTTGAGACCTACTCCTTGTTCATAGACAACAACAACTGAGATAATCTTAATATAACTTGATCAACATGTGTGTGTGCCTTGATTGCTTCTTCTTCGTCGGGATGCGAAGAGGAGGACAAGGATATGATAGGTGTTATGTTTGCGTAAGTAGTTGATAGCAAGACTTGTTGGAGGCGATTCCTCATCGAATGCTTAGCTTCTTATCTTACTCTCTAGATCGTTAGCCACTTCATAAATGCTAGTGCGACAGCAACCTCACCACTTACCCCTTCCTTACCGTAAACTACTAGTTGTCCTAGAATGAAGAGTGATGAAGTCCTTGCTGGGTCAGTTGACCACTACAGTTGGATGCTGAGTACTTATGTACTCATGATACTACACCCAAACTCTTTTCAGGGTTCTTGATCGACAACAGGTATGGTGATCGACGTTTCACGTGGAGACTCAACGACGACTAGTTAGGCGGATCCCGGCGGAGGGCCTGGACCCGTGTGGTTATGGGATCGATGTTTTTCTCTTTGCCACTAGGCATGGTCTTGTAGTCTGTACTCAGACATGTATCTTCCGCTGTTGTATTGTATTAAGGCAGGTGTATGCCGATTGTATGAGATGTTGTATCCTTGTATCTGTAATGTTGTGATATCATGTTGGAAATCCGGGGCATATGGCTTTGTCATATGTCGCGGTGGGACCGATATGTGCTTCGTCCCCGGATCTGGATGGAAACACCTAGATCTGGAACAGTACCGCATATCGGGCCTTACAGTTAACCCCATGTTAGAACTAATCCCCTGTTAAAGATTAAACCCCCCCCTCACTATCTATGACCAGTGGGCCAGGTCCCTGCTAAATAAAAGTTAAATCTGTTAGCTAATAGTGTATGACAGATGGGCCCATGCCCTTAAACTAATTATAGATGTTTAATTAAAGCATGTTTGTATGACACCTGGGCCCCATTGGGTTAACAGATTAATTAAAATGGTTTTGATAAACTGTGTCAATGACATGTGGGACCCCCCTGTCATTTGATTAATAAAAATTGAATTATTGAAATGTGTGGCTGACATGTGGGACCCCCATGTCAGGTTTGACCGGTCAAAGATCACTGTTGTGGATAATCTTAGGATTTAAATAATAAAATAATTTAGGAAATGATTTAAATTGAATTAAACTTTGAATTTGAATATATTTTAAACCGTAAGTCAGATTCAAAAACTTTATACATGAAAATTGATGAGAAGAATATAGCGGATACGAATATGTTGTCCGTTGGTCTACCACCCCCCCACTAGCATACCAAACATCGAACCGTTCCCCTCCGGGCCGTCTGTCCGATGATTTGTCCGGTACTGTAAAAGTATCCTGATGAATTTATTCTGAACACAAAAGTAGTTCGGATTGTTTCAACTAGCACGGTTACACCATCCACACGTTTGTCGGATGTCCACGACACCTCCGGTATGAACCCTTCCCCCCTCCGGACACCCTGTCCGGTAATCACCCGGAGCTTGTATTACATCCCCGGATGAATTCCCGCTCCGAGCAATGTGCATTGCACCGCGTTAGAACACCGTTAATATTGCGTTTTCCATGCCTTGTATTTGTATCGCTATTATTATTGTTTATTTATCGTTTCTTGTAACAGCCCAAAACTAGCAATTCCAAATAATTTTGCAATTTTAATTTTCCCATTGGGGATAAAATTTGCACATTTATTTTTTCAATAATCCATGTGACAAAAAAAATGCCAAATCATTTTTCATGTCATTTACAAGGATTTTTGGAATTCTTTCTTCTCTCCCTTGTCAGACCTTGGCCATTTTTCCCAAGCATGTTCATTTATTCCGTAAGCTTGACCTTTGTCGTTTATTCATGTTTTTCCATGATTCAACTCCCTGCCGGATCCCAAGATTTTAGCCCTTCTAGAAAATGGGGTTGTAATTCAAATGGTATTTGAATTAATTTAGATACCTCTTGAATTACTTAAATATTTTTGACCCAAATCATTTTCTAAAAATCCTATAAATCTTATGGATGGCTAATCATATTTTATTATGATTTTTGGACATTCATTTGTATTTATCTCTTTGCCTTTTCTCTGCTGCCTTTTATTTAAAAGGAAAATCCAGAGAAGCACCTTGGGCCCAATTCTTTTTTCCCCATCCCAACTCCTCTCCACCTCCAGCCCACCTAACCCAGTCGGGACACCCCCCCTCCTTTTACCTCATCACGTGGAGGACCCCTCCTCTCTCTCTCTCTCACGCCTGGGCCGTGGGAGGAGGTGGAGCCCTCCCGGCAGCCTCTCTCCCCTCCCCTTTTAGCCTCTCCAGAGCCTCCCCTCTCGCCCCTCTTCCCTTCCTCACTAGGGTTCCCTCACCCCTCCGCCATATCTCCACCCCCTCTTCTCTTCCCCTGTTTCCTCCTCTTGGCGCCATGAATAGGGAGCCTGGGAGGTCCAATTTCTTTTTCCATCTGTGTCCTTCCTCCTCATCGCCGAAGCCGGCGTCCGCTGCGGCCTAGTGCGCGTCCCCGAGCGCGGGAACTCAAGGCCGGCGAGCCCCGATCGTCAAGCCCGTGCGCTCCCCTGCCTCCTCGTCGTCAAGCCGCAACCTCCCCGTCGAGCCGTTCATCGAAGTCGCGCAACCCATCGTGAGCGTCCTCCTTCCCCGCTCCGTTTATCCCACATGGTAGTCATATCCAGTAGCCAGTAAGCCGTGTCCCCGTCGTGCTCTTCGCCGGTGCTTCCCATGTTCTTTTGCCGTGCTCGTCGTGCCAAGGTCCCTCCCCTGTGTACCTAGCGCGCGAGCTGCGCGCGTATGGCTCCAAGTGCATGCCTTTAGGGCCTCCCGTGCAGGCCAGTGGCCACGCCCAGGTCGCTCATGCGCGCCTGGTTGCTTTGCAGCCGCGCTGCTCTTCGCGTTGTCGGCGTTCGATCGCAGTTTCAGTCCGTCAGAGAGATTTCTCTTCAGTTTCGTTTTGGTTACAGTTAGCCTCGCCTAGATGCCTTATATTCGTTCGCAGATGATTCATAGCGTGATCTGGTGGCTAGCGCAGTGGCTTGGGCGCTGGGTTCGTACCTGAGAGATGCACGGATCGAATCCCAGGCAGAGAAAAATCGCCCTTTTAATCTCTGTTTTTGCATCGCACGCAGTTTTGTGTTCAGATTCAGTTAGCGCCTTTAGTTGGCTCATGTTGATTTAGTCTTGCAACCTGTCAATTACAGCAGCTGTGGTGTAGTGGTCTGGCCCCCTAGTCTATGGCGAAGGGGTTGCGTGTTCGATCCCTGCCAGCCCCAAGCGCCCCCTTTTTCCTGTTTTTGCATCGTGTGCAGTTCAGTTAACGCCTCTAGCTGAGTCTTTAAGATTCAGTGTAGGTCTTTGTCGTGAGTTATTTCAGTGGTGCAGTGGCTTGGTGACCTGGTTTGCATGATGGAGGTGCTGGGTTGAAGTCCCAGGACTCTCCTTTTCTGTTTAGCTTAAATCTGCCCCTTTTTGCAACACTTGTATTATGTGCCTCCTTGCCCCCAAATATACCATGTTATATATGCTTTTGGGGTAGAATTTTGTGAGGAACACGATGATGTTGCTCATTTTGCAATATAGGCATGCATTATTTCGGGATATTGCACCGAGTGCCGTTCACCAAACCTTTTCCGCCATGTTGCGTTTCATTCATGTAAAGGGACCACCTTGACATATTGTTTCCGTATATGCTTGCGGTGGTCCCGTGTAGCATGTGTGTTTTTCCATTCCTTCTAAATCCTCACGAGATACATACATAGTTCAGTGGATGATATCTTGTGATCCCCATATATTGTTGCTCACTTCATGACCAACAATCATGTTGCACCACCCGATAATTGACGTTGTTCACCTGTTCCATAGGTGGTACGGCATGACTTCTCTTCTTCGTTGGCACTCATATCACTTTTTTTGATGCGCCGTAGATTTCGCGATGACCGTAGATTGCCGGTAGCGTAGTCTTGCTCTTTATTTCGTTGCTTGCAATAGAATGCATTAATTAGGTGCATCATACCATGCCATGCATTTGCATATATTTAATTTAAGGAACCCCATCTTGAGGTCTATCTTCGTGAGTGTAACACCCTCACTGTGAGTGAACAGTAATCACCATTACTGTTCATCTCTACTGTTCAAAAATTATGTTTGATCAATTTGGTTCAGATCAAATTCAATTCCCCTTTGTTATTGTTGAATGCAATGTGAACCTTGGGCCTTGATCATCATGGATCAATATCAAAGTCCAAACCATTTCTATTTGAAATCAAATCAAAGTTTAAAATGCGTTTGGTGGAATATTAAAACCAAGGTGCAAAATAAACCTTGTCCAAAAATTGTGCTTCCACTTTTATTAAATCACTAATATTAAGTGGAGCATGTCACACCAATTTGGGGATTTTATTAATCTCTAAATTCTTTCAAATAATAAAAAACAGTAGCTAAAAACCCCATATTAATCATTTAATATTTAATTCAAATATTAAATGACTTTTGAAATTGCCCAAACCTTTTGTGGCACTAACCTATGGTAATTACTTAATTATGGTACACATTCAACATTTTACAAAAATGCCTAAGTGACTAAATTAAATACAAAAGGAAATAAATAGAAAAAGAAAAGAGAAAACAAAAAAAAAGCAAACAACCCCGCAGTCCACCTGCCCCCTTCCCCCCCGAAAACGGCCCACCCTGGCCTCTCTCCCCGCCCCTCTCCTGTTCACTCGTGCGTGGCTGGGATCCAAGCCGGCCACCCCGACGCCATCGCCGTGGCGGCCATCCCATGGCCGCCGGCGACGATAAGGAGGCCGAAGACCCCTCGCAGAGCGAACCCTAGCCTGCAGTTCGCCCCGCCCTGGATCTCCCCCCCCCCCCCCCCCCCGCTCATGCTCACTCCCCCCCTCGTCGGTTCCCGCTCACCCGAGCACCAGATGGTCGCCACCTCGCCATTGCCGCGGCCACCGTGCCTCCCAGGTTCGGCCAGTTCGTCCAGGAGACTCACCGGTGACGTATCCGTCTTCGCGTGGAAGGAATTGAGCCGGGGTCTTCTACATCGAGCGCCTTCGACAGCTTCTTCTTCCTCGGAACCGCCGGAGACGCCTACGATTCCGGCCACCTCGGCCGCCCCCGCGCCCACTAACCTCTCCCCTTTGTCCCCAGTGAGCGCAGCTCCGGTCCGCCCCTCCCCACGCCGCGTTCCTGCCCTGGCCGCTCGCCCAGCTGACCCCGCCGTCGCAGACGTGGTGTGGTCGCGCCGCCACACGCTCCCCGTGAGCCTCTGCCTTCGGGCACGCTCTAGCCGTGCCCCCCCCCTGTGCTACGCGCGCGTGGCCACGCCTGGCTCCTCGTCGTGCCTCCCTTGGCCGGAATGGCTTTCCGTCGTGCTCGGCTAGCCGCCGGCGTGCACAGCCATGGGCAAGCCTCCAAAAAAAAGGAATAGAAAATACCCCTTTTGGACCTATGACATGTGGGCCAGCCCGATTAGATTAACCCCTAAACACCCATTAAGAGATAACCCCCCCACAATCACTTCGGAAAGGCTTCATTCGCCCAAGTTTCTCAGCTTGGCGAGGACCTTCGCTTTTTTTCACGAAAAGTGATGGTACAAACCGTTTGGTCCAAGATTACCGACCTATAATCCAAGCCACCATCCAGAACAAGTACCCACTTCCTCGGATCAATGATCTTTATGATCAACTTGCTGGATCCACGGTGTTCTCGAAACTCGACTTGAGGTTGTGTTATCATCAGATCCGGGTCCGTGAAGAGGACATCCCTAAGACCGCCTTCATTACTCGCTATAGTTCTTACGAGTACACCATCATGTCCTTTGGCTTGACGAATGCCCCAGCCACCTTTTCCCGATTGATGAACTATATATTCATGGAATACCTCGACAAGTTTGTCGTGGTTTATCTGGATGATATCTTAATATACTCCAAGAATGAAGAAGAGCATGCTGAACATCTTCGTCTTATACTGGACAAGCTTCGAGAACACAAACTCTACGCTAAGTATTCTAAGTGTGATTTCTGGCTTCCTGAAGTAACCTACCTTGGTCACGTGATTTCCAAGGATGGAATTGCCGTAAACCCAGAACGTATTCAGGCTATCCTGGATTGGACTCCCCCCAAGACTATCAAGAAAGTCAGAAGTTTCCTCGGACTCGCCAGCTATTGCCGCCGTTTCGTCGAGAACTTCTCCAAGATTGCCAAGCCTCTGACCAATCTGCTTCACAAAGGTGTCAAGTTTGAGTGGACATACAAATGTTAGGAAAGTTTCCAAGCTCTCAAGTACAAGCTCACTTCTCCTCCGGTGCTTTCTCCCCCTGATACTCGGAAGGACTTCGTGATATATTGCGATGCATCTCGTCAAGGATTAGGCTGTGTCCTAATGCAAGAGCGCTAAGGTGATGGCTTATGGCTCTCGTAAGTTGCGTGCGCACGAAGACAAGTATCCAACACATGATCTAGAATTGGCAGAAGTAATTTATGCGTTGAAGCTGTGGCCACATTACCTCGTCGGTAATCGTTGCGAGATCTACACCGACCACCAAAGCCTGAAGTACCTATTTACTCATCCTGACCTGAATCTCCGTCAACAAAGATGGCTCGAGACAATAGCCGATTTCAACATGGATATTCATTATACCCCTGGCAAAGCTAATGTGATGGCCGATGCCTTAAGCCGCAAGCCGATTGTAGTGAACTTGAAGTTCAACTACAACAACCACTTATATATGAAGAGCTCCACAAACTGAACATCGAGATTGTTCCTCAGGGCCATGTGAATTCCCTGGTTATCGAACCAGACTTATACAACCGCATGAAGTTTGAACATGGATATGACTCTGACATTCAGAAGATTAAGCGGTATGTAGAGAGTGGAAAGCCCACATCCTTCACTATTGCCGAGGATGGTACATTGTACTTCAAGGGTCGGCTAGTGGTCCCCATAAACAGACCCAAGCTGAACTACGCCCCGCGCGTCATGAACGAAGCTCATGATACTCCCCTGTCAATTCTCCCCGGTAGCACCAAGATGTACCAAGACATTCGTCAGCGGTACTGGTGCTCTAACATGAAGCAAGACATTGCTCGTTATGTTGATGAGTGTGACGTTTGCCGTCGCGTCAAAGCAGAACATCAAAGACCTGCTGGAACTCTGCAACCACTTTCTATTCCTGAATGGAAATGGGACAAGATTGAAATGGACTTTGTCACCGGTTTTCCGCGATCACAGAAGGGTCATGATGCGATCTTTGTCATCATTGACCGATTCTCTAAGGTTGCTCATTTTCTGCCTGTCAAGGAGACAATCTCTGCTAGTCAGTTGGTAGACTTGTATGTTTCCAGGATCGTGTCGCTCCACGGTATTTCGTTGGAGATCAGTTCCGACCGTGGCAGCCTTTTCACCTCGAGATTTTGGGATAGTTTCCAAGAAGCTGTGGACACTCACCTAAGCTTCAGTACTACTTATCATCCACAGTCAAAAGGCCAAGTTGAACGAGTCAATCAAGTGCTTGAAGAAATGCTTCGAGCTTGTGTCATCCCCTTCGGCAAGAAATGGGAGGAATCTCTTCCATTTGCTGAATTCTTGTACAACAATAACTATCAAGCTAGTCTGAAGATGGCCCCCTTTGAAGTTCTCTACGGACGTAAGTGTCGAACCCCTTTGAATTGGTCAGAAACTGGGGAACATGCACTCGTTGGTCCGGACATTATCCAACATGCTGAAGATCAAGTTCGCGTTATCCGTGAACATCTGAAAGCCGTTCAGTCTCGTCAGAAGAGCAATTATGATCGCAAGCATAAAGAAATGGTCTATCAGCCTGGTGTATATGCTTACCTCCGTGTCACTCCCATGCGAGGAACTCACCGCTTCGGGATCAAAGGCAAGTTAGCTCCTCGCTACATTGGCCTGTTCCGTATCCTGTCCAGGAGTGGACCCGTGGCATAGCGTTTGGAATTGTTGCCGAACCTCTCTCAAGTCCACGATGTCTTCCACGTGTCACAACTACGTCGCTGCTTCAAGGACCCTATTCGCGAAGTGGAGAATGATATGATTGAGCTGCAGCAGGACTTGACTTATCAAGAACATCCGAGCCACATTCTTGATCAGTCTGAACGTCGAACCCGCAACAAGACGACCAAGTTTCTCAAAGTTCAGTGGTCAAATCATTCTGAAGATGAAGCCACCTGGGAACGCGAAGATCGTCTTCGTGATGAATACCCCAATCTTTTCCCCTCTACCACCTAAATTCTCGGGACGAGAATTATTGTAGTGGGGGAGATTTGTAACAGCCTCACTGTCAGTGAACAGTAATCACCATTACTGTTCATCTCTATTGTTCAAAAATTTTGTTTGATCAATTTGGTTCAGCTCAAATTCAATTCCCCTTTGTTATTGTTGAATGCAATGTGAACCTTGGGCCTTGATCATCATGGATCAATATTAAAGTCCAAACCATTTCTATTTGAAATCAAATCAAAGTTTAAAATGCGTTTGGTGGAATATTAAAACCAAGGTGCAAAATAAACCTTGTCCAAAAATTGTGCTTCCACTTTTATTAAATCACTAATATTCAGTGGAGCATGTCACACCAATTTGGGGATTTTATTAATCTCTAAATTAATTCAAATAATACAAAGCAGTAGCTAAAAACCCCATATTAATCATTTAATATTTAATTCAAATATTAAATGATTTTAAAATTTCCCAAACCTTTTGTGGCACTAACCTATGGTTATTACTTAATTATGGTACACATTCAACATTTTACAAAAATGGCTAAGTGACTGAATTAAATACAAAAGGAAATAAACAGAAAAACAAAAGAGAAAATAAAAATAAAAGCAAACAACCTAGCCCGCAGCCCACCTGCCCTCTTCCCCCCCCCCCCCGAAAACGGCCCACCCTGGCCTCTCTCCCCTCCCCTCTCCTGTTCACTCGTGCGTGGCTGGGATCTAAGCCGGCCACCCCGACGCCATCGCCGTGGCGACCATCCCACGGCCGTCGGCGACGATAAGGAGGCCGAAGACCCCTCCCAGAGCGAACCCTATCCTGCAGTTCGCCCCACCCTGGATCTCCCCCCCCCCCCCGCTCGTGCTCACTCCCCCCCTCGTCGGTTCCCTCTCACCCGAGCACCAGATCGCCGCCACCTCACCATTGCCGCGGCCACCATGCCTCCCAGGTCCGGCCAGTTCGTCTAGGAGACTCGCCGGTGACGTATCCGTCTTCGCGTGGAAGGAATTGAGCCGGTGTCTTCTACATCGGGCGCCTTCGACAGCTTCTTCTTCCTCGGAACCGCCGGAGAGGCCTACGATTCCGGCCACCTCGGCCGCCCCAGCGCCCACTGACCTCTTCCCTTCGTCCCCGGTGAGCGCAGCTCCGGTCCGCCCCTCCCCACGCCGCGTTCCTTCCCTGGCCGCTCGCCCAGCTGACCCCGTCGTCGCATCCGTGGTGTGGCCGCGCCACCACACGCTATCCATGAGCCTCTGCCTTCGGGCACGCTCCAGTCGTGCCCCCCTGTGCTACGCGCGCGTGGCCACGCCTGGCTCCTCGCCGCGCCTCCCTTGGCCGGAATGGCTTGCCGTCGTGTTCGGCTAGCCGCCGGCGTGCACAGCCATGGGCAAGCCCCAAAAAAAAATACCTCCTTTGGACCTATGACATGTGGGCCAGCCCGATTAGATTAACCCCTAAACACCCATTAAGCGATAACCCCCCCACAGACACCTCCGGCATGGTACCTTCCCCCTCCGGACACCCTATCCGGTAATCATTCGATGCTGGCAGTTCATCCACGGATGAAGTCCCGCTCCGAGCTTATTGCATCGTACTACGTTAGAGCACCGATAACATTTCATTTGTCATGTCATGCATTTATTGCTATGTTTTCTTTATATTTACTATTTCTCCCCCCTTTATTCTCTGGTAGACCCCGCTGCTGCCGCCGACTACACCGCCGCTGAGTACGACTACTACGTCGACGACCCTACCCCTACCGTCGAGCTTCCAGGCAAGCAAAGCCATTCTCTTCCCCAGATATCGCCTATCTTTCCATACATTTCTTGCACTAGGCATTGCAGCTATTTCTACGTTACAATCCTATTCAACTACATAGCTTATCATTGTCGCCCCTTGATTACTTTTCCGCTATCCTATGTTGCCCTATACATATGTCTTATAATCAGCAGTTAGCCCTGCGCCTTGTTAGTCCATAGGATTAGATAGCCGGTCGTGATCACTCTAGGAGTGATCGTGGAAACGATACATTATAAACTGCTATAGGTACGGTTCAGGGCAGACACTGATATAGGCCCCTATCCCGGTTCTGCCGAGCCACCTTAAGTGTGAACTATCGAGGAGTAATCCTTGTACTCCTCTCGAGGCTGACTTTGTATAGCCGCCTTAGGGTACTGATCCACAGGTGTCCTTAAAGGTAAGGAGTCGGGTGACCCCACGGCGCCCGCGCAGGGTATCTTAGCGGAACTACAGGTCAGGTGTATTCCACCGGTGTGCGGCGGGCCTGGTACTGTTCATGGCCGACAGATATCATGTTGTACGAAAGTCGAGCTCTTCAAAGAGAAAACGCGATACAAGGTAAGGAGACGGTTCACCTTGTTGGTAGCCGCACGAGTTGGTGGGACGACAGGGCAGGCAGCCACTGGATCTGGTAATGGGGGTGGACCTGGCTGCTGTCGTTGTCCGCGGCTCACCTAAATAAGGACAACGATAACGGTTGTTCCAACAGATAATAATTAAACTGCTTAATGGGTCAGGTGGATGACTTGAGTGGGTCGTCGTGCCCTTTACGCACTACCTCCACGTGGGATTACGGTGTGGGCCCTCTGCGTTGTGGCCTCGTTCGAGGGCTCTTCAGGCATCAGCTTTACCTCGGGCTGATTACTGGGCTTGGACCTCTTACTCCGGTAGTGGGAAGTGGGTCTGCTTCACCGGCCAGCCACGTACCGTGTAGGAGTACAAAGGACAGGGGTCCAAACTTCCCTTGTACTTAGGATTTAGACCGACGGATGGCCTCTCTGTTGAGCTCGAAGGATGGACTTCGGCGTATCGGATAGCCTCGGTGGGGTATTCCCTAACAAGGTGTACGCCACCCTGGAGATCCGGGCGTGTAGGGTAACAGTAGTGCAGCCCCTGCAGGGAAGATAATCTATTCGGATAGTCGTGTCCACGGTAACAGACGCTTTATGCTGAAGGCAGACTCTACTACTACAAACTACTACTATTAAACTGTTGGTTTCGGGTTTTCTTCCTCGAAGGGAAGTCGAAGAGGGATTCTAGGAGGCATATGTAATTGTTATATAATACAACTTACTATTATACAATGCGGCAGCAACTTCTGCTGCATTGTTATTACATTCATGCTATTGAACTGTTGGCTATTCTCTCCTCATGCTGCAAGACTCGTCGGAAGATGCTAGTCTTCGTTAGGCCTAGCTTCTTACCCTGATTCTAATTTCTATCTTGCATTCCAATATATATAGCCTCCCCTTTCCATTTGATACATGCATAAATGCTTAGTAGTGGACGTAAGACTCGCGGGTATGCTAGATACTCACCCTTGCTTTATTTCCCCTTTTTGTTTTGCCTGATCGGCCGCTGCAGTTGACGCTGGAGCGCAGGAGCAGGAGTACCCCGGAGGCGACTACTACGACGTCGAGCTCCCCGTTGACCAGGAGTAGTTCGGTGGATCCCAGGAAGGAGGCCTCGCCTTTTCGATCTGTATCTCTGATGTCATTTGTGCTAGCCTTCTTAAGGAAAAACTTGACTAACTATGTCTGTACTCAGATATTATGATTGTATAACTTATGTATTCGGATCCTCGTGATCCCTGGTATTGTAACATATTGGTTTATCCTTTTGTGTTTAGTGTTGTGCTGTGATATTCTCACCGTGGCACCCTAATCTCAGCCGTGTACCCTGCGTGTATGATTACTGTACACGGATTGATTTTGGGGGCGTCACAGTGAGTGGGCAATTCTTTTTCATGCCATGTTCTACATTCCTTGCTCGTGCCATGATCATGCATCATAATAATTATAACATAAGGATCCAACGGATCCGTAATTCACCTACCTAATGCATATGAAGGTTGTCGATAGCATTGCACCCTTGCTTCCTGATGCTTCTTCTAAACCTGCTCGTTCTTATGTTCATGCCATGATATTAAAATGGCATGCATCATACTTGACCCTGCTTGTTTGTTCCTTTCTTTCTTATGATTGCTCCGTAGTGATAGTGGTATCTCCGTTGATTGCTTTCCAGTATTTACCGTCTTGTGTGCTTTCGCGGGTACCTTCGGAGACGATGCGAGCTTGCGATCGCCTACACCTTCGGAACCCGACTTATCAACAGGAAAGGACTATACATTACTTATGATCCATTCTATTTCAACCTGCGGTTTGCATGCTAGTCTAGGATAGGTTCGATGTTTGATCCTACCACAAGTTTACAACCTCTTTCAAAACCGATACATCCATGTCCCCTCCCAGCAAACCTTGTACTGCTATGTTACTATTGATCGTTGCTCAACCCCTGCTTAGTATGCATGCTTAGGATGCTACGAATGTTACCCTGTTACACCTTGGTTTGGGCTATCACACTATTATATTGTTGTGGATGATATGATTATTATGATGTTGACTATATTCGACGAAGGATGGAAGGTCTAGGCTATCCCGCCCCGATGCTTTGTTCCATTCGAGTCACCTAGGACCCGAGTTCCGGGTATTGTGTCTCTTGACGAGCGTGCCTAACCGCGTGTGGGATTCTATGGGGTCCCCTTTTCTTACCTACCTACCTTCAAACATTTCTAGTGGTGGCCCAAGATGGTTTTCCATTTGCACTGTAGGAGAGGCGGGCAGGGGCCCGCGGGTTCTCAGAATAGGTTTACGCGGGCAAGCGGGACGGTGTTCCTGTTAGTCCACACTTTGAGGAGCGCGGGATGCATACCTGCTTTGCAGATGTCATTCCAACCTGACGTGAGACGGAAGAGGCCAATTCGAGAGACGGCCGACTCTTGAGTTGGGTGTCGACTCTACCGGGGGCCACCCAGATTTGTTCGTTGTTAGTTGGAGTGACAATGATGTCCGGATCTCTCGGGACAATTCTTCAATGGGTGCCTTTAACGGGCCTGACTGACAGAGCCGGCGTACATGCGGAGCTTATAAAGGGAAGTTGGTACACCCCTGCAGGGTTAAATCTTTTCGAGAAGCCGTGTCCACGGTTATGGACGACTTGAGACCTACTCCTTGTTCATAGACAACAACAACTCAGATAATCTTAATATAACATGATCAACGTGTGTGTTCCTTGACTGCTTCTTCTTCGTCGGGATGCGAAGAGGAGGATAAGGATAGGATAGGTGTTATGCTTGCGTAAGTAGGTGGATAGCAGACTTGTTGAAGGCGATTCCTCATCGAATGCTTGGCTTCTTATCTTACTCTCTAGATCGTTAGCCACTTCATAATTGCTAGTGCGGCAGCAAACTCACCACTTACCCCATCCTTACCGTAAACTACTAGTTGTCCTAGAATGATGAGTGATGAAGTCTTTGCTGGGTCAGTTGACCACTACACTTGGATGCGGAGTACTTCTGTACTCATGATACTACCCCCAAACTCTTTTCGGGGTTCTTGATCGATAACAGGTATGGTGATCGAAGTTTCATGTGGAGACTCGACGATGACTAGATAGGCGGATCCCGGCGGAGGGCCTGGACCCGTGTGGTTATGTGAGCGATGCATTTTCTCTTTTGCCACTAGGCATTTGGTTGTAGTCTGTATTCAGACATATATCCTCCGCTGATGTATTGTATTAAGGCAGCTGTATGCCGATTGTATGACATCTTGTATCCTTATATCTGTAATGTTGTGATATCATGTTGGAAATCTGGGGCATATGACTTCGTTATATGTCGCAGTGGGACCGATATGTGCTTCGTCCCCGGATCTGGAAGGAAACATCTAGATCTGGAACAGTACCGCATATCGGGCCTTACAACTTGGTATCAGAGCCTTACCGACTGTAGGATCACTTTACTGGTCGAAGTTGAGTCTAGACAAAAATTATTTTGTAGTTACTAAGTTAGTTACCGGAGAGTAGGGTTCTTTTTACTCCTTATCCCCTCCCTCTGGTAAGGAAGTGCGACGTAATGTTTTCTCCTTCAACTTATCCTCTTCAAAACCAAATCTAGGTTCTCGTTTAGGAGATTTCAGTCGGACCAATACTTTATCAGCAGCGGGTTGGTCGCCGTACTTCGAACTGGCTGAGCATGGCTCGTGGGTTGTCGCTCTACATCGACAAATGTGCGGCCCACGTGAAACATCGAACCGGGTTACCTGGTTATTGTCCAACTAATGGATTCTGAACCTCCCGCTTCGTCTGTCCTCCTTTGTCCGCTTGAGTCGACACTGTGTGTGGATCCTCCTCTGTCCCGTCTCGTTGTCCAGGTTTTCGCACCTTCCTGAGTGATGTTATTGTAGAAATGCTGGTATGTTATTGTTTCGATTCGGATTCTCATTTTCGTGGCATCCAGTAGTACCTAGGTAATCTTTTACAGAAACCTCGAGTTTCTTTCCCTGAGTGGAATCAGTTTTGTCGTGATATCCCCTCGTTGAATCCGAGCTTGCTCTCGATCAGTTTCCCGCACCTCCGGAAGTGTTCTTCTTCGATATCGGCAACTCCAGTCAGGTTGGATCCTGACGGAGGCAAACATCGTTGTCAAGATGAGTGTAGCCTATGTTGGTGGTGTCAGGAAGTTTCACCTCTCCTTTGATCTTCCTTCTTGCAACATCTCGCTCCCTTCCCCCTGGGTTATGCCGGATCTCGGGACGAGATCCTCTGTTGGTGGTGGCGAGTTGTAACAGCCCAAAACTAGCAATTCCAAATAATTTTGCATTTTTAATTTTCCCATTGGGGATAAAATTTGCACATTTATTTTTGCAATAATCCATGTGACAAAAAAAATGCCAAATCATTTTTCATGTCATTTAAAAGGATTTTTGGAATTCTTTCTTCTCTCCCTTGTCAGGCCTTGGCCATTTTTCCCAAGCATGTTCATTTATTCCCTAAGCTTGACCTTTGTCGTTTATTCATGTTTTGCCATGATTCAACTCCCTGCTGGATCCCTAGATTTTAGCCCTTCTAGAAAATGGGGTTGTAATTCAAATGGTATTTGAATTAATTTAGATACCTCTTGAATTACTTAAATATTTTTTACCCAAATCATTTTCTAAAAATCCTATAAATCTTATGGATGGCTAATCATATTTTATTATGATTTTTGGACATTCATTTGTATTTATTTCTTTGCCTTTTCTCTGCTGCCTTTTATTTAAAAGGAAAATCCAGAGAAGCACCTTGGGCCCAATTCTTTTTTCCCCATCCCAACTCCTCTCCACCTCCAGCTGTAACGACCCGGTTCAACACAAACCGGAGTCTCTGTGGATTCTGTGCTAGTCCCTGAATCAATAGCTAGCACACACAGTACATTATGTAATATCAAAAATAAACCACATGTCATATATATTACATCGAAGATGCAGTATTACAATAAACCATACCTCATAGCTCAAGGCTAGCTAACAATAAAATACAGCGGAAAACAATATAAGCTTCGTGGCGTCCATCAACTCCACCGGCATAGTTGAGTATATACATCGTAACCCTACATCGCATCACTTACTCTTCGTATACAATCCTGCAACACTGAAGGTTACAGCCCGACAACGGGTCAGTACATCTGATTTGTACGACAAGTCACACGAAAAAGTATATAACAGACCTACATCTACATGCAAGGATAAGTCAAAGGAAAGGTTTATGGTTTAGTTTTGCAGAAAGCCAGTTTTTCCCTCACATACTACAACTAATCAAATTTTAATTTATCTTGCTAGTCCTAAGTATGGTTGATTCGGGCTACACCAACTCCAACCATCCCTTTATTAAAAGTTCCCACTCAAATTCTTATTAAAGTGAAATATCTGTCAATACCATCCAACAATAATAATGCCCAGTTGCTCAAAGTTGTCCGTAACCGTGGACACGGCTAATCATGATCAGTTTTTACACTCTGCAGAGGTTTGTACACTTTCCCCACTGGACTCAACCCGAAGATTGAGACATAGTCTTTCAGAAGAGGTTGCCTCCACCCTTTGGTAGCCGGTACACCTATCATATCTACATCAGCTAGCTACCAGGGCCATGTTCCCCACAACTTACTCATCTAAGCCAGAGCCCATATAGCAAGTGGTTGTACATGGAAGCTACTAGTCACACTTTCTGTCCGATCTTTTTGAGCCTGGACGGTGCCCACTGCGTTCAGAGGTTACTCGCCATGACGCACCCGGTTCACCACCAAAACAACCATTCGGGAAGCATTTAGCCCTGGTCTCTCCTTATCCAAGGCACGAGCCCCAGGATGCATTCCCTGCCCGTCTAGAGGTGATTTCTATTTAAGTTTGCTAGTCAAGTCATTAATCCTCACATAGCTCAATGATAACTCAACCAGTCCCCGTCTACAAAGCAATAGCAATATATAACAACCACGATCCTAGGGCGACAATGAAATACAAGGTCAGAACATATGGCTATCCTACTAGGTTTAAATCATAACTAATATATAATCCTACACATGCATAGAGTGATAATTTTCTCCATGCATAACAGAAAATATAGGTTGAGGTATGGTCAAAGTGTAACTTGCCTTATACATTCGACCATGGCGGCAACCGGGCTCGGCTCCCATGGCGACAATGGCTAGAGGGTGAGGGAAAAGGCGGGGTTAGGGGGTTTTCGCTCACCGGAGTGCGGGGAGCACGGTGATGCAGAAAGAAGAGGCGGGGAGGCTCTAGCGGCGAAGGAACTGCTTCTTGACCTCCACGGCGGCCGGAGTTCGATGGCGAGGCTGGCGTCGGATGTAGTGGCGCTCGAGCTCGATTGAACGGGGGATTCGGTGTAGCCGAACACCGCGCTCCTTCTGGACAAGTCGAGGAGGCCTGAGCTAGCCGGTGGCCACGGTGATGGGCGTCGGTGCTCTCCGGTGGGTTGCTGCCGTCGTCGTTGCCAAGCACAGGAGGGCGAGAGGAGAGCCAGAAGAGGGGGGAAAAGGATCACGACGGCTTGGGCGTCTCCGTGGCGCACTTTGGAGTCCTGGGGCGGCCTGGAAGCCCCTGGGCGTCGAGGTGGCGTCCACGGCGTGCTCGGCCGCTCCAGCGAGCTTCTTGGGCGCGCGGGGAGGAAGACGACAGAAATATTCGGTGGGCTAGGCCGGCCAGGTGGGCTGCGGGGGAGCTAGTCGGGCTTCTTTGCCCAGGTAAGCTTCTGTTTTTCTTTTCTATTTTTCTTTTCTGTAATTTGTTTTGTCTTAGCTAAATAATTAGCTAGACATTTTTATAAATGCTCAAATCTTTTATATGACATTACATGACTAGTAGCTAGTCATACCCAGAGTTTGAACATTTTTGAAATTCCAAATATTTGAATTCAAATTCAAATAGGGGTTTTTGATTAATTCCAAGGCACTGTTTGAATATTTGAAAAATCCATGAGCATGGGGTGGGTCCCACATCACTTGATATGTGATCACACTCATTTATAAGACTTTTCAAAAATCTAACATGAATTTTTGGAGAATATTTTTATCTGGCCTTTTGAATTAATTCATCTAGGGGGGTTCCTTCTCCCATTTTGCTTTTGATTTTGATTTCAATGATTTCTTTTGAAAATTTTAACATGATGCAAGGTTACTTTGATCCTAGCACATTACCTAACAGAGGGTTCTGACAACTCGCCCCCACTCAACAGAATCTCGTCCCGAGATTCAGAAGTCTGCGGGAGGAAGGTGGGGTACTCGGCACTGAGACGGTCTTCTCTTTCCCACGTAGCTTCTCTCTCAGAGTGGTGTGACCATTGCACTTGCAGAAACCTAATCTTCTGACGATGAGTGACACGCTCTGCGGAATCAAGAATACGAACGGGGTATTCTCGATAAGAAAGGTCATCTTGGAGATCAAGCGTTTCATGGTCGACTTCGCGGATGGGGTCCTTGAAGCAACGCCTGAGTTGGGACACATGGAATACATCATGTACTCGGGAAAGGTGCGGGGGTAGTTCAAGTTGGTAGGCAACTTCTCCACGTTTGGCAAGAATGCGGAAAGGTCCGATGTAACGTGGGGCCAACTTGCCTTTGATACCGAAACGTTGGGTTCCCTTCAGAGGAGTAACCCGGAGGTAAGCCTTCTCATCCAGATTGTAGGTCTCTTGCCTATGATGACGATCATAGTAGCTTTTCTGACGAGACTGGGCTGCTTTCAATTGATCACGAACAATGCGAACTTGCTCTTCTGCTTCCTTGATCATATCCGGTCCAAAGAATTTTCTTTCACCGGTTTCTGACCAGTTTAAAGGTGTTCGACATCGTCGTCCATAAAGGAGTTCAAAAAGAGCCATGTTCAGACTAGATTGAAAACTATTGTTATAAGCAAATTCGGCGAATGGCAGAGACTTCTCCCAATTCTTTCCGAATGAGATAACACAAGCTCTGAGCATGTCTTCAAGAATTTGGTTAACCCTTTCGACTTGACCGCTAGACTGAGGATGGAAAGCTCTACTAAAGGAGAGATGAGTTCCCATAGCATTCTGAAAGCTTCCCCAAAATCTAGAGGTTAAAAGGCTACCACGATCAGAATTGATTTCCAAAGGAACACAGTGAAGGGATACAATTCTAGAGACGTACAAGTCCAAAATCTAGCAGTTATGGATTCGCGAACTGGAAGGAAGTGAGCAACTTTGGAAAGCCTATCTATGACAACGAAGATGGCATTGTTTCCTTTCTGGGTTCTTGGAAAGCCGGTGATGAAGTCCATACCGACTTTGTCCCATTTCCATTCTGGAATAGGCAAAGGTTGAAGTGTACCAGCAGGTCTTTGATGTTCTGCCTTAATGCGACGACAAACATCACATTTGGCAACAAATTGAGCAATGTCTCTCTTCATCCTAGTCCACCAAAATCTTTGGCGTAGATCTCGGTACATTTTTGTGCTACCGGGATGAATCGAGAGGGGTGTGTCATGGGCTTCTTTGAGGATGAGTAGCCTTAGTTCCCTATTCTTAGGTACTACCAAACGATTTCCAAAGAATACCGTTCCTTTACTATCTGTGGAGAAACATTTAGCAACTCCGCTAGCAATGTTCTCCTTGATCCGACGAACACCTCGTGCACGCCTTTGGGCAACTATGATTTGATCCTCAAGAGTTGGTTTCGCCACCAAGGTAGAAAGATAGCCATGAGGAACAATCTCAAGATTGAGCTTGAAAAATTCCTCATGAAGAAGTGGTTGATACTATTGTAACATGAGGTTGTTACAATACGAGTTACGACTTAGTGCATCAGCCATGACATTGGCTTTGCCTGGGGTGTAAGAAATTCCTACGTCGTAATCTTTTATCAACTCAATCCAGCGTCTTTGCCTGAGATTAAGATCTGGCTGGGTGAAAATGTATTTGAGGCTTTGGTGGTCGGAATAGATCTCACAACGATTACCAAGGAGGTAATGTCGCCAAGTTGTTAGGGCATGAACTACGGCAGCGAGTTCAAGGTCATGGGTAGGATAGTTCTCTTCATGTGGCCGCAACTGGCGTGAAGCATAAGCTACCACATGTCGATCTTGCAGAAGTATGCATCCTAACCCTTGCCGTGATGCGTCACAATAGATCTCGAAATCCTTTTTAGTGTCTGGAGGTGCAAGTACGGGTGCAGAAGTCAATCTTCTTTTTAGCTCTTGAAATCTTTCCTCGCACTTGGGAGTCCATAGGAATTTCTTATCTTTCTTGAGGAGTTCAGTTAGAGGCTTTGCAACTTTAGAAAAGTTCTCGACGAAGCGACGACAATAGCTGGATAGGCCAAGAAAACTCCAAAATGCTTAACCGATTCAGGTGGAGTCCAGTCAAGGACGGCCTGAACACTCTCGGGATTCATAGCAATGCCTTTTGCAGAAATCACGTGGCCTAAGTAGGTCACTTCTGGTAGCCAAAATTCACACTTGGAGAATTTAGCATACAGGCGATGCTCTCTAAGTTTCATCAATACCAGCCTTAGGTGTTCGGCATGTTCTTCTTCGTTCTTCGAGTAGATGAGAATGTCATCGAGATAAACCACAACAAATTTATCTAAGTACTCCATGAAGATCGAATTCATCATGCGTGAGAAAGTGGCGGGGGCATTGGTTAAACCAAAGGACATGACGGTGTACTCGTAAAGACCATAACGAGTAGTAAAAGCCATTTTGGGAATGTCCTCGTTTCGGATCTTGATTTGATGATAACCCAATCTCAAATCCATCTTGGAGAATACAGAGGATCCTGCAAGTTGATCATAAAGATCATTGATCCTGGGCAATGGGTACTTGTTCTTTATCGTCGCTAAATTTAGCGGGTGATAGTCTACGCACATCCTTTCTGTTCCATCTTTCTTCGTTACTAACAGAACGGGGCAACCCCATGGCGATGAGCTAGGGCGGATGAAGCCTTTTTCCAACAAAGCTTCCAGTTGGGTTTTAAGCTCAGCTAACTCACGTGGGGCCATTTTGTATGGGCGTCTAGAAATTGGTTTGGTTCCTGGTACAAGATCCACTATAAACTCTACACATCTGTTGGGTGGCATGCCCGGCAGCTCTTCAGGAAAGACATCCGGGAAGTCACGAACCACCGGAACATCTTCAAGTTCAGGAAGGGGAAGTACATTCAAAGAATGCACTTGGGTTCTTGTTCTGGGTGAGGTATAGATGACGGTCTTGCCTGAAGGGTGGGTTAGTTTCACGGATTTGCCTCTGCAATACAGGTAGGCATTCTGTCTTGATAGCCAATCCATGCCAAGGATGACATCAATATCCGAAGACTTGAGGGCTATGAGTGAAGCAAGGAATACTAAACCCTCAATTGCAATCTGATTACCATGGATTACTCTATTAGTTTGCCATCTTGACCCTGGAGTTTGAATAATCATGGGGGTGGATAATTCAACAAAAGATAACTCATGACGAAGTGCATAACTTTCCGACATGAATGAATGAGATGCTCCTGGGTCGAAAAGAACGGAAGTAGGAACATAATTGACTGGGAGCGTACCAAGAATGACGTCAGTAGTGTCGTCCGTCTCTTCGGCGGCAATCTGGTTCACACGTCCACGAGTGGCGGGAGGAGCGGGTTTGGCGGTGTAGACCTTCTGGGGTGGCTTGCCACGACCATTGTTGTTGCCTCCGGCACGGGGTGGAGCATTCTGATTTTGGATCTGGTTCTGGGGACACTCACGAGAGTAGTGGCCTGCCTGACCACACTTGTAACAGGCTCCAAAGACAGTGCGTGGAGCTGGGTTGTTTGGTGGAGCTGGGTGGAACTGGGTTGGTGGACGAGGCGCCACATAGGATGGCCTCGGTGGGTTGTTCTGGCGGAACATACTGTTGGGGATCCAGATCTTGCGCTTCTGAGAGCCGGAACTGGATGAACCATCGTCCCTAGGGTGTTTGCGGAAGGCGTTGGGGGTGTTCATGTCCTCTGCCTTGATGGCCTTGTTGACAAGGACCTGGAAGGTGGCAAAGTCATGTAGGTTGAGCTCACGACGGAGTCCGGAATTGAGTCGACGACGGAACCTCTCTTGCTTCTTTGCGTCGGTGGAGACTTCTTCAGTAGCATAGCGAGCCAGTCGGTTGAACTCACGACTAAACTCGTCAACGGTCCTCCTGCCCTGGGTGAGGTTGCAGAACTCCTCACGCTTGCGGTCCATAAGACCCTTGGGAATGTGGTGCTCGTGGAAAGAAGTGCAGAATTCATCCCAAGATGCGGGTGGTCCAACGGGACGCATGTTCAGGAAGTTCTCCCACCAAGAGCTAGCTTCACCTTCAAGGTGATAGGTGGCATAGCTGACCTTGTCGCCATCTGCAACATGGCCTGCTTGGAGCTTCCTCTCGATGCTGCGAAGCCAGTCATCGGCGTCAAGGGGCTCGGTGGAGTAACTGAAAACCGGGGGATGAAGCCGGATGAAGTCGTTCAGGGACACCAACTCGTTGCGCTGCTGAGTGGTGTTGCGAGCTATGACTTCTAGCAGATGGTGAGAGTCTCGGCGGTTCCTCTCAACCTCCATCAGAACCTGAGCCATCGTGGGTGGGGGTGGAAGGTTGCCTTCCTCCACGTCATTCCCACGACCCTGGTTACGACCAAGCTGGCCACGGGTTCCTTGAGACATCCTGAAGGTGAAAAACCAAAGTCAAACAGAGTTGATTTGAAGAGTCTAAACAAGGTATTGAAGTACTGGAAGGACTACGGAGCAAAGGAAGTAATCATCTTGACAACATGGTGATAAAAGCATACAAGCCATATATTCACAAGCTGTCATACAAACCGTACATCGTTTTAGTAAAAGCACCAAGCTAATACAAACGTGATGAAGATGATACATCCTTCAGAGGCACTCTGACTTCCTATACATTATTTATCTAAGCCTCTGGAACTTAGACACCTTGCGTACAATATACTAAGGTACTACTACATCCTCACTAAGTAAGACCACAAGCGGTCTCACTCATCTCCATCTCCATAGTAGTCCTCGTAGAAGTTACCCACGTATCCCGGTAGCTGAAGGTGACCATCGGAAAACACGGAGGCCTGTGGACCCTGATATCCATTTGGGCAAGGATGGGGCCTAGGTCCAGCGTAGGGTGGAAGCAAAGGACCACGGGGTGGAAAATGCCTCCAATCTCGGGCCAAGAAACTCGAGAAGGCATCTGAGTCCTCACTGGGTAGATAGCGTCATACTCAACTGATCCAACACTCACGAAGGGTGCCAATAGTGTCTGTGCTCGATACAGACGAACACGGGTGGCGTGAAGCTCAAAACGAAGAGCGCGTGCATCACGATCTTGATCACTAGAAAATCTAGCAGTCATCTGAAGTGCTGGATCTTCTACAGAGTGATCTGAGTAGAGTCCGGTGTAATATCCCTCTTCTCCTGGAAGTGCAGCAGGGATATAGCGGAACGAGGTCTCTCTCAGCATAGTGTGCTCCTCTCTCAGCAGTGTAATACATGAGTATGCAGCAGCCTGCACAGCCATGTTCTCGGTCATGCCAATGCCATGTCCAAAATGGATAGGCTGAGTGACTCCAACGTGGTGCGGGTAGATCCGGACAATGCAGTGGAACTGGGTCTGATTGAAGTCGTGAACTTCTCCTCGACGGTGTACTCAGTATACCATCGATATCCCACATAGGACATCATCTCGATCAAGGTGGCGGGATGGCCACGCACACCGAGGCACCGGGTCAGACGAACAATCTGCCGAGGGGGAAGATCTGCCATCTGAAACAGAAAGAAGGAGTTTGCAAATGCATCAGATTATGAGATAAACCTGGAATGACTCGGACAGCATAACGGCTGTAATTGCAAGAAAAAGACAATTTCTTACAACATGGAAACAGCACTTACATACGATGTAATAATTCAGGGAGCATAACCACTCTAACCAACCGATCACAGCCTTCCTACGGCTACAAGGAAGCAAACAACGAGATGTTCTAATCAGACAGAGGTTAGCCTAGTCCTATCTTCCCGTAGAATAAGATGAGGGTGACTCAGAACTCAGAACGATGAGGGTAAGGAGAAAAAAGAAGCCTTATGTTGTTCCCTTATATACCCAGAGTAACTATATAACTATAGCAAGCTAGACTCGACTTCGGCCAAGGCTACTAGTCCTACAGTCAGTCCTGCTCTGATACCAAGTCTGTCGGGACCTGGGGTTAGCGTATGCAAGTCCAGCTAAGACATAATCATATGGAGAGCCGAGAACCGTACCCACTTGTCCAAGCAGACAAGGCCAAGCACAGAACGTTCTCGGAAAGCATCGTACGTGAGGGGCATCCCATCCAGGCCGGATGATCAACTGAGATGGGTCCTCATCGTCCGCACACAAGTCTAATGATATAGGTGATGAACTTCCATATTCAAAGAGAAGTCGCCTCAACCATACTATCGACTATCTCATAACTCTTACATAGACTTACTCCAGCCCGATCACTTAGTCGGGGTCTAGGGCGGGCTCAATCATACCACAAAGTGTGCACGAGACAGAGTCTCGAACAATCGCATCGCGATGCCCCAAGCTGCGCACATCTAAGGGCCACTTTGTGTATGAAAGACCGCCAGCCAGATCACAACTAAGGTCTCGAAAACCCATACAAAGACATGCATGTTATAAACATACACGCAGCACACATGCCTTGTATGAACAGTAGGTATCATTGAAATTCTCTACAAATTATACATTTTTATTGATAACTCTTATAGAGTGCACACAGAGATCACAAACATGTGATCCAACATTACAACAACAAGCGGAAGCAAAGTATGTCTGAGTACAGACAAGTTTAACAAATGGCTTAAGAAGCCTTATTTAAACACATGCCCTCCACGAGGGAACCAGTCGTCTGACTGGGACTTGACTAGCTTGATCCTCAGTCGTCCAGCTCGATGAAGAAGTCACCTTCGGGGTCAGTGGGTTCATCTAAAACATAGATTAGGCAAACGTGAGTACAAAGTCGTACTCAGCAAGACTTACATAGGAGCTATACTACTCATGCATATGTATCAAGGTAAAGGGAGGTGGGGTTTCACTTGCAGAAGTGCCAGCTTTGACTTGGCTAGTCCTGAACTACGAATACCAGACTTGAGGTAAGAAGCGTACACGAGTCCACTACTTTCTCCAACCAATTACAGCACTATGGTGCCTTCCTCGACTTCCCCACGAGAAAGCACGCCATAGCACTCACACTTATCTTGGTGTGTTTTAGAAGTATCCAGTTCAAGTTGTCTAATAATCAAGCTAAGCTTTCCAAGCAGTCCATAACCGCGGACGCGGCTATTCGAATAGTTTTGTTAACCCTGCAGGGGTGTACCGCTACACGCACATGATCATCATTTACCGCCTTTGATTTCGACACCATTCAAGGGGTGCCAGCAAGGATGCTCACCACAACTGTTACCTCATAGCCGATCTAGTCCGAGAAAGCCACCTGCCTGGGTTGGCTACCACTATTGTGAACCCGGCCGGTTTACCGAAGTGGACCCAAGTGATGTGTGCGTGGTGTATAAGCCAGTCTCGGTTGAGCCGTTCTCTCACTTAGCAGCCAGGCCACAGACCTACCAGAACTCCGAACTATTGCGACATCTGGACATCGAAAGGGATGAGTTAGTAAGCTGAGAGGGGTCAGTGAGCCCAATGTGTGGTTGTACTCTTCATCTTGGATCACCACACAAGAACTCGGACTTAGGGCGGTGTTCAACGAGACAACCCACTGTGTACTCCTACACAGCCTCTCATCGTTCACCTTGTATTAGGGTAGATTCACCAACACCTTTCTACCATCATCAACATGATCACTACCATCCCGACTCACATAACAGTATCAACATGGTATCATTCTTAGCGTGCAATAAGAAGTAACAATTGCAGGGGCCACATGATATCAATCAACTCCTACAGTTACTAGGATTGTGGTTTGCCTACTACCGTGACAAATGATAGGTCATGCAAAGGAATGGGTTCATCTATGCGGTAGAAACGTAGCATGGTAATCATCCTATACAATGCATAAGCGAGACATGAGAGGGAAGTGGGATTTTATCGACATGATCAATGGGGGTTTGCTTGCCTTGCTGACGAGGTTCGGGTTCGGGGTCTTCAACGAAGGGGGCAGCCTCCTGTTCCGGTTGCACCTCTACTCGACAAACAACAAACAAGGTATAAAAGTAAATACAATGCACAATCACATGATGGAAGGTTGAAACTTGATGTATATGCTTTGATGTGGGAAGAAATTCCATTTAAATGGAGTATAGTGCAAATTGAATTGCAAATTCAAACTCCAATTTGAATTTAAACTTAGCCCAGTTACATGTGACATTGTTTGATCAATTTGAATCATTTTGAAATGTGTATGATATGCCTCTGATATGTGGTTGAAATGTAGCATGTTGCCATGGTTCAAAATGGAAAAGCATTTGAATTTAATTTGAATAAATTCCAATTAAATCAAATGACAAATGCTACTGGTCCCAATTTAAATTCAACTCAAACATAGTTTAAAGTTGGATTTTTGGATAGCTTATTTTCTCCTGATCATTTTTCATATATTATTTGTCCAATTTGGAGTTAATATGAATTTTCTATGAATTTCCAAAGTTTGGGCTATTTTTTGGATTTTCTGGAATTTCTGTAAAACATTTCTAATTTTCTGGAAATTCATTTACTGCGTCATGCTTGCGCAAGGATGACGTCAAGGGGGGGCTAACGAGTGGGCCATCCCTGTCAGTGGGTCTGGGGTTAATCCCCGATTAATTAAACTGACAGGGGGGGTTAAGGGGGCCAGGGCCCCACCTGTCAGTGGCTTAGGGCCAGATAACCAGGGGTTTAGCCCCCTAATTAAATGGACACGTCCGCGGCCTGCCGGCGGCTAAACGCCGGCGTCACAGACGCGGCGGCGCTCTGCTATCTCCTCCTCCTGGCCTCCAATCTCTGCGCCAGGACCACCATTCGAAAGCCCGCATCCGCGCGCGTCTTCCCGAGCTCCGCAGCGTCACCGGGGAGGCCTCGTTCGTCGTCGGCTTCAACCTTGGCGGCGGCCGGAGCCACGGCTTGGAGCTGCACTCGCAAAACGTCCACGAAATGAGGCATACGTGGGTGCGTTGGGTTGCTGGGGGCTCCAGGAGTGTCATGGACACGATAGGGGAGACGGAGGCGCACGGGAGCGAGCTCCATGTCGACCATGGCGGCAACCGTGCTCGGCTGCCATGGCGACCATGGCTAGAGGGTGAGGGAAAAGGCGGGGTTAGGGGGTTTTCGCTCACCGGAGTGCGGGGAGCACGATGATGCAGAAGGAAGAGGCGGGGAGGCTCTGGCGGCGAAGTAATTGCTTCGTGATCTCCACGGCGGCCGGAGTTCGATGGCGAGGCTGGCGCCGGATGTAGTGGCGCTCGAGCTCGATTGAACGGGGGATTCGGTGTAGCCGAACACCGCGCTCCTTCTGGACAAGTCGAGGAGGCCTGAGCTAGCCGGTGGCCACGGCGGCGGGCGTCGGTGCTCTCCGGTGGGTTGCTGCCGTCGTCGTTGCCAAGCACAGGAGGGCGAGAGGAGAGCCAGAAGAGGGGGGAAAAGGATCACGACGGCTTGGGCGTCTCCTTGGCGCACTTTGGAGTCCTGGGGCGGCCTGGAAGCCCTTGGGCGTCGAGGTGGCGTCCACGGCGTGCTCGGTCGCTCCAGCGAGCTGCTTGGGTGCGCGGGGAGGAAGACGACAGAAAACTTCGGTGGGCTGGGCCGGCCAGGTGGGCTGCGGGGGAGCTAGTCGGGCTTCTTTGCCCAGGTAAGCTTCTGTTTTTCTTTTCTATTTTTCTTTTCTGTAATTTGTTTTGTCTTAGATAAATAATTAGCTAGACATTTTTATAAATGCTCAAATCTTTTATATGGCATTACATGACCAGTAGCTAGTCATACCCAGAGTTTGAACATTTTTGAAATTCCAAATATTTGAATTCAAATTCAAATAGGGGTTTTTGATTAATTCCAAGGCACTATTTGAATATTTGAAAAATCCATGAGCATGGGGTGGGTCCCAGATCACTTGATATGTGATCACACTCATTTATAAGACTTTTCAAAAATCTAACATGAATTTTTGGAGAAGATTTTTATCTGGCCTTTTGAATTAATTCATCTGGGGGGGGTTCCTTCTCCCATTTTGCTTTTGATTTTGATTTCAATGATTTATTTTGAAAATTTTAACATGATGCAAGGTTACTTTGATCCTAGCACATTACCTTGTGAGCTGCCCTACATGATCAAGGCACTTATGTAATTTTCCTGTTGTTGCTATGCTGTGTTTGCTGGCATCCGATGGATTATGAGATTATGTTCAGATTGTGATGTGTTATATATTTGGTTCTCCTTTTATATTTTTTTCTTGAGTAATTCTTGAAAGTGCTCCGCTGCTTTTTATTGCTTTGGCCAAGTAGTAGACAACAACTCCAAGAGGTACCGTTATGCATGATTGTGGGTTCATGACCCTCGATGTCTAGCTTGAGTGACTGAAATCTGAGACTATGGGATGTGCTGTTGCCACCAGGGAGAAAACAAAGGTCCTTGTAACCTCGGTTGCAAGGATTGTTTACCTTACGTAAAGTTTGTTAATGCAGTTGTCTGTTGCTTTGGGTTTACACTTTGGGTGGGGCTCGCAACTTAATACCAGCGAGATGTTCTGGATATATCTCAATGTGGATGATTAGTGAGTAGATGTTGATGGATAAACGGTCTACTTGTCTTGGTGTACTGCCCATACTTTTGAGCCTCTTACTTTCTTGTGGCATAATTAGCATTGCGGTGCCTTTATAATTCTGTCAATTTCCCAGCTGTAATTTGTTCACCCAGCTTAGCTGTTTTATCGTCTTCTGGGAGAGAGACATCACTAGTGAACAGCATGGGACCCCGGTCTATATTTTCCACCATTGTTTACACCTCAACTCTTTACTACTTTATTTCCGTTCAGTTGCAATCACCAACACTATTTCCCGCTTGTGTTTTGATCCTTTGTAAACAACAAGACAGGAGAGATTGACAACCTCTCTGAACTTGTTGGGAGGAAAGTTACTTGTGTCATGTGTAGGTCCAGGTTAAGCAAGTGATTATATTCAGACGACGCATCACTTACTTCACCACCTTCTTGTTGATCCCTGGAGTCCTACGGGAGACATAAACCCTATCCTCTAAGTTAGGTTAAATTTGCTGATATCTACATCATAACCTTCCACTTGGGGTAGCCAACGAGGAGCACTACTTTAGTACCATCACCCACTAGGTTTCACAAGGTAGTAACCGCAATTCACAATCCTTGCCCCATTTTTTGCCGAGGTTCTCCTCGCAAGGTAGATATCCCATCTGTGGTACGGCGATGACGATAATAAGGGTGAACTAACTAATCAACCAAGCCAGTGACCATATAGCATGTGGTTATATTGTTATCACAATCTCCAAATCCAAGACTTATTGGGACTCATGCGGCACGAACGATAGATTTCCCCCTTCACCTCGTGAAGGGCAGCCAATCGCTCCTTCAATCCTTGATCCAGATGTCGCCCGCGCCAGTATTATAATGGTAAGTTACACCCAGAGTAGAAGAGAGTAGAGGAAGTCAAAACGACCAACCGGCAAAGCTCATCAAGCTCAGTAACAAGTTTAAAGTGTTAATGATACGAAGATCATTCAGATAAGCACCTATAGAATAATGAGCATGGCTAAGAATTTCTAATCTACAAGATTACTATATAGTTCTACTCAGGTGTCAAGTAAATAGGCAACAAGCGGATCAGGCTAATGTATCAATCGACATGCTAGCTACGAGATAAAATATCATGCATATAGAGGTTATAAAATACAATGCAATTTTGTAAAACAAAGGAAAAACTTAATCAAAGAGGGAGGCATGCCGTCGTTGTTGAGTCCGTCTTCAGTACCTTGAATCTGTCCTTGTCCGACAATGTCACTCCATACTCGCCGTAATGATAGAAAAAGAAATCAAATAAATACCAGAGAGAAATAAAATCCAAATAACATCCAAGACAAATTAAAATTGGATGGATAGCAAGATATTGATTTAGATCGAGATTCCAAAATGAGGTAGAACGATACGAAGATAAGTTGAGAGGATTCAGTGGATATGCAAGGATTTGATTGATATGGCTAAGGAAGGTTCGAGGTCAAGACAAGCATTCTAATAGGAACGATGATACTAGCAGCTAGTAGTGCCCACTACACATCTCGACTAAATATATAGGAAACTACTATATAACAAACATAATGGCATCAACACAAGGTAATGGAACCATCATATGAATTTTAACTACACAACACAACATAGCATGACAAAGGTAAAAGTTAACCACAAATAAATATCTAGATAGAACCTAAATATTTATAATGGTTAATAGCATCCAAACATATACATCACATATATAATGATACACAAGCAATAGTTTTATAGGGCAAAAAAACCAACATTAAAAACCATACTAATAAAACAATTAAATATCATACAATGACATGAATTGAGTTGGATCTAGGTTAGGTACTTAAGCAATATTAAACCATATATCACTCCTAGGATTATGAAATAATTAGGAGAAACTCCTGGGCATATCACGAGCATAAGAGAAATAACATATCAACTAATAGTTAATCCAACAAGAAACTAATTTCAAAATCATACAAGAAGGACTATGATTAAATCCATCATACAACCTATGTATTAAAATATAAATCTAACTCTACCGCCGAGTTCCTATGGCCAAAAATGTCAATTCTAATGTTGAGCACAAAGTCATGTAAGTAAGAAAAATTACGAGGACATGTTGATGGCATTCCCTGAGAAAAGAGAAACGAGAAAAGGAAAGGATGCTAATGTGCATGTATGGTGGTGACGTGGGCAGGTATGCATGCAGCGAATACCTTCTAGTTAGGGTTTGGATCCCCTCTCGTTAGGGTTTTCTACTCCCGGCAACGCCTGGCGATCGTCGTGGAGATCTTAATACCTGTTGCTTGTTCCATGCAATTTATGTGACATTTCTACATGTATTGCTATACTTTTATATAATTTTACACATATTTGGACTTACCTACTAACTCAGTGCACCCAGTTCCACTTCCTGTCTGCTGATCTCTTTAGTTGTAGTGATTTTTCTCCAATTTAAAATGCCATAAAAATTCCAGAAAAATTAGAATAAAAATCAGCGTCAAGGTAGCTTCCGGAATCACCGAAGGAGAGACGGAGGGGGGCCACCCCCCTCCCAGGCGTCCTTGTGGAGCGGCCCCACCCCTAGCCGCGCCACCACCGCGCCTAGGAGGTGGCCCCACCTTTGGTGCCCCCCTTCGGCCTATGTTTACCCCTCATCACAGAAACCCTCGAGGAGAAGCCCGCATCACGAAATACATCTCTGTTTTGCCACCACGGCACTCCGATGATCGGGAGCACAAGAAGACCTCTCCCCGGCACCAAGCCGGAGGGAGGATTGACCTCCGAGAGATTCTCCACCACCATGGACGCCTCCCAGATGTGCCGTGAGTAGTTTCCCTTGGACCATGGGTCCATGATCAGTAGCTATGTGATGTCTTCTCTCCATCCTTGTTCTTCAATGTTTAGACCTTGTTAGCTTCCCTACATGATCAAGGCACCAATGTAATTTTCCTGCTGTTGCTATGCTATGTCTGCTGGGATCCGATGGACTATGAGATTATGTTCCGATCGTGATTATATATTTGGTTTAACTTTTATATTCCGTTCTTGAGTAATTCTTGAATGTTCTCCGTTTCTTTTTATTGCTTTGTCCAAGTAGTAGATAGTAACTCCAAGAGGGAACGTTATGCATGATTGTGGGTTCTAGCTTGAGTGACAGAAACATGAGACTAGAGGATGTGTTGTTGCCAACAGGGAGAAAACAACGGTGCTTGTAACCGCGATTGCAAGGATTGTTTACCTTACACATAGATTATTAATGAAATTGTCTGTTGCTTTGAGTTGACACTTTGGCCGGGGCTCGCAACTTAATACCAGCGAGATGTTCTGGATAGATATCTCAAGGTGGATGATTAGTGAGTAGATGCAGATGGATTTCGGTCTAGTTGTCTTGGCGTACTGCGCATACTTTTGAGCCTCTTACTTTCAAGTAGCATAATTAGCATTGCGGTGCATTTATAATTTTTTCAATTTCCAAGCTGTAATTTGTTCACCCAGCTTATAGGTTTTATCGTCTTTTGGGAGAGAGACATCACTAGTGAACCTCATTGGACCCTGGTCAATATTTCCACCACTTTTACACCTCACTTTATTTTACTAGTTTTACTGTTGGTTGCAATTATCACCATCATTATATCTTGCGTTTGACCCTTTGTAAACGGAAAGGCCGAAGGGATTGACAACCCCTCTATACTCATTGGGAGAAAAGTTATTTGTTTCTGTGTGCAGGTCCACATCATCAAGCGTAATTTCTGGCACCGTCGACACCTACTTGTCGATCCATGGAGTCCTCCTGGATTTGATAAACCTTACTGTCCTCGTGTAAGCGAAATTAGCCGCTATCTACATCTCTTGCTTCCACTTGGGGTAACCAACGAGGAGCACTACTTCAGTGCCATCAAGTTAATTTCTGGCGCCGTTGCCGGGGACTCCACTCTTCAAGATAGGGAGTTGCACACTATCTTTTATCTTTGCTTTTTAGTCTTGTTATTACTTTATCGATTTTATCTTAGAGTCCTTTATAAAAAACCACAAAAAATTGCTTGTCTTATTCTTGCTTGCTGCTGCTATTATGGGTACGAGTGAAAACACTAAGTTGTGTGACTTCACTAGTCACAAAAACAATGACTTTATCTGCACTCCTATTTCTACACCTGCCACTTCAGCATCTTCTTATGAAATTAAACCTGCTTTGCTTGCTCTTGTTATGAAAGAACAATTCTCTGGTGCTGGAGATGATGCTACTTTACACTTGAATAATTTTGTTGAAATTTGTCATATGCGAAAGTATAAAGAAGTAGAAGGTGATATTGTTAAGCTTAAACTTTTTTCCTTTCTCCTTGACAGGAGGAGCTAAAATCTAGTTTCAATCCTTGCCTAGGAATAGCATAGATTCGTGGGATAAGTGCAAGGATGCTTTTATTGGGAAGTACTACCAAACTGCTAAAATTATCCAATTGCGGAGTAATATTATGAATGTTAAGCAATTGGATAATGAACACATTGCCCAAGCTTAGGAACGCATGAAATCTCTTGTTAAGAATTGCCCTACACATGGTTTGACTACTTGGATGGTTATCCAGACTTCTTATGCAGGCTTGAAATTTACCTCGCGGAATGTGTTAGACATGGCTGCGGGAGGAACCTTTATGTGAACTACACTTGGTGCTGCCACAAAACTATTAGATGAGATGATGACGAACTATTCCCAATGGCACGTCGAAAGAGCTCCAATAGGTAGGAAGGTAAAATCTGTCAAGGAAATCTCCTCCCTAAATGAAAAAGTTGACTTGATCATGTCTTTACTTACTAAGCAAGCTCCCATGGATTCTCATGATGTTCTTTAAATTCTTTGGTTGATTAAGAGAAAGTTGATGTTAATTTTATCTCTAGGAACAATTTTAATAATAATGCTTATAGAAGTAATTTTGGTAGCAATCCTAGACCGTTCCCATCCAACAATTATGGGAACAACAACACTTATCCTAGCACCAAAAACTCCACTTCTGAATTAGAGAGCATGCTTAAGGACTTTATCGCTTCTAAAAAAGCCTTCAACAAGATTGTAGAAGAGAGGAAAACCACACCCATGAGGAGAGGAAAACCACACCCATGAATGCTATCCAAGTCCAAATTAATGAGAATATTAGAATGCTAGCCAAACTTAAAGATAGATGGGCTAGATAAAAAGAAGAGCAAGATAAAATTAAGATCCTTCCTGCACACACTACTGTCTCCACTATACAAGTTGTTGAGGATCTCAAAACTTTTAGCACCCAACACATCCCTAGTCCCACTAGACCTATTAATGGTGATGCTAATACCTCAACCTTAGAACAAGAAGTTCCTATCACTCTAGAGACTACCAAACCTATGAGCTTAGATGACATCACCACCACTTTAATTAATGATAGTGATCTTGATTTTGATAACTGCAGTATCTTAGAAGTTATCACCTTTCTGCAAAGAATGGCTAAAGACCCCCACACTAGCACACTTACCAATGCTCTTATCAAAGCTAGGGAGGAGAAGCTCAAGCTTGAGGCTTCCATCCCTAGGAAGCTAGAAGATGGTTTGGATCCCATAGTCAAAATTAAATTGAATAAATTTTCTTGCTATTCTTTATGTGATGTTGGAGCTAGTGCCTCCGTAATGCCCAGAAGAATGTATGATATACTTAATTTGAAACCTTTTGATACTGGTCTTTTTGGTGTGTGTTTTTTGAATTTTAAGACTGTGAAGCATGAGATCCACATTATTTTATTGCATGGGAGAACCAAGAGTTCTCAAATAATATTACAAGATAAAATAGGCATGAAAATTAAAGATAGGAAGTAATGTAAACTTACCTATACTAGTGCAAAGAATTAATCCAGGAAATTAATCTAGTTTTAGGATCTCCCTGCAATCTATGTGAAAGCAAGGTGATATCATGCACAAAGTTCCTTCTCCAGGAATGAAAAGAGGGTCTGTCATTCCTGAAGGTCTTCCCATTTCTGACTATCCAAATACACCAAGCAGCTGTAAGCATGACCTAAATGAAGAAAGGCTGACCAAATGAATCTCTGGCCTGTTGTAAGCTGAGTGCAAGGATCCAGTGGCCCCCCATGTAATTTGAAGGTAGTTCCAAACTCTGCATCTGAAGTTGCAAGAGAAGAACAGATGTAATCTGTCTTCCAGAACATGTGAGTGACAAAGCACACAAAAATTATCCTCAGTGGGTGATCTCCAATGTCTCCTGACTAGCAGATCTTTAGTATTTAATCTATCATACAGTAGGAGCCAACCAAAAGCTGCGATCTTCATGGTACACTTACTCCTCCAGATCCAGCCACAAGACTGATCAGTTGGCATATTGGAATGCATGAGATTGTAAAAACCCTGGCAGTGTAACCATGCTTACCAGGCCAGTGCCAAGAATCAGCAGCCCGAGGATCTCTCTAGAAATAACATAGGCAATCCAAGTACTCAGCTGCAGGTTGGTGTGAGAGTGGCAAGTAAAACAAAAGATCTTCATCCTCCAGGCTCAGAAAGTCATGAACAGATAGTTTTTCATCTTTCACAAAGGAGAAAAGATGAGGCAATCTATCCCTCAGTGGTCTAAATGAGCCATTGATGTGCCACCCATCAGACCAAAAAAGAGCAGTCTCCAACATTGACCATGACAGAAACCACTGGTCTATATAGGTCATTCAGATTTAAAACATCCCTGCACCAAATCGATCCACAAAGCAAAGCATAGTTGCATGGGGGACATTGCCACTGTAATAAGTGTTCCAAATAAGAGAAACCCAAGGAACATTATCCTTATTATAAAACTTATGCAAGTGCTTCAGAAGTAGATCTTTGTTTTGCAGTTGCAAGTTGATGATACCCAATCCACCTTTCTTCTTAGGCCTGCAAACTAGCTCCCAAGCAGCAAGAGATTTTCTTGGAGTATCTGAATTACCTCTCCAGAGGCATTGTCTCTGAATTCTCTCTAGCTGTTTGAAGATGCCCTGAGGGATAGCAAGACTACAAAGGTGATAAATAGGCATGAAGGATAGGACTGAATTGAGTAACTGCAGCCTGGCCCCTTGGTTAAACATAGAAGAACTAGCAGAGAGTCTTCTTTCTACCCTATCCACCAAAGGAATAAGATCCTGAATTTTGGGCCTGGTAGTACCAAGTGGTAGACCAAGGTAAGTGAAGGGCATTTGTCCAATTGAGCAATCAAAAACTTCAGCTAGGTGAACAGTCATAGCCTCATCAACATTCAGGGGGATTAAAGAAGATTTATTGAAATTTACTTTGAGACCAGTGGAAGCATGGAACCTAATGAGAATATCCTTGATTTCCAAAAGTTGAGTTTCATCAGCATGGGTTACCATGATAGTGTCATCAGCATACTAAATGATGGGGTAATTGGGATCATGAGAAGGAATAGGCATTGTCAAGACTTGATAATGGAGCATGTTATTAACTACTGACTGTAGAAGATCAGCAGCCAGTACAAACAAAAGAGGAGACAAAGGATCCCCTTGTCTAACCCCTCTTTTGTCTAACCCCTCTTTTGCTTACCAGGCACTCCATTCAACAGGATGGATGAAGATCCAGAGACTAAAATCTCTTTAATCCAACTGATCCATTTTTGACCAAACTCCGTGTGCTCCAGAACCTGAAGGACAACATCATGATCAATGGTGTCAAAAGCCTTTGCAAAATCTAACTTCAGAATTAGTAATGGCTTTTTAGACTGTTTGCATTGGTGGATATACTCAAAAGCCCATGCTAAGCAGTCCTGAATAGATCTTGACTGAAGGAAGCCATATTGTTTCAAGTGTATACACTGAAGAATAACCTTCTGAAGTCTATTAGCAAGTAACTTTGTGAGAAATTTCGGACATGTGTTGGTCAATGATATAGGCCTAAAATCATTGGGGCAAACAGGGGCTAGCATTTTAGGAATCAAGGAAATTAAAGAACCATTGAGACATTCCAACTTGAGAGTTCCATCAGAAAACTGAGAAATCAGACTCATAAAGTCAGATGGAATTATGGGCCAACATTTCTTAAGGAATAATCCATTGAAACCATTAGGCCCAGGAGCTCTATCCATAGGGAGACCTTTAAGAACCTCATTAATCTCAGTCTGGGTGAAAGGAGAGGCCAGATCCTGTAAACCCTCCACATGGTGGATTAATTCAGAGAGATTGAACTCCATTTGGATACCTTGAGAAACCCCCATTCTCATGATCAGTGAGAATAGCACCATCAGGAGCATGTAATGAGGAAATGGAATTCTTCCTCATTCTTTCAAAAGCCATGGCATGATTTTTTTTGAATTCTCCTCTCCCACTTTAATTTCTCTGATAGTACATCTTTGCCTCCAATATAAAAACTATAATCTGAGAAGATGCTCATGGTGAGATTTCACAATTTGTCTGAAGTTGAACTCACGCCTTGTTATGGGTCTAAATTCCTCCAAAGAATCAAAAGCTAGCACCACCTGTGAGCATTTGAGGATGACCTTCTTAAGAGATGCCATGTTGGAGGACCACTTTTTAAGAGAAAATCTGAGACTTTTAAATTTCTTGGACAAAGTGGTGGCAGCAGAATTGGCCATAACAGGAGCATTCCAAGAATTCTGCACACATTCCATGAAACCAGGTAGCTCATCCCAAAAGTTTTCAAACCTGAAAAGGTTACTCTTTGGGATAGCTGCGTCAATGGACACAATACAAGGCACATGATCAGATGAGGTCTTTCCCATGGGAAGGACAATTGTGTTTGGGTAAGCAGAAATCCAAGAACTAGAAGTAAAAAACAAGTCTAATTGTTTCAGCAAAGGCTCATCCTGCATGTTAGACCAAGTATAAGCTCTTCCTTTAAGTGGTAGTTCTAGAATCCCAAGGTGGCCAATAATTTCATTGAACAAGAAAATGTCATTAAGATCACCACCAGGCATGTTTCTGTTCTCTAATGATCTTATCAAGTTAAATTCTCCTAGAAGAAGCCAATTATCACCATTAGGAATATTGAGATCATAGAGCCATTGTACAAACTCATCCCTCATTGGACCCTGACAAAGTCCATAGACAGAGACCAAAGTCCAAACTTCAACATTATGGACAGAGGTGAAAGAGATTGTAATGCAAAAACGATTGGACTCCACCAGGGTTCCATTGAACATGGCAGAACACCAGACCACAATAAGCCCACCAGAGATTGCCACTGAAGGGGAGAAAGAAAAATAATAAAATCCGCAAGGACAAAATTTTCTGACCAGACGAAGATCAAAATTTTCACATTTGGTTTCTTGGAGACAAAGAATAGAACATCCACTTTCATCAATTTTAGCGCGCACATCACGCTGTCTCTCAGCAGAATTCAGACCATGCACATTCCAGCACATAACACGCCAATTACGATAATGAGAATTATTCATAATTAACGATATTGTTTATAACAAAAGTCATGTCTGCATAACAGACATGAGAGCACTCAGTGCAGCCGGACCAAAAGACCCAGAAAGGATCACCAGAGTTCAGATTAAACAAAAAGACATAACTACTACACCCCACTCCCACATGAAAGATAAAAGGCGTATTAATCATGGTGAAACATCAGGGTTGGTTGTAGCAGACGGTCCAGCCATAAGCTTGGACGTAGTGAGGTCTTCTGGAGCGATGCCCAGGGAGATGCCCAGATCCTGCATTGCACGGATTGGAGTGGGAGGAGGAATTTGCACTCCATCTTCAGTCTGTGAATCAGTGGGAGCTTGCAGTCTAGGCTTTTTAGCACGTGGCTTCCTCAAAAGGGATGGGCTTCATCTGGACAATAGAGATAGGCTTGAAGCCAGACTTCTTTGCACAACTTCTAGTAATACTGCGTGTGGAGAAGTCATCATCATCACGCACCAGAGGGGGCCGAGTGCGGCCCTTCTTACCAACAGTGGGTTCGTTAGCAGCAGAAGACTGCACACTAGGCACAGAAGGAGCAAAGTTGGGTGGAGCTATAGCTGAAGTGTCCACAGGAGGAAATTCAATCCTCAAATGCTCAGGAACCATCACTTGGCCCACATCCGCAACCTGAAGAAATAGGGAGAAGTCTCCAGTAGGAGGAAGTGTCGAGGGGAGAATACTGACACTTTTGGGAATGAACCGTGCAGAGATACTGGGAAATAAATCCGACATTGCTCGTTCCAGGATCATCTGAGGAGGAAGAACTGGACCAAACTGAACACGTCTCACCACTCCCTGAATTGGATCAAGAATTATGACTTGTGGCTGATATGGAACAATGGCCCAGTCCTCTGCATTTTAAACTGGGTCTTGATCCTCCAGATTGTTGGGTTCCACATTAGGCGCCTGAACTTCGATCACATCCGAGTAAGAAGAGGAACTGGAGCCCGCAGAAGAATTGATCTCCATTGAAATCAGATCCTGTGGGGGCACAACATCCACCGGTTCAATCTCAGAAGCCACCTCATCATTCCAAGCAGGCCATCCAACATCCTCATCCAGTGCAGCATCATTGTTGCCTTGGTCATGTTGCGGTTGATGTTGCAGTGCACCTTCATTCCATCCCAAGGAAGGGTATGGTGGGGCACCCTAGACAGGAACAGGGGGTGGAATATGTCCTGGCATGGGATGTGGATTTCTATCTAGTGGCATGATGTCCTCATCCGCAGGAAGGACATCATCAGCAAAATTGGCAGTGAAGGAATATCTGAATGGACAATTTTCCATGAAGGACCTAGGTGAAGCTGCGTACATACTGGGGATTAAGATCTATAGAGATAGACCTAATCGAAGGTTGGCCTTGAGTCAGAATACTTATATTGACAAGATTTTGAAAAGGTTCAAAATGGATGACTCCAAGAGAGGTCTCTTGCCAGTCATAAAAGGTGTCAAACTAAGCGTGACTCAATGCCCGACCACAGCTAAAGAGAAAGAGGAGATGTCCTCAAAGCCCTATGCCTCAGCCATAGGTTCTCTCATGTATGCTATGTTATGTACCAGACCGGATTTAGCGCTGGCCATTAGTATGACTAATCGCTACCAGAGTAATCCGGGAATGGCCCATTGGACAGCAGTGAAGAACATCCTTAAGTACTTGAGAAGAACCAAGGATCTCTTTCTTGTTTATGGAGGAGTTGATGAGGAGCTCACCGTAAAGGGTTACGTTGACGCAAGCCTCGGCTCAGACCTAGATGACTCGAAATCCCAGACGGGATATGTCTTCATGTTGAACGGAGGCGCGATTAGCTGGAGGAGCGGCAAACAGTCAGTCGTCGCTCAATCTTCAATGGAATCGGAGTATATTGCCGCTTGCGAAGCGTCAAATGAGGCGCTGTGGCTGAAGAAGTTCGTGATCGAGCTTGATGTCTTTCCCAGTTGCACTGACCCCGTGGGAATCTACTGCAACAACACGGGTGCCATTGCTAACGCGAAGGAGCCAAGAACTCACTCTACAGCCAAGCACATCCTCCGAAAGTTCCATGTGACGCAAGACTACGTCAGGGATGGACACACTAGGATTCACAAGATACATACGGATCTGAACGCAGCAGACCCGATGACTAAACCTCTTCCACAGGGCAAGTTTGAAGAACACCGAGAGACCATTGGTGTTAGATACATACCTGATGTAAACTAGTGTAATTTGTACTCTAGTGCAAGTGGGAGACTGTTGGATATGTGCCCTAGAGACAAATTAATAAAGATATTTGTCACATATCCGTTTTGTTCATAATACGTTTTATACTGTGCTATAACTGTATTACTTGGAAATACTAATACAGGTGTAGTATAAAACATGGTCCGTAGTTTAACTCGGGTAAACTATCTCATTGGGCAATTGATTGATCAAGCTTTCCTGATCATGGCGACACTTAAGTCCATTGACAATGAGGTCATATCATTAGGGGAATGATGTGATGGACAGACACCCACCTAAAGTAATGCAATGTGATCGAGTCACATAGTTCAGCGTTGCTATGACTTTGTAACGTATGCCTTAGTCCTTAGACCGTAATGATCATACGTAATCACGATCTATGAGGAGACTTTGATTTGTATCCCACCGCCTGACTGAAATATGCTGGCTATAACGGAGCACTTTGGGTATTCCGAAATAGATGGTTGATGAGTATGTTAATAGATCAAAGCGGGATTTGTCAGTCCTTGTGACAGGACAGGTACTCTGGGCCCACTCGGTGATATTGCATCAACCCTTGCAAGGACGTGACTAGGTCACAAAGAGATGCAATGATCATGGACGAGAGAAGTTGTTTGTCGTGAACGAGATGTGAACACGGTATGTGGGATACCGACGATCAAACCTCGGACAAACAAGGTACCGCAGAACAAAGGGATTACGTCGTATCGTTAACGGTTTCCAAAAGCGATCGAAGCTCATTCGATAGAAGCGCAGGGGCTATCAAGGACTGTAACCAGGTCCAACTGACTAGTCATTGGTCCATGAGAAGAGTATCGACCATGTCTGCTGTTTCCCGGACCGTTAGGGTGTTACACTTAAGGGCAATCGATGCATAAGACAGTTACGGGATCAATCGGTGAAATAGGAGAAATCACCGGAATAGTTCCGGAGGAGGACGGAATGGTTTCCGGAAATTTTGAATAATTCAAAATAAAGTTTAATTGTTTTAATAATGTTTTTATTATTTAATTATCTGAATTAAATATTTAAAACTTATTAAATAATTAAAATAATGGAAAAAAGGCTATATGGGCCTTAGAGGCCCATTAGGGGAGGAGGGGGTTCCCCCCCTTGGGCTTGGCGCCAAGGGGTAGGGCCCAACCCCCCCTAGGCCGGCGCACCCCTCCCCCTTGGAGGTTTAGTCCCACATGAGGGAGGGAAGAGGGATCACACCCCCCCTTGGCCTTTATATAGAGGGGTAGACCCCCCTTTTTCCATACAACAATTGATCTCCTTCTTCCTTCTCCATTTCTGGAAGTGGACTCCCCTTGTTTGGAGTCTGCACAGGGATTGGAGTTCTCCACCATAAGGCAGGCCGTCGCTCTGCCGGAGTCGGGATCCGTAGCCGTCTTCTTTCCGCTGCTCGCCTGGTTCGGAGCCCGGGAGGAACATCGATTGTGCCGTACGTGTATAATCTCTTCGAGGAACTACACCTGTGGTGCTGCTTCGTCACTGGAGGTTTACCGGGAGTCATCCTCGCCGGTGGTGGTCTTCTACACGACAGGTAGGTCGTAGTTCTGAGTCTACGCCAACCACGTTCGTAAGAACGTTTCCCGCTTTCGGTCTTCAAAGGTATGAACACCGATTCCCTCTGTTACTTTACATCGCCATAGCATAGATCTTGGGTTCGGGTACCGTAGGTGTGGAAAAAATTTGTGTTTTCTGCCCCGTATCCCAACAGTGGTATCAGAGCCAGCTATGCGTAGATGTATTGTACGGATAGAACACATCTAGGATGTGGGCATCGAATCTTCATTCGTTACCCTCCCACGTGTACTCATTCAGCATTGCGGCAATGTTTGATGAAGCGGCCCCCGACCGACCTTACGCGTTTACGCGAGACTGGTTCCACGCTTAACATATGGCTTGTACCATATAAAGTGGCTGGGGGGTGTCTGTCTCTCTGCATTAGCGATGCGAAGATGTTTGCAACGGAGGGCCCTGACAGGGGTGTAATAGAGACGAATAAGAGACGGTGTTGTGGCTTGTTTTTCGCAGGATAGAAATCGGTTCTCTCTCTTGAAACCCCTAGCAGCCACCTAAAACTTGCACAAGCTAAAGTAGAAAGACGTTCTAACTTTGCTTTGCATGAAGGGGGATCATAGGTTGTATGATTTAAAGTTTTACTTCCTGTTTTATGCTAGTATGCTAGATACATCGACGGTAGCACGAAACAGGACCATCTCTCACAATACCAACATTGTGTTCTCCCTTTTGATGGGCACCACCTAGAAGGTTCTCCCATATGGCTTGATGCTCCGTACATACCGGAGTTGTCCTACATATTCAACGGAGTTCGCATGAGGTTGGGTTCGGCGAGCCTGGCATATGCAGATATGGCCTTGCTGAACAGCTAACATCAAGGTTCGATTGGCAGGCTTGACGTATGTAGATGCGGGCCTGGAACACAGAAGACCGAAAGGTCGAGCACGAGTCACATGGCTGATGTGATTGGCTTAGAGGCCTACCTGGTTCGCATACTGGGCCATACATATCGGGGGAGGTATGGGGGATGGGATTGTGTAATCACTTAGTTAAATTGAGAGGTGTTTATCTAAGTGGGAGCTTTCTAGAATTTTAAGATTAAATTGAAACTCCACATTATGAACAAAAGTCTAAATATGTATCGTTGTGAATCCAACCTTGTAGATGGCATCACCTCGCCCCTCGTTCAACTTAGGATCATTCCTAGAGAAAGATAAGCTAAAAACAGATGGGACAAACTTCACCAACTGGTTCCGCACCGTGAGGATTCTCCTCGTTCCCCTCTAAATGGCATACGTACTAGAGGACGCGTTAGGTGACGCACCAGCAGATGATGCCAGTCAGGACGAGAAGAATGTCTATCTCTCCAAGACTGATGATTACAACCTTGTCCAGAGTGGCATGCTCTACTCCATGGAGGCTGAGCTACAGAAACGTTTTGAGAGGATGGGTGCATATGAGATTATCACCGACCTCAAGGCGGTCTTCGCACCTCAAGCCAGGGCTGAACGGTACGAGGCTTCTGAAGCCTTCTTCTCAGCAAAGATGGATGAGCACGGCAGCGTGAGTGAGCACGTGGTCAAAATGTCTGGCTACGTTCAGCGCTTGAATGCTCTGGAATGTCAGATTCCAGATGAACTTGCGGTTGATAGGGTGTTGCAGTCGCTTCCCCCTAGCTACAAAGCCTTTGTGCTGAACTACAACATGCAGGGGATGACCAAAACCCCTTCTGAGTTGTTCGCCATGCTAAAGAGCGCTGAGGTTGAAATCAAGAAGGAGCACGCCGTCTTCATGGTCAACAAGACCACTGACTACAAGAAGTCAAGCAGACGGGAGAAGGCCAGGAGAGGTGGCCCCAGGAGGGATGGCAAGTCAGTTGCCGCTCCTCCCAAGGCACCCAAGCCTAAACTCGGAGTGGAGTGCTTCTACTGCAAGGGTGAAGGTCACTGGAAGCGCAACTGTCCCAAGTACCTAAAGGACAAGAAGGCTGGCAAGGTCGCCAAGAGAGACGAAGGTATATTTGATATACATATTGTTGATCTTCTCTTGACAAGCGCTGGGAACACATCCTGGATATTTGATACAGGATCTGTCGCTCATATTTCTAATTCCATTCAGGGACTAAGGAATAGGAGACGCTTGGTCAAGGATGAAGTGACGATGCGCGTGGGGAATGGCTGCCAGATTGAAGTCTTGGCGGTCGGCACGAAGCATCTTAGTCTCCCTTCGGGATTGGTTTTAGTTCTGAATAAATGTTACTATGTACCCGCGTTGAGTGTGAACATCGTGAGTGGTTCTTGCTTGAAGCGAGACCACTATTCTTTTAAGTCCGATACAATTGGTTGTTCGATTTATAAGGATGATATGTTTTATGTTCACGCACCGGAGTCGCATGGTTTATTCATACTTAATCTCGATGGTGACGTGAGTCACGTTAACAATATTGAGGCCAAAAGATTGAAGAATAATGAAGATCACATGATGATGTGGCATTGCCGACTTGGTCATATTGGTGTAAAACGCATGGAGAAGCTCCATAAGGATGGACTTCTTGACTCATTGGATTTTGGATCCCTTGATACATGTGAACAATGCCTCATGGGCAAAATGACAAGGACTCCATTCAATGGTGTGATGGAGCGTGCGGATGTCTTATTGGGGATCATACACACGGATGTATGTGGACCCATGAACATCCCCACTCGCAATGATCTTCGTTACTTCGTGACCTTTACTGATGACTTGAGTAGATATGGGTATATTTACTTGATGAAACACAAGTCTGAAACCTTTGAAAAGTGCAAGGAATTTCAGAATGAGGTCGAAAATCAACTCGGAAGGAAAATCAAGCACCTTCGATCGGATCGAGGTGGCGAGTATTTGAGTCACGAGTTTGGCAATCATCTGAAGTCTTGTGGCATAGTACCACAGCTTACGCCGGCAGGCACACCTCAGAGAAACGGTGTAGCTGAGCGACGTAATCGAACCCTATTGGATAGTGTACGATCGATGATGTCTCATACCGATTTGCCTGTGTCATTCTGGGGGTATGCATTAGAAACCGCCAATCATATTCTTAATAGGGCACCATCCAAATCCGTAAAGACAACACCATTTGAAGAATGGCATGGCACTAAACCTGAGTTGTCTCACCTGAAGATTTGGGGTTGTGAGGCTTATGTTAGGAAACTACAGCCTGACAAACTTGAATCCAAGGCGGATAAGTGCATCTTTGTGGGCTATCCCAAGGAAACTTGTGGGTACACCTTCTACAACAAGTCTGACAGCAAAACGTTTGTTGCCAAGACGGGACACTTTCTTGAGAAGGAGTTTCTCGCGAAAGAGTTGAGTGGGAGGAAAATAGACCTCGATGAAGTAACTGACCAGTCACTCCAATTGGATGAAATGGCTACGGAATTTGTTCTGGAACCATCTTCCACAGTGGGAGTTGAAGAGAATGGCCAGAACGACATTCATAACGATCATGACATTCACGATGATCATGATGAGAATGAAGAGGAACCTTTTATGCCCCGTAGGTCATCAAGAGTCCGTCAACCTACTGAGTTTTATGGACAGCTTGTGAATCCAATCTCGGCTGTTGAGTCGAATGAACCTACGAGTTACAAAGAAGCAATGGAGGGACCCGAGTCCGAGAAATGGCTTGAAGCCATGAAATCCGAAATAGACTCCATGTACACCAACAAAGTATGGACTTTGGTGGATATTCCCGAGGACCGCAAGGCCGTCGAGAATAAATGGATTTTCAAGAAAAAGACTGACGCAGACGGAAACGTATCTGTCTACAAAGCTCGACTTGTCGCGAAGGGTTTCCGACAAATTCAAGGAGTTGACTACGAGGCGACATTCTCTCCTGTAGCGATGATAAAGTCTATTCGGATCCTACTAGCAATAGCTGCATATCATGATTACGAGATATGGAAGATGGATGTGAAAACTTCATTCCTAAATTCCTTGTGTTATATGTGGATGACATATTACTAATAGGGAACGATAAGAAATTCTTAGAGGAAGTGAAGGAATATCTGAATGGACAATTTTCCATGAAGGACCTAGGTGAAGCTGCGTACATACTGGGGATTAAGATCTATAGAGATAGACCTAATCGAAGGTTGGCCTTGAGTCAGAATACTTATATTGACAAGATTTTGAAAAGGTTCAAAATGGATGACTCCAAGAGAGGTCTCTTGCCAGTCATAAAAGGTGTCAAACTAAGCGTGACTCAATGCCCGACCACAACTAAAGAGAAAGAGGAGATGTCCTCAAAGCCCTATGCCTCAGCCATAGGTTCTCTCATGTATGCTATGTTATGTACCAGACCGGATTTAGCGCTGGCCATTAGTATGACTAATCGCTACCAGAGTAATCCGGGAATGGCCCATTGGACAGCAGTGAAGAACATCCTTAAGTAATTGAGAAGAACCAAGGATCTCTTTCTTGTTTATGGAGGAGTTGATGAGGAGCTCACCGTAAAGGGTTACGTTGACGCAAGCCTCGGCTCAGACCTAGATGACTCGAAATCCCAGACGGGATATGTCTTCATGTTGAATGGAGGCGCGATTAGCTGGAGGAGCGGCAAACAGTCAGTCGTCGCTCAATCTTCAATGGAATCGGAGAATATTGCCGCTTGCGAAGCGTCAAACGAGGCGCTGTGGATGAAGAAGTTCGTGATCGAGCTTGATGTCTTTCCCAGTTGCACTGACCCCGTGGGAATCTACTGCGACAACACGGGTGCCATTGCTAACGCGAAGGAGCCAAGAACTCAATCTACAGCCAAGCACATCCTCCGAAAGTTCCATGTGACGCGAGACTACGTCAGGGATGGACACACTAGGATTCACAAGATACATACGAATCTGAACGCAGCAGACCCGATGACTAAACCTCTTCCACAGGGCAAGTTTTAAGAACACCGAGAGACCATTGGTGTTAGATACATACCTGATGTAAACTAGTGTAATTTGTACTCTAGTGCAAGTGGGAGACTGTTGGATATGTGCCCTAGAGACAAATTAATAAAGATATTTGTCACATATCCGTTTTGTTCATAATACGTTTTATACTGTGCTATAACTGTATTACTTGGAAATACTAATACAGGTGTAGTATAAAACATGGTCCGTAGTTTAACTCGGGTAAACTATCTCATTGGGCAATTGATTGATCAAGCTTTCCTGATCATGGCGACACTTAAGTCCATTGACAATGAGGTCATATCATTAGGGGAATGATGTGATGGACAGACACCCACCTAAAGTAATGCAATGTGATCGAGTCACATAGTTCAGCGTTGCTATGACTTTGTAACGTATGCCTTAGTCCTTAGACCGTAATGATCATACCTAATCACGATCTATGAGGAGACTTTGATTTGTATCCCACCGCCTGACTGAAATATGCTGGCTATAACGGAGCACTTTGGGTATTCCGAAATAGATGGTTGATGAGTATGTTAATAGATCAAAGCGGGATTTGTCAGTCCTTGTGACAGGACAGGTACTCTGGGCCCACTCGGTGATATTGCATCAACCCTTGCAAGGACGTGACTAGGTCACAAAGAGATGCAATGATCATGGACGAGAGAAGTTGTTTGTCGTGAACGAGATGTGAACACGGTATGTGGGATACCGACGATCAAACCTCGGACAAACAAGGTACCGCAGAACAAAGGGATTACGTCGTATTGTTAACGGTTTCCAAAAGCGATCGAAGCTCATTCGATGGAAGCGCAGGGGCTGTCAAGGACTGTAACCAGGTCCAACTGACTAGTCATTGGTCCATGAGAAGAGTCTCGACCATGTCTGCTGTTTCCCGGACCGTTAAGGTGTTACACTTAAGGGCAATCGATGCATAGGACAGTTACGGGATCAATCGGTGAAATAGGAGAAATCACCGGAATAGTTCCGGAGGAGGACGGAATGGTTTCCGGACATTTTGAATAATTCAAAATAAAGTTTAATTGTTTTAATAATGTTTTTATTATTTAATTATCTGAATTAAATATGTAAAACTTATTAAATAATTAAAATAATGGAAAAAAGGCTATATGGGCCTTAGAGGCCCATTAGTGGAGGAGGGGGTTCCCCCCCTTGGGCTTGGCGCCAAGGGGTGGGGCCCAACCCCCCCTAGGCCGGCGCACCCCTCCCCCCTTAGAGGTTTAGTCCCACATGGGGGAGGGAAGAGGGATCACACCCCCCCCTTGGCCTTTATATAGAGGGGTAGACCCCCCTTTTTCCATACAACAATTGATCTCCTTCTTCTTCCTTCTCCATTTCTGGAAGTGGACTCCCCTTGTTTGGAGTCTACACCAGGATTGGAGTTCTCCACCATAAGGCAGGTCGTCGCTCTTCCGGAGTCGGGATCCGTAGCCGTCTTCTTTCCGCTGCTCGCCTGGTTCGGAGCCCGGGAGGAACATCGATTGTGCCGTACGTGTATAATCTCTTCGAGGCACTACACCTGTGGTGCTGTTTCGTCACTGGAGGTTTACCGGGAGTCATCCTCGCCGGTGGTGGTCTTCTACACGACAGGGAGGTCGTAGTTCTGAGTCTACGCCAACCATGTTCGTCAGAACGTTTCCCGCTTTCGGTCTTCAAAGGTATGAACACCGATTCCCTTCGTTACTTTACATCGCCATAGCATAGATCTTGGGTTCGGGTACCGTAGGTGTGGAAAAAATTTGTGTTTTCTGCCCCGTATCCCAACAAGTCATAATCTACCAATTGATGACCCTCAACGTAAAGGGATCTGTTCCAGCATTTTCGATAAGTAAGAGTGTCGAACGCAACGAGGAGCGAAAGGTATTGATAGGTGATTTTGGACAAGGAATAGCTGCAAGCACTGAAAGATAACTTTTTAGGGGTTTTCGATATAAGCGACAATAAAGAAAATCAAGCAAAGTAAATAGCGCTGAGGAGAAGCAAGTGGCCGAATCCTTTTGAGCAAAGGATAAGCCTGGCAACTGAACTTATAAATACTAAAGCGTTCTTGAGGACACATGGAGAGGTAGTCACGTGTTTTCGCCATACTCCGTATCGATAATAAGTGTTGTGCTGATAAGTGCTGAGTGGGGGGATCTATGCTAGCACACCTTCTAGACTAAGATAAGTGCACTCTTATGATTAAACATCTTGCAAGCATCCGAAAATACAAGATAGAAATTAAGGCAAAGCCTAACCACACCAATAAGATCAAGGATCCATTATTCCCTTGTGCAAAAGTGTGCAAACTGGGGTTCAGGTTTCTGTCACTCGGGCAACCCACCATAAGCATTCTTTATACACAATGTATCCCCCTAGGTCCTTAATAAGGCAAAGTGTTGAGTGTTCGACTCACACAACACCACTAGGAAAATAACAACACAACCTAAATTTCAAACAACAAAAATTACTTCAACCTCATATGACTACTAACAACTAGACTTCTCTCATGTCCTTAAGAACTAAAGTAACTACTCACAAGACATAAAAGAGATCATGATCAGAGGTGAGAAATATATGATAAAAAATCTGGACATAATGATATTTCTCCTACAAAACTCAATAGCATTCACCACAAAGTAGTAATCGACACCGATAGAGTAGAGAGGATAGATATTACGGATTACAACACAAGATAAACTTGTGAGGTGAGACTGGATGGTGGTGGAGATGGTGCTGATGTTGGGGATGATGTTGATGATGATCTCGATGATGCCCGTGACGATGGTGATGACAATGGCGATGATATTCCCTTCCGGGAGGTGATCTCCTCGGCGGACTCTGCCCGCCGGAGAGCCCTTTTCTTCTCTGTAGGTTTCCGCCACGGAGCGGCGGCGGAACTCCGTGAAAGCTTCGCTTTTTTAGGGTTTTCGCGTAACGAGGAGTATATAGGTTAGTGGGGGAGCCGGGAGTGGCGCCAGGGCTCCAGGTGCCCTCCCGGCCAGGCCAGGGGTGGGGCCGCTCCAGGTGGCCGCCTGGGGCCCCCGTGGCCCCCCTCTGGATCCTCTTCGGCGTGTCTTCGTTAATCTTATGGAGAATATCCTCCGTCGATTTCAGTTAATTTGGAGGTATTCTTCTTCATCAACTCAGCATCCAGTTTTTACCGCTGAATCCTGCGTCTGCTGCTTCGGCACCGGAAAGTTGCAAATTGTGTAAAATAAGCCAAAATAACATCAGAACATCATCGTAATTTGAAATATATCAATGAATAAGGATGAATTACGATATAAAATAGTGATGCATTGTGGACGTATCAACTCCCCCAAGCTTAGACCTCGCTTGTACCCAAGCAAAAACTGAGCTCGTTAAACCTGTCCACAAGTTTAGAGAGTGAAGTGTCGATAAATAGAATACTGACAAGAAGCATCATGATTTCTTCACCAAACTCAAACATCCTCAACAGAAATCTTCGACTCATAAAGCCCTTATGAAAGAGTAATAACAATTATAAACAAGATTAGGGCTAAGGAAACTCATCAAATCAAGGCAAACATGTCCTTTGGTCAAGAACAACTAATAGCTTTTACTTTTGCTCTTTCTTTTTATATTTTGAAGAGACAATTTAGAACTTTTGAAAGAACAAGCTATTAGTCATGAAGTGAAAATGCTAACACAAAGGAAGATGTTTGCTTGGCAAATTCTTTTGCAAACAACTTACTTATTCAACAAATAATGTCAACAATGATATGGCATGGCAAAAATTAATCCAACATTATATGGATGAATCCTCATCAACATCAAGTGTTTGTTCTCTTTGGGAGATGAAGAAGTAGGAAACTGACTCAACATAAAATTAAAGGAAAGGCCTTGTAAAAGGCAAGCAGGGAAAACTCAAGTGCTATCCTTAAATCAAACAGAATGAAAACAAGTTTTGAGAGGTGCATGATTTGTCAATGAATGCTAATAGAAAACTCAGTTACTTCTCAGATTGGAAAAGTTTCGAGGAACGGATCCCACATGGGGACGATCACATCCCCGCAATCTCCTTTGTTTATCAGTGCCAAAGTTTTCTGATTTCTCATGAACAAAGCGTGAAGGAGGGTTTGTTTGATGTATTATCTTTTGTGAGTTGGGCGCACTCATGCAAGTTCCTCCTCGTATTAGGGGTTTGCAGATAGACATGCAATCCCGGGATAAAACTTTTCCAACTTAAGAAGATCATGAATTAACTACTACTTCCTCATGAGCTAAAACAGGGGCACAAAATAGAAGATTTTGAATATTTAAGGATAACACAAAAATTCTATACTTTAGGAGTGGTAGTGGAATACCACGAATAGGAAGGTATGGTGGACTCATATGGAAGATACTGGTTTCAGGGTATGGATGCACAAGAAGAAATCCGCTTAGTAAATAAGTTTGGCTAGCAAAGGCTTTGAGAGAACAGACAATTGATGATGACTTGGATGCAAAGCAATATAAAGCATAAACATTAAAATAAGCATAGCACATCAAGTTGTCTTCCTTGTCAACATAACACAAGCATAATAACAAAGAGGGTTTGGCTATGTCGCTACTTTGAGCAAAATAACATGCTTGTTGTTATGACCAAAGCTATGTTTGCCAAGATTAAATAAAGTTTTCAAAGCCATACCTGATATAAGGTCAATACTCCCCATAAGAATCATCATAAGGTCGATTGCGTGAAGAGAATACCGAGTGCATCGAAGGGATCAATAGACTTCTCATTAATATTCCATCATAGACGAATTCACACTCACGGATACATAATTCTCCAAAAATGAGTGATAGACCTCAATGCAAACACCTATTTTATAAGATAACTTCCCTAGACATGATACGACTCTACTTGACTCTAAAAGACAAAGATAAAGATAAAGATACCGGGCACTCCCCCAAGCTTGGAACAAGCTAAGGAGATGCCATTACCCAAGGAGATTTACTCCTCATTCTTATGGTTCTTCAGATCTCTGATTATATGTCAAAGGGTTTGGTTTTCAGCTTCTAGGATTTCAACTTGCACTTTCAATACACGGAAATCTTCACAAAGTTGGTTGGTGATGCGGTAGGCCTCGGAGATGGTGGAAAGTGTGCGTTGATCTTCATGTGAAGTGTAAGGTCCTGAAAGGTTAAGAGAGAGATCATAATGAGGTTGGACAGATCCCACCATGATGGGATTGATTGGACCTCCTTGTTGTTGGGCAGTGATAGTCTTGACTTCCTCCCTCACGGAGCGCTCCATCTCCGCTTGTCTTGCGGGAGTTTCTTCTCCTGTAGCCCAATCAACGTGCTTCCCTTGATTAAGATCCTTCTGGTCTTGATGTAGACGCCATCCCAAGAAGTCTTCTTCGCTCGAGCCAACAGAAGACATCTCTACTACTCAACTTTTAGTCCTGGCAGAAACAACTCAATAGAGAACACACGAAATCGCGAGATACTTGCCGGGACAATCCGGGTAAATATATAGCAAAAATTTCTGAACAGAAAGGAAGGTAACTGGCAAAGTGGGATCAAAGACGGGCTCCTGGGTGCCCAAACGGCCTCCCGGCGCGGCCAGGGGTGGGGCCGCGCCAGGGGGGCGCCTAGGCCCCCTGGAGCTGGTCTCCGGCTCCACTTTGGCCTCAAATTTTCTATACTTTGCAAAAACTCGTAATCTGGAACTCTTATGGCGGTTCCGCATTGTTTCCTTACCGTAATACATACCTTTCCTTATTCTGCTTCTGCTGGTGTCTGAAACAGGGCTGCAACATATTCTTCATGAGTTGTTGTGTATACCAAATCCACATCAACATTGACAGGGTCTCCTTCTATGTAATGCTTAAGTCTTTGCCCATTCACCACTTGAGGTTTGGTCCCTTCGAAATTGTTAATCTTGATAGCACCCGAGCGGTAGACTTCCTCAATATGAAATGGCCCTTCCCACATGGAAAGCAGTTTACCTGGAGAAAACCTGAAACGGGATCTAAACAACAAAACTTTATCACCAACATTAAATTCACATTTCAGAATCCTCGTATCGTGCCACTTCTTTACCTTTTCCTTGAACATTTTAGCACTCTCGTAAGATTCGCTTCTCCACTCATCTAGAGAAGTCAAGTTCATGAGATGCTTTTCACCAACTAGTTTTGGGTCAGCATTAAGCTCTCTAATATCCCAGAAAGCTTTGTGCTCTAATTCTAATGGCAAATGGCAAGCCTTGCTATAGACCATTTTATAGGGACACATGCCCATGGGGTTTTTGTAATAAGTTCTATACGCCCACAAAGGATCTCCTAACTTATTCGACCAATCTTTTCTATTTCTATTGACTGTCTTTTGTAAGATCAACTTGATCTCTCTATTGGTGAGCTCAACTTGCCCACTAGTTTGAGGGTGGTACAGTGAATCAATTCTATGATTGACATCGTACTTGGCTAAAGCTTTTCTGAAAGCTCCATGCGTAAAGTGCGAACCCCCATCAGTCATGAGATACTTGGGTACTCCAAACCTAGGAAAAATTACATCCTTGAGCATTTTAAAAGATGTCTTGTGATCAGCACTTTAAGTGGGGATTGCTTCTACCCACTTGGTTACATAATCAACATCAACTAAAATGTGAGTGTACTTGTGTGAGGAAGGAAAAGGACCCATAAAATCAAAACCCCAGCAATCAAAAGGCTCAATCACTAGAGAGTAATTCATAGGCATCTCATTCCTTCTACTAATATTAGCAACTCTCTGACACTTATCACAGGACAAAACATAACTTCTAGAATCCTTAAAGAGAGTAGGCCAATAAAAACTTGATTGAAGAACCTTATGTGCGGTCCTCTCACCAGCATGATGTCCTCCATATGAACTGTCGTGACATTGTTTCAGAATGTCCTTCTTCTCGTCTTCCGGTATGCATCTTCTCACGATCCCATCTAGACCTTCTTTGAAAAGATGTGGGTCATCCCAAAAGTAATGCCTCAAATCATGAAAGAACTTCTTCCTTTGCTGAAATGTTAGACCTGGAGGCAAAAACTTTGCAACGATAAAGTTAGCATAATCTGCACACCAGGGATCGGAGAGAGATTGTACTTTTACAACAGCTAGCTGTTCGTCCGGAAAACTGTCGTTGACTAGAATGGGATCATGCGGTATATCTTCCATCCTTGAAAGATTATCCACAACCGGATTGTCTGCTCCTTTCCTATCGACAATCTGCAAATCAAATTCTTGAAGAAGGAGTACCCATCGGATAAGCCTTGGTTCGGCATCCTTCTTCCCCATAAGATACTTAATGGCAGCATGGTCAGTATGAATAATAATCTTAGAATCAACAATATACTGCCTAAACTTATCACAAGAAAACACTACTACTAAGAATTCCTTCTCGGTAGTAGCATAATTCTTTTGAGAACTATCAAGGGTTTTGCTAGCATAATATATAACATTCAACTTCTTATTATCCATTTTCCCTAAAACAGCTCCAACAGCAAAATCACTAGCATCACACATAATTTCAAAAGGTAAATTCCAATCTGGTGGTTGTACTATAGGAGCGGTTATTAAAGCTTTCTTAAGAACTTCGAAGGCTTCCTTATAATCTTCATAAAAAACAAAAGGAACGTCCTTCTGGAGAAGATTAGTGAGGGGTCTCGAAGTCTTAGAAAAGTCTTTAATAAATCTTCTATAGAAACCAGCATGACCGAGAAAACTACGAATACCTTTGATGTCCCTTGGGTAGGGCATCCTGTCAATTGCTTCGATCTTGTCCCTGTACACCTCAATTCCCCTCTCGAAATCTTGTGCCCAAGGACAATTCCCTCATTGACAATAAAGTGGCACTACTCCCAGTTAAGCACCAAATTTGTCTCCTCACATCTCTGCAAAAGTTTATTAAGGTTGTCGAGACAATGGTCAAAAGAAGTTCCATAGACGGAGAAATCGTCCATGAATACCTCCACAATTTCTTCACAAAAACCATGAAAGATAGCAGACATACACCTTTGAAAAGTAGCAAGGGCATTACATAAACCAAAAGGCATACGCCTATAAGCATAAGTACCATAGGGACACGTAAAAGTGGTCTTCTCTTGATCAGCAGTGTTAACATGAATTTGAGAGAAGCCAAAATAACCATCAATATAACAAAAGTGAGTATTTTTGGATAACCTTTCAAGAATTTGGTCGATGAACGGCAACGGGTAGTGGTCCTTCCTGGTTGCCTTGTTCAGCTTCCTGTAATCAATACACATTCTATATCCAATTATAATTCTCTAAGGTATTAGTTCATTCTTATCATTAGGAACCACAGTTGTTCCTCCTTTATTTGGAACACAATGAACCGGGCTTACCCACTTACTATCAGCTATAGGGTAGATAATACCTACGGCTAGAAGCTTGAGAATCTCAGTCCTTACAACATCCATCATCTTCGGATTTAACCGCCGTTGATGATCAACAACTGGTTTAGCATCAGGCTCTAGGTTGATGGTATGTTGACAAATAGATGGAATAATCCCCTTAAGATCATAAAGGGTATAGCCAATTGCACCTCGATGTTTGCGGAGTACTTCCAATAGTCGCTCTTCTTCATACCCTGAAAGGTTAGAATTGAAAATAGCAGGGTATACTTTCTTTTCATCTAAATAAGCATATTTGAGTGTATCAAGAAGAGGTTTAAGATCAAACACTGGATCTTCTTTTGGTTTCGATAAAATTCCCAAAGGCTCAACTGGAAGGTTGTGCTTTAGGATAGCAGGTTGTCTCAAGAATACGTCGTGCAGCTCATTTCTCTCCTGCATATGCAAATCATTCTCGTGGTCCTCCATATATTACTGCAAAGGATCATTAGGAGGAATAGCAATGGAAGCAATATCTTCAATAATCTTATCATTACTAGGAAAATCAGTACCACGAGGCTGCTTAGAGAACTTAGAAAAGTTAAATTCATAGGGCTCACCATTGAATTCAACAGAAACTTTACCTTTCTTGCAATCTATTATAGCTCCACAAGTTCTGAGAAAAGGTCTACCAAAAATAATAGGACATAAATTATCCCTTACTGAACCAAGTACTAGAAAGTCGGTAGGATATTTTACCTTTCCTCATAAGACTTCAACGTCTCTCACAATTCCAATAGGAGAGATAGTTGCTCTGTTTGCAAGATGAATAGTAACATCAACTTCTTCAAGTTCACAAGGTGAACTCTCACCTATGATCTCTTGATAAACTGAATACGGGATAGCACTACCACTCGATCCCAAATCGCATAGCCCAAAATAATTGTGATCTCCTATTTTAACAGATACTACTGGAGTACCTAAAATTGGGCCTTTATTCTTGGCTTTGACAAGGTTAGTGGATACAGATCAAAAATTTATATTGGACTCTAAAGCATCATTAGTAACAAGATCCTTAACCCATGCAACTTGAGGATCGACCTTGATCTGGTCCTCAGGCTCATCAAATCTTCTCTCACTTTTATTCATTATGCCTGTCACAAAAGAGTGCTCCCTTATTCTTACGGGAAAAAGGGGGCTTTTCATATATAACTGCAGGCAAAATAGGGTCAGCAACATGAATATCAATAGTTAATTCTTTGAAGGGTTTATGATGTTGATCCTTCTTCTTCTTAGAAGAATCAATATGAGAGGAAAAGTCCTTACAAAAATCAATCATCAGATGGGAATCAAGACCAATCTTAGAGCAAAAGGTATTAAAGTAATCAGTTTTCACATAGCTCTCTATATAATCATGCTCATAATTTATAGTGGATTCAATACCTTTATCTATTTCACAATCCTCGGTATTGTTCTGGATCCTTTCAAGGAGATCCCATCTTTCTTCAACGCTTTTCGTCTGAAATACCCCACTAGAGGAGGCATCCAGCATCTCCTTATCCTGACGAGAAAGTCTAGCATAAAAATTTGTAAGAATAGTTTTCTTGGGGAGCGCATGAATAGGACATTTGAGCATTAGAGATTTCAATCTCCCCCAAGCTGGAGCGATGATTTCTCCGTCACGAGACCTAAAGTTATAGATATAGTTCCTGTCTCGATGAATTTCATGAAGAGGATCAAACTTGGTATAAAAGAGAGACATAAGCTCTTGCCAATCAAGCAAATGAGAATTATCGAGAAGCTTATACCAATCTGAAGCCTTATCTATAAGAGATACGGAGAACAATTTCTTCATGACAAACTCCATTCGTACACCTGCAAGCTTAAATAGTGAACATAGTTGTCATAAATATAGCAAGTGGTCACTGGGATGTCTGTCTCCTGCATAACGATTAGCCAAAACACAATTGATAATACCAGCTGGTATTTTATAAGGCACAATTTCAGTAGGGGGAGGAACAACCACCACAGATGTGGGGTGTTTCCCCGTAAGCAACGATCCAATAGCTAGGTTGTCCATACGGACAAAGAGAAGCAACAGAAAAATAAAAACAACAATATAAAAATTTCCTTACCAGCTTCACTTACCAATAGCGCTATGCTCCCCGGGAACGGCGTCAGAAAACTTTACTTGATGACCCTCAATGTAAAGGGATATGTTGCAGCGTTTTCGATAAGTAAGAGTGTCGAACCCAACGAGGAGCGAAAGGTATTGATAGGTGATTTTGGACAAGGAATAGCTGCAAGCACTAAAAGATAACTTTTTAGGGGTTTTCGATATAAGCAACAATAAGGTAAAAGCAAGAAAAGTAAATAGCGCCGAGGAGCAGAAAGTGGCCCAATCCTTTTGAGCAAATGATAAGCCTGCCAACTAAACTTATAAAGACTAAAGCGTTCTTGAGGACACATGGAGAGGTAGTCACGTGTTTTCGCCATACTCCGTATCGATAATAAGTGTTGTGCTAATAAGTGTTGAGTGGGGGGATCTATGCTAGCACACCCTCTAGACTAAGATAAGTGCACTCTTATGATTAAACATCTTGCAAGCATCCGCAAATACAAGATAGAAATTAAGGCAAAGCCTAACCACAACAATAAGATCAAGGATCCATTATTCCCTTGTGCAAAATTGTGCAAACTGGGGTTCAGGTTTCTGTCACTCCGGCAACCCACCATAAGCATTATTTATACACAATGTATCCCCCTAGGTCCTTAATAAGGCGAAGTGTTGAGAGTTCGACTCATACAACACCACTAGGAAAATAACAACACAACTTAAATATCAAACAACACAAATTACTTCAACCTCATATTACTACTAACAACTAGACTTCTCCCATGTCCTCAAGAACTAAAGTAACTACTCACAAGACATAAAAGAGATCATGATTAGAGATGATAAATATATGATAAACAATCTGAACATGATGATAGTTCTCCAACAAAACTCAATAGCATTCACCACAAAGTAGTAATCAACACCGATATAGTAGAGAGGATAGATTGTACGGATTACAACACCAGATAAACTTTTGAGGTGAGATTGGATGGTGGTGGAGATGGTGCTGATGTTGGGGATGATGTTGATGATGATCTCGATGATGCCCGTGACGATGGTGATGACGATGAAGATGATCTACCCTTCCGGGAGGTGATCTCCTCGGAGGAATCTTCCCGTCGGAGAGCCCTTTTCTTCTCTATAGGTTTCCGCCACGGAGCAGCGGCGGAACTCCATGAAAGCTTCCTTTTTAGGGTTTTCTCATAACGAGGAGTATATAGGCCAGAGGGGGGAGCCGGGAGTGGCCCCAGGGCTCCAGGCGCCCTCCTAGCGCGATCAGGTGTGGGGCCACGCCAGGTGGCCTCCTAGGGCCCCCGTGGCCCCCTATGGATCCTCTTCGGCATGTCTTCGTTAATCTTTTGGAAAATATCCTCCGTCGATTTTCAGGTAATTTGGAGGTATTCTTCTTCAGCAACTCAGCGTCCACTTTTTACCGTTGAATCCTGCGTCTCCTGCTTCGGCACCGGAAAGTTGCAAACTGTGTAAAATAAGCCAAAATAACATAAGAACAACATCGTAATGTGAAAAATATCAATGAATAAGGATGAATTACGATATAAAATAGTGATGCATTTTGGACGTATCACCAACCTAAACGAGTTAGGAGTCCCACTCGCCTCCGAAAAAATCTCAGCCAAAACAACCCTATTTGTAGTTCCGCATTGGATGGATATTCCACGGAAAATTGCATGGTAAGTGATCCCGAAGGATCAGGGATAGAATCAACAGCTTCCGAACAGATAGAGGTGGCAGAAAAACTACCAAACTGAATCACTGGCCGGGCGGAAGCCGCCGGTGACGTTGGCGGCGAGGGAGGGCGATCATGAACTGATGTATTGACATGAAGACGTGATATTTCATGACGTGTAAAAGAGTAACCAGCTTCAAGGATAGTTTGAGTGTCCCTTCCCGTAGGGAGAAAACGATAACCCTTACAAGCATCATAGTTCATAAAAGTTGCAAATTTAACTTTTTATGCTTGGAGATCGGGGACTTGAACGCCGACTTGGATGGAGATTTCTCCATCGCAGCTAAACCTAGTTTAGCACGACATTTGGAGAGACTAACTAGAGTCCATTCCTCATCACATTCAACTTGCCAACATCGAAATTCCTTCTTCCAATCAGGTCCACCGTTACCCCAAAGATGAAACAAGCAATCAAACTGAGGGCAAACAAAAGTCTTTTGATGGTAGATGAAAAAACCAACATCCTTTCAAGATACATGAAAACCATAAACCAGATCTTGCAAGTGGAAAACCTTAAGCCTGGAACAAAACCCTCCAATGGCTGCTTCCAACGCCATACTGACGTTATCTTCATTGAAACGAAAGGAGGGCCGCACAAAAGAAACTACCAGAGTAAAATGACTAGATTCATCAGGGTGTACCGTGCGGTTAAAGATCCGATGAACATATTCAGACAACTTGATCCCCGGGGGCAAAGTCAAGTCCCAAGGAGATTGATTCATGAACCGCCATAAAATGGAGATCAGTCGATGCAGAAGAGAGTAGAGAAGAAAAAAGTGGGAGCCGACTTCACATCTCACGGTTGGACGTAGAGATCGCCGACGACGAGGTGGAGGCTAGGGCTAAGGGTGTGGGAGCGGGGTGGGAGTTATCATAACATCATCGCATTTCGGCCCTTCTTTCGCAAGCACGTACTATTTTTTTGGTGTTCGCCTTGTTGATTCTTCTGTGAAGAAACCATTAGGAAGGATTGATGATGTGCTTATTATTTTCCATGATAATTATGTTACCGTTGATTTTCTTGTCTTGGACATTGAGTGTGATCCCTCATGTTCAATTACTTTCTGACGTCCTTTTCTTCGCACCGTTGGTGCTATCATTGACATGAAAGAGGGGACAATTAGATTTCAGTTCCCCCTCAAAAATGGAATGTAATACTTCAACAACAACAACAACAACAACAACAACAAAGCCTTTCAGTCCCAAACAAGTTGGGGTAGGCTAGAGCTAAAACCCAAAAGATATCATAACCAAATCACGGTTCTGGCACGTGGATAGCTAACTTCCACGCACCCCTGTCCACAGATAGAACTTTGTTGATAGCCCGGTCCTTCAGGTCTCTCTTCACAGACTCCTCCCAAATCAAGTTTGGCCTCCCCCGACCTCTCTTGACATTATCAGCATGCCTTAACCGCCCGATATGCACAGGCGCTTCAGAAGGCCTACGATGGATATGCCCAAACCATCTCAGGAGATGTTGGAAAAGCTTCTCTTCAATTGGTGCCACCCCAACTCTCTCCCGTATAACATCATTCCGGATTCGATCCTTCCTTGTGTGGCCACATGCCCATCTCAACATGCGCATCTCTGCCACACCTATTTGTTGGAATGGAACACTTCCCTCGAAATAAATCAAGTTGCCTTATGAGTCCGTTACACGGGTAAGCTATTCTTTTGGTATTGATAAAACTTGATTTTCTTGTATCATGCCTAGCCAAAGGGAATAAAAGAAAGCGCTTGTTGGGAGGCAACCCAAGATCTTTTTACTTTCAGTTTTAGTGGTCTTGATGCTTATTACTACTGTAGCAACATCATTGTATCTTTATTTTCAAGGTTTGTGCCAAGTTTTAGCCTCCGATCGTAAGAAAGTTCAAAAGTTGTGACATGTTGTCCAGAAACAGATTATGTCCCCTTGACGGAAAAATTCGGCGAAAATCACCATATCATGTTTTTTGATCTGAATTGTTTTGAAAGCCTGCTCCATACAATTGCATTTCGTGCATCTGTTCTGATTTTTTTATTTGAGTTGCAGAAGTACCCCAGAAACATTATTTACTACCTTCTTTTCATTTTTTCACAGATTCTGCCACGTTTTTTCCTTTTCTTCATTTTGCAAACCTTAAGCTTGCTTTTTCTTTACAAAAACTATTTGGCAATTTTGAGAAATAGTAGCTCTTCAAAAATATCTTTATTAACAGTGGATAAAAAATATTTTATCATGGGTACTAACCACTCTAATCATCTTATGATGAGTTTCGTGTGAATGGAGTTTTCAAGTATGCGAAGGGAGACGATGAAAGAAGATTCGGGAGTGTCAAGCGCTCAAGCTTGGGGATGCCCCCATGCACCCAAGAAATATACACGGAGACTCAAGGATCTAAGATTGGGGATGCCCCCGTGCATCCTCTTCTCCATCAACAATCTGTTGGCGCTGAATTGCGCCCTACACGAACACGTCATGTGTACCCGCGGCGCCAAGGGAGATACTCCGCAGCTCGCACAGTAGGAGGCCAACCGGAAGCGCGATACGCAAGACAATCTGGTTAGCTCTTTTTGAACTAGACGCCCCAAGCCCTCGGGAGGGGCCCCGTTAGAGAACTCGGCGATGATTTGCTGCTCTAGGTCATCCTGGACGCCCCTAAAGCTTCGCGATTCATCTTGCTCTAAGAACAAGAAAGAACGAAGAACGAGAAGAAAGATACAAGGGTTGGGATAGATGAACACGAAAAACATGTAGATGTGTTTTGTTCGATTGTGTGTTGTTTCAGTCGGCCGTCACCTCATCTATATATGAGGAGGCTGGACTTTCCGTACAATAAAAGGACTCCATATCCTGTCCAAATCTTTCCATACAGAACCGAACTCGGATTACAGGTGGTCCCAAGACAGTAGTTCGGTTTTTGGTAGTGTTGGGGTTGCAAATGACCTCGGATGAAAAAACTCAAAACATCAAAATTCTAGCACTTGAAATTTTCAAACTTTTTCATGTTGAACGTTTTTTGATTCGAGGCCATATTAAGGGCCGAAATCCTCAACGCTTTCCATCAGACATCAACTCTATAGGTGTCTGGCTCCAAGCGTCAGTTTTTCCCTCTTGACAGGTATATATTGTCATGGCTATAAATTTTGATGTAGAACTCGGATTGAGATGATCTAAAAACCAAAATCGACCGGTTCGACGAGACCAAGCCATACCATGTATAAAACTTATCCATTTGGTGATGTCTTGAAGTCCTAATTGGCAAAATAGTACTTCGAATGCAAGGATCTTATCGCTTCCAACATAGTTTCAGCCTCCAAGATGGAATCGGATGACGATGGCTCGAACTACAAAGATGTTCATATAGATGATACCAAACTTTTTCATGTATACCACTTTATAATTTGAGGCCATCTGGTATATGGATATTGTCGTGCCAAAAAATGGTGGCAACACATGCCCCCCTGTTTTTTTGCAAAACTTGTGTGCCGAAAAATAATTTGTACCACGTAGGGTCTAAGGACGATGTCAACACTCCATCGGCCATGCATACTCTTAGGGTGATAAATGTATCTTGGCCATGTTTTGTTTTTGTGGCGATAATCATATATCGGCTATTTATTAGCATGATTAATCATGTATATCATCCATTGATTGTTTGAACCATTTTATGTAGACTTGGGTGAAACCTTCTGAACTTGAGAATATTTCCATAAGAAATCCATCAATAATTCCCATATACCAAGATATATCTCAAAGTATCCACTGAACCATATTTTCCACCCTTTTGCAAGAATCTTGTAAACAATAAATATTGAACTTTCTCCGATCCTTGCTTTCGCCTGCATCTAAAAATCTCAAACAGTGGCCGAAACGGTGAACTCCGATTCGGTCTCCCCTATATTGGCAAACTCCACATCGGCTCTTGAGAAATATGAAATACCCATAATTAACATGATAGCCACATGTCTGTTGTGCCAGTTTATTTTCCTTTCAATACCATGTCTAAATATATGAGCAATACTAAAGTAATCCAAGATATAAATTATAATTAGACACTTATCAACATAAATATGAAGTGATTCATCAATACACATGAGCTCCATATATATTTGATGCACAACTAATAACGAATCACCAACAACCTTAATATGTGTAGCACCTATAGCAAGAAAAATCACTAAGCCGAATAATAACATCATATTCAGCTTCGAATGTTTGTGCAACCATATTTAAATGGCATGAGGCTTCAAAACAGCACCATGAGGAGATATAAATGCCTTGTTCGTTGCTACAAACTTAACCACCAAAATATAATCATTATGGCACTAATGAGACAAGGTTCATAACAATATTATGCTCAATAATAAAAACAACAATGATTTGGCTTCTCATAGATTCAAAGTAGCTATATCATAACTAACCAAAGCATAATCCCACTCACCAATTCTGCAATTTTTTAATTGGTCCGTGCAACATATTTTTAATGAATGTACACCTTGTCTAAATCTCCAACAAAACTAAGGACGATGTTTATAAAACCACACCGGCCATGTTTAGATGTATTATTTAGGACGATAGAACAAATATCGGCCATTAGTATAAACAACATGTAGAATTCACCCACCAAAGCATATATAGCCGAAACAAGCAAAACAAATCAGATATTTCGGCCCCTTGAATCAGCAACAAGAATGTAACTAATCAAATGTATAGTGACTTGGTAATCCCCTATCATGATGTAAGAAATTGTATTGCATCCATGGATCAAAATAAGTCCATGGAGGGTAACCAATCATTCATGAGGATGAATTCCATGATAAAGGCATCAATGACATGTTTGAAGAATATGAATGATGTAGTAATCGAAGATTCCGGTTAGATGATGGAAACCTTCGGCTTAATCTTTTATGAGATGGTTTCTCCCTCCTCACTTTGGTTGTATTCTCTACAATAGAAGCTTGCACATAATTTTTGGTTTGACTGTTCTTCTTGGGAAACCATGCCATATTCTTCTTTTCAAGTTCTCGTGCACTAAGATTTTGTAATTTCTTCTTCTGCCAATATGATAAACCGAGTGGACTTCTTGGTTGTGATTCCTTTTCAGGAAACGACAATTTCTTTTTGACCTTGTGCACTCTCAACTTTTTTTGTTCAGATTTGACATCTTGATTTTGAAGATTTGTTTGCTCCTCTTCTTTTCCTTTAGCATCCAATGTCAAAACTTTAACTAGCTCTTTATTATTTGAAATTAAATCTGATGTGGCACATTCACGACCATCCATTTTGACACGATATACTTGCTTGACCACCTCTTTCTTCTTCCTTGTGCTCCGTACTGATTCCCTTTGATTGAAACGGTCTTTGTTATGCAATTGTTCATCAAATGTGGACCTTCTTGGAGCTGCGTAATCTTGATGAGACGGTTCAAAATAGAATGGATAATGTGCCCTAGAATTCTACCTGCCCCGTGATGGACATTGATTCATATAAGCATAAGGAGGTATCCATGACGCTGGTATTGGTGACCCAAAATAAGGATATGAGTATGATGTATTGAAATTATCACTTTGCCAATACCGATCTTCAGATTTGCGCCTAGGGGGTGATCTTGATTCTTTTGAATTACTTGGCCGATGAGCAATTTTCTCCTCACTTATCTTCTGATATTTTTGCAATAGCTGCGGGAAAGTGACTTTCGGTTTTTTACCTTTGCGTTTAACTCGGCCTTTTCTTTCTTCGATTTTCCTTGCATCAATCTTTGGATTTTCTTGCTGCCCCCCAGTGCTCGGTGTCTTAACTTTGACAGAATCCTTGCCTTCAAGAATATCATCATTGCGGTCATGAATAATTTGTGTGCTTGAAAGCTTGATCCCATCACTTGCAGTTGTTATCTTCTTGCCTTCAAATGAATCGTCTTCAAGAAGCCGATGCAAAAACATTTTTGCCGTCATGACCAATAGGAATAGCATGATAATCCCTTGGTGTTTTAACAAGTTTCAATCGTCCACTATCAATGGACGATTTAAAAATTAGACGAAACATATTACAATCCTCAAAATTATGCTTGAACGAATCATGTAAATTGCAATACATTCGTCCTTGGATTGATTGCTTGACATGGTGATCCAGAATTCTAATATAATCATTCTTTAGCAACAAATCAAAGATCCGATCACACATATTCGAATTGAAGGTAATATTTTTGTTTTGTAGCCGATCTTGGTGCGATAACGTCTTTGTAAGTAAGCAAACGAATGGTTCAGATTTTGCATCACCCCATTCGGCTATGCATTGTGCTTCACACTCCATCTATGATGACTTTGAACACGAAATTATACTATCATCGGTTTGCTCAAAAGATACAAATATTAGCTTTATTTTTCTCAAAGCAAAACAGTTATAGCATATATGTCTCAATTGAGACCGAATGCAAGCCAAGTATGAAATAAATAAAGCTACCCATGTAGATATAGAGTTTAAATAAAACAATGGGAAAAGCTTTTCCTCTAATAATAAGTCACTACCGGTCTCTCTAAGTGACACAATGTGTTGACCAATATTCTTTGTTATAATTGTATTGCTAACAAATAAATTATCCTTCTTCATTGGTCTGTCAAGATTTGTTATAAGAATTTTGCTAATAGTTGCATCAACAATAAAGTTATGACCAAATCTGAAAATAGATAAGTTACTTGCTTGTCATAGCTCCTTATTCACGTTGGAAGAGCATGATGATTGTATGAATTTTATAATAACGTGCTCCAGTTTTTGATTAGTCTCCAACATCCCGTCTTCCTTTTCTGGATTTTGTTCTGTGTCACCGCTTTCTAGTTCTTGATGTTCATCATTGACCGAATCTTGCTCGGTCATGTCTTTTTGATTTCGATGTTCATCATCTTTGGCACGGAACTCATCGGATAGTACATAAACTCTTTTGCATCCAGAAAAATTGAGCACGGCTGACTCGCGTCCTTTGCCATAATCTTTGTTGACAAAGTTCCCCTCTGTTGGCTCGATGGACTCGGCACGTATGCCCGACTTGCTATTGCCTGAACTGCTTAGTTCGGCTTCTACGGAATCGGTCGTGATACTCGGGATGTTTTTCCTCTGGTTATTGGATCCGGCGCCTGTATTGGATGACCCAACTTCGTTAGTCGGCTCGATCCTAATAGTTGTCGGGACCCGGAATATGCGTATGTAATTCCAGTTACAACTCAATCACATGGAGAGCCGAGAGCCGTACCCACTTTTCTAAGCAGACAAGGCCAAGCATAGAACACTCTCGGAAAGCATCGTACGTGAGGGGCATCCCATCCAGGCCGGATGATCAACTGAGATGGGTTCTCATAGACAAGTCGCCTCAACCATGTTATCGATTGAATCATAACCCTTACATAAACAAACTCCAGCCCGATCACTTAGTCGTGGTCCAGGGAGGGCTCGATCATACCACAAAGTGTGCACGTGACAGAGTCACGAGAAATCGCATCGCGATGCCCCAAGCTGCACACATCTAAGGGCCACTTGTTGTATAAAAGACCGCCAGCCAGATCAGAACTAAGGTCTCGAAAACCCATACTAAGACATGCATATTATAAACATACACGCAACACACATGTCTAGTATGAACAACAGGTATCATCACATAACTCTACAAAGTACTTCTTTATTGTCTTTCACATAGAGCATACAAAGATCACATGTCTGTGATCAACATTACATCATACAACGGAAGAAAATTATGTCTGAGTACAGACAAGTTTAACAAAGGGCTTAGAGAAGCCTTGTTCAACAAACATGCCCTTCCACGAGGGACCAGATTGCTGTCTGGAACTATACTAGCTTAGTCAACGTCGAGCTTCATGAAGGTGACTCCATCGGGGGTCCGGGTTCTCATCTAAAACATAGAATAAGCAAACGTGAGTACAAAATCGTACCCAGCAAGACTTACATCAGAACTATACTACTCATGCTCAAGTTTCAAGGTAAAGGGAGGTGGGGTTTCATCATGCAGAAGTGCCAGCTTTGAGTTGGCTAGTCCTGTTCTACGAGTATCAGACTTGAGGTAAGAAGCGTACACGATTCCACTACCAAGTCTCCAACCAGTACACCACTATGGTTACTCCCTCGGCTTCCCCACGAGGAGCACACCATAGCACTCACGCTTATCTTGCGAGCTTTAGAAGTATCCATTCAAGTTGTCTAATAATCTAGCACAGCTTTCCAAGTAGTCCATTATCGCGGACGTGGCTATTCAAATAGTTTTGTTAACCCTGCAGGGGTGTACCGCTACACACACATGACCATCAGTTACCGATAGGTCTCGGCACCTTTCAAGGGGTGTCGGCGAGGATGTTCACCACAACAATTCGCCCATAGCTCCGTTCTAGTCCAAGGAGTCAACTGTCTGAGTTCCAAACCTAACTGGAGTTCCGGCCGAACAGCGTGGGTGGTCAATTCATGTATATGCATGGAGTTCTTCAGTTAAGAGTCGATGGGTGCCATCGAACTGCCCTAGTTCCCCTGAATAAGTCATACACATGTGCAGTTTTACATATATATGCCGGCTTCTCAGTTAAGAGTCGATGAGTTTCATCGAGCTTCCTGATTCTCCTTACTAAGAAATATACATGCTCACAGCCGATAGAGGGTTGATCAAGCCCCCAGGTCTCTGAGAAAAGGTGTAAAAATATGTAATGTATGATGCAATATGCAAGATGCAATGTATTATGCAATATGCAAGTATATGCAATATGAAAGTATGTGCAATATGAAATTCGACTTTATGCATAAGTGTGGCGAGAGCCGGTGCGACGAGAGTCGACTTTAAATGTGGCGAAAGCCTAGTGCGATGCAGATCGACTTTACGGATTGTGGCGAAAGCCTTGCAACGGTGGCGTAGCTCCTTGTCGGCGTTGGCCGCTGGAAACGGCGGCGCGCTCCGCCGAGCTCTCGGTGGCGAAGAAAAAGGCGACGGGGAGGGAGAGACGGGGACGTAGGAGAGGGGGAAAATGAAGCAGAGGCTTCCAGGCGTCGCATGGCGTGTGTAGAAGGGCAGGGAGGCCTCCAGGTAGGCACACAGCTACCGCTGGCGTCGGCATGCCCTCCAAACGAGGTGCTTGCCGCGCCGGGGAAGACGACAAGGGGAGCCAGGGGGCATGGGCCGCGGGACAACAAGTTGGGCCCGAGGCCTGGGGTAAGTGGGCTACTTTCCTTTTCTTCTTTTCTTTCTGTTTTCTTTTCTGTTAAGTTGTTTGCCTTGCTAATTAAAATATCTAGGCATTTTCTAAAATGCCCCAAATTTTTATGTGGACCTGAGATGCATATAGCTAGCCACTTATAATGTTTGGGCACTTTTAAAATTAATTCCAAGCTTATGTTTGAATTTTTGAAAATTCCATGAGCATGGGAATGCTACGACACCACTTTATATGTGATCACACTCATTTATGTGAGTTTTCAAAAGTCCAACAAGAATTTATCGAGCAACTTTATTCCTGGAAATTTGAATTAATTCATCTGGGGGGGTGTTCTCCCTCCCATTTCAATTTTATTTGAAATTTGTGACATGATGAAAAGTGAGACTTGGTCCTAGCACATACCTAACAGAGGGTTCTGACAACTCGCCCCCACTTAAAATAATCTCGTCGCGAGGTTCAGAAGTCTGCAGGAGGAAAGAGGGGTACTCGGCACTGAGACGGTCTTCTCTTTCCCACGTGGCTTCTTTCTCAGAGTGGTGTGACCATTCAACTTTCGGAAACTTAATCTTCTGACGACGCGTGACACGCTCTGCTGAGTCAAGAATACGAACGGTGTATTCTTGATAAGAAAGGTCATCTTGGAGATCAAGCGTTTCATGGTCGACTTCGCGGATGGGGACCTTGAAGCAACGCCTGAGTTGTGACACATGGAATACATCATGTACTCGGGAAAGGTGCGGGGGTAGTTCAAGTTGGTAGGCAACTTCTCCACGTTTAGCAAGAATGCGGAAAGGTCAAATGTAACATGGGGCCAACTTGACTTTGATACCGAAGAGTTGGGTTCCCTTCAGAGGAGTAACCCGAACGTAAGCCTTCTCATCCATATTGTAGCTTTCTTGCCTATGATGACGATCATAGTAGCTTTTCTGACGAGAATTGGCTGCTTTCAATTGATCACGAACAATGCGAACTTGCTCTTCTGCTTCCATGATCATTCCGGTCCAAAGAATGGTCTTTCACCGGTTTCTGACCAGTTTAGGGGTGTTTGACATCTTCGTCCATAGAGGAGTTCAAAAGGAGCCATGTTCAGACTAGATTGGAAACTACTGTTATAAGAAAATTCGGCGAATGGAAGAGACTTCTCCCAATTCTTTCCGAATGACATAACACAAGCTCTGACCATCTCTTCAAGAATTTGTTTAACCCTTTAAACTTGACCGCTAGACTGAGGATGGAAAGATATACTAAAGGAGAGATGAGTTCCCATAGCATTTTGAAAACTTCCCCAGAATCTAGAGGTGAAAAGGCTACCACGATCAGAATTGATTTCCAAAGGAACACCATGAAGAGAAACAATTCTAGAGACGTACAAGTCCGCTAACTAGCTAGCAGTTACAGACTCGCGAACGGGAAGGAAGTGAGAAACTTTGGAAAGTCTATCAACGACAACGAAGATGGCATCATTTCCTTTCTGGGTTTTTTGAAAGCCAGTGATGAAATCCATACTGACTTTGTCCGACTTCCACTCGGGGATAGGAAATGGTTGAAGAGTACCAGCAGGTCTTTGGTGTTCGGCCTTATTGCGATGACAAACATCACATTCGGCAACATATCGAGCAATGTCTCTCTTCATCCTAGTCCACCAAAATCTTTGGCGTAGATCTCGGTACATTTTTGTGCTACCGGGATGAATCGAGAGGGGTGTGTCATGGGCTTCTTTTAGAATGAGTTGCCTCAGATCCCTATTCTTAGGTACTACCAAACGATTTTCAAATAATACCGTTCCTTTACTATCTGGGGAGAAACATTTAGCAACTCCGCTAGCAATGTTCTCCTTGATTCGGCGAACACCTCGTGCACGCCTTTGGGCAACTATGATTTGATCCTCAAGAGTTGGTTTCGCCACCAAGTTGAAAAGAGATCCACGAGGAACAATCTTGAGATTGAGCTTTCAAAATTCCTCATGAAGAAGTGGTCGATATTGTTGTAACATGAGGTTGTTACAATACGACTTACGACTTAGTGCATCAGCCATGACATGGGCTTTGCCTGGGGGATATAAGAAATTCCTAAGTCATAGTCTTTTATCAACTCTATCCATCGTCATTTCCTGAGATTAAGATCTGGCTGGGTGAATATGTATTTGAGGCTTTGGTGGTCGGAATATATCTCACAACGATTACCAAGGAGGTAATGTCGCCAAGTTTTCAGGGCATGAACTACGACAGCGAGTTCAAGATCATGGGTAGGGTAGTTCTCTTCATGTGGACGCAAATGGCGTGAAGCGTAAGCTACCACATGTCGATCTTGCATAAGTATGCATCCTAACCCTTGCCGTGAAGAATCACAATAGATCTCTAAATTTATTTGGTGTCTAGAGGCGCAAGTACGGGGGCAGAAGTCAATCTTCTTTTTAGCTCTTGAAAGCTTTCCTCGCACTTGGGTGTCCATTCGAATTTCTTCTCTTTCTTGAGGAGTTCAGTTAGATGTTTTGCAACTTTGGAGAAGTTCTCAACGAAGCGGCGACAATAGATGGCTCCGGGCCCATAGACCCGGCATTAGGAACCTCCGGGCCGACTTACATACGAAGGCCCACAAAGAAGACCCGACCAGGAGTCTGACGTGCCAAGCGTGAAGATTGAAGACCTAGAAGGAACTCGACTTACCTTGTATAGCACGTAGCAAACTTGTAAAGTAGAATAGAACTCCACATCGAGTAGGAGTCGGACTCTCGGAATCTCGGGACCCTGCACCTTTATAAGCCGAGGTCCACGGGAGCCAGAGCCAGAACTTACCTCAAGCCAGGACTAGACAACTCGCGCCATAATCTAGATCTCCACGAGACTAAGGTTGCAAAACATCATCACTTTAATCGATACAATCGACTCTTCCTATTGAAAAGTCGATTCCCCTATAGTCAAAAAGAAGGAGTAGGTCTTTACCGCACCGTCGGGGCCGAACCTGGGTAACTCGCTGAGTCTTGTTCCTATGTCAACTCTCTCCTCGAATTCTCCTCGCAGCAAAGGCCCCATGATAAGTCCGACTCTACGGACATCTGCCGTGACTTTCCCACGACAGTTGGCGCCCACCGTGGGGCCTGCGCTCGCAGGTGTTGAGGTTGTGGAGGGAGCTCTGCAAGGCATGGAAGGATTCATGACCGGACGAATCACCAGGAGCCGGCGCGGAAAGATCTGCATCGATGATTCCACTTGGGGTCCTGACACCGATTCCGTCGAATCTGGCTATCGGGTCCCGATCGGATCTATTATCATCTTCATTGGGAAGACAGACGGATCTGAGCCAGAGCCGGATCCTGATGTTCCCCTGGAAACCTCAAGTCATCGACATGGTGGCCCAAGGCACACTTTTGTCGGGTTCATCGGTGGATCTCCGGAGTCGGCGCGCTCCGTCGAGTCTCTGACGCCGGACACCACGGGAGAAACATCTGACGCTAACTCACACCCCAGTGAAACAAGCTTCTTAGATACTGGCTCCATCCGATCCGCCGGGAGCAACAGACTTGGCACGGGAGTAGCTGAATACAACCCCGACTTTCCACAGTACGAGCCTCCATATTGCGTGACAGTGTTCATGGCAGGCACCGAAGAGCAGGGAAGCCAACTGGCTCAAGGTACAGCGCAAAACCGGAATGTGGAAATGACTCACCACACGGCTCCTAATCCGGATAGGGAACAACCAGAAGTTCTTACAAGAGCGGAAGTCCTCTCAGATGCCCTAAACACCTTGGATGAAGCCTTAGCTGCGCCAATGATTATTGAAAACCAGAAAGCCTAGAGAACCAGAGTCGGGACCCGGGGTTAGCGTATGTAATTCCAGTCACGATACAATAACATGGAGAGCCGAGAGCCGTACCCACTTGTCTAAGCAGACAAGGCCAAGCACAGAACGCTCTCGGAAAGCATCAAACGTGAGGGGCATCCCATCTAGACCGGATGATCAACTGAGATGGGTCCTCAACGTCCGCTCACAAGTCTAAATGCTTATGGGTGGTGAATCCCATATTCATAGACAAGTCGCCTCAACCATGTTGTCGATCCTAACTCTTACATAGACTTACTCCAGCCCGATCACTTAGTCGGGGTCTAGGTCGGGCTCGATCATACAACAAAGTGTGCACGTGACAGAGTCACGAGCAATCGCATCGCGATGCCCCAAGCTGCGCACATCTAAGGGCCACTTGGTGTATAAAAGACCGCCAGCCAGATCACAACTAAGGTCTTCAAAACCCATACTAAGACAATCATATTATAACCATACACGCAGCACACATGCCTAGTATGAACAGCAGGCATCATCACATAACTCTACAAAGTACTTCTTTATTGACATATACATAGAGCATATAAAGATCACATGTCTGTGATCAACATTACATCATACAACGGAAGCAAATTAGGTCTGAGTACAGACAAGTTTAACAAATGGCTTAGAGAAGCCTTGTAAACATACATGCCCTTCCACGAGGGACCAGACTGCTGGCTGGAACTATACTACCAAGGTCAGCATCGAGCTTCACGAAGATGACTCCATCGGGGTCCGGATTCTCATCTAAAACAAAGAATAAGAAAACGTGAGTACAAAATCATACTCAGCAAGACTTACATCAGAACTACACTACTCATACTCAAGTATCAAGGTAAAGGAGGTGGGGTTCAACATGAAGAAGTGCCAGCTTTGACTTGGCTATTCCTGTACTACGAGCACCAGACTTGAGGTAAGAAGCGTACACGAGTCCACTACCAAGTCTCCAACCAATACACCACTATGGATACTTCCTCGACTTCCCCACGAGAAAGCACGCCATAGCACTTACGCTTATCTTGCGAGTTTTAAAAGTATCCATTCAAGTTGTCTATGATCAAGTAAAGGTCTCCAAGTAGTCCATAACCGCGGACACGGCTATTCGAATAGTTCATTAACTCTGCAGGGTGTACATCTTCACACGCGTGTCATCACTTATCGCCTCTTTCTTGTCACCCTTCAAGCGGGTGTCGGACGTGGATGAAACCAAGGCACTACCCTCACATCACCTTCTCTAATCCAGGAGTCGACTACCTGAGTTTGTCACCGCTCGAGAGTCCGGCTGGTTCCACGAAACGGACTCAGATAATGTAATGGACCGAGACGCCACCTTTGACAGATGGTTTCACTGCCTCACAGGTCCACCCACGTATCTATGCATAAATCAAATGGAAAGCCCGAATCTAGTGTGACTCCTGGACCTGATCGGGTACGTAAGGAGGCCAAACGGGGCTCCCATAAAACCCTACATGTGGTCATACTCTTTGTCTTCGATCACAAAACAGGAACTCGGGGCCTAGGGAAGTGTTCAACGAGACAACCCACTGTGTACTCCTACACAACCTCTCATCGTTCACCTTTGTTTAGGGTGGATTCACCAACACGTTAACATCAACACCACTGTGTTCATTCCATCCTGACTCACAAACATAACATCCTCATTGTATCACTAAGCAGCAAAAGCAGTAACAGTTGCAGGGGCCACATGCTCATCATTCAACTCCTAAATCTGCTAGGATTCTGGTTTGCTTAATACGGTGACAAAATGATAGGTCATGCATCGGAATGGGTTCAACTATGCGATAGAACGTGTCTCGGTGATCTCCTAAACATGCATAAGCAATACTGAGGGGAAGTAGGATTTTATAGACATGATCAATGGGGTGTGCTTGCCTTGCTGACGATACACGGGTCTTAACGGTGGTCTTCTTCTTCGGGGGTGATCACCGTCTCCGAACGTCTGTCATCGGAGGCAATCATCAACAAGGGGGGGACAACTTCGAAAGTAAATGCACAAGCACATGATAAGTTTGTCCATGATGTGAGTGGTACTGGTTTGTAGCATATTCATCTTAATTGAAGTATATTACATTTGAAATGCAAATTCAAACTCCAAATTCAATTTCAAATTAAGTCATATACACATTTTCTTCTGTTCCCCCATTTTAAAATGGTCAAACATAAAAACAAATTGCATATTCTTAATCCTTGCATTTTTCTGATAATTTTTCATATATTATATGTTTAATTTGGAGTTAATATGAATTTTCTATGATTTATTGAAGTTTAAGCCTTTTTCTGGATTTTTTGTAATTTCCTGAAATTATTTTAATTCTTTTTCTCATTAATGCGTCAGCAATGACGTGTGGATGACATCACTGGTGCTCTAGCAAGTGGGCCACCTCTGTCAGCCACAGTGGGGTTAACCCCCTCTTAGTTAAGCACCTGGATTAGTTTAGGGCCACTAGGGCCCAGGGATCAGTGGGTTAGGGGGGTAGTTAGGCACGGGGTTAAGGGCTAAGTGCCCGGCGGCTTGGGTACGGCGGCGCATTGCCGGACTTGTCCATTTGGCCACGGAGAGAGGCGTGGGTGGTACTGGGAGGAAGCCCTCGCCCCTGCGCATCTCGCGGAGGAACTGGGGGGCCTCGGAGAAGCTCCAGGCCGTGGCAACGACGAAGCCTGCGGCGGCCGGAGCACTGGAAGGCGGCGATGGCGATTCTATGCACGGATTGGAGCTCGGAGGAGCTAGGGCGAGATGGAAGCTCACCAGGAGCATGCCTGTGCTGGATAGGGAGGCTGGGGAAGGAGGACGGTGGAGCAATCGACGGAGAGCTTCGCGGCGGCCGGCGGCGAGTTCTTGAGGCTAGAGTCGTGCTCGTGGCCTCCGGGCTTCGATTGAGGGTGTGGCTAGTCAAAGTCGAGGCCGGGCTTCATCCTGGACATCATGGCGATGGCGGAGGAGCTCGGTGGCCACGTCTTCTCGCAGGGGATGGCCGTCGGTGAGCTTCGGTTCGCAGGGGAACGACGAGATTTGGAGGGGGAAACGACCGGGAGAGAGAGGGAAAGGATGTGGCGGCTGCTGCGTGTCTCCGGGGCGAGAGGATAGGGCAGGGGAGGCCTCGAAGGCTCGGCAGCCGCGGGCATGCTCGCCAGGCGGCGAGCTGCCTGCTCTGGCTCCGGGCGGGGAAGACGACAAGGGGAGGAGAGGTGGGCTAGGCCGGACAGGTGAGTTGGGCCCGAGGCCGTAGGGGGTCGGGCAGGGTTTTGTTTTTCTTTTTCTTCTTTGCTTTCTTCTGTTTTTCTTTTTCTGCCTTTTGTTTTGCTCTGGTAAAAATACCAAAACATTTTATAAAAATGCCCAACTCATTTTATAAATACTAGGTGACCAGTAGCTAGTCACTTTTAGGATTTGGGCATTTTTGAAATTCAAAACATTTGAATTCCAATTCAAATAGGGGTAAACTTTAATTTCCAGAGCACTTTTTGAATTTTAGAAAAATCCATGAGCTTGGGAAAGAACCCAAACCTCTTTTAAAATGATCACCATCATTTATAGGAATTTTCCAAATATTCAAATGATTTTTGAAAAAAGATTTTTACCTGGCCATTTGAATTAATTTCTCAGGGCTTTCTGCATCCCCATTTTGAATTTCATTTGAATTTTTGCATGATGCAAAGGGCACAAACAAACCCTAGCACTTACCCTAGTTGGGGTTCTGACATGAGCATACGAAGGGAAATTAACTCCCAGAACGCCCAGATGGTGGAAAGAGAAACACAACTCGCCCAAGAAACCAGGCGCTTGCGACACGAATCGGAATTGATAGAAGCTCAGAGACTAAGCCTCGCCAACGCATGCCCCGCAGGACCCACAAGTCGAATCCCTGCTGATCTTCAGGCACGGAGACTGTTCCAGGACATGAATCAGTCGATTCCTCTGGGGTACACGCTACCAAGGCAACATGTCCCCTCGCCACGGCAGGAACGGTTCCATACGCCCCCGGATCACTTCAACAACCCCATGGCTAATGTGGTGGCAGCGACACGGTACCTCGCCAGCGTGCCTGTACATGGAGACACTCCGGTGGATCAGGCCACTCGAGGGGCGATTGGTCTGCTCAAGACCGCAACCACACAGCAAGCCCAGTATTCACAGGGATTCCAATACTTACATGAAACCCCATATCAAAGTATGAGCCGGCAAGAAGATTCACCGGCTCCAGCTGGTTCGAGTAGCCATCGCCAGCACAGAGCTCCACCACCGCCAGACCCGCCAGGGGAGATAAGGATCCAAGACATCCCGTCCAGTTTCCACCCAAAACGACGGGTAGAACATTCCAATCTCCGCCCCTAGACCAAGACACCGACTCCATCAGCAGATCCGTGGGCAATCGATGCCTGGTGTCGGCTCTACGAAATACAAGCCTGCCACCAGACTTCAAAGGACCACGTAAGATCGCGAACTACACAGCCGACATGGACCCGACGGCTTGGATCGAAAGTTATGACTTAGCCATGGAAATGTTACAAGCCAGCGAAGGAGTCTACACCCGTTACCTCACAATGATGTTGGAATGCCGGCTCGCACATGGTTCAAAAATTTCCCAGAAAATTCCGTCACCTCCTGGACGGATATCAAGGAAAAATTCATCCAGAAATTACAAGGCACATGCCGGTGAGCTACCACAATCGTCGACTTGGAGCATTGTGTCCATAAGGAAGGATAATCGACCCTGAGCTGGGCACGACGGGTTGCAGAAATAATCCACTCTTCGGACATTATCACAGCCCAAACAGCCGTCATCGTCTTGGAAAGGAACTGCAAGTTCGTGCCCCTAGTCCACAAACTTGGCCGACTCAAGAGGACGGTCAAGGATATAGGAGAACTCATGAACACAGTCATCAAATATGCCGAGTCAGACAAAACCAAGGATACTGAACCTCAACAGGATAAAGCCGGCCAGAACAAGAATGGTGGAAAAACATCCCAGAATCAGAGTCAGCAAACCAAGCGGCGGCTTGATCAGACTACTTCTGACTTGGTAGGCAACACAAATGTCGGCTCCCAAAGACAGAAGCAGGGGGGAAACAACTACAGCAAGCCGGAAGGAAATTTTCGCCCGAACAACTTTGAAGCAGCTATGAAGAGTCCTTGCCCGACCCACAGTAAACCCGGTGGCCCAGCCAATCACACCTGGGAAGATTGCTATTTCATGAAAGAGTTTGCATGACGTGGGAACCAAGGACCTCCCGGGTCAGGTGGAGGAGCCGGCCAGAACGGCAACAACAAGAATCCTGGCTACCAAGGAGACGGCACAATGCCCCAGCAGCAAGGACCCGGAGGAGGAACCCAGCAAAAATCAGTCAGGGCTTGCTGGATTCCAAGCAAACCCGAAACAACTTCATGACTGTGCAGCATATCACGTTTTCACTACCAGCAGTTGTAGGAGGGATAGGAAGCTGCAACGGAGAGCCGTTATGGCTATGACTACAGAGCCGGCTTGGCCTAGATGGCTAAATTGGTCAGAATAGCCAATCACTTGGACAAGATAGGACCGACCCCCCGGTGGTAGAGAACCTAGGGGCCCGGGCTCTAGTAGTCTCTCCACAAATTGGAGGATAAACACTTGAAAAAGTGCTCATTGACGGAGGAAGCAGCATCAACATCCTCTATTACGAAACATTTCGCAAGATGGGGTTGACCCAAAAACAGCTGCAATCCTCCAACACCGTTTTCCACGGAATAGTCCCAGGAAAGTTGGCACGCCCGATAGAAAAAATTCACCTGGAGACAGCTTTTGGAAACGCTGATAATTTCCGCTCCGAGCTCATACCCTTTGAAGTGGTAAAACTCGAGAGCCCATATCACGCCATTTTGGGCAGACCGGCTTATGCCAAATTCATGGCTCGGCCATGTTATGTCTACCTAAAACTAAAGATGTCGGGTCCTAATGGCCCAATCACCGTCGATGGAAGTGGGTCCAGGGCAGTGGAATGTGACGAACATCACGACAAGTTTGCCGAGTCGACACGCGGCAAAGAGGACTTGTCGGCATACCAAGAAAAGGTAGACCCGGCAGATCCCACGATCCTGAAGAAACCGACTCCCGTCAACAACCCCAAGTTCCAACCGGCTCAGGATACGAAGAAAGTCGACTTTGTCCCTGGCGACTCTTCTCAGCAGTTCACCATCGGGACGGAGTTATCCGAAAAATAGGAAAGCACGCTCATCGATTTCCTCCGTGAGAATCGGGCCATCTTTGCCTGGAAACCCTCCGATATGCCAGGTGTCCCGAGGGAACTCGCTGAGCACCACCTAAATATAGATCCAAAGCTAAAGCCGGTCAAACAATTCCTTCGCCGTTTCAATGACGAGAGGAGAAATGCTATCGGGGAAGAGATAGCCCGGCTCCTTGCCGCCGGGATCATTATGGAAGTATTCTATCTAGAATGGCTCGCAAACCCGGTCCTCGTTTTGAAAAAGAACGGGACCTAGCGCATGTGCATTGACTATACAGACTTAAACAAGGCCTGCCCAAAGGATGCCTTCGCACTGCCTCGTAACGACCAGATCATAGACTCGACTTCGGGATGTGAGCTCCTATGTTTTCTTGACGCCTATTCTGGTTATCACCAAATCAAGATGGCCCTTGAAGATCAAGAGAAAACGTCTTTCATCACCCCCTTTGGGATCTACTATTACACTTCTATGCCCTTTGGCCTTAAGAACGCAGGATCCACATATCAGCGAACAGTGCAGAGTTGCCTCAAAGAAAAGATTGTACGCAACGTGCATGCTTATGTGGATGATATAGTGATCAAGTCCCAATTGGCCGACTCACTCATCAGTGATTTGACGGAAACCTTCAAAAATCTTTGCAAGTACCAGATGAAGTTAAACCCGGCCAAATGTACCTTTGGGGTACCTGCAGGTAAACTCCTTGGATACATAGTATCAGAGAGAGGTATTGAGGCAAACCCAGAAAAAATCAATGCTGTCATGACCCTTTAGAAGCCGGCCTCAGTAAAGGGAGTTCAACGGCTCACAAGATGTGTAGCCGCTCTGAGCCGGTTCATAAGCCGACTTGGTGAAAACGCACTCCCCCTGTATCGACTGCTGAGGAAATCAGAAACATTTGTCTGGGATGAAGAAGCTTATCAGGCCCTAGAGTCACTGAAGAAGCAATTATCCCAGGCTCCAATATTGGAGGCTCCCAAGCCTAAAGAACCTATGTTACTTTATATCGCGGCCAACAATCGAGCGGTCAATGCTGTAGTTGTTGTTGAGCGTATGGAAGCCGGCAAGGAGCACCCTTTGCAAAGGACAGTTTATTACGTCAGTGAGGTTCTGGTAGAAATTGGTTCTTGGTGTAGATATTGGTTCTTCGTGTATTCATGGCAAGTCAAAAACTTAAACACTACTTCCAGGAGCACCCCATAACTGTGGCCCGCTCAGCACCACTTGCAGATATCATCCAAAACCGGGAAGCAACGGGAAGGATTGCAAAGTTGGCCATAGAGTTGGGGCCTTATCACATCAAATACAAGCCACGAACGGCCATCAAGTCCCAGGCGCTAGCTGACTTCATCAATGACTGGACAGAGATCCAAGCATCGCTAGATAAGCCAGTCACCAAATATTGGACGATGCAGTTTGATGGAAGCCGGAAGCTCCAAGGGTCAGGATCCGGCGTGGTTCTTACCTCACCTTAAGGGGAGAAATTCTGCTATGTTCTACAGTTGCAGTTCACTTGTACCAACAATGCAGCAGAATATGAAGATTTTCTTCATGGACTACGGCTAGCTCGTGAGATGAACATAAGTTGGATCCAATGCTATGGAGACTCTGATCTCGTTTCTCAAAAAGTGTCAGGAAAATGGGATTCCAAAAATCCCATAATGGTAGCTTATAGACGAGAAGTGCAAAGACAAGCCGGATTTTTTGTTGGATACCAGGTTGATCACGTGGACCGCAGGGAAAACGAAGCAGCAGATGCCCTCTACCGACTCGGCTCTCAGCGAAAGCCGGTCCCTCCAAACGTATTCCTGGATGACCTAACAAAGCCGTCTGTACAACCACCAAGAGAGCAAGACATAGCAGAGCCGGACCCAGAGCCGGCTTTGGTTGCTGAAATTCAAGCTACACCCTCATGGGTCGTACCTTACATGGATTACAAGACTCGAGGAATACTTCCTCAAGATGAGATGTTGGCCAGACAAATCGTCAGGAGAAGCCAATCCTTTGTACTCATCAATGGTGAATTACATCGGCGAAGTGTCAGAGATGTTTTTCAGAGATGTGTCTCACCAGAAAAAGGTAGATCCATCCTCAATGAAATACACTATGGAGTTTGCGGACCATGCCGGCTCTCGTTCGGTTGTAGCTAAAGCCTTTCGACACGGCTTCTACTGGCTCACAGCTCATGCGGATGCAGAGGAGATAGTCAAGAAATATGATGGATGTCAGTGCTATGAAAAACAAGCTCACGTGTCGGCTCAAGAACTCAGGATGATACCTATTACTTGGCCCTTTGCAGTATGGGGACTTCATATGGTGGGACCTTTCAAAAGGTCGGCCAACAAAAATACTCACATATTAGTGGAAGTGGATAAATTCACCAAATGGGTCGAAGCAGAGCCGGCCAGCAAATGTGACGCTGCAACAACACTGAAATTCTTGAAAAAGATCATATACAGATTCAGGTACCCCCACAGCATCATCACTGATAACGGTTCTAACCTATCAGAAGGGGTTATGCAGCGATTCTACCAGAACGAGCACATCCGACTCGACCTTGCATCAGTAGCACACCCACAATCTAACAGATAGGCCGAGAGAGCCAACCAAGAGTTGCTCCGAGGCATCAAACCCCGACTCGTTGTCCCTTTGAAAAAGACGTCGGGTTGCTGGGAGGAGGAGTTACCATCAGTATTATGCATCCAGACGACTCCCAACAGGTCGACAGGCTATACCCCCTTCTTCCTAGTCTATGGAGCGGAAGCCGTCCTCCCAAGTGACATACGTCACGACTCACCTCGAGTCACTGCTTATGTAGAAGCCGAAAATGAGAAAGCAAGACAAGACGCCTTGGATATTCTCGATGAAAAACGAGATTTGGCTGCAGCTCAGTCGGCTATCTACCAACAAGATCTTCGACGCTACCATAGTCGTCACATCAAAAGTCGGACTTTCCAGGAAGGTGATTTGGTGCTCCGACTCATACAGAAAAGAGATGGAATGCACAAGTTATGCTCTCCTTGAGAAGGACCGTTTGTGGTCAGCAAGAACATGTACAACGGATCCTACTACCTAGTGGATATACGCGAGAAACCGGACACGCGCACAAGCATGGAGGAGACTCCCAGGCCGTGGAACATCGCACAACTCCGTCCATATTACACTTGAGTAGAAACATGAACATTACTGTACGCTTCACTAAATTCGACATATGTCGCACTGACTATCGCCACAATATATATATAAGCCGACATTGTTCATGCCGGCTTTCGCCATCAAAATATACATAAATCGACTTCTGTCGCGCTGTCCCTCGCCACATATAACTAAGTCGACTTCCGTCGCAACGGCTCTCGCCATATCGACTCCACTTTACTTTTTGTTTCATGTCATTTATTTTTTGCATCATACATTTGCGTACATCGCACTATTATATCCCAGAGACCTGGGGGCTTGATCTACCCCTCTATTGGTACTGAGCATGTATATTGCTTATTCAGGGGAATCGGGGAGTTCGATGACAATCATTGACTCTTTATCCGAAAACTCGGCATATGTATGTAAAAATAATAGTGTATAAGCTTATTCAGGGGCAGTAGGGGTGCTCGATGTCACTCATCAACTCTTATCCGAAGAAATCCCGACATATACATGAACTGGCAAAACAAGCCTTGGCCTGTATAGCTTATTCTCATACAATCTAAATACGCGAAACCCAACAAAAAACTCTCAAGAAGAAGTTTTAAAGAAAATGGAAAAACGATGATCAATGTGAGACGGCATACAGAGGAGTTCTGACTCATGGATAACCCAAAATTCTTCTCAACAAAGAGAAGATGACGAAAAGATGAATCCAGAGTCGACTTCTATATGAGCCTTTATATTTTATTTCTGCATACATTAGCATCATCACATATTCTTTTCATTTTTCATCCAAAAGATATATCTTGAGCATTAACCCGTGTGACTCGGTATGGCAAAAAAGATGCTCATACTGACTCATGGGGACTATAGTTCAAAAAATTCTCTATGACTCGGTATAACACAAAAGATGCTCATACCGACTCATGGGGAATACACCTTTTTCATTGCATCTTTTGCACATATAAATTATACTTCGGTCGCGACGGCTCTCGCCATACATATGAATATCGGCATTCGTCGAACCGGCCCTCGCCGACTTATTTGGAAGCTGGGAATAAAACCCATCGTTTCATATCGATGTGACTTGGCAGATTCAAAGATAGACCTATGTGACTCTGCACTGCACACAGATGCACACACCGGCTCATGGGGACTACACTTCAAGGTTTCTTCTCAAAACAAGACTCGGTACATCACAAGCTGAGTATACCGACTCTTGGGGAGTAACACTTCAAAATATTATTTAGAAAATATGCAAGAAATTGTAAGTCCCAGGATGCTGCAGGCAAGACAACCCGACACTTGGGGGCTACACTACTTCGAAGCAAGTTTCATAAACACAAATTCTTCTTTGATGAACCGGTACGGCATGTAAACATGACCATACCATCTCATGGGGCCAACAAGTCGATCTTTCCTATGAGTCGATTAACAGATACTAAACTATTCTGAATCGACTCAGGGGGCTACACATACATACACTATCATAAGTGGTCGGCTCTCATACACTCCGAGAAAACATTTCAAGTCAGTAATAAAACTGACTCATGAACTCATGGACTCAATGAAAGTTCATAAATTTCATTCATCAAACCAACTAGGTCTTACATCAAAGTAGGCAACCTTACAAGCAAAAGCCAAACTTCGGAATATACTACTAAGAATAAAAACCCACAGCTTCAGACATCTTCTTCAGAGTCGGCTTCATCCTCCGTTGAAGCTTCTTCTTCACTAAGAAGTTCTTCATCGCTTGAGCTCTCCACACAACAGCAGGCTCGGTCTCCATCTGAGTCGAAGATCCTAGCTGACAAGGTGTCTTCACCATCAAATTTGAAGATAATGGTGTCTCCTCGATAAATATTCCTAGAGCGAAGAAAAGTTTTCCAACCTTTCTCAAAAAACATGGTGCCATGGTTAGAAAAAACTAACTGTCAACCAGACAGGTCCATGAGGACATCCATATGACCGGAGCCAAAGGCCCGAAGGTATCCAGTCAACCACAAGTTGAGAAAAAGATTCGGGAAGTTTGATCCAGTGTCGAATCGTCCGAATATGAACCAAGAACTCACTCCTCTCAGGAGAAGAAGGGGGAGATTCAGAAGGAGAGGAAACACTTGTACTTCTTCCTCTACATCTGCCATGGCCAAGACCTCTACCACAGCCACGAACAAGATCACGGCCGCGACCTCAAGTACTTGCACAGGGATCGGGCTTGTTGGATGCCAAAGGAGAAGAGGCTTCTAGCTTAGGTGCCATGGGGAAAACAGGAAGAGGAAGACGAAAATGGATGCGCTTGAAAGATCAAACTATCCAAAGGGATATTTATAGTATATTCATGGGGAAGATCCATTAATGCCATAAATAAAGCGGGGTAACTACCCATGGTAGATAGAATTTATGGAAAGACTCCTCGATTCCCACTACAAACATCAATGCCTCTAAACGGCGTTTCGGGCAAAGTGATCATAAAAACCAAACCGGATCTTTGACCAAAGGTCAAAGTAAAATTCTTCAAGTAAAAGGAAACGAGAAGCTAAAAAGAGTTAGGCGTCGACTTCTAGTAGAGCATCAGATGATAGATGACTCAACAAGAAAGGCCGACTTCATGGAGACAGAGGAATCGAAGCAAAATTAAAGAGAGATGACTCTGACTCCCAATCAACGTCAAGCATAAAGTCGGCCCTTGATCCATGAAGAGCCGGCGGCAACGAAGAAGATAAAAGAAGATTGTTGTGAAGACTGAAGCATCACAACAATCCCGGGGGCTAATGTCAGTGGGATGGATCAGGCCCATAGACCCGTCATTAGGAACCTCCGGGTCGACTTACATACGAAGTCCCACAAAGAAGACTCGACCAGGAGTCTGACTTGCCAAGCGTGAAGATTGAAGCCCTAGATGGAATTCGACTTACCTTGTATAGCACGTAGCAAACTTGTAAAGTAGAATAGAACTCCACATCGAGTAGGAGTTGGACTCTCGGGATCCCGGGACCCGGAACCTTTATAAGCCGAGGTCCACGGGAGCCAGAGCCAGAACTTACCTCAAGCCAGGACTAGACAACTCGCTCTATAACCTAGATCTCCACGAAACTAAGGTTGCGAAACATCATCACTGTAATCGATTGTAACATCCCAAAATTGTTCGAATTTTGGAATGTTCATAAAATTAAATAGATAATGATTGTTTGCTTGATGGGTTTGATTTTCTCTGCAATTTAAAAACTTTTGGTGTTGAAATGAATATTAAAGAGAGAGGGAATAAAATGACTTTCCCTAATATTCACCGTTGGTGTTTTGGAATTTATTATTTAAAAACAAAACCAACAAAATAAAATGAGAGCAGGTAATATGACTCCTTCAACATATTAAAAGTTTGGAAAATGTTTTAAATCTTTATTGGAATTCTTTTGAATATTCAAAACATTTTTCAACACATGGCAGTTCGCTGGAGAGGATATAAAAGGACTTATCCCCATTTTTAATTTGTTGGAAAATAGTTTAAAAGATTCTTGGGAGACTTTTTAGTTTTACTTTTGAGTTATAAATATTTTTTAAATTATTTTGGGAATTTATTTATGCTCCGGAAAAGTTTTTAAATCAATTTTCGGAGTTTTCGGTATTTTTAAAATGCCAGAAAAGTATTTAAAAATATTTAAAAATAAGTTGCAAAGTTTTTATTCTATTTTGTTAGTTTGGTCAAGCCAAAAATTCAATTTTATTATTTTAAAAATATTGGCGAAGACGGAATTTTGAAATAAATTTCCGCGATTTTTCTAATATTGTTTTGGGCCTAATGGGTCTGCTTTGTTTTTTTTTCGCAGACCGATTTTGTATTTATCTCGGATTTAAAAAAAAGGATTAGGGGCTGGCTATAAATAGCCCCGATTAGGGCTTAATTTATTTTCGCTTAGCGTTGTTGGGGTTAGACTAATCTAATCCGTGAGACCCGCCGCCGCCGACGTCATCGCCGAAATCTCGCCGGAGCTTCGCCGGAGTTGCGTTTTCGCGTTTTTTCGAGGTATTTCTTCGCGTGCCACCGTGTGCCGCCGTACCCCACTGCGCCGCCGCGCCGCCTGCTTGCCGTGCACCGCCGCCGGCCGGAGCTGCCGCCGCCGCCGCTCCATGGTCGCGCCCTGGCCGCCCGTGGTCCAAGCCGCTGCCCCCGCGCCCTCGCGCGCCAGCGCCTGCGCCGCCCCCTGTCGCGCGCCTCCGCCGCGCCCGGCCGCCGCCCTCCGCCCGCTCGCCCCTGGTCGCCGGTCGGAGCCAAGCTCCGAGCCAAGCCATGGGCGGCCTCCATGGCCCCCTGTGCTGCGTCCTGTCCAGCACGCGAGGAAGAAGAGAGATTGGAAAAAAAAAACGTTTCGAATTTTATTTTTTTCAGATCTGGATCCAAACCGCCCGGGGACCTGATCGCGTTTTTCGTAAAAAAATTATTTACGTACGGGTCCTTTTTACAGTAGAGCACCCCGGTACCCCCGTTGTTCACCCGATACCGTTTTCGCGACTACTTTTTAACCGTAACTCGGAATTGGGAGATTCCAGTTGTGTTGCGACCGTCTAGAAATTTTCTAGCCAGTAGACCTAGTGTTACAGATGTTTGAAGATTTTAAATTTGGATCCCAAGCTGATCCAAATTTGAACTTCCGGCAGCCGTAACTTTTTACCGGTGCGCCCGTTTGCGCCGATTCTTTTTGCGTTGGATCACTCGTTCCATGTACCTTATGTTTATATCATGTGTACACAAAAATTCACAAGTTTATTGATCTGTTTAAATTCAAATTCAATTCCATGTTGCAATTGCTATGACCTGCGTTGTAGTATTCCGTTTCGCGTGATTTTTTTTGCATATTTAATCATATGAGACATTCTATCGGCAATGTCCACATACCATTCATATTGCTATGATCTTTACCTTGCTTTCATAATGCCTTGATCATACTCTTGTGTCGACAACTCTTTATCCGTTGACTCTCTCGAGTTCACGTTCCACCGATCACCTTCGAGCACATCCACACCTTTGCACTTCAAAGTCTTTTTTTTTATTACTAAAACCTTTGTGATTGTTTTGTTGATCTTATGTTTTGCCCTTGTGGTGTGATTTCTTATTGAGTTCTTTCGTTGACGATAGATTGCTCGGAGTGTGACGAGTAGAGTTGACTGGAACGTGAGAGCGAAGATCTTCATCGAATGTATAAGACAAGTGATGCTTTGACCATACTCATACCTATATTTTCTATATGCATTATGTTAAGAAATATCACCCTATTGCATGATAGGTAGTTTATTTTACTGTTGCTGCAAAACCAGTTAGGATAGCCACATGTTTTGACTTGTCTACCGTAGATCAACCTAGCCGTGTTGTTGCATTATTGCTATGCTTTGTAGACGTGGTTTGGATTGTGCAAATTCATGGAGTGCATGTGAGCTATTTAATAATTTGTGTAGCAACTGCTTAATAAATAGAAATCACTTCTGGACGGGCAGGGTGTGCTTCCTGGGGGCTCGTGCCTTATCTAAGGACGAGACCAGGTTGTACCCCTAATGGTTGGTTTGGTGGTCGAGTATACGTCATGGCGAGTACCCTCTGACGTAGTGGGCGCCCTCCATGCTCAAAAAGATCAGACATACTTGGTGACTAGAAGCTTACATGTACAGCCGTTGGCCATATGGGCTCTGGCTTAGTTGAGTATGATGTAGGAAGCCTCTCCCGTGCAATGCTAGCAGATGTAGATATGATAGGTGGTACCGGCTTGCCGTTGGGGGTAGGTGACCTCTTCTGAAAGACTTCGTCTCAATCTTCGGGTTGAGTCCAGCGGGGAAAGTGTACTAACCTCTGCAGAGTATAAACTAATCATGATTAGCCATGTCCCCGGTTATGGACATCCTTGAGCTGCTAGACATTACTGTTACTGGAGGATCTTGACAGATGAATCACCTTAATAATTTGAGTGGGCAAGATTTTAATAAAGGTGTGCATTGAGACTGGTGTGCCCAGTTCAATCTTTAGTAGTAAGTTCAACTTAAAATTTTGACTAGTTTAGTTCAGGAGAAAATTGGCTTTCTGCAAAACAAAACCTTAAGACTTTCATTTGACTTACCTTGCATGTAGTTGTATGTCCTTTATATAAACTTTTCCGTGTCACTTGCCGTACAAATCAGATGTACTGACCTGTTGTCGGGCTGTAACCTTCGGTGTTGCAGGTTTTTCAGACGATCAGTAAGGTGCGTTTAGGGGTTGCGATTCTACACTCAGCATGTTCGCATGTGGCTGTTGATGGACTCCACGTTACTTGTTATTGCTTCCGCTATATTTATATTGAATAAGCTAGCCTTGAGCTATGCAACTTGTTATTTATTTTACTCTGGATCATACGTTGTAATAATGATGCACTTGTACTTTGATATACATCTATTATACTGTGTGTGCCAGTGATTTCGATCCAGGGACTGGCACTTGAGCACAGAGACTTCAATTCGGTGTGAATTGGGTCGTTAAAAATGGTATCAGAGCAGTGTGTTGACTGTAGGTCGTGACCATAGAAAATGGATAGGAAAAGCCATAGGGACAAAATTATTTTATCACTCCTTGACCCCTTACCCTCTCACTAGTATTTCTCATCTATTATTCATTTTCTAAAACTTCTCATCTTGTTTTACTATGAATACCCCTTGAGTTGTTTATACCTCGGAAGACAAGACATTTGATAAGAACATCATCAACCTCGTGGATCAATTGAAGTTATGATCACAAGAACCAGAAGAATACCCTATGGTGATCAATAAGTTATGGAACTACAAGAAGAATCTTTAAGATCAGCTTAGCTCAGAAGGATGAACCTTAGAATCAGACCACCACCTTTTATGTGAAGTTAGATGAACGAATTTTCACGTAGTATGATGAGATCGTATGTCTTGCACATATGACCTTACTCTAGATGTTGTTTGGGTGTTTTGACTTTTGTGACTGTATTGGTTGTTGTTAGGTGTTACTGTCGAACGTAGGAGTTTTTGCTGCTTTCTTGTTTGAGTGCTTATGCTTGGTGTTATGTTTAGTTTTTGTCTTGTCGGTGTTATAGTTTTGCCCTAACCCTTGGCGTATAGGCTTAATAGATGGAGTATGAAGTAGGACTCGCCTTTTCTGGGGCGATGTCGAGACTGAAGGTGGAGCAATGGATTCACAGAATGGAGGAGCACATGAAGATAAACAAGGTTGGAAGTGAGGACATGGTCCCCTATGCCGTCAAGTACTTTGTAGAAGAGGCTGCTACTTGGTGGAGAATGCACCAAGCGATCGACGAATCACGAAGGAAAATTACTTGGATGGAGTTCACTAAGATTTTGTTGGGATCTCGCCTCGTCACACCGATGCAAAGGACGGTAATCCTTAAGAGGATCTGTGCCTGTACAATTTGCGGGGAAGTAGGACACTCCCATGAAAGACACCAAGATGGATGTCCCTAGGGTGAAGAAATTCACTCGAGTGAAGAATGCCCCACTGCACAAGTAACATGTTTTATGTCTGAAGGAACTGATCATTACCTCGCTCAGTGTAAAATTTTCATCGTGACACAACAAGTGGTTCAACATCAAAAGGAAGAAATGAAGAAAGTTATCCAAGAATTGAAGGAAGCACCCGTGAAAAAAAAGAAGGACATTAGCCACATTCAGTGTTTCCGGTGCAAGAATAGGGGACATTACGCCAACCTGTGTCCAGAATTAAAGGAAGCACTCTTGATGAAGAAGATAAATGACCTTAGCCAAATTGAGTGCTATCGGTGCAGGAACCTGGGACACTACCGCGATATGTGTCCAGAATTGGAGGGGAAGGAGAAGTTGTGAACGTGGAAGCAAGGATGCTGACTTGAAGAAGCTTATGTTTTGAAATTGGAGAATAGAATATTCGTAGGTGTGCACTAAGGGTACGATGCTACCTTTTAATGTTAGTTGGAGATGTGTATCGATGCGTGTTTGTTATGGATTAACTAGATGTTTTATGTCATGATTGTTTGGTTAAGTTTTGTCTTGTACCCTGTGACCCTGTTATGTCTTGTTTGATTGATGTGATGTGTTGTGCTTTGTGTTTCTTCTATGCGAGTAGAATAAGTTTACGTTTCATTAGGATCCTCATCTATTTAGTATGCTTCAAGACTAAAGAAGACACAACAACAAGAAGAATGACTTGACAAATGACTCAACGATATGAAGATTGTTTCGACATTGCAACACTGAAGCTGCCGTCATTGAAGACTTGAAGACCTGGAAGATTCAAGTTTCTACCGTTAGATCGTTTCGGTGAGCTGTCATTTCTTGTTTTACCGACAGCTACACATCAAAACTTAGTTTCAAAACTAGTGTGATGTTTGTATGGGTATCCATATCTCTCTACTTTCTGTTCCCTCTCACCTCAAACCCCTACACTGAAGAAGCTACTACAATGGCTGCTAATGCCAAGACGAGGATAAAGAGGGATGCAATTTAATGCTGAGTTCAAAGTTAACCTCTTGTGCCAAGATCTTACGACAAGCAAGCACAATCTTGCTGAAGGAATAACCTCCAAAGAAGTTGTAGTCCATCAGTACACGTTTTATAGGAGGCTACGTAAACCTGAGAGTTGTGAGGAAACGATAGATGTTTTGTTTGGCTTGCAGAATAATGGATTTTCTGAACCCAGTTCATGAACAAGAGGAATTTCTGCAATTCTTGTGAGGATGACCAAGTGTTAGATTGCGAGATTCACCAAACCATGTACAAGGTAATGATTTGGGTGCGTAATGGATTGGCCCCCATGACGACTACTCTTATTATTCGCTCTTGCTATGCGGGATAGTAAATCTTGAGTGACTTACCTATAACAGAGAGACAACGATGTTAAGCCTGAACCATAGAATGGTACGATGTGTGACCCCAGTAGAAGTTTACCGTTTCTGTTATATGGCGAGTATGGACCAAGACCTTTTGCTGCAGGTATCCCGAAAAAGTATTCTTGTTGACCACCATGAGAAAATCGATAGTTTTTTAGTAGTGGTATCTCGAAGACCGAAGGTGAAATCCGTACGAAGAACGTCATCGATGGATTAAGATACTGGAAGCCCACACTTGTGATGAAGAATTCAATGCCCCAATGGAGTATGAAAATTATGTGTGAGGAGCTCGCTGAGGGGGCAAGCTTTTGAAGACCAAGTCGCATTCCTTTTAAGGGTGGTAGCACCCTGGACCATCAGTGGATCGAGAGACTGTCATGAAGACCCGAACCCTAACTTTTCTTTCTAGCCTTCTCGAATCTCGGGGACGAGATTCCTTTTAAGGGTGGTAGTGTGTAACATCCAAAAATTCTTTGAATTTTGGAATGTTAATAAAATTAAATAGATAATGATTGTTTGCTTGATGGGTTTGATTTTCTCTGCAATTTAAAAACTTTTGGTGTTGAAATGAATATTAAAGAGAGAGGGAATAAAATGACTTTCCCTAATATTCACCGTTGGTGTTTTGGAATTTATTATTTAAAAACAAAACCAACAAAATAAAATGAGAGAAGGTAATGTGACTCCTTCAACATATTAAAAGTTTGGAAAATGTTTTAAATCTTTATTGGAATTCTTTTGAATATTCAAAACATTTTTCAACACATGGCAGTTCGCTGGAGAGGTAATAAAATGACTTATCCCCATTTTTAATTTGTTGGAAAATAGTTTAAAAGATTTTTGTGAGACTTTTTAATTTTACTTTGGAGTTATAAATATTTTCTAAAATTATTTTTGGAATTTAATTATGCTCCAGAAAAGTTTTTAAATCAATTTTCGGAGTTTTCGGTATTTTTAAAATGCCAAAAAAGTATTTAAAAATATTTAAAAATAAGTTGCAAAGTTTTTATTTTATTTTATTATTTTAGTCAATCCAAAAATTCAATTTTATTATTTTAAAAATATTGGCGAAGACGGAATTTTAAAATAAATTTCCGTGATTTTTCTAATATTGTTTTGGGCCTAATGGGTCTGCTCTGGTTTTTTTTCCGCAGACCGATTTTTTATTTATCTCGGATTTTAAAAAAAAGGATTAGGGGCTTGCTATAAATAGCCCCGATTAGGGCTAAATTTATTTTCGCTTAGGGTTGTTAGGGTTAGACTAATCTAATCCGCGGGACCCGCCGCCGCCGACGTCATCGCCGAAATCTCGCCGGAACTTCGCGGGAAAGTTCGCCAGAGTTGCGTTTTCGCGTTTTTTCGAGGTATTTCTTCGCGCGCCACCGTGTGTCCCCGTCCCGTGCCCTAGCCGTGTGCGTCGTACCCCACTGCGCCGCTGCGCCGCCTGCTCGCCGTGCACCGCCGCCAGCCGGCAGAAGCTGCCGCCGCCGCCGCTCCATGGCCGCGCCCTGGCCGCCCGTGCTCCAAGCCGCTGCCCCCGCGCCCTCGCGCGCCAGCGCCTGCGCCGCCCCCTGCCGCGCGCCTCCGCCGCGCCTGGCTGCGCCCGGCCGCCGCCCTCTGCCCGCTCGCCCCTGGTCGCCTGCCGGAGCCGAGCTCCAAGACAAGCCATGGCCGGCCTCCATGGCCCCCTGTGCTGCGTCCTGTCCAGCACGCGAGGAAGAAGAGAGATTGAAAAAAAAAACGTTTCGATTTTTTTTAGATCTGGATCCAAACGCCTGGATACAAACCGTTTTTTGTAAATATTTTATTTACGTACGGGTCCTTTTTACAGTAGAGCACCCCGGTACCCCCGTTGTTCACCCGATACCGTTTTCGCGACTACTTTTTAACCGTAACTCGAAATTGGGCGATTCCAGTTGCGTTGCGACCGTGTAGAAATTTTCTAGCCAGTAGACCTAGTGTTACAGAAGTTTAAGATTTTAAATTTGGATCCCATGTTGATCCAAATTTGAACTTCCGGCAGCCGTAACTTTTTACCGGTGCGCCCGTTTGCGCCGATTCTTTTTGTGTTGGATCACTCCTTCCATGTACCTTCTGTTTATATCATGTGTACACAAAAATTCACAAGTTTATTGATCTGTTTAAATTCAAATTCAATTCCATGTTGCAATTGCTATGACCTGCGTTGTAGTATTTCGTTTCGCGTGATTCTTTTTGCATATTGAATCATATGAGACATCCTATCGGCAATGTCCACATACCATTCATATTTCTATGATCTTTACCTTGCTTTCATAATTCCTTGATCATACTCTTGTATCGACAACTCTTTATCCGTTGACTCTCTCGATTTCACTTTCCACCGATCACCTTCGAGCACATCCACACCTTTGCACTTCAAAGTCTTTTTGTTTTATTACTAAAACCTTTGTGATTGTTTTGTTGATCTTATGTTTTGCCCTTGTGGTGTGATTTCTTATTGAGTTCTTTCGTTGACGATAGATTGCTCGGAGTGTGACGAGTAGAGTTGACTGGAACGTGAGAGCGAAGATTTTCATCGAATGTATAAGGCAAGTGATGTTTTGACCATACTCATACCTATATTCTCTATATGCATGATGTTAAGAAATATCACCCTATTGCATGATAGGTAGTTTATTTTACTGTTGCTGCAAAACCAGTTAGGATAGCCACATGTTTTGACTTGTCTACCGTAGATCAACCTAGCCGTGTTGTTGCTTTATTGCTATGCTTTGTAGACGTGGTTTGGGTTGTGCAAATTCATGGAGTGCATGTGAGCTATTTAATAATTTGTGTAGCAACTGTTTAATAAATAGAAATCACTTCTGGACGGGCAGGGAGTGCTTCCTGGGGGCTCGTGCCTTATCTAAGGACGAGACCAGGTTGTACCCCTAATGGTTGGTTTGGTGGTCGAGTATACGTGTCATGGCGAGTACCCTCTGACGTATTGGGCACCGTCTAGGTTCAAAAATATCAGACATACTTGGTGACTAGAAGCTTACATGTACAGCCGTTGGCCATATGGGCTCTGGCTTAGTTGAGTATGATGTAGGAAGCCTCTCCCGTGCAATGCTAGCAGATGTAGATGTGATAGGTGGTACCGGCTTGCCGTTGGGGGTAGGTGACCTCTTCTGAAAGACTTCGTCTCAATCTTCGGGTTGAGTCCAGCGGGGAAAGTGTACTAACCTCTGCAGAGTATAAACTAATCATGATTAGCCGTGTCCCCGGTTATGGACATCCTTGAGCTGCTAGACATTACTGTTACTGGAGGATCTTGACAGATTCATCACCTTAATAATTTGAGTGGGCAAGATTTTAATAAAGGGTGTGGATTGAGACTGATGTGCCCAATTCAATCTTTAGTAGTAAGTTCAACTTAAAATTTTGACTAGTTTAGTTCAGGAGAAAATTGGCTTTCTGTAAAACAAAACCTTAAGCCTTTCCTTTGACTTACCTTGCATGTAGTTGTAGGTCCTTTATATAAACTTTTACGTGTCACTTGCCGTACAAATCAGATGTACTGACCCGTTGTCGGGCTGTAACCTTCGGTGTTGCAGGTTTTTCAGACGATCAGTAAGGTGCGTTTAGGGGTTGCGAGTCTACACTCAGCATGTTCGCATGTGGCTGTTGATGGACTCCACGTTACTTGTTATTGCTTCCGCTATATTTATATTGAATAAGCTAGCCTTGAGCTATGCAACTTGTTATTTATTTTACTCTGGATCATACGTTGTAATAATGATGCACTTGTACTTTGATATACATCTATTATACTGTGTGTGCCAGCGAGTTCGATCCAGGGACTGGCACTTGAGCACAGAGACTTCAATTCGGTGTGAATTGGGTCGTTAAATCGATACAATCGACTCTTCCTATTGAAGAGTCGATTCCCCTATAGTCAAAAAGCAGGAGTATGTCTTTACCGCACCGTCGGGGCCGAACCTGGGTAACTCGCCGAGTCTTGTTCCTATGTCGACTCTCTCCTCGAATTCGCCTCGCAGTAAAGGCCCCATGATAAGTCCGAATCTTTTGACATCTGCCGTGACTTTCCCACGACAGACGGCCTGAACTCTCTCGGGATTCACAGCAATGCCTTTTGAATAAATCACGTGGCCTAGATAGGTCACTTCTGGAAGCCAGAATTCACACTTTGAGAATTTGGCATATAGGCGATGCTCTCGAAGTTTCATCAATACCAGCCTGAGATGTTCGGCATGTTCTTCTTTGTTCTTCGAGTAGATGAGAATGTCATCAAGATAAACTACAACAAATTTATCCAATTACTCCATGAAGATCGAATTCATCATCCGCGAGAAAGTGGCAGGGGCATTCGTTAAACCAAAGGACATAACGGTGTACTCGTAAAGACCATAACGAGTAGTGAAAGCCATTTTGGGAATGTCCTCGTTTCTGATTTTGATTTGATGATAGCCTAATCTTAAATCCATCTTGGAGAAGACAGAGGATCCAGAAAGTTGATCATAAAGATCATTGATCCTGGGAAGTGGGTACTTGTTCTTTATCGTTGCTAGATTTAGCGGGCGATAGTCTATGCACATCCTTTTTGTTCCATGTTTCTTCGTTACGAACAGAACGGGGCAACCCCATGGCGATGAGCTAGGGCGGATGAAGCATTTTGCCAACAAAGCTTCAAGTTGGATTTTAAGCTCAGCTAACTCACGTGGGGCCATTTTGTATGGGCGTCTAGAAATTGGGGCGGTTCCTGGAATAATATCTATAATGAATTCTACACATCTGTGGGGTGGCAAGATTTGAGGATTTGGATTACTGGATGGTTTTCCTGAGGATGACCATGGCTTACTAGGGGTAACAACAGACATGTCAGAGTAGAAAAGTACCCCAACAAGATGGTTAGTGTGGTTATTCTAGCTAGAAGACATCTAAAGTGGGAGAAAGAACTGCAAATGCATAAACATATGTTTCTAGAAGAAAACCTACAACAAACACTATGGAACTGTCGGGCATGCCACCTAGAAGTTCTTCTAAAAGGACAACCGAAATGGAGAGAAGGAATTTGCAAATGCATCAGATTATGAAGATAACTAGAATGACTCGGACAGCATAACGACTGTAATTGCATGAGAAATGGAAATTCTCACAACATTGGAATATCAATTATACTAGGAAGTCCAAAACTGAAGGCACAATGACTCTAAACAACAGAACACAACTTTCCTACGGTTAAAAAGAAGCAAACAACGAGATGGTCTAGTAAGACATAGATGAGCCTAGTCCTATCTTCCGTAGAAAAGATGAGGGTGGCTCAGAACTTAGATCGATGAGGATAAGGAGAAAAAAGAAGCCTTACATTGTTCCCTTATATACCAAGAGTAACTATATAACTATAGAAGGCTAGACTCAACTTCGACCAAGGCTGATAATCCTACAGTCAGTTCTGCTCTGATACCAAGTCTGTCGGGACCCGGGGTTAGCGTATGCAAGGCCCGCTACAACACAGTCATATGGAGAGCCGAGAACCGTACTCACTTGTCTAAGAAGACAAGGCCAAGCACAGAACGTTCTCGGAAAGCATCCAACGTGAGGGGCATACCATCCAGGACGGATGATCAACTGAGATGGGTCCTCATCGTCCGCATACAAGTCTAAATGATATGGGTGGTGAAATCCCATACTCATAGACAAGTCGCCTCAACCATACTATCGATTGTATTATAACACTTACATAGACTTACTCTAGCCCGATCACTTAGTCGGGGTCTAGGGAGGGATCGATCATACAACAAAGTGTGCACGTGACAGAGTCACGAGCAATCGCATCGCGATGCCCCAAGATGCGCACATCTAAGGGGCACTTGGTGTATAAAAGACCGCCAGCCAGATCACAACTAAGGTCTCGAAAACCCATACTAAGATATGCATGTTATAACCATACACGCAGCACACATGTCTACTATGAACAGCATGTATCATTGCAATTCTCTACAAAGTTTAGAACTTTATTGATTACTCTTATAGAGTGCTGATATGTCCAAAATGCATCACTATTTTATATTGTAATTCGTCCTTATTCATTGATATATTTCACATTATGATGATGTTCTTATGTTGTTTTGGCTTCTTTTACACAGTTTTCAACTTTCCGGTGCTGAAGTAGCAGACGCAGGATTCAGCGGTAAAAAGTGGACGCTGAGTTGCTGAAGAAGAACACCTCCAAATTACCTGAAAATCCACGGAGGGTGTTTTGAGAGGATTGACGAAGACACGCAAAAGAGGGACCAGAGGGGGCCACAGGGTGCACTAGCGGCCACCTGGCGTGGCCCCCACCCTGGCCGTGCCGGGAGGGCGCCTGGAGCCTTGGGACCACCCTAGGTTCCCTTCTCTGGCCTATATACTCTTCTTCATCCGCAAACCCTAAAAACAGGAGTTTTTACGGAGTTCCGCCGCCTCTCCGTGGCGGGAACTTATAGAGAAGAAAAGCGCTCTCCGGCGGGAAGATTCCGGCGAGGAGATTACCTCCCGGAAGGGGAGATCATCGCCATCTTCATCACCATCATCACGGGAATCATCGAGATCATCATCGACATCATCCCCAACATCAACACCATCTTCATCTTCATCCAATCTCATCTCACAATTGCAACTTGTGTTGTAACTCGTACTATCTATCCTCTCTACTCTACCGGTGTTGATTATTACTTTGTGGTGAATGCTATTGAGTTTTGTTGGAGAAATATCATTATGACCAGATTGTTTACCACCTATTTATCACCTCTGATCATGATCTATTTTATGTCTTTTGAGTAGTTACTTTAGTTCTTGAGGACATGGGAGAAGTCTTGTTGTTAGTAGTCATATGATGTAGAAGTAATATGTGTTGTTTGATATTTAAGTTGTGTTGTTATTTTCCTAGTGGTGTTGTGTGAGTCGAACACTCAACACTTCGCCTTATTAAGGACCTAGGGGAATACATTGTGTATAAATAATGCTTACGGTGGGTTGCCGGAGTGACAGAAACCTGAACCCCATTTTGCACACTTTTGCACAAGGGAATAATGGATCCTTGATCGTATTGCTGTGGTTAGGCTTTTCCTTAATTTCTACCTTTTATTTGCGGATGCTTGCAAGTTGTTTAATCATAAGAGTGCACTTATCTTAGTCTAGAAGGTGTGCTATCATAGATCCACCCACTCAACACTTATCAACACAAAACATGTTATCAATGCGGAATATGGTGAAAGCGCATGACTACCTCTCCATGTGTCCTCAAGAACGCTTTAGTCTTTATAAGTTCAGTTGCCAAGCTTATCCTTTGATCAAAGGATTGGGACACCTGCTTCTCCTCAGCACCATTTACTTTGCTTGCTTTTGTCTTATTGTTGCTTATACCGAAAACCCCTAAAAAGTTATCTTTCAGTGCTTGCAGTTATTCCTTGTCCAAAATCACTTATCAATACCTTTCGCTCCTCATTGGGTTCGACACTCTTACTTATCGAAAACGCTGCAATAGATCCCTTACGGTTGTGGGTCATCAAGTACCCTTTTCTGGCACCGTTACCGGGGAGCATAGCGCTATTGGTAAGTGAAACTCGTAAGGAATTTTTTATATTGCTGTTTTTATTTTGATGTTGCTGCTCTTTGTCCACATGGACAACCTAGGTATTGGATCGTTGCTTGCGGGGAAACGCCCCACATCTGTGGTGGTTGTTTCTCCCCCTTCTGAAATTGTGCCTTCTAAAATACCAGCTGGTATTATCGATTGTGTTTTGGCTAATCGTTATGCAAGAGAGAGACATCCCGATGAACATCTGCTATATTTTTCACAACTATGTTCACTATTTAAGCTTGCAGGTGTATCAATGGAGTTTTTCATGAGGAAATTGTTCTCCGTATCGCTTATAGATAAAGCTTCAGATTTTTATAAGCTTCTCGATAACTCACATTTGCTTGATTGGCAAGAGCTTATGTCTCTCTTTTATACCAAGTTTTATCCTCTTCATGAAATTCATCGAGACAGAAACTATATCTATAACTTTAGGTCTCGTGATGGAGAAAGCATCGCTCAAGCTTGGGGGAGATTGAAATCCCTCATGCTCAAATGTCCTATTCATGAGCTCCCCAAGGAAATTATACTTACAAATTTTTAGGCTAGACTTTCTCGTCAGGATAAGGAGATGCTGGATGCTTCCTATAGTGGGGTATTTCAGACGAAAAGCGTTGAAGAAAGATGGAATCTCATTGAAAGGATCCAGAAGAATAGCGAAGATTGGGAAATAGATAAAGGTATTGAACCCACTATAAATTATGAGCATGATTATATAGAGAGCTATGTGAAAACTGATTACTTTAATACCTGTTGCTCTAAGATTGGTCTTGATTCCCATCTAATGATTGATTTTTGGAAGGACTTTGCCCGCTCATGTTGAATCTTCTAGGAAGAAGAAGGATCAGCATCATAAACCCTTCAAATAATTACCTATTGATATTCATGTTGCTGAACCTATTTTGCCTGCAGTTATATATGAAAAGCCCCCTTTTCCCGCAAGGATAAGGGAGCACTCTTTTGTGACAGGCATAATAAATAAAAGTGAAAGAAGTATTGATGAGCCTGAGGACCAGATCAAGGTCGATCCTCAAGTTGCATTGGTTAAGGATCTTGTTACTAATGATGCTTTAGATTCCAATATAAATTTTTGTGCTGTTTCCACTAACCTTGTCACAGCCAAGAATAAAGTCCCAATTTTAGGTACTCCAGTAGTATCTGTTAAAATAGGAGATCCCAATTATTATGGGCTATGCGATTTGGGATCGAGTGCTAGTGTTATCCCGTATTCACTTTATCAAGAGATCATGGGTGAGATTTCACCTTGTGAACTTGAAGAAGTTGATGTTACTATTCATCTTGCAAACGGAGCAACTATCTCTCCTATCGGAATTGTGAGAGACGTTTTAGTCTTATGCGGAAAGGGAAAATATCCTACCGACTTTCTAGTACTTAGTTCAGTAAGGGATAATTTTTGTCCTATTATTTTCGGTAGACCTTTTCTCAGAACTTTTGGAGCTATAATGGATTGAAAGAAAGGTAAAGTTTCTGCTGAATTTAATGGTGAGCCATATGAATTTAACTTTTCTAAGTTCTCTAAGCAGCCTCGCGGTGCTAACTTCTAATGATCCTTTTCAGCAATATATGGAGGACCACGAGAATGATTTGCATATGCAGGAGAGAAATGAGTTGGACAAAATATTCTTAAGACATCTGCTATCCTAAAGCACAACCTTCCGGTTGAGCCTTTGGGAATTTTATCGAAACCAAAAGAAGATCTAGTGTTTGATCTTAAACCTCTTCCCGATACGCTCAAATATGCTTATTTAGATGAAAAGAAAGTATATCCTGTTATTATCAATTCTAACCTCTCAGGGTATGAAGAAGAGCGACTATTGGAAGTACTTCGCACACATCGAGGTGCAATTGGCTATACCCTTAATGACCTTAAGGGGATTAGTCCATCTATTTGTCAACATACCATCAACCTTGAGCCTGATGCTAAACCAGTTGTTGATCATCAACGACGGTTGAATCCGAAAATGATGGATGTTGTAAGGACTGAGATTCTCAAGCTTCTAGCTGCAGGTATTATATACCCTATAGATGATAGTAAGTGGGTAAGCCCGGTTCATTGTGTTCCAAAGAAAGGAGGTACAACTGTGGTTCCTAATGATAAGTATGAACTAATACCTCAGAGAATTATTATTGGCTATAGAATGTGTATTGATTACAGGAAGCAGAACAAGGCAACCAGGAAGGACCACTACTCGTTGCCGTTCATCGACCAAATGCTTGAAAGGTTATCCAAAAATACTCACTTTTGTTATCTTGATGGTTATTCTGGCTTCTCTCAAATTCATGTTAACACTGCTGATCAAGAGAACACCACTTTTACTTGTCCCTATGGTACTTATGCTTACAGGCGTATGCCTTTTGGTTTATGTAATGCACCTGCTACTTTTCAACGGTGTATGTCTGCTATCTTTCATGGTTTTTGTGAAGAAATTGTGGAGGTATTCATGGACGATTTCTCCGTCTATGGAACCTCTTTTGACCATTGTCTCCACAACCTTGATAAGGTTTTGCAGAGATGTGAGGAGACAAATTTGGTGCTTAACTGGGAGAAGTGCCACTTTATGGTCAACGAGGGAATTGTCCTTTCCCACAAGATTTCCGAGAGGGGAATTGAGGTGGACAGGGCCAAGATCGAAGCAATTGAAAGGATGCCCTATCCAAGGGACATCAAAGGTATTCATAGTTTTCTCGGTCATGCTGGTTTCTATAGAAGATTTTTTAAAGACTTTTCTAAGACTTCAAAACCCCTCACTAATCTTCTCCAGAAGGATGTTCCATTTGTTTTTGATGAAGATTGTAAGGAAGCCTTCGAAGTTCTTAAGAAAGTTTTAATATCCGCTCCTATAGTAAAACCACCTGATTGGAATTTACCTTTTGAAATTATGTGTGATGCTAGTGATTTTGCTGTTGGAGCTGTTTTAGGGAAAAGGGTTGATAAGAAATTGAATGTTATATATTATGCTAGAAAAACCCTTGATAGTGCTCAAAAGAATTATGCTACTACTGAGAAGGAATTTTTAGGAGTAGTGTTTGCTTTTCATAAGTTTAGGCAGTATATTGTTGATTCTAAGGTTATTTTTCAGACTGACCATGCTGCCATTAAGTATCTTATGGAGAAGAAGGATGCCAAACCATGACTCATCGGATGGGTACTTCTTATTCAAGAATTTAATTTGCAGATTGTCGATAGGAAAGGAGCAGACAATCCGGTGGCGTATAATCTTTCAAGGATGGAAGATATACCGCATGATCCCATTCTAGTCAACGACAGTTTTCTAGACGAACAGCTAGCTATTGTAAAAATACAATCTCTCTCCGATCCTTGGTTTGCAGATTATGCTAACTTTATCGTTGCAAAGTTTTTGCCTCCAGGTTTAACATTTCAGCAAAGGAAGAAGTTCTTCCACGATTTGAGGCATTACTTTTGGGATGACCCACATCTTTTCAAAGAAGGTCCAGATGGGATCATGAGGAGATGCATACCGGAACACGAGCAGAAGGACATTCTCAGACAATGTCACGATAGTCCATATGGAGGACATCATGCCGGTGAGAGGACCGCACATAAGGTTCTTCAATTAGGTTTTTATTGTCCTACTCTCTTTAAGGATGCTAGAAATTATGTCTTATCCTGTGATAAGTGTTAGAGAGTTGGTAATATTAGTAGAAGGAATGAGATGCCTATGAATTACTCTCTAGTGATTGAGCCTTTTGATTGCTGCTGTTTTGATTTTATGGGTCCTTTTCCTCCCTCGCACAAGTACACTCACATTTTAGTTGTTGTTGATTATGTAACCAAGTGGGTAGAGGCAATCCCCACTGAAAGTGTTGATCACAAGTTATCTTTGAAAATGCTCAAGGATGTAATTTTTCCTAGGTTTGGAGTACACAGGTACCTCATGATTGACGGGGGTTCACACTTTGCGCATGGAGCTTTTAGAAAAGATTTAACCAAGTACGATGTCAATCATAGAATTTCTTCACCGTACCACCCTCAAACTAGTGGGAAAGTTGAGCTCACCAATAGAGAGATCAAGTTGATCTTACGGAAGACAGTTAATAGAAATAGAAAAGATTGGTCAAATAAGTTAGGAGATGCTTTGTGGGCGTATAGAACTTCTTACAAAAACCCCATGGGCATGTCTCCCTATAAGACGGTCTATGGCAAGGTTTGCCATCTGCCATTAGAATTAGAACACAAAGCTTTCTGGGCTATTAGAGAGCTTAATGCTGAGCCGAAATTAGCTGGTGAAAAGCGTCTCATGAACTTGACTTCTCTAGATGAGTGGAGAAGTGAAGCTTACAAGAGCGCTAAAATGTTCAAGGAAAAGGTAAAGAAGTGGCACGATAGGAGGTTTCTGAAATGTGAAGTTAATGTTGGAGATAAAGTTTTGTTGTTTAGATCCCGTTTCAGGTTTTCTCCAAGTAAACTACTTTCCAGGTGGGAAGGGCCATTTCATATTGAATAAGTCTACCGCTCGGGTGCAATCAAGATTAACAATTTCGAAGGCACCAAAGCTCAAGTTGTGAATGGGAAAAGACTTAAGGATTACATAGCATGAGACCCTGTCAATATTGATGTGGGTTCAGTATACACAACAACTCATGAAGAACATGTTGCGACCCTGTTTTAGACACCAGCATAAGTAGAATAAGGAAACGTATGTATTACGGTAAGGAAACACCGCGAACCGCCATAAAAATCCCATATTATGAGTTTTGTAAAATTAGGAAAATTTGAGGCCTAAGTGGAGCCGGAGACAAGCTCCAGGGGGCCCAGGCGCCCCCCGGCGCGGCCTACCCCATGGCCGCGCCGGGAGGCCGCCTGGGCACCCAGGAGTCCGTCTCCGACCCCACTTTGGCTCGTTACCTTCCTTTCTGTGCAGAAATTTTTGCTATATATTTGCCCGGATTGTCCCGGCAACGTATCTCGCGATTTCGTGTGTTTTCTTTTCGATCTGTTTCTGCCAGGATAAAAAGTTATTGTTAGAGATGTCTTCGTGTGGCTCAAGCGGAGAGGACTACATGGGGCATCGTCTACTCCAAGTTCAGAAGGATCTCAACCAAGGAAAGCTCGTTGGATGGGATACTGAGGAAGAAATTGATGCAAGACAAGTGAAGATGGATCGCACCGTGAGGAAAGAAGCCAAGATTGTCACCGCTCAGCAAGAGGGGGATCCATCAACAAAAAGAGGAAGTTCAAGCAACCCCATCACGGTGGGGGTTTTCCAACCCCAATATGATCTTTCTCTTAACCTTTCAGGAACAGTTCCCCCACTTGAAGATCCACCTATGACTTCCATTATCTCTGAAGCTTACCGCATCACCAATCAGCTTTGTGAAGACTTCCGTGTACTGAAAGTGCAAGTTGAAATCCTAGAAGCTGAAAACCAAACCCTTCGACGTATAATCAGAGATCTGAAGAACCTGAATATTGAGGAGTGAAATCTCCTTGGGTAATGGCATCCCCTTAGCTTGTACCAAGCTTGGAGGAGTTCCCGGTATCTTTATCTTTATCTTTTTCTTTTAGAGTCAAGTAGAGTCGTATCATGCCTAGGGAAGTTATCTTATAAAATAGGTGTTTGCATTGAGGTCTATCACTCCTTTTTGGAGAGTTATGTATCCGTGAGTGTGGAGTCGTCTTTGATGGAATATTAATGAGAAGTCTATTGATTCCTTTGCTGCACTTGGTATTCTCTTCACGCAATCGACCTTATGATGATTCTTATGGGGAGTATTGACCTTATATCTGGTATGGCTTTGAAAACTTTATTTAATCTTGGCGGACATAGCTTTGGTCATAAAAACAAGCATGATTTTCTCAAAGTAGCGACATAGCCAATACCTTTACGTTATTACGTTATTATGCTTGGTCATAAAAACAAGCATGATTCAGGACTTTCCACTTCACATGAAGATCAACGCACACTTTCCACCATCTCCGAGGCCTACCGCATCACCAACCAACTTTGTGAAGATTTCCGTGTACTGAAAGTGCAAGTTGAAATCCTAGAAGCTGAAAACCAAACCCTTCGACGTATAATCAGAGATCTAAAGAACCATAAGAATGAGGAGTAAATCTCCTTGGGTAATGGCATCTCCTTAGCTTGTTCCAAGCTTGGGGGAGTTTCCGGTATCTTTATCTTTATCTTTGTCTTTTAGAGTCAAGTAGAGTCGTATCATGTCTAGGGAAGTTATCTTATAAAATAGGTGTTTGCATTGAGGTCTATCACTCATTTTTGGAGAATTATGTATCCGTGAGTGTGAACTCGTCTATGATGGAATATTAATGAGAAGTCTATTGATCCCTTCGATGGACTCGGTATTCTCTTCACGCAATCGACCTTATGATGATTCTTATGGGGAGTATTGACCTTATATCAGGTATGTCTTAGAAAACTTTATTTAATCTTGGCAAACATAGCTTTGGTCATAACAAAAAGCATGTTATTTTCCTCAAAGTAGCGACATAGCCAAACCCTCTTTGTTATTATGCTTGTGTTATGTTGACAAGGAAGACAACTTGATGTGCTATGCTTATTTTAATGTTTATGCTTTATATTGCTTTGCATCTAAGTCTTCATCAATTGTCTGTTCTCTCAAAGCCTTTGCTAGAAAAATCTTTGTACTAAGAGGAATTCTGCTTGTCCGTCCATACCCTGAAACCAATATTTTCCATATGAGTCCACCATACCTTCCTATTCGTGGTATTCCACTACCACTCCTAAAGTATAGAATTTATGTGTTATCCTTAAATGTTCAAAATCTTCTATTTTGTGCCCCTATTTTAGCTCATGGAGAAGTAGTAGTTAATTCATGATCTTATTAAGTTGGACAAGTTTATCCCAGGATTGCATGTCTATCTGCAAACCCCTAATACGAGGAGGAATTGGCATGAGTGCGCCCAGCTCATAAAAGATAATACAACAAACAAACCCTCCTTCACGCTTTGTTCATGAGAAATCAGAAAACTTTGGCAGTGATAAACAAAGGAGATTGCAGGGATGTGATCGTCCCCGTGTGGGAAACGTTCCTCGAAACTTGTCCAATTTGAGAAGTAATTGATTTATCTATTAGCATTCGTTGACAAATCATGCACCTCTCAAAACTTGTTTTCATTCTGTTTGATTTAAGGATAGCACATGAGTTTTCCCTACTTCCCTAGAGCAGGGCCTATCTTTTAGTTTTAGGATGAGTCAGTTATTCCTACTTCTTTCTATTCTTAAAGAGAGCAGACACTTGATGTGACAAGGATTCATTCATATAAAGCTGCATTAAGATCTGTCATACCGCATCCTTGTTGACATTATAATTTGATAAGTAAGGTGTTTGCTAAGCCTGGCTGAAGCAAACATCTTCCTTTGTGTTAAAATTTTGACTTCGTGCCTAGAAGCATGTTCTTTCAAAAGCTTCAATTGATCTCATCAAAATATAAAAAGAAAGAGAAAAAGTAAAAGCTATTAGTTGTTCTTTGACCAAAGGACATGTTTGCCATGATTTGATGAGTTTTCGTAGCCCTACTCTTGATTATAATTGTTATTACTCTTTCATAAGGGCCCTATGAGTTGCAGATTGCTGTTGAGGATGTTTGAGTTTGGTGAAGAAATCATGATGCTTCTTGTCCGTATTCTATTTATCGACACTTCACTCTCTAAACTTGTGGACAGGTTTACCAAGCTCAGTTTTCGCTTGGTTACAAGCAAGTTCTAAGCTTAGGGGAGTTGATACGTCCAAACTGCATCACTATTTATATTGTAATTCATCCTTATTCATTGATATTTCACACTACGATGATGTTCTTATGTTCATTTGGCTTGTTTTACACAGTTTGCAACTTTCCGGTGCTGAAGCAGCAGTCGCAGGATTCAGCGGTAAAAAGTGGACGCTGAGTTGCTGAAGAAGAACACCTCCAAATTACCTGAAAATCCATGGAGGGTGTTTTTGAGAGGATTGACGAAGACACGCAAAAGAGGGACCAGAGGGGGGCCACAGGGTGCCGAGGCAGCCACCTAGCGCGCCCCCACCCTGGCCGCGCCGGGAGGGCGCCAGGAGCCCTGGGACCACCCCAGGATCCCCCTCTTTCCTATATACTCTTCGTCATCCTGAAACCCTAAAAAGAGTAGTTTTTACGGAGTTTCGCCGCTGCTCTGTGGCGGAAACTTACAGAGAAGAAAAGGGCTCTCCGGCGGGAAGATTCCGCCGAGGAGATCACCTCCCGGAAGTTGAGATCATCACCATCGTCATCACTATCGCCACAGGCATCATCGACATCATCCCCAACATCAGCACCATCTTCATCTTCATCCAATCTCGTCTCACAATTGCAACTTGCGTTGTAACTCGTACAATCTATCCTCTCTACTCTACCGGTGTTGATTACTACTTTGTGGTGAATGCTACTGAGTTTTGTTGGAGAAATATCATTATGACTAGATTGTTTACCACCTATTTATCACCTCTGATCATGATCTCTTTTATGTCTTGTGAGTAGTTACTTCAGTTCTTGAGGACATGGGAGAAGTCTTGTTGTTAGTAGTCATATGATGTTGAAGTAATATGTGTTGTTTGATATTTAAGTTGTGTTGTTATTTTCCTAGTGGTGTTGTGTGAGTCGAACACTCAACACTTCTCCTTATTAAGGACCTAAGGGAATATATTGTGTATAAAGAATGCTTACGGTGGGTTGCCGGAGTGACAGAAACCTGAACCCCAGTTTGCACACTTTTGCACAAGGGAATAATGGATCCTTGATCGTATTTCTCTAGTTAGGCTTTGCCTTAATTTCTACCTTGTATTTGCGGATGCTTGCAAGTTGTTTAATCATAAGAGTGCACTTATCTTAGTCTAGAAGGTGTGCTAGCATAGATCCACCCACTCAACACTTATCAACACAAAACATATTATCAATGCGGAATATGGCGAAAGCGCCTGACTACCTCTCCATGTGTCCTCAAGAACGCTTTAGTCTTTATAAGTTCAGTTGCCAGGCATATCCTTTGCTCAAAGGATTGGGCCACCTGCTGCTCCTCAGCACCATTTACTTTGCTTGCTTTTATCTTATTGTTTCTTAAAACCCCTAAAAAGTTATCTTTCAGTGCTTGCAGCTATTCCTTGTCCAAAATCACTTATCAATACCTTTCGCTCCTCGTTGGGTATTACACTCTTATTTATCGAAAACGCTGCAATAGATCCCTTACGGTTGTGGGTCATCAAGTGCACACCGAGATCACAAGTCTGTGTTCCCACATTACATCAAACATGCTGAAGCAAAGTAGGTCTGAGTACAGACAAGTTTAACAAATGGCTTAAGAAGCCTTATATATAAACAAGCCCTTCCACGAGGGACCAGACCTCTGTCTGTGACTAGACTAGCTTGATCAGTCGTCGAGCTCCTGGAAGAATCCACCTTCGGGGTCAGTGGGTTCATCAAAAACATAGAATAAGAAAACGTGAATACAAAGTAGTACTCAACAAGACTTACATAGGAACTATACTACTCATGCACATGTATCAAGTTAAAGGGAGGTCGGGTTCAAATGCAGAACTGCCAGCTTTGACTTGGCTAGTCCTGAAATACGAATACAAGAATGAGGTACAAAGTGTACACGAGTCCACTATCCAAATCTCCAACAGATACACCACTATGGATAATTCCTCGAATTCCCCACGAGGAAGCATGACATAGCACTCACACTTATCTTGGCAGTTTTAAAGTATTCGTTGAAGTTGTCTAATAATCGAGCACATCTTTCCAAGTAGGCCCTTATCGCGGACGCGACTATTCGAATAGTTTATTAACCCTGCAGGGTTGTAGTGCTACACACATGAAACTATCAGTTACCGCCGGGATCTCGTCACCCTTCAAGCTGGTGTCGGCGAGGATAAATTCCACAAATTTTACCTCACAGCAAACTCAAAGTCCAATGGAGACGCCTATCTAGGCTGGATTCCACATCGTGAACCTGGCCGCTTTACCGATGTGGTCCCAGAAGATGTGTGCAGGGTCCCAAGCTGGTCTGAATAGCCGTTCTTCCACTTCACAGACCGTGCCACAGACCTACCAGAACTCCGAACTACTGCGACTCATTGAACTGAGAAGGGGTGAGTTAGTAGGTTGAGCAGGGGTCCGTTTGCCCAACATGTGGTAGTACTCTTTGTCTTGGATCACCACACAAGAACCCGGGCTTAAGGCGGTGTTCAACGAGACAATCCACTGTGTACTCCTACACAACCTCTCATCATTCACCTTGTTTAGGTCAAGTTCACCAACACATTTCCACCATCATCAACATGATCACTACCATCTCGACTCACAAAAGAGTAACCTCATTGTAACTCTAAGCATGCAATAATCAGTAACAGTTGAAGGGACCACATGATAACAATCAACTCCTAAATCTTCTAGGATTGTAGTTTGGTTACTAATGTGACAAAATATTAGGTCATGCAAAGGAATGGGTTCATCTATGTGGTAGAAACGCATGATGGTAAACATCCTAAACAATGAATAAGCGAGACTGAGAGGGAAGTGGGATTTTATTGACATGATCAATGGGGGTTTGCTTGCCTTGCTGACGAGGTTCACACACGGTGTCTTCAACGAAGGGGGTGGCCTCCGATTCTGGCTCCACTTCTATTAACAACATGGAAATCATAGGATCAATATAAATGCAAATGCACAATCACATAATCATTATTGTAATGTGATGTTCATGGTTGCAATGTGTTAACAATTCCATTTAAAAGAAGTGTGTTGCAAAGGAATTTGCAAAAGAATTTGAAAAGGATCCATATGCACATTTGCTTCTGTTCACCCAATTTAAATTGGTCAAACGTGAAAACAAAGTCCATATTCAGAATTCTTGCATTTTTCTGATAATTTTACATATATTATATGTCCATTTTGGAGTTAAAATGAATTAATTATGAATTTCCAAAGTTTATTCTATTTTCTGACTTTTCCTTAAAATTAAAAAAATATTATTGCGTCATGCTTGCGCAAGGGTGACGTCAGGGGGCTGATTGTTGGGCTCGGCTTGTCAGCCACAATGGGTTAATTCCGTCTGTTTAATTAAACATAGGGGTTTATTAGAGGACCTGGCCCCACTGGTCATAGGCTGTTAGGGGGGATTAGTGGGTTAACCACCGTGCCACGTCGGCTCACCGGCGGGGAGGTCGCCGGCAACACCAGTGCATGGCGGCACCCATGGGGTTCGTGCTCCCGACCACCAATCACACGGGGAGGACACCAGGAGGTCGCCCGTGCACGCTCGCGTCGTCCTGCACCCACCACCCACGGGGGGGGGGGGGGGGGGGGGCTCGGGGATCACCGGAGCCTCGCCGGCGTCGAGGTGCGGCGGCGGCTGTGGCTCGGTGTAGAAGAAATTGCGACTTAGGGCACCATTTTGAAATTGGGGAGAGGGTAAAGAAGTGTATGCTCACCCTGAACTCGCTGGTGAGGACGGAGTGGCTGGGGAGGGGCTGGAGGCGCCGGAATCCCACGGCGGCCGGCGGCGAGGAGACAAAGGGGCGGTGTGCTCAGGGATCCATAGCTCAATTCCTCGCGGGTGATGACGAAGACGAAGGAGGAGGTCACGGAAGACACGGTGGCGCAACTCCTTGTCGGCGTTGGCCACGTGGAAACGTCGGCACGCTCCGCCGAGCTCTCGGTGGCGATGAAAAAGGCGACGGGGAGGGAGAGACGAGAACGTAGGAGAGGGGGAAAGTGAAGCGGAGGCTTCCAGGCGTCGCGTGCCGTGTGTAGAAGGGCAGGGAGGCCTCCAGGCAGGCACACAGCTGCCGCCGGTGTCGGCATGCCCTCCAGCCAGGTGCTTGCCACGCCAGGGAAGACGAGAATGGGAGCCAGCGGGCCCGAGCCGCGGGACAGCAAGTTGGGCCCGAGGCCTGGGGTAAGTGGGCTACTTTCCTTTTCTTCTTTTCTTTTCTGTTAATTTGTTTGCCTTGCTAATTAAAATAGCTAGACATTTTCTAAAATGCCCAAAAAAATTATGTGGACTTGACATGCATATAGCCAGCCACTTATAAGGTTTGGGCACTTTTAAAATTCAAATTATTTGAACTTTAATTCAAATAGGGGTTTTGAATTAATTCCAACCTTCTGTTTGAATTTTTAAAAATTCCATGAGCATGGGAATGCTACCACACCACTTTATATGTGATCACGCTCATTTATGTGAGTTTTCAAAAGTCCAACAAGAATTTTGAGGAACTTTATTTCTTTCCATTTGAATTAATTCATCTGGGGGGATGTTCTCCCTCCCATTTCAATTTCATTTGAAATTTTTGACATGATGCAAACTGAGACTTGGTCCTAGCACATACATAACAGAGGGTTCTGACAGTAAATGAGCGTGTAAACAGTGATGAGAATATGGACCGGGATCCCGTGATGTTCACTAGTGATGTCTCTCTCCCAAAAGACGATAAGACTGCTATGCGAGGTAAAAAAATTACAGAAGGGCAATTGACAGGATTATAAACACACCGCAATGCTAACTATGCTACAAAAGAAAGGAAGAGGCTCAAAAGCATGGGAAGTACGCCAAAATAAGTAGACCGAAATCCATATGCATCTACTACTAATCATCCACCTTGAGATATCTATCCAGAACATCTCGCTGGTATTAAGTTGCGAGCCCCACCCAAAGTATAAACCCAAAGCAACAGACAACTGCATTAAAAGAACTTTGAGTAAAGTAAACAATCCTTGTAACCGCGGTTACAAGCACCATTGTTTTCCCCCTTGTGGCCACAGCACATCCCCTAGACTCATGTTTCTGTCACTCAAGCGTGTCATCAGGGGGCATGTACCTAGAATCGACCATAACGTTCCCTCTTGGGGTGACTACCTACCACTTGGCCAAAGCAATAAATAGCAACGGAGAACATGCAAGAATTACTTCGGAACAAAAATACAAAAGATAAGAACCAATTATATTACTCTATCACAATCTGAACATAATCTCATAATCCATCACATCCCATCAAACTCAGCATAGCAAAAGCAGACATAATTACATATGTGCCTCGATCATGTAGGGCAGCTCACGAGGTCTAAACCATGAAGAACAAAGAGGGGAGGAGAACATCACATACCTACTGATCACGGACCCATGGTCCAAGGTAGACTACTCACGGCACATCCGGGAAGTGTCCATGGTGGAGGAGAAGCTCCCGGAGGTCGATCCTCCCTCCGGCAGGGTGCCGGGAAGGGTCCTGGCGGTGCTCTCGATCTTGGAAGCGCGGCGGTGGCGGAACAGAGGAGATTTTGCGAAATAGGGTTCTGTCTTTGGAGTTTCCCCGTGACAGAGAATAATAGACGAAGGGGGGTAGCCAGGGGCCCAGGCGCCCTCCTGGCGCGGCCAGGCTCCTGGCCGCGCCAGGTGGCCACCTGGACACCTGGTGGTGACCCTCTTGCCCCACTTTGGTGCTTCTGGAAAACTCCATTACGCTGATTTTTTATCCGATTTTCCCGAATTTTTGGAGCATTTTTAATATGGGGGAAACCTAGAATAGAAAAACAGAAAAAAAACAGGAACTGTTACTGGGTGCACTGAGTTAATAGGTTAGTCCAAATATGATCAAAAGTGTATGAAAGTGTATCTAGATCATAGCAATATCACACAAAACATGCATGGAGCGAGAAGTAATTATCGATACGTTTGAGACGTATCAACATCCCCAAGCTTAATTCCTGCTCGTCCTCGAGTAGGTAAATGATAAGAGGCATAATTTGTGTGGTGACATGCTAACAACCATGTAAGGACTTTGAAAAGTAAACCAATCAAGGTATGTAATTCAATTCAAGTCACAACATGCAAGAGTCTATATTAGCATTGAAATAAGAAACGAAAGAACATTAGGTGCAAGAGCTCTCGATGTCCGTGACTCGAATGTCTCCAAATGGTGTTTGTGTGCAAGCAGGGGGATAGGGAATACGAGAAAAAAAGTATTATTGTTGAGAACTCAATCTACTAAAGTTTCACACTTGGTCTCTTTGGAATCTTATCTTGACTCGTCCCCAGACCACTAGCCAGGTACAAGTCAATTTGATCCACTCCATTTCGATATTTTGAGCACTCATGCAATGGATGAGCGTAAGCACGAGAGTTGACACTTCGGATGGCAAAGAGAGAATATGGTGGAGGAGGAAGTCAAAAAGGTGAGAAAGGCTCAAATCAATGAGGACAATCATAGGCGAGAAGGCTAAATGATAGATATGATGTTAAGAGTAGGGATTTCCATGCAAAGGATGCACATATAAGCTGAAAATCTCACCAATGGACCTAGTGGGGGTGCATCTAACTTGCTCGCTCATGAAGACCTAGAGCTCTTTTGAGGAGGCTCATCCTTGGAATATGCAAGCCAAGTTCTATAGTGTGAAGGTCCCCACATAGCTATATGCATGATCATCTCTATGGAGTACAAGGATAAGAGGGAGTACTAGCGTGGATCTTTCAAAAGGATAGTAGTGTTGCCCCTTTCTCTTTTTTTATTTTTTCTCTTTTTTCTATTTTTTGTATTTTTTTGGTGGCCTCAATGGCTCTTTCTATTTAACTCTCATTTGTCCTCTTTTGGATCTTTTATTTTGTCCACCATTGGATCTTTTCCTCACTTAAGGGAAACACTCTAATTTTAAGAGGGTATAGAAGATCTTTCACACTTTACAGGGTACTCAAATCATAAAGAAGATGTAGCTATCATGATGTATGCAATGTATGCCGCTGCCAGTGTAGCAGGAACATGTATGACATGAAGATCAAGTCATGAAGAGGTGGATGTTGCATGGTAATATATCTCGGAAAGGCTATGGAAATGCCTTGATAGGTAGGTATGGTGGCTGTTTTGAGGAAGAATATAAGGAGATTTATGATGACAGAGCGTATCATGCCAAGGGTTTGGATGTACCGGCGAAGGTGGACCCCAACTCTCGGAGTGAGAAGGAGGCAATGCACGGCACAGGAGAGGCTAGCAAATATGTGGAGGTGGAAATGTCAACTTTCAATAATTACATTAGTCCAAAGAACTCATGCACTTATTATCGGTAACTCTAAATCTAATGAGGAGCTTCACAAAGAGACAAGTACCCCGAGGAGGAGTGTATGGGGTTTTTGTTATCCTTGCGCATCCTGGACTCATGGTACGTGAGTGTACTCTAATATCTGACCCCTCACAAGAGAAGTGATCCATCTAGTAGCTAGAGTTCTCAATTACTTTTATAGGTTTTTGAAAATAAACACGGATTTCCCAAAATACGACACCTATCACTAATAGGCTAGAGCTCTTGACACCAAAAGTTCAAACATTACTCACATCAATACCTCAAAACTATTGTAAGTTACTACTAAAATAAAATAGCCACCTCAATTACCTACTTTCAAGACAAGACATAACTCAGTGCAACAACCAACTCTCTTAACGATATAAACACGAAAAAAAAGAGAGTTCCATCAACAAACTAAAAAATATCCAAGGCTCTTGCTAAAGAAAAACTAAAACTGAAACCAAACATGGCAGTAGCTATGAAAAGATAAAGAACACACAACAGCAAAAAGATAGGCATGAAGAATCCTATGATGTGTTCTAGATTTTGAAAGTGGAGCGTGCTTCTCTCCCACACAAAGTAAGACAGGATCTAAATTGTTATTAACAGCAAGAAAAACTTAAGAAAACTAAAAAAAAAACCTAAGAGCGAGACGCTCCAAGCATAACACATAACGCATGAAGTGATAAAAATATAGTGAGACGAAGGACGAACTTATGATTGTTGATGGAGAAGGGGATGCACGGGGGCATCCCCAAGCTTAGAGACTTGAGTCTCCTTGAATATTTATTGGGGATGCATGGGGGCATCCCCAAGCTTGAGCGCTTGACACTCCCGAATCTTCTTTCATCATCTTCCATCGCACACTTGAAAACTCCCTTCATACACAACTCATCATAAGCTGATTAGAGAGGTTAGTACCCTTAATAAATAAATAAAAATCCCACTGGATATAAAGATATTCTTGAATAGCTGCTGTTTCTCAAGATTTCCAAAAGGTTTTTTGCAAAGAAAAAGCAAGCTAAAGGTTTGCAAAAGTAGGACAGACAAAACGTGGCAGAATCTGTGAAAAGCACAATAGTAGGTAGTAAATAATTTTTTAGGGGCACTTATGCAACTCAAATCAAAAAACTCAGAACATACGAAAGTTCCGTGATTGTATAGAGCATGCTGTGTAAAAAATTTAGCTCAAAAATATGAGCTGGTGATTTATTATGATTTTTCCCGTCACGAGGACATAATCTGTTTTCTGGACAGCATGTCACAACTTTCACTTCCCTTGTCATATGAGGCTATACTTGGCACAAAGCTTGAAAATAAAGATACAATGATGTTTCTACAGTAGTAGCAATCATCAAGACCACTAAAAACATAAGTAAAAACATCTTGGGTTGCCTCCCAAAAAGCGCTTTCTTTTACGCCTTTAAGCTAGGCATAAGGAAAAAGAATAATCAAGTTTTATAAAGAGAAAGAGAATATCTTGCCCGTGTAACGGACTCAAAAGGTAACTTGACTTCATTTATAGGGAAGTGTTCCATCCACTTTTTTAGAGGGAACTGAAATTTTATATTCCCCTCTTTCATGCCAATGATAGCACCAACGGTGTGGAGAAAAGGATGTCCCAAAATAATTGGACATAAAGGTTCACACTCTATATCCATAATGATAGAATCAACGGGAAAATAGTTTTCATTGACAATGATAAGAACATCGTCGATCTTCCCCAAAGATTTCTTTACGGAAGAGTCGACAAGACGAACACCAAAAAACATGAATCAAAAGGTTTCAATTCAAACATGTCATACACTCTTTTGGGCATGACGGAGGTACTAGGTCCAACGTCACATAAAGCATAGCAAGAGAAGTTATTTAATTTAATTTTTATCATGGAGTCCCAACCATCATCTAGTTTCCTAGGTATGGATGCTTCTATCCTAAGATTTTCCTCCCTATCTTTGACAAGAGCATTTATGATATGCTCCGTGAAGGCAAGATTAAGTGTGCTAGTGTGGGGGTCTCTAGACATTTTGTGTAATAAGCTGATAACTTCTGAGAAGGTGCAACTGTCAAAATCGATATCACTACTATCAAAGGTGGTAGTAGTGTCATCTAAGCTCACTTGTTTGAAACCCTCTATGTTCATAGGAGTTTCTTCTTCTATGGTTGAGGTAGTAGCATCACGATTAATAGCTCTGATGGGAGCAGGAGTGCATTGGGTGCTAATAGTTTCAGTGTCCTCAACAATTTCGATAGTGGCAACAGTGTGGTGTGTAGGATTGCTCTTAATTCTATCCTCTTCCTCTTTTTCTCTAGCCCATCTTTCTTTAGGTTTGTCCATCATCCTAATATTTTCATTGATTTGTAACTGGATAGCATTAATAGGAGTGGCCTTACTCTCCTCAAGGGGAGAGGTTCTGTAAGAGCAAGTTTTTCCCCCGAAGGTTTTGGAGATTGTTGGACAAAGCAGTAGTGGAACAAATATTGTTTTCGAGTATATAAAGATATAAGAATGGAGATTGCAAGTGGAAGGTCGAAGGAAAACTCACTGCAACGAAGATGCAGTCATCTACCGAAACCTTTGAAGGAAGACGACCCCTAAAAATGTCGTCGGGAAAGTAGAAGCTCTCGAGTAAAAGCGCAACGAGGAGAAAGTTGAAGCTGGTTGAAGACTTAGTCTTTTTACTAGTTTCTCTTTATTTTCTTGAGTCGTAGGAAAAACCGTACTATCAAGATGGGTTTGCTAGTTGAGATCTTTGTCGAAGTGAATTTTCTCTGCTCAACCTAAACCCACAAAAACCTACCGAGAGAAATCTTACTGAGTCGAGTGAATAGCTCGAAGGCAAAGTCATCGCACTTTGTTCCTTCGAGAGAGAACTCGTTCGGTAAGTCAGCTTACTTGTTCCTCAAGTAAAGTTGCGCAGTGATTGAAATCCGACCGTTGTGGACACGCGGCAAGCGGTCGCATCGGGTCACTTAAGTAATTTGACCCATCGGGATCGCCACCAATAAATACCCTGCACCTACCCGCCATTTCGGGTTGGCCGATCCACTGAAGATTCTAAGAAAGAAGTACCATGAGCATCCCAAGAGAGATTCATCGAGAGAAAACCAAAACCAAGTTGGAACTGAGTTCAGCAATTCACAGAGACTTAGGTTGATATTAGCCAATCCTTTTCTCTTGGAGAACGGCAAGTCTCCTAGATGATTAGGCATCACCTGTCAAGCAGTCGAAGAGAAATTGTCGTTGCTAATGTGTGACGCCCCCAAAATCAAGTTGTGTACAGTAATCATACACGCAAGGTGCACGACCTAAATCAGGGTGCCACGATGTGAATATCACAGCACAAAACTAGACACAAACAAAATAAACTGTGTAAGAGCAAAGTTTTTCCCCCGTGTGTTTTGGATATTGTTGGACAAGACAGTAGAGGAACTAACAATGTTTTCTAGTATAAACAGTTGAATAGGTTCCTGAAGGACAAGCTAGGTGATAAAGCTTCAGTGAAGGTTTTCAGGTTATCGAAGCATTACCCCGCTTAGAGAAGCTTAATCACGGAGGTTGGCCGCCAAAAATGAAGGTGTCCTGAAGCTCAACTCTTTGAAGGAAATGAAGAAGACGGCGCAAGACTTAGATGTTTTTGTGTAGTTCTTTTTCTGTTCTTTGAGTCATAGGACATACCATACTATCAAGAGGGGTCTTTAGTTTGTGGACACCAAAGGTATTGAGAAAATACTCAGATCAAATCCAAACCAAGTGAGAAGCCTGAGTGAAGAAATCTCATGTGCACTAAGTTAAGCTTTAGTAGCAAAGACTTCGTTCTTTGGCTTGTGAAGCAGAACTAAGTCCGTGAGTTAGCTTTTCTTGTTCCGCAAGTAAAGTTGCGCAGTGATGACTAATCCGACCATTGTGGACACGTGTCAAGCTGTCGCTTCAGGTTAATTTGGTCATTGCGCACCTCGGGATCGTCAACTATAAATACGCCGCCCCGTCCTCCATTTGAGGGCGGCTACTCTGAGAATATACCATAGAGAGACTGAAGAGAGCACCCCAAGAACACCAACGAAGCAAAACCCCAAAACCCAGATTACCGAAGCCTACGTCCCATTGATCTGAGTAGATTCGAGATGACTTAGGTGAAAGCTTACTAGCCTTTTTATCTTGGAGAACTGCAATTCTCCTAGACGGTTAGAGTGTTGTTCTTCAGAGAGCGAAGAATAATTGTCGCCTCGAAGTCCAGTTTTTCAAAGGTTTCGGTGATTTCCTCAATAATCAACCACGAGTGAAGAACTGACCAAGCTCAAGGAGTTTGGTGAAGTGGAGCAATGGATGGAGAGAGATTTTCTCCAGGTGTTCAATCACCAGTCCCTCCAACCAGACGTAGCGCTTTGCAGAGCGTGAACTGGTCGAACAAACATCGCCGAGTATCAGTTCGTTTTACTTCAAGCATTACCTTTTGTATTGCATTTGCTTCGCAGTTATGTTTCAATGTGTTTTGATTCACTGCATTTAGTTTCGCTTTCAGTTTTACTTCGCTGTTCCGCTTTACTTATGATTCACTTCATAGTTTCAGTCAATTTTTTTGAAGTGATCATTCACCCCCTCCCCCTCTGATCACATACTTGGAATTTCAATTGGTATCAGAGCTAGTCACTCCCTACACTCTATGTGTTTTGGATTAACCTCCTAGAGTGCTGTCAAGTATGTCTTTCGCAGCTATTCGCTCCGGCGAACCTATTCCTGTTTTCAATGGGAATGACTACCCGTACTGGAAGGACAAAATGAAGAGAAATATCATGGCTATCAATTCTGTTTCCTGGCAATTTGTCTTATATGGAGTCATAGTCGCCGATGAGAATGCCATTACTCGTGAAGAAGCAAAATTGATTGATCTTGATTCTGAAGTCTTGGTATTCATCACCAATCATCTGACCCCAGAGAAGTATCATGAAGTGAGGAATATCCCAACTGCCAAAGGTGTCTGGGACTATCTGGAAAAGATTGGTGAAGGTGTTTCTACCCAGAAGGATGCCGGAATTGACACACTCCGAAGCAAATTCTATCGATTCAAGAGAAACGAGGGTGAAAAAGTCAGCTCCATTTACAGCAGACTCACTACTCTTGCTAATGAGTTGATTTCCCTCGGTGCTGATGACATTACTCCTCACTCAGTTGTAAGAACTTTGCTTCGCTCTTTGGATGATTCGTTTGATCACATTGTGCTGATGATCAAGGAAAGGACTGATTTCAGACGTCTTGTTGACGCTGATATTCTTGAGACACTCAATACTTTTCAAATGGAAGAAGATGAGAAACGTGACATTAATGGCTCTCGAAGAAGATCACATGCTTTGAAAGCAAAAGCTTCGAGTTATTCTTCACCCGAAGTCAGTTCTGCTTCAGGTGTCGAATCTGATGATCCTGCAAGCATTGGCAAGGATTTAGCATTGATCATGAGACGCTTCAACCGCTTCCAATGAAAAGGTTTTTCTTCACCCAAGAAGAATTACTCTTCAAGGAACTCAAGTAACTCATCTCACCGATCATCTTCAAGAAGCTCTCCATCGAAGGACAACTGCTACTACAAGTGCAAGAAACCAGGTCACTACATTGTTGATTGCCCTCTGTGGGAAACTGAGAACAAAACAAAGCATTCGCTCAGAGACTCCTCAACCAAGTCCCACAGATCCTCCAGAAGCTATGAGTCCAAGAGACACGACTCCAGTTCGAGAAGAGAAAAGAAAAAAGATTCTGATGATGACAAGAGGAAGAAGTATCATAAGAAGCGTGAGGGTTCTTCATCGAAGACTCACTCGTCTCGTCGAAGCAGCTCTCACCGTGCCAAGGCTTATCTGGGAAAGGAAATGAACTCTGAAGATGAAGTTTCTGGGTCCGAAGCTGAATCAGGCTCAAGGTCTGGGTCTGGGTCCGAATCAGATGGTTTTCCTGGTTTGGCATTCGCTTCAGCAGATGCTTGAACCAATGCTTCGAGCTCATTCTTCACCAACAATAGTAGTGAAGATGAAACTCTGCATATTGCTTCATGGCCAAAGCGAACGTATCTTCATCAAAAATCACCTACGATACTTCTGATTGTTCCTCATATGATAGTGATAAGAAGATAAGCTATGCTAAACTTGCTAAAATTGCTTCAATCCAACAAGATGAACTTGATTCGCTGAGCAAAACCATTAAGAAATCAGAAAATCTGTTGATCGATGAGATAGAGAAAAGTCAAACTTTGACTAATGAGCATGCTGCTCTGAAGGAAAAATTTGAAGAATTATCCTCTAGGCATGATCTTCTTTCAGTCGATTATGAGAAGCTCACCTATGAATTTCTTCAAACGAAAATGGCTCTCGAAAGACTGAAAGAGGCTCATGAAGAGTTGGAAAATGTCAATCTCTCTCTCATGGCTCAACAAGGTTCTGAAGCAAATCATAAAACTGATTCACCTTGCTTAACTTGACTGGAACGAAGCAAAACGGATTCCAAAGGAAAAGCTCCTATTATTATTGGTGATACTAATGCCTCGGATGAGGAAAATCCTGCTGTTACCGAGGAACTCCTCAGGTTGAAAAACTTATTTGAAACAGGCATGTTCAAAAGTGTGCAAGGTCACCAATATCTTCTTCACAGGAATCTCAGGAATGAGGGTGTTGGTTTCGAGAGAAAGATAAACCCTGATGGCACCTATTGGAACCTGAGAAGTATCCTAAGACTGTTTGGTTCCTAGCGAAGGAGAAACCCATTGATATTGCTAATCTTTCAGGTTTTGACTACAAAATGAACAAAGCTATTGTAGACGAATCACTTGATTTAGACTACAAGCTCATTAAAGATGAACAGGGAAAGGTTACTGCTGAGTATGTTGGCACTCCTCCTAAGAATGGCTTCTACAAGAGGCAGATATGGGTGCAGAAAACACTTGTGGAAAAACTGCCTTCTAACCATACCAAGCAGGGAAAGTCTTCGGTACCACCGAATCATTTCTATTCTCTAGAGACGAGAAATGATTCACTGGTTCCCGAATCAAATGTCCCTCAGAAGCAATAATATCGCACTGGTCGCTATACTTATCGTCCTCATGATAACAATAATAATATTGCATATGCTCATTCTTATACTATCCATTCGCAGAGGACTTACATTTATGGTGTACTTGATGGTCCCCCTAGGAAATATAATCCTGTTCGTTTTAATATTGCTTCAAACAGTGCTTCAACCTCTTCTCAGTCACCTGCTCGTTTGTGGGTGGTTAAGAAGAACTAATTCTTCTGCAGGGCTAAGTCTCCGGTGGATCCGAAGGGGTCATGGATAGTGGTCGTACAAATCATATGACCAGAGACAAGGAGTTATTCGTCGAAGAAAAACTATCTCAATCTTCTCAGAAGTGCATCACCTTCGGTGATAACAATAAGGGTAAATTTTAGGTTTTGGTAAGCTTGCCATATCGACAGATAAGCACATTGACAAGGTTATGCTAGTCCAATCCCTTGGTTATAATCTTATGTCTATTTCTAAGTTATGCGATATGGGTATGCTTGTTCTATTTTCTGCTTCGCGTTGTGTTGTCTTTTCACAGGATGACTATACGTTTGTCTTCGAGGGTTACCGAAAAGGAGATTTATACATTGTTGATTTTTCTTCGGGCCCTGCTGTATCCACATGCTTAATGGCAAAAGCTTGCTCTGGTTGGTTATGGCATCGAAGACATGGTCATGCAGGGATGAGAAATCTTCATAATCTAGTGAAGAAGAAGCATGTTATTGGCCTTAGAGAAGTAAAATTCGATAAGGATCGTCTCTGCAGTGCTTGTGAAGCTGGTAAAATTACGAAGAAACATCAGTCAGTGAAGACTATCATGACTACTACTCGTCCTCTTGAATTGCTTCATATGGATCTTTTCGGTCCTCAAAATTATGCAAGTGTGGGAGCAAACAAATATGGTCTTGTTATTGTTGATGATTTTTCTCGATATACTTGGGTTTTCTTTCTGGATGACAAGAGAAAACTTGTTGAAATCTTCAAGTCATTCGCTAAGAGAGCTCAAACAGAATATGAATTATCTCTGAAGCATATCCGAAGTGATAATGGAACTGAATTCAAAAATACTCATATTGAAGAATTTCTTGATGATCATGGCTTTACACATGAGTTCTCTGCTGCTTATACACCTCAACAGAATGGTATTGTTGAAAGGAAGAATAGAACTCTTATTGAAATGGCCAGAACTATGCTTGCTGAATACAAGACACCTATCAGGTTCTGGGCCGAAGCAATTAACACTGCTTGTTATATCATGAACAAGGTTTACCTTCACAAATTTCTGAAGAAAACTTCACATGAGCTTATCATTGGTAACAAACCAAACGTTTCATATCTTAGGGTATTTGGTGCTCCTTGCTTTATTAGAGATATGAATCATAGCTCCAAATTTGCCCCTAGGGCACATGAAGGTTTTCTTTTAGGTTATGGCTTAAACTCTCACACTTACAGAGTGTATAAATCTCACTTCGGGAAATTATGGAAACAATAAATGTGAGGTTTGATGAAACTAATGGCTCTCAAAAAGAGCATTTGCCTCATGATCTAGATGAACCTCCACTTGATGAAGTGATCAGGTCCATGGCTATTGGAGAAATTCGACCTGTTTAAGAAAATCCTCGTCAAGCAAATAGGGATGATGATGATCCAATGTTCCCACACCTAGCCCGAGGCGCTGGAGATCAACATCCTGAAGCTCATGGTGAATAGGACGAAGAAGAGCAAGGGAACGAAGGAAATGCTGATCCCGAAGGAAATGCTGAAGCTGAAGCTGAAGCAGATCCTGAAGCTGAAGCAGATCCTGAAGCTGAAGCTGATCATGAAGAAAATGTTTCAAATTTATGATGAGTTAGAAGAAGAGTTGATGTTGATTCGATCCTTGAAGAAATTCATCAACCAAGTCGTCCCACAACTCGTTCTCGTACTCGTTTGGCTAACTTCTGTGGAAACTTTTCGTTTGTCTCCATGCTAGAACCTTCAAAGTTTGATGAAGCCATGAAGGATCTAGATTGGTTAACTGCTATGCTCGAAGAACTTAACCAGTTCGAGCGAAACAAAGTCTGGTCCTTAGTTGACAAACCTGATCCCACAAAGCACAACATCATTGGTACAAAGTGGATTTTTCGCAACAAGCAAGATGAAGATGGAATCGTGGTAAGAAACAAAGCACGACTGGTAGCACAAGGTTACACCCAAATCGAAGTTATCGATTTCGGCGAAACTTATGCTCCAGTTGCTCGTCTGGAATCCATTCGTGTTATGCTTGCTTTTGCAAATTTCAATGGTATTATACTTTATCAAATGGATGTGAAAAGTGCTTTTCTTAACGGAGAAATCGAAGAAGAAGTGTATGTTATGCAGCCTCCAGGTATTGTAGACCCAAAGAAACCCGACATGGTGTACAGGTTGCACAAGGCCCTCTATGGGTTGAAGAAAGCACCTCGTGCTTGGTATGACACCCTGAAATACTTCCTTCTGAAGAAAGGCTTCAAACCAGGAACAACTGACCCAACTATTTTCACTCGATCTTATAATGGTGATTTTTTTGTTTGCCAAATATATGTAGATGATATTATTTTTGGCTGCACTAACACTGAAATCAGCGAAGAATTTGCCAAAATGGCTCCAATGCCTACCAATGGCTTCCTAGATGCAGATGAGAAGGGAAAAGCCTTCGATCAGAAGAAATATCGGTCTATGATTGGATCTCTTTTATATCTTTGTGCATCTAGACCTAACATTATGCTTTCAGTATGTATTTGTGCTCGTTTTCAGGCCAATCCAAAGGAATCACATCATACTGCTGGAGAGCGAATTCTTCAGTATCTTGCTCACACACCAACCTTGGGCTTGTGGTATCCCAAGAGAGCTCAGTTTGATCTCATTGGCTATTCTGATTCATACTGGGTTGGTGATCGTGTGGACAGAAAATCAACTTCAGGGACATGTCATTTTCTTGGAAGATCACTTGTGTGTTGGGCTTCTAAGAAGAAAAACTGTGTCTCAATATCTACTGCTGAAGCTGAATACATTGCTACTGGGTCATGCTATACTCAGATTCAAATGCATTCATTCCTGGATATATACCTTCAAATGCAATTGTATTCACTAAGATATTTGTTTTGCTCTCCACCGAAGAAATTTCTCTCAAGCATTAACTTCGATTATATAAATCTTCGATGCTTCCATTCAGGGGGAGCCAAAAAGTTCATATCTTAGAGTTTGTCGCATCTCTTCACAAAAACTTCAATATCTTTTATCGATGCTTGTTTTGTCAACAAGAGTCCAAAAAGGGGGATATTGTAAGAGCAAAGTTTTGCCCCTGTGTGTTTCGGATATTGTTGGACAAGACAGTAGAGGAACTAACAATGTTTTCTAGTATAAACAGGTGAATAGGTTCCTGAAGGACAGGCTAGGTGATAAAGCTTCAGTGAAGGTTTTCAGGTTATCGAAGCATTAACCCGCTTAGCGAAGCTTAATCTCGGAGGTTGGCCCCCAAAAATGAAGTTGTCCTGAAGCTCAACTCTTTGAAGGAAATTAAGAAGACGGCGCAAGACATAGATGTTTTTGTGTAGTTCTTTTTTTGTTCTTTGAGTCATAGGACATACCGTACTATCAAGAGGGGTCTTTATTTTGTGGACACCGAAGGTATTGAGAAAATACTCAGATCAAATCCAAGCCAAGTGAGAAGACTGAGTGAAGACTGAGTGAAGAAATATCATGTGCACTAAGTTAAGCTTCAGTAGCAAAGACTTCGTTCTTTGGCTTCTGAAGCAGAACTAACTCCGTGAGTCAGCTTTACTTGTTCCGCAAGTAAAGTTGTGCAGTGATGAAAAATCCGACCGTTGTGGACACGTGTCAAGCTGTCACTTCGGGTTAATTTGGTCATTCCTCACCTCGGGATCGCCAACTATAAATACGCCGCCCCGTCCTCCATTTGCGGGCGGCTGCTCTGAGAATATTCCTGAGAGAGACTGAAGAGAGCACCCCAAGAACACCACCGAAGAAAAACCCCAAAACCCACATTACCGAAGCCTATGTCCCATTGATCTGAGTAGATTCGAGATGACTTAGGTGAAAGCTTACTATCCTTTTTATCTTGGAGAACTACAATTCTCCTAAACAGTTAGAGTGTTGTTCTTCAGAGAGCGAAGAGTAATTGTTGCCTCGAAGTCCAGTTTGTCAAAGGTTTCGGTGATTTACTCAATAATCAACCACGAGTGAAGAACTGACCAAGCTCAAGGAGTTTGGTGCAGTGGAGCAACGAACGGAGAGAGATTTGCTCCAGGTGTTCAATCACCAGTCCCTCCAACCAGACGTAGCGGTTTGCAGAGCGTGAACTGGTCGAACAAACATCGCTGAGTCTCAGTTCGTTTTACTTCAAGCATTACCTTCTGTATTGCATTTACTTTCCAATTATGCTTCAATGTGTTTTGATTCATTGCATTTAGTTTCACTTCCAGTTTTACTTCGCTGTTCCTCTTTACTTATGCTTCACTTCATAGTTTCAGTCGAAATTTTTGAAGTGATCGTTCACCCCCTCCCCCTCTGATCACATACTTGGACTTTCAAACTGATATTACAAACCAGGGGTCACGAGGATCCAAATACATAAGTTAAACAATCATGGTATCTGAGTACAGACATAGTTAGTCAAGTTTTTCCTTAAGAAGGCTAGCACAAATAACATCAGAGGTAAAGATCGAAAAGGCAAGTCCTCCTGCCCGAGATCCACCAAACTACTCCTGGCCAAAGGGGGAACTCGATGTCGTAGTAGGCTCCGGGGATCTTCTTCTCCTGGGCTCCAATGTCGACTTCAGCGGCCGATCAGGCAAAACAAAAAGGGGGAAATAAAGCAAGGGTGAGTATCTAGCATACCTGCGAGTCTTACGTCCGCTACTAAGAATTTATGCATTTGTATCAAATGGAAAGGGGAGGTTGTATATAGTGGACTGCAAGGTAGAAATCGGAATAAGGATGAGAAACTAGGCCTATCGAAGACTAGCATCTTCCAATGAGTCTTGAAGAACAAGAAAAGAATAGCCAACAGTTCATATAAAGCATAAGGTAACAATGCAGAAGAAGTTGCTGCAACACATTGTATAATAGTAAGTTGTAATTATTAATCATTATCAATGCCTCCGAGATCCCCTCCTCGACTTCCCTATGAGGAAGAGAAACCGGAACCAATAGTTTAATAGTAGTAGTTTGTAGTAGTAGGCTCTAGCTTCAGCATAAAGCGTCCTGTTACCGTGGACACGACTATTCGAATAGATCAAACTCCCTGCAGGGGTGCACTACTGTTCAGCCTACACGCTCGGATCTTCAGGGTGGCGTACACCTCGTTAGGGAATGCCCCACCGAGGCTATCCGACACGCCGAGGCCCATCCTACGGCTCATCAGAGAGGTCCCCGCCGGTCTACATCCTAAGCACAAGGGGGTCTTGGACCGTCGCCCCTCACCCTCCGGGTCGTTGTGCGCCAGGTGGATTCCACGCAACTTTTCCAGGCCCCTCACACTCGACGTCTTTCAGATCTTTCGAACGAGACCACAACGCGAAGGGCCCACACCGTAATCCCACGTGAAGGTAGTGCGTACAGGCCTTTGCGGCCTCTCAAGTCATCCACCTGAACCGTTAGTTATTTTATTATTTTCTATCGGGACAAACGTTATCGTTGCCCCTATTCGGGTGAGTCGCGGACAACGACAGCAACCAGGTCCACCAGTAATATCGGTGCCTTCCCTGTCGTCCCACCAACTCGTGCGGTTACCAACAAGGTGAACCGTCTCCTTACCTTGTCTCGCGTGTGCTATTGGTAGAGCTCGACTTTCGTACAACCGGATATCTCTCGGCCACGAACAAGTACCAGGCCCACCGCACACCGATGGAATACATCCGTCCTGTCGTTCCGATACAATACCCTGCGCGGGAACCGTGGGGTCACCCGACTCCTTACCTGTAAGGACAACCGTGGTTCAGTACCTTACGACGGGTTATGGGCTCGATAGCTCACACTTGATGTGGCTCGGCAGAGCCGGGGTATGGGCCTGAAGCGGTGTCTGCTCTGAACCGTACCTGTAGCAGTTGTAATGTATCGCATCCGCTTTCACTCCCAGAGTGAACACGGCCCGCTATCTAATCCTATTGACTAAGAAGGCGCAAGGATAACTGCTGAATAATATATTTATATATAAGGCTGCACAGGACATATGAAAAGGTAATCAAGGGCGACAATGACATGCTATGCAATTGAATAGGATTCTAACGTAGCAACAACAGCAATGCCTAGTGCAAGAAAAGTACGGAAAGATAGGTGATATTTGGGGAAGAGAATGGCTCTGCTTGCCTGGAAGCTCGACGGTAGAGGTACGGTCGTCGTCGACGTAGTCGATCACAGGGGCGCCAGCAGCGGACGTCGAGACTACCGGACAATAAGAGAGGGGGAAGAAACAATAAATACACGACAATAATAGCAATAAAAATACAAAACCTGGCAAACGCAGTGTTAAGAGTGAACTAACGCAGTGGTACACGTTGCAGACGAACCGGGAATTTTACCGGCAATTTTACCGGCTCCCGGGCCATTACAGGACAATGCAATCGGAGGGGGAAAGTCCTGTGTGCGATATGTTAGAGGGGGTGGTGGACATACGGATAGCGTATTCGCATTCGTTATATTTTTCTAATCATTTTTCATGTATAAAGTTTTTTCATCTGATTCACGGATTAAAAGATATTCATTTACTAAGTTTTTAATCATTTTATAGAAGTTCTGAATTTCTTTTAATATTAAATAGAAATTATCCAGAACAGTACTAGTTGACCAGTCAACTGACATGTGGAACCCACATGTCAGCCTCTGGTTATTAAAACAATTGATTTTCTATTTTAAATAATGCACTGGACCCAGATGTCATACCCACAAGTTTTAATAAAAATTCAATATATTGTTTAACCAGCCAAGGGGGGCCCAATAGTCAGCCACACATGTGTTAAACATCTGGTTTTAATTTGTTTAAAAGAGCTGGGGCCCAGGTGTTAATGACCCAAAGGGATATTATCATGATTATTACTTTAACAACTAACTTAATTTAATTTAAATGGCCTTGGGATCACGCGTCAGTGTCTCTAGGGGGGGGGGCTTAGCATCTAAACAAAAGGCTTGCCGGTGGATAGCCGATGGCGGCCATGGAACGCGGCGGTGGCACGCCGGAATGGGGTTCCGGCCATGGCAGCCCACGCGGAGGGCATCGCTCGGCTCCTCGTGGCCTAGCGCAGCCGCGACTGCACTCCGTCGTCAACCGGAGGGCCCGTGGCCACGACGACGACTGGTCGTGGCAGCGGCCGGACCGCAGATCGGTGGGGACGGCGACCGGAGGGCCCAAACCTAGAGGGGAGTAGGGGAAATGGAGACATGCTTACCTCGCTTGCACGGGAGGTGTCGCGGTGGCCGGCGAGTTGCCGGAGCAGCGCGAATTCGGGGCGGAGATGCGGCGGCCGTGGTGGTGGAAGATGACAGTGGCGTCGGCTGTGGTGCTTCGCAGGTCGATTCTGCTATGGGGTCGAAGGAGTCGTCGATGGTGGTCCTCTTGGTCAACCCGACGTGGACCGAGGTGGCCGGTGGCCACGCCGGAGACGGCGGCGCGACGACGAGGCGCCCACGGGCAGGCTCGGTTCGAGCGGGGAGACGACGAGGGGCAAGCGCAAGGGCAAAGGAGGGAGACGGCTAGGGTTTCTGTGAGAGGGGGAGTGCTTTATCCCTCGCCGGAGACGCCCGATGGCCGCCACGGGGATGGCCTGGCCGCGGGATGCTCGACACGAGCCCCCTTGGTGAACAGAGGTTGAAGATGGGGGGGTGCGCCCGGGTGGGCTGGGCCTGTTGGTTTCGCCCTGGGCGCCAGATATTTTTTTTGTTTTTCTTTTCTTTTATTTTCGGTATTTTCTTTTATGTCTTGTTTTAACTACTGAAGCATTTTTATAAAATGTGTTAATGTTTTATATATTAGTGTTGCACTTTGTAAAACTGCCACAAAAAGTTTGGATCCCAAATAAATTCAATTTAATTATTTCTAGTTTTAAAAACATCAAATATAGTTGTTTTTCTACTGATAGGATTTAATTAAATTGTTTAACTTCATAATAAAAACCCCATTATTGTTTTTATATGATCTACTGAATATTAGGAATTTTATAAAAGTGGTTTCACAATTTTTGGACCAAGTTTTATTTAAACTTGGTTTTTATAATTTCAATCACAAGAATTTTGAATCTGTTTTGATTTCAAGATGAGCAAGGCATAATCTGCAATAGTGATTATCATTAGTCAAAGTGATTACTGTTATAGACACCGAGGGTGTTACATGAAGGAAGTTTGTAAAGGTCTCGGAGATGTCATGAATCATCTACCACGAGTGAAAACTAGACAAGCTCGAGGAGTTTGTTGCAGTGGAGAATAGGACGGAGAGAGTTTTTCTCTAGGTGTTGAATCAACAGTCCCTCCAACCAGACGTAGGACTTTGCAGAGTGTGACCTGGTTTACCAAATATCGTTGTGTAAGGCTCATTTTCCTTCTAGCATTTACATTAAGTATTTACTCGTAGCCTGTTTGCCTTTGATGTTTTCCTTCGCTCCCAATCCTTTCGAGCCATGCATGTCTGTCGATACTGTATTTCCTTCGGGATGCCTGTAGTCCTTCGCGGTTTGCATGAATTCCATCTAAGTTCCTTAGAATTTTTAGAAGTGATCATTCAACCCCTCCCCCTCTGATCATTCTTGATCTTTCAATTGGTATCAGAGCTAGGCACTCCCTACGCTCTGCGTATTTTTGGTCTAACCACCGGGAGTGTTTTCAAGAATGTCGTTTACAGCTGTTCGCTTGGGGGAACCAATTCCTCTCTACAATGGAAAGGACTATCCTTATTGTAAGGACAAAATTAAGAGGAACATCATGGCCATCAACTCTGCCACTTGGGAAGTTTTCAAGAATGGTGTAAATGTCAAAGACAAAAATGCTATCACTCCTAAAGAGGCAAAGAAGATGGACCTCGATTCTGAAGTCTGGGTGTTCATCACAAACCATTTGATTCCAGAAAAATATCATGAAGTCAAGAATATTCCTACTAACAAAGGTGTCTGGGACTATGTCGAGAAGATTGGTGAAGGTGTCTCTACCCAGAAAGATGCTCGTATTAACACCCTTCGAAGCAAATTCTATCGATTCAAGAGGCACGAGGGATAGAAAGTTAACTCTATATACAGCAGACTCGTTGCTCTATCGAATGAACTAATTTCCCTCGGTGCCGAAGACATTACCAATGGTGTTATCGTCAAAACTTTGCTCCGTTCCCTTGATGATTCCTTCGATCACATTGTGCTGATGATCAAGGAAAGAACTGATTTCAAGGATCTTGTTGTCGCTGATATTCTCGAGAGACTCAACACCTTCGAGATGGAAGAAGAAGAAAAACGAGATGTCAAGGGAACTCGAAGAAAGTCTCATGCACTCAAGGCCAAAGCTTCACATCATTCCTCTCCTGAAGCCAGTTCTGAATTTGGAGGTGCCTCAGATGACCCCGAGAATATTGGAAAAGATCTGGCACTGATAATGAAAAGATTCAACTGCTTCCAGAGATGTAATTCATCTGCACCGAAGAAAAACTACTCGTCCAGACATTCGAGCAATTCATCACAACATCGATCATCATCTAGAAACTCTTCAGCAAAAGATAATTGCTGCTACAAGTGCAAGAAGCGAGGTCACTTCATTGCTGATTTTCCTCTCTGAGAAATTGAACATAGATCAAAGCATTCTCACAGCAACTCTTCGAGCAAGTCACAAAGATCGAGAAAAAACTATGAGTCGAAGAGATATGATTCTAAGTCCAGAAAAGACAAGAAAGATGGTTCTGGTGATGACAAGAAGAAGAAGTATCACAAACATCGAGAGAGTACTTCCTCGAAATCACATTCCTCTCGATGAACGAATTCTCACCGTGCCAAAGCCTATCTGGGTAAAGAGATGAACTCTAAAGAAGAAGCCTCCGGTTCCAAAGCTGAATAAAACTCAAGATCTGGTTCTTGTTCTGGTTCTGAATCTGATGGAGTTGCTGGTCTAGCATTTGCTTCGAACAAGAATTCATGCTCTTTCTTCACCAACCAAAGCAGTGAAGATGAATCTCCAGCTTACTGCTTCATGGCCAAGGCTAAGGTATCTTCTTATAAGAATTCCTACGATACCTCTGATGGATCTTCTCATGAAAGTCACTCTAGGATAAGCTATGCCAAACTTGCTAAAATTGCTTCTATCCAACAAGATGAACTAGATTCTCTAAGTGAAACTATTAAAAAATCTGAGACTTTGTTGATCGATGAGATTGAGAAAGGTCAAACTTTGACGAATGAGGATGATGATCTGAAAGAAAAGTATGATGAACTTTCCTCTCGGCATGATCTTCTCTCAGTGGACTACGAGAAGCTAACCTTTGAATTCCTTCAAAGGAAAATGGCTCTCGAGAAACTGAGAGAGGCTCATGAAGAGTTGGAAAATGTCAATCTGACGCTCATTTCTCAACAGGGCTTAGAAGCTAAAAATGAATCTACTTCACCTTTCTTGACTTGTTTGGAACGAAGAAGCTAAAAGCAACCTATTTTCATTGATGATGCTAACCCCTCGAACGAGGAAGCTATTACCGAGGAACTCCTCAGGTTGAAAGATTTATTTGAGACAGGCATGTTCAAAAGTGATCAGGGACACCAATATTTATGTGATATCCTAAAGAAGGCACTTCTTCATAGGAATCCTCCCAAGTAAGGTGTTGGTTTCTAAAGGAAACTCAACCCTGATGGCACCTACTGGGAACCCGAGCAGTATCCTAAAACTGTCAGGGTTCTGGCGAAAGAAAAGCCCATTGATATTTCTAACCTTTCAGGCTTCAACTGCAAAATTGACTAGGCTATTGTTGATGAATCACTTGATTCTGACTACAAGCTTATCAAAGATCAGGAAGGAAATGTGTCTGTAGAACTCGTTGGTACTCCTCCGAAGAATGGTTTCTATGAACGACAGATTTGGGTTCGCAAATCTCTCGTAGAAAAACTGCCCCCTAAACATTCTATGCAGGGAAAATCTTCGGTAGCACCGAAACACTACTATTCTCTTGAGGATAGAAATGAACCATTGGTGCCTGCTTCAAATGTTCCCTAGAAGGAATACTATCGAGTTGATAGAAATGTTTATCATCATCATGAAAATAACGACAAAATTTCTTTTACCTACCAGTACTCTAACCCCTCGTCGAGGAATTATGTTTATGGTGTGCTTGATGGTCCCCCTCGCCAATATGATCCTGTTCGCTATAATACCGCTGCTTTTTCTAGCACTTCCATGCCTTCTCAGTCACCTGCTCGATTGTGGGTGGTTAAGAAGAACTAATTCTTATGCATGGCTATGTCTCCGGCGGATCCGAATGGGTCATGGATAGTGATTGCACAAATCATATGACCGGAGACAAAGATTTGTTCATCGAAGACAAACTTACTGAATCTTCTCAGAGATATATTACCTTCGGTTACAACAACAAAGGAAAATTACTTGTATTGGGTAAGGTTGCTATATCGATGGATAAGCATATTGACAAGGTTATGCTTGTTCAATTTCTAGGATATAATCTTATGTCTATCTCAAAACTTTGTGATATGGGTATGCTTGTACTATTTTCTTCTTTGTAATTTATATTGTCGATTTCTCTTCGGGACCTGCAGTGTCCACATGTTTAATGGCTAAAGCCACATCTGTTTGTTTATGGCATCGAATGCTTGGTCATGAAGGAATGAAAAACCTTCAAAATCTTATCTCGAAGAAGAATATCGTTGGAATTGATAATGTGAAATTCGACAAAGATCGTCTATGCAGTGCCTATGAAGCAGGAAAGATTGTCAAGAAACATCACTCAGCAAAGACTATCATGACTACTACTCGCCCTCTTGAATTACTTTATATGGATCTATTCGGTCCTCAAAATTATGCTAGTCTTGGAGGTAACAAGTATGGTCTGGTTATTGTTGATGATTTCTCTCGATATACTTGGGTTTTCTTTCTAGATGACAACAGTAAGGTTGTTGAAATTTTCAAAAAAAATTCAAAGAGAGATCAGACTGAATATGAATTATCTCTCAAGCATATGAGAAGTGACAATGGTACAGAATTCCAAAAAACTCATATCCAATAATTTCTTGATGAATATGGCTTTACTCATGAGTTCTCGGCTGCTTATACACTGCAACAGAATGGTGTGCTCGAGAGAAAGAATCGAACTCTTATTGAAATGGCCAGAAAAAAGCTTGCTGAATACAAGACTCCTATCAGGTTATGAGTCGAAGCTATTAACACTTCTTGTCATATCATCAAGAAGGTTTATCTGCACAAATTTCTGAAGAGAACTTCACATGAGCTTATCACTGGTAAAAAGCCGAATGTTTCATATCTCAGGGTTTTCGGTGCTCCATTTTACATCAGAGATATGAATCACAGCTCCAAGTTTGCCCCAAAGGCACACGATGGTTTTCTCGTAGGTTATGGTTCGAATTCTCACACTTACAGAGTTTACAACTCTCATCTTGGAAAAGTTGTAGAAACTGTAAATGTTCGATTTGATGAAACTAACGGCTCTCAAAAGGAGAAATTACTTCTTAACCTGGATGAACCACCTTTGGATGAAGTTTTCAGGTACATGGCTATTGGAGATATTCGGCCTGTCAAAGGAAATGCACATCAAGTCAACCAGGATGATGATGGTCCAATGTTCCCACACATAGCCCGGGGCGCTGGATATCAACATCTTGAAGTTAATGATGTACAGGTCGAAAGAGAACGCATGAACGAAGGAAATGCTCAACCCAAAGTTCAAGCTGAACCCGAAGGAAATGATCCCGAAGGACAAGCTGAACCTGAAGGCCAAGCTGATCCCGAAGAACAAACGGATCCTCATGCTGTTGAAGAAGCTTTATCTCGTGTTTGAAGGAGAGTGGACGTCGACTCAATACTCGAAAAGATTCGTCTACCAGGTCGTCCTACCACTCGCTCTCGCACTCGTTTAGCTAACTTCTGTGGAAATTTCTCGTTTGTATCCATGCTAGAACCATCAAAATTCGATGAAGCCATGAAGGACTCAGACTGGATGACTGCAATGCTCGAAGAACTTAACTAGTTCGAGAGAAATAAAGTCTGGTCCCTTGTCGATAGACCTGATCCCAAGAAGCATAATATCATTGTTACGAGGTGGATTTTTTGCAACAAGCAAGATGAAGATGGTACTTTTATAAGGAATAAAGCTCGACTGGTTACACAAGGGTACACCCAAATCGAAGGTATTTATTTCGGTGAGACATATGCTCCAGTTGCTCGACTTGAATCCATACGTGTGATGCTTGCTTTTGCCAATTACAATGGTATATTGCTATATCAAATGGATGTCAAAAGTGCATTTCTTAATGGTGAAATCGAAGAAGAAGTATATGTTATGCAGCCACCAGGTTTTGAAGACCCGAAGAATCCTGATAAGGTGTAAAGGTTGCACAATGCACTATATGGGTTAAAGAAAGCACCTCGTTCTTGGTATGAAACACTGAAGGATTTCCTTCCGAAGAAGGCCTTCAAACCAGGAACAACTGACCCGACTCTTTTTACTCGTTCATGCAAACATGATCTCTTTGTGTGTCAAATTTATGTCGATGATATTATTTTTGGCTGCACTAACCCTGATATCAGCGAAGAATTTGCTCGTATGATGTCGAAGAAGTATGAAATGTCTATGATGGGTGAATTGAAGTTCTATCTCGGACTTCAAATCCGTCAAAAGAAGAATGGGACATTTATCTCTCAAGAGAAGTATCTCAGAGATTTCCTCAAGAAGTTTCATCTTGTCAATTGCAAAACTATCAAGACTCCAATGCCTACGAATGTTCATCTAGATGTAGATGAGAAGGGCAAACCTTTTGATCAGAAGAAATATCGCTCGATGATCGGTTCGCTTCTTTACCTTTGTGCATCTAGACCTGACATTATGCTATCAATTTGTATGTGTGCTCGTTTTCAGGCAAACCCGAAAGAATCACATCATATTGCTGTCAAGCGAATTCTTCGATATCTGGCTCATACACCTACTTTGGGACTGTGGTATCCCAAAGGTGCCAAGTTTGATCTCGTTGGATATTCTGATTCTGACTGGGCTGGTGATAGAGTCGACAGGAAATCTACCTCAGGAACATGTCATTTTCTCGGTAGATCTCTTATCTTTTGGGTTTCGAAGAAACATAATTGTGTATCTATTTCTACGGCAGAAGCCGAGTATATTGTTGCTGGTTCATGCTGCACTCAAATTCTATGGCTCCAGCAAACGCTGAAAGATTATGGTACTCTTTTGAAGAAAATTCCATTGCTATGTGATAACGAGAATGCTATCAAAATTGCCCATAATCCATTGCAACACTCTCAAACGAAGCATATTGATATTCTCCATCATTTTCTTCGAGATCATGTTCAGCGAGAAGATATTGTTATCATCCATGTTCGCACCGAAGATCAATTGGCTGATATATTTACGAAGACCCTGGATGAGAAAAGGTTTTGTGCACTAAGGTGTGATTTGAACATATTGGACTCACGCAATGTGCAGTAAGACTAACTATCGGTACTCTGTATTATATTTTTTTTTTTACTTTCATTGGTTTTCTATCATCTTTTTTATTTGTTTTTGTTCGTTTGCTGTTGTCCTGTGCACTTATCACTCCGAGTGTTCTTATCCGTGTGTTTCTCTCGGATTGATTAAGTATCGGACCCTGCTTTCCCTTATGCTATCCCTACCCCATCTCTGCCTTTCTCTCGTGAACATGTATATTTGTACTCGATTAAGATTCCCTTTGAATGTCATTGATTCCGAAGGAATATCTATCGAACTTTTATCTACTTTTATACTCGATGTTCGATGAGTTTGGTCTCGGACGTGGAGCAACCTTCTTTCGGTTTGTTGAGATTTTCCCGCGATTACCGCCCCAAAATCCGTCCGTTGAATTTGGAGAGATGCGGAATCTGCGCCGTTGGATTGCATTTGACAGTTCCGTCAGACTCCACCTCTATAAATACCGATCCACCCCCACCGTCACAAATCTCGCATTCCCTCGACTTCATCTCTCCTCTCCCGAGCTCTCGCGCGCCTTTGTGCTGTTCATCGCCGTCGATTCCCTCGCCGCTTTGCTGCCGGAAGGAAGTCGCCGGAGACCTTCCACTCGACGAGGATCTTCACCCGCGCCGCCGTAGCCGCCGTACATCACCAAGTGAGGGTATGCACGGCTCTGGACTCGATTCCGATATCTTATGTTCATCGAGCTCCAGATTTGTTGATTTTATTTTGTTTAACTTAGGTCTGTTTGATCCGTTTGGATTGTTGATCTTTGGGAAGTCAGTTTCTAGAGTTCTCTGTCGATTCCCATCTGACCTAGGTAAGAAACCCCTCGGATTTTCTTCACTTAGGCAAATCCCACAGATGCATATCGATAGATTTACACTTGTGCAATTCTTTCATACAAGCTCTTCGTTAGATTTGCACCAGATTAAAATCTAGCCTAGCACTTCCATGAAAAACTTGCATCAGGAAAAATTCCTCGATATGTTTACTCCGTTCAAAATGTTTTTCCTCGAAAATGGCTGGTACTTGTTCACAACTTTCCTATATTCCCTCGTACCTTTGTATTTCGCAGGAAAATGTCTGAGAACGACGGGAATTTCATAGAGCCCAAGCTTGTTGGAGGTCGAACAAGAATCACCAATAATTCTGAAGGTCTGTCAGAGGAACTGATTATCGAGAAAAAAATGAGAACTCCAGAAGGCTCAGAAGTTGATCGTACGAGAGAAAAAATACTGCAAGAAATACGAAGGCTTCAAGCTCTTCGATGGTATGAATACAAGTCACTTATTCCTCGCTGGGAGAGACTGTTCGCCCTAAAGAATACCTGGTCTGATGTCAAGTCTTTAAGACCCAAATGGACGAAGGAAAATAGACCACTTCCTCCTGCAGATGCTCACCCATCCTCTCTCAAGACACCTAATGATTTGAAATAGTTGGTTGCTGCTCGAGCTGAATGAGCAAAAAACCGAAAGGAAGCTAAAGCCAGGAAGGAGGCTGCTGCTGCTGAGGGCACCAAGGATGTTGGTCCTAGCACCACATCGAAGGCTGGCAAGAAATCTGCCTAGCGAAAGAAAAAGGAAGTTATTGTCTCTGCACCAAAGGCAACTTCTGACGAAGAAGAAGCCCATTCCGAGTGTCAAGACCCTGGCACAGAGGCATATGTCGAGGACATTTCTCTAAAGAAGAAACCAAGCAATAAAGGCCTCAGGATCCAGGAGCCAGCTGCTAAGGCGTTTGTACATGCTTATATACATCTAATGAAGCAATAGAGTTTGTCAAAGTTTTCTTTGTCGCGTTCAGTTCGTTGAACTGAATTTCTTGAGGACAAGCAATATGCTAAGTTTGGCGGAGTTGATACGTGTCAAACGTATCTACTTTTCCAAACACTTTTGCTATTGTTTTCCCTCACTCTTTCATGATTTAGACGAAACTAACTCGGACTAACGATGTTTTCAGCAGAGCTGTCTGTATGGTTTTATTGTGTGTAGGAAAATGGATTTTTATGTGTCCCAGAAAAATCCAGGAAAAATCACAGAAAATCCATGCACCCGAAGGACCAATGAACCAGAAGTGGGGCCAGAGGGCAGCCAGGGGGCCCCAGGCGCCCTGCTGGCTCAGCCTCACCCGTGGCCGCTCCAGGAGGCCGCCTGGGAGGGTCCTCCCCCCTCTCGTGCCCTACTTCGTCTCCTATTTATTCCCGTGGCGAGAAAACCCCAGAACAGAAGTCGTTTTCCCAATTCTCGTCACGGAGCCGCCACCACCCTCTGTTCTTCTCCGGGAGGGCTAATCTGGAGGCTGTTTTGGCCTCCGGTGAGGGGAGATCATCGCCATCGTCATCATCATCACCACTCCATCCTCCCTCCATGACTTCTCCTTTCAGGTGTGAGTAATTCCCTGTTGTAGGCAAAGGGGATGGTAGGGATTGGATGAGCTAGATCATGTAATAGTTTATCAGATTGTTGGGGGCATGTTGCCTATCATCTAGATTGGTCTTTATCATCTTTTCTTCAACTTGTTGCTCTTAATGCTTGTCACTTTCGGCCCGAGTGCCATGTTTTCAGATCTGAACCCTATGTGTTTGCATGAATATATTTGTGTTCTTGATCCTATCTACATGTTGTATGCACCTGTTATTGTCCGGAACCGGCGATCCCAAAGGTGACAGCTTGGGACCCCAAAGGGGATGGACTATAGTTTGAGGATTCCGTGTATCCATTGATTGTTAATGCTTTGTTCCGGTGCTCTTTGACAGGAGCACCTTAATCTCCATAAGTTCCTTTAGGCCCCGTTCGTAGCGGGATGGTAGGACAAAAGATGTTGTGCAAGTTCTTATTGCAAGCACGTACAACTACCTATGGGGTACATACCTAATGTTTGATATTTGCCTAGATGATCATTGCTTTTCTGTGTGCCTTGCCCCAAGTTAAATACATGATGTATCTTATCCATGCAGCACCCAACCATCCATCTCCCTAGCCTACAGTGTTTTTAATTATGCTGGTTACTAATTGTTTTCTTTTGCTGTTTTACTTTCACTGTTTCACCACCACTATTTCCGTTGCTACCATCACTTCCATATCGCAGTTATTATTAATATCTTGTTGCAAGTAAGTGCATCTCAGGTGCGGTGGAATTGACAACTCCACTGTCAAAGCTTGTGGGTATTCTTTGGCTCCCCTTGAGTCAAATCTATAAATTGGGTTATTCTTACCCGCGAAGACTATCTTGATCCCTTGCAGTTATGGGTTATCAAGGCTATTTTCTGGCGCCGTTGCCGGGGAGCATAGATTTATTCACAAGTCTACCTGAAGTATTTTACCTGCTGCAATTTATACGCTATGGGTAAGAAACAAGACCCCAAGGTCCCGATCTTACCATCCCGTACAAGAAAAGGTACTGTTCTGAACACTAGTGCTACACTTGATTCACCTTCAGTTATGAGTAAGTTTGCTTCATCTCCACCACATGATGATTCTACTGAATCTGTTACTATGTCCGATACTTTTGATGATGCTTCTACTACTCTTGATGATATTGGTTCACTTGGTTACGCTCTTGAGAAACAGATCGCTGCTGCAAAAAAATCTGGAATTGAAATTCCTGTTACTCGCTACCCTATTGGTGGAACTTACAATTATCCTGATTTGAGTAAACTCAAGGAGATACTCCTTGAGGACGATTATATTATGCTTGATGATGATTTATGCAGGGAGATAACAAAGTTTGTCGACTCTGACCCCGGTGCTATTAAGAAGCTTCTCGAAAAACACTCCCTGAATAACAAGACCGTTCCTGATCCTGAATTTTCTACATCTCCTATATGCATCAATGATCCTGATTATAATTTCTCTGTTGATCTTTCACTTATATCTGTGGTTGAAGCTGACCCCTTTTATGGCAGAGAAAATGATGATGCTATTGCACACCTGACCAAACTCACTAAGTTGGGTGGCCTATTTACTACGAATGAAAAGATACGAAACTTTTATGTTACTAAGCTTCTTCCTTTCTCTTTGAAGGAAGGTGCTAAAGCATGGTATTATGCATTGCCATGTGGTTCCATTAAGAGTCTTCAATACTTAGCTCACTCTTTTGTTGATAAGTACTTTCCTGCTCATATGCAACATGGTTCTTTACAAAGAATTTATAACTTTAAACAGTTGCAGGATGAGCACCTCCCTAAAGCTTGGTGGAGGTATTGCAGTCTGATCCAGGCTAGACCGGGACATGGAGTCCCTAAGAATGAATTACTTGATATATTCTATGCTGGTCTAACTGATGAATCCAGATCCTATTTGGAAAGTTGTGCTGGTCGTTTTTTCAGGAAAAGAACACCGGACGATGCATAAGAATTAATGGCCAAGATTGCCAAGAACCACGAAGATTGGTCCGTCCCTGAACCACCTCCACCACCAAAAAAAGGGGCATGCTCGTCCTCAGCCCCGAAGATATGCAAGAAGCAAATAAGTCTATTAAAGAGAAGGGTATTAAAATTGAAGACGTGAAGGATCTACCCCCTATTGAGAAGTTGTGTGAGCCTACCACTCACCCTCCTATGGTAGAGGTACACTCTCTTTTAGATTTCAATGCAAGTGACATCCCTCATGGTAAGCCTCCTGATCAATGTTTAGACGAGCTTCACAATTTTATTATGAAGCAAAGTCACTTTAATGAGAGGATACAAAGTCAGTTGCATGATAATTCCCTTTCTATCAAAAGGTTGCTTGATGTTCTAGGTAGAACCGTAAATGATGTTAAATGTCTTGTGAAGCATTTTCATATGGTTCAAACTCAGCTTGAACAAATTTCTAATGTGCAAAAATATTTGCTTGCTAACAATGCCAAACAGGATATACAGGACTTCAGGATTAAAACCCGAGGTGGAACTAGCACTCAAGATCCTCTCTATCCAGAGGGGCATCCGAAGAGAATCGAGCAAAATTCTCAAATGCAGGAAGAAGAAATTGTTAGTTCTCCGAAGAAGAAGAAGAAGCACAAAGAAGCTGACAATTCCAATGATCCAATTGCAAGTGAAGAGCTTGTTATTGATCCAAATAGTATATCTACGTCCGATGTTGAGACTGAAGACGGTGCTGAACCTGAAAAGGATGGTGAAAAGAATGATCTAGCCGAAGTTCGAGAAGAAGAAGCACCCGACATGAAATACACTAGAGAAGACTTCTTCGCAAGAAGACATGGGAAGACTTCATCGCAAGAAGACATGGGAAGGAATGAGAACCATGGGTACAGAAACCCATGCCCTTCCCAGGTAATTCTCTCAAAACTAAAGAAGAAGAGCATTACAATATATTTGGTGAGTGGATGAAACCTCATTTTCTTCAAATCCCTTTGACTGATGCTATTAAGTTACCAACCTATTCGATATATATGAAAGATATTGTTACTAATAAAATAAATGTTCCTAATGAAGCAATATCTGCTATGCTTGCGAACTACTCTTTTAGTGGCAAGATCCCTGAGAAGCTTGGTGATCCAGGTATACCCACCATTCCTTACTCCATAAAGAATAATTATGTCAAGACTGTTTTCTGTGATCTTGGAGCAGGAGTGAGTGTTATTACTTTCTCTCTTTACAAGAGGCTTTCTTTAGAAAAACTAATCCCTACAGATATCTCTCTTCAGATGGCTGACAAGTCAACAATCGTTCCCATTGGTATTTGTGAGGATGTTCCCGTTGAAGTTGCTAATTGTTTGATCCTTACTGATTTTGTTGTGCTTGACATGCCCGAGGATAGGAGCATGTCTATTATTCTTGGTAGACCTTTTCTTAACACCTCAGGTGCTATTATTGATTGCAATAAAGGAAAGGTTACTTTTAATGTGAATGATAAAGAACACACGGTGTATTTTCCGAAGAAGACTGACAAAAGGCATGGCCTCAACTCTGTAGAGAATATCAAGACCGTGAAGATTGGTGATTGGGATTGTCCTCTACATGTGCACCACAAATACAAAACCATTATGGTGGGGACAATATCCATTAAAGTGAAGGTACCATGAATGCTTCATAGTAAGTGAAACTTTTTGCTCAATGTATTGCTAGTTTAGTAGTAGGACTTGATCAACCTTTCTATTAAATGAGTTTTATATAAGTAAAAAGTACAGGTTTTTATGTTTGCATTTCTTTTAGCTTTATCTTTCTTGCAGGTCCAAAGTTTTATATTTTTGAAGCTTCACGTAGCTAACCACTATTTCAAGTTGTCAGAAAGTTTTACAGCTTTTGAACCTCGAGAAATTTTCAACAGTGAAGTTGTCAGAAAAATTCCAAAAAAATAAAAATAAAAAATTTCATGGCGGGAGTGACCCAGAGGCACTTGGGGCTGACCAGGGGGGCCACTAGTGGCCCAGGCGGCCAGCTGGCGCGGCCTGCCCCCTGGCCGCACCCACACGGCGCCTGGGGCCCACAGGCCCCATCTCCAGATGAGTCTTCTCTCTCTCTCTCGCTCTCTCTCCAAAAACACGAGTTCTACACTTGTTCTTGCGTTCTTGCTGTTCTTGGAGGCGATTTTCAATCTCTCTCTACAGCCCATCATTCGAGCTGAGATTTTGAGCAAATAATCCCTGGTATGTGACTCCTCCACCCCTCCAATTAGATATTTGATTGATGGCTTCATTAGTGAGTATTTATTAGCTCTTGGTGTTGTTCATATAAGCTTGCAAGCATGTGTAGAAATTTATTTTCCAAGTTTTGATGCAAGTTTATGACTTAGGGAAGTGAGTAGAGTAGTTTGCCCCAACTCATTTTTCTTAAATCCTTGTTTTCGTGAATTGTCAAAAATTTCATAAATGAGTTTCTTACGAAAAGAAAAAGGATGGCTTGGGAAGATGTAACGACCCGGTCCCAAAAGGAACTAAGTCTACTGTTCTTCTGTGCTATCCCTGGATCAGTATGCTAGCACACACAGTACTCGATAAAATACCATGAATCACATGTCAAAAAGTAACGTAAATACATGGTATTTATTACCTTATAGCCTTTGGGCTAGAATACACCGCGTAAATAAACAATACATAAGTGGAGTCCCATCAACACCAACGGCAAAGTTGAGTGTAGACATCGTAACCCTACATCGCATCACTTACTCGTCGTATACAATCCTGCAACACCGAAGGTTACAGCCCAAAATGGGTCAGTACTTTGAATGTACGGCAAGTTACTCCCAAAAAAATATATAACAGACCTATCTTCTACATGCAATTTTGGCTGGTGGAAAAGCTCTAAGAGTTTCAGTTTGCATAAAGCTGATTTTGTCCTACTCAAAGATTATCATAACAGTACTACAAAGCTCATAATATGATTGAATTGGTTTCTCCAAGTCAATCTATTCCCAAAGTTGATTAAACCCGATTGATTAATTAAATATGATGAGATCCGTCAACATTCCCACTTCTAGATGCTCAAAGTTGTCCGTAACCGGGGACACGGCTAATCATGATCAGTTTGTACACTCTGCAGAGGTTTGTGCACTTTTCCCCACAAGACTCGACCACCACCTATTTAGTTCGTCACACTGCATGTTGTATGACAACCGGAAGGTCGAGACATGGTCTTTTAGAAGAGTTTCCCTCACTCTGGCGGTGCCCATCCCACCTACTCATAACTACGTTCGTAGCACCACCTAGTAAGAGTCACTACAACTAATCAACCAAGCCAGAGCCCATAATAGCTTGTGGCTGCACACGTAAGCTTCAAGTTATGAAAAATATGATTGATCCCTTTAAGCCTGGGTGGCATTCCGCAGTGATTACTGGCCATCTCCAGGTCACTCAGGAAAATCCACTGGTTCCTCCAGGGTGCCCCCAACCATTCCACCCAGGTGGTTCATTAAGATTATCTTGGTCCTGTTTACTACTTAGTCACTCATACCTCATAATGGATCACTTCCCAATCCACGTCTACTTAGCAAAGCAGTATAATTCTACACGGTGGCGACAATGATATAAGGTCCAGACCTACCTCAATGAACTACTGCGTGTAATAGCATAGCATAATATATAATCCTATCAATGCATAATATTTAAGTTGGACTACAATGCATATAAAAAATATAGGTAATAGTGGAGCATGATCAAAAGAGTAACTTGCCTGGATCCTGACGATGAAATATTCTACTCGTAGTCATCTATCCATCTCGTTACAATATATCTAACGGTAAAAGAGAAACACTTCAACACACAACTCAACCCAAAGTGAAGATCCAAATAAGATACAATTACAACATAAATATTTAGTTATTACTATTAATAAACTAATTACTATGGCATGGATAGGTTGAGATAGGATCAAGTTGGATTGGATGGAAATATGATGACAATCATATATCCGAGGATTGTACAATCAATTGGATATGTTGGAGGTTGATTATAAAATCAATTGGATGGAGAGTATGTCAAACTCAGTTGGTTTGTCCATATGCATATTTGAATAGGAAATCAATTCTTGGATTGGATTCAAAAAGATCCGATAGAAATCGTGATGATCTTGTTGAGAAGATTGAATTTTTGTAGCCAAATTTAAATAAAAAAGAGATATAACTCAATGGAAGCTAAGACGAAGGTTCGAGGTCAAAATAGTGTATTTATATGATGGAAAGAATGTGACAATTGTCCAAACAGAAAGATTTGATTTTAAGGATCAAATTTGATGAACAAAAAAATTCCAAATAAATTATAGAATAAGATGTATATCAAATATACTCAAATTATAAAAATAAATTTGAGTTAAATTTCGAATTATCAAAAGTGGAATATTACTGGAAAATAATAAACTACATTTTCCAAGGAATCCGGGGATATAAAATTTGTCGAATCCGACTTACGGGCTAGAAGATATGAATTTTTTTGAAGTTTGGATATTTTTGCTAAAATGAATTACGGGATTAATAAAAGTCTGCCACGTGGCGAGTTCTGATAGGTCCGCACCTATTCATTTTTTTACAAAAAAAATGATTAACAAAGGGGAGAAAATCTTACCGGAGATCTCGCCAGAATTTTGGAAAAAGGTCTCCGGCGTCAACGAACAGCCGAACGGGGTAGAGGATGATTTGGGCGACTCGATGGACAAGGTTATAGCTCCATGTTCGCCTTCGGATAGCCGAGAAGTTCCGCCGGAGTAGAGAAGAACGCATGAAGAGCACAATGACACGGACGGCATGCTCCTGCCTTGTAATCGAGAGGAAAAATATGTCACAACGGTGCGCATCGGGAAGGGGAAGAAACTAGAGGAAGAAATATGGACTAGGTACCTTTCATGGCAACAAAAATCTTCACCGGAAGTGTGGATGCATCTTTACTCCGACGAGAAATTGCGCACGAAGGAGAGGGCTTTGGAGAGGGATTTTATGCGTGGGGATGTGTGGTTCAAAGGGGTCCTAAGGGCGGTATTTATAGGGTCATGGGAGGTCCATAGAAGGAGAGTGGGTGAGGTTTTGGAATAGAGTTAGTGGTATTCATGGAGAAATAATGAACATTAAAAGCGAGGTTTTGGAAATAGATTTAATGGCATTCATGGAGAAATAATGGGCATTAAAAGCGAGGTTTTGGAAATGAATTTAATGGCATTCATGGAGAAAATTATGGAAAATTAAAAGCATTAAAACGCGTGTTTGTTTCCATGAATGGATTCCTCATGAACTTGTCCACAATTTTTGTGTAGGTTCTGAAGTGAATCGGTCAAAAGAGTAGATGGGAGGAAAAGAGGAAGAGCTTCAGTTGCCATGGCCATTTGCTTCTGTGTTCACGTACACATGAACGAACGAGAGGAAGAAGATAGCTCGCTCGGGCTTTGGGCCTTAGTGCAAAAAATTTCCCAAGATAAAGAAATAGGAAAGAGAGATAGAGGGAAAAAATTAGATAGGTGACCTCAGTCGAATTGACTTAGGCATCCTATTTTGGGTTAAATACTCTCAAATAAAATTGTATAGGCCAAATAAAACATAAAGAGCCTAGGAAAACTATATTTCCCTCTCAGAATAAATTTTAGAAATATATTTTTATGAAAGAAAACTCATTAACGACATTATTAAATTTTTCCAATACTATTATTGGAGAAGTCATATTATCTCCTCTCATTTTATTTATTAAATTATTGGAAATATTTAAATATCTCTTAAACGTCAATATCCAATAAACTCCAAAATAAGAATTCGAGAATGAGTATGGGACCATAATAAATTTAAGAAAGTCAATTTATTCTCACTCGAAAATATTTAATTGTGGTTCGTACCAAATTTCAAAAGGACAAAAGAAAGAAAATCATTCTTTGAAATTTTGAATAAAGTTCACAACCAAAATTTTCATTATTGGATAAATGATTATCCAATTTTATTAAATGGTTTGTAAAGGTTTAAACAAAAACTCAAGGGAAAAGTTTTTCATTTACCCCAAAATCAAAACAATTCAATCAATATTATATTATTTATTAACAATCCAAAATTTTGAAAATTTTGGGATGTTACAAACTACCACCCTTAAAAGAAATCTCGTCCTCGAGATTTGCAAAGGCTCGAAAGAAATGAGTTAGGCTCGAGGATTTTTGGGTTACTTCCCCATGGTCTTGGCATAACATTATGAGGCTTGCGGTTTATCCTTCACTTCTCATCTGAGGCTTGCCTCCCACCGGTAAAATTCCATATGCTTCCGTTACTTAAATCATATCCTGGGCACGCAGCTTTAGACACCAGTTCTGAACCTCAACCAAGGTGTGGTTCGTATCATTTATCCACCAGGGTGTTAGGAAACTACCACCCTTAGAAGAAAGCTTATGGGGTCTTCAAAATCCTTCATTCCATGATGGTTCTTCATCAAGCTTCTATAGATAAGAATCTGCATCTCCCCAAGGAACAAGTCTTGCAAAAAAAATACATGGGTTCCAAAACTAACTATCGAGACGCTCATGGTGGTCAAAATAACTTCCAAATGAAGCTTCTTGAAAATCTTCATGTTTCTTACTCACCGTACAACCTACGTTAGGCATGATGCCTATCTACAAAGGGTAATGTGTCTTACCATTCTATGTTTTAGGCTTGTCGCATCGACACTCTACTACAGTTTTTATTTGTCTCTCCGATTTACCAATCTAACATACAAAAGTATACAATAAGAGTCTTCGGTATGGGGGCCAATCCATCCCGTACTCGAATTATTACTTCATATATAGATAGGTGAATCCCGTATTCTAACAATAAATCGTTCTCACTTCTCTTAAAGAGGTCTTCACCTGCAAAACTAATAAAACCATTTTGGGTGGTGATGATCCTAAATGGTTTGTGCTCAAAACTTGCCTCCGTAGAATAGGGAACTTCCGTCCTCAACAATTGTGTTATCCTTGCAAATGGGAGATTCTTGTCCATTATATATTTTGAATCCACTCTTCTACTTTGACTGGGTCACTGGTCTCATCAAAATATTAATGTCCATCTATGGGTTTCAAGGTTGGTCAGAGATGAGATAGAATTTTAGAGAGAAGAGGAGATGGATACCTACACAACAATTATCAAACAACTAACATACATAATAGACTCGTTTACTACGTTTTCGTCAGGAAGTCTTCATTCTCTTCGGTTCTTGAAAGTCTTTGATACAAGGAGTTTCGTCGATGTGATGGTCTTCTGATACATCATCCGTTGCTCACAACTCTCAGGGTTCAATTAATAATAAATCCTACGAAATACGTATCCCAAAAATACAAATTTAAATTTAACAGTTCAAATGACACCAATCATTAAATCAATAGCGACAACTCCGAGAAAACTCCAAATATCACTCATAAAGTCAATCAAAAACAATTCCTATGGTACCTTCCTCCACATGAGCTCGCATGGTCGGGCACTCTACTCGCACTCTTTCGTTCATTTCACAACTCTCATGGTGGGCCCTGATACTATTGGTATTGTGTAATATATTCCTTAACTTCTTCACAAGCATCTTAGTCTTGGATGTACCCGGGTCTTCTATGGGTCTTGAATAATCTTGGGATCTTTAGAGTCTTCAAATTATTCGAGTCTTCCATACTTCCATACCTCTAATTCACGTTGAAAACATCTATTCTCCGAAATGGTATTGAGTTGTCCAATATCGTGTCCTTCCCGAAGAGACGTAACACAATCCTTCTCAGTGGTCAAAGTGGCATGGGTATAGTCTAACTTGTTAGGGATAAGAGGGAGTGTTTGGTAAAACTTAGAAAAGATGAGTAGTAATGGATTTTTTTTTAAATAATATTTTTAGAGAGTATACTTCCTAATGGCTTTCCAGTTTCTAAGGCCACGACCTACAGTCAACATGTGCTCTGATACCATCTTGTAACGACCCGGTCCCAAAAGGAACCAAGTCTACTGTGCTTCTGTGCTATCCCTGGATCATTATGCTAGCACACACAGTACTCGATAAAATACCATGAATCACATGTCAAAAAGTAACGTAAATACATGGTATTTATTACCTTATAGCCTTTGGGCTAGAATACACCGCGGAAATAAACAATACATAAGTGGAGTCCCATCAACACCAACGGCAAAGTTGAGTGTAGACATCGTAACCCTACATCGCATCACTTACTCGTCGTATACAATCCTGCAACACCGAAGGTTACAGCCCAAAATGGGTCAGTACTTTGAATGTACGGCAAGTTACTCCCAAAAAAATATATAACAGACCTATCTTCTACATGCAATTTTGGCTAGTGGAAAAGCTCTAAGAGTTTCAGTTTGCATAAAGCTGATTTTGTCCTACTCAAAGATTATCATAACAGTACTACAAAGCTCATAATATGATTGAATTGGTTTCTCCAAGTCAATATATTCCCAAAGTTGATTAAACCCGATTGATTAATTAAATATGATGAGATCCGTCAACATTCCCACTTCTAGATGCTCAAAGTTGTCCGTAACCGGGGACACGGCTAATCATGATCAGTTTGTACACTCTGAAGAGGTTTGTGCACTTTTCCCCACAAGACTCGACCACCACCTTTTTAGTTCGTCACACTGCATGTTGTATGACAACCGGAAGGTCGAGACATGGTCTTTTAGAAGAGTTTCCCTCACTCTGGCGGTGCCCATCCCACCTACTCATAACTACGTTCGTAGCACCACCTAGTAAGAGTCACTACAACTAATCAACCAAGCCAGAGCCCATAATAGCTTGTGGCTGCACACGTAAGCTTCTAGTTATGAAAAATATGATTGATCCCTTTAAGCCTGGGTGGCATTCCGCAGTGATTACTGGCCTTCTTTAGGTCACTCAGGCAAATCCACTGGTTCCTCCAGGGTGCCCCCAACCATTCCACCCAGGTGGTTCATTAAGATTATCTTGGTCCTGTTTACTACTTAGTCACTCATACCTCATAATGGGTCACTTCCCAATCCACGTCTACTTAGCAAAGCAGTATAATTCTACATGGTGGCGACAATGATAAAAGGTCCAGACCTACCTCAATGAACTACTGGGTGTAATAGCATAGCATCATATATAATCCTATCAATGCATAATATTTAAGTTGGACTACAATGCATATAAAAAATATAGGTAATACTGGAGCATGATCAAAAGAGTAACTTGCCTGGATCCTGACGATGAAATATTCTACTCGTAGTCATCTATCCATCTCGTTACAATATATCTAACGGTAAAAGAGAAACACTTCAACACACAACTCAACCCAAAGTGAAGATCCAAATAAGATACAATTACAAATCAGTTGGTTTGTCCATATGCATATTTGAATAGGAAATCAATTCTTGGATTGGATTCAAAAAGATCCGATAGAAATCGTGATGATCTTGTTGAGAAGATTGAATTTTTGTAGCCAAATTTATATAAAAAAGAGATATAACAAAATGGAAGCTAAGAGGAAGGTTTGAGGTCAAAATAGTGTATTTATATGATGGAAAGAATGTGACAATTGTCCAAACAGAAATATTTGATTTTAAGGATCAAATTTGATGAATAAAATATTCCAAATAAATTATAGAATAAGATGTATATCAAATATACTCAAATTATAAAAATATATTTGAGTTAAATTTCGAATTATCAAAAGTGGAATAATACTGGAAAATAATAAACTACATTTTCCAAGGAATCCGGGGATATAAAATTTGTCGAATCCGACTTACGGGCTAGAAGATATGAATTTTTTTGAAGTTTGGATATTTTTGCTAAAATGAATTACGGGATTAATAAAAGGATGCCATGTGGCGAGTTCTGATAGGTCCGCACCTATTCATTTTTTTACAAAAAAAAATGATGAAAAAAGGGGAAAAAAATCTTACCGGAGCTCTCGCCAGAATTTTGGAAAAAGGTCTCCGGTGTCAACGAACAGCCGAACGGGGTAGAGGATGATTTGGGCGACTCGATGGACAAGGTTATAGCTCCATGTTCGCCTTCGGATAGCCGAGAAGTTCCGCCGGAGTAGAGAAGAACGCATGAAGAGCACAATGACACGGACGGCGTGCTCCGGCCTTGTAATCGAGAGGAAAAATATGTCACAACGGTGCGCATCGGCAAGGGGAAGAAACTAGAGGAAGAAATATGGACTAGGTACCTTTCATGGCGAAAAAAATCTTCACCGGAAGTGTGGATGCATCTTTACTCTGACGAGAAATTGCGCACGAAGGAGAGGGCTTTGGAGAGGGATTTTATGCGTGGGGATGTGTGGTTCAAAGGGGTCCTAGGGGCGGTATTTATAGGGTCATGGGAGGTCCATAGAAGGAGAGTGGGTGAGGTTTTGGAATGGAGTTAATGGCATTCATGGAGAAATAATGAACATTAAAAGCGAGGTTTTGGAAATAGATTTAATGGCATTCATGGAGAAATAATGTGCATTAAAAGCGAGGTTTTGGAAATGAATTTAATGGCATTCATGGAGAAAATTATGGACAATTAAAAGCATTAAAACGCGTGTTTGTTTCCATGAATGGATTCCTCATGAACTTGTCCACAATTTTTGTGTAGGTTCTGAAGTGAATCGGTCAAAAGAGTAGATGGGAGGAAAAGAGGAAGAGCTTCAGTTGCCATGGCCATTTGCTTCTGTGTTCACGTACACATGAACGAACGAGAGGAAGAAGACAGCTCGCTCGGGCTATGAGCCTTAGTGCAAAATTTGTCCCAAGATAAAGAAAAAGGAAAGAGAGATAGAGGGAAAAAATTAGATAGGTGACCTCAGTCCAATTGACTTAGGAATCCTATTTTGGGTTAAACACTCTCAAATAAAATTGTATAGGCCAAATAAAACATAAAGAGCCTAGGAAAACTATATTTCCCTCTCAGAATAAATTTTAGAAATATATTTTTATGAAAAAAAAACTCATTAACAACATTACTAAATTTTTCCAATACTATTTTGGGAGAAGTCATATTATCTCCTCTCATTTTATTTATTAAATTATTGGAAATATTTAAATATCTCTGAAACGTCAATATCCAATAAACTCCAAAATAAGAATTCGAGAATGAGTATGGGACCATAATAAATTTAAGAAAGTCATTTTATTCTCACTCGAAAATATTTAATTGTGGTTCGTACCAAATTTCAAAAGGACAAAAGAAAGAAAATCATTCTATGAAATTTTGAATAAAGTTCACAACCAAAATTTTCATTATTGGATAAATTATTATCCAATTTTATTAAATGGTTTGTAAAGGTTTAAACAAAAACTCAAGGGAAAAGTTTTTCATTTACCCAAAAATCAAAACAATTCAATCAATATTATATTATTTATTAACAATCCAAAATTTTGAAAATTTTGGGATGTTACAGAAGAAGAAGCCCGAGCACACTGATAGAGTAAATAGAGCTGCAGCTTCATCCTCAGCTGCTAGGGTGAGCTACAATGAAGATGTTGTGCCCCTGGAGTTGCTGGAAGATACAAGTCTAGCACGGGAAATGATGTTTCCGTGCAATGATTTTCTTGAAGCGGCAGGTATTAAGGAGGATTTTGATAAACTTTGTGCTAATGCAGGTTTGACAGGGCTTGCGACGTGCCGTGTTACTCAATACCGTAAACTCACCTCCTGTTTTATTAACAGTTTTTGATATAACCATGATGCTGGTATTATTGAGTTTAAAATTTACAATGATCCTTTGACCATGTCTTTCGAAAGATTTTGTGAAATAATAGGTATGCCGAACGTTGGACGGACGGGGAAGATGAACACTCAGCCCACCGAGCTGAGAACGCTCTTCAACTCCCTTTGCAGTCAGGATACAAGGGATACCCGACGATCAAAATTTTCCAGCATCTTGTTTCCCCAGCTCAGGTATTTTGCATATTATATTGCTAGATGGGTATTAGCTCGTGACAACACGAGTAACAGTTCTGCACCGGATATTGTTATCCTGGCAAATGCCCTCTCAGGGGAAACTACGTATAATGCGGTTTCCTTGATTTCTCGCCGATTTGCCCTTAATGGCAACAAGGGAGATCTCTTTGGTGGCGTTTACGCCACACTTATTCCTGAGTCTCTTGAGTGCACCCCACATCCTGATGATGAGCCTTTTCCTTTTATAAGCTTTGACCTTGCTGCTATGAAGAGGCATGAGTTTCTTACCAGGACTTCCGAGTTTGGTAACCTTATTTATATTCTAAGGTTTGGACTAATCGATATTCGGGAGATCCGTCTACCTGCTCCTCTTTGGTTTGATTCTACTCGCAGGAACGGATGGTCCTTCAACGTCATCTAGTTCGATGAGTTCGTGCCCAGCAGCAGTTCTATAACCCCATGGAGGGGGTTGTGCATCATGATGAGGAGGAGTCCGTTACCCAGTGGGGTGAAGGGTCTTCTTCCGCTTGAAGCGCGGAGCCTTCTTCGTGGGAGGATCCCAGGACTTCGGTCTATGCACCTGAAGCCCCATACGACCCATGGACACACCAGTACTACCCCGGAGCTAGAGGCTCCTGGGGACGACAGTAGCAGATACCAACTTAGGCCAAAAGCCTAAGCTTGGGGGAGTACGTGTCCTTCTCCCTTTTTCCATTGTATTATTCGTTTTATGATTGTTCTTTTTGATCTTTTCGAAGTTTTTGCCTGTTCTTCTTTGATTCTTTCTTTGCAAAAACAACAAAAATATTTTCTCTTTCTTTTTATTTCGTTTAACCTTTGAAAAATCCAAAAATATTTCTTTTCTCTCTTTAGTTTGTTTGTTGCAGAGTTCGGCTCGAGTCCGTGATTATATTTTCCTGCGTTCGATCGTGCAAGCGACAAGGCAGTGATGACGAAGATCGACGAAAAGGGATGCAACAACGAAAACCAGTATGAACTCTTTTTGTTTCTACTTTTGTACATATGCTTGTACTTATGATTTAGAGACCAGCTTGTAGCGACATAGTGCTATGTTTACAATGCTTTCCCAGTGGTTCATGCTTTCTTTGTGGCTAATCTCAAATAGCTAGGGTACATAATGTGTTGTTGAAATGATTTACATGCATTGCATTGTTGATGGTTTGGCACACTAAAGTGGTATTTTCCTTTGGAGAATTCTTGGATTGACTTGGCACATGCGTACACATGTTTAAGACTAAAAAGTCTACTATGCCTTGATGATATTTGAATTTCAGAATAGTTATATCATTTTCATGCCCAATTCAATGTTGCTTTGTCACTCTGCATGATTATGACTATTATTGCTCTCTAGTTGGTCACTTCCCAGTCTTTTGCTAGCATTCGCTCGCACTAAGCGGAATTCTGCTTGTGCATCCAAAATCCCTCAAACCAGTTATTCCATATGAGTCCACCATACCTTCCTATGTGGTATTTATGTAACAGCCCATAAGCAATAATTAGAAATCATCATGAGATTGTACTTTGTCTGTTGACTTTGTAACTTGGCATCATGCTAAAGATTTTAAATTCATGTGATGATTTCAAATGGCATTGGGATTGGAGCTCATTTCAATTGCTTTTGAATTCAATCAAAATGGGTAAAGAAGAGTGTTTTGTGAATTGTTCCATTTGCACTTCATCTCCCCTAAACCTCAAACTTGGCCTAACCATTTCTTTTGCAATGTCAAGTGTTTTTAAAAACCTCAAGTAATTTTTGTCATCACCAAAAATGTGGCCTCTAGTTCAAAGTGAATTAAATTTCAAAAAGAGCTCCACATTTTAGTTGTTGCAAAAATGCTCAAACCATTTTTGGAAATTGAGGAATATTATAGCGAGTATTTTGCATATTTTTGCGCATTAAAATTCCTTGTATTCTTTTCTCAAAAACTCCCACACCTTTCCTGTTTTTTTAAATGGAAAAGAGGCACAGGTGGGTTTTCTTTTCTTTTTCAGCTACTTGTCTCGGGTGCAGCCCAGCCCAACTGGGCCTTCCCTCCCCTGGGCTTGAGCCCATCGCGAATGGGTACGCGGGAGGCACCCCGAGCTGTCGGAGGGATCGGACGGCTACCCGGTGTCGTCTTTACACCGTGGAAAGGTCCCCCCGGCGCCCCCTCTCTCACACCGGCGTCCACGCAGGCGACGACGGCCGTCGAAGTGGACGAAGAGCTCCCCTTTATAAGCGACCACGTGCCGGCTACGGGAGACCTAGGGTTTTGCGTTCCCCCCTCCAATTTCTCTCCGCCGCCACCCCAAGCTGCTCCCCGTGCTCTCTGTCCCCGCCATGGCTCCGGTGAGCAAGCTCCGAATTGGTCGCCGTCCTCGTCCGTCTTCAGCCTCGCGAGCGTGTTCTGCGGTCCTGCGCTAAACCTGGTCATCCTCCCCCTTGCAGGTTTGATCTACGTGCAGCAGAACGCCTCCTCGACAACGACCCCGCCTCGGCCGTCTTCGTCTCCGGCGACGACCCCAATCTTTCTTCCTCGCAGCCGACTTTTCCTCTTCGTCGGCTACCTCTAGGTGAGCCACACCTTCCCCTGTGATGCCATTCGTGTAGCGTAGGTCGATCCTTTGTTCCCTCCGCCGAGGTCGACGTGGCAGCTCGGTCCACTGTCGCCGTGACCCTGGCGAGCTCCACCCGTGCGTGTGCAAGTCCCTGGTGACGTCCAGAGCGCGCGGATGGCAGCTAGATCACGCCCCTAGCCGCAATCGCGCAGCCCAGCACGCGCTGCCCCTGTTCTGTAGGTGCCCGGTGTGCGTTCGCCGCCGTGGTTTTGCAGTGAGTGAAAGGCGCCGCCTTGTCTTCGTCTTGTCCAGATCCGGCCGTCCAGGGCTTCGTGGAGATGCCTAGTCTCCATTTCAGCTAGCCACCGAGCAGGAGCAGACCCCTGCGCAACGCCCGCGTCGCCGGAAGTCGCTATCACCGCCGGGATCTGCCTCTGTCAGATTCAGAACCCGACTGCGCCGTCGTCTTCAGAGGAGCGTAGCCTCACCTTTGCTGCACCGCGGCCAATTCCAGTGGCACCAGTGCGTAGGTGGAAGTTCCCTCTCCGGGTAGTGCGGCTTGGTCACACCGGAGCAGCCCCGAGGTCGACGTGAGCGTCGCTTGAATGTTCTGTCTCCGGTGTCTGACGGAGTTCGTCAGTGTCGCCGCGAGGTGAGTTTCAGAGAGGTGGAAGCAGGCCTTGGGCCCCTAGTCCAGTGGCCTGTGCGCTTGGGCCGAGAGAGAGAGAAGAGGAGATGGGCCTGGCGCCCGAGGCCGGCCCAAGAGGCTTGTCCTCTTTTTATTTTTCTTTTCTTTTTGTTTTTCCTTTTCAAATCTTTTCAAATTTAAATTCAAATATGAGTTTGAATTTGGAAAACCCTCTTCTCAAACATATAATTCCAATATATGATTTTGGGGTAGTTTTTCCCACTGATCATCACGGTGATGTTCATTTTGCGTTTTGCCCCCTCGATTTTTGGAGTGTTTGCAACTTTGCACTTAGGCCCCCTAGTCCTTTGGGTTTTTGTTTCTGTTTGAATTCAATGCTTTGGGCACATGCCATATATCAAAATGGGGTAAAAAAATCTACTAATCAACGTGGTCACCTATGTTTTTATGTTTGAGTTGCATAAAAATTGGGAACAAATGTGGAGGGGAGTTGCACCCACATGTGACCTTGCCAGGTTGGAGTTTGCCCCTTGTCAACCTTGGATTGTTGTTTGGGTCCCACAAGTTGGCACACCCATGCATCCTTTCCATGCTTCATCTGGCCACATGGTCATCCACATCTTGCACCCATGTGGCCTTCCTTTGATACTCCCGTGGTGTCAATTTCACCGACACTTATCTCCGTCTCCGGAGTCGATAGTTATTTCACGATGTTTATTAATGTTAATTGTTGTTGTTGTTTCATGCCATGTTACAATACTATTTACACCAAAATTAAGGCTATGACCAAAGCCATACAAATATAAGTAATTGCATATGAAGCTGTTGACGTGTCGTCAACACCTCCATTTAAATTTGACTAGCTAGGCTCCCACCATGTCTATTAAACTTGTGTGTTTTTCTTGCCGGTACCTTACGTTAGCACCAGAGACTGCCGAGGAGACTTATGTGGAGGTTTCCGACACCGGGCCTGAGGACCCTGCTACATCTGCTCCGTCGACCGATTACCCAGGCAAGGGGAAGATTCATACCATTACTTTATAACTCTCTGCCTACCTGCCTAGCTGTAGTCTAGAACGATTGTTTGATCCTATCCACCTTGCTTATGCCACAATCAAAACCCAGCAGCCATGATCCCCACATCCCAACAAAATATTGTATTGCTAAGTTATTGCTGCTCGGCCATTGCTTAGTATGATTAGGGAAAACTTGCTTCTTACCCTATGCTATGGTTCGGATATCATGTTAATAAAGAAGTTGGTTGATATTTATTATTATTATGTTAATTTAAATTTGACGAAGGATGGGAGGCTGGGTTGTTCCCGCCAGGTGTTTTGTTCCATTCAAGTCGCTTAGGTCCCGAGTTCCAGGTATTGTGTTTCTTGACGAGCGTGCCTAATCATGTGTGAGGTTCTATGGGGCCCCCTTGTCTTACCTACCTAGCTTCATACAATTCTAGTGGTGGCCTGAGCTGATTTACTATTTGCAAATGTGTGTGTGCTTGGTTGGTACCCCAGTAGTTTCCAAAACAAACAGGGCTAGCGGGACATGGTTCCTTTGTTGGTCCACCTGATCCGCTAGGACCCGGTCTCATGTGATAATTACCAGCAATCCGACCTGCGTCATACGGTAGAGTCCGACCCGGGAGCGTAGCTTGTTCTTGGGTTGGGTGTCGACTCCCCGGGGGCCACCCAGAATTGTGCGTTGTTAGTTAGAGGGACTCTGACGTTCTGGAGTTTCAGGCGTTTACCTAGCCAAGTGCAAACCGGGCGTACATGCGAAGCCTATGATGGGCAGTTGGTACACCCCTGCAGGGATAAATTTTTTCGAAAAGCCGTGTCCGCGGTTATGGACGACTTGAGACCTACTCCTTGTGAGTGCCTTGGTTGCTACCGCGTGAGTGCCTTGGTTGCTTTTCTCCGTCCAGGGGGGACCAAGAGAAGATCCAGGTTGTGTTATGTTTGACGTAAGTAGGTGAATAGCAGACTTATGACACGATGTCACGTGCATTCTTGGATCTTACCCCAACTCTGATAGAACGATAGCCACCATATATGCTAGTGCGGCTGCAACCTTTACTTTTACCTTGTTTTACCGTAGGAAGTTAATTATCATGTAATGATATAATCTCACCCCTGGTTTCCTTTTGTGCTTTTACTGTTTTGCCTGATCGGCCGCTGCATTTGACTACTACCTCGACCGAGCACCGGATGATACTTCATGGAAGTGCCCCCAGAGGAAGACGATGAGTATGACTTCGTTCAGTAGATCCTATAGTTGGGTTCCGACGTTCTGTGGGTGGACTTGCTTATGTGTAGCCCTCTCTAGGGCCATTTGGATTTTGACCGTACTCGGTCGTGATTGTCTTTCGCTTGTTGCATGATGTACTGTTGGGTCTATGGACCTCTGAGATGATGTAATAAATACCAGTGGCGATGTATGCCCTGGACTCTATGTATTTATTTCTTAGTATAAAGTTCATTGTTCTTATACCTGTTGTCGAGAATCCGGCAGCGACACGAGTGCAAGTGTCGTGAGTCGGTGGCCTTTTATACGCTACTAACTTGAGCAGGACGCGAAAGAGACTAACTTGAGTTAGCACCGCATCGGGGGCCTTACAATTTACCGGACATCCTAACGAAGACTTTCTTGTACCATCTCGAAACTATTCAAAAACACTCCTGTGTTGTGCCTCTGCTTTAGCTCATGAGGAAGTAGTAGGTAATTCATGATCTTCTTATGTTAGACATGTTTTATCCCGGGATTGTATGTCTAATCTTCAAACCCCTAATACGAGGAGGGACTGGCATGAGTGCGCCGAGCTAACAAAAGATAATCACAACCAACAAACCCTTCTTCACGCTTTGTTCATGAGAAATCAGAAAACTTTGCGTCGACCCCGCCTTCCCAAGTCACCTCTCCTGCTTGCCGGAGCACAAGCTGCACCGCCGCGCCAGAAGCAGCCGTCGCGGTCATCGTTGACTCCTTGTCGGGATCGTCCCGCTGCTGGACGAACGCATGCGGCCAGGTGGGCCAACGCGCCTCAATGGCCCAGCACGCGATTACCCTAGTGCGGCCCAGCCACTACGCCTCGCGACCCACAACGCCCCAGGCCCAGCGCCCCTCCAGCGGCGCGCCCCGGCCTGCTGCATCCCGTCGCCATGAGCATGGGATGGCTATCCAGCGCCCACCCTTAGTTGGGTCGAGGCCCACAGTGGTGAGCCCCTTTTTCCGTTTTTATTTTTATTTGCTGCTGTTGTGTGTTGGGCCGGCCCGTTTGCAGTGTAGCGCCTGTGTGCGAGAGATAGTTGTCCAGCGCTCGTCTGTTTAGGCCCGTTAGATGTTTTTTTACTTTTCTAGTTTATTTAATTTGGCAGATTTAATTATAATTTTGCGGTGCCCGTATCTTTTCAACGGTAGCTCGGATCACGACGCTTTAAACATGAAACTTGCTTAGAATTTTGTCTAGTTTAATAAAATGTGCTCTTTTGCCATTTTTGCAATTTTTTACATGTTTTTTACTTGCTAATTACATCGCATGCCACTGTAAATTATTTATTTAATAACTTTTTAACCGTTGCTCGTAGATTGTGTTTATACCGCTCTTAATTTCTAATAAAAATAATAAAATATTGTTTAGGGCAAAACAGTACCAAATGCAATAAATATCGTGGGGTCCGTAATAGTTGCCATGTATAGATTTTACCCCCCACTTAAAGGGACTAGATTAGATAGTTTATTTATGCTTCACCTCTTTTCATGTTTGTGTGCTATGCCATGCTTGAGTGAGATGCCATGTTAACAACCTTTGTTGATAACCTGTAGCTAAACAACTTGAACCATCATAAATGTGCGGTATCGTCGTGTGTGACGAGTACTTCACTTAACCTGTTAGCAACTGCCCTCGACGATAGATGTGATACCGTAGTGCGTTGTCTCGTGTTTCCTTCTTGTTGATGCTTGCTCGTTTTTGCTCCGTAGTAATAGATGCTTGCTCGTTGATTGCTTTCCAGTGTTTATGGTCTTGTGTGCTTCCGCGGGTACCTCTCGGAGACGATGCGAGCTTGCGATCAACTACACCTTCGGAACCCGACTTATCAACAGGCAAGGACTATACATTACTTATGATCCATTCTATTTCAACCAGCGGTTTGCATGCTAGTCTAGGATAGGTTCGATGTTTGATCCTACCACATGTTTACAGCCTCTTTTAAACCGATACAGCCATGTCCCCTCCCAGAAAACCTTGTACTGCTATGTTACTATTGCTCGTTGCTCAGCCCCTTCTTAGTATGCATGCTTAGAATGCTACGATGTTACCCTGTTACTCCTTTGTTTGGGCTATCACATTATTATATTGTTGTGGATGATATGATTATTATAATGTTGACTATATTCAACGAAGGATGGAAGGTCTAGGCTAGCCCGCCCCGACGCTTTGTTCCATTTGAGTCACCTAGGACCCGAGTTCCGGGTATTGGTTTTAGGACTGAGCGTGCCTAACCGCGTGTGGGATTTTATGGGGTCCCCTTTTCTTACCTTTCTAGCTTCAAACATTTCTAGAGGTGGCCCAAGCTGATTTACCATTTGAAAACCATGCATATATATCTTGTCGGGTCGCTCCTAGCAGATATCCTTTAAAACAACCCGGGTCGGCAGAGACATGGTTTCCCTGTTGGTCCACCTTTGACCGGCGAGGGCCCGAGGCCTCACGTGAGGCATCTCGGTAACCCAAACCATGTTGAGAAGGAAGAGTCTGATCCGAGAGCATGGCCAGCTTTTGGATTGGGTTTCGACTCCCCGGGGGCCACCCAGATTTGTTCGTTGTTAGCTAGAGGGACGTGTCGTTTCGGATCTCTTGGAATTAAATCATAAAATGGTTGCCTGTGATGGGTAGCAACTGAGAGAGATGGGCGTGCGTGCGGAGCCTTGCAATGGGTAGTGGGTACACCCCTGCAGGGTTAAATCTTTTCGAGAATCCTCGAGAATCCGTGTCCACGGTTATGAACGACTTGAGACCTACTCCTTGTTCATATACAACAACAACTGAGATAATCTTAATATAACTTGATCAACGTGTGTGTGCCTTGACTGCTTCTTCTTCGTTGGGATGCGAAGAGGAGGACAAGGATAGGATAGGTGTTATGTATGCGTAGTAGGTGGATAGAAGACTTGTTGGAGGCGATTCCTCATCGAATGCTTGGCTTCTTATCTTACTCTCTAGATCGTTAGCCACTTCATAAATGCTAGTGCAGTAGCAACCTCACCACTTACCCCATCCTTACCGTAAACTACTAGTTGTCCTAGAATGACGAGTGATGAAGTCCTTGCTGGGTCAGTTGACCACTACAGTTGGATGCTGAGTACTTCTGTACTCATGATACTACCCCCAAACTCTTTTCAGGGTTATTGCTCGACAGCAGGTACGGTGATCGACGTTTCACGTGGAGACTCGATGACGACTAGTTAGGCGGATCCCGGCGGAGGGCCTGGACCCGCGTGGTTATGGGGATTGATGTTTTTCTCTTTGCCACTAGGCATTTGTTTGTAGTCTGTACTCAGACATGTATCTTCCACTGTTGTATTGTATTAAGGCAGTTGTATGCCGATTGTATGAGATGTTGTATCCTTGTATTTGTAATGTTGTGATATCATGTTGGACATCCGGGGCATATGGCTATGTCATATGTCGCTGTGGGACCGATATATGCTTCGTCCCCGGATCTGGATGGAAACATCTAGATCTGGAACAGTACCGCATATCGGGCCTTACAACTTGGTATCAAAGCCTTACCGACCATAGGATCCCTTCTCTGGCCGAAGTCGAGTCTAGACAAAAACTATTTTGTAGTTACTAAGATAGTTATCGGAGAGTAGGAATCTTTTACTTCTTACCCTTTCTCTAGTTAGAACAAGTGTCGTATGTGTTTTATTCTCGCCTTATCCACTTAAAACTTTAGGATCTCGAGTGTGTGGAGTTTCGGAACCGTAACAATGCCTTGCTTGCAGCGTATTGTCTCGATTCCGATCTCAGGTTGGGAAATCCTGTAGTACCTTTAGTCTGTCCGACTCTAGTTTATATCTTGGTCATCTGTTGACTTCAGTCCTCTTGCCCAGTATCCTCACGATTTCAGTGAGAATGCTTCCTTGATCGTCACTTTCAACTATCGTTCTTCCTCTTGATATCCCGATGGTTTCGTTTTCCGACGTTGCCATCTCCCTGCGGAAAGTATCTCGACAGAAGTTCTTCGTTCGACATGGAGCAAAGTCCCTTGTGTGTGGTGTTGAAGATCGTCGACTCTCTTTTCTTTCCCCCTTCCCCTCTCCCCCGGATCATTCAGGATCTCGGGACGAGATCCCTTGTTGGTGGTGTTGTATTCTAACAGCCCAGATTTCACAAAAATTAAAAAATTTGTTTTCGGTGAGAATTGTTTGATTGTCTGATTCGTTTGCGGTGTTTGCATCCCTGATTTATCGATCGGCGATTTTCCCCCCTCTTATATCCTACAAGACGGAGACCGACCCTTGCCACCCTGACACTCGAAAATTTGTTTTCGGTGAGAATTGTTTGATTGTCTGATTCGTTTGCGGTGTTTGCATCCCTGATTTATCGATCGGCGATTTTTCCCCCCTCTTATATCCTACAAGACGGAGACCGACCCTTGCCACCCTGACACTCGACCTTTGCATCGGGTTTCACCCGATCACCGTCGCGAAAACCTACACGAGACCAGCCGTAGCCAACGGAACGAAAACCCCCGTTTAATAATTAAACGAATTGTTTTTATAGCGCGCCGGAAAGTGTTCTCGAAACGGTTCCAGCGCGAGGTGAACGCCGCTGGCTCGACGCGCTGATTGCGCAGTTCGAAGTTTTACCCGAATCGGAGGTCCTGCGGACCCCCGACGGTTAGAAACGTAAACACCGCGCGCACGAGAGATAAAACGGGGATGTTTTTGCAAACTGCCAGCCACCTGGGCTATATAAATACCACCACACTCCCACCCCTTTCTAGTGTTTCCCCTAGCAAAAATTGCAGCCACCCCCCTCACAAAACTCAAATCTTCCATTTTATCCCAAATTCCCGAAAACCTATATGTGAAGCAACCACAACCATTGGATCTCAAGATCGGTGGCTCTGAATGCGCCACGTCACCCTGTGGTTCTTCCCGAAGCCCACGCCTGGGCTCCTCTTCCGTGGAGGCTCCCCGATCCCGAGCCACCCTGCCGGCGCCGCACTCCGGCGACCTCGCCATCGGCGCCCTCCCTTTCTCCCTTCTCTTTTTCTCCTCTCCCCTTCCCCTCTTCTTCATCTCCACTCCCTCATCTCTCTCTTCTCTTTCTAGGGCCGCCGCCGCCATGGATTCCGGAGCCGAAGCTCGCGGCCCTGCCCCTGAACGTCGCCGGCTAGCCCCTTTTCCGGCCAGATCCGACCGAGGCAGCCCGTCTCCGACCAGATCCGCATCGACCCCGCCTTCCCACGTCACCTCGCCTGCTCGCCGGAGCACAAGCCGCGCAGCCGCGCCAGAAGCAGCCATCGCGGTCGTCGTTGACTCCTGGTCGGGATCGTCCCGCTGCTGGACGAACGCATGCGGCCAGGTGGGCCAACGTGCCTCAACGGCCCAGCACGCGATTCCCCTAGCGCGGCCCAGCCACTGCGCCTCGCGGCCCATAACGCTCCAGGCCCAGTGCCCCTCCAGCGGCGCGCCCCGGCCTGCTGCATCCCGTCGCCACGAGCATGGGATGGCTATCCTGCGCCCACCCTTAGTTGGGCCGAGGACCACAGTGGTGAGCCATTTTTTCCCTTTTTATTTTTATTTGTTGCTGTTGTATGTTGGGCCGACCCGTTTGCAGTGTAGCGCGTGTGTGTGAGAGATAGTTGTCCAGCGCTCGTCTGTTTTGGCCCGTTAGATGTTTTTTTTCTTTTCGAGCTTATTTAATTTGGAAGATTTAGTTATAATTTTGCGGTGCCCGTATCTTTTCAACGGTAGCTCGGATCACGACGCTTTAAACACGAAGCTTGCTTAGAATTTTGTCTAGTTTAATAAAATGTGCTCTTTTGCCATGTTTGCACTTGTTTACATGTTGTTTACTTGCTAATTATATCGCATGCCACTGTAAATTGTTTATTTAATAACTTTTTAACCTTTGCTCGGTTTAAAATGTTTCTTATATGTAACCATACCAGAATTTCGTGTAGATTGTGTTTATGCTGCTCTTGCTTGCTAATAAAAATAATATAATATTGTTTAGGGAAAAACAGTACCAAATGCAATAAATATCGTGGGGTCCATATTATTTGCCATGTATAGGTTTTACCCCCCACTTAAAGTGACTAGATTAGATAGTTTATTTATGCTTCACCTCTTGTCATGTTTGTGTGCTATGCCATGCTTGAGTGAGATGCCATGTTAACAACCTTTGTTGATAACCTGTAGCTAAACAACTTGTACCATCGTAAATGTGCGGTATCGTCGTGTGTGACGAGTACTTCACTTAACCTGTTAGCAACCGCTCTCGACGATAGATGTGATACCGTAGTGCGTTGTCTCGTGTTGCCATCTTGTTGATGCTTGCTCGGTTTTTCTCCGTAGTAATAGATGCTTGCTTGTTTATTGCTTTCTAGTGTTTATCGTCTTGTGTGCTTCCACGGGTACCTCTCGGAGACGATGCGAGCTTGCGATCAACTACACCTTCGGAACCCGACTTATCAACAGGCAAGGACTATACATTACTTATGATCCATTATATTTCAACCAGCGGTTTGCATGCTAGTCTAGGATAGGTTCGATGTTTGATCCTACCACATGTTTACATCCTCTTTTAAACCGATACATCCATGTCCCCTCCCAGCAAACCTTGTACTGCTATGTTACTATTGCTCGTTGCTCAGCCCCCGCTTAGTAAGCATGCTTAGGATGCTCGATGTTACCCTGTTTCTCCTTGGTTTGGGCTATCACATTATTATATTTTTGTGGATGATATGATTATTATAATGTTGACTATATTCGACGAAGGATGGAAGGTCTTGGCTATCCCGCCCCGACTCTTTGTTCCATTCGAGTCACCTAGGACCCGAGTTCCGGGTATTGGTTTTAAGACTGAGCGTGCCTAACCGCGTGTGGGATTTTATGGGGTCCCCTTTTCTTACCTATCTAGCTTCAAACATTTCTAGAGGTGGCCCAAGCTGATTTACCATTTGAAAACCATGCATATATATCTTGTCGGGTCGCTCCTAGCAGATATCCTTTAAAACAACCCGGACCGGCGGAGACATGGTTTCCTTGTTGGTCCACCTTTGACCGGCGAGGGCCCGAGGCCTCACGTGAGGCGTCTGGGTAACCCAAACCCTGTTGAGATGGAAGATTCCGATCCGAGAGTGTGGCCAGCTTTTGGATTGGGTGTCGACTCCCCGGGGGCCACCCGGATTTGTTCGTTGTTAGCTAGAAGGACGTGTCGTTTCGGATCTCTTGGAACTAAATCATAAAATGGTTGCCTTTGATGGGTAGCAACTAAGAGAGATGGGCGTGCGTGCGGAGCCTTGTAATGGGTAGTGGGTACTCCCCTACAGGGTTAAATCTTTTCGAGAAGTCGTGTCCACGGTTATGGACGACTTGAGACCTACTCCTTGTTCATAGACAACAACAACTGAGATAATCTTAATATAACTTGATCAACCTGTGTGTGCCTTTACTGCTTCTTCTTCGCCGGGATGCGAAGAGGAGGAAAAGGATAGGATAGGTGTTATGTTTGCGTAGTAGGTGGATAGCAGACTTGTTGGAGGCGATTCCTCATCGAATGCTTGGCTTCTTATCTTACTCTCTAGATCGTTAGCCACTTCATAAATGCTAGTGCGGCAGCAACCTCACCACTTACCCCAACCTTATCGTAAACTACTAGTTGTCCTAGAATGACGAGTGATGAAGTCCTTGCTGGGTCAGTTGACCACTACAGTTGGATGCTGAGTACTTTTGTAATCATGATACTACCCCCAAACTCTTTTCAGGGTTATTGCTCGATAGCAGGTACGATGATCGACGTTTCTCGTGGAGACTCGACGACGACTAGTTAGGAGGATCCCGGCGGAGGGCCTGTACCTGTGTGGTTATGGGGATTGATGTTTTTCTCTTTGCCACTAGGCATTTGTTTGTAGTCTGTACTGAGACATGTATCTTCCGCTATTGGATTGTATTAAGGCCGTTGTATGCTGATTGTATGAGATGTTGTATCCTTGTATCTGTAATGTTGTGATATCATGTTGGAAATCCGGGGCATATGGCTATGTCATATGTCGCGGTGGGACCGATATGTGCTTCGTCCCCGGATCTGGATGGAAACATCTAGATCAGGAACAGTACCGCATATCGGTCCTTACATCACCCCTGGTTTCCTTTTGTGCTTTTACTGTTTTGCCTGATCGGCCGCTGCCGTTGACTACTGCCTCGACCCGAGCACCGGACGATACTTCATGGAGGTTCCCCCGGAGGATGAAGATGAGGATGACTTCGTTTAGTAGATCCTATAGTTGGGTTCCGACGTTCCGTGGGTGGACTTGCTTATGTGTAGCCCTCTCTAGGGCCATTTGGATTTTGACCGTACTCGGTCATGATTGTCTTCCGCTTGTTGCATGATGTACTGTTGGGTCTATGGACCTTTGAGATGATGTAATAAATAAAAGTGGCGATGTATGCCCTGGACTCTATATATTTATGTCTTAGTATAAAGTTCATTGTTCTTATACCTGTTGTCGAGAATCCGGCAGCGACACGAGTGTGATTGTCGTGAGTCGGTGGCCTTTTATGCGCTACTAACTTGAGAGGGATGCGAAAGCGACTAACTTGAGTTAGCACCGCATCGGGGGCCTTACAACTTGGTATCAGAGCATTACTGACTGTAGGACCCCTTACTGGCCAAAGTCGAGTCTAGAAACTATTTTGTAGTTATTTAGGAAAAATCGGAGAGTAGGAACTCTTTCTTTTTTCTTCTTACCCCACCCTCCCACCCCTTTTTCCGTGAGGAAGTGAAACGCTATTTTCTCTCTGCAACTTATCCCCTTTCAAAACAAATCTAGGTTCTCGTTTACATGAGGCTCTGATTCCTCTATAATTTTTTGCTAGCGACGAGAATGGTTGGCGTACGTTGAGAACACTGAGCCGCCACTTGGGGTAGACAGCTCCACCTCGCTTACGACGTACCTCAGGTGAAACTCCTATACAGGGATAGTTGGCATCCTTCGGATGTGGTTCCTCCCCCTATAGGAGACCGCTTCGGCGGGCCGCCCAGGGCAGATGTCTCAACGTTCAGGTCTTCAGCCACTCGTATATATTGTTGTGTGCTTGCTAGCAGATTATTATCTTGGATTCGGATGATCTCGGTTTGGGGATTCAAGTAGCACCTAGCTTTCGACTTTCCGGGTTAACCTTGGTGGAATTTCAGCCTTCAGCTTTCTCATACCTCGTGAGGAAGTTTTGTTACCAATATTGCTTTATCTTCTGGTTTCGTCAATTATTCTACCATGTTCTTATAAGTGTTCCTGTATACAGGATGCCAAGAGCGAACATGCCGCCGCCAGAGAATCCTCTCCTTGGGGAGGCTGTGACCGCAGTGGCTCCGGGTACAGCTATGATCTTGCAGATGCTGCAGAACCAGACTACCCAGAGGAGTGATCGACCGCAGTACACGACTCTACAGCAGTTCCTTGCTATCAACCACCCCCCCAGGTTCTCCGAGGCTCGAGACCCGCTGGAAGCGGATGATTGGATCACAGAGATCAAGAAACACATCAATGCAAACACCGTCAGACCAGTCGACTACGTCACCTTCGCCTCCTTCCAGCTTCAGGGTGCAGCAGCCAGCTGGTACGATACCTACAAGGCCAACAAGGGTGATGCTATCATCGCGTGGGCAGACTTCTTTGTAGACTTCAGAGCAGCACATATTCCGAGTGGCTTGATGGACAGGAAGCGAGAGGAGTTCTTGGCTCTGAGACAGCGTGACAGGTCAGTTCAGGAGTACAACCTGGCCTTCGTCAGGCTCGCAAGGTACGCTCCGGAGGAGGTCAGCACAGAGGCCAAGCGGATCGCCAGATTCCGTGGGGGTCTCAGAACAGAGATCAAGTACGCACTCACCCAGTGCAACCCCACACTGTTCTCACAGTTCGTGGATCAGGATATCCGCCAGGAGTCAGCCAGAGTAGAGTGGGACGCAGACAGGAGGCGCCAGAGAGAGCACAGCTCCGCAGTGATGGTCCACAAGAAGGCAAATACTTGGGTCACAGAGGCGCCACTGCAGAGGCAACAGTTCCAGCAGAGGGGGGCAGTTGTCCGCACTTTTCCCCGCCCTCCCGTCCCAGTTCAGAAGGGGCCATGCTCTACACCACCACACGCGAGGCCACCCAGACCGCAGTCCCAGTCCAGGCCAGGCGTGATTTGCTACCAGTGCAGAGAGCCGGGGCACACTTCTCCCAACTGCATCGATCCGCGCTTTGCTTGGCTCCCACAGCCTCCACCTCGCTCTACTCCGAGCACTGCGATGGTGAAGTCACAGCCACATGCAGTTCGGGTGAACAATGTGATGATGACAGATGCGCAGCAGTCTTCAGAGATCGTTCTTGGTAGGTTGCTTGTGTGTTCAGTTCCCGCGACAGTGTTGTTCGATTCCGGAGACCAGCTTTTATCTCCCAGTCTTTTGCAACAATGATTGATCTTCCAAGAGACCAACTTTCGAGGGTACTCTCAGTTGTTACTCCTGGTTCCAAATTCACTTCTTCCTAGTCAGTTTCCGATATAGAGATCCGTATTCAGGGAGTTCCCTTTTCAGCGTCCTTGATTGTCTTGCCTCGTTCCGACATTGATGTCATCTTGGGCATGGATTGGCTTGTGCAGCACAAGGCCAATATTGATTGTCCGACCAGATCAGTGAAGTTCACACATGATTCATGCGCCGAAGTCTTGTACACTTGTGGCTCAATGGCAGGAGCAGCACAGTTGTACGCATTGAACGCAGGAGTCACACCTTTGCTCGAAGAAGTCAAAGTTGTCTGTGAGTTCCTAGACGTCTTTCCGGAGGAGTTGCCAGGAATTCCCCCAGTTTGAGCTATTGAGTTCGTTATTGAGCTAGAGCCTGGTACCCAGCCGATTTCTCGGCATCCGTACCTGATGTGTTCGAAAGAGTTGATTGAGCTCAAGAAGCAATTGACGGAGTTGGAGGCAGACGGTTTTATACGCGCAAGCACTTCCCCTTGGGGTGCACCAGCTTTGTTTGTCCAGAAGAAAGATGGGACTAGCCGCTTGGTCCAGGACTATCGCGGTATCAACAAGAAAACCATCAAGAAAAAATACCCTCTACCCCGCATCAATGATCTATTCGAACAGTTGAATGGGGCTAAGGTGTTTTCCAAGCTTGACTTGAGGATGGGGTATCATCAAATCCGTGTTCGTGAAGAGGACATTCCCAAGACCGCGTTCAGCACACGTTATGGGCTGTATGAGTTCACAATCACGACTTTTGGGTTCTCGAATGCCCCTCCAACATTCATGAGAGCTATGAACTATTTGTTCCAAGAATGGCTTGATGTGTTTTAGATCCTCTACCTCGACGACATTCTAGTCTATTCCAAGTCAGAGGCTAAACATGAGGAACATCTGCGCCTGGTGCTGCAGAAGCTGAGAGAGCACCGGTACTACGCCAATTTCTCCAAGTGTGAGTTTTGGCTGGAGAAGGTAAATTTTCTGGGCCATGTTATTTCCGCTGAGGGAATTGCGCTTGATCCAGAGCGAGTCCGCACTATTCAAGAGTGGGCTCCGCCGAAGAATGTGAAGGAGCGAAGGATTTTTCTCGGCCTCGCCAGTTATTGCAGGAGGTTTGTGCAGAATTTCTCCAAAATAGCGAAGCCAATGACTGAATTGTTGTGCAAAGGTAAACGGTACACTTGGTCACCATCTTGCTAGTCATCCTTCGAGGAGTTGAAAGAGAAGCTGACCACAGCTCCAATTCTCACACCGCCAGATGAGTCACAGCCTTTTCAGGTGTTTTGTGATGCCTCATTGCAAGGTCTAGGCGGAGTTTTGATGCAAGCCAGGAATATTGTGGCTTGTACCTCACGGCAGTTGAAAACGAGTGAGAGGAATTGATAAAGAAGGAGACACCTGATGATACGAACCACCGGAGGAATCCTCTTGAGTTTGTCCCGACCTTTCACAGCGAGCAACCGGGGTAGAAATCCTTCCAATCACGCGATGAACGCAACCTGAAGAAGAGGAACGAATCCAGCAAGCAACGTGATGGAGATCACCACGCCTCACACCAAAACATGACAATCCTTGATGAACACAAGAACCTTCGCGGCAATCTTTATTGGACAAACGGCATCGCCAACCCCGGAGGGAAGCTTCACCAAGAGATACAACTCTTAACCCTAAAATTCTTGTCTAAACTTAAGCTTACCATAAAACTCGTAGGGGGTGTTCTATTTATAAGCTAGGGGATAAAACTAGGGATACATGGGCCGTAGCCCGTCAAATCTGCGCGCAGGCAGTTTCGGACGTCCGATGGGTTTCGGACGTCCGTCACGTCGGACGTCCGAAACGTGTCGGAAATCCGACTCTAGCGGTGAGGTGTCCTGGATTGGGAGTTCTTCTCGAGGACCTTCATGTCGGACGTCCGTCATATGTCGGACGTCCGATGCGTCGGACGTCCGAATCCTGTCAGAAATCCGTCTTCGGTTTTGGAGGTCTTCTGGATACGGAGGTCGCCATCCTTCTCGCTGATGTCGGACGTCCGAATTGGGTCGGACGTCCGATGTCCAGAATCTTGTCCATCTTCGCCTCCTCCGTCCAGCGCATATCATCGCCTCCTCCGTCCTGTTGTTGTCGTGCCCATATCATCCTCCCCCACTTCAAAAAGCGTTCTCCCCAACACGTGAGGTCTGCTCGAAAGGGTGGCGTGATATCAACAACATCACACGTCTTTGCCACTTGACTTGATGCAGCACTGAGCGCCTCCTTTCTTCTCCACATGAGTTTGGACTTTGGCGCCACCACCTTCTTCTTCTCAACTCTTGCTGGAGCCCTTTGTTGCTGAACATGAATCTTCTTTGTATGACCCTGCAAAGTGGTAATGCCCGGGCCACACAACTGACGAACACGTCCATCCTTGCCTTTGTGCACATGCACGCCTACTCCAACAAAGCGTCGCAGAGGTGTGCAAACAAAACTGTGGTCATCGAACCTCGTCGCCATACGCACCGAGTCACGAAAAGTACCACTGTCATCAGTCTGAACACCTTTGTCAACACAAACTGAAGGTGTATAACATGCTGCAATTTCCTTCCTTTCGTCACGAAGAGGCGTAACTTCAACCGGCTTGTCACCAACAAGTACAACTGGCTTGTCATCGACAGGCATGACTGAATTAGTTTTAGTACTGATGCTCCTAGCATCATGCTCCTCAGGCTGCAACTTAGCCAAACTTGGTTGTGGTTTAGCATTGTGCAACTTCTCCTTGCGAAACACCAGCACCACATCGGACTTGATATGATCATCTCCCATAGGCTTCAAAGTCCTCTGTTTGCCATCATGCATAAAAGAATATGTATTTGCTCGGCCCGCATGTATAGCATTGCGATCATACTTCCATGGACGCCCAAGTAACAGTCCACACACCTCCAATGGCAACACATCGCACTCAACCTCATCAACATAGTCACCAACTGTAAATGGCACACGCACCTTATGAGGAACCTTCAGTATACCGCAGCTATTCAACCACTCGAGATGCTTCGGTTCAGGAATACGCCATGTGGACAACCTCAATGCTTCCACCATTGCTTTGCTAATGCCATTGGTACAACTACCACCATCAATCATCAACTTGCATGCTTTGCCTTTAATCATACACTGCGCCTGAAATAAATTCCATCGCTGACATCTATCCACTTTCATACAAGTATCACCATGCACTCTCTTGAGTTGCACATTCAGCCCACTCAATGGTACAACATCATCCACAACATCCTTTCCAACATCATCCGCCAAGTCAGAAATCATGGCTGCTGCCTCATCAATTTTCTGTAGTGGAACAACCATCTGACTAATCTCAAAATTATTTGGAATCAACTCCTTTTGAGAGCTAGCAGAAAAATCTGAGATTGTTTTGGATATGGCTGCCGCTTGTGTTTCAGCCTTCGCTAATATCTGCAAAATCTTTGATATATCATCCAAATCTGCATAATATGGACCAACCACAGTATTGTTTTCGCGTTTGCGGCTGTACCGCTGCGAACCGGAAGCGGTGGCCATACAATCTAGAAAGCACACAAGATATCCTTTCCAATTTGTGCTTACACGCCTTATTTCGAGCACGGATGCGGATTCTGAACCTATATCAATTTCGAGACTGCCGACAGCCAAATCCAATTACGAGATTTCTTCTCTTCAACCTCTAGCAATCTCCTCGCAAATCAATTTAGCGGAAACAAATCTGCACAAAACATAGCAGCAATCTGCAGCCTCTATGCACAATCTCCTCCAAACAAATCAATCTGAACGAGAAATTCTCCAAGCAAACTCCTCCCAACAAAACCGATCTAGATGCGATCGATCAACACAACCTCGCCGTGATCAACCCAAAAATCTGATACCACATGATAAAGAGGTAGACACCTGATGATACGAACCACCGGGGGAATCCTCTTGAGTTTGTCCCGACCTTTCACAGCGAGCAACCAGGGTAGAAATCCTTCCAATCACGCGATGAACGCAACCTGAAGAAGAGGAACGAATCCAGCAAGCAACGTGATGGAGATCACCACGCCTCACACCAAAACACGACAATCCTTGATGAACACAAGAACCTCCGCGGCAATCTTTATTGGACAAACGGCATCGCCAACCCCGGAGGGAAGCTTCACCAAGAGATACAACTCTTAACCCTAAAATTCTTGTCTAAACTTAAGCTTACCCTAAAACTCGTAGGGGGTGTTCTATTTATAAGCTAGGGGATAAAACTAGGGATACATGGGCCGTAGCCCGTCAAATCTGCGCGCAGGCAGTTTCGGACGTCCGATGGGTTTCGGACGTCCGTCACGTCGGACGTCCGAAACGTGTCGGAAATCCGACTCTGGCAGTGACGTGTCCTGGATTGGGAGTTCTTCTCGAGGACCTTCATGTCGGACGTCCGTCATATGTCGGACGTCCGATGCGTCGGACGTCCGAATCCTGTCAGAAATCCGTCTTCGGTTTTGGAGGTCTTCTGGATACGGAGGTCGCCATCCTTCTCGCTGATGTCGGACGTCCGAATTGGGTCGGACGTCCGATGTCCAGAATCTTGTCCATCTTCGCCTCCTCCGTCCAGCGCATATCATCGCCTCCTCCGTCCTGTTGTTGTCGTGCCCATATCATCCTCCCCCCCTTCAAAAAGCGTTGTCCCCAACGCGTGAGGTCTGCTCGAAAGGGTGGCGTGATATCAACAACATCACACGTCTTTGCCACTTGACTTGATGCAGCACTGAGCGCCTCCTTTCTTCTCCACATGAGTTTGGACTTTGGCGCCACCACCTTCTTCTTCTCAACTCTTGCTGGAGCCCTTTGTTGCTGAACATGAATCTTCTTTGTATGACCCTGCAAAGTGGTAATGCCCGGGCCACACAACTGACGAACACGTCCATCCTTGCCTTTGTGCACATGCACGCCTACTCCAACAAAGCGTCGCAGAGGTGTGCAAACAAAACTGTGGTCATCGAACCTCGTCGCCATACGCACCGAGTCACGAAAAGTACCACTGTCATCAGTCTGAACACCTTTGTCAACACAAACTGAAGGTGTATAACATGCTGCAATTTCCTTCCTTTCGTCACGAAGAGGCGTAACTTCAACCGGCTTGTCACCAACAAGTACAACTGGCTTGTCATCGACAGGCATGACTGAATTAGTTTTAGTACTGATGCTCCTAGCATCATGCTCCTCAGGCTGCAACTTAGCTAAACTTGGTTGTGGTTTAGCATTGTGCAACTTCTCCTTGCGAAACACCAGCACCACATCGGACTTGATATGATCATCTCCCATAGGCTTCAAAGTCCTCTGTTTGCCATCATGCATAAAAGAATATGTATTTGCTCGGCCCGCATGTATAGCATTGCGATCATACTTCCATGGACGCCCAAGTAACAGTCCACACACCTCCAATGGCAACACATCGCACTCAACCTCATCAACATAGTCACCAACTGTAAATGGCACACGCACCTTATGAGTAACCTTCAGTATACCGCAGCTATTCAACCACTCGAGATGCTTCGGTTCAGGAATACGCCATGTGGACAACCTCAATGCTTCCACCATTGCTTTGCTAATGCCATTGGTACAACTACCACCATCAATCATCAACTTGCATGCTTTGCCTTTAATCATACACTGCGCCTGAAATAAATTCCATCGCTGACATCTATCCACTTTCATACAAGTATCACCATGCACTCTCTTGAGTTGCACATTCAGCCCACTCAATGGTACAACATCATCCACAACATCCTTTCCAACATCATCTGCCAAGTCAGAAATCATGGCTGCTGCCTCATCAATTTTCTGTAGTGGAACAACCATCTGACTAATCTCAAAATTATTTGGAATCAACTCCTTTTGAGAGCTAGCAGAAAAATCTGAGATTGTTTTGGATATAGCTGCCGCTTGTGTTTCAGCCTTCGCTAATATCTGCAAAATCTTTGATATATCATCCAAATCTGCATAATATGGACCAACCACAGTATTGTTTTCGCGTTTGCGGCTGTACCGCTGCGAACCGGAAGCGGTGGCCATACAATCTAGAAAGCACACAAGATATCCTTTCCAATTTGTGCTTACACGCCTTATTTCGAGCACGGATGCGGATTCTGAACCTATATCAATTTCGAGACTGCCGACAGCCAAATCCAATTACGAGATTTCTTCTCTTCAACCTCTAGCAATCTCCTCGCAAATCAATTTAGCGGAAACAAATCTGCACAAACATAGCAGCAATCTGCAGCCTCTATGCACAATCTCCTCCAAACAAATCAATCTGAACGAGAAATTCTCCAAGCAAACTCCTCCCAACAAAACCGATCTAGATGCGATCGATCAACACAACCTCGCCGTGATCAACCAAAAAATCTGATACCACATGATAAAGAGGTAGACACCTGATGATACGAACCACCGGCGGAATCCTCTTGAGTTTGTCCCGACCTTTCACAGCGAGCAACCAGGGTAGAAATCCTTCCAATCACGCGATGAACGCAACCTGAAGAAGAGGAACGAATCCAGCAAGCAACGTGATGGAGATCACCACGCCTCACACCAAAACACGACAATCCTTGATGAACACAAGAACCTCCGCGGCAATCTTTATTGGACAAACGGCATCGCCAACCCCGGAGGGAAGCTTCACCAAGAGATACAACTCTTAACCCTAAAATTCTTGTCTAAACTTAAGCTTACCCTAAAACTCGTAGGGGGTGTTCTATTTATAAGCTAGGGGATAAAACTAGGGATACATGGGCCGTAGCCCGTCAAATCTGCGCGCAGGCAGTTTCGGACGTCCGATGGGTTTCGGACGTCCGTCACGTCGGACGTCCGAAACGTGTCGGAAATCCGACTCTGGCGGTGACGTGTCCTGGATTGGGAGTTCTTCTCGAGGACCTTCATGTTGGACGTCCGTCATATGTCGGACGTCCGATGCGTCGGACGTCCGAATCCTGTCAGAAATCCGTCTTCGGTTTTGGAGGTCTTCTGGATACGGAGGTCGCCATCCTTCTCGCTGATGTCGGACGTCCGAATTGGGTCGGACGTCCGATGTCCAGAATCTTGTCCATCTTCGCCTCCTCCGTCCAGCGCATATCATCGCCTCCTCCGTCCTGTTGTTGTCGTGCCCATATCAGGAATTATCCCACGCACGACTTGGAGCTTGCAGCAGTTGTGCACACGTTGATCACTTGGCGACACCTCCTCTTAGGGAGGAAGGTGTATGTGTTAGCAGACCACAAGAGTCTGAAGTTCTTGTTCACTCAGGAAAATCTGAACTTGAGGCAAAGAAGATGGCTTGAAACTATTGCTGAGTACACAGTTGATATTCAGTACACGCCTAGGAAGGCGAATGTCATAGCTAATACGCTGAGCCGCAAGGGCGATTGCAATAATATCCAGGTGCACAAGATCCACCCTGATTTGTGTGGGTCCTTTTGAAGGCTCAATCTCGAGGTAGTTCCAGCAGGCTACCTTGCCAACCTTGTGTTAGAGCCCACTATCCATGAGAGGATCTGTGAAGCTCAGTCTGGCAGCTGAATGATACAAAAGATCAAACAGGGTATTGCCGCCTCAGTTCCCAAGTACGGTTGCTTTTCAGTGCATAATGACGACACCGTGTTCTTCGAGGAGAGAGTTGTTGTTCCCGAGGAGGGAGATCTCAGAGAGGTCATCATGAAGGAAGCCCATGATTCCAAGCTGGCTATTCACCCTGGCAGTACAAAGATGTATCAAGATCTCAAGCAAAGCTTTTGGTGGACTCGTATGAAGCGGGATGTTGCCCGTTACGTGTCTCAGTGTGATGTGTGCAGGAGAGTGAAGGCACAGCACCAGAAGCCTGCAGGGTTGCTTCAGCCACATGAGATTCCGGAGTGGAAGTGGGATCACATAGAGATGGATTTCATCACATGCTTCCCCTTGTCGCAGAAGAAGAACAATGCCATCTTTGTTGTCATTGACAATCTTTCCAAAGTTTCCCACTACTTTCCAGTGAAGGACTCCATTGCAGCAGCTCAGTTGGCGGATTTGTACACCGCAAGAGTTGTATCTTTGCATGGCATTCCCAAGAAGATCAGTTCCGATAGAGGCAGCCTTTTCACCTCTAAGTTCTGGCAGGCCTTTCAAAAGGAAATTGGTACGATAGTGTTGTTCAGTACCGCTTATCACCCTCAGACAAGTGGGCAAGTAGAGCGCGTGAACCAAATCCTCGAGGACATTCTTCGGTCTTGTCTCATCTCCTTTGGAATGAAGTGGGAAGAGTGCTTGACGTATGCTGAGTTCTCTTACAACAAAATCTATCAGGCAAGTCTGCAGGCAGCGCCGTTTGAAGTCTTGTACGGCCGCAAGTGCAGGACACCTTTGAACTGGTCCGAGACAGGCGTAAGGCAGTTGTTTGGTACAGATGTGATCCAGGAGGCAGAGGACAAAGTGAACATTGTCCGAGAGCACCTAAAGGCAGCATAGTCTAGGCCGAAGGCCTATTATGAAAAAAGGCACCGTGGTGTAGCGTTTCAGGTTGGTGATTGGGCGTACCTAAGAGTGTCTCCATTGAGGGGAACTCACCGCTTTGGCATCAAAGGAAAGCTCGCTCCAAGATTTTGTTGGATATGTGCCCTAGAGAAAAATTAATAAAGATATTTTTCACATATCCGTTTTGTTCATAATACGTTTTATACTGTGATATAACTGTATTACCTGGAAATACTAATACAGGTGTAGTATAAAACATGGTCCGTAGTTTAACTCGGGTAAACTATCTCATTGGGCAATTGATTGATCAAGCTTTCCTGATCATGGCGACACTTAAGTCCATTGACAATGAGGTCATATCATTAGGGGAATGATGTGATGGACACACACCCACCTAAAGTAATGCAATGTGATCGAGTCACATAGTTCAGCATTGCTATGACTTTGTAACGTATGGCTTAGTCCTTAGACCGTAATGATCATACGTAATCACGATCTATGAGGAGACTTTGATTTGTATCCCACCGCCTGACTGAAATATGCTGGCTATAACGGAGCACTTTGGGTATTCCGAAATAGATGGTTGATGAGTATGTTAATAGATCAAAGCGGGATTTGTCAGTCCTTGTGACAGGACAGGTACTCTGGGCCCACTCGGTGATATTGCATCAACCCTTGCAAGGACGTGACTAGGTCACAAAGAGATGCAATGATCATGGACGAGAGAGTTGTTTGTCGTGACCGAGATGTGACCACGGTATGTGGGATACCGACGATCAAACCTCGGACAAACAAGGTACCGCAGAACAAAGGGATTACGTCGTATCGTTAACGGTTTCCAAAAGCGATCGAAGCTCATTCGATGGAAGCGCAGGGGCTGTCAAGGACTGTAACCAGGTCCAACTGACTATTCATTGGTCCATGAGAAGAGTCTCGACCATGTCTGCTGTTTCCCGGACCGTTAGGGTGTTACACTTAAGGGCAATCAATGCATAGGACAGTTACGGGATCAATCGGTGAAATAGGAGAAATCACCGGAATAGTTCCGGACGAGGACGGAATGGTTTCCGGACATTTTGAATAGTTCAAAATAAAGTTTAATTGTTTTAATAATGTTTTTATTATTTAATTATCTGAATTAAATATTTAAAACTTATTAAATAATTAAAATAATGGAAAAAAGGCTATATGGGTCTTAGAGGCCCATTAGGGGAGGAGGGGGTTCCCCCCCCTTGGGCTTGGCGCCAAGGGGTGGGGCCCAACCCCCCCTAGGCCGGCGCACCCCTCCCCCCTTGGAGGTTTAGTCCCACATGGGGGAGGGAAGAGGGATCACACCCCCCCTTGGCCTTTATATAGAGGGGTAGACCCCCCTTTTTCCATACAACAATTGATCTCCTCTTCTTCCTTCTCCATTTCTGGAAGTGGACTCCCCTTGTTTGGAGTCTGCACCAGGATTGGAGTTCTCCACCATAAGGCAGGCCGTCGCTCTGCCGGAGTCGGGATCCGTAGCCGTCTTCTTTCCGCTGCTCGCCTGGTTCGGAGCCTGGGAGGAACATCGATTGTGCCGTACGTGTATAATCTCTTCGAGGCATTACACCTGTGGTGCTGCTTCATCGCTGGAGGTTTACCGGGAGTCATCCTCGCCGGTGGTGGTCTTCTACACGACAGGGAGGTCGTAGTTCTGAGTCTACGCCAACCACGTTCGTAAGAACGTTTCCCGCTTTCGGTCTTCAAAGGTATGAACACCGATTCCCTCTGTTACTTTACATCGCCATAGCATAGATCTTGGGTTCGGGTACCGTAGGTGTGGAAAAGTTTGTGTTTTCTGCCCCGTATCCCAACAGTGGTATCAGAGCTAGCTATGCGTAGATGTATTGTACGGATAGAACACATCTAGGATGTGGGCATCGAATCTTCATTCGTTACCCTCCCACGTGTACTCATTCAGCTTTGCGGCAATGTTTGATGAAGCGGCCCCCGACCGACCTTACGCGTTTACGCGAGACTGGTTCCACGCTTGACATATGGCTTGTACCATATAAAGTGGCTGGGGGGGTGTCTGTCTCTCTGCATTAGCGATGCGAAGATGTTTGCAACGGAGGGCCCCGACAGGGGTGTAATAGAGACGAATAAGAGACGGTGTTGTGGCTTGTTTTTCGTAGGATAGAAATCGGTTCTCTCTCTCGAAACCCCTAGCAGCCACGTAAAACTTGCACAAGCTAAAGTAGAAAGACGTTCTAAACTTTGCTTTGCATGAAGGGGGATCATAGGTTGTATGATTTAAAGTTTTACTTCCTGTTTTATGCTAGTATGCTAGATACATCGACGGTAGCACGAAACAGGACCATCTCTCACAATACCAACATTGTGTGCTCCCTTTTGTTGGGCACCACCTGGAAGGTTCTCCCATATGGCTTGATGCTCCGTACATACCGGAGTTGTCCTACATATTCAACGGAGTTCATATGAGGTTGGGTTCGGCGAGCCTGGCATATGCAGATATGGCCTTGCCTGAACAGCTAACATCAAGGTTCGATTGGCAGGCTTGACGTATGTAGATGCGGGCCTGGAACACAGAAGACCGAAAGGTCGAGCACGAGTCACATGGCTGATGTGATTGGCTTAGAGGCCTACCTGGTTCGCATACTGGGCCTTACATATCGGGGGAGGTATGGGGGCTGGGATTGTGTAATCACTTAGTTAAATTGAGAGGTGTTTATCTAAGTGGGAGCTTTCTAGAATTTTAAGATTAAATTGAAACTCCACATTATGAACAAAAGTCTAAATATGTATCGTTGTGAATCCAACCTTGTAGATGGCAGCACCTCGCCCCTCGTTCAACTTAGGATCATTCCTAGAGAAAGATAAGCTAAAAACAGATGGGACAAACTTCACCAACTGGTTCCGCACCCTGAGGATTCTCCTTGTTCCCCTCTAAATGGCATACGTACTAGAGGACGCGTTAGGTGACGCACCAGCAGATGATGCCAGTCAGGACGAGAAGAATGTCTATCTCTCCAAGACTGATGATTACAACCTTGTCCAGAGTGGCATGCTCTACTCCATGGAGGCTGAGCTGCAGAAACGTTTTGAGAGGATGGGTGCATATGAGATTATCACCGACCTCAAGGCGGTCTTCGCACCTCAAGCCAGGGCTGAACGGTACGAGGCTTCTGAAGCCTTCTTCTCAGCAAAGATGGATGAGCACGGCAGCGTGAGTGAGCACGTGGTCAAAATGTCTGGCTACGTTCAGCGCTTGAATGCTCTGGAATGTCAGATTCCAGATGAACTTGCGGTTGATAGGGTGTTGCAGTCGCTTCCCCCTAGCTACAAAGGCTTTGTGCTGAACTACAACATGCAGGGGATGACCAAAACCCCTTCTGAGTTTTTCGCCATGCTAAAGAGCGCTGAGGTTGAAATCAAGAAGGAGCACGCCGTCTTCATGGTCAACAAGACCACTGACTTCAAGAAGTCAAGCAGACGGGAGAAGGCCAGGAGAGGTGGCCCCAGGAGGGATGGCAAGTCAGTTTCCGCTCCTCCCAAGGCACCCAAGCCTAAACTCGGAGTAGAGTGCTTCTACTGCAAGGGTGAAGGTCACTGGAAGCGCAACTGTCCCAAGTACCTAAAGGACAAGAAGGCTGGCAAGGTCGCCAAGAGAGACGAAGGTATATTTGATATACATATTGTTGATCTTCTCTTGACAAGCACTGGGAACACATCCTGGATATTTGATACAGGATCTGTCGCTCATATTTCTAATTCCATTCAGGGACTAAGGAATAGGAGACGCTTGGTCAAGGATGAAGTGACGATGCGCGTGGGGAATGGCTGCCAGATTGAAGTCTTGGCGGTCGGCACGAAGCATCTTAGTCTCCCTTCGGGATTGGTTTTAGTTCTGCATAAATGTTACTATGTACCCGCGTTGAGTGTGAACATCGTGAGTGGTTCTTTCTTGAAGCGAGACCACTATTCTTTTAAATCCGATACAATTGGTTGTTCGATTTATAAGGATGATATGTTTTATGTTCACGCACCGGAGTCGCATGGTTTATTCATACTTAATCTCGATGGTGACGTGAGTCACGTTAACAATATTGAGGCCAAAAGATTGAAGAATAATGAAGATCACATGATGATGTGGCATTGCCGACTTGGTCATATTGGTGTAAAACGCATGGAGAAGCTCCATAAGGATGGACTTCTTGACTCATTGGATTTTGGATCCCTTGATACATGTGAACAATGCCTCATGGGCAAAATGACAAGGACTCCATTCAATGGTGTGATGGAGCGTGCGGATGTCTTATTGGGGATCATACACACGGATGTATGTGGACCCATGAACATCCCCACTCGCAATGATCTTCGTTACTTCGTGACCTTTACTGATGACTTGAGTAGATATGGGTATATTTACTTGATGAAACACAAGTCTGAAACCTTTGAAAAGTTCAAGGAATTTCAGAATGAGGTCGAAAATCAACTCGGAAGGAAAATCAAGCACCTTCGATCGGATCGAGGTGGCGAGTATTTGAGTCACGAGTTTGGCAATCATCTGAAGTCTTGTGGCATAGTACCACAGCTTACGCCGGCAGGCACACCTCAGAGAAACGGTGTAGCTGAGCGACGTAATCGAACCCTATTGGATAGTGTACGATCGATGATGTCTCATACTGATTTTCCTGTGTCATTCTGGGGGTATGCATTAGAAACCGCCATTCATATTCTTAATAGGGCACCATCCAAATCCGTAAAGACAACACCATTTGAAGAATGGCATGGCACTAAACCTGAGTTGTCTCACCTGAAGATTTGGGGTTGTGAGGCTTATGTTGGGAAACTACAGCCTGACAAACTTGAATCCAAGGCGGATAAGTGCATCTTTGTGGGCTATCCCAAGGAAACTTGTGGGTACACCTTCTACAACAAGTCTGACAGCAAAACATTTGTTGCCAAGACGGGACACTTTCTTGAGAAGGAGTTTCTCGCGAAAGAGTTGAGTGGGAGGAAAATAGACCTCGATGAAGTAACTGACCAGTCACTCCAATTGGATGAAATGGCTACGGAATTTGTTCTGGAACCATCTTCCACAGTGGGAGTTGAAGAGAATGGCCAGAACGACATTCATAACGATCATGACATTCACGATGATCATGATGAGAATGAAGAGGAACCTTTTATGCCACGTAGGTCATCAAGAGTCCGTCAACCTACTGAGTTTTACGGACAGCTTGTGAATACAATCTCGGCTGTTGAGTCGGATGAACCTACGAGTTACAAAGAAGCAATGGAGGGACCCGAGTCCGAGAAATGGCTTGAAGCCATGAAATCCGAAATAGACTCCATGTACACCAACAAAGTATGGACTTTGGTGGATATTCCCGAGGACCGCAAGGCCGTCGAGAATAAATGGATTTTCAAGAAAAAGACTGACGCAGACAGAAACGTATCTGTCTACAAAGCTCGACTTGTCGCGAAGGGTTTCCGACAAATTCAAGGAGTTGACTACGAGGAGACATTATCTCCTGTAGAGATGATAAAGTCTATTCGGATCCTACTAGCAATAGCTGCATATCATGATTACGAGATATGGCAGATGGATGTGAAAACTGCATTCCTAAATGGCAACATTGAGGAAGAGTTGTATATGATGCAACCAGAGGGGTTTGTCGATCCAAGGAATGCTGGTAAGGTTTGCAAGCTTCAACGGTCCATCTATGGGTTGAAGCAAGCATCTCGGAGCTGGAATCTTCGATTTGATGAGGTCATTAAAGCTTTTGCATTTGTCCAAAACGTCGAAGAGTTCTGCGTCTATAAGAAACTGAGTGGGAGCTCTGTAGCATTCCTTGTGTTATATGTGGATGACATATTACTAATAGGGAACGATAAGAAATTCTTAGAGGAAGTGAAGGAATATCTGAATGGACAATTTTCCATGAAGGACCTAGGTGAAGCTGCGTACATACTGGGGATTAAGATCTATAGAGATAGACCTAATCGAAGGTTGGCCTTGAGTTAGAATATTTATATTGACAAGATTTTGAAAAGGTTCAAAATGGATGACTCCAAGAGAGGTCTCTTGCCAGTCATAAAAGGTGTCAAACTAAGCGTGACTCAATGCCCGACCACAGCTAAAGAGAAAGAGGAGATGTCCTCAAAGCCCTATGCCTCAGCCATAGGTTCTCTCATGTATGCTATGTTATGTACCAGACCGGATTTAGCGCTGGCCATTAGTATGACTAATCGCTACCACAGTAATCCGGGAATGGCCCATTGGACAGCAGTGAAGAACATCCTTAAGTACTTGAGAAGAACCAAGGATCTCTTTCTTGTTTATGGAGGAGTTGATGAGGAGCTCACCGTAAAGGGTTACGTTGACGCAAGCCTCGGCTCAGACCTAGATGACTCGAAATCCCAGACGGGATATGTCTTCATGTTGAACGGTGGCGCGATTAGCTGGAGGAGCGGCAAACAGTCAGTCGTCGCTCAATCTTCAATGGAGTCGGAGTATATTGCCGCTTGCGAAGCGTCAAACGAGGCGCTGTGGCTGAAGAAGTTCGTGATCGAGCTTGACATCTTTCCCAGTTGCACTGACCCCGTGGGAATCTACTGCGACAACACGGGTGCCATAGCTAACGCGAAGGAGCCAAGAACTCACTCTACAGCCAAGCACATCCTCCGAAAGTTCCATGTGACGCGAGACTACGTCAGGGATGGACACACTAGGATTCACAAGATACATACGGATCTGAACGCAGCAGACCCGATGACTAAACCTCTTCCACAGGGCAAGTTTGAAGAACACCGAGAGACCATTGGTGTTAGATACATACCTGATGTAAACTAGTGTAATTCGTACTCTAGTGCAAGTGGGAGACTGTTGGATATGTGCCCTAGAGACAAATTAATAAAGATATTTGTCACATATCCTTTTTGTTCATAATACGTTTTATACTATGCTATAACTGTATTACTTGGAAATACTAATACAGGTGTAGTATAAAACATGGTCCGTAGTTTAACTCGGGTAAACTATCTCATTGGGCAATTGATTGATCAAGCTTTCCTGATCATGGCGACACTTAAGTCCATTGACAATGAGGTCATATCATTAGGGGAATGATGTGATGGATAGACACCCACCTAAAGTAATGCAATGTGATCGAGTCACATAGTTCAGCGTTGCTATGACTTTGTAACGTATGGCTTAGTCCTTAGACCGTAATGATCATACGTAATCACGATCTATGAGGAGACTTTGATTTGTATCCCACCGCCTGACTGAAATATGCTGGCTATAACGGAGCACTTTGGGTATTCCGAAATAGATGGTTGATGAGTATGTTAATAGATCAAAGCGGGATTTGTCAGTCCTTGTGACAGGACAGGTACTCTGGGCCCACTCGGTGATATTGCATCAACCCTTGCAAAGACGTGACTAGGTCACAAAGAGATGCAATGATCATGGACGAGAGAAGTTGTTTGTCGTGAACGAGATGTGAACACGGTATGTGGGATACCGACGATCAAACCTCGGACAAACAAGGTACCGCAGAACAAAGGGATTACGTCGTATCGTGTACGGTTTCCAAAAGCGATCGAAGCTCATTCGATGGAAGCGCAGGGGCTGTCAAGGACTGTAACCAGGTCCAACTGACTAGTCATTGGTCCATGAGAAGAGTCTCGACCATGTCTGCTGTTTCCCGGACCGTTAGGGTGTTACACTTAAGGGCAATCGATGCATAGGACAGTTACGGGATCAATCGGTGAAATAGGAGAAATCACCGGAATAGTTCCGGAGGAGGACGGAATTGTTTCCGGACATTTTGAATAGTTCAAAATAAAGTTTAATTGTTTTAATAATGTTTTTATTATTTAATTATCTGAATTAAATATTTAAAACTTATTAAATAATTAAAATAATGGAAAAAAGGCTATATGGGCCTTAGAGGCCCATTAGGGGAGGAGGGGGTTCCCCCCCCTTGGGCTTGGCGCCAAGGGGTGGGGCCCAACCCCCCCTAGGCCGGCGCACCCCTCCCCCCTTGGAGGTTTAGTCCCACATGGGGGAGGGAAGAGGGATCACACCCCCCCTTGGCCTTTATATAGAGGGGTAGACCCCCCTTTTTCCATACAACAATTGATCTCCTTCTTCTTCCTTCTCCATTTCTGGAAGTGGACTCCCCTTGTTTGGAGTCTGCACCAGGATTGGAGTTCTCCACCATAAGGCAGGCCGTCGCTCTGCCGGAGTCGGGATCCGTAGCCGTCTTCTTTCCGCTGCTCGCCTGGTTCGGAGCCTGGGAGGAACATCGATTGTGCCGTACGTGTATAATCTCTTCGAGGCATTACACCTGTGGTGCTGCTTCATCGCTGGAGGTTTACCGGGAGTCATCCTCGCCGGTGGTGGTCTTCTACACGACAGGGAGGTCGTAGTTCTGAGTCTACGCCAACCACGTTCGTAAGAACGTTTCCCGCTTTCGGTCTTCAAAGGTATGAACACCGATTCCCTCCGTTACTTTACATCGCCATAACATAGATCTTGGGTTCGGGTACCGTAGGTGTGGAAAAATTTGTGTTTTCTGCCCCGTATCCCAACAGATTTGTCGGACCTTTCCGCATCCTTGACACTAGAGGACCTCTTGCCTTTCGGCTAGAGCTTCCAGAGAGTCTGTCCATGGTGCATGACGTGTTCCATGTGTCCCAGCTAAAGCAGTGCTTCAAGCAGCCAGAGCAGCCTTTGACATGGGCGAGATCCAGCTGAGGGCGGACCTTTCCTACATAGAGTGTCCAGTCCGTGTTCTTGAGACGTCCGAGCGCAAGACTCGCAACAAGACTGTCAAGTTCATGAAGGTTTAGTGGGCACATCATTCGGAGAAGGAAGCAACATGGGAGCGTGAAGATCATCTCCGTTCTGTGTATCCTGAGTTGTTTCAGGATTATATCTCGGGATGAGATCCTGTGTTGGTGAGGGAGTGTTGTAACAGCCCATAAGCAATAATTATAAATCATCATGAGATTTTACTTTGTCTGTTGACTTTGTAACTTGGCATGATGCTAAAGATTTTAAATTCATGTGATGATTTCAAATGGCATTGGGATTGGAGCTCATTTCAATTGCTTTTGAATTCAATCAAAGTGGGTAAAGAAGAGTGTTTGGTGAATTGTTCCATTTGCACTTCATCTCCCCTAAACCTCAAACTTGGCCTAACCATTTCTTTTGCAATGTCAAGGGTTTTTAAAAACCTCAAGTCATTTTTTTCATCACCAAAAATGTGGCCTCTAGTTCAAAGTGAATTGAATTTCAAAAGGAGCTCCACATTTTAGTTGTTGCAAAAATATCCATTTTTGGAAATTGAGGAATATTACAGGGAGTATTTTGCATATTTTTGTGCATTAAAATTCCTTGTATTCTTTTCTGGAAAACTCCCACACCTTTCTTGTTTTTTTAAATGGAAAAGAGGCACAGGGGGGTTTTCTTTTCTTTTTCTTCTCCTTGTCTCGGGTGCAGCCTAGCCCAACTGGGCCTTCCCTCCCTTGGCCTTGAGTCCAACGTGAAGGGGTACGCGGGAGGCACCCCGAGCCGTCCGATGGATCGGACGGCTGCACGGTGTCGTATTTACACCGTGGACAGGTCCCCCCGGCGCCCCCCTCTCCCACACCGGCGTCCACGAAGGCGACGACGGCCGTCGACGTGGCCGGAGGGCTCCCCTTTATAAGCGAGACCCCGTGCCGGCTCCGGGAGACCTAGGGTTTCGCGTTCCCCCCTCCAATTTCTCTCCGCCGCCATCCCAAGCTGCTCCCCGTGCTCTCTGTTCCCGCCATGGCTCCGTGGAGAAAGCTCCGAATTGGTCGCCGTCCTCGTCCGTCTTCAGCCTCGCGAGCGTGTTCTGCGGTCCTGCGCTAAACCTGGTCGTCCTCCCCCTTGCACGTTTGATCTACGCGCAGCAGAACGCCTCCTCGACGACGACCGCGCCTCGGATGTCTTCGTCTCCGGCGACGACCCCAACCTTTCTTCCTCGCCGCCGCCTTTTCCTCGTCGTCGGCTACCTCTCCGTCACGCCGTTCGTGTAGCGTAGGTCGATCCCATGTTCCCTCCGCCGAGGTTGACGTGACAGCTCGCGCCACGGCCACCGTGACCCCGGCGAGCTCCACCCGTGTGTGTGCAAGTCCCTGGTGACGTCCAGAGCGCGCGGATGGCAGCTAGATCACGCCCCTAGCCGCAGTCGTGCAGCCCAGCACGCGCTGCCCCTGTTCTGTAGGTGCCCGGTGTGCGTTCGCCGCCGTGGTTTTGCAGCGAGTAAAAGGCGCCACCTTGTCATCGTCGTGTCCAGATCCAGCCGTCCAGGGCTTCGTGGAGATGCATCGTCTCCATTTTAGCTAGCCTCCGAGCAGGAGCAGCCCCCTGCGCAACGCCCGCGTCGCCAGAAGTCGCTGTCGCTGCCGGGATCTGCCTCTGTCAGGTTCAGAACCCGACTGCGCCGTCGTCTTCAGAGGAGCATAGCCTCGCCTCTCCTGCACCGCGGCCAGTTCCAGTGGCACCAGTGCGTAGGTGGAAGTTCCCTCTCCGGGTAGTGCGGCTTGGTCATGCCGGAGCAGCCCCGAGGACGACGTGAGCATCGCCTGAATGTTCTGTCTCCGTTTTTTGACGGAGTTCGTCAGTGTCGCCGCGAGGTGAGTTTCAGAGAGGAGGAAGCAGGCCTTGGGCCCCTACTCCAGTGGCCTGTGCGCTTGGGCCGAGAGAGAGAGAAGAGGAGATGGGCCTGGCGCCCGAGGCCAGCCCTAGAGGCTTGTCCTAGAGGCTTGTCCTCTTTTTCTTTTTCTTCTCTTTTTGTTTTTCCTTTTCAAATCTTTTCAAATTTAAATTCAAATCTGAGTTTGAATTTGGAAAACCCTCTGCCTCAAACATATAATTCCAATATATGATTTTGGGGTAGTTTTTCCCACTGATCATCATTGTGATGTTCATTTTGCGTTTTGCCCCCTCCATTTTTGCCCCCTAGTCTTTTGGGTTTTTGTTTCTTTTTGGATTCAATGCTTTGGGCACATGCCATATATCAAAATGGGGTAGAAAAATCTACTGATCAACGTGGTCACCTCTGTTTTTATGTTTGAGTTGCATAAAAATTGGGAACAAATGTGGAGGGGAGTTTCACCCACATGTGACCTTGCCATGTTGGATTTTGCCCCTTGTCAACCTTGGATTGTTGTTTGGGTCCCACAAGTTGGCACACCCATGCATCCTTTCCATGCTTCATTTGGCCACATGGTCATCCACATATTGCACCCATGTGGCCTTCCTTTGGTACTCCCGTGGTGTCAATTTCACCGACACTTATCTCCGTCTCCCGAGTCGATAGTTATTTCACGATGTTTATTAATGTTAATTGTTGTTGTTGTTTCATGCCATGTTACCATGCTATTTACACCAAAATTAAGGCTATGACCAAAGCCATAAAAATATAAGTAATTGCATATGAAGCTGTTGACGTGTCGTCAACACCTCCATTTAAATTTGACTAGCTAGGGTCCTACCATGTCTATTAAACTTGATCATCTCATCCATGCTTGAGCATTGTTGATCCCGATGTTTACTTGTGTGTTTTTCTTGCCGGTAACTTACATTAGCACCTGAGACTGCCGAGGAGACTTACGTGGAGATTTCCGACGCAGAGCCCGTGGACCCTGCTACGTATGCTCCGTCGACCAATTACACAGGCAAGGTGAAGATTCATACCATTACTTTATAACTCTGTGCCTACCTGCCTAGCTGTAGTCTAGAACGATTGTTTGATCCTATCCACCTTTCTTATGCCACAATCAAAACCCAACAGCCATGATCCCCACATCCCAACAAAACATTGTATTGCTAAGTTACCGCTGCTCATCCATTTCTTAGTATGATTAGGAAAAACTTGTTGCTTACCCTATGCTATGGTTGGGATATCATGTTAATAAAGAATTGGTTGATATTTATTATTATGATGTTAATTTATATTTGACGAAGGATGGGAGACCGGGCTGTTCGCGCCAGGTGTTTTGTTCCATTCGAGTCGCTTAGGTCCCGAGTACCAGGTATTGTGTTTCTTGATGAGCGTGCCTAATCGTGTGTGGGGTTCTATGGGGCCCCCTTGGCTTACCTACCTAGCTTCATACAATTCTAGTGGTGGCCCGAGCTGATTTACTATTTGCAAATGTGTGTGTGCTTGGTTGGTACCCCAGTAGTTTCCAAAACAAACAGGGCCAGCGGGGACATGGTTCCTTTGTTGGTCCACCTGATCAGCTAGGACCCGGTCTCATGTGATAATTACCAGCAATCCGACCTGCGTCATACGGTAGAGTCCGACCCGGGAGCGTAGCTTGTTCTTGGGTTGGGTGTCGACTCCCCGGGAGCCACCCGGAATAGTGCGTTGTTAGTTAGAGGGACTCTGACGTTCCGGAGTTTCAGGCGTTTACCTAGCCAAGTGCAAACCGGGCGTACATGCGAAGCCTATGATGGGCAGTTGGTACACCCCTGCAGGGTTAAATCTTTTCGAAAAGCCGTGTCCGCGGTTATGGACGACTTGAGACCTACTCCTTGTGAGTGCCTTGGTTGCTACCGCGTGAGTGCCTTGGTTGCTTTTCTCCGTCCAGGGGGGACCAAGAGAAGATCCAGGTTGTGTTATGTTTGACGTAAGTAGGTGAATAGCAGACTTATGACACGATGTCACGTGCATTCTTGGATCTTACCCCAACTCTGATAGAACGATAGCCACCATATATGCTAGTGCGGCTGCAACCTTTACTTTTACCTTGTTTTACCGTAGGAAGTTAGTTATCATGTAATGATATAATCTCACCCCTGGTTTCCTTTTGTGCTTTTACTGTTTTGCCTGATCGGCCGATGCAGTTGACTACTACCTCGACCCGAGCACCGGATGATACTTCGTGGAAGTGCCCCCATAGGAAGACGATGAGTATGAATTCGTTCAGTAGATCCTATAGTTGTTTTCAGACGTTCCGTGGGTGGACTTGCTTATGTGTAGCCCTCTCTAGGGCCATTTGGATTTTGACCGTACTCGGTCGTGATTGTCTTTCTCTTGTTGCATGATGTACTGTTGGGTCTATGGACCTCTGAGATGATGTAATAAATACCAGTGGAGATGTATGCCCTGGACTCTATATATTTATGTCTTAGTATAAAGTTCATTGTTCTTATACCTGTTGTCGAGAATCCTGCAGTGACACGAGTGCAAGTGTCGTGAGTCGGTGGCCTTTTATGCGCTACTAACTTGATCAGGACGCGAAAGCGACTAACTTGAGTTAGCACCGCATCGGGGGCCTTACAATTTACCGGACATCCTAACGAAGACTTTCTTGTACCATCTCGAAATTATTCAAAAACACTCATGTGTTGTGCCTATGCTTTAGCTCATGAGGAAGTAGTAGGTAATTCATGATCTTCTTATGTTAGACATGTTTTATCCCGGGATTGTATGTCTAATCTGCAAACCCTTCTTCACGCTTTGTTCATGAGAAATCAGAAAACTTTGGTAGTGATAAACAAAGGAGATTAAGGGGATGTGATCGTCCCCATCTTGGGAGTCGTTCCTCGAAACATGTCTAGCATAAGGGGTGATTGGGTTGTCTACTAGCATTCGTTGACGAATGACGCACCTCCCAAAAACATTTTATCTCTGTTTTCAAAACCAAGAGCTCTGGTACATGTTTAGTCTTTGCTTCCAGCCACGGGTTTTCTACCTTGTCATCAAAATCCACGGTACGAGAGTCTCCACCTTCTTTATTCAAAGCGCCAACTATGAGAGCATAATTGTTTATTCTGAGTGTAATGTGCATTGTACCAAAGTACTGCATTATCTTTTGCATTATTGTGGTATTATTTATTCTGAATTTCTTAGTTCTAGTCTCCTTTAAAATCCGGAGGAGTTTATGCATTTATGTTTTGCTTCACTCATGGAGGCTGGCGAGATACCACTCTAATATGTTCAAGCTATGTGCATTGTTATCTTGTCTTGATTTTCAGTAGCATATTATTTACTTTTAGTTGGTTGTGATTGTTCACATGAAAGATGGATTGCTTCGTGCATTGTTCTTATAGCATTGTCTCAATACCTTCTAGACTCTTTTCATAGTACATGCTTATATACATCTAATGAAGAAAAAGAGTTTGTCAAAGTTTTCTTTGTCACGTTCAGTTCGTTGAACTGAATTTCTTGAGGACAAGCAATATGCTAAGCTTGGGGAAGTTGATACGTCTAAAACGTATCTACTTTTCCAAACACTTTTGCTATTGTTTTTCCCTCATTCTTGCATGATTTGGACGAAACTTACCCGGACTAACGATGTTTTCAGCAGAGCTGTCTGTATGGTTTTATTGTGTGTAGGAAAATGGATTTTTAGGTCTCTCGGAAAATTCCAAGAAAAATCAAAGAAAATCCACGCACCCGAAGGACCAATGTGCCAGAAGTGGGGCCAGAGGGCAGCCAGGGGGGCCCCAGGCGCCCTGCTGGCACGACCCCACCCCTGGCCGCGCCAGGAGGCCGCCTGGGAGGGTCCTCCGCCCTCTGGTGCCCTACTTCGCCTCCTATTTATTCCCGTGGCGAAAAAACCCTAGAACAGACGTCGTTTTCCCAATTCTTGTCGCGGAGCCGCCGCCACCCTCTGTTCTTCTCCGGGAGGGCTAATCTGGAGGTTGTTTTGGCCTCCGGTGAGGGGAGATCATCGCCATCGTCATCATCATCACCACTACATCCTCCCTCCATGACTTCTCCTTTCATGTGTGAGTAATTCCCTGCTGTAGGCAAAGGGGATGGTAGGGATTGGATGAGCTAGATCACGTAATAGTTTATCAGATTGTTGGGGCATGTTGCCTATCATCTAGATTGGTGTTTATCATCTTTGCTTCAACTTGTTGCTCTTAATGCTTGTCACTTTCGGCCCGAGTGCCATGTTTTCAGATCTGAACCCTATGTGTTTGCATGAATATATTTGTGTTCTTGATCCTATCTACAAGTTGTATGCACCTGTTATAGTCCGGAACCGGCGATCCCAAAGGTGACAGCTTGGGACACCAAAGTGGATGGACTATAGTTTAAGGATTCCGTGTATCCATTGATTGTTAATGCTTTGTTCCGGTGCTCTTTGACAGGAGCACCTTAATCTCCATAAGTTCCTTTTGTCCCCGTTCGTAGCGGGATGGTAGGACAAAAGATGTTGTGCAAGTTCTTATTGCAAGGACGTACAACTACCTGTGGGGTACACACCTAATGTTTGATATTTTACTAGATGATCATTTCTTTTCTGTGTGCCTTGCCCCAAGTTAAATACATGATGTATCTTATCCATACACCACACAACCATCCATCTCCCTAGCCTACAGTGTTTTTAATTCTGCTGGTTACTAGTTGTTTGCTTTTGTTGTTTTACTTTCACTGTTTCACCACCACTATTTTCGTTACTACCATCACTTCCATATCACAGTTATTATTAATATCTTGTTGCAATTAAGTGCATCTCAGGTGCGGTGGAATTGAAAACTCCACTGTCAAAGCTTGTGGGTATTCTTTGGCTCCCCTTTGTGACACCCTGGATTTTGGAACTTTCTTTTTCCAAAAACTTTTCTGATTTATTTCTGGATTTGCTATTGGATTTGATTTTGAGGACCTCGTTGGACTTGAAACTTGAGCATATTTTCTTTCCATGCTCAAGTGACCCTTGATTTCAAGCCTATCCATGTCATTCCATTGTTCCATCTCATCCAAGCTACCATTTTATTCTAGCCTTATATTCCTTTTTCCAATAAAAGGGATATTCCTATTATTTGAGGTTTGTGAAGCAACCCCTATTTATATTGCTGCATAAATACCCAAATAATTCCCACATGTCATTGACATCATATCTTGCTAAATTCTCCAAAAATATCTCATAGCCCAAGTGGAATTTTCCTCTAGAAAAATTCATTTGTCTGTGGGGGAAGATTGGAGCTTTGTGAAGGGAGTGCCATTTCTCTTGATCCATTGCTGGTGAAACTTTTTGTGAAATCTCATATGATCATATCATTGATCTCCACCAAATTCCACAACCATTTGATTATCCAAACTCCCACAATTAATTCCCAAAGTTTGGGTGCAGCAAGGGGGCATTGTGAAGCAAGTGCATGATAGGGGATCCCATTTGCCTTGAAACTTTTGGAGCATGATCCTAACACCATATAACAACACCAAACCAAATTGGAGCCAAATACCATTACCCATGTGAGTGCATTGTCATGTCTAAGTTTCTGGTCAGTGGGCCACATTGTGAAGCAAGTTCTAGCTATGTATGTCCAATGGCTATGAAATTCTATACACATGTGCACCATGCCAAATAACCAAGATACACAAATTTTCAGCCAATTCCACCAATCCTATGAGATACTAGCTTCAACTTTGCATTCTGCCCTATTTGGACAATTGCAAAGGAAGTGCTAGCTATCTTGATCCAAATGAGATGAAACTTGGTGTACATACTCATCCTAGTGTATGATTGAGCTATGCAAAAGATCATGCCTAGGGGAGCAATGTACAAGCCATACCACAGCCATCTGCAGCATTGTGCCATTTGCAAAGGATGTACCATGTACATTGATCCATTTGACCCCAAACTCCATAGTACTCTAGTCCTTTGTACCACAAAGCTAGATGACAACATGGCACCACCCCAACCCCCTCCATGTGAGCTATTTCTGTTCCAAGTTTGCTGCATCAATTTGTTGCTTGAGATAGAGATCACCATAGTAGCCCATCTTGCCAACCAAGCATACCACAGTGATCAGCGTGCAAAGGACTCCATTGTAGACACCTTTGGCCACGAAGAATCTTATCCCCATTTCGAGGCCACGCTCTTGGACGCACACGGCATGCTCTGGCCGTGCTCCGCGCGTGCCCGACGCGTCCCCATCCAGCCACAGTGCGCGCATGTCGTCTTCTTCATGTACTGCCACGCCGCCCGGCTTTGCTAAACACGCCTGCTCCACGCGTCGCCCCCGAGCCGTCCCGAACCTCCCAGAGCCTCGCCATACAGCACCGTCGTCGTCTTGCTCCCCATGGCGCGGTCCGGCCGGGCATATCGGCCTTGGCTATAAGAAGTCGTGCCCCCGAATCCCTTCCGCAGCACTCCAACAGCCTCCCAGAGCTCTCCTCGCCCTAACCCCCTCCCAATTCCGGCGCCCAAGCCCGCATTGCCTCCCCACGGCTGCCGCTCCTTCCGGCCAAAATCTGGCGACCCGAGCCCTCCTCCTCCTCCCATCCCGCGGCTGCGGCCTCCCCTTCGCCTCCGCACCCCTCCAGCAGCCGCGCCACCCCCGTTCCCCGCCGGAGTCCCCGCCCTCGCCGGCGCACCGCGAGCGGCCACGACCACCATACCCAGCCATAGCAGACGACGCCACGGGCCGGCCGGCAAAGCCCCGCGGCCCCTGGCCCACGAGGCTCGGCGCGCCACGCCTCGCCCTCCCCAGCGGCGGCCCCGCCTGGGACAGCAGCCAACGACAACGGCAGCGGCCGTGCCACCCCTGTTCCTGTATCGCGTGCAGGAAGATGACAGAGACGAGGCAGGGGAGGAGAGATAGAGAGAGACCCGTGCGGGCCCCAGATGTAAATGTTCGCACGCCACTGGCGGCCTGGTCCCGCGCGTCAGATTCAAGTGGAGGCGCCTCCGTTCAAAATACGCTTTCCACTTCCGAAAGCGCATTCTCCTCTTCCTCAGCCCGAAATACGTTTTTCCCTCTAGGAAGCGTATTTTCCCCTCCAGTGGCCCAAAGTACGCTTTCAGCTTCTGGGAAGCGTATTTTCCAAAAAATCCAGCCCCCGACACCGTTTCGATCATATCTTCGCAACCGTACGTCCAAATGAGGCGATTCTTTTTGCATTGTTTTCGTATCGAGCTCCTCTTAAGTTTGGCATAGGTTTCATGCCATGTTTTGATGTTGTCATTTTCTGGTCAAACCAAAGATGATGTTTGACTTTTTTCCCGTTGCTCTTTTTGTAGTACTTTTGCAGGGCGTTGTCGGTGTCCAAGACCGAGGGTGTTTCACACCACTCTGGTGAAGGGAAAGCCATAATAACCTTTGAACCTTTGCAAAGCTTTGACGGGCTTCTAAAATTGTTTTTTGATGATGTGCTTATATCGGTGATCGTGATCACGTTGCCACGTTATGATTGATGTTATCATTCCCATGCTATCCTTGAATATGCTACTACTATGCTATGTTTTGCCATGTTACATCCATGCTATTCCTTGATCATGTCATTGCCATGTTCTATTCTGAATCATCGTAACCATGACATACCAACACCATGTTAAGTTGCTCATGTTATTTCTATGCTAGTTCATGCTAGTTCATGCTATGCTCATGTTGCCATATGCACCCTGGCTTATGGCAATCTGCAATTACTCTCGGGACGTGCCATTCCCCGTGTCCATTTATCCCAAGATTTTCACTCCTCATGTAAGGAAAGTATTGCAAATTATCACTCGACCCAATGATCAGTTTGCAGAGCACATTGGCATCCGCGCCCATATGACTGAGCGCAATATTCGCCCGAAATTTATCAAGCTAGTGCATCACATGGAGGTATCTCTTCGGTCTCAGAAAATGCTTCAACATCATATTGATCAAGATTTCCTTCAGAAGCAGAAGATGATAGATGAAATCAACCATCTGCGCAACATTTCCATGACGATAATCAGATGCTGCGTGAATGCCTTCGCCGTGATTGGAAAGGGCTGCACAAGTTCAATTCCCCCGGTCAACTTCAGCGCTGCGGCTTCGAAGAATATCCTCCGCATCTGAACAGGAACTAGACTAATGATGATCTCCTTGATCGACCAGATTTCAATATTCCTTTGCTGCCGAAGAACAGGGACGTGATAAATGTCGATGATTACTATCACATCACCGTGAACACCAATTCCTCCGACTCCGACAAAAATGAAGCTCCTCGACGCCAAGCGAGAGTTTACTCTCCCCGTCTACGAAGCCCTCGGACTCCTCCTGAATCACAATTGGAATCCTCTGGAGACCAACATTCTTTCAGGAAGAAGCTTACTCCTCCAGGCGGTCTCCCCATTCGACGTCCCTCAACGCTCACGGAATCCTCTCGACGTCGCCAACGCCGCTCCAGCGAGTAGGGATTTCTTTCGACCCTATTCTCTCGGCTTTTTGTATGTTGTGACAAAAAGGGGGAGATGTAGTGGCATTAAAGAAATCAGTTTTCCATCGGGGTTAAGAGTCTTTGCTTTTTATTCGTCGAACTTTTGAACTTTGAAGTTTCTGAGTAGTTTCAACAAACATTCGATTCATATTCGATCTAGTTGTAACTAACTCTAAGTTGTTCTGTGAACTGCTACTTTTATCGTGAGATATCTATCTGCTGCTTGCGATACTTAACCTTTTGTAGGAAGTTATCTTTCATATAAGTTCACATGTCATTCGAGGAGATTGCATATTTATCATTAATATTATTCGGACTGCAATTCTGCTCGCTAAGATTATTGATTTTTTCCCTTGACTCAATACTTGTCAAATGTGCACTTCACTGGAAATTTATATGTTCCATGCACACACCAAGGGGAAGTATTTCATCGATCTTAGCACCGATTTATCATCGAAAACTCAAAACTTCCAAATTATATATCGATGCCTGTTTTGTCAACAATCGTCCAAAAGGGGGGAGATTGTAAGAGAAAGTTTTGTAACCGAAGGTTTTAGAGATTGTTGGACAAAGAAGTAGTGGAACTAATATTGTTTTCGAATATAAACAGATACTTAGGTTCTGAAAGAATGGACATTGCAAGTGGAAGGTCGAAGGACAACACACTGCAGCGAAGCTGCAGTCATCTACTGAAAACTTTGAAGGAAGACGACCCCAAAAATGTCGTCGGGAAAGTAGAAGCTCTCGAGTAAAAGCGCAACGAGGAGAAAGCTGAAGCTGGTCGAAGACTTATTCTTTTTACTAGTTTCTCTTTATTTTCTTGAGTCGTAGGAAAAACTGTACTATCAAGAGGGGTTTGCTAGTTGAGATCTTTGTCTAAGTGAATTTGCTCTGCTCAACCTAAACCCACAAAAACCTACCGAGAGAAATCTTACTGAGTCGAGTAATAGCACGAAGGCAAAGTCATCGCACTTCGTGCCTTCGAGAGAGAACTCTTTCGGTAAGTCAGCTTACTTGTTACTCAAGTAAAGTTGCGCAATGATTCAAATCCGACCGTTGTGGACACGCGTCAAGCAGACGCATTGGGTCACTTTAGTCATTTTACCCATCGTGGTCGCCACCTATAAATATCCCACACCTACCCGCCATTTCGGGTTGGCCTCTCCATTGAAGATTCTAAGACAGAAGTACTGTGAGCATCCCAAGAGAGATTCATCGAGAGAAAACAGAAACCAAGTTTGAAATGAGTTGAGCAATTCACAGAGACTTAGGTCGTGATTAGCCGATCTTTTTATTTTGGAGAACTTCAAGTCTCCTAGACGGTTAGGCGTCGCCTGTCAAGCAGTCGAAGAGAAATTGTCGTTGTTGGAGGAAGTTTGTAAAGGTCTCGGAGATGTCCTGAATCATCTACCATGAGTGAAAACTGGACAAGCTTGAGGAGTTTTTTGCAGTGGAATAGGACGGAGAGAGTTTTTCTCCAGGTGTTCAATCACCAGTCCCTCCAACCAGACGTAGCACTTTGCAGAGTGTGAACTGGTTTACCAAACATCGTTGTGTCAGGCTCATTTTCCTTCTCGCATTTACATTAAGTATTTACTCGTAGCCTGTTTTCCTTCGATGTTTTCCTTCTCTCCCAATCCTTTCGAGCCATGCATGTCTGTCGATACTGTATTTCTTTCGAGATGCATGTAATCCTTCGCGGTTTGCATGAATTCCGTCTAAGTTCCTTAGAATTTTTAGAAGTGATCATTCACCCCCTCCCCCTCTGATCATTCTTGAGCTTTCAGGTTCTAATTTTTAACATCTCAATATCAAGGGCTAAGCCCTCTACCGTCAAACAAAGATTATCTAGTTTAGCTAGCTTTTCTTCCACTTTCTTGTTGAAGGCTTTTTGGGTAGTGATAAAGTCTCTAAGCATATTTTCTTGTTCAGAAGTGGGGTTCTTGTTGCTAGGGTAGGTGTTGTTGTTACCATAAGTGGATGGAAACAGTCTAGGATTACTAGCAAAGTTTCCCCTATAAGCATTATTATTAAAGTTGTTTCTAGCAATGAAGTTCACATCTACTTGTTCCTGAGCAACCAAAGAATTTAAAGGAACATCATGAGGATCAATAGAGGTTTTCTTGGTAATAAGAGACATAATTAAAAAAACTTTATCATTGAGAGAGGTCATTTCCTCGACAGAATTTACCTTCCTACCTGTTGGAGCGCGTTCGGTGTGCCATTGGGAATAATTGGTCATCATTTCATCAAGAAGTTTTGTGGTAGCACAAAGTGTAGTTGACATAAAGGTTCCTCCCGCGGCCGAATCTAACAGGTTCCATGAGGTAAAGTTCAAGCCTGCATAAAAAGTATGGATAACCATCCAGGTACTCAAACCATGTGTAGGGCATTTCTTAACAAGAGATTTCATACGTTACCAAGCTTGGGCAACCTGTTCATTATCCAATTTCCTAAAATTCATAATGTTACTCCTCAATTGGATAATTTTAGCAGGTGGGTAATATTTCCCAATAAAAGCATCTTTGCACTAATCCCAAGAATCTATGCTATTCCTAGGCAAAGATTGAAACCAGATTTTAGCTTCTCCTCTCAAAGAGAAAGGAAAAATCTTGAGCTTAACAACATCACCTTCTACTTCTTTATACTTTTGCATATCACATAATTCAACAAAATTATTCAAGTGTAAAGCAGCATCATCTCCAGCACCCGAGAATTCATCTCTCATAACAAGGTTTAGTAAAGCAGGTTTAATTTCATAAGGGGTAGCTGAAGTGGTAGGTGTGGCAATAGGAGCGCAGATAAAGTCTTTGTTGTTGTGACTGGTGAAGTCACACAACTTTGTGTTTTCAGAGGAACCCATAGTAGCAGCAGGTGTGGCAGATTTTTTTGTAATTTTTGATATAGGACACAAAGATAAAAAAAACAGAAAGGTAAACTAACAAGACTAAGAAGTAAAGGTAAAAGGTAGTGGGCAACTCCCCTATCTTATCACTCGGAATCCCCGGAAACGGCGCCGAAAATTCGCTTCATACGCGAAAGAGGATTGCTTCTCGCCCTACATTGGTTATCCCAAGTGGAAGGTAAGATGCAGTGTAGCAGCAAGTTTCCCTCAGTGAAGATACCGAGGTTGAGTATCGACCAGTAGGATTCCGGCGATGATAAGTAGGTGTCAGCAGCGCACCTGACGCGGACCTGCACACAACACAATTAACTTTTCTCCCAACGAAGTTCAGAGAGGTTGTCAATCTCTCCGGTCTTGTTGTTTACAAAGGATAAAAACACAGGATAATGATAATGATAGCAACTAAAAGTAAAAAGAAAGAAAGTAAACGAGCGTGTAAACAGTGATGAGAATATGGACCGGGGTCCCGTGATGTTCACTAGTGATGTGGCTCTCCCAAAAGACGATAAGACTGCTATGCGAGGTAAACAAATTACAGAAGGGCAATTGACAGGATTAAAAACGCACCACAATGATAACTATGATACAAAAGAAAGGAAGAGGCTCAAAAGCATGGGCAGTACGCCAAAATAAGTAGACCGAAATCCATCTCCATCTACTACTAATCATCCACCTTGAGATATCTTTCCAAAACATCTCGCTGGTATTAAGTTGCGAGCACCACCCAAAGTGTAAACCCAAAGCAACAGACAACTACATTAGAAGAACTTTGCGTAAAGTAAACAATCCTTGTAACCACGGTTACAAGCACCGTTGTCTTCCCCCTTGTGGCAACAACACATCCCCTAGACTCATGTTTCTGTCACTCAAGCATGTACCAACAATCGAGCATAACGTTCCCTCTTGGAGTCACTACCTACCACTTGGCCAAAGCAATAAATAGCAACGGAGAACATGCAAGAATTACTTTGGAACAAAAATACAAAAGATAAGAACCAATTATATTACTCTATCACAATCTGAACATAATCTCATAATCCATCAGATCCCATCAAACTCAGCATAGCAAAAGCAGACGGAATTACATATGTGCCTCGATCATGTAGGGAAGCTCACGAGGTCTAAACCATGAAGAACAAAGAGGGGAGGAGAACATCACATAGCTACTGATCACGAACCAATGGTACAAGGTAGACTACTCACGGCACATCCGGGAAGCGTCCATGGTGGAGGAGAAGCTCCCGGAGGTCGATCCTCCCTCCGGCAGGGTGCCGGGAAGGGTCCTAACGTTGCTCCCAATCTTGTAAGCGCGGCGGCAGCGGAACAGAGGAGAATTTGTGAAATAGGGTTCTGTCTTCGGAGTTCCCCCGTGACAGAGAATAAATAGGCGAAGGGGGGCAGCCAGGGGGCCACCAGGGGCCCAGGCGCCCTCCTAGCGCGGCCAGGCCCCTGGTCGCGCCAGGTGTCTGCCTGGAAACCTGGTGGTGGCCCTCTGGCCCCACTTGAGTGCTTTTGGAAGACTCCGTTACTCTGATTTTTTATCCGATTTTCCCGAATTTTTGGAGCATTTTTAATATGGGGGAAAGCTGGAATAGAAAAATAGAAAAAAAAGAACTGGCACTGGGGTGGACTGAGTTAATAGGTTAGTCAAAATATGATCAAAAGTGTATGAAAGTTTATCTAGATCATAGAAATATCACACAAAACATGCATGGAGTGAGCATAAATTATTGATACGTTTGAGACGTATCAGCCACACAATTGGAAACACCACAAATCGCCGCCCTAAAATTGTTCCTGGAGTAGCAGGTTTGCATCCTCCAAGTCGTAAGAAGCCAGGTGTGGGTGAACATACGCTGCCTCCATGTCCACCTTCATCGACTTCAAAGCAGCAACCAGTGTGCAACAATACATCAAAGAAATTTCCGGTGCACCTGAAACGTGACCCGTTGTTGCACAAATCAGTGGTTACACCTCCTTGTCCGATACAACCTGAAGACTGCATAACTCCAGAGGAGAATATAAAGTATATCCATGTGATTATAATAAACAGATGTTATTACTACATTTTCATAGTCAAACTACCTCTTGTTTACAAAGCAGTACAAAATGTAGTTGGACAACAGTACCTTTTTACTTGTATAAGTAGTAACTCATATAAAATGAAAGGCAGTACTATGAAAAAATAATAAATGATTTCATCTGTATAGTTTGCTTTTTCTTATAAGGATCATTAAAAACACATGGGAGAGTGGGAACACGCCCAGATGTCTGTTCCAACCATCTGCTCAGTCTTGTATTGGCACACGATCGACACGTTTGTCAAGCCGGCACTGTGCAGTTGATTGGAACCAAAAAACATTTTGTGTGCTGGTTTTCTTCACATGAAGGTGTCAAAACGCAGTACAAGGATATTGTTACATGGCAGTACAACAAAGTTCTTCCATAGAAGTACAAGTATGTGTGTTTGTTTTGTATGGAACTCACTTCTTAGGCATCTTTATGCACATTTTGGACTTATTCTGCAGAAAACAGACCTCCCAGATTACCTTATACCAAAGATGGGGATGGTGTTCAAGGACTTCGATGCCGGCAAAGTGTTCTACAATAGATAGGCCAGGCATGCTGGATTTGGAACAAGAATAGGACAAAAGAGTGGTTTCAATAGATATATGTACTGCACACGTGAACGGAAGCACACAAGCTCTGTTTCTGAAACTGAGCGTCAGCGTGACAAGACGACTAAGCGATGTGGATGCAAGGCGAAGCTACGATTAAAATGGAATGAGCACGATGATACAGTAGTCATTGTCGACATCAATTTTGAGCACAACCACCAACTGCACACGTGAACGGAAGCACACAAGCTCTGTTTCTCCATTCCCACAAGTCGTTTGATCCCACTATATTGGATTATGTTAAGTTCCTCCAGTTCTAGAATGTTCAACACCATACAATTATGTCTATCCTATATGGATCCCTTGGTGGCGGTTAGTACTTGGCGTTGCACGACCGCGATTTAATCAACAGGTAACAACAAAAAATGATATATGCTATCTTTTCAGCTTGTGATTTCATGAACATTGAAAAAAGCTTTGAAAAAGAACATGCTACTGAACAATGTACAACCTTTTGTGTTATTGAAATATGCAGGAAGCTGCTTAACTCTAAGGAAGATAGCATCGATGACGTCAAGAAGCTGTTGGAATTATTTGCTGCGATGAAAGCAGTAAATAATGAATTCTTCTTCGACTTCCAGATTGATGAGTTCGGTCGCATAAAGAACATCTTCTGGGCTAATGCAAGCTGCAGGGCGCGTACCAAGATTTTGGCAATGCGATAACATTTGACACCACTTATAAGACAAATCAGTACCTTATGGGATATTTTTATTTTACCAAATTATTTATTGCTGTGACAATTTTAAAATTTATATTTTATTATTTAGAAATGGTTTGTCAATGCTTTTGACCAAATAAAAATATTTTTAATAATTTATTGAATTTTATTCGATTTATGAAAAGTATTTTATATTTAAATAAAGTATTTAGAAAATGTTTTTATTTTTATTTTCCCTTTTGGAAAATGTATTCATTAAATTATGAGTGATAATGTCGTAATTAGGACCAAGATAACGTTAATGAACTACCTGGGTGGGATGGTTTTGAGTATCTTGGAGATGGCCAATGATGACTGCGGAATGCCACCCAGGCTCAAAGGGACTAATTGTGTTGGCATACCTAGAAGCTTACGTGTGCAGCCACAAGCTATTATGGGCTCTGGCTTAGTTGAGTAGGTTGTGTGACCTCTTTCCGGGTTATACTAGCATATCTAGATTTTTTATAGGTGTACCGGTTATCCAGCGGTTAAGGGGAAACACTTCTGAAAGACCATATCTCGATATTCCATTTGTCATACACCATGTAGTGTGACGAACTACAAAGGAGGCGATCGAGTCTTGTGGGGAAAAGTGCACAAACCTCTGCAGAGTATAAAACTAATCGATAAGCTGTGTCCACGGTTATGGACAATTTGAGCGACTTGTTGTCGTAATATTGTTTTGTCTCATCATCTTTAATTAATTTATTGGTTTAATCACTTTGGGATAGATTGAGTGGATTTTTTCCATATCAATCGTATGCTATTGTAGAACTTAGTTACTATTATTCTATAGGGAGAATTTAGGTTTTTGCAAAAATAAATGTAGAAGCTCCACCAGCCAAATTGCATGTATTGTAGGAAATTTTACTTCTTTCTGGGATATGATTTGACGTACATTCCAATGTACTCACCCGTTGTCGGGTTGTAACCTTCGGTGTCGCACGATTATTATACGATGAGTAAGTGATGCGATGTAGGGTTACGATGTCTATACTCAACTTGCAGGTGGAGTTGATGGACGCCACGAAGCTCTTTATTGTTTTCCGTTGTATTCTATTTATAAGCTAGCCTTGAGCTATGCAGGTATGCTTTATTGTAATACTGGATCTTCGATGTAATATATATGACATGTGGTTTATTCTTGATATTACATCGTGTATTGTGTGTGCTGGCTATTGATCCAGGGACTAGCACGGAATGCACAGAGTCTGGGATTCTTAGCGAATCGGGTCGTTACAGATGGTATCAGAGCCCATGTTGACTGTAGGTCGTGACCCTAGAAAATTGATAGGAAAAGCCATAGGAACAAAATTATTTTATGACTCTCTCATTTCTTACTCTCGCCATTAGTATTTCTCATCTATTATTCAATTTTCTAAACTCCTTGTCTTGTTTAATTATAAATACCCCTCCGAGTGGGTTATGCCCCAGAAGATATGATTTTTGAGAAGTAGATCATCAACATCGTGGATCAATTGCGGTTACCACTAGCAGAACTGGAGTATCCTATGGGGTTCAATAAGTTTTGACGCTGAGGATTTTTAAGATCAGCTTTGCTGAGAAGGATGAAGCTTAGATTCAGGCGACCACTTTTATATGAAGTTAGATGAACGAATTTTCGCGTAGCATGATGAGATCGTATGTCTTGCACTTATGACCTTACTCTAGGTGTTATTTGTGTGTTTTGACTTTTGTGACTGTATTGTTTGTTGTTATGTGTTGCTGTTGAACGTAGGTGTTTTTTTCTCTTTCTTGTTTGAGTGCTTATGTTTGGTGTTATCTTAGTTTGTTTTCTTGTCGGTGTTATAGTTTTCCCCTAACCCTTGTCGTATGGGTTTAATAGATGGAGTATGGAGTAGGACTCGCCTTTTCTGGGGCGATGTCAAGACTGAAGGTGGAGAAATGGATTCGTAGTATGGAGGAGCACATGAAGATAAACCAGGTTGGAAGTGAGGACATGGTCCCCTATGCTGTTAAGTACTTGGTAGAAGAGATGCTACTTGGTGGAGAAGTCACCAAGCAATTGACGAATCACGAAGGAAGATTACTTGGAAGGAATTTACAAGGATTTTGTTGGGATCCCGCCTCGTCACCCCAACGAAAAGGACGGTAAACCTTAAGAGGCCCCGTGCCTGCACAATTTGCGGAGAAAATGGACACTCCTACGAAGGACACCAAGATGGATGCCCCTATTGAGAAGTAATTCACTGGGGTGAGGAATGTCCCACTACTCAAGTCACATGTTTTATGTGTGAAGGAACTGATCATTACCCCGCTCAGTGTCAATTTTTCATCGTGACACAACAAGTGTTTCAACATCAAAAAGAAAGAATGAAGAAAGTTATCCAGGAGTTGAAGGAAGCACCCATGAGGAAGAAGATGAAGGACATTAGCCAGAATCAGTGTTTCCGGTGCAGAAATATGGGACATTACGCAAATAGGTGTCCAGAATTAAAGGAAGCACCCGTGAGGAAGAATATGAAGGACATTAGCCAGATCCAGTGTTTCCGGTGCAGAAAAATATGGGACATTACGCCAACATGTGTCCAGAATTGAAGGGAGAGAAGAAGTTGTGAACGTGGAAGCAAGGATGCTGACTTGAAGAAGCTTATGTTTGGCAACCAGAGGATAGATATTCGTAGGTGTGCACTAAGTGTACGGTGGTACCTTTTCTTGTTAGTTGGAGACGTGTATCGATGCATGTTTGCTATGGATTGAACTAGATGTTTTATGTCATGATTGTTTTGTTAAGTCTTGTCTTGTGCCTTGTGGCCCTGATATGTCTTTGATTGATGTTGTGTGTGGTCCTTTGTGTTTGTTCTATGCGAGTAGAATAAGCTTACGTTTCATTAGACCCCTCATCTATTTAGTATGCTTCAAGACTGAAGAAGACACATCAACAAGGAGAATAACTCGGCAAGTGACAACAGTATATGAAGATTTCTTCGACAATGCAAAACTGAAGATGCCAACATTAAAGACTTGAAGACCTGGAAGATTAAAGATTTCTACCGTTAGATCGTTTCTGTGAGCTGTCATTTTTTTTTACCGATACCTACACATCAAAACTTATATTTTCAAAACTAGTGTGATGTTTGTATGGGTAGCTCTCTCTATCTCTCGGTACCTCTCTATCTACATTCTATTCCCCCTCGTCCTCATCCTACACTGAAGAAGCTACTACAATGGATGCTAATGTCAAGACTGGAATAAAGATGGATGCAACGTAATCCCGAGTCCAAGGATAACCCCGTCTTCCAGGATCTTACAACAAGCAAGCACAATCTTGCTGAGGAAAGAACCCTGGAGCAAGTGGTAGTTCACCAGTACACGTTTTGTAATAGTTTGCGCAAACCTGAGTGATCTGAGGAAACGATAGATGTTTGTTTGGCTTGCAGAACCATGGATTTATCTGAACCCAGTTCATGAACAAGTGGAACTTTCTACAACGCTCGTGAGGATGACCGAGTGTTAGATTTCGAGATTCTCTAAACCATATACAAGGTAATGATTTGGGTGCGGAATGGATTGGCCCCATGACGACTACCCTTATTATTTGCTCTTGCTATGCGGGATAGTAAATCTTGAGTGACTTACCTATAGTAGAGAGACAACGATGTTAAACCTGAGCCATAGAATGGTACGATGTGTGACCCCTGTAGGAGATTACCGTTTGTGTTACATAGTGAGTATAGACCACGACCTTTTGCTGCAGGTATCCCGTAAAAGTATGCTTGATGACCACCATGAGAAAATCGATAGTTGCTTAGTATTGGTGCCTGACTTGTCAGCCATGAAGGTTCAGTACTTGGAGGACTCATCTTTTGGATATAAGGATTCAAGACTACAAAGGAGTTGGTGAAATCTCTATGAAGGATGCCATCGATGGAGCAAGACTCATCAAGACTAAGCCATATTCCTTTTAAGGGTGGTAGCACCCTTGACCATCAGTGGATCGGTGGATTGTCATGAAGACCCAAACCCTAACCTTTTTCTTTCTAGCCTTTTCGAATCTTGAGGACGAGATTCATTTTAAGGGTGGTAGTGTGTAACATCCCAAAATTCTCCGAATTTTGGAATGTTAATAAAATAAAATAAAATAGATAATTCTTGGTTGCTTGATGTGTTTGATTTTCTCTGAGATTTATAACTTTTTGGAGTTTATTGAATATCATAAAGAGAGGGAATATTAGGACTTTCCCTAATATTCATAATTGGTGTTTTGGAAATTATTATTTAAAACAATACCAACAAAACAAAAATGAGAGAAGGTAATTTGACTCCTTTAACATATTAAAAGGTTGGGAAATGTTTTAAATCCTTATTGGAATTCTTCTGAATATTCAAATCATTTTTCAACTCATGGTTCATTTGAGAGGATATTCAAAACTTATCCCCTTTTTAATAAAGTTGGAAAATATTTATAATATTACTTTATTGTTTTTAAAATTTATTATGATTATATAAATAACTCTAAAATTATGTTAGAGATTTAATAATGCTAAGAGAGTTTTTATTTCATTGAAATGATTTATTAAATATTTTAAAAGAGTTAAAAAAATATATTCCAATGGGATATTTTTATTTTACAAAATTATTTATTGGTGTGACAATTTTAAAATTTATATTTTATTATTTAGAAATGTTTTGTCAATGCTTTTGACCAAATAAAAATATTTTTAATAATTTATTGGATTTTATTCGATTATGAAAAGTATTTTATATTTAAATAAAGTATTTAGAAAATGTTTTTATTTTTATTTTCCTTTTTGGAAAATTTATTCATTAAATAAATTTCTTTGTATTATTTGATGAAGTTAGAAATTTATTTCACATTTTTCTTATGAGTATTTATTTTTCTACAATTGTTTGAAGTTTCGGTTTTAAATAAAAAGAAAACTCGTAGCCGAGCCGGCCCAGTGCTGTTTTTCCGCCTGCGAGCGCAATTCGAGCCCAAGCCGGATTCGTTTGTTTTTTCCCAGACTATAAAAAGGATTTTCAGAAATCCCTTTTTCTTTTTCTAAAAACCCTAATTTTTCCTGCCCACGGGACCCGCCGCCGCCGACATCAGCGCCACCACAGCTCGCGCCGGCCACCGCGCCTCGCCGCCGCCACCTCCCGCGCCGCCGCAACGCCCCGCGGCTGAGGCCGCTACGCAAGCACCGCCCTCGCCGGAGCTCACCGGAGCCCGAGCACCTCCTCGCATCCCGGCGACGCGCCGCGTGCTGTCGCGCACGCGCCGACCACGCCGCATCCCGTGCCGCGCGTCGCCTCCCTTGAAGCCGCCGCCTCCACCGCGCTGCGCCGCTTACCGGAGAAGCCCTCGCCGGAGCAACTCCAGCCATATCCGCCGCCAGGGACCCGATCGCTTTTTCGGGAATTTTTTTAATTGCGGATAGGTCCCTGTTGGCAGAAAACACCCCGGCGCCGTACTCGCAATATCTCCTTCACCGTGCGTAGGATCGAGATGAAACTTTTTCCTACGCGCTTGTGTTGTTCTGTACTTTAGCATGGAACAAAGTTTTGCACAATTTGCACACTTTTGAATTTTAATTTATTTCAAATTCAAATTCAAATTTCGGAGGTCGTATCTTTAAAACCGTTGATCCAAATCGAGTGATTCTTTATGCGTTGGATCACTCTTTCCATGTACTTTCTGTTCATAGCATGTGTACACAAAAATTCAAATGTTTCTTGATCAGTTTAAATTCAAATTCAATTCAATTTTTCACTTGCTATGACTTGCGTTGTAGTATTCCGTTTCACATGATTCTTTTTGCATATCGGATCATTTGAGACATGTTATCGGTAAGATTCACACACTTTTCATGTGGGAATTATATTCACCTTGAATTCAGAAATTCCCATGGTCACAACTCGTTACCGATAATCTTTTATCTGTGGACTCTCTCGAGTTCACGTTCCACTGATCACCTTCGAGCACATCGACACTTGTACTGTGTCAAGCTTTTGTTTTGTTGCTAAAACCTTTGTGATTGTTTTGTTGATTTTTTGTTTGCCTTGTGGTGTGATTGCTTATTCGAGTTCCTTTGTTTGCGATAGAATTCTCGAAGGGCGACGAATAGAGTTGACTGGAACGTGAGAGCGAAGATCTTCATCGAATGTATAAGGCAAGTCATAGCTTTGATCATACTCCCTATTACCTATGTTTTCAATGCATTAGTTCTTCTTCTTTAGATGGCATGATAGGTTATGCTATGCTATTTACACCCAGTAGTTCATTGAGGTAGGTCTGATCCTTACATCATTGTCAGCATCGTATACTATGATATTGCTATGCTAAGTAGACGTGGATTGGGAAGTGAATCATTATGAGGTATGAGTGATAATGTAGTAATTAGGACCAAGATAACGTTAATGAACTAGCTGGGTGGGATGGTTGCGAGTATCTTGGACATGGCCAATGATGACTGCGGAAAGCCATCCAGGCTCAAAGGGACTAATTGTGTTGTCATACCTAGAAGCTTACGTGTGCAGCCACAAGCTATTATGGGCTCTGGCTTAGTTGAGTAGGTTGTGTGACCTCTTTCCGGGATATACTAGCAGATGTATATTTTTTTATAGGTGTACCGGTTATCCAGCGGTTAAGGGGAAACACTTCAGAAAGACCATGTCTCGATCTTTCAGTTGTCATACACCATGCAGTGTGACGAACTACAAAGGAGGCGATCGAGTCTTGTGGGGAAAAGTGCACAAACCTCTGCAGAGTATAAAACTAATCGATTAGACGTGTCCACGGTTATGGACAATTTGAGCGACTAGTTGTGGTAATATTGATTTGTCTCATCATCTTGAATTAATTTATTGGTTTAATCACTTTGGGATAGATTGAGTGGATTTTTTCCATCTTAATAGTATGCTATTGTAGAACTTAGTTACTATTTTCTATAGGGCGAATTTAGCTTTTTGCAAAAATAAATGTAGAAGCTCCACCAGCCAAATTGCATGTATTGTAGGAAATTTTACTTCTTTCTGGGATATGATTTGCCGTACATTCAAATGTACTGACCCGTTGTCGGGATGTAACCTTCGGTGTTGTAGGATTATTATACGATGAGTAAGTGATGCGATGTAGGGTTACGATGTCTATACTCAACTTGCCGGTGGAGTTGATGGACGCCACGAAGCTCTTTATTATTTTCCGTTGTATTCTGTTTATAAGCTAGCCTTGAGCTATGCAGGTATGCTTTATTGTAATACTGGATCTTGGATGTAATATATATGACATGTGGTTTATTCTTGATATTACATCGTGTACTGTGTGTGCTAGCTATTGATCCAGGGACTAGCACAGAATGCACAGAGACTTGGATTCTTAGCGAATCGGGTCATTACATGTTTCCAAATGGCATTGGGTTTTGAACTCATTTGAATTGCTTTTCAATTCAAACAAGGTGGTTAAAGAAGGAAGTTGGGTGAATTTTTCCATTTGCTAATTGTGCTCCCCAAACCCCAAACTTGGCATAGCCATTTCTTTTGCATTGCCAAGGGTTTTAAAAAAACTCAACTCATTTTTGTCATCACCAAAAATGTGGCCTCTAGTTCAAAGTGTTTGAATTTCAAACAAGAGATCTACATTTTAGTTGTTGTAAAAATGCTCAAACCATTTTTGGAAATTGAGGAATATTACAGGGATTATTTTGCATATTTTTGTGCATTAAAATTCCTTGTAATCAATGCTAGAAAACTTCCTAAGCATTTTTGTTTTAGTTAAATGGAAAATGGACAGAGGGGTGTTCTTTTTTTCCTTCCAGACCGAAGCCCAGCCCACCTCGGCCTCATCTCCCCGCACCCCAGCTGGCCCTGTCCAGCGAAGCGGTGCGCTGGGGCTTCCTTGGTCGTCCGATCTCCATCGGGCGCTCGCATTTCCACGCTGGAGAGGTCCCCGCCGAAGTCCCTCTCACAGCCGGCCCGGAGCGTCGACGTCGATGCAGCCGACGTGGCTAGGAGCGCTCCCTCCTATTTAGTCCAAGCTCCCGAGCCCCCCAGGACCCCTAGGGTTCCCTTCCTCCCAGCAGTTCCCCCTCGCCGCTGTCGGGATGGGTTCCCCCTTCGTTTCTGTTCCTCTTGAGTACGATGAGCTCCGGTGAACTTCTCTGCCATCTCGCCATTTTCCTGACCAAGCGCTCGCCTGTACGGACCACATGCTCACCTAACCCCGTTTCTGTGATCAGATCAGAGCCTGGTGGATCGGGGCGACCCCGCAGCAGAGCAGTCCGCCGCAGACCTCTTCATCTCCGAGGACGGCCACGAAACGCTTCCTCCTCTACGGCTTGGTTGGGACTTACCTTGCGACCCACAAGGTGAGCTAGCGCCCGCGCCCTTGCCCGTAGCCCTGCGTAGTCATCTGTCCCCGGTAGCAGTAGTGGATCCGCCGAGTTTGAGCGTCGCCGGCGAGGAATTCGAGCACGCCATGCCATGGCATGCCTCGGGTGTTCTCCCGCGTGATCCTGGTGTGTCAAGAGCGTGCCTTTGGCTTTCAAAGCCCCGCCTTTTCGCGATTAGTGAAGATTTGATGCCCGCGTCTGAATCTGCCTGGCAACAGTAGTGTAGCGCCGCCGCGAGTTCAGTTGAAGCTGGCCACTGCTCCGGCGAGGTTCGTGCCAGGGCAGGGTTACCCACGGGTTTGTGGTGATGCCCTCTACGATTTTGAAGTGACCCCATGGCCAGGGGCGTCATGATCTCAACGCACGGATCGATCAAAGGGCGGGCTTTTGTTTCTGTCAGTCTGCAGTTCAGAGCCACTCGCCGCCGTGCTGTTCCCGTGAGATTACTGAGGAGGTGGAGAGGAGATGGTGACCATGGCATGCACCCCTGTACAGAGCAAGGTGCCCTCTCGCGATTTCCTCATGGTGGGGTGATCGGAGCACGTCTGTGCGCGATGCGAGGGTCACCGGAGTTGTTCGTCGTGTTGGGTTCAGGTGTCTGCAGGTGTTCGAAATTCAGTAAGCAGGGGGCTGAAGCTTACCTTGGTTGTTGCTCGTTTCGTTTCAGAAAAAAGATTCGTAGCGCAGTGGTAAGGGGCCGTGGAGTAACGCAGCGCGGCTCGAGTTCGAGTCCCAGCCGGCGCCCCCATATTTTGCATATTTTTTGAAGTGGCTGACAGTCGGGCCCCACCTGCCAGTGGCGAGGAGCCTGGTGGGCTAGCCCAGAGAGAGAGAGGAGAAGTTGGGAAAGTTTGGCCGAGAGCAGCCCACCTGGGGTAGAGCTCTCTTTTTTCTTTTTTTATTTCTTTTGTTTTCCTTTTTATTTTCTGTTTAAGTTTAAATTCTCATTTCAATTCAAAATCAAATCTGAATTCTAACATTATCTTTTTCTGCCACCTTCATGGCATCCCATATATGAATATGATGTAGTTTTGCCCACTTATCACAATGGTGATGTCATTTTTGCAGTTTGCCCTTTTAAAATTTGGGAGTGAGGGCAATTTTTCATTAAATCCCCTCATTTCTTTTGAATTCGAAAAGTGCTTGCAAATTCAAAGTGTGGCGCACCATATATGGTTTTGGGGTAGCAAAATCCAGGGAATTGAATGGTGATGTCCATTTGGTGTTTTGTACAGCTCAAATGGACATGGTGTAATCACTTGACCATTTCAATTTTTCCTTGCCCCTTTTCTTTGCATTCCTTTCAACTTCAGTGCATGATGGTCTTGTTCTTTTGTTCATTCAAGGTATTCTTCCATGTCACCATGAATCTTTGCATCTTTGGACCAGCCCCTAATATATTTTTTCATATGAAAGTGGCTGGGAATCTTTTCACCTGTTGAAACCTCTCTTGGTGTCAGCTTCGCCGACACTTCTCCGTCTCCGGAATCGTTAGTTTAAATTTTACGATGCTTTACTTTGATAACTTGTTTTGTTGTTCATACCATGCCATGTTGCCATGTTATTTACACCAAAATTAAGGATATGACCAAAGCCATAAAAATATAAGTATTTGCATATGAAGTTGTTGACGCGTCGTCAACACCTCCATTTAAATTTGACTAGATAGGGTCACACCATGTCTATTAAACTTGATCATCTCATCCATGCTTGAGCATTGTGTGTCCCAATGTTTACTTGTGTGTCTTCCTTGCTGGTATCTTACGTTAGCACCTAAGGCTGCCGAGGAGACCTACATGGAGATTTCCGACACCGAGCCTGAGGACCCTGCTACGTCTGCTCCGTCGACCGATACCCAGGCAAGGGGAAGATCTATACCATTACTTTATAAGGCTCTGCCTAACTGTAGTCTAGAACGTTGTTTGATCCTATCTACCTTGCTTATGCCACAATCAAAACCAAACATCCATGATCCCCACATCCCAGCAAAACATTGTATTGCTAAGTACCGTTGCTCAGCCATTTCTTAGTATGATTAGGAAACTTGTTGCTTACCCTATATTATGGTTGGGATATCATGTTAATAAAGAAGTTGGTTGATATTTATTATTATGATGTTAATTATATTTGACAAAGGATGGGAGACCGGGATGTTCCCGCCAGGTGTTTTGTTCCATTTGAGTCACCTAGGTCCCGAGTTCCGGGTATAGTGTTTCTTGACGAGCGTGCCTAATCGTGTGTGGGGTTCTATGGGCCCCCCTTGGCTTACCTACCTAGCTTCTTACAATTCTAGTGGTGGCCCAAGTTGATTTACATTTGCAACGTGTGTGTGCTGGTGGTACCCCAGTTGTTTTCAAACTACCCTGGGCCAGAACGACATGACCCTTGGCTGGCCCACCTTATCCGGATGAGGACCCGGTCTCATGTGAGATTAACCGGCTATCCAAACCTGTGACAGATGGTAGAGACCGATTCGAGAGCGCGGTCGGCTTTTGATTTGGGTGTGGACTCACCGGGGGCCAGCCAGAATTGTGCGTTGTTAGTTAGAGGGACTGACGTTCTGGGGTTTCAGGCGCTTACCTAGCCAAGTGGAAACCGGGCATACATGCGAAGCCTATGATGGGCAGTTGGTACATCCCTGTAGGGCTAAATCTTTTCGAAAAGCCTTGTCCGCGGTTATGGACGACTTGAGACCTAGTCCTTGTTCATAGAATAACATCAATTTGGATCATAATTAAAACTTGCCTACCGTGTGTGTGCCTTGGCTGCTTTTCGTCGTCCAGGGGGACCGAGAGAAGATCAAGGTTGTGTTATGGTTGCCGTAAGTAGGTGGATAGCAGACTTATGACACGATGTCACGTGCATTCTTGGATCTTACCTCTACTCTAATGGAACGATAGCCACCATATATGCTAGTGCGGCTGCAACCTTTCCAAATATTTTGTCTTACCATAGGAAGTTAGTTATCCTGTAATGATATAATCTCACCCCTTGTTTCCTTTCTGCTTTTACTGTTTTTCCTGATCGGCCGCTGCAGTTGATTACTACCTTAACCCGAGCACTGGACGTTACTTCGTGGAGGTGCCACCGGAGGAGGACGACGAGGATGACTTCGCTCAGTAGATCCTACAGTTGGGGTCCGACGTTCCGTGGGAGGACTTCTTTATGTGTAGCCCTCTCTAGGGCCATTTGGATTTTGGCCATACTCGGTCGTGTTTGTCTTCCGCTTGTTGCATGATGTACTGTTGGGTCCATGGACCTCTGAGATGATGTAATAAATACTAGCGGCGATGTATGCCCTGGACTCTATATTTATGTCTTAGTGTAAAGTTCATTGTTCTTATATCTATTGTCGAGAATCCGATAGCGACACAAGTGCGAGTTTCGGGAGTCGGTGGCCTTTTATGCGCTACTAACTCGAGCAGGACGCGAAAGCGACTAACTCGAGTTAGCACCGCATCGGGGGCCTTACATCTACCTAAATCAAATTTTAATTTGTCTTACTACTGAAGGTTGAACTGGGCTACACCAGTTCCAACCCATACCCTTTATTAAATCTTTCCCACTAAATTTTTATTAAGGTGTTTCATCTGTCAAGACCATCCAACAACAATAATTCCTAGTTGCTCAAAGTTGTCCATAACCGGGGACACGACTAATCATGATCAGTTTGTACGCTCTGCAGAGGTCTGTATGCGTTACCCACTGGACCCAACCCGAAGATTGAGACAAAGTCTTCAGAAGAGGTCACCTCCACCCTTTGGTAGTCGGTACACCTATCATATCTACATCAGCTAGCTACCAGGGGCAGGCTCCCTACAACGTACTCGACTAAGCCAGATCCCATATAGCCAGTGGTCGTACATGGAATCTACTATTCACTAAGTCTGTCCGATCTTTTTGAGCCTGGACGATGCCCACTTAGGGTGCACTCTCATGGGCGCATTTCCTTAGACAAGGTGCACGACCCCATGATGCCTTTCCTCCAAACCATTCACAACCATTAGGGGTACAACCTGGTCTCGCCTTAGATAAGGTACGAGCCCCCAGGAAGCACTCCGTGCCTGTCCAAAGGTGTATTCTAATTAAGGTTTGCTAGTCAAGTCATTAAAATCCTTCCACAGCTCAATGAAATCTCAAACCAATCCCCGTCTATAAGCATAGCAATATATAAACAAGCATGTCACTACTAGGGAATGCCTTTTTAGTGGCGTCCTATTTTCTGTTTAGTGGCGCATTATGGATGCGCCACTAACTACAAGCCACTAATAAGGGCTTATAGGTGGCGCATTCTAGATGTGCCACCTGTAAGTCCCTTAGGCGTGGCACATATCAGAATGCGCCACCTATAAGCTCTTAGGGGTGGCACATTCTAATATGCGCCACACCCAAGGTTCCTTAGAGGTGGCGCATTCCCAGTGCGCCACTAAAGCCAGAAACAATGCGCAACTAAATGGGTTACAGAAAACAAAAAAAAAGAATTACAGAAAAGAATAAAAACATTACAGATATTTTTATTATATTATAGAAATGCAAAATACAATATTACAATGAGCCCAACAATTATTGATACAAAAGAATTGCATTATAATTATTATTACAAAGATTTACAAAGGTTTAGAGGCCAACAAGATTCACAAGATTACATCCATCACAATATTACAATGAGTCCAACAATTATTGAAAACAGAAAGCTACTTTCGTCATCATCTCTTGTTTTCTCTTCAACCTGCACAAAACATAGTTTTAGAGGTCATATCCATATGAATTCATACCAAAGGACAACAACGCAATGTATCATCTATTCTTATCAACAACATAAAGAAAGTCGATCAATGGCGAGGAGCATGCACCTATGCATAAAAATGCATATGCAGTGACCTTTATACACAAAGAGCACCAAGAGTATTTGACACTACCATCTACTACACAAAGAGTACATCCAAATTACATGTAGGGCACACATTCATCAAACGACTGCCATATATAACATAAATTGTTCAATTGTTCTGACTCGGCTCGGGGAATTGGCGGCATCCTTCTTTCTTCATGAAAGGTCTTGTGTCACGCAAGGCCTTTAAGAAGACTTCTATCTCTCCATTGGATGGTGCAATGTTCGAGTGGAAGATAGACCCCCTCTTTCCTACTTCATGACGGATGATAGTCGCTATCTGCGCTTGGATGTGAAAGAAATCCTCCTGAAGATTCCGCCTTCCTTTCGTCCCACGCTCTGAGATGACTTGGCAGCGTAAGGTTGCGTTGTTCCTCTACAATCGCCCTAATGTGATGAAGGGCGTAGTACGCATCCCTCACTCTGCTAGCCGGCTGCTTGACGCACGGGAACTGCGTTACGTGGCTGAACACGTTCACGTCAGGATGATTCTTCCTGAACTTGTGCTTCACCATCTTGGCTCTAGCTTTTATGTAGCCGGCGAGAGCATCATCCAAAACTCTCATGATATACTTCTAATATTCATTTTTTACACTCCCCGAGTCTAAATACAAGGCAAGCGAGTGTTGCGGTGAAAAGCAGATGAGCATGCAGTCTTGATCCTCACTGCATAATTAAAACAATCCAAAAGGAATGTTGGAAGAGTACAATGGAAAGCTAAGAAAGCATATATGCTACGGCGGCGATCGAATGACTTACTTGGGAGAGTAGGTCATAAGAAATGAATCCTTGTCCGTGTTCTGTAGCATGAAGTCTGTGATATGCCCCGCCGCGAGAGCCGCGTCCCCGTCGTCCATCAAAATGCTTTCTCGCATGTAGAAGGGGTCCAATATCGCGACGCTCGGGGTCTTATCTCTCCTTATACTCATAGAAAGGCTGTGCGAGAACAGACGGATATGGCTATGGTCCAGCCGCTTGAGATGGTACAAATTGAAGATCTCCGAAAACCGCAGGATTATCATATCCGCGGGGATAATGTTGATGAAGCCCATGTTGAGTGGCACCTTGGCGATGAAAATCGGGTACGAGGGATTCTCTTCTCGAAGAAGAATCTTCTGTAATGCCATAATACTGTGATGCACACTCTGCATATCCGAAGTTGCAAGGTCGAGCATGTCCTTAGGTAGCATCGCCCTACCAGCCACATGGATTTCAAACGAGAGATCCTTGGGTCTTGGTGGCCCGTCCTGAGCCCGGATCGGCATCGAAGGTTGGCTACTCGAAGTGATGCTCTTCTTTCTTTTCCGTCCCTTCTTCTTTTCTGATTTTGAGAGGTCACCGGCCTTTATCTGCTCAGTGTCCACCTTATGGAGTGTGGACGGGCTGAGAATAGATCTCCTTGTGGCATCTTCTTGAGGCTCGGTGAAGGCGCAAGCTGCTGGAGACATCTCCTGAGAAGCAGCGAAGAGACGCGTGGAGCAAGCAGGCTTCGCCGCAGGATCAGCTGGACTGCGAGCTTTCTCGTCATGTTGATAGGCTCCTTCAGCAGGAGGCATGAATAAGTCATCAACATCATACAAAGTATTGATGAACTGGTCGGCGCTGATATCATCATCAAGATCATCGTCTTCTTGTTGTGCGCCGATGGGATCATGTGGCGCCGACACGATGACTAGTGGTGTTTTCCTAGGTGTGGTGTGTCAGAACCCTAATTTAGGTTTGTGTTTAACCTAGCTTGCATTTTTGCATCATGAAAAAAATTGCAAAAGAAAAAGGAAATGTGGAAAAGAAAAGCCCAAAGTGAATTAAATAAAAAGGCCAGAAATAAATCTTTTTCCAAAATTCTTTTGGATATGTTGAAAAATCCTAAAAATGAGTGTGATCATTTTAGAAGTGATTTGGGATTAATCCCATGCTCATAGATTTTTCAAAAGTCCAAATAGTGGCTTGGAAATTAAATCAATTTCCTATTTGAATTGAAATTCAAATAAGTTGAATTTCAAAAATTCCCAAAACATGGGGTTGACTAATACTAAGTCACCTAGAGTTTATAAAAATAATTGGGGGTTTTTATAAAATGCCCGAGTATTTATTTTAAATGGGCAAACAAATAACAGAAAACAATTAAAAGAAAAATAACAGAAAAGGGGAAGATCGCACTTACCTCCTTGGCCACTTGGCCCAGCCAGCGGCCCAGCCCACCAAGGGCAGGGGCGTCTTCTTCCCCTGGCCAGCAGAGCACGCCTCTGCGTGGCCTGCATGCCGCAGCACGCCGGCCATCTCCTGCTTCGACGTGGCGGCCCCCTGGCCCTAACCCCTCCCCGTGGATGCCTGGAAGCTCCCCCGAGTCTTCCCCCTCTCTCTGGCCCGTCTCCCCCTCCCGTTCTTCCAATTCCGAGCCGCTGCCGGAGCGTGCTGCCATGGCCGCCGCGTCCAACGGCCTCCTCCCGCCGTTCCATGTTTTCCAGGAGCTTCACCAACGCCGGCCTCGTCAATCTACGCCCTCAATTCGAGCTCGGGAGCCCTGAAGACGATGTTCGCCTCGCCACTTCCCCGCCGGCCGCCGTCAACCTCGGGCTCAAATTCGCCGCCGTACTGCTTCCCCCGCCCCTACGTCTCCTCCATCGTGCTCAGGTGAGCTATGCGCTCCGTTTCTCCCAGCCGTCCTTCTTCCAGTGCTCCCTGCCACCTTTTTCCAAGACCAGGAGCTCCGGCCCCTGCCTCCTTCGCCTTGGACGTGGCCACGGGTCGTCCCGTGTGGCCCCGATGCCACAGGCGTACGCGCGCGAACCCAGGCTTCATCCCCATGCCTTCCTTCTTCTCTCCCGTGCCCGAATCCCCCTCTCCGGCGAAGCTCCGACAAGTACAGTGGTCGCCGGCGATGACGACGCCATTAGCACCCCTAACCCAGCTCCTAACCCCCCCTCCTCTCACTGACACTGGGCCCAGGGCCCCTAATTAATCAGTGTTTATTTTTAACAAAGAGCTAACTAACCCAGTGAGGCTGACACGTTGGGCCGCCCTATCAGTTCACTGGTCAAACCCCCTGTCGTCAGCATGGTGCAGTGCTGATGCAATAAAGATTAAATCAATTAAAATATTACAGAAATTCCAGAAAATGGCCTAAACTTTGAAATTGAATATCTTTTAATCTATAACTCCAAATTTAAAGTGTAATATATGCAAAATTATCAGAATAAAATTCTCTATCCAAATAACCAACTTTCAACCATGTTTGAAATGTTTACAATAAGGGATCAGTAGCATTTTGCTATTTGGCTCTTTTGTATTAAATCAAATAAATTACAATGCTCATTTGAAAATCAACCAATGCAATGCAAAGGTGATCACTTGTACTTCAGAAGCTTTTCACACACTTGATCACTTGGTTCACAATGAACAAACTTTAGCAAATGCATCTTGGACCAATTGAATACATTTGGAGTTTGAATTTGAATTCACTTTTCAAACTAACTTCAATTAACATGTGGCAATTTAAACATAAGTCACATCATCACCTTGCCATGCTATGTTTTGCATATTGATTGTGCATTGTACTATGTTGATTGTGCATTACTTTCAGTGCTTCGGTGATTGCTTCTTCTCGGTAGAGTTGCTCTAGGAGACGAGTTCAACCCCACGTCAGAAGTACAGTACCTCGTGATCGCCAGCAAGGCAAGCAAACCCCCATTGATCATGTCTATGAAATCCCAATTCCCTCTAAGTCTCTCTTATGCATGTTTAGGAGAAGCGTGAGTGCTATGGCGTGCTTTCTCGTGGGGAAGTCGAGGAAGGCACCACAGTGGTGTAATTGGTTGGAGATGTAGTGGACTAGTGTACGCTTCTTGCCTCAAGTCAGGTACTCGTAATTCAGGACTAGCCAAGTCAAAGCTGGCACTTCTGCAAGTGAAACCCCACCTTCCTTTACCTTGATACATGTGCATGAGTAGTATAGTTCCTACGTAAGTCTTGCTGAGTACGACTTTGTACTCACGTTTGCTTAATCTATTTTTTAGATGAACCCACCGACCCCGATGGTGGCTTCTACCTGAAGCTCGAAGAATGAAGACTCAGACCAAGACCAAGCTAGTGTAGTCCCAGTCAGACGACTGTTCCCTCGTGGAAGGGCTTGTTTATAGATAAGGCTTCTCTAAGCCATTTGTTAAACTTGTCTGTACTCAGACCAACTTTTCTTCCGCATGCTTGATGTAATGTTGGATCACAGACTTGTGATCTTTCTGTGCACTCTGTAAGAATTATCAATAAAGTTGTATACTTTGTAGAGAATTGCAATGATACCTACTATTCATACAAGGCATGTGTGTTGCGTGTATGTTTATAACATGCATGTCTTTGTATGGGCTTTCGAGACCTTAGTTGTGATCTGGTTGGTGGTCTTTTATACACCAAGTGGCCCTTAGATGTGCGCAGCTTGGGGCATCGCGATGCGATGGTTCGAGACTCTGTCTCATGCACACTTTGATGTATGATCGAGCCCGCCCTAGACCCTGACTAAGTGATCGGGCTGGAGTAAGTCTATGTAAGGGTTATAATACAATCGATAGTATGGTCGAGGTGACTTGTCTATGAGTATGGGAGTTCACCACCCATATCATTTAGACTTGTGTGCGGACGATGAGGACCCAATTCAGTTGATCATCCGGCCTGGATGGGATGCCCCTCACGTTCGATGCTTTCCGAGAACGTTCTGTGAGTGGCCTTGTCTTCTTAGACAAGTGGGTACGGTTCTCGGCTCTCCATATGATTTTGTTGTAGCGAGGCTTGCATACGCTAACCCCGGGTCCCGACAGACTTGGTATCAGAGAAGGACTGGCTGTAGGATTATCAGGCTTGGTCGAAGTCGAGTCTAGCTTGCTATAGTTATATAGTTACTCTGGGTATATAAGGGAACAACGTAAGGCTTATTTTTTCTCCTTACCTTCATCGTTCTGAGTTCTGAGTCACCCTCATCTTATTCTACGGGAAGATAGGACTGGGCTCATCTATGTCTTTACTAGGACATCTCGTTGATTGCTTCTTTGTAGCTGTAGGAGTGTTTTGGTCTTCCAGAGTCATCATTCCTTAGTGTTCTTAAGGAAGTGATGTCCCTTTTCTTGCTGGTTGTCTCATTTTCAATCCCGGTACAGCCGTTATGCTGTCCGTTTGTGACCTCGATGCTGTTGCATTATAGTCTTGTTATCTTAGCATAGAATTGTGTCCTAAATCCTATTCTATTTGTTGATTCTTATCACACAGAATGTCAGGTGCAAATCAAGGTGTTGACCCCAGTCCCGGTAACATAGACGGTGAAGAACCTCCACCACCAACCTCAACGGCAGAAATCATGTTGGAGGATGAGCAGAATCGTCGTGATCAGACACGTCTTCTAGATCGTATTGAGAAGAACACTTCTCGTCAGCGTCATAGTGTTGTTACCATCCAGGACTTCATTCTCCTCAACCCGCCAGTATTCTGATGTTCTTCCGAGCCCCTTGATGTCGACGATTGGCTTCCTTCCCTCGAGCGTAAGCTTGAGACAGCCCATGTTGCTCCCGGTGATCGTGTGCTATTCGCGGCATACTTTCTGGAAGGTGCTGCTCTTCAATGGTGGGAGAACTTCGTAGCAATACAACCAGTTGGTCACGTGGTGACTTGGCAAGAGTTCTGTGATGACTTCCGAGGATATCATATTCCGGATCAGCTAATGGAGCGCAAGAGAGAAGAATTTTTCAATCTGACCCAAGGAAAGATGACTGTTCATGAGTATAGGACTGAGTTCACTCGTCTAGCATGTTATGCCCAAGAAGAAGTATCCACCGATGCCAAGAAACAAGCAAGGTTCCGTAAGGGACTTAGCCCCGTCCTTCGTCATGACCTGAATCTTCACGAGTTCGTCAACTTCAGGGACTTGGTCGACAAATCCTTCAAGGCATAGTATGGAAATGAGTTGTATGAAGAGTCTCGCAAGCGTGAGCGTGAGTTTGCTCAATCTTCTGGCCTAGTTTCTCGAAAACGCTGTGTATGGATTCCCTTCAATGACGTTAGTCATGCTGTAAGTGCTTCTAGACCACCCAACACCATATATCGTCCACCTCAACCCAAACTTCCTCCTTGGAATTTTGTTGGACAATCAAGTGCTCAAGTTCCTTTCATTCCACGTGGTGTTTGCTTCCAATGTGGACATTCAGGCCACAATGTTCGAGAGTGTCCCCAAAATCATGTAGCCACCACACCTAATCCCAAGCAAGCTTTTCGTCGTGGTAAGCCACCACCCAAGACTTACACTGTCAAGCCTCCTGTTTATGAACATGGTTATGTGAATCATGTATCCATTCTAGATTCCCACAAGTCAACCAATGTTGTACTCGGAACACTTCCGGTCAATTCCACCCCAGCTTTGGTTCTTTTCGACGCAGGAGCATCTCACTAATTCATATCCCAGGACTTTGCACTGTCACATGACATCTCTTTTTCGATGTTATCCACACCCTTAGTTGTGCAAGCCCCTGGATCCAGATGGCACACCACCATGGTGAGTCATGAAAATGAAGTTTCTATTGAGAGTTTAGTATTCCTTGCATCACTTATAGCCCTCAAGTCTTCATACATTGATGTCATCCTAGGAATGGATTGGTTATCAAGACAGAATGTTGTCCTTGATTGTAAAGCCAAGTCAGTGAAACTAACCCATCCATCAGGCCAGACAATCAAGTGCACCTCACCAAGCTCTAAAACCCAGGTGCAATCTTTGAATGTGCTTCCTCTTCCAGACCTTGAAGATATTCCGGTGGTTCGTGACTTCCCGGATGTCTTTCCAGAAGAGCTGCCAGGCATACCACCTGACAGATCTGTAGAGTTTGTGGTAGATCTTATCCCAGGAACCGCCCCAATATCCAGACGCCCATATAGAATGGACCCACGTGAGTTAGCTGAGCTAAAAATCCAACTTGAAGCTTCATTGGCAAAAGGCTTCATCCGCCCTAGCTCATCGCCATGGGGTTGCCCCGTTCTGTTCGTAACGAAGAAAGATGGAACAGAAAGGATGTGCGTAGACTATCGCCCGCTAAATCTAGTGACGATAAAGAACAAGTACCCACTGCCCAGGATCAATGATCTTTATGATCAACTTGCAGGTTCCTCTTTATTCTCCAAGATGGATTTGAGATTAGGCTATCATCAAATCAAAATCAGAAACGAGGACATTCCCAAAACGGTTTTTACTACTCGTTATGGTCTTTATGGGTACACCGTCATGTCCTTCGGTTTAACCAATGCCCCCGCCACATTCTCGCGCTTGATGAATTCGATCTTCATGGAGTACCTAGATAAATTTGTTGTAGTTTATCTTGATGACATTCTCATCTACTTGAAGAACGAAGAAGATCACGCAGAACATCTTAGGCTGGTATTGATGAAACTTAGAGAGCATCGCCTATATGCCAAATTCTCAAAGTGTGAATTCTGGCTACCAGAAGTGACCTATTTAGGCCACGTGATTTCTGCCAAAGGAATTGCTGTCAATCCCGAGAGAGTTCAGGCCGTCCTCGACTGGACTCCACCTGAATCGGTTAAGCAAGTTAGGAGTTTTCTTGGCTTAGCAAGCTATTGTCGCCGCTTCGTCGAGAACTTTTCTAAAGTTGCAAAGCCTCTAACTGAACTCCTCAAAAAGAGAAGAAATTCGAATGGTCCCCCAAGTGCGAGGAAAGCTTTCAAGAGCTAAAAAGAAGATTGACTTCTGCACCCGTACTTGCGCCTCCAGACACCAAAAAGGATTTCGAGATCTTTTGTGATGCCTCCCGGCAAGGGTTAGGATGCATACTTATGCAAGATCGACATATGGTAGCTTATGCTTCACGCGAATTGCGGCCACATGAACAGAACTATCCTACCCATGATCTTGAACTCGCTGCCGTAGTTCATGCCCTAACAACTTGGCGACATTACCTCCTTGGTAATCGTTTTGAGATTTATTCCGACCACCAAAGCATCAAATACATTTTCACCCAGCCAGATCTTAATCTCAGGAAAAGACGCTGGATTGAGTTGATAAAAGATTATGACTTAGGAATTTCTTACACCCCAGGCAAAGCCAATGTGTCGGGACCCGGGGTTAGCGTATGCAAGTACAGTTAAGACATAGTCATATGGAGAGCCGAGAACCGCACCCACTTGTCTAAGAAGACAAGGCCAAGCACTGAACATTCTCGGAAAGCATCGTACGTGACGGGAATCCCATCCAGGCCGGATGATCAACTGCAATGGGTCCTCATCGTCCGCACACAAGTCTAATGATATGGGTGGTGAACTCCCATATTCAAAGACAAGTCGCCTCAACCATACTATCGACTATCTCGAAACTCTTACATAGACTTACTCCAGCCCGATCACTTAGTCGGGGTCTAGGGCGGGCTCGATCATACCACAAAGTGTGCACGAGACAGAGTCTCGAGCAATCGCATCGCGGTGCCCCAAGCTGCGCACATCTAAGGGCCACTTGGTGTATGAAAGACCGCCAGCCAGAACACAACTAAGGTCTCGAAAACCCATACAAAGACATGCATGTTATAAACATACACGCAGCACACATGCCTTGTATGAACAGTAGGTACCATTGCAATTCTCTACAAAGTGTACATTTTATTTATAACTCTTATAGAGTACACACAGAGATCACATACATGTGATCCAACATTACAACACAGAACGGAAGCAAATTATGTCTGAGTACAGACAAGTTTAACAAATTGGCTTAAGAAGCCTTATTCAAACATAAAGCCCTCCACGAGGGAACCAGTCTGCTGACTGGGACTAGACTAGTTTAACTTCAGTCGTCCAGCTCGATGAAGAAGCCACCTTCGGGGCCAGTGGCTTCATCTAAAACATAGATTAAGCAAACGTGAGTACAAAGGCGTACTCAGCAAGACTTACATAGGAGCTATACTACTCATGCACATGTATCAAGGTAAAGGGAGGTGGGGTTCACTTGCAGAAATGCCAGCTTTGACTTGGCTAATCCTGAACTACGAGTACCAGACTTGAGGTAAGAAGCGTACACGAGTCCACTACTTTCACCAACCAATACACCACTATGATGCCTTCCTCGACTTCCCCACGAGAAAGCACGCCATAGCACTCACACTTATCTTGGTGTATTTTAAAAGTATCCGGTTCAAGTTATCTAATAATCAAGCTAAGCTTTCCAAGTAGTCCATAACCGCGGACGCGGCTATTCGAATAGGTTTGATAACCTTGCAAGGGTGTATCGCTACACACACATGACCATCATTTACCGCCTTTGATCTCGACACCATTCAAGGGGTGCCAGCGAGGATGCTCACCACAACTGTTACCTCATAGCCTATCTAGTCCAAGAAAGCCGCCTACTTGGGTTGGCTACCACAATCGTGAACCCGGCCGGTTTACCGAAGTGGACCCAAGCGATGTGTGCGTGGTGCATAAGCCGGTCTCGGGTGAGCCGTTCTCTCACTTAGCATCCAAGCCACAAGCCTACCAGAACTCCGAACTACTGCGACATCTGGACATCGAAAGGGATGAGTTAATAAGTTGAGAGGGGTCAGTGAGCCCAATGTGTGGTTGTAATCTTCATCTTGGATCACCACACAAGAACTCGGACTTAGGGCGGTGTTCAACGAGACAACCCACCGTGTACTCCTACATAGCCTCTCATCGTTCACCTTGTATTAGGGTCGATTCACCAACACTTTTCTACCATCATCAACATGATCATTCCCATCCCGACTCACATCACAGTAACAACATGGTATCATACTAAGCATGCAATAAGCAGTAACATTGCAGGGGCCACATGATATCATTCAACTCCTACATTTGCTAGGATTGTGGTTTGCTTACTACTGTGACAAAAGATAGGTCATGCAAAGGAATGGGTTCATCTATGCAGTAGAATCGTAACATGGTGATCATCCTATACAATGCATAAGCGAGACATGAGAGGGAAGTGGGATTTTATCGACATGATCAATGGGGTTTTGCTTGCCTTGCTGACGAGGTTCGGGTTCTGGATCTTCAGCGAAGGGGGTGACCTCTTGCTCCGGTTCCACCTCTACTCGACAAACAAAGCACGAAGTAGCAATCAATATGAATGCAATGCTCAAGCACATGATTGAATGTTAAAGCTTGAAGTATAAGTTTGGATGTGTGAGGCAATTCCATTTAAGTGGAATATATTGCATTTAGAATGCAAATTCAAATTCCACATTTGAATTCAACATTAACCAAGTTATATGTGATATAGTTTCATCATTTTGAATTATCTTCAAATGTGTATGATATGCCTCTGATGTGTAAGTGAAATGTAGCATGTTGCCATGGCTCAAGTTGCAAAATTATTTGATTTGAATTTGATTTAATTCCATTTAAATCAAATAGCAAATGCTACTGATCACATTTTAAATTCAACTCAAGCAGAGTTGAAAGTTGCATATTTGGAAAGATAATTTTCTCCTGATCATTTTTCATATATTACTTGTCCAATTTGGAGTTAATATGAATTTTCTATGAATTTCCAAAGTTTGGGTTATTTTCTGGATTTTCTGGAATTCTTTTAATCTCTGGAAATTCATTAATTCAATTTACTGCGTCAGGCTGACATCAGGCTGGCGTCAGGGGGGGGCTGACATGTGGGGCCACCCTGTCAGTGGCTGGGCTAATTAACCCGGCTGGGTTAACTGAACCAGTGGCTTAATTAAGCCACTGGGCCCACTGGTCAGTGACCCAGGGGTCACTAAACTGGTGAAACAGGGGGGGGCTTAGGGCTAACTCGCCGGCGGCTAAACGCCGGCGGTCTGGCCACGGCGGCGACTTACCGGAGTGAGCTAGAGGCCACGGGAGAGCACGGGGAGGACTCCATTCGATTCAGCATCGTCTCGCACATCATCTGGAGGCAACGGGGGTTCACGGGGAGCTCTGCATCGACGACGGCGACGACTCCGGCGGAAGCAGAGAAGCGGCGAGGTTGCAGTCGACGATACGGTGCACGGTGTAGGTCCATCTTGAGTGCGTTCGAACGCTGGCATGACCAGGAGCTAAACGCGCGCGCTGGACGCGATGAAGGGGCACAGGGGCGACCTCATCGTCGTCCATGGCGGCGACGTGCTTCGGCATCCATGGCAGATCCGGCTAGAGCGAGCAAACGAGGGGGAAAATAAAGGGGTTTCACTCGCAAGCTCACCCTGAACGCAGTAGAGGTGGTGGCGAAGGCGGGGGTGGTTCAACGGCGGCGGAATCGACGACTTCCTTCACGGCGGCCGGCGGGAGCTCGAGGAAGAAATCGGCGTCTACGCTGGCTCCGGGCTCGATTCCTTCTGCAGTTCGACGAAGACGACGACGACCAAGCGCTGGGACACCTTGGTTCGGCTCCTCGACATCAGTGGCCACGTGTCTGCTCGACGGCGCTCCGGCCAGGCTACGGTGGCGTCGCTGTTCTTCGCGGGCAGGAAGAACTGGAGGGCGATGAAGGAGGGGAAAGAGTTCTGGACGTCTCCAGGACACGCGGGCGGTGAGAAGGAGGCAGGGGAGTCGCTGAGGAGCCTCCACCGCGATGGCCACGGCATGCCGGGCACGCAGCTGTGTGCTCGTGCCCGGGGAAGACGACAGGGGAGTTCCCCTGGTGGGCTGGGCCGGCTGGAGAGGTGGGCCTTGCCCCTGGGCGACAGGTGAGTCCTTTTCTTTTTCTTTCTGTTTAAACTTTCCTTTCTTTTTCTGTAATTTGTTTTGGCTCTGATAAAAATACCAAACCATTTTATTAAATGCTGAAAACTTTTACATGGCCTCATAATAATATGGATAAGCCACTCATAAACTTTCAACATTTTTAAAATTCAAATGATTTGAATTTTAAATCAAAAAGGGGTATTTCTTTAATTCCAAGGTACTGTTTGAATATTTGAAAAATCTATGAGCATGGGGTGGGTCCCACATCACTTGATATGTGATCACACTCATTTATAAGACTTTTCAAAACTCTAACATGAATTTTTGGAAAAGATTTTTATCTGGCCTTTTGAATTAATTCATCTGGGGGGTGTTCCTTCTCCCATTTGGATTTTGAATTTGATTTCCAAGATTTCTTTTTGAAATTTTTACATGATGCAAAGGCACTAGCTAACCCTAGCACATACTTAACAGAGGGATCTGACAACTCGCCCCCACTCAAAAGAATCTCGTCCCGAGATTCAGAAGTCTGCGGGAGGAAGGAGGGGTACTCGGCAATGAGACGGTCTTCTCTTTCCCACGTGGCTTGTCTTTCAGAGTGGTGTGACCATTGCACTTTCAGAAACCTAATCTTCTGACGACGAGTGACACGCTCTGCGGAATCAAGAATACGAACGGGGTATTCTCGATAAGAAAGGTCATCTTGGAGATCAAGCGTTTCATGGTCGAGTTCGCGGATGGGGTCCTTGAAGCAACGCCTGAGCTGGGATACATGGAATACATCGTGTACTCGGGAAAGGTGCGGAGGTATTTCAAGTTGGTAGGCAACTTCTCCACGTTTAGCAATAATGCGGAAAGGTCCGATGTAACGTGGGGCCAACTTGCCTTTGATACCGAAACGTTGGGTTCCCTTCAGAGGAGTAACCCGAAGGTAAGCCTTCTCATCCAGATTGTAGCGTTCTTGCCTATGATGACGATCATAGTAGCTTTTCTGACGAGACTGGGCTGCTTTCAATTGATCACGAACAATGCGAACTTGATCTTCTGCTTCCTTGATCATATCCGGTCCAAAGAATTGTCTTTCACCGGTTTCAGACCAGTTTAGTGGTGTTCGACATCGTCGTCCATACAGGAGTTCAAAAGGAGCCATGTTCAGACTAGACTGAAAACTATTGTTATAAGCAAATTCGGCATATGGAAGAGAATTCTCCCAATTCTTTCCGAATGAGATAACACAAGCTCTGAGCATGTCTTCAAGAATCTGGTTAACCCTTTCGACTTGACCGCTAGACTGAGGATGGAAAGCCGTACTAAAGGAGAGATGAGTTCCCATAGCACGTTGGAAGCTTCCCCAAAATCTAGAGGTGAAAAGGCTACCACGATCAGAATTGATTTCCAAAGGAACACCGTGAAGGGATACAATTCTGGAGATGTACAAGTCTGCTAACTGGCTAGCAGTTATCGACTCGCGAACCGGAAGGAAGTGAGCAACTTTGGAAAGCCTATCTATGATAACGAAGATGGCATTGTTTCCTTTCTGGGTTCTTGGAAAGCCGGTGATGAAGTCCATACCGACTTTGTCCCATTTCCACTCGGGAATGGACAAGGGTTGAAGTGTACCAGCAGGTCTTTGATGTTCTGCCTTAATGCGACGACAAACATCACATTCGGCCACAAATTGAGCAATGTCTCTCTTCATCCTAGTCCACCAAAATCTCTGGCGTAGATCTCGGTACATTTTCGTGCTACCGGGATGAATTGAGAGGGGTGTGTCATGGGCTTATTTGAGGATGAGTTTCCTTAGTTCCTTATTCTTAGGTACTACCAAACGATTTTCAAAGAATACCGTTCCTTTTCTATCTGTGGAGAAACATTTAGCAACTCCGCTAGCAATGTTCTCCTTGATCCGGCGAACACCTCGTGCACGCCTTTGGGCAACTATAATTTGATCCTCAAGAGTTGGTTTCGCCACCAAGGTAGAAAGATAGCTATGAGGAACAATCTCAAGATTGAGTTTGCGAAAGTCCTCATGAAGAAGTGGTTGATACTGCTGCAACATGAGGTTGTTACAGTACGACTTACGACTTAGTGCATCAGCCATGACATTGGCTTTGCCTGGGGTGTAAGAAATTGCTACGTCGTAATCTTTTATCAATTCAATCCAGCGTCTTTGCCTGAGATTAAGATCTGGCTGGGTGAAAATATACTTGAGGCTTTGGTCGTCGGAATAAATCTCACAACGATTACCAAGGAGGTAATGTCGCCAAGTTGTTAGAGCATGAACTACGGCAGCGAGTTCAAGGTCATGGGTAGGATAATTCTCTTCATGTGGCCGCAACTGGCGTGAAGCATAAGCTACCACATGTCGATCTTGCAGAAGTATGCATCCTAACCCTTGCCGTGATGCATCACAATAGATCTCGAAATCCCTTTTGGTGTCTAGAGGTGCAAGTACGGGTGCGGAAGTCAATCTTCTTTTTAGCTCCTGAAAGCTTTCCTCGCACTTGGAAGTCCATAAGAATTTCTTATCTTTCTTGAGGAGTTCAGTTAGAGGCTTTGCAACTTTAGAAAAGTTCTCGACGAAACGACGGCAATAGCTGGCTAGGCCAAGAAAACTTCTAACTTGCTTAACCGATTCAGGTGGAGTCCAGTCAAGGACGGCCTGAACTCTCTCGGGATTCACAGCAATGCCTTTTGCAGAAATCACGTGGCCTAAGTAGGTCACTTCTGGTAGCCAGAATTCACACTTGGAGAATTTAGCGTACAGGCGATGCTCTCTAAGTTTCATCAATACCAGCCTTAAGTGTTCGACATGATCTCCTTCGTTCTTCGATTAGATGAGAATATCCTGAAGATAAACTACAACAAATTTATCTAGGTACTCCATGAAGATCGAATTCATCAAGCGTGAGAATGTGGCGGGGGCATTGGTTAAACCAAAGGACATGACGGTATACTCGTAAAGACCATAACGAGTAGTAAAAGCCGTTTTAGGAATGTCCTCGTTTCGGATTCTGATTTGATGATAACCTAATCTTAAATCCATCTTGGAGAAGACGGAGGATCCTGCAAGTTGATCATAAAGATCATTGATCCTGGGCAGTGGGTATTTGTTCTTTATCGTCGCTAAATTTAGCGGGCGATAGTCTACGCACATCCTTTCTGTTCCATCTTTCTTCTTTACGAACAGAACGGGACAACCCCATGGCGATGAGCTAGGGCGGATGAAGCCTTTTGCCAACGAAGCATCAAGTTTGGTTTTTAGCTCAGCTAACTCATGTGGGGCCATTTTATATGGGCATTTGGAAATTGGTGCGGTTCCTGGAACAAGATCCACTATAAATTCTACACATTTGTCGGGTGGCATGCCCGGCAGCTCTTCAGGAAAGACATCCGGGAAGTCACGAACCACCGGAATATCCTCAAGTTCGGGAAGGGGAAGTACATTCAAAGAATGCACTTGGGTTCTTGTTCTGGGTGAGGTATAGTTAACGGTTGTGCCTGAAGGGTGGGTGAGTTTCACGGATTTGCCTTTGCAATCCAGATAGGCATTTTGTCTTGATAGCCAATCTATGCCAAGGATGACAGCAATGTCTGAAGACTTGAGGGCTATGAGTGAAGCAAGGAATACTGAACCCTCAATTGCAATTTGATTACCATGGCTCACTCTATTAGTTTGCCATCTTGACCCTGGAGTTTGAATAACCATCGGGGTGGACAATTCAACAAAGGGTAACTCATGGCGAAGTGCATAACTTTCCGACATGAATGAATGAGATGCTCCTGGGTCGAAAAGAACGGAAGTAGGAACAAAATTGACTGGGAGCGTACCAAGAATGACGTCAGTGGTGTCGTCAGTCTCTTCGGCTGCAATCTGGTTCAGACGTCCACGAGTTGCGGAAGGAGCGGTTTTGGCGGTGAAGACCATCTGGGGTGGCTTGCCACGACCATTGTTATTGTTGTTGCCTCCGGCACGTGGTGGAGCATTCTGGTTCTGGACCTGGTTCTGGGGGCACTCGCGAGAGTAGTGGTCTGCCTGACCACAATTGTAGCAAGCTCCGAAAACAGTGCGTGGAGCTGGGTGGAACTGGGTGAGTGGACGAGGCGCCACATAGGATGGCCTCGGTGGGTTGTTCTGGCGGAACATGCTATGTGGGATCCAGATGTTGCGCTTCTGGGAGCCAGAACTGGATGATCCGTCATCTCTAGGATGTTTGCGGAAATCATTGGGGGTGTTCATGTCCTCTGCTTTGATGGCCTTGTTGACAAGGACCTGGAATGTGGCAAAATCATGAAGGTTGAGCTCGCGACGGAGTCCACTGTTGAGGCCACGACGGAACCTCTCTTGTTTCTTGGAGTCGGTGGAGACTTCTTCAGTTGCATAACGAGCAAGTCGGTTGAACTCACGACTGAACTCGTCAATTGTTCTTCTGCCTTGAGTGAGGTTACAGAATTCCTCACGCTTGCGGTCCATGAGACCCTTGGGGATATGGTGCTCGCGGAAAGAAGTGCAGAATTCCTCCCAAGATGCTGGTGGTCCAACGGGACGCATATTCAGAAAATTCTCCCACCAAGAGCTTGCTGCACCTTCAAGGTGATAGGTGGCATAATTGACCTTGTCGCCATCTGCAACATGGCCGGCTTGGAGCTTCCTCTCGATGCTGCGGAGCCAGTCATCGGCGTCAAGGGGCTCGGTGGAGTAACTGAAAACCGGGGGATGAAGCCGGATGAAGTCGTTCAGAGACACCAGCTCATTGCGCTGTTGAGTGGTGTTGCGTGCAATGACTTCCAGCAGGTGGTGAGAGTCACGGCGGTTCCTCTCGACCTCCATCAGAACTTGGGCCATCGTGGGTGGGGGTGGAAGGTTGTCTTCCTCCTGGTTGTTCCCACGACCTTGGTTACGACCAATCTGGCCACGTGTTCCTTGAGACATCCTGAAGGTGAAAAACCAAAGTCAAACAGAGTTGATTTCAAGAGTCTAATCAAGGTATTGAAGTACTGGAAGGACTACAGAGCAAAGAAAGTAATCATCTTGACAACATGGTGATAAAAGCATACAAGCCATATATTCACAAGCTGCCATACAAACCATACATCGTTTTAGTACAAGCACTAAGCTAATACCAACGTGATGAAGATGATACATCCTTCAGAGGCACTCTGACTTCCTATACATTATTTATCTAAGCCTCTGGATCTTAGACACCTTGCTTACAATATACTAGGATACTACTACATCCTCACTAAGTAAGACCACAGGCGGTCTCACTCATCTCCATCTCCATAGTAATCCTCATAGAAGTTACCCGCGTATCCCGGTAGCTGGAGGTGACCATCGGAAAACACGGAGGCTTGTGGACCCTGATATCCATTTGGGCAAGGATGGGGCCTAGGTCCAGTGTAGGGTGGAAGCAAAGGACCACGGGGTGGAAAAATTCCTCCAATCTTGGGCCAAGCAACTCGATAAGGCATCTGCGTCCTCACTGGATAGATCGCATCGTACTCCACTGATCCCACGCTCACAAAGGGTGCCAAGAGCGTCAGTGCTCGATACAGACGAACACGAGTAGCGTGGAGCTCAAAACGGAGAGCACGTGCATCACGATCTCTGTCACTAGCAAACCTAGCAGTCACCTGAATTCCTGGATCCTCTGCAGTGTGATCTGAGTAGAGTCCGGTGTAATATCCCTCTTCTCCTGGAAGTGCAGCAGGGATATAGCGGAATGAAGTCTCTCTCAGCATGGTGTGCTCCTCTCTCAGCAGGGTAATACATGAATATGCAGCATCCTGCACAGCCATGTTCTCGGTAACGCCGATGCCATGTCCAAAGTGGATAGGCTGGGTGACTCCAACGTGGTGTGGGTAGATCCGAACAATGCAGTGGAACTGCGTCTGGTTGAAGTCGTGGAACTGCTCCTCGATGGTGTACTCAGGGTACCATCGATATCCCACATAAGACATCATCTCGATCAACGTGGCGGGATGGCCACGCACACCGAGGCACCTGGTGAAACGAACAATCTGTCGAGGGGGAAGATCTGCCATCTGAAACAGAAACGAGGTTGCAAATGCATCAGATTATGAAATAAACCTGGAATGACTCGGACAGCATAACGGCTGTAATTGTAAGAAATGACGATTTCTTTCAATCATGAAGAACAGCACTTACATAATACGATGTAAGAAATCAGCATTATAACAATGCTAGGAAAACCTGACACAACTTTCCTACGGCTATAAAGAAGCAATCAACGAGATGTGCTAAACAGACAGAGGAGAGCCTAGTCCTATCCTCCCGTAGAACAAGATGAGGGTGACTCAGAACTCAGAATGAAGGGGGTAATGAGAAAAATGAAGCCTTACGTTGTTCCCTTATATACCCAGAGTAACTATATAACTATAGCAAGCTAGACTCAACTTCGGCCAAGGCTACTAGTCCTACAGTCAGTCCTGCTCTGATACCAAGTCTGTCGGGACCCGGGGTTAGCGTATGCAAGTACAGTTAAGACATAGTCATATGGAGAGCCGAGAACCGCACCCACTTGTCTAAGCAGACAAGGCCAAGCACTGAACATTCTCGGAAAGCATCGTACGTGAGGGGCATCCCATCCAGGCCGGATGATCAACTGCAATGGGTCCTCATCGTCCGCACACAAGTCTAATGATATGGGTGGTGAACTCCCATATTCAAAGACAAGTCGCCTCAACCATACTATCGACTATCTCGAAACTCTTACATAGACTTACTCCAGCACAAAGTGTGCACGAGACAGAGTCTCGAGCAATCGCATCGCGGTGCCCCAAGCTGCGCACATCTAAGGGCCACTTGGTGTATGAAAGACCGCCAGCCAGAACACAACTAAGGTCTCGAAAACCCATACAAAGACATGCATGTTATAAACATACACGCAGCACACATGCCTTGTATGAACAGTAGGTACCATTGCAATTCTCTACAAAGTGTACATTTTATTTATAACTCTTATAGAGTACACACAGAGATCACATACATGTGATCCAACATTACAACACAGAACGGAAGCAAATTATGTCTGAGTACAGACAAGTTTAACAAATTGGCTTAAGAAGCCTTATTCAAACATAAAGCCCTCCACGAGGGAACCAGTCTGCTGACTGGGACTAGACTAGTTTAACTTCAGTCGTCCAGCTCGATGAAGAAGCCACCTTCGGGGTCAGTGGCGTCATCTAAAACATAGATTAAGCAAACGTGAGTACAAAGGCGTACTCAGCAAGACTTACATAGGATCTATACTACTCATGCACATGTATCAAGGTAAAGGGAGGTGGGGTTCACTTGCAGAAATGCCAGCTTTGACTTGGCTAATCCTAAACTACGAGTACCAGACTTGAGGTAAGAAGCGTACACGAGTCCACTACTTTCACCAACCAATACACCACTATGATGCCTTCCTCGACTTCCCCACGAGAAAGCACGCCATAGCACTCACACTTATCTTGGTGTATTTTAAAAGTATCCGGTTCAAGTTATCTAATAATCAAGCTAAGCTTTCCAAGTAGTCCATAACCGCGGACGCGGCTATTCGAATAGTTTTGTTAACCATGCAAGGGTGTACCGCTACACACACATGACCATCATTTACCGCCTTTGATCTCGACACCATTCAAGGGGTGCCAGCGAGGATGCTCACCACAACTGTTACCTCATAGCCTATCTATTCCAAGAAAGCCGCCTACTTGGGTTGGCTACCACAATCGTGAACCCGGCCGGTTTACCGAAGTGGACCCAAGCGATGTGTGCGTGGTGCATAAGCCGGTCTCGGGTGAGCCGTTCTCTCACTTAGCATCCAGGCCACAAGCCTACCAGAACTCCGAACTACTGCGACATCTGGACATCGAAAGGGATGAGTTAATAAGTTGAGACGGGTCAGTGAGCCCAATGTGTGGTTGTACTCTTCATCTTGGATCACCACACAAGAACTCGGACTTAGGGCGGTGTTCAACGAGACAACCCACCGTGTACTCCTACACAGCCTCTCATCGTTCACCTTGTATTAGGGTCGATTCACCAACACTTTTCTACCATCATCAACATGATTATTCCCATCCCGACTCACATCACAGTAACAACATGGTATCATACTAAGCATGCAATAAGCAGTAACATTGCAGGGGCCACATGATATCATTCAACTCCTACATTTGCTAGGATTGTGGTTTGCTTACTACTGTGACAAAAGATAGGTCATGCAAAGGAATGGGTTCATCTATGCGGTAGAATCGTAACATGGTGATCATCCTATACAATGCATAAGCGAGACATGAGAGGGAAGTGGGATTTTATCGACATGATCAATGGGGTTTTGCTTGCCTTGCTGACGAGGTTCGGGTTCTGGATCTTCAGCGAAGGGGGGTGACCTCTTGCTCCGGTTCCACCTCTACTCGACAAACAAAGCACGAAGTAGCAATCAATATGAATGCAATGCTCAAGCAAATGATTGAATGTTAAAGCTTGAAGTATAAGTTTGGATGTGTGAGGCAATTCCATTTAAGTGGAATATATTGCATTTAGAATGCAAATTCAAATTCCACATTTGAATTCAACATTAACCAAGTTATATGTGATATAGTTTCATCATTTTGAATTATCTTCAAATGTGTATGATATGCCTCTGATGTGTAAGTGAAATGTAGCATGTTGCCATGGCTCAAGTTGCAAAATTATTTGATTTGAATTTGATTTAATTCCATTTAAATCAAATAGCAAATGCTACTGATCACATTTTAAATTCAACTGAAACAGAGTTGAAAGTTGCATATTTGGAAAGATAATTTTCTCCTAATCATTTTTCATATATTATTTGTCCAATTTGGAGTTAATATGAATTTTCTATGAATTTCCAAAGTTTGGGGTATTTTCTGGATTTTCTGGAATTCTTTTAATCTCTCGAAATTCATTAATTCAATTTACTGCGTCAGGCTGACGTCAGGCTGGCGTCAGGGGGGGGCTGACATGTGGGGCCACCCTGTAAGTGTCTGGGCTAATTAACCCGGCTGGGTTAACTTAACCAGTGGCTTAATTAAGCCACTGGGCCCACTGGTCAGTGACCCAGGGGTCACTAAACTGGTGAAACAGGGGGGGGGGCTTACGGCTAACTCGCCAGCGGCTAAACGCCGGCGGTCTGGCCACGGCGGCGACTTACCGGAGTGAGCTAGAGGCCACGGGAGAGCACGGGGAGGACTCCATTCGATTCAGCATCGTCTCGCGCATCATCTGGAGGCAACGGGGGTTCACGGGGAGCTCTGCATCGACGACGGCGACGACTCCGGCGGAAGCAGAGAAGCGGCGAGGTCGCAGTCGACGATACGGTGCACGGTTTAAGTCGATCTTGAGAGCGTTCGAACGCTGGCATGACCAGAAGCTAAACGCGCGCGCATGACGCGATGAAGGGGCACAGGGGCGACCTCATCGTCGTCCATGGCGGCGACGTGCTTCGGCATCCATGGCGGATCCGGCTAGACCGAGCAAACGAGGGGGAAAACAAAGGGGTTTCACTCGCAAGCTCACCCTGAACGCAGTAGAGGTGGTGGCGAAGGCGGGGGTGGTTCAACGGCGGCGGAATCGACGACTTCCTTCACGGCGGCCGGCGGGAGCTCGAGGAAGAAATCGGCGTCTACGCTGGCTCCGGGCTCGATTCCTTCTGCAGTTCGACGAAGACGATGACGACGAAGCGCTGGGACACCTTGGTTCGGCTCCTCGACGTCAGTGGCCACGTGTGTGCTCGACGGCGCTCCGGCTAGGCTACGGTGGCGTCGCTGTTCTTCGTGGGGAGGAAGAACTGGAGGGCGATGAAGGAGGGGAAAGAGTTCTGGACGTCTCCAGGACACGTGGGCGGTGAGAAGGAGGCAGGGGAGTCGCTGAGGAGCCTCCACCGCGACGGCCACGGCATGCCGGGCACGCAGCTGTGTGCTCGTGCCCGGGGAAGACGACAGGGGAGTTCCCCTGGTGGGCTGGGCCGGCTGGAGAGGTGGGCCTTGCCCCTGGGCGACAGGTGAGTCCTTTTCTTTTTCTTTCTGTTTAAACTTTCCTTTATTTTTCTGTAATTTGTTTTGGCTCTGATAAAAATACCAAACCATTTTATTAAATGCTGAAAACTTTTACATGGCCTCATAATAATATGGACAAGCCACTCATAAACTTTCAACTTTTTTAAAATTCAAATGATTTGAATTTTAAATCAAAAAGGGGTATTTCTTTAATTCCAAGGTACTGTTTGAATATTTGAAAAATCTATGAGCATGGGGTGGGTCCCACATCACTTGATATGTGATCACACTCATTTATAAGACTTTTCAAAACTCTAACATGAATTTTTGGAAAAGATTTTTATCTGGCCTTTTGAATTAATTCATCTGGGGGGTGTTCCTTCTCCCATTTGGATTTTGAATTTGATTTCCAAGATTTCTTTGTGAAATTTTTACATGATGCAAAGGCACTGCTAACCCTAGCACATACCTAACAGAGGGATCTGACACAATGTCATGGCTGATGCACTAAGTCGTAAGTCGTATTGTAACAACCTCATGTTACAACAGTATCAACCACTTCTTCATGAGGAATTTAGAAAGCTCAATCTCGATATTGTTCCTCGTGGATCTCTTTTCAACTTGGTGGCAAAACCAACTCTCGAGGATCAAATCATAGTTTCCCAAAGGCGTGCACGAGGTGTTCGCCGGATCAAGGAGAACATTGCTAGCGGAGTTGCTAAATGCTTCTCCACAGATAGTAAGGGAACGGTATTCTTTGAAAATCGTTTGGTAGTACCTAAGAATAGGGAACTAAGGCAACTCATCCTCAAAGAAGCCCATGACACACCCCTCTCGATTCATCCCGGTAGCACAAATATGTACCAAGATCTACGCCAGAGATTTTGGTGGACTAGGATGAAGAGAGAAATTTCTCAGTTCATTGCTGAATGTGATGTTTGTCGTCGCGTTAAGGCAGAACATCAAAGACCTGCTGGTACTCTTAGACCTTTGCCTATCCCTGAGTGGAAATGGGATAAAGTCAGTATGGATTTCATCACTGGCTTTCCAAAAACCCAGAAAGGAAATGATGCCATCTTCGTTGTCACAGATAGACTTTCCAAAGTTGCCCACTTCCTTCCTGTTCGCGAGTCTATAACTGCTAGCCAGTTAGCGGACTTGTATGTCTCCCGAATCGTGTCACTTCATGGTGTTCCTTTGGAAATCAATTCCGACCGTGGTAGTCTTTTCACTTCTCGATTTTGGGAAAGTTTCCAGAATGCTATGGGAACCCACCTCTCCTTTAGCACCTCTTTCAACCCGCAGTCCAGTGGTCAAGTAGAAAGGGTAAATCAAATTCTCGAAGACATGATCAGAGCTTGTGTTATCTCTTTCGGAAAGAAATGGGAGAATTCTCTTCCTTTTGCCGAATTTGCGTACAACAATAGCTTCCAATCTAGCTTGGGCATGGCTCCGTTTGAATTTCTCTATGGACGAAAATGTCGAACACCCCTAAACTGGTCAGAAACCGGTGAAAGACAATTCTTTGGACCGTATTTGATTTAGGATGCAGAAGAGCAAGTTCTCATTGTTCGTGAGAAATTGAAGACAGTCTAGTCTCGTCAGAAAAGCTATTATGATCGTCATCATAGGGAAGAAAGATATAATCTGGATCAGAAGGCTTGCCTTCGGGTTACTCCTCTGAAGGGTACCCATCACTTCGGTATCAAAGGCAAGTTGGCCCCACGTTACATTGGTCCTTTTCGCATTCTCGCTAAACGTGGAGAAGTTGCCTACCAATTGGAACTACCCCCTCACCTCTCCCAGGTTCATGATGTCTTCCACGTCTCTCAACTCAGGCGTTGCTTCAAGGACCCCATCCGCGAAGTAGACCACGAAACGCTTGATCTCCAAGATATTCTTTCATATCGAGAGTACCCTGTTCGTATTCTTGATGAAGCCGAGCGTAGCACCAAACGTCAGAAGATCAGATTCCTCAAAGTGCAGTGGTCACATCATTCAGAGGAAGAAGCCACCTGGGAAGGAGAGGATCGTCTACGAGCTGAGTACCCCACCCTCTTCCCGACGACTTCTGAATCTCGGGACGAGATTCTTTTGAGTGGGGGCGAGTTGTCAAAACCCTAATTTAGGTTTGTGTTTAACCTAGCTTGCATTTTTGCATCATGAAAAAAATTGCAAAAGAAAAAGAAAATGGGGAAAAGAAAAGCCCTAAGTGAATTAAATAAAAAGGCCAGAAATAAATCTTTTCCAAAATTCTTTTGGATATGTTAAAAAATCCTAAAAATGAGTGTGGTCATTTTCGAAGTGATTTGGGATTAATCCCATGCTCATAGATTTTTCAAAAATCCAAATAGTGGCTTGGAATTAAATCAATTGCCTATTTGAATTGAAATTCAAATAAGTTGAATTTCAAAAATTCCCAAAAGTTGGGGTTGACTAATACTTAGTCACCTAGAGTTTATAAAAATAATTGGGGGTTTTTATAAAATGCCCTAGTATTTATTTTAAATGGGCAAACAAATAACCGAAAACAATTAAAATAAAAACAACAGAAAAGGGGCAGAGCCCACTTACCTCCTTAGCCACTTGGCCCAGCCAGCGGCCCAGCCCACCAAGGGCAAGGGCGTCTTCTTCCCCTGGCCAGCAGAGCACGCCTCTGCGTGGCATGCATGCCGTAGCACGCCGGACACCTCCTGCTTCGCCGTGGCGGCCCCCTGGCCCTAACCCCTCCCCGTGGACGCCTGGAAGCTCCCCCGAGTCTTTCCCCTCTCTCTGGCCCGTCTCCCCCTCCCGTTCTTCCAATTCCGATCCGCAACCGGAGCGTGCCGCCATGGCCGCCACGTCCAACGGCCTCCTCCCGCCGTTCCATGTTGTCCAGGAGCTTCACCAACGCCGTCCTCGTCGAGCCACACCCTCAATTCGAGCTCGGGAGCCCTGAAGACGACGTTCGCCTAGCCACTTCCCCGCCGGCCGTCGTCAACCTCGGGCTCAAATTCGCCGCCGTACTGCTTCCCCCGCCCCCTACGTCCCCTCCATCGTGCTCAGGTGAGATACGCGCTCCGTTTCCCCCAGCCGTGCTTCTTCCCGTGCTCCCTGCCACCTTTTTCCATGACCAGGAGCTCCGGCCGCCGCCTCCTTCGTCGTGGACGTGGCCACGGGCCGTCCCGTGTTGCCCCGATGGCACAGGCGTACGCGCGCGAACCCAGGCTTCATCCCCATGCCTTCCTTCTTCTCTCCCGTGCCCGAATCCCCCTGTCCGGCGAAGCTCCAGCAAGTACAGTGGTCGCCGGCAACGACGACGCCATTAGCACCCCTAACCCAGCTCCTAACTCCCCCCCCCCCCCGCCGCTCCCCTCACTGACACTGGGCCCAGGGCCCCTAATTAATCAGTGTTTATTTTTAACAGAGAGCTAACTAACACAGTGAGGCTGACAGGTGGGGCCGCCCTGTCAGTTCACTGGTCCAACCCCCTGACGTCAGCATGGTGCAGTGCTGATGCAATAAAGAATAAATCAATTAAATTATTACAGAAATTCCAGAAAATGGCCTAAACTTTGAAATTGAATATCTTTTAAACTATAAATCCAAATTTAAAGTGTAATATAAGAAAAATTATCAGAATAAAATTCTCTATCCAAATAACCAACTTTCAACCATGTTTGAAATGTTTACAATAAGGGATCAATACCATTTTTCTATTTGGCTCTTTTGTATTAAATCAAATAAATTACAATGCTCATTTGAAATTCAACCAATGCAATGCAAAGGTGATCACTTGTACTTCAGAAGATTTTCACACACTTGATCACTTGGTTCACAATGAACAAACTTTAGAAAATGCAACTTGGACCAATTGAATACATTTGGAGTTTTAATTTGAATTGACTTTTCAAATTAACTTCAATTAACATGTGGCAATTTAAACATAGGTCACATCATCACCTTGCCATGCTATGTTTTGCATATTGATTGTGCATTGTACTATGTTGATTGTGCACTACTTTTAGTGCTTCGGTGATTGCTTCTTCTCGGTAGAGTTGATCTCGGAGACGAGTTCAACCCCACGTCAGAAGTACAGTACCTCGTGATCGTCAGCAAGGCAAGCAAACCCCCATTGATCATGTCTATAAAATCCCAATTCCCTCTCAGTCTCGCTTATGCATGTTTAGGAGATCCCCTTGTATCGATTCTACCGCATAGTTGAACCCATATCCGATGCATGACCTATCATCTTGTCACAGTAGTAGGCAAACCACAATCCTAGCTAACATAGGAGTTGATTGATATCATGTGGCCCCTGCAACTGTTACTGCTTATTGCATGCTTAGTGGTACAATGAGGTTGCTTTTGCTGTGAGTCGGGATGATAGTGAACATGGTGTTGATGAAAGTGAAACTTTGTTGGTGAATCTATCCTAATACAAGGTGAACGATGAGAGGCTGTGTAGGAGTACATAGTGGGTTGTCTCGTTGAACACCACCTTAATTCCGAGTTCTTGTGTGGTGATCCAAGAAGAAGAGTACAACCACACATTGGGCTCACTGACCCCTCTCGACCTAGTACCTCACCCCGTTCGAACCCCAGGAGTCGCAGTAGTTCGGAGTTCTGGTAGGGCTGTGGCACGGTCTGCGAAGTGGATGAACGGCTTTTCAAGACCGGCTTGGGACCCTGCACACATCATTTGAGGCTGTACTGGAACCTCGGCCGGATTTCCATACGGATACCCCTCAGATAGGCGACTCTCTGGACTAGAACGGAGCTGTGGGCGAAGTGTCGTGGCAACATCCTCGCCGGTACCCGCTTGAAGGGTCCAACTCCTAGGCAGTAACTGATGAGTCTGTGTGTGTGTAGCGGTACACCCCTGCAGGGTTAACAAAACTATTCGAATAGCCTCGTCCGCGGTTAAGGACTACTTGGAAAGCTTAGCTTGATTATTAGACAACTTGAATCGGATACTTATAAAACTCGCCAAGATAAGCGTGAGTGCTATGGCGTGCTTTCTCGTGGGGAAGTCGAGGAAGGCACCATAGTGGTGCAATTGGTTGGAGATGTAGTGGACTCGTGTACGCTTCCTACCTCAAGTCTGGTACTCGTAGTTCAGGACTAGCCAAGTCAAAGCTGGCACTTCTGCAAGTGAAACCCCACCTTCCTTTACCTTGATACATGTGCATGAGTAGTATAGTTCCTACGTAAGTCTTGCTGAGTACGACTTTGTACTCACGTTTGCTTATTCTATGTTATAGATGAACCAACCGACCCAGATGGTGGCTTCTACCTGAAGCTCGAAGAATGAAGACTCAGACCAAGACCAAGCTAGTGTAGTCCCAGTCAGACGACTGTTCCCTCGTGGAAGGGCTTGTTTATAGATAAGGCTTCTCTAAGCCATTTGTTAAACTTGTCTGTACTCAGACCTACTTTGCTTCCGCATGTTTGATGTAATGTTGGATCACAGACTTGTGATCTCTGTGTGCACTCTGTAAGAATTATCAATAAAGTTGTATACTTTGTAGAGAATTGCAATGATACCTGCTGTTCATACAAGGCATGTGTGCTGCGTGTATGTTTATAACATGCATGTCTTTGTATGGGTTTTCGAGACCTTAGATGTGATCTGGCTGGCGGTCTTTGATACACCAAGTGGCCCTTAGATGTGCGCATCTTGGGGCATCGCGATGCGATTGTTCAAGACTCTGTCTCGTGCACACTTTGATGTATGATCGAGCCCGCCCTAGACCCCGACTAAGTGATCGGGCTGGAGTAAGTCTATGTAAGGGTTATAATACAATCGATAGTATGGTCGAGGCGACTTGTCTATGAGTATGGGAGTTCACCACCCATATCATTTAGACTTGTGTGCAGACGATGAGGACCCAATTCAGTTGATCATCCGTCCTGGATGGGATGCCCCTCACGTTCGATGCTTTCCGAGAACGTTCTGTGCTTGGCCTTGTCTGCTTAGACAAGTGGGTACGGTTCTCGGCTCTCCATATGATTGTGTTGTAGCGAGGCTTGCATACGCTAACCCCGGGTCCCGACATGGTGCCCCATTCCCCCATCATTAAATTCATTTGGCTCTTTGGCCGTAGGCATATTTGGCCGAAACAGCACTGAGGACTGCCAGCTCATCATCATCGTATCCGGGGGGTTGAATGGGAGGTTCAACTCTCTCGTAGCCCGAAATCACGAGAGAAATTTGAACCCTATGCATCTCCGGTGCCATCGGCATATTGTGCATGATTCGATTTTGTGGTTGAATGATTTTACCTTTGGAAACATCCTTCAACTCGCCGTCCACGACTTGTAATAGAATGCATGGAGTGTCCTCCTGTGAAAGAGATATATGAATGTAGGGCATCAGAGAGATTCCACTAAAAAAGGCAATGAGATGAAGTCCTCGTTTGAGTTGCAGACGCTTATAGCTACCTTGAGGGCGTCAAGGTCGTCTAGTGAAGAGACCCCGCCGGTGACAGCGGGCATGCAAGAGACGGAGGGCGCGCTGTCTCCCGTGGCGTCAGTCGCCCTATTTGCGCTGCCGCCGGGTGCATTATTGTTATGCCCCGGTTGCTCGATCGTGGCTGGAGGAGTTACCATCATGTACGGCGCCGCCGCCGCGGTTTTGGCGGCCGGAAGTCACCAATATGCCGGGAGTCGGTGCGGGAGCCACCACTACGGCGGGAGTCGGGACTGCAGGCGCCGCGGTGCCCGAGTTGCTGCCGACCATGCTGGGGAGTGGTATGGGCCCTTGTCCACCACGCGCTTGCCAATTCGCGAGTGACTACATCATATCTGGAAGGAGAGCATTCATCGTCTTCGCCACTTCGTCCTGGACAAGCTGCGGAAGCATGTTCACCTTCTCCTCCAGTCCACGAACATAAGCGGCGTCTTCTTCGGTCCTGCTCGCCTTGCGCTTCCTCGAACCGGGCTGCTCCGCCGGTTTTCCATAATATTCGGACAAATTTAGGTCCGCACCAAAGCCGACCACACGACCGGCTGACGATGGCTTCGCCGTCACGTCGTCAACCTTCTTGACCTTGTTCAACGCCCTGTTAAAGGCATTGTCCCACGAGCCGGCCGGATTAATCGACGACTCCTGTGATGAGGCGATTTTCATTTCTGCTTGCTGCAAAAAAGAATGTGAAACATTAAGAAATTGTGAACTGCACTCGAGAATTCAATCGATAAGGTCGCGTGGTCAACTACTTACCACAGCAGTCATAAACTCCTGAATCTTAGGATCGATAATTATTTTCGAGGTTGCTTTGTCCTTATAGCTCCGGGCCCTCACAAAGAATTCGGTCTGCGGATCATCTTTGTATTGCTGGAAGGGGTTAGGTATGCCCGCAGCGGCGTACTCGGCATCCTCCTTGTCCCATTTAGGCTTGGAACTTCTGTAACCACCGGCTTCGAGACGGTGGTTACCTATGACCTGCGACCGCATGGCCTTGCCCTTTGCACTCGCGGCCTTGGCTTGCTCGGACTCACACCTAGCCTTGAAAAGGTTGTAGGTAGCTTCGTCGATCAATGGCTCTTTCTCCTTGAGCTCCTCCCAGGTTTTGTTCTTTTCAATAATTGCCCTCTTCACCTGGGTTTTCCAATTGGACAAGGCCTTTGTCATCTTCCTGAGGGCCCATGTGTTTAATTTTTTCCCTTTGAGTTTGGTGTTATCGTACGGCTCCGGAAACTTGTATCGTCCGTGCAGCTTTTTGATAAGAAGCTGACAATAATGAATATTCTCACGACTCCTGAGGTTAATCATGGTGATCGGCACGGTGTTGCGGAGGATCGCCGCGACTTGACGGTCGTACCCTTCCGAAAAACATTCGGGCTATTTAGGAATCCCGACGGCGGTCACAACAGTAAGCTCTTGCCTGATGGTGCCGACCTTGGTCGGTTTCCAATTCCTCTTCTTCGACTGGGTACCATCTGTGTTGGAGCCACCGGTCCCATCATCTTCGCCGATGTTCCTCTCGCCGTCTGTCGTACCGGCCTCCTCCTCCAAGTCATCATCCGATGAGTCGGACTCCGACTCTATATCCTCCTCATACTCCTCCTCGCCCGGAGGTACTTCCTCTTCTCTCTGCTCCTCGACCTCATCCTGGGAGTATTCCCAAAATTGCTTCCTTTTTTTCCCGGCTGAGAAGAAGGACCGGCGTTGGCTCCGGTCGACATGCTTGCACTAGTACAATATTAAGAAATGCAACTAATTAATTAATTAGCACAATAAATAAATGCAAATACTCTCATGTTAAGAAAAATAGCAAAGGTCATGCACGAATTCACGGAAAAATTCGGCATGACCTTTGCTCTTTTTCTTAACATGAGAGTGCCCCATTCTCAACCGAAACAGAAGTTAATCAACATTTCGGGAGAAAGGGGATAATGATTTGTACCTGCACAAAACAAATGCCTACATGTAGGCACAACAATGCACAAAAATAGATATTCAAACAGTAGATATTCAAGCAACATATATATAAGTAAATTTCATATGGTAAAAAATGCATTGCAAATTCTGTATACTTGCAAATGGATAAAAAATGAGCTTGACTAAAACAGCGGACAGACATGATGAGATAAACATGATGAGATCATGTAACAATGGCACATCAAAATATAAAACTATCGAAGAACAGATTCTACACTTGCTAGTTTCATCATTATGTTCATCAGAACAAATGCTTACCTCTCTCTTTTTTAATTTTACTAAAGCATATAAGAGTCAAACCAGAAAAGTAGATAAAAAATGCTGAGATAAAACAGTAGATATTCCAACTTTCAACCTTTGATGCATATCTGGCATATAACAGGACTTTCAAGCTTTGATACATATACTCATCACAGTCTAAACTAGTACAACTAAACCAAGACTATACCTTAAGTTCTTCATGTATCTAAGGAAACTTTTGTGATAAAAACATTAAGAGGTTCTCTGTCCATGAAGAGCTAGGAGAAATTAGCATCATAGGAATAGGAAATCCACACATATTTGCTTCGATTCGACTACTTCGGTTAGGTTTAGGTGGGAAAACTACTGCCTCTATCGCATAATGCAAAACGTTTCTGAAATTGAACTAAAATATCTATGCACACAACTTGCATTGTCTCAGGCTCTACACCATTTCTACTGCATCATGATCATAACCAGCAGAAAAAATGTCTCACAACATAGCTCATTCACAAAATGAGGCCATGAAATTTCAGTACCCCCGAACCACCAAATTGACCAAATTGAGCAGCAGCAGCACGACCTAATTCAGCAGCAGCACCAATTCAACTGAAAAGTGAGAAAACCTAGACATGGGGACAGGGGAGCAGGCGGTCGGCGCCGGGGTGGATGGAGATGAAGGGGGTCGGCGATGTGCTCACCTCGGGGGCGTCGGGGTTGCAGCTCCGGTGGCGTCACGGGGGATCCGGGGTGGACGCTCCGGTGGTGGCGAGGGCGGTGGCGTCGCGGGGGCTCCGGGGTGGTGGCTCCGGTGGTGCCGGCTCCGGTGGCGTCACGGGGGCTTCGGGGTTGCAGCTCCGGTGGTGGTGAGGGCGGTGGTCGGAAAAGGGGGATCGAACGGCAGGGGTGGATCCGGTGGCGGTCGGCGACGACGAGTGCGGTTGGCCGGTGGGGATCGAATGGGTGTGGGCACGGGCAAGGGGAGGTGGGTGATGGAGGTTAAGGCTTAGGGGTGGCGCATGTTGCTGAAATGCGCCACGCATAAGGTTTCTTATGCGTGGCGTATTTTGGCGAAATGAGACACGCATAAGAAAACTTTTGGTGGCGCATATCAGCTAGATGCGCCGTGCATAAGAGAACTTAGTGGCGCATTTGAGAAATATGAGCCACCGCTAAGCGTTTTTTAATTTTTTTTGTTCAATTATTTTTTAATTAAACATGCCTTGTCACATTATGAATGAATATTTCCATTTCTTCTTTTTGGAGTATAATATGCCTTGTCACATGCCTTGTCACATTATGAAATGTTTATTATTAAATTAAACATGTCTTGTCACATGCCTTGTCACATTATGAATGAACTTAGTGCCGTAACGATTATGATGAAAACACAGACACCTGATGGTTATAATATGTAGGTGGAGTCATGAAGTGGATGCAAACAAGGAAAATCTTTAACAAAATACTAGGTGTAATGTGAGAGGGGAGAAAGCACAAGTAGCAACACAACCAAACAACAACAAAGTGCATATTAAATCCATGCATACACAAAGTGATCATGAATTACAAAATATTTTTCTTAAATTTGGAGCAGCTATCTAGCTATCGTTTCCTCACGATCTTCTTCTTTCCCTTCTTTGTCGTGGTTGAATAATTTAGGCCTGGATGCCTTCAGTTTTCCTCTTGAACAGGAGGATACCTTTCTTCGGTCGGGTTGTGGTGTATGTATCCTGAGCGGCGTAGTTATCCTCCATCTTCGGGTCATCATACTTGTCAAAGTCTTGCTCGTTGGTGACTCCATCCATTCCGATGATGTTTCTTTTGCCTCTTCTCACTACAACGCGGCTCGGCTTTGATGGGTCGATAATGAAGAAACATTGGTCCACTTGGCTAGCCAGTACCCATGGCTCATTTTTCGCGGTGACGTTTGCGCCCGCACTCTTGGATTTGGCTTCGGGTATAACCATGGTGGTGAAGTACCGGTCTTCTTTTACGACGCTCTTGGCCCATCTCACACAGAATATCGACACCTTATCTCCACAGTAGTGGAGCTCCCATATGTCCTCGATCCTTCCATAGAATCTTTCCTTGACGTCATCGGTGTAGAATATCCCCGTTACCCCTGAGTTCTGGTAATCGCAGTTATTGTCCTTTTCCTCCGTGTAGAATGTGTAGCCGTTGATATCATATGCTTGATAGGTCATCAGGTTGCGTGCGGCACCCTGTGACAAGGTGAATATCATCTTTGCGTCCTTGGAAGCGTTCCTTCGCGGGGGATTAGCACGAAGCTCGTCCCTGAACCAAGTCATGAAACCGGAGTTGTGCTCTTTTATTAGCCGTGGATCTCGGTCCGTTATCTGGAGGCCCTGGTCACTGTACTTCTTCCTGATTAAATCCTTGTGCTTTACTATCCAAGGATCGACCAGCTGGATGTGTTGTAGCGCGACTAGGCTTGCTCTTTCAAAGTCGATGTCTCGACCGTCAAAGTTGACATGCATTGCGTGACTTCCCTCGTGGTGACCACACCCATCGGTCCTGCCAAAGTGCTTGCTGACGGCCAGACCAACAGGGTTCTCGGTGTTGAGATAATTCGTGCAAAAAGAGATGCACTCTTCGGTTAGAAAGCCCTTCGCTATGCTTGCATCTGGACGGGACCTATTACGAACGTATTTTTTGATGTGTCCATTCATCCTTTGGAACGGCATCATGCTGCGCAGAAACACAGGCCCGAGTTGGACGATATCCTCCACGACGTGGATCAGCAGATGCACCATTATGTCGAACAACGTGGGCGGGAAATAGATCTCAAACTCGCATAGTATGAGCACGATCTCCACCTGTGGCCTTTTGAGTTGCGTAGCGCAAATCGACTTCCGGGAGATGACGTCAAAAAAGTTGCAAAGGCCAAACAATGTTTTACGGACGTGCTCGTCCATTATCCCTCGCATCGCAACCCGGAGAATCTGCGTCATCAGCACAGCACAGTCGTGAGATTTCATCCCGCTGAAACGCTGCTTCGCCTCGTCTAGGTATCTCCCCGCGTAGCCGTATGGAAATTTTACTCCTATGAGGCAGTGGATAAACCGCTTGATCTCCTCCTCTCACAGAGTGAAGCATGCCGGGGGGCAGTGATCAATACCGGTCTTCTCCTTGTTCGCCCTTTTTCGTTTGCGAGAGTTTTGAGTTTCCGTATCCTCTTCCTCCTCCGGCTCATCATCGTCGTCGCTAGGGGGGTGAAGTTCCCTCCTGATTCGCATAAATTTCAAGTCATTCCTTGCTTTTGGCCCATCCTTGGTCTTCTCCGGCATGTTGAGCAGCGTGCCAAACAAGCTCTCGCACACGTTCTTTGTGATATGCTTGAGATCAAGGCTATGAGGACTGCGGAGGAGACTCCAGTATTCCAAATCCCAGATATCAGACCTCGCTTTCCATACCCTCATCAACGGCTGAGTCTTCTTTTTTTTCTTTCCCAGCGCGAGGCACTCTTTACAAGTTTTCAGCAAGTTGTCGATTTCTTTGCCGCTCCTTCGAGCTGGGGGGTGGTCGGAGCTCCTCGCTTCCATCGAACAGATGTCCCTGTTTTCTCCTCGCGTGTTTCTTGGGAAGCCACCTCCGAGACCCATGGAACACGGTTTTTGAAGATCCGGGATCTTTTGGTAGCTGGCGGTACGTTGTATTATCCATGCACCTAACGCATGCACAAAATCCTTGGACCACCTGCCCTGAGAAATATCCGTATCCGAGATAGTCGTGCACCGTCGTGATCACCGCGGCTTTCATTGGGAAATATTCTTTTGTCGCGGCGTCCCACGTATAGAATCCGTCTTTCCATAACGTTTCTAGCTCCTCTTTCAACAGCTGCAGATATAGATTGAGGTCCGTACCTAGTTGTTTCGGCCCTTGAACTAGCATACTCATTGTTATGTACTTTTTCTTCATGCACTTCCAGGGGGGAAGGTTGTATATGCATACAAACACGGGCCAGGTACTGTGTGTGCTACTCTGGCCGCCAAACGGATTGACTCCATCGGCGCTCACACCAATCCTGAGGTTCCTTGGTTCTTTCCCAAAATCTGGGTATTCGAGGTCCAACGCTGTCCATTGGCTACCATCTGAAGGGTGCCTCAGCATGTCCTCCTTTTCCGGATCCGGGTTCGGGTCATCCTCTTTTAGCTTCTTTCTATCCGCGTACCAGGTCATGAGCTTTGCTTCCTCAGGATCTACGAAATATCTCTGCAGACGAGGAGTGATCGAAAAGTACCATACCACTTTTCCAGGAACTTTCTTCCCTCTCTTGTATCGACTAACACCGCACACCGAACATGTGGTTTTATCTTCGTCCTCACCCCGATAGATCATGCAATCATTTATGCAGACGTGGTATTTAACGTGCGGAAGATTGAGAGGGCAAAGGACTTTCTTGGCCTCAGCGATACTAGTTGGGCACGTGTTTCCCTTCGGAAGACGATCGTGCAAGAATGCCATGTTATCATCGAAGCTTTCGTCGGTCCATTTGTGTTTTTCCTTCATCTCTATAGCCCCAAGTGTTACATTCAAGCGGGTATCCCCGTCGTTGCATCCTTCGTACAACTTCGTAATCACGTCTTTCTCGAGTTGCGCCATCTTGGATTTCTCTCTAGTTGCACCTCTTGCGTTCAACGCCTCTTTGACAAGAAGCTCCTGAACATGAGGGTACCGCACCCATCTTGAATCCTCATCATGTCCGACATCTTGATATTCATGTCCGGCATCTTGATCTACATGATCCGCTTCTGCATCTTCTTCATGATCATGTACGGGATGCTCTTCGTCTTCTCGCCCGCCGCTGTTGTCTGGTTGCCCTTCCTCATTTACTGGCGCCCACCATTGATGTCCTCCTCCTCACCAGCTTCATCACTTATCCACCGTGTGTAGCCATCAATCAAACCATTACGCTTCAGGTGTCTTTGCAATATTCCGGAATCAGGCTCGGTCACGCATTGCAGTTTGCATCTCCGACACGTACATCTTATATCCGACCTATTATTCCTTAGCCTGTCGTTTGTTGCACATTGCATCCACCTAGACACGGTGATATTGCTCAGCATCCCGCGGACCATGGTTGATCACCTGCGTGCACGGAGAGAGCAACACAATTATATATCACAGTCGTCGCCGGAAAAATTCGGCATGACCTTCCCTAATAATGCATAGGAGCATGCGGAGAGTGCGCCAGAAATTTGCCGAAACGGAAATGAATCGACATTTCGGCAAAACATTGGCCACTCAAGATTCACATATACATCAAACCGCCATAAGCTTCACATATAAATCAAACCACCACAAGCTTCACATATACATCAAACCCAAGCTTCACATATACAACAAACCCCAAGCTAATAAAGGCAAGTATATGGGTCATAAATGGAACAAAAGATTTTGGGAGGAGGTGCACTTACTTCAATATGAAACAAAATAGATGTAATGCCAAGTATGGATGGAGAAATGGAAGAAATAATGTGGGGAGGAGGAGAAAACCGAATAGATCTAGGGTGAGAAGAGTGGATCTAGTTTGAGAATTGTGTGGAGTGAATGAGAGGTGGTAGGTGGGGTGGAGTAGATAAGGGCAGCTCTAGGCATTTAGTGGTGCATATAGAAAGTCAGTGGTGGCGCATTGGTGAAATGCGCCACCCCTAAGCTCTTATGGGTGTCGCATTCCAACAATTCGCCACCCCTAAGGACCTTATGGGTGGCGCATTTACGGAATGTGCCACCCCTAAGATCTTAGGGGTGGCGTATTTTGGAAATGCACCACCTATAAGGTTCTTAGGGGTGGCGCATATTACTAAATGCGCCACGTATAAGATCATCCAGGCTGGCCCACTCTTAGGGTTGGCATACTGGGAAATAATGCGCCACCCCTAAGGTATTATGGGTGGCGCATTATTTTCCAGTGCGCCACCCCTAACAGATGGTGGCGCATGGCCTGTTATATGCGCCACTAATGAGCTTTCCATGTATAGCTATTTCCCTAGTAGTGCGTGCTAGGTAGTCTAAGCAAACAGGATAAGATCATATGGCTACCCTACCATATTAGCAGCAATAATATATAGTAGAATTTCTACACATGCATAGGGTGATGTTGCTACATGCATAAGTAAAATATAGGTTGTGAAATGGTCAAAGTATGACTTGCCTTGTACATTTGATGAAGTTCTCCGCTCTCAAGATCCCGATAACTCTACTCGTCACACTCCGAGAAATCTATCGTAAAAGAAAGATACCACAAGTAAAAAATCACGCCAAAAGAAAACAAAAGATCAACAAATCAAACACAACAAGGTTTAGCAACAAAACAACTAGGTTTCGAAAGGTATAGGTGTCGATGTGCTCGAAGGTGATAGGTGAAAGGTAAACTCGAGTGAGTCACCGGAAAAAGTATTTTTGATATAAAAGATCATGACTAAGAGACATTATGAATTCAAGGATATAGATCATGTCAATATGAAAGGTGTGTGGATATAGCCGATAGGATGTTACATGTGATCCAATATGCAAAAAGAATCACGTGGAACGGAATACTACGACGAAGGTCGAAGTAGGTTGAAGTTTGAATTAAATTTAAATTCAAACAGAAAAAAAATTATGTGAATATGGTGGATAAATGATATTAACACAAAGTATATGACATGAGTGATCTAATGCAAAAAGAGTTAATTGAATTGGATCAATGGTATAAAAGATACGGCCTCTGGAATTTGAATTTGTGCGAAGGTGAGAAAAGTTGAGTCCATGCTAAACTACAGAACAAGACGAGCGCGTAGGAAAAAGTTTCACCTGAGTCTGACACACGGTTTAGGAGATATTGCGAAACGGGATCCGAGGTGTATTCTGTAGAAACGACTCGATCGCAAATAAAGTTTTTCCAGAAAAATGATCGGGTCCCTGGAGGCGGTTGATCGGATCCGTTTTCCGGCGAGCGTCGGCATCGGGCGGCGCAGGCGGCGGCGTAGCGCGGGGGGGGGGGGCGGTGCTGTGGCGCGGGGCACGGGCGGTGCTCGGGAGCGGCTCCGGCGACGGAGTTGCGGCGGCTGCTGGCGGAGCGACGGGCGGGGACGGCCAGGGTGGTGGCGCGGTGGCGGGCTGTGCTCCGGCGAGCGGGCGACCGGCGGCGCCTCGGGGTGGCAGGGAGGCGGCCGGGCGGCGCGACGGCTCACGACGCACGGTGGTGGCCGGTGGCGGTGGTGCAGCCGGGCGACGTGGAGGCGGCGGGGCGGCGCTCCGGCGATGTCGGTGGCGGCGACGGAGGATTCCGGCGAGGCGGGTCCCGCTAGGGTTAGGGTTTCAAAAAAAGAATAGGAAAATAATTTAAAAAAATTCTATATAGGCAGACAAAAGAAAAAATTTGAAACCGATTCGGGCTCCAGTTTCGCTCGTGGGCGGAAAAACAGCACTGGGCCGACTGGGTACGGGTTTTTCTTTTTGTTTAAATTCGAAACTTCAAACAATTCTATAAAATCAACCATAAATTAGAAAATTTTGAAATAAATTCCTAAATTCATCAAATAATCTAAAGAAAATTATGCAATGAAGATATTTTCCAAAAAGATAAATTAAAATAAAGACATTTTTCAATGACTTTATTTAGTTATTAAATATTTCAAAAATCAAAAAAATTCTCAAATAATTATTTAAATAATTCCCATTCCATTTTTTGGAGAATTCATTTTATCTTCTCTCAAGTTGTTATTATTTTTGAATGGGAAATTATTTAAATAACCCCAATTAAAATATAATTATATTTAAAACATTCCAAAAAAAATTATAATGAAGGAGTCATATTACCTTCTCTCATTTTCAATTTATTGGATTTGTTTTAAATATAAAATTCCAAAACACCAATCAACGGATATTAGGGAAAGTCATTTTATTCCCTCTTATTTTAATATTCATTTAAACTCGAAAAGTTTCAAATCCTACTGAAAATCAATCATATCAAGCAAACACTCATTATTATAATTAATTTATTAACATTCCAAAATTTAGAAAATTTTGGGATGTTACACACTACCAACCTTAAAAGGAATCTCGTCCTCGAGATTCAAAAACGCTAGAAAGAAAAGGTTAGGGTTTGGGTCTTCATGACAGTCCACCGATCCTCCGATAATCTAGGGTTCTACCACCCTTAAAAGGGATGCGACGTGGTCTTCAAAATCTTAACCCGTTGATGACATTCTTCGTAAAGATTAACCTCCTCCGAGGTCTTGAATCCTTAGAAAAAGGGGAGTCTTCCATATACCGAACCTTCATGGCTGACATGTCAGGCGCCAATACTAAGCAACTATCGATTCCCTCATGGTGGTCATCAAGAATACTTTTACGGGGTACCTACAGGAAATGGTCTGGGCCTGTACTCACTGTATAACTTATTATTATTAACGATAATCTTATATAGGGGTCAAACACCGTACCATTCTATGGTTCAGGCTTAACATCATCGTCTCTCTGCTATAGGTAAGTCACTCAAGATTTACTATCCCGCATAGCAAGAGCGAATAATAAGGGTAGTCGTCATGGGGGGGCAATCCATTCCGCACCCAAATCATTACCTTGTATATGGTTTAGAGAATCTCGCAATCTAACACTCGGTCATCCTCAAAAGCATTCCAGAAATCCTTCTTGTTCATGAACTTGGTTCAGATAAATCCAGGCTTCTGCAAGCCAAACAAAACCTCTATCGTTTCTTCACAACTTTCAGGTTTGCGCAAACTGCTACAAAACGTGCACTGGTGAACCACAACTTCCTTCGGGGTTCTTCCTTCGACGAGATTGTGCTTGCTTTTTGTAAGATACTGGCACACGGGGTTATCCTTGAACTCAGCATCGGTTGCATCCATATTTATTCCAGCCTTGAAATTAGCAGCCATTGTAGTAGCTTCTTCAATTTATGGATGAGGATGAGGGGGAATAGAATTTAGATAGCGAGGTAGAGAGAGAGATAGATAGAGATACCCATACAAACATCACCCAAGTTTTGAAGATAAGTTTTGATGTGTAGCTGTCAGTAAAACCAAGAAATGAAAGCTCACCAAAAACGATCTAACAATAGAAATCTTGAATCTTCCAGGTCCTCAAGTCCTCAGGTCTTCAATGACGGTAGCTTCAGTTTTGCATTGTCGAAGAAATCTTCGTATCGTCAAGTCACTTGCCAACTTATTCTTGTTGTTGTTATGTCTCCTTCAGTCTTGAAGCATACTAAATAGATGAGGGGTCTAATGAAGCGTAAACTTATTCCACTCGCATAGAAGAAACTCAAAGCACCACACACAACATCAATAAAAGACATATCAAGGTCAAAGGGCACACGACAAAACTTAACAAAACAAATCATGAAATAAAACATCTAGTTAATCCACAGCAAAACATGCATCGATCCACATCTCCAACTATCATTAAAAGCTAACATCGTACACTTAGTGCACATCTACGAATGTCTATCCTCCAATTGCTAAACACAAGCTTCAATATGTCGACATCTTTGCTCCCACGTTCACATCTTCTTTCTCTTCAATCCTAGACACATGTTGGCGTAGTGTCCCTTGTTCCTTTACCGGTAACACTCAACTTGGCTAAGGTCCTTCTTTTTCTTCTTCATGGGTGCTTCCTTGAAATCCTGGATAATTCTCTTCACTCCTTCCTTTTGTTGTTGAAGTACTTGTTGTGTCATGAGGAAAAATTGACATTGAGCGGGGTAATGATTATTTCCTTCGCACACAAAATATGTGACTTGAGCAGTGGGACATTCTTCACCCTTGTGCATTTCCTCGGAATAGGGACATCCATCTTGTTGTCCTTCCTAGGAGTGTCCTACTTCCCCGCAAATTTTGCAAGAACGGGGCCTTTTAAAGTTTACCGCCCTGTGCATCGGGGTGACGAGGCGGGATCCCAACAAAATCTTTGTAAACTCCTTCCAAGTGATCTTCTTTCTTGGTTCGTTAATCGCCTGATGCATTTTCCACCAAGTAGAAGCCTCTTCTACAAAGTTCTTGACAGCATAGGGGACCATTTCCTCACTTCCAACCTTGTTATGCTCCATGTGTTCCTCCATATTATGAATCCATTGCTCCACCTTCAGTCTAGTCATCGCCCCAGAAAAGGCGAGTCCCACTACATACTCCATCTATTGAGCCCAAACGATAGGGGTTAGGGGCAACTATGATACAGACAAGAAAGAAAACCTAAAGGTAGCACCAACCAAACGCAAACAGACAAGAACAAGGAAAAACACCTACATGCAAACAACATCAATCAATACAGTCACGAAATCCACACCACACAAACAACACCTCGAGTGAGGTCATATGTGCAAGACATATGATCTCATCATACTACACGCAAATCGTTTATATGACTTCATATAAAAGTGGTGGTCTGGATCTAAGCTTCATACTTCTCAGCTAAGCTGATCTTAAAGGTTCCTCTCGTAGTGTGAAAACTTATTGAACTTCATAAGATACCACTTCTAGTTCTGGCAGTGGTACTTCAACTGATCCACGAGGTTGATGATATACTTCTCAAAAGTCATGTCTTCAGGGCCATAAGCAACTTGGAGGGGTATTTATATTAAACAAGACAAGGAGTTTAGAAAATGAATAATAGATGAGAAATACTAATGGAAACAGTAAGTAACCAAAGAGTGATAAAATAATTTTGTTCCTATGGCTTTTCCTAACCATTTTCTAGGGTCACGACCTAGAGTCAACATGGGCTCTGATACCATCTGTAACGACCTGATTCGCTAAGAATCCAAGTCTCTGTGCATTCTGTACTAGTACCTGGATCAATAGCTAGCACACAGAGTACACGAGGTAATATAAAGAATAAACCACATGTCATAAATATTACATCAAAGATCCTGTACTACAATAAAGCATACCTGCATAGATCAAGGCTAGCTTACAATATAGAATACAACGGAAAAACAATAAAAGCTTCGTAGCGTCCATCAACTCCACCGGCACAATAAAATCGTAACCCTACATCGCATCACTTACTCGTCGTATACAATCCTGCAACAGCGAAGGTTACAGCCCGACAACGGGTCAGTACATCTGATTTGTACGGCAAGTCACACGAATAAGATTATAACAGACCTACATCTACATGCAAGGATAATTCAAAGGAAGGCTTATGGTTTTATTTTGTAGAAAGATGATTTTTCCTTAATCTACCTAAATCAAATTTTAATTTGTCTTACTACTTAAGGTTGAACTAGGCTACACCAGTTCCAACCCATACCCTTTATTAAATCTTTCACACTGAAGTTTTATTAAGGTGTTTCATATGTCAAGACCATCCAACAACAGTAATGCCTAGTTTCTCAAAGTTGTCCATAACCGGGGACACGGCTAATCATGATCAGTTTGTACGCTCTGCAGAGGTCTGTACGCGTTACTGATGGCGCGAGAGTTGAGGGGTGTAGTCTTCTCGCCCTTCGTTGGTGAGCCCCAAGTGGAAGGCGTGATGTAGCACAGCAGCAAATTTCCCTCAGTAAAGATACCAAGGTTTGTCTCCAGTAGGACTCCAGAGATGATAAGTAGGTGTCAGCAGCGCAACTGACACGGACTTGCACACAGACACAAATAACTTTGTTCCCAACGAAGTTCAGAGAGGTTGTCAATCTCACCGGTCTTGCTGTTCACAAAGGATCAAACACAAGGGATAATGATAGCAACTGAAAGTAAAAGCAGAAAAGTAAATGAGCGTGGAAACACTAATGAAGATATGGACCGGGATATGTGATGTTCACTAGTGATGTCTCTCTCCCAAAAGACGATAAAACTGCTATGCGAGGTAAACAAATTACAGAAGGGAAATTGACAGGATTATGAACGCACCGCAATGCTAACTATGCTACAAAAGAAAGGAAGAGGCTCAAAAGCACGGGCAGTATGCCAAAATAAGTAGACCGAAATCCAACTGCATCTACTACTAATCATCCACCTTGAGATATCTATCCAGAACATCTCGCTGGTATTAAGTTGCGAGCCCCACCCAAAGTGTAAACCCAAAGCAACAGACAACTGCATTAAAAAGCACTTTGCGTAAAGTAAACAATCCTTGCAACCGCGGTTACAAGCACCATTGTTTTCCCCCTTGTGGCAACAGCACATCCCCTAGACTCATGTTTCTGTCACTCAAGCGTGTCATCAGGGGGCATGAACCCACAATCGAGCATAACGTTCCCTCTTGGGGTTACTACCTACTACATGGCCAAAGCAATAAACAGCAACGAAGAACATGCAAGAATTACTTAGGAACAAAAATATAAGAGATAAAACCAAATATATTACTCAATCACAATCTGAACATAATCTCATAATCCATCAGATCCCATCAAACTCAGCATAGCAACAGCAGAAAGATTACAAATGTGCCTCGATCATGTAGGGCATCTCACGAGGTCTAAACAATGAAGAACAAAGAGGGGAGGAGAACATCACATAGCTACTGATCATGGACCCATGGTCCAAGGAAAACTACTCACGAGACATCCGGGGAGCATCCATGGTGGAGAGGAGACTCCCGGAGGTCGGCCCTCCCTCCGGTAGGGTGCCGGGAAGAGGTCTTCTGGTGCTCCCGATCTCAGAAGCGCGGCGGTGGCGGAACAGAGGAGAGATTGCGAAAAGGGTTCTCTCTTCGGAAGTTTCCTGTGACGGAGAATATATAGGCGAAGGGGGGCAGCCAGAGGTGGACCAGGGGCCCCAGGCGCCCCCCTGGCGCGGCCAGGGGTGGGGCCGCGCCGGGTGGCCGCCTTCGCCACCCCTGGATCCCCTCTGGCCCCATTCGGGCTCTTCGTGAAGCTTCATGTACGCTGATTTTTCCTATATTTTTCCCGGAATTTTTCTGGAACTTTTTATATGGGGGAAAACTGAAATAGAAAAACAGCAGAAAACAGGAACTAGCACTGTGCTGCACTGAGTTAATAGGTTAGTCCAAATATGATCAAAAGTGTATGAAAGTGTATCTAGATCATAGCAATATCACACAAAACATGCATGGAGCAAGCAGGAATTATAGATACGTTTTGGACGTATCAACATCCCCAAGCTTAATTCCTGCTCGTCCTCGAGTAGGTAAATGATAACGGCATAATTTCTGTGGTGACATGCTAGCAACCATATAAGAACTTTGAAAAGTAAAGCAATCAAGGTTAGAAACTCAATTCAAGTCATAACATGCAAGAGTCTATATTAGCGTTGAAACAAGTAACAAAAGAACATTAGGTGCAAGAGCTCTCGTTGTCCGTGACTCAAATGTCTCCAAATGGTGTTTGCGTGCAAGAAGGGGGATAGGGAATACGAGAAAAACAATTTATTTGTTGAGAAATCAATCTACTAAAGTTTCACACTCGGTCTTTTTCTGGAATCTTATCTTGACTCGTCCCCAGACCACTAGTCAGGTACTCCTTTTTCAATATTTTGAGCACTCATGTAATGGATGAGCGTAAGCACGAGAGTTGACACTTAGGATGGAAAAGAGAGAAGTGTGGAGGAGGAAGACAAAAAGGATGAGAAAGACTCACATCAATGAGGACAATCATAGGCAAGAGATGCCAAATGATAGATATGATGTGAGGAGTAGGGATTTCCATGCAACGGATGCACATACGAGCTAGGAAGCTCTCCAACGGAACTAGTGGGGGTGCATCTAACTTGCTCACTCATGAAGACCTAGAGCTCGTTTGAGGAGGCTCATCTTTGGAATATGCAAGCCAGGTTCTATAGTGTGAAGGTCCCCACATAGCTATATGCATAATGATCATCTCTATGGAGTACAAGGATATAAAGGGAGTAATAGAGTGGATCTCTCAAAAGGATAGTAGTGTTGCCCCTTTCTCTCTTTTTGTTTCTTTTTCTCTTTTTTCTATTTTTTGTATTTTTTTGTGGCCTCAATGGCTCTTTCTATTTAACTCTCATTTGTCCTCTTTGGGATCTTTTATTGTGTCCACTTTGGGATCTTTTCCTCACTTAAGGGAAACACTCTATTTTACAAGAAGGTAAAGGAGATCTTTCACACTTTACAAGGTACTCAAAATCATAAAGAAGATGTAACTATCATGATGTATGCAATGTATGTCGCTGCCAGTGTAGCAGGAACATGTATGACATGAAGATCAAGTCATGAAGAGGTGGATGTTGCATGGCAATATATCTCGGAAAGGCTATGGAAATGCCTTCATAGGTAGGTATGGTGGCTGTTTTGAGGAAAGATATAAGGAGGTTTATGATGACAGAGCGTATCATGCCAAGGGTTTGGATGTACCAGCGAAGGTGGACACCAACTCTCGGAGTGAGAAGAAGGCAATGCATGGCACGGGAGAGGCTAGCAAAATATGGGAAGGTGGAAGTGTCAACTTTCAATACTTACATTAGTCCGAAGAACTCATGCACTTATTATCGGTAACTCTCAATCTAATAAGGAGGTTCAGAAAGATACAAGTACCCCGAGGAGGATTCTATGGGGGTTTGGTTATCCTTGCGCATCCTCGACTCATGGTACGTGAGTGTTCTCTAATATTCGATCCCTCCAAAGATTAGTGATCCATCTAGTAGCTAGAGTTCTCAACTAGTTTTGTAGGTTTTGAAAATACACACGGATTGCCCAAAATACGACACCTATCACTAATAGGCTAGAGCTCTTTACACCAAAAGTTCAAACATTACTCACAACAATACCTCAAAACTATTGCAAGTTAATACTAGAATTAAATAACAACCTCAATTACCTACTTTCAAGACAAGACACAACTCAGTGCACCAACCAACTCTCTTTAACAAGATAAACATGAAAACTAAAAAGAGTTCCAGCAACAAACTAAACAAAAGCCAAGGTTTTGCTAAAGACAAACTAAGACTAAAACTAAACATGGCAGCAGCTACGAAAAGATAAAGAACACACAACATTAAAAAGGTAAGCAGGAAAAATCCTATGATGTGTTCTAGAATTTGAAAGTGCAGCGTGTTTCTCTCCCACACAAAGTAAGACGAGGTCTAACTTGTTATGAACAGCAAGCAAAGCTAAAGAAAACTAAAAATAAAACCTAGGAGCGAGACGCTCCAAGCATAGCACATAACGCATGAAGTGATAAAAATATAGTGAGATGAAGGACGAAATGATGATTGTTGATGGAGAAGGGGATGCACAGGGGAATCCCCAAGCTTAGACGCTTGAGTCTCCTTGAATATTTATTGGGGATGCATGGGGGCATCCCCAAGCTTGAGCGCTTGATACTCCTGGATCTTCTTTCATCATCTTCCATCGCACACTTGAAAACTCACTTCATACATAACTCATCATAAGCTGATTAGAGAGGTTAGTACCCTTAATAAAATAATATTTTTCCACTGGATATAAAGATATTCTTGAATACCTACTGTTTCTCAAGAGTGCCAAAAAGTTTTTGCAAAGAAAGAGCAAGCTTAAGGTTTGCAAAAGTTAGGAGAGACAAAACGTGGCAGAATCTCTGAAAAACAGAACAGCAGGTAGTAAAGAATTTTTTAGGGGCACTTATGCAACTCAAATCAAAAAACTCAGAATATACGGAAGTTTCACAATTGTATAGAGCACACTTTCAAAAAAATTCAGATCAAAAAGATGATCTGGTGATTTGATTCGAATTTTTCTGTCAAGGGACAGAATCTGTTTTCTGGACAGCACGTCACAACTTTTGCTTCCCTTATCATAAGAGGCTATAACTTGGCACAAAGCTGAAAAATAAAGATACAATGATGTTGCTACAGTAGTAACAAACATAAAGACACAACAAAAGCAAAAAAAAAACCTAAATTCGTTGAGGGCTGCCTCCCGAAAGCGCTTCTCTAAAGCCATTAGCTAGGCTTAAAGTTTATAAAAGATGCTCACATAAGAATAAGAACTTTGAAGCAATAGAGAGCATCAAGAAGCAAATGTGAAACACATTTAAGCCTAACCCACTTCCTATGCATAGGCATCTTGTAAGAAAATAAATCAAAGAAGCACAAAGTGACATGCATAGGAAGGTGGAAAAAGAACAAGTTCAAAACTTTCAACACGAAGAAAGGTATTTTAGTAATATGGAAGTTTCTACAACCAAACTTCCCTCTCTCAAAATAATTTTCAGTAGTATCATGAAAAAAATCAAGAATATAACTATCACATAAATCATGTTGTTCATGACCTACAAGCACACGTGTATTGTTTTCAACACGGTTTTTAGGATGATAAGATAGATGCAACCCATCACATTGAGCCTTGATTAGAGCAAAATTCTCCGGAATAGTTGGAGATTTCAGAAGGATAATAGGGCAATCAAGTGTGGGTGCAACAACAATAATTTCATGATTAACATAAAGAACTATAGCAAGTTCATCTTCGTAGGCATCATCCATAGTGGCATCATGGCCATCAACAAAGCAAGTATCAAAATCATCAGAAAGGGAAGTATCAAGTGAGTCCTCGGAATCATAAGATTCCTCTTCATAGCAATCATTAGCCTCTTCTTGGGAAGCAAGCATTCTATTTTTTAAATCCTCAATATAAGCATTGGAAGTATAATTCTCAAAGCAATAAGCAAGAACAGCAACGTTTTCAGACTTGTGAATAGTATCGTAATACTTTTCAATCAAACAAGCAATCTCATAAGCACCTTTAAAAGCAACAAACTCTTCAATCTTTTCAACATCAAAGTAATCATAAACACCTTTTGGATAAGAAGATAGGATCTCATTTTCATTAAACTCACATTGGAAAGGAAGGTGTTTACGCTCTATATTAGATCAGCAAGTAAAATCATAAATGTGGCATAAACACTCGGCATAGCAATAAGAAGTTAGTATTTGGTCCCATAAGTTTTTCCCTTTCTCAGATAGGCGGTGCCGCGTATAATGAGCATGATGATCCAATGATTTTCCCTCAAACAAGTCGGTTGGGTTTTTAGCGCGAGCACAAATTGATCGGAGACGAGCCAAGTGAAACATGTCCATCCTACCATATTTGGGTGGTTCCACACCCATGGTGAGGAAATCATTAGTAGGTATTTTTGGTATTTTTGATTAAGGACACAAAGATAGAAACTGAAAGGTAAACTAACAAGACTAAAAAAGAAAGGTAAAGGGTAGTGTGCAACTCCCCTATCTTAGCACTCGAAGTCCCCGGCAACGGCGCCAGAAATTTACTTGATGGCGCGAGAGTTGACGGGTGTAGTCTTCTCGCCCTTCGTTGGTGAGCCCCAAGTGGAAGGCGTGATGTAGCACAGCAGAAAATTTCCCTCAGTAAAGATACCAAGGTTTGTCTCCAGTAGGACTCCAGAGATGATAAGTAGGTGTCAGCGGAACAACTGACGCGGACCTGCACACCGACACAAATAACTTTTTTCCCAACGAAATTCAAAGAGGTTGTCAATCTCTCCGGTCTTCTTGTTCAAAAAGGATCAAACACAAGGGATAATGATAGCAACTGAAAGTAAAAGCAGAAAAGTAAATGAGCGTGGAAACAGTAATGAGGATATGGACTGGGATACGTGATGTTCACTAGTGATGTCTCTCTCCCAAAAGACGATAAACTGCTATGCGAGGTAAACAAATTACAGAAGGGCAATTGATAGGATTATGAACGCACCGCAATGATAACTATGCTACAAAAGAAAGGATGAGGCTCAAAAGCACGGGAAGCACGCCAAAATAAGTAGACCGAAATCCAACTGCATCTACTACTAATCATCCACCTTGAGATATCTATCCAGAACATCTCGCTGGTATTAAGTTGCGAGCCCCACCCAAAGTGTAAATCCAAAGCAACAGACAACTGCATTAAAAAGCACTTTGCGTAAAGTAAACAATCCACGCAACCGCGGTTACAAGCACCGTTGTTTTCACCCTTGTGCCAATAGCACATCCCCTAGACTCATGTTTCTGTCACTCAAGCGTGTCATCGGGGGACATGAAGCCACAATCGAGCATAACGTTCCCTCTTGGGGTTACTACCTACTACTTGGCCAAAGAAAGAAAGAGCAACGGAGAACCTGCAAGAATTACTTAGGAACAAAAATATAAGAGATAAAAACCAAATATATTACTCAATCACAATCTGAACATAATCTCATAATCCATCAGATCCCATCAAACTCAGCATAGCAACAGCAGAAAGATTACAAAAGTGCCTCGATCATGTAGGGCAGCTCACGAGGTCTAAACCATGAAGAACAAAGAGGGGAGGAGAACATCACATAGCTACTGATCACGGACCCATGGTCCAAGGAAAACTACTCACGAGACATCCGGGGAGCATCCATGGTGGAGAGGAGACTCCTGGAGGTCGGCCCTCCCTCCGGTAGGGTGCCGGGAAGAGGTCTTCTGGTGCTCCCGATCTCGGAAGCGCGGCGGCGGCGGAACAAAGGAGAGATCGCGAAAAAGGGTTCTCTCTTCGGAAGTTTCTCGTGACGGAGAATGTATAGGCGAAGGGGGGCAGCGAGAGGTGGACCAGGGGCCCCAGGCGCCCCCCTGGCGCGGCCAGGGGTGGGGATGCGCCGGGTGGCCGCCTGGGCCACCCCTGGCTCCCCTCTGGCCCCACTCGGGCTCTTCGCGAAGCTTCCTGTACGCTGATTTTTCCTATATTTTTCTCGGAATTTTTCTGGCACTTTTTATATGGGGGAAAACTGAAATAGAAAAACAGAAGAAAACATGAACTGGTACTGTGGTGCACTGAGTTAATAGGTTAGTCCAAATATGATCAAAAGTGTATGAAAGTGTATCTAGATCATTGCAATATCACACCAAACATGCATGGAGCAAGCAGAAATTATAGATACGTTTTGGACGTATCAGTTACCCACTGGACCCAACCCGAAGATTGAGACGAAGTGTTCAGAAGAGGTCACCTACACCCTTTGGTAGCCGGTACACCTATCATATCTACATCAGCTAGCTACCAGGGCCAGGCTCCCTACAACTTACTCGACTAAGCCAGAGCCCATATAGCCAATGGTCGTACATGGAAGCTACTAGTCACTAAGTCTTTCCGATCTTTTTGAGCCTGGACGGCGCCCACTTAGGGTGCACTCTCATTGGTGCATTTCCTTAGAAAAGGTACACGACCCCATGATGCCTTCCCTCCAAACCATTCACAACCATTAGGGGTACAACCTAGTCTCGCCTTAGATAAGGTACGAGCCCCCAGGAAGCACTCCCTTCCCGTCCAGAGGTGTATTCTAATTAAGGTTTGCTAGTCAAGTCATTAAAATCCTTACACAGCTCAATGAAATCTCAAACCAATCCCCGTCTACAAGCATAGCAATATATAAAACAAGCACGTGCTAGGTTGTCTAAGCAAACAGGATAAGATCATATGGCTACCCTACCAGATTTGCAGCAATAATATATAGTAGCATTTATACACATGCATAGGGTGATATTGCTACATGCATAAGTAAAATATAGGTTGCGAAATGGTCAAAGTATGATTTGCCTTGTACATTTGATGAAGTTCTTCGCTCTCACGATCCCGATAACTCTACTCGTCACACTCCGAGCAATCTATCGTAAAAGAAAGATACCACAAGTAAACAATCACACCAAAACAAAACAAAAGATCAACAAATCAAACACAACAAGGTTTAGAAACAAAACAACTAGGTTTCAACAGGTATAGGTGTCGATGTGCTCGAAGGTGATAGGTGAAAGGTAAACTCGAGTGAGTCAACGGAAAAAAATATTTTTGATATAAAAGATCATGACTAAGAGACATTATGAATTCAAGGATATAGATCATGGCAATATGAAAGGTGTGTGGATATAGCCGATATGATGTTACATGTGATCCAATATGAAAAAAGAATCACGTGGAACGGAATACTACGACACGGGTTGTAGAAGGTTGAAGTTTGAATTAAATTTAATTTCAAACAGAACAAAAAGTATTTGAATATGGTGGATAAATGATATGAACAGAAAATATATGACATGAGTGATCCAACGCAAAAAGAATTAATTGAATTGGATCAACGATATAAAAGATACGGCCTCCGGAATTGGAATTTGAATTTTAATGAATTCATATTCAAAAAGTGTGCAAAGGTAAGCAAAGTTGATTCCATGCTAAACTACAGAACAAGAAGAGCACGTAGGAAAAAGTTTCACCTGATTCCGACACACGGTTTAGGAGATATTGCGAAAACGGGAACCGAGGTGTTTTCTGCAGAAAGGACTAGATCGCAAATATATTTTTTTCCAGAAAAGCGATCGGGTCCCTGGAGGCGGTTGAACGGATCCGTTTTCCGGCAAACTCCGGCGAGGGTGGCGCAGCCGGCGAGCGTCGATGTCGGGCGGCGCAGGCGGCGGCATAGCGCGGGGGAGGGAGGTGTCATGGCGCGGCGCACGGGCGGTACTCGGAAGCGGCTCCGGCGACGAAATTGCGGCGACGTCTGGCAGACCGACGGGCGGGGACGGCCAGGGCGGTGGCGAGGTGGCGGGCTGTGCTCCGGCAAGCAGGAGACCGGCGGCGCCTCGCGGTGGCAGGGAGGCGGCCGGGCGGCGCGGGCACGAGGGTGGCGGCGCGACGGCTCATGATGCACGGCGGTGGCCGGCGGCGGTGGTGCGGCCGGGCGACGTGGAGGCGGCCAGGCGGCGCTCCGGCGATGTCGGTGGTGGCGGCGACGGATTCCGGTGAGACGGGTCCCACTAGAGTTAGGGTTTGAAAAAAATAAAAGGAAAAGAATTTTCAGAAATTCTATATATAGGCAGACAAAAGAAAAAAAAATGAAACCGATTCGGGCTCCAGTTTCTCTCGTTGGCGAAAAAACAGCACTCGGTCGACTGGGTACGGGTTTTTCTTTTTCTTTAAATTGGAAACCTCAAACAATTCTATAAAATCAATCATATATCAGAAAAATATGAAATAAATTCCTAAATTCATCAAATAATCTAAATAAAATTATGAAATGAACATATTTTCTAAAAAGATAAATAAAAATAAAGACATTTTTCAATGACTTTATTTTTTTATTAAATATTTCAAAAATCAACAAAATTCTGTAATAATTATTCAAATAATTCCCACTCCATTTTTTTTGAAGAAGTCATTTTATCTTCTCTCAAGTTGTTATTATTTTTGAATGGGAAATTATTTAAATAACCCCAATTAAAATATAATAATATTTAAAACATTTCCAAATTTCTTTTATAATGAAGGAGTCATATTACCTTCTCTCATTTTTAATTTGGGCCATTTACATTTTTCCCCCTAATCTTGCCCCAGTCTCAGCTTTACCCCTAAAAAAACCCGTGCTCAACTTTGCCCCTCTTCCGTTAGTGGCCGTCTCAAAAATACCTCTAATCACTGTTTCCGTCTGGTCAAAAGGGTTTGACCGTCTAGCAGACATTTTTGGACGATGTTTGCCCCTCTCTCCATATACACTTACATGTAGGGGCCACACATAAAAAAACTATCTCTCTCTCTTATCCTCCCCTCCCTCCCCTCCCCCCTGTTATCTCTCTCTCTCAGCTCGGCCAGTGCCGGTGGATGAGGTCCCGGCCACCCATCCCTAACCTCCGCCTGCCCCATCTGCCTTCCCTGCACTCGTCCTTCCCCTGGTCTGCCCCGACGCCCTCCCTTCTCCTCCCTCTCCTCTCCCTTCTCTCCCTAACTCGCCCTCTTTCTCTCTCCGAGGCCGCCGTGCCTTGGCCGAGATGGAGCTCGCCGCGCCGCTCCCTGGCCTCCCCCGCCTCGCCTCCCTCCCGTGCTTCCCACCTCGGCGGCCTGCCTCGCCGTGCCCGCGCACCCCTGGCCTCCCCGCGCGAGCTCTCCCCCATTCCTCTCATGTCGGTGAACCGCCTCACCGTGCCCGCGCCCCTGGTCTCCGCCGCCTCGCCTCACTCACCATTGCCCGCCCCGAGTTCGCCGTGCCACGCCGTGATGCTCCTCCTCGCCGCGTCAGCACCGGATCCGCCTCGCCGTGCCCTCCTTACGTCCCTACCGGCAATCCAGCGTCGACCAGTGCGCCAAGACCTTCATCGCGCGCCCCTGGACCCCCTCTCTCCGGGCGGCCCTGCGCCGGCGAGCTCCGGCGAGCTCCCTCGCATGGACCTGGGCTCCCAACCCTCCGGGCGGCCCTATGCCGGCGAGGTCCGGCGAGCTCACTCGCGTGCCTCTGGCCTCCCCATTTTTTTCCTTTTTTAATTAGCCTAATCTTTAATTGTTTGGTGGTGAGAGATAGAAAGGGCATATTAGTCCAAAAATGTTCCAAACGCAGTCAAACCTCTTTGACCAGACGGAAAGGGTACGGAGGGGTATTTCTGAAACGGCACCAGACGGAAGAGGGGCAAAGTTGAGCACATGTTTTTTTTAGGGGTAAAGCTGAGACTGGGACAAAATTAGGGGGGAAATGGAATTGGCCCTTTTAATTTATTGGATTTGTTTTAAATATAAAATTCTAAAACACCAATCAACGAATATTAGGGAAAGTCCTTTTATTCCCGCTCATTTTAATATTCATTTAAACTCGAAAAGTTTCAAATCCTACTAAAAATCAATCATATCAAGCAAACACTCATTATTATAATTAATTTATTAACATTCCAAAATTTAGAAAATTTTGGGATGTTACAGAACCTTCTTGGCATGCAACAATGGGAAGCAACCTATAATAATTTTGACAGGTATAACACATTCCAATCTATATAGATCGTGAGCATATAGACTGATATTGTAGTTAGTTTACCTAAAAAGCAGTTTTTATATATGGAATAACTATGCAAGTAATTCAGAAGTTTTTAATCTGAAAATACCAAAATTTCATGGAAATTATGCAAAAAGAAGTTCTAATTTTACTATATAAGCAATACAAACATTATATCATCAGAAGTAAAATTTATAACCCTGACAATGCCCTTCCATTTTCTAATCAGACCAGTGCCCTTCAATGACCCCTGCGATAAAACAAGTATTCACCAGGTCCCAACACAAGTTTTTCCGATGGCATATAACAAACAAGTACGCCTCACATATTTCGTACTTGTACAAGTTGCACAGCACTTTGAAAGCTGAGTTTGAGGCAATCATATATTGGCCCCTGATGCCAACTGAATTTGGGAAGCTTGGAACCAGGTAGTTGATAAATACAAGCTTCATGATGATCACATAATTCTCCACATGTGGGCAAATAGGAAAGAATGGATATCGACTTACTTCAAAGAGGTTTTCTATGCAAGGATGACTTCGACTCAACGAAGCGAAAGTATGAACTATATACTCAAGAAAGGATTTGTCAAACAGGATCAGAACCTGCACTGATTTGCTGAGCAAGTAAACAACTGCATATTTTCAAGGAGGCAAGTTAAAAATGCACAGACATTGGCATCAATGGTAAGCAATCAATTCAAAATTCTTTTGTCTTTGTAAAAAAGAAGTGGTAGACTACAATTTTTTGGGAAGTACAGAAATAATACTGGGGAGAAGTACATTTTTTACAGTTTACAGAAGTACAACAAACTTCTTGCACTTAATATTTCCATACAAACCATACTGACACACTTGCTTAATCATTTTGCAGACAGAACCAAACACAAGAACTCATTACGGTACAAAAACCATATTCACCGAGTTCAGGAGAAAACTTAAAAATAGCACACTCTTCCGCATAAAAACAAGCCAGGATCCTACAGTTGACGAACATAATTATCCTGTGACCTACCATGAGCCAACGAATACGTTCTCATGGTCAAACCATGAGTTCAAAGTTGTTGCGAACACTGAGACACAGGAATACAGCTGCGAGTGCAAGCTGTTTGAGCATACAGGTAAAAACTAAAAAAATACAAAATGTGAATTTACAATTTATGGTTTTTTCATGATGAAAACTAATTGTTTTTTCATGCACAAAAACTACCTGCTCCTAGGTCTGTTCTGCGTGCACATAATTGTAATGCTCGAGCACTTGAGAGTTAAGAGTGTGCCAGATATCTACATCCTAAAGAGGTGCACTACGAGAGCGAAGGTAAGTGAAACATTTGACAGGAGAGACTACAAGACTGAATCATTTGACGGGTCTTCGTTCTTGCATCAACAAAATGAACTTCTCCAAATAGCCTTGAAAGTTGTGAGAACAGGAGGCAAGTCGGACGACCAACACGTAACAACAAAAGCTGGCCTGCTAGAAGTGTTAGACAGTGTTCAAGTAGTAGGTTCATCAACAGCAGCTGATGGTGATGATGATGATGCATGCACTCCACCAGATATAAACACGTTTGAGCCTGACTTATCAACAGAGATGCCAAGAACATCACATGACAATGATGACATGCCTAGTACTGGATGTAATGCTCAATCTGTAACTAAGGCTATCTTACCTCCACCAATATCAAAAACTAACGGCAGCAGGTATAAGAACACAGCTGAATCAAAACGATCAGAGGATGGAAAGAAAATGAAGCTGGAAGAAGAAGTCCTAAAAACAGATGAGAAAAATGAAACAGGGAAGAGGAAATGTGGTATGTGCGGCGAGATTGGGTCAGGGAACAATTCTAGGTCATGTCCAACTAGATTTCCAAAAGCTGGAAACAAACAACTGACTAAAAAGAGCTAAATGATATGACAGGGATGCAAGCAAATTGGGTTAGGGCACAACATTCTAAGCTGTCCAGTGATCAAAGCTGCTTTGGAGATAGCAAAGAAAGTAAATCAGAAATCTGATAGGAGCAATAATATGTCAACTGCAGCAGATGATGATGATGATGATGAAGAAGAAGAAGAAGTAGAAGAAGAATATGAAGACAATGAACATGAAGGAGAAGAAGAGGATGATGATGAAGACAATGATATTGGTGAAGAGGACACCGAAGAGGAAGAACAAACACCACCTCCCCCACCCAAAAAAAGAGCAAGATGCAACCGCAATAATCAAGCGCCAAAACAGCCACCAGCAAGGAGTAGCCCGAGATTAAAGAAATGTTGATTAGCTTGTGTAATATATAAACTTCTCATATTGCAGTATGGGTTGTATGTTACTCTCAGAAAATAGATGATATATACTACATCTACTTTCCCAAACCAATTTTAGACTTAAAAGTATGCTGATTTGGATGGATGAGTACAATTTACTTGTTATATTGCTATAAAATCTAATATGGTAATGTGCTAATGTGAGTCATGAATGATATATAAACAAAATAGATTGACATTGAAAATTGATCTGATTATATAAAAACCATAACAGACTTTGCAAGTATTATATTTACAAAAAACAAGCTTCAAATATGTACAGAATACATAGATAGAGTAGTACAACAGTAACCATGAAGGAAGTACAAATTCTATTATATTAAAGAAGTACGGATTACATATATTAAAGAAGTACGGATTACATATATTAAAGAAGTACAACCGTAACACTAAGGTAAGTACAAATTATATTATGACATCAGTTCTATGATTTTGAAAGAGAAAGTACTTTAAAAAATAAAGGTACTACAGCAGTGACTACACGCCTCAACTACGCATATAGTAATAATGTTTCTGTATCATTTATGTTTGCCTTCCTTTTAGAAACGTATATAAAATGGTGCCTAACCACAACGCCCTCCCCCACACACAAACCCCTAACATAGATGGTGAGGCTCTAGTGTGAAAAACACACCTCCACAGTCGACGACGCGGCGATGGGGGTACAAGACAGTGCAGCCCCCCCTACCCCCACCCTCCCCTTCCATAACAAGTAAAATATTCTGTTATATTTAACAAAATTAATTATTCAGTAAAAATTGCATGCAGGACAAATTGATGCTACAAAAAAATACATTTTGAATAAAAAATCTATGTTGAAATAGAAGTACAGTAAATACAACTGTAGGAAGTACAACAAGAAAAATGTGGAAGTACAAGAATATATTTTCAATAGCTTTAAGAATTTATGCGAACTGTTTTAGCATAATTCACAATAAATACACATCGTCTAGCAGAGATGTTTTGCATACTGATAAGGCGACAATATTACCACAAATAGAAACTTCACAACATAGTGCTAAAATAATAAAATAAAGTAGTTCTTCACACAACAGATCATCTGGATTTCAACAAGCACAAATTATCTAACAAATATCCTAGTATCACTACATATTGTGCGCCGTCAGATCATTCAGCTGGGAGCTGAGTTAACATCAGCAGCAGTTCTTCGCCCTGTGTTGACAACGTAGACGAAGGGGAGAGGCACTGGATTTCCTCCGGAAGGTCCTCAAGAGGCACCTTGTTATCCTCATGGAAAAGAACTCTGAACATGTACTCAGCCTTCCAATCCTCATAACGGTCCTGCGACGAAAAATAAAAATGTCAACACAATGAGCGGCGAAAAAACAAATATGAAGAAAAAAAATTCACTTAATAAAACAAAACCTGGATAGGTTGCAGGGACAAACATCATAGTTCTTGATATTATCGACGCATCGATCCCCATCAAACGTGCACGCAAACTTGAGGCAATAGAGACCACACTCATTAACTCCCTGTTGAGCAGGCATCAAGTAGTGGGGTTTATCTGCAACTTGCTCCATCACGGTAGATTGTTCTTCTTGCAAGCTTCTTTGCCATAAACAGCTTGCATAACAGCATCAACCTTTTGCCCTGTAAAAACAGAGGTGAACTCAATCCTTGAAGTGCAACAAACTGTCTACTAAAACATAAAAAATGGAACAAGAAAAATATTATTAACATAAAATTAAAGTAGCATAAACTCACAACTTCTTTTACGTCAGCTTTGTGGAACTCGCTCTTTGTTATTTGAGTGTTGCTTCTTGTCGGCCAATTTAATGACTCCAGGACATCAAAGGTCTTGCAGTATTTGTTAGGAACGTACAGCGAATGGTGGAAAGTATTTGAAGTACCAACAAGTTTACAGTTGGGGAGCAAGATCTGTTTTTTTAATAACAACTAGATGTGTAAGAATTAGTTGCATATATAAATCAAAGACTTTAGGAGAAGTACAGAAACCTCATGACAAAAATGAGAAGTGTAGCTACTGTATATACACAAGAAGTACAAACATAAAGCAGTGCAGAACTAAAAACAGTACAGAACCAACTGCAAATGCAGTTCTGAAGTCAAAAGATGTGCTATTCAGTTGAGCTACTGTAGCAAACAAGAAGTACAACACTAAAAGTAGTACACATATACCTTCAACATGGGGAAAGGCAGTACAACATACATACACAGAGTAAAGCAGAAAGGCATCAGGACACAGAATTAAGAAATCATAGCAAAACAAAAACAAACTTATACAAAAGATATCTCACCTTATCTACATGAGGAACAGTAGAATCATTGTCTTCCCCTTCCCCACCAGCACATGTATGCGCTCCGGCAGCAGTAGAAGCACCAGCATCTCCGCCGAAAGTAGGAACATCTCCCTTCGCAATCTCCATGAGATACTTTTGTGCGTGCTCTTTGAAAGGCTTGCAGCGACCGTCTTGCATGCTCTTGAACATTACAAAACCATCCTTGATCTCGGATAAAGATTTCTGCAAGTGATCAAGATTGGCAGCCTCAGCATCCAACACAATCCTGTGAGCATCTTCATTAAATGCAAGCTCAGGGGGCAAAACTCCAGTAGTGCTGCTCAGACGGGTGCTGGTGGTAGGCAGCTGAAGTGACAACTAAACTTCCTTTGCTATTGCAGCATCAAGCTCTTGGAATGTGGAATCAAACAAAGTACCCGCTCCTTTAGATGAAACGCCTGCACCACTGCTGCTTCCTGCAAACTTGGGCCTACTAGCGTGAACAATTCCTGAGGACGGTTCAAACTTCCTCTTCTTGGGATACACACAGTAATGGGTACCAGTCACTTCAGGGATTTCGTCAAAATAGATAATATCATTGCACCCCTTCCACTTCAAAAAAGGGGGCACAAAAAATGTAATACAACAAAATAATACACTAATAGAAAAAAAATTCATAATATAAAAAGTATAATAACCTAACAAATATAAAAAAAATAAGTACAAAGCAGTACTAAATGAACAAGAAGTGTTGAGATGCATACTAAAGCAGTACAAACAATATATGCAAAAGCAGTACCAAACATATGCATACAAAATAACTTTGTGTGAGTGTGCTGAGAATAATACCAAAGCAGTACAAACAATATATGCAAACCAGTGCAAACAGATGCACACATAATAACTTTGTGTGAGTGGGATGTGGTGACAGAATTTATATATAATATTTTTTAAACCAAATTTGGGGGGGGGGAGACCCCCCTCCTAACCTCTTACCCCAACACCTACATCCAAACTTCACATAAGATTAATTACTAATTAATAAAATAGGATAGCACCAAAAAGTATAATATTTACAACTAAAAGAATTGCACTACAAAAGGATGGTAGTAAAGAACTCACCGGCAGCTTGCCAAATATCCAAGATCTAGGGTCCTGGCTACCTTTGTTCAAGATATCTAAATTGGCAAGTTTCATATGCTTCCTCGGATCCATGTAGATGGCGCGGGGGAGCCTCTTGTCTTTACGGTCAATGCAGCGGTGGTCCAGACAGTCCAAATAAGCTAGAATAGGCGCAATAACACAACCAGGAAGAGCTCTCCAGTATGCACCAGCTTTCTGCCAGGCTTCAATAGCAAGTCTCAGCTCATCAACAATAAGCTAACAAATCTGCATGTTTTTCGACTTGACAATCTCAAAGTCTTCAACCATTGTCGCCTCCTTCTTCACACGCAGAGAATACCCTGGGCAGAAAAACTTATTGTACAAAATCAGACCAAACACCTTAAGAGCAAGGCCATCCCTAATAGGATCGTCGACAAGCTGCGAGAGAATATTCCGAAGCTCATCAGTTTTTATATCTTTATTCCTTGGAATCCTAAGCTCATCCTTTAAATTTACCAAAGCAGCACCATAATCTTCTGAAGGCCTTGGAGGAGAGTCATCACAATTAGGCAGTCCAAACAACTTCTCAATGACATCTGCATTGATCTCCAGAACTTTGTTTCCACCAAGATCAAGGATCATGGTCCTAGGATCAATATTATACATCAGAAAGCAACCAAGACGGCGATTAATGTTGGATTTGATCTTGAAGTCTTTTATAAGACCAAGCTCAGCAGTATCAAGAACTTTCAAGTGACGTTCCTTCAACAACGCAACACAAAGAGTGACCTCCTTCAAAGAGCACCTAATCGTGGTGTTGAAGCGCTTTTTCGCAACCTTTTCTACTTTGTTGCTAGGCTCACCTTCCTCGCCTCTCTTCCTCTTTAAAGGCCTCTTCACAAACTCATACTGAAAATCATTAACAAAATAACACAAACTAATACAGGTGAAAATAACTATACACAAAAAATGAAATTACAAAATAAAACTATACCGAGAAATTTCAATGTAGAGTATAAGAAGTACAGTAACTACACAATTGGCAGTTCAATCAAAACGTCAAAGGGGTGTACGGAATATGAGAGTATAAGAAGTACAGTAACTACACAATTGGCAGTTCAATCAAAACATCAAAGGGAAGTACAGAATATATTATGCAAGAAACACTTGACGACAAAAAAATGAAATAAAAATTCACCTTCCCGATATCATCTCCAAAATCATAAACCTCTTCAGAAACATAAGGTTAGTCATCGTCACCTTCTTCATCACCATCATCACCCTCATCGGACTCAAAATCATCATCCTTTGCAAAATAGACAGATTTGCGAGTAGCATGAGGTAAATTCTTTGTGCTACCTCTAGTTTGGTGGCCCTTGGACAAAACCTTCTCCTTACCCTTAAGAACAACGTTCTCCTTCTTATCAACAGGTGCCTTTGCCTTGGACAAAGCCTGGTTAGCTTCCTTCACCTTTTTTGCAGCAGCATGATTAAGATTTGCAGAGATGCCTCTCTGAATAACTTTAGCACTTTGCCGTTTACCATCGACATCAGTTGATTATCTGGGCACAACACGCGGGCTTCTACGTACAACTGCATCAGGAGGTGTCTTTACCTTCCTACAAGTTTTCCTATTATTTTTTACAGGGATGGGGTTTACAGGACTCGGAGGGCCATCAGAAACACCAGCACTATCATGAACAACTATATCCGTGCATTGAGATGGAATATCGTGAAATGCCTTCGACCTGCGATTTCGAGGAGCTGATATTTTCTTTGCCACCCTTAACTTCTCAGCCTCCAGCTGATTAGCGACGTCCTCAGGCAGAGTCAAAGCCTCTGTACCATAGACGGACTGTGAATGTGTCTCTGAAAGTTCCAAAGAGCCAATATCATCCTTGCCCCTTCCAACAGTTCTAGAAGGATTGCTGGCAGGCTGACTTTGCCAGTCATTCAATGCCTTAGACCTCCCGTTGCGAGCAGGAATGTCCTTAGGCATAATCGCAGCAGGAATGTCCTCAGGCGAATTCTCATGTCGGGACCCGGGGTTAGCGTATGCAAGACTCGCTACAACACAATCATATGGAGAGCCGAGAACCGTACCCACTTGTTTGAGCAGACAAGGCCAAGCACAGAACGTTCTCAAAAAGCATCGAACGTGAGGGGCATCACATCCAGGACGGATGATCAACTGAAATGGGTCCACATCTTCCGCACACAAGTCTAAATGATATGGGTGGTGAACTCCCATACTCATAGACAAGTCGCCTCAACCATACTATCGATTGTATTATAACCTTACATAGACTTACTCCAGCCCGATCACTTAGTCAGGGTCTAGGGCGGGCTCGATCATACATCAAAGTGTGCACGTGACGGAGTCAAGAACAATCGCATCGCGATGCCCCAAGATGCGCACATTTAAGGGCCACTTGGTGTATAAAAGACCGCCAGCCAGATCACAACAAGGTCTCGAAAACTCATACTAAGACATGCATGTTATAATCATACACGCAACACACATGTCTAGTATGGACAGCAGGTATCATTGCAATTCTCTACAAAGTTTACAACTTTATTGATAACTCTCACAGAGTCCACACAGAGATCACAAGTCTGTGATCCAACATTACATCAAACATGCGGAAGCAAAGTAGGTCTGAGTACAGACAAGTTTAACAAATGGCTTAGTGAAGCCTTATCTATAAACAAGCCCTTCCACGAGGACCATTCGTCTGACTGGGACTACACTAGCTTGGTCTTCAGTCGTCGAGCTCGATGAAGAAGCCACCTTCGGGGTCAGTGAGTTCATCTAAAACATAGAATAAGAAAACGTGAGTACAAAGTCGTACTCAGCAAGACTTACATAGGAGCTATACTACTCAGGCACATGTATCAAGGTAAAGGGAGGTGGGGTTCAAATGCGGAAGTGCCAGCTTTGACTTGGCTAGTCCTGAACTACGAGTACCAGACTTGAGGTAAGAAGCGTACACGAGTCCACTACATCTCTTCACCCAATTACACCACTATGGTGCCTTCCTCGACTTCCCCACAAGAAAGCACGCCATAGAAGTCACGCTTATCTTGGCAAGTTTTATAAGTATCCAGTTCGAGTTGTCTAATAATCAAGCTAAGCTTTCCAAGCAGTCCCTTACCGCGGACGCGGCTATTCGAATAGTTTTGTTAACCCTGCAGGGGTGTACCGCTACACACACGTGTCATCAGTTACCTCCTTTTGCGTGTCACCGTTCAAGAGATGACAACGAGGATGCCACCACAACAAGTAATAAGCCACCTGGGACAAGCCGGCTCCGGGGCCACAGACATGGCGGCTCTCTGCTGCAGCTTCCTGTCCCTCCGACAGCTGGTGGTGGTGAAGACATGATAAGCTGAGTGGTCTTGGAGCTGTTTTGGGTTTTATTGGAACACAACAAGTCCTGAATGGTTTTGTTGTCCTCCTCCCCTGGGTCCTTGGTGTTGAGGTGCTGCGCCGGCTCACTGATGCCCAAAATCTTGGTTATTTTTGTTTTGACCGGCTCCACCACTTTACTCATGGGGTCCCTGGTCTCCACGTCGAGCGAAATCTTTCATGAAGTTGCAATATTCCCAAGTGTGATTGGATGGACGGCCGGGTTTACTATCTGTTGGGCAAGGCCTTTTCAGAGCTTCTTCAAAGCTTTTTGGGGGTAGGAAACCTCCTTCCGTCTTGCGGTAGTTGTTACCCCCCTGCTTCTGCCTTTGGAAGCCGGCATTTGTGTTGGCTACCAAGTCGGAAGCATTCTCATCGAGTCGATGCTTTGTCTGTTGGTTCTAGCTCTGTGATCCCTTGTCGTTATTCCTTTTACTCTAGGAAGCTTTGTCCTCTTCTAGATCAGCATCCTTGGTTTTGTCAGACTCGGCATACATGATGACCGCATTCATGAGCTCTCCCATGTTACTGGACGTCCTCTTGATGTGGCTGAGCTTGTGCACTAGGGGTTCAAACTTGAAGTTTCTTTCCAAGACGATCACTCTTGTCTGGGCAGTAATAATGTCTGAGGAATGGACTATATCTGCGACTCGTCGTGCCCAGCTTAGGTCCGACTCTGCTTCCTTCTGGACACAGTGCTCCAAGTCGATAATTGTGGTGGCTCTCCGGCAGGTGCCATGGAAATTTTTGATAAACTTCTCTCTAAGGTCCGTCCAAGAGGTGATGGAATTCTCTAGGACATTTTTGAACCATGTATGATCCGGCCCTTCCAACATCATCGTGAAGTAACAGGCAGAGCCTTCTTCGCCGGCTTACAGCATGTCCATGGCGAGGTCGTAGCTTTCGATCCAAGCCATCGGGTCCATGTCATCTATTTAGATTGGAATCTTACGCAGTCCCTTGAAATATGGGGGCAAGCGTGTGTCTCTCAAAGCCGACACTAGAAACCGTTTACCCACGGATCTGCTGACGAGCTCAGTGTTTTGTTCTTGTGGGGGAAGTTGGAACACCGGCTCTACACAGCGGTTGGTGTTAGGATCCGGTAGGTCCATCATTCTCAGTGCCCCCTAAGGGTTCAGAAGCGGGGGCGCTCCGTGGTGGCAATGGATGAACGAGGCTGCGGGAGCCGGCGACTCTTCTTGACAGCTCACACTTCGATATGGAGTTCATGTATGTATGGGACCCCCTGTGAGTATTGGGCTTGTTGTGTGATCGCGGTCCTGAGGAAGTCGACGGCTTCTCTAGCGGCATGATCTGCTGGAGTGTCTCCCTGAATTCGCGCGTGGGTGTGGAAACGAGTTGCCGCAATGACATTATCCATGGGGTTGTCGAAGTGATCGGGAGGTGTATGGAAACGATTTTGGCGTGGCGAAGGAGCCGGCTGTCTAGGAGGCTTAAATCCCGGGGGATACTGGTCAGGGCTGTGGAACATCGTTCGCCCTTGGTAACCGAGAGGGAGCCGACTCGTGTATCCATGTAGGCGCGTATGAGCAAGGCTTAGTGGTTGAGCCTCTATCAGATCCGGCTCTCCACAGAGGCGTGCGGCTTCCTGAATAAGCTAGGCTTCTCTCTCAGCCATCTGTTACTTTTCGGTGTTGATTTCCCTCCGTAAGCTTGCTACCCGAGCCTTGAGTCCGTTGACCCTTGTCCTCTAGGCCTCCTGATTCTCCGTTGCCACGGTTATATCCAAGGCCTCGTCAAGGGAGTTTAAGTCATATGTGAGGGCTTCGGCTCCCGTGGGGAGTTGTTCTGACGAGCGGGCTATCGGGTCCCTGCCTGCATTAGGAGCCACGCTGGCCGCCGGCTCTGCACCTTGATTTTGGGTTTCCTGACTCTCCAGTCCTCCAATGTCAGCCATGAACACCGTGGAACAATTGTGAGCTTCAGTTAGTTCTTCTGAGTCGTCGTGCATTGGGGGCTCGACAGAGCGCTCCGGCTCTGGACACTCATCAATGAATCTGATAAAAGTGTTTTTGGAGCCGGCATGTCGCCGAATCGAGGTTTCGATGGGGACTTCAGGATCTAGCTCTAGCTCAGATCCGTCCATCCTACCAATGAAGATGTCGATAGATTCGACAGAATCGTCTTCAGGGCCCGAAGTTGAGTCATCGATGCAGAGCTTTCCGCGCCGGCTTCTAGTGATCCATCCAACGGCGAATCCCTCCATGCCTTGCAGAGCTCCCTCCAGAATCTCAACACCTGCATGCGCAGGCCCCACGGTGGGCGCTACTGTCATGGGAAATCCACGGTAGATGTCCGAAGAGTTGGAGTTGACGTGGGACCTTTGCTACGAGGCGAACACATGGAGAGAGTCGACATGGATAAGAGACTCGGTGATTTACCCAGGTTTCAGCCCATCTTTGTCTCGAGGTAAAAGCCTACTCCTTCTTATTATTATGGGTTCCGACTCTCTGAACAGAAGAGTCAGTGGATCGATTACATGTAAGCCGGATCGTAACCTAAGTCCCGAAGAGATCAAGGTCACACCGAAAAGTGTCTAGTCTTATCATGGATTAAGATTGTTCTGAATCTGGATCCCATGGGCCTCGGCTTATAAAGGCGCCGGGTACTGGGATTCCGCGAGTCCGAATCTGACACGAGGTGGAGTCCTATTCTACTTAACAAATATGCTACGTGCTATACAAGGTAAGTCGAATTCCTTCTACGACTTCGATCCGCTTGCCTTGCGCGTCCGGCTCGAGGTTGCGTCTTCTTTTATGGGACTTCCTTCAATGAGTCGGCCCATTGATCCTAATGTCGGGTTATGGGCTTGGTCCATCCCCCCGACAGGCCCCACCTCTGGTGCCCCACTTCGGCCTATTTTTACCCCTCGTCACAGAAACCCTCGAGGAGAAGCCCGCATCGCAAAATACCTCTCTGTTCCGCAGCCACCGCGCTCCGAAGATTGGGAGCACCACAAGAAGTCTCCTCGGCACCCTGTCGGAGGGAGGATTGACCTTCGGGAGCTTCTCCTCCACCATGGACGCCTCCCGGATGTGCCGTGAGTAGTTTCCATTGGAGCAAGGGTCCATGATCAGTATCTATGTGATGTCTTGTATCCATCCTTGTTCTTCAATGTTTAGACCTTGTGAGCTGCCCTACATGATCAAGGCACCTATGTGATTTTCCTGCTGTTGCTATGCTATGTTTGCCGGGATCCGATGGATTATGAGATTATGTTCAGATCGTGATGAGTTATATATTTGGTTTACCTTCTATATTTTGTTCTTGAGTAATTCTTGCATGTTCTTTGTCGCTTTTTATTGCTTTGGCCAAGTAGTAGATAGTAACTCCAAGAGGGAGCGTTATGCATGATTGTGGGTTCATGCCCCCTGATGTCTAGCTTGAGTGACAGAAACATGAGACTAGGGGATGTGATGTTGCCACCAGAGAGAAAACAACGGTGCTTGTAACCGTGGTTTCAAGGATTTTTTACCTTATGCATAGATTGTTAGTGCAATTTTCTGTTGCTTTGAGTTTACACTTTGGGTGGGCCTCGCAACTTAATACCAGCGAGATGTTCTGGATAGATATCTCAAGGTGGATGATTAGTGAGTAGATGCAGATGGATTTCGGTCTACTTTTCTTGGCGTACTGCCCCTACTTTTGAGCCTCTTACTTTCAAGTAGCATAATTAGCATTGTCGTGCGTATATAATTATGTCAATTGCCAAGCTGTAATTTGTTCACCTAGCTTAGCGGCTTTATCGTATTTTGGGAGAGAAACATCACTAGTGAACCTCATGGGACCTCGGTCCATATTTCCACCGCTGTTTACACCTCACTTTATTTTACTGCTTTTACTTTCGTTGCAATTACCACTATCATTATCGCTTGTGTTTGATCCTTCGTAAACGGCAAGGCCAGAGGGATAGACAACCCCTCTGTACTCGTTGGGATCAAAGTTATTTGTTTCGGTGTGCAAGTCCGAGTCATCAAGCGTAATTTCTGGCGAAGTTGACACCTACTTGTCGATCCTTGGAGTCCTCCTAGATTCTATAAACCTTATTGTCCTCCTGTAAGGGAAATTAGCCGTTATCTACATCTCTACCTTCTACTTGGGGTAACCAACGAGGAGCACTACTTCAGTGCCATCACCTGTCGGTCGATCATCTCTCTCGTGGGAGAAGGGTGATCGGGAGTCCTAAAAGTTACCCCTAGCTGGTGACCTTCTACCAGTTAGGGTGCATAGAATCATGGCGGCTGAGGCTTCGGGCGCGGGCCTGAACTCAAAGGACGTTGTTGTCATGTTGTAGTCCCTGGGTTTGCCGAGGGCAACCTCGATGGCGTGGGGTGGAGGATGAAGTTGAAACACCGGTGGAGGATGTGCGTTGGATGGCGGTTGCTAGTGTTCATGCCCCAAAAAAGTACAACCAGTTTTGGTTCTTCAAGACCATGCGAGTGGCGTGGAATCTGGCTAAGGAAGTTAAAATCTGCTCCTTGAGTGATAATCTATACACTTTAGAACTTCAGTGCCTTGGAGACTGGGAGCGTGTGATGCTCGATGCATCGTGGAACTATAAGGGGAACGCGGTGGTCATCCAGAAGTATGATGGTTTTTCTAAGCCATCTACCATCCCTCTGGAAATGATCGAACACTGGGCTCAAATTCATGATCTCCCAGATGCACTACTAGGAAATGCCCTTTTAGTGGCGTCCTTTTTTCTGTTTAGTGGCGCATTATGGATGCGCCACTAACTACAAGCCACTAATAAGGGCTTATAGGTGGCGCATTTTGGATGCGCCACCCCTAAGACCCTTAGGCGTGGCGCATCTCAGAATGCGCCACCTATAAGCTCTTAGGGGTGGCGCATTCAGAAAATGCGCCACTATTAATTTTTGAAAATTTTGAATTTTGAATCTAGATCTGGAAAACAATTTTTTTATTTTTATTTTTTTATTTTTTTATTAATCTCAGGTTAGTATGCTTAATGCCCGGTCACTAAATGCTTAATCTCAGGTCAAACTAACGTCCGTGGTAAAATTTCCCCGAGGGTCACCCATCCTAGCACTCTCCAGCCCCAGCACGCTTAACTTCTCGGTTCTATTCAACTCTCACTCCAGCTCACCTAGCAGGCACTTGTTGATATATCTAACATATAAATCCTATTAAACCATGTTGATGTCTAGGACCTTGTTAATGTTCATGGGTGTGCTAAAAATTTCAACATTTTTTTGAAACTTTCTCGATGGGACCATTAGCATATTATGAACTTTTTTAAAAAAATTGATTTTTTTTTAATATTTTTATTTTTTTTAAATTTTTTAATGTTACTATCTAAAATTTTCAACTTTTTTTAACTTCCCGATTTGTCCTCTAGCCTATTTTGAATTTTAAAACAATAAAAAAAAAAATTAAAAAAATTTCAAAAAAAATTCTGTTACTAGTGGCGCATTTCATACAAAATGCGCCACTACTAAGTTCAAAATGTTTTTCAAATTTTTCTCTTTTTTGGGCATCCAGATCTTCAAATGCCCGTAACTTTTTTTCTGTTAGGTTTTTTAGGATTCTAAAAATGTTCAACGAGTTACACCCAATTGAATTTCGATATAACTTTTCGAGTCGATGATTTTTCATATAAAAAACTTTTTCATCGGAGGTCGAATGCAAAAGTTAAGCCCATTTTACGAAATTCTCGGGAGATTTTGCAAAAAAAGTCGAAATTCATATTTGTAAATTTTCCTAATAACTAGACCACATATCATTTGGGAAACTTATTTTATTTTATTTTTTTTGACATTTCTATCATTTTCTTTTATTTATTTTCAAATGGAAAAGGCGGTCCACAGGGGGGGTGTATTTGGGAATTTTCCCGCGCAGTTTTTTCTTATTAGTGGCGCATATGGGAAATGCGCCACCCCTAAGAGCTTATGGGTGGCGCATTCTGGATGCGCCACTAATAATTCCTTAGGGGTGGCGCATTTCCAGAATGCGCCATCTATTAGGTTCTTAGGGGTGGCGCATTTCCAAAATGCGCCATCTATTAGGTTCTTAGGGGTGGCGCATTTCTCCAAATGCGCCACGTATAAGGGGATCCAGGGCTGGCCCACTCTTAGGGGTGGCGCATTTTTGAAAATGCGCCACCTATAAGAGCTTATGGGTGGCGCATTTTTTACCAGTGCGCCACCCCTTACAACATAGTGGTGCATTACATATAAAATGCGCCACTAATAAGCTTTCCATTTATAGCTATTTCACTAGTAGTGATGGTTTCTATCCTCTGCTAAAATCCTTGGCCGGTAAGATAGGGGAATTTGTCTGTGCAGAGCCAAAGACCCAAGATTTTGAGGGCAACTTCTTCAGGGTGAGGATCAAGTTGAATGTCCGAAAGAAATTGAAGAATGCGGTGTCGCTGATAAGGGAAAAGAAACCCCAGATCTTCCTGGTTAGATACGAGCGCCTTCCTGGTTGGTGTTCTGTGTGTGGCTATCTGGGCCATACGTTCAAGGAGTGTGGGGATGGATTGCACCCTCCCCAAGTTATGATTTTTAGGGATGTAAGAGCTACATGGTACCGGTGAGCAAGTTGTGGCCCTGGAAGTGCGAATGGAAATACAGTGCAAAATAACGATGGGGGAGTTATGCTGGGTTAATCTGAATTGCCAAGCAACGACACCTTGGAGCCTGCAGATGAATCTGAGCCCATTGGCGATGCTCTTATGACTGAAGCTAATGAGAAGAAAAGGGCAGCGCTGGAGCTTATGGAGAAGGGCTCCGCAGCAAACTTGAAGAACTCTACCTCCAATGCACCGTCTCAGAGCCCACCGCCAAAACAACCACCGAAGAGGAGTAAAACTGTCTCACGACAATCTAATGAGATCCGGAAGTACAAAGGCGCTGGAAAAAACTCAACTGGGGCAGCCCTCCGAGAGGAGGGCTGCCATTCCCAATGAGTCTCCTAGTGTGGAACTGTCGCAGGTCGGGAAAACCCGCGGTAGTCCAAGAGCTTCATCATATGACGAGGCAATTTTCCCTGAAGGTGCTATGTATAGTTGAAACACAAGTTGCGGGCTCAAAGTCAGAAGAATTAGCACCTTCGCTAGGCTTAGACCCGGGCATGGGCAGCCCGACCCAAAAAATCCGGGATGGGCCGGGTCGGGCTTGTTATTCGGGCCGGGCTCGGGCTTCACATTAGGGCTAAATACACTGATTGGGTCGGGCTCAGGATTACAAAAAACCTAAATTGACAAAGGATTGGGCCGGGCTTTGTCGGGATTTTCCATGTTCGGGCCGGGCTCGGGCCCGATATTTGCAGTCCGATGGTTGGGCCGGGCCGGACTCGGGCTTGGATTATTCTGCATCGGGCTTTCTCAAGCCCGGCCCGATCCGAGAAATTCCCGGGTTTAGCTAGGCTTTCATAAATCTTATTCTGTGAATAGTACTGGTAGAAGTGGTGGTTTATGTTTGTTTTGGAATGATACAATAAAAGTGGATGTTGTTAGTTTCTCAAGATATCATATCGATACTATGATAGATGGCCTTGGTCATCAACAGAGAGTTTCTTTTGTTTATGGTGAAGACCATGTTCCCGACCACCACAAATTCTGGGACACGCTTCGTGATGCCACTCCAGCCAGAAACCTCCCCTGGCTCACAATCGGGGACTTCAATGAAGTTTTGTTCGCCCATGAACACGATGGTGTTTGTCCACGCAGTCAAGCCCAAATGGACGCGTTCAGAGATGCCTTGGATACATGTGGTCTGACTGACATCGGATATACGGGTAATACATGCACCTATGAGCGTAGAGTTGCTAGAGGATCATCTGTAAGGGTTAGGCTGGACAGAGGGGTGGCGAGTCCGGACTGGCTGTTGGATAACCCAGATGCAGTTCTAGAGCATAAAATCACATCGACATCAGACCATTCTGCACTTTTTCTCACTCTTTTTCCTGCAGATAGCAAACCTCCGAAATAGTTCAGGTATGAAGTGGCATGGGAATCCCACCCAATGTTTGTGCAACCCCAACTCAAAATACTGGAACGCCCCGTGCTCCAGCCCAGAGATCATGTCTTCTGGAACACGGCACTACTTGATATAGAACTGAACCACTTTTATTACCGATGAAATGAGTACAAGGGGGTCTATTACAACGCTAGCAGAACGAGGCAGCGAACAACTTGCTCCTAATGCTAGCCACGGATCTACATCAAGCAGCAGGATAACTCTACGGCAGCGGAATAAAACTTAGCAGCGGAACAACGACGACGGTGACGAACTCCATTCCACAAGGACACTTACTGGGACACCTCCTACCTCGCAATCACCGGGAATATCGTCGTACGCGATGACGGTATTGCCTGCCAGTCTGGCATGACACGGCAGGTCAGTACATTGAATGTAATTGCAAGCTCACAACAACCAAAGCACCAAGGAAAAACAATAACATGACATAACAGTTAAAGCCATACTAACATGATGCATCTAGCATATTATCCAGACTATAACTAATGCATGAACAATCATCATTTAAGGTCACATGGACCCCGTATGATCATCGCATGATCATATGGCTTACCTCGGAGTCCTTACAGACTCAATCCCCGGGTCATAACATGACCACACAACTTGTACGGGTCGTCGCATGACAACTCAATGGGTTAGGTGTCCTTATGTTACCACCCAACCAATCCAGGCATCGCATGACCAAACGGGCCATCGCATAACCGATAATTTTCACGGATCACTGCGTGACCAATCCACTTAGCACAATCATCAAACTGGGTTAACGTTGATCCCCAGTGTGACCTAGTACGAACTTTGTACAATACCATGGACTCGGCTATTCGAATAGCTTCTTAACACTCTGGAGAGGTTATACACTTTACCCACACTATGGAGTTCTTCCTCCATCCAGTACCTTGGAACTTGTCCCAAAGGAACCTCGGGACTCGTACCATAGGAGTGGAGTAGGACTTCTCCAACGAGACCGTTCTACCGCATGCCTCCCTTACCGTATCACTGACATCCCGTCTTGGGTAGCCCCATGTCCTCCAGACACCGGCAACCGTCGTGGCAAACAACGTTCTCCCAAACGGGGTACAACTGTCCCAAACGGGGACTAGATCCAAATATAACCAAACTGGCTTTCAAGACTATCGCCGCTTACCGGGACAGGGTAACCGCACGCGCGTAGTCTCCCCTCTTTGGTGATACACATAAGAGAGCACATCGATAGACCAAGCCAAGGCCTTCCTATACAGGAAAGTGTGGATGCACTGATAAGTTTGGTTCGGTGGCACCTGACCAACTTGGCACAAAGAATATACTCTAATGCATACTTAGCAATATCAGGTGCAACATGAAAGTCTTTGGTCTAAATCATAACAATGCATGCAGAACAATCCAAGGTACAGCTATAGTCACATCATAATCCAGAGCATCTATGATGATTAAATTATCCATGCTACGATGATCAAGACATTAACATGCAAAATGGCAAGGTCATGACAATGATTAAGGGTTATGATGCACACAAACATATCATGGAGATGGCATGAGCATAATGATTCAAAGCATATCAAGCAAGGTTATCGTTTTATCTGAACGTTAAAGCAAGATGCAAATCACGTCAAAGCTTTACAAAGGTGCACAGGGGGTTGTGGCTTGCCTTTTACTAGAGGAGTGTTAAATACTCCTGGTCCTCACACAAAGCAATACCTGAAATATATATTTTAAATACAAATGCAGAAAATTTCGCATAAAAGGTTTCTACAAATGCGAAAAGCAATATCTGAAGTACAGACATAAAGCAGTGTAGAACTAAAAATAGTATAGAAACAACTGCAAATGTAGTTCTGAAGTCAAGATGTGCTAGTCAGTTCAGCTACTGTAGCTCACAAGAAGTACATCGCTAAAAAGCAATACACATATACCTTCAACAGGGGGAAAATCAGTACAACATACATCCACATAGTAAAGAACAAAGCCATCAGGACACAAAAAAGCACGGCATCAATTTCACCAATATAAACATAAGAAAAAATAAGCAGAAAAAAGAACATGATAACACCTAAATTGAAATTTTTAACAAACTATACTAACCAAGTCTGCCTACAAAAGATTTTGTGAAGGCTTCACCAAATTGTGGAACGACCTAACTCCTGCCTCGAGATCAAATTTCTTGTTGTTCGTCAAATTATGCAGTCCAAGAACATACTGCACATCAAAGAAAAACTGCTTTAAGATCAGAAAATACAGAGTGAAAATCAAAAATACAAAAATAAAAATAACATACACATGAAAATAAGAGAAACTTGCTAATAGAATCAAAAACATTACCACAACGAAGTACGAGCTCAAAAGTACATGCTTCCCATAAGAAAAAACATGACTGTTGGTTGCATCAGAATCAAAGCTAGAAATGACAAAGTCCATCAGCTCGCCATCGGTCTGCCCATGTTGAGCAAAATCCCTTACGAAATCTTCGCCGGTGATAGTTGTCTCAACCTCAAAACCGGTGTCATCAATACCGTGAACGAACCTAGCAAAAGTTGTTCTGCAATTGGAAAAAATGAAGATAAAACAAATTAAATTCAAATAAGTTATTAAAATGATTAAATATGAAAATCTGAAAGAAGCTAAGAAGGCATTACATGTTTAAGAAAAATACATGGCAGTACAAAAAGTTAAAATTAGGGAACTACAAGAACAAATTAGGGAAGTACAAGAACAAAAAACCAAGAAGTACAATAATAAAAATTTGAGAAGTACTAGAACCACTATCAGAATTCAGTACAAGCTTATTTAACCAAAAGCAGGGTACTTGCTTTTAAAGCACAAAAAACATGGAAGCAAGAGAAATAAGAAAAAATAGAAAGAATAAGAATATACTATTGCGAAACACAATATTAACTAAACATCTAAAATATTAGCAAAACTAGTAAGATCAAGAAGAACGCACTCATTCGGAATTGCATGCTTGCTTAGCATGACATCCTTCAGAAGCCTAGCATTCTGGATATTAATGTACTCGACGGGCCTTAGATGCTCAACTAGCTGACTCCACTTCTTTGCTTTCTTTGGCGCACACTCATTTGACAATAAATTTGCAGATTCGATCATGGCGGCTTTCTTAATCTTCTTTGCAGGAAAATTTCTCCCCTAATTGCTTTGAGCCACCCTGCCGGACCTTGTGGTTATTATTGGCCTGACAAAGTCATCGGTGTCAGTGGATTCATGTCCAACAGCAAGCTTCTCAAAGTCTGAATCAGACTCTACAACCTGATTCTTCTTCCTGGACGGAGTTTTCGTAATAACGGGATTCTCTTTTAGAACCTCGACATCTTCTTGGCTACTAATAGTAATAACTTCATGACAAGGGTTAACCATTTGGGTGCCAAACAGTGTAAAGCTTTCATCACCAACGTGCATATATTAACCTGCATTAATTTGACAAAATACAGAAATTTAAAATAAAAATATGAAGTACAAAATATCATGTGAGACATGTGAAACCATAAAAAGAGAGTGATCTAGCACAAAACTTGCATAGAAAAAGTAGAAAAAGAAGTACAGATAGCACTGCTACTATGATGGCTATATCACAGCTTCAAGAAGTACAAAAATGATGCAACTGGAAGTGCAGGTAAGAAATTTACATAACAGGCTGATCAGTACAAAAGACAAAACTAGTAAATACTAACTAGGATGATAGCCGAACATCTTGTTAAAATCAATATTGGAATGACCAGACATAGCCCAACTATAAAGCATGGTCGTCTTCATGTTGGCAATGTCAGCATGTGCAAAGTTCATAAGTTCTTTACCATTCCACGACTGAACAGTCGGCAGCATGAAAAACCCACACGAACACCTTCATACACAACAAAAGAAAAAACACTAATGTGAAGGAACTGAAAAAAGTGGTATCCATGTAGCAATAAGAAGTGTGTGATAAGAAAAAAATGTGTGCATGTCTCACCCATCTTCTTTTTTCTCTGTGCTCATATATCTGGTCTCGAAACTGTCGATATTATCAGGTTTGAGATGGATATCCATTTTATTGCTAACAACCCTCCAGAGAATCTTAACATTCTTCACCATTTTCGGGAAAATGGTCCACCCATCCTGGTCATCCTTGTCGTACAGAGAATCAATATACTTGGAACACCGTCTTTTCATGTCTAAGCTGATGGTCACCCAGTGACCAATACCAGCTGACTCAGCTGGACGCCTTTTGGGAGGAGAAGGATCTAACGTTGGGAACACAATCTGCGAAACAAAAGATAAAGCACAAGAAAAAATAGCATAAAGTCAGTAAAAACCCACAAAAACAAAACCACACACACAAAGATAAGTAGAATTATAATTTACTCACAATATCCTTCTTGTCAATACGCTAGTCTCAGACTCTATTTGAAACCATTTAATCATAGGAGCAGATATATCTCCACGATACAACTTAGACTGCACAAAAATATAAAATAAAGCTAGCATAAGAAAAAGGTACTCTCACAAAATGAAGTAGCAAGAAAAAAATAGCCAACAGATTAAAATATAAGAAACAAACTTATAGTGATCCAGTAGGGCACAACCATCTTTTCAGATTCTTTATACCTCTGTGATAAAATGTAGATCCCAACAGCCGCTGCTTCGGTGCCAAGCATGCCGCCAAGGCGAAATGCTTTAGACATATCAAATACGGTAGCTTTGCAATACTTATTCTCAAACATAACTTCTCCACTGAAAAATATTATGTACCGCGTAAAAAATCAGAAGGACATAGGTAAAAATAACAAAATTATAAAAGCAAGGAAAAAGATAGAACAAAGGAAACATACACAATCTTGTCCTTTTCTTCAATAGAAGTAACTGCATTGTAAAACCTTTCAACAGAATCTGCAATGTTAACCTCATCTTGTATCAAATCATCAAAATCATCAGCACCTACAGAAAAAGAAGTACATCAAAAGAAGTACAGAATATACAGGTAGAGGAAGTACATAAACAACTTTAGGAGAAGTACAGAACCTCATGACAAAATGAAAAGTGTAGCTACTGTATATACACAAGAAGTACAGATATAAAGCAGTGCAGAACTAAAACAGTACAGAAACAACTGCAAATGCAGTTCTGAAGTCAAAAGATGTGCTATTCAGTTGAGCTACTGTAGCAAACAAGAAGTACAACACTAAAAGCAGTACACATATACCTTCGACATGGGGAAAGGCAGTACAACATACATACACAGAGTAAAGCAGAAAGGCATCAGGACACAAAAACACGACATCAATTTCACCAATATAAAAAATTTACAAGTATCAAAGATGTTTCGCGAAACACATATTGTACATTTTTTTAACAAAAGAAACCCACTTCCTAAAAACATACATCACAAACTCAAAGTTCATCGCAAAGGAAAAAGAGTTAAAGCTTAGAGATGGGTGTGGACATTATTTGTTCTTGCCTATGTCTTTGCCTGCAGAAGATGGCGGAGCTTTAGCTACAAGATCCGGCACAGCAACAGATGGGATCTCGTGTGCATCCGATACAGGAACAGCTTCACGCTCAATGCCGACATCAACAGCAGCGGGTGTCTTCTCAAGAGCAGTTGTGACTATAGTAGAATCACTATGGGCAGCGGCAACATCAACTGGATCTTCATGAGCAGCTTCAGCAACACAATCTTTTGGTTTCTTCGCAACTCCAACATCACCAGTAAGTTGAACATATGTCTCTTCATGATGATCTTCTGGCATCGAAACACTGAACGCCACATGATGCTCAGGGGCACAAATTTGAGATAATTTTGGCCCATCAGTAGTCACCTACAAAAAACACACAGAATTAAGTAATCATAGAAAAACAAGCACAAACTTATACAAAAGATATCTCACCTTATCTACATGAGGAACAGTATAATCATTGTCTTCCCCTTCCCCACCAGCACATGTATGCGCTCCGGCAGCAGCAGCACCAGCATCTCCGCCGGAAGTAGGACCATCTCCCTTCGCAATCTACATGAGATACTTTTGTGCGTGCTCTTCGAAAGGCTTGCAGACACCGTCTTGTATTCTCTTGAACATTACAAAACCATCCTTGATCCGGGATAAAGATTTCTGCAAGTGATCAAGATTGGCAGCCTCAGCATCCAACTAAATCCTGTGAGCATCTTCATTAAATGCAAGCTCAGGGGGGGAAACTCCAGCAGTGCTGCTCAAAAGGGTGCTGGTGGTAGGTAGCTGAAGTGACAACTGAACTGCCTTTCCTATTGCAGCATCAAGCTCTTGGAACGTCGAATCAAATAAAGTACCCGATCCTTCAAATGAAACGCCTGCACCACTGCTGTGTAAGGCCCGATATGCGGTACTGTTCCAGATCTAGATGTTTCCATCCAGATCCGGGGACGAAGCATATATCGGTCCCACCGCGACATATGACAATGCCATATGCCCCGGATTTCCAACATGATATCACAACATTACATATACAAGGATAAAACATCTGATACAATCGGCATACAACTGCCTTAAACACATTACATCAGCGGAAGATACATGTTTGAGTACAGACTAAAATCAAATGCCTACTGGCAAAGAGAAAATCATCAATCCCCATAACCACATGGGTCCAGGCCCTCCGCCGGGATCCGCCTAACTAGTCGTCGTCGTCGAGTCTCCACGTGAAACGTCAATCACTGTACCTGTTGTCGATCAAGAACCCTGAAAAGAGTTTGGGGGTAGTATCATGAGTACAGAAGTACTCAGCATCCAACTGTAATGGTCATATGACCCAGCAAGGACTTCATCACTCGTCATTCTAGGACAACTAGTAGTTTACGGTAAGGATGGGGTAAGTGGTGAGATTGCTTCCGCACTAGCCTTATGAAGTGGCTAACGACCAAGAGAATGAGATAAGAAGCCAAGCATTCGATGAGGAATCGCCTCCAACAAGTCTTGCTATCAGCTATTTACGCAAACATAACACCTATACTATCCTTGTCCTCCTCTTCGCATCCCGACGAAGAAGAAGCAGTCAAGGCACACACACATTGATCAAGTTATATTAAGATTATCTCAGTTATTGTTGTCTATGAACAAGGAGTATGTCTCAAGTCGTCCATAACCGTGGACACGGCTTCTCGAAAATATTTAACCCTGCAGGGGTGTACCAACTGCCCATTACAAGGCTCCGCACGCACGCCCATCTCTCTCAATTGCTACCCATCACAGGCAACCATTTTATGATTTAGTTCCGAGAGATCCGAAACGACAGGTCCCTCTAGCTAGCAACGAACAAATTCGGGTGGCCCCCGGTGAGTCGACATCCAGCTTAGGAGCTGGCCGTGCTCTCGATCTGGTCTCTACCGTATGACTCCAGGTTTGGATTGCCGGTTAATCTCACATGAGACCGGGTCCTCAGCCGGTCATGATGGGTCAGCAAGGAACCATGTCCTTACTGGTCCGGGTTATTTTAAAGGATGTCTGCCAGGAGCTACCCGACAGGCATATGTGCATTGTTTTCAAATGGTAAATCAGCTTGGGCCACCACTAGAAATGTTTGAAGCTAGGTAGGTAAGAAAAGGGGACCCCATAAAATCCCACACGCGGTTAGGCATGCTCAGTCTTAGAACCAATACCCGGAACTCGGATCCTAGGTGACTCGAATGGAACAAAGCGTCGGGGCGGGATAGCCTAGACCTTCCATCCTTCGTCGAATATAGTCAACATTTATAATAATCATATCATCAACAACAATAATCATAATGTGATAGCCCAAAACCAAGGAGTAACAAGGAGTAACATCGTAGCATCCTAAGAATGCATACTAAGTAGGGGCTGAGAAACGAGCAATAGTAGCATAGCAGTACATGGTTTGCTGGGAGGGGACATGGCTGTATCGGTTTAAAAGAGGCTGTAAACATGTGGTAGGGTCAAACATCGAACCTAACCTAGACTAGCATGCAAACCGCTGGTTGAAATAGAATGTATCATAAGTAATGTATAGTCCTTGTTTGTTGATAAGTCGGGTTCCGAAGGTGTAGCTGATCGCAAGCTCGCATCGTCTCCAAGAGAGGGTAAACACTGGAAAGCAAGCATCAACAAGAAGGCAACACGAGACATCGCACCTACCATCGAGAGCGGTTACTAACAGGTTAAGTGGAGTACTCGTCACACACGACGATACCACACATTTACAAGGGCTCAAGTTTTTTAGCTAAACAAGATGAGAAAAGGTTGTTAACATGGCATCTCACTGAAGAATGGCATAGCACACAAACATGGCAATAGGTGAAGCATAAATAAACTATCTAATCTAGTCACTTTAAGTGGGGGTAAAACCTATACATGGAAAACTATTGCGGACCCCACGATAAAAATGGAATTTTGAACTGTTTTGCCCTAAAAAATATTTTATTATTTTTATTAGCAAGAAAGAGCAGCAAAACCACAATCTACATGCAATTCTAGTCAAGTTACATATAAAGAACATTTTAATCAAAGCAACGTTTAAAAAGTTATGACAATTACAGTTTACAGTGGCAAGGTTGTAATTAGCAGTAAAACAACATGTAAAAAAGGTCAAACATGGCAAAAGAGCATATTTTATTAATCTACAAAAAAATTTAAGCAACTTTCATGTTTAACTCGTTGCGATCCGAGCTATCGTTAATGGGCTTGGCCCAACTCGCAACAGGAAAAGAAGAGATAAAAGATAAAACCGAAGGGAGCTCACCATGGGCCTTTGGCCCAGCTCGGTGAGGTGGGCGCAGGGCAGAAAAATCTCGCCCAGGGCGACGGAGGGCGCAGGCCGCGCTGCTGGGCCTGGGCGCTGGGCCGCTGGGAGGGAGGAGTTGGGCCGGCCGAGGGCGCTGACCGACGGGGACACAGCGAGCGAGCATCTCAGGATCCTCCCGAGCACGACTGCAGGCGGTGGCGGCGCACGCGGGGTCTCGCCGGACCGGCGCGACAGGTGGCTACGAAGGGAAGGCGCGGGGGCGAGCGGGGCGGACGAGGGGTCACCGGATCCAGTGGCTGGGGTCGCCGTCTAGCGTTCTTGGGGTGGCAGTGTCGAGCTCGCGAGCTCCGAGGGCGTCCATGGCGTGGTGTTGGGCCGTGCAAGACAGAGAGAAGAGAGAGGAGAGGAGAGGAGAAGGGGGCGCGGCGACCTAGGGTTGGCGGCGGCACGCTGCTGCCGGCGCAGCGGCCAGAGATGGCCGGCGAGGAGGCGCGGGGTGGAGCGGCTCGGGCGATGGAGCTCCACGGGACCGGGCAGGGGCTTGGGACGTGAGTGGTGACGTGGTGCGCTTCGGGCCGTCCGATCCAGATCCGACGGCCCGGAGCGTTCGATCTGGACCAGGAGGTGGTTGGTGGCCTTGTTTCCATGTGACGGCTACGGAAAGGGGAGGCACGGAATGAGAGGGATTAGGGGCTAGGGTTTTTCCATTTTTGGATGTGGGGATGTCTTAAATAGGCAGGGGTTCCTTAGGGGTTGTTTTGGGCCTGGTTAGAGGGGTTTTGGGCTAGATTTTTGGTGGGCTTGGATTAGCAGACAAGAGGGAAATATCTCGTTGGTCGGTTGGCTGCCAGCATGACGTTTTATAAATATACCCCTGGATTTACACCGGCTACTATGCCTGGCACATCCGGTCGTTTACCTACCCGACGAAGTCGGACTCGCACGAAAATAAAAACACCACCTCATAGCATCGAACTGACGCCGTCTACAACATTTACCACCAAACCGAGAACGTCGAGCCCCTCCCGATAAAATAACCCATTTAAATATAAATGGGGTTTTTTCGCACCGTTGTTGAAGGCTGGAATTGTGCCAGAAGCTGCGACGGTGATCGGGTGAAACCCAATGCCGCAAAGGTCGAGTGTCAGGGTGGCAAGGGTCGGTCTCGCATCCGATACGAGAAATATGAGGGGAGAAAGTAATCGCCGATCGATAAATCGGGGAAGCAAACATCGCAAACAAATCAGACAATCAAACAATTCACACCGAAAACAAAAAATTTCATTTTTGTGAAATCTGGGCTGTTACATGCTGCTTCCTGCAAACTTGGGCCTACTAGCGTGAACAATTCCTGAGGACGGTTCAAACTTCCTCTTCTTGGGATAAACAGTAATTGGTACCAGTCACTTCCGGGATTTCGTCAAAATAGATGATATCATTGCACCCCTTCCACTTCAAAAAGGGGGCACAAAAAATGTTATACAACAAAATAATACACTAATAGAAAAAAATTAATAATATAAAAAGTATAATAACCTAAAAAATATAAAAAATAAGTACAAAGCAGTACTAAATGAACAAGAAGTATTGAGATGCATACTAAAGCAGTACAAACAATATATGCAAAAGCAGTACCAAACATATGCATACAAAATAACTTTGTGTGAGTGTGCTGAGATGAATACCAAAGCAGTACAAACAATATATGCAAAGTAGTGCAAACAGATGCACACATAATAACTTTGTGTGAGTGGGATGTGGTGACAAAATTTATATAAAATATTTTTTTTAAAACAAATTTGGGGGGGGGGGGGGGAGAGACCCCCCTCCTAACCTCTTACCCCAACACCTACATCCAAACTTCACATAAGATTAATTACTAATTAATAAAATAGGACAACACCAAAAAGTATAATATTTACAACTAAAAGAATTGCACTACAAAAGGATGGTACTAAAGAACTCACCGGAAGCTTGCCAAAGATCCAAGATCTAGGGTCCGGGCCACCTTTGTTCAAGATATCCAAATTGGCAAGTTTCATATGCTTCCTAGGATCCATGTAGATGGCCCGGGGGGGGCTCTTGTATTTACGGTCAATGCAGCGGTGGTCCAGACAGTCCAAATAAGCTAGAATATGCGCAATAACACAACCAGGAAGAGCTCTCCAGTCTGCACCAGGCTTCAATAGCAAGTCTCAGCTCATCAACAATCAGCTGACAAATCTGCATGTTTTTTGACTTGACAATGTCAAAGTCTTCAACCATTGTCGCCTCCTTCTTCACACGCAGATAATACCCTGGGCATAAAAACTTATTATACAAAATCAGACCAAACACCTTAAGAGCAAGGCCATCCCTAACTGGATAATCTTCACGCTGCGAGAGAATATTCCGAAGCTCATCAGTTTTTATATCTTTATTCCTTGGAATCCTAAGCCCATCCTTTAAATTCACCAAAGCAGCACCATAATCTTCTAAAGGCCTTGGAGGAGACTCATCACCATTAGGCAGTGCAAACAGCTTCTCAATGACATCTGCATTGATCTCCAGAACTTTGTTTCCACCAAGATCAAGGATCATGGTCCTAGGATCAATATTATACATCAGAAAGAAACCAAGACGGCGATTAATGTTGGATTTGATCTTGAAGTCTTTGATATGACCAAGCTCAGCAGTATCAAGAACTTTCAAGTGACGTTCCTTCAACAACGCAACACAAAGAGTGACCTCCTTCAAAGAGCACCTAATCGTGGTGTTGAAGCGCTTTTTTGCAACCTTTTTGACTTTGTTGCTAGGCTCACCTTCCTCACCTCTCTTCCTATTTCAAGGCGCCTTCACAAACTCATACTGGAAAGCATTAAAAAATAACACAAATTAATAAAGATGAAAATAACTATACACAAAAAATGAAATTACAAAATAAAACTATACAGAGAAATTTCAATATAGAGTATAAGAAGTACAGTAACTACACAATTGGCAGTTCAATCAAAACGTCAAAGGGGAATATAAAATATGAGAGTATAAGAAGTACATTAACTACACAATTGGCAGTTCAATCATAACATCAAAGGGAAGTACATAATATATTATGCAAGAAACACTTGACAACAACAAAATGAAATAAAAATTCACCTTCCCGATATCATCTCCAAAATCAGAAACCTCTTCAGAAACATAAGGTTCGTCATCGTCACCTTCTTCATCACCATCATCACCCTCATCGGACTCAAAATCATCATCCTGTGAAAAACGGACAGATTTGCAAGTAGCATGAGGTAAATTCTTTGTGCTACCTCTAGTTTGCTAGCCCTTGGAAAAAACCTTCTCCTTACCCTTAAGAAAAACGTTCTCCTTCTTATCAACAGGTGCCTTTGCCTTGGACACAGCCTGGTTAGCTGCCTTCACCTTTTCTGCAGCAGCAGGATTAAGATTTGAAGAGCTGCCTCTCTGAATAACTTTAGCACTTTGCCGTTTACCATCGACATAAGTTGATTGTCTGGGCACAACACGCGGGCTTCTACGTACTGGTGCATCAGGAGGTGTCTTTACCTTCCTACAAGTTTTCCTATTCTTTTTTACAGGGACAGGGTTTACAGGACTCGGAGGTCCATCAGAAACACCAGCACTATCATGAACAACTATATCCGTGCATTGAGATGGAATATCGTGCAATGCCTTTGACCTGCGATTTCGATCAGCTGCTATTTACTCTTCCACCCTCAAATTCTCAGCCTCCAGCTGATTAGCGACGTCCTCAGGCTGAGTCACAAACTCTGTACCCTCGACAGACTGTGACTATGTCACTGAAAGTTCCAAAGAGCCAACATCATCCTCGCCCCTTCCAACAGGTCTAGAAGGATTGCTGGCAGGCTGACTTTGTCTGTCATTCAATGCCTTAGACCTCCTGTTGCTAGAAGAAATGTCCGCAGGCGTAATCGCAGCAGGAATGTCCTCAGGCGAATTCTCAGCAGGAATGTCCTCGAACGTATTCGCAGCCTCATCAACCTTATTAGCATCATCTCCGTCAAACTCTAAGCGAAGTTCAGATAGAACATCTGATATATCATTTTCTGATTGCGGAACAGAATCTTCTGCAAACAAAATCAAAGAACAAAATGAATAAGTTTCACACACTACAACACCGTCAACGGTATCCTCTGCGCAAAAGGAAATAAATATAAATGATATAATAACAACAACAGAAGTACTACACCAATGCTAGAAAGCAGTACAACAATAAAGAAAACAAAAATTGGTACAATTGCAACAAAGAAGTACAAGAGAAACTACTAAAGCAATACAACAATTATGCTAGACTTGGTGTAAAATAAATATGTGTAAATGTATGATTGTCTGGGCACAACACGCGGGCTTCTACGTACTGGTGCATCAGGAGGTGTCTTTACCTTCTACAAGTTTTCCTATTCTTTTTTACAGGGACAGGGTTTACAGGACTCGGAGGGCCATCAGAACCTACAATGCAATATGGGAAAAATAAGTATCAATGTATTATCATAAGCAGTGTAAATCATATGTGTAAAAGAAATACATGTTTCCACTTCTAAACCATAAAATCACAACAGTTATAAAAATATACAATAAAACTCACCACCCTAAAACATAAGGAAAAACTGTGAATAAAATAAATAAGTACAGATGTTCTACACAAGTGAAGTACAATAACTACATGGAGGAGAAATACAAAACTACAACTTAGTGAAGTACAGAAAAAACATTTCAACAAAAACAAGTATCTAACCAGTGCATGTCATACAAATAGACTTGTTGAAACATCAAACATGTCTACTACACCTGATAAATAAATAATCTCACATCCAAAACCAAAATAAAGAACACAACGAAAACATTGCCAATCCATGCCAAAACCATACATAAGCAAATCAATCCTAGGAACAAAAATTAAAAAATGAACTACATGAACAGAACATCCCAATCCCAAGCACAAGGTCTGTGGGACGAACCTTGCGCCGATTCGGCCATCGGGCTCTTAGTTGAAGACACCATGCATGTGGATACCCCAACCAAATGGATCTACAGGAAGAATACTTGCTTCACCAAGTATAAGAATCCTACCAGATCGACCACCACCATGCTTCCCCTCTGCTGCGTACGAACACAGCTGCGGACAAAAGCAGAGTGACGCATTAGAGACAAAAGGGAGAGGCGAAAAAAGAGGAACAAATCGGAACCGCCGCTGCTGCGGAGGCGATACTGAACTCCGCTTAACGCCATCTGTGGAGGATTCGCAGAGCGATGTACCCAACAACGCAAAGGACAGGAGTGTGGGGGAGAAAGAGAAAGGGATAAGACCTGGATAAGAGGGAGGGGGTCGTGCGTGCGGTTGCAGCGGGCGGCGGTTGCTCGTAGCTGCAGTTGCATGGTGGGGGATCGTGCAGTGATTGCGCAGCGGGGGGTCGTGTACGGATTCGTCACCGAGGAGAACTTGAGAGAGAGAGAGAGAGGAGGAGCGTCTGCGCGAGAGAGAAGAGGAAGGGAGACAGATTTGGCGGAGTGGGCGGGCGGACAGAGTAAATGCCCAACAGACCTCTCTGTAGTTAATGCTACTAACTAAGGTGTCCTCACGATTCGTTTTCAATTTTGAAAAACCGAGACAACCAAAGCATTTCAAAAACACATTGGGATAAAAACAATATTCACATAATAAACATTAAAAATGATACCTAAAAAAACTATATAAAAAAAATACACATATTCCAAAAACCAATATGAAAACAATTAATTAGACACAATGCAACACAACAATTTAACCTGGTAATAGCAGCACGCTAATACACTAACCTACCTATGAAAGAAATTTATAGAAAAAAACTACTAAGGTAAAGTTCTGTTATATAAAAAGAAGTACATGTTCATTACGCAAGAAGTACAGAGGGGAAAGCAGAAAGAAGTACACTATAGGTATACAGGGAAGTACAAGATTATTGCAGGATATTATTCTATCATCGATTGTAGAATAGACGGCATCTATATATGTATGTATATATATATATACATATATAAAGCCGATCTATTCTGACATCGATGTCAGAATAACTATTCTGACAACATTCTGAAATGCAGTATTTTCGCAAAGGGAACCGCACTACTGAATTCAGAGCACTGAAGCTCGGGTAAAAACGAACCGCATGCAGTATTTTCGCGATAACTTTTTAACCGTTGGTCGGAATTGAGCGTGTGATACACCGTTGTATTCGTATGGAAAAGGAGCATCTTCCTTATGTTGAAAACTTCCCCCGATTCTTCACGAATTAAGAGCACTTTAGAAAATGGTGCGGCGACCCACTTTCACAGCTGCAGTTTTTTCGCTATTTCTCTTAAACCGTTCATCATAATGATGCAAATGATATACCGTTGGAAAGATATCGATCAGGCGCTCCATCCATATGTAGAACACTTTGTCTAATTCACTACAGATTTGAGACAAATCTAGCCGCAAAAAAACGCAACAAGTCTGTTTTTCGTTTTCGGATTTTGTAGAGAGTAGAACTTTTTAACCGCTTGTTCGATCGATGCATAAGATACACTGTTGGATTCCTCTGGAGTAGTAGATTAATTTGTAGACTGTTGGATTCTTCTGGAGTAGTGGATTCATATGTTCAACACTTTTCCATATTCCACACGGTTTTGAAGTAATTTGAAAAACGGTGTTGCTGCCCTCTTTTGGACAGCTGGAGTTTTTGCTAAAATTCGTTTGATTCGTTCGTCCGGTCGATGCAATTGATACACCGTTGGATAGCTATCATTGAGGTGCTCCATTTGTATGTAAAACACATCCTCTAATTCCTTACGGTTTAAAAGTTGTGTCGATTTTAGTAAATCGCGGAACTCCGTTCTACGCGGACCCGAAATCGACGACGTGAACTACATTCGCCGGGGCAACCGCACCGCATTCGACGGGCGAGCACACTGAATTATCGCCAGACAGAACGCACGTGTTTTTCGCGGAAAAAAAATCAGCGAGTGAACTGCATCCGCGGGGCACCCGATTGCATTTGTCAACAGAAAGAACTGCACATGATTTTTTCACATGGCAAAGAGTAATACGCTTACTTTTCACGGAGTCGGAATCAACGTAGTGAACTGCATTCGACCGATACAGGTTGCATTTATTGACAGAGAGAACTGCATTAGTTTTATTATTTAATTTTTTTTGTCAACGAGCGTGCACCGCAAGGATGAGGCGAGCGAACTGCATATTTTTTTAAATAACATCAGGAAGGAAAACGACCTGCACAATTTTTGTTAATATTATTTTTCAACCCTTTTACGAACAAAAGTGAACCATAAAGACAAAAGTGAACCACAGGGTCGAGGCAAGCGAACTCCTCATCGACACTAATATTACTTTTTCCCATAAAAAGAACTTCACATATATGCACTACATTTTTTTACAACAACAAGACATCATCAGCACCACACAAGAAAACTGCAATGAACTTCAAATGTGCCGGGGTCTGCACACGGGAGGAATCTGCGAAAGTTGCGGAAATTTTCACACGGGGGAACTGGCGAATCGGCAAATCTCCAAGTCCTGGATCCAATTCCAATTTCAGTGAACCTCCAAACGCCAAATGAGCTGCGAGGTTGCCGTTGATGAGATGCATGTTCACAGTACAGAACCGCATGCGTCAGTTTTCAAAAATATCAACATCTGCAGTACAATGGTAGCAAGTCAACAAATGCAAAAATATCAACAATCAAGTTGTGGATTTTGACACTGAGAGCATCTGAATTAGTGGCCGAGCTAATCCCAGCCAACTAGTAGATCGGAATACTTTGGAGCTGGGAGTTTGTACCTTGGGGAATTTGCAACAGTGCTAATGGTCGGATTTCCGCTGGAGCACACATGCGAGGGGTGATGTGTTGCGCTAGTGGCCAAAGCCAGGGGATGGAGAGATGGATGCTCGCGCGTGAGAGACCTCCGCAGAGCATCTCGCGCTGCTCTTTGCCTGCTCACAGCCAGATGACAGAGATATGGAGGCGCACGCAACTGCAGGTAGTCCAGCGGGACGCCGCCCTTGCCTCAGATCTTGTTGGGACCCGCGGCGCCCATGAAGCCCGGACACCGACGCATATGTGGGAGAGACGGAGAGACGATGCGCTCCAGTTGGGGGAGGCGGCCATGGGGGAGAATAGGTTGGGCGTGGCTCTCGCATCGACGACTCGAGGTCCCTGGCGTCACCGGAAGTGTAAGGTGGAGGGGAGGTGGGAGGTGGGAGGAGACCGCGAAGGATGAAGGTGGGAGGGAGGGAGGTTGGTCAAGGATAAGGACGTGGGAGGAGCTCTCGGGTGATTTTTTTTCCGCGTGTGTGTTTCAATGGGGGGGTGGGCTCGGTGTCAAAGAGGTCTTGTCAGAATAAGGATTGTTGTTAGAAACAACATCCCTTAAGACCTTATTTTAACATCAAAAACTTATTCTGACAACACAAGTCCGCAGCGCACCGCACCGTGCAAATAAAACAAACCAGACCCGACGCCCTAACCACTCACGCGCTCAACAAACCACCCCAGCGCCCCCACAGCTTCTTCCTCTCCCCGCCGCCACCCCACCTCCTCCCTCGTTTTCTCCCCTATACATCATCCCTAACCTCCAGCACACCCCACCAGGCGCTGCACCGATGTGCTCCACCCCGGACGCAGCGCACCTCTGTGCACCACCCCAGCGGCGTCCCTCCCTCCCTTGATCGGATCCTCCGACGCAGCGTTGGGATCCACCCCCGTTCACCAGATCCATGGCGACTCTCAAAAGCCCGCTCGTGTCAGGCGTGCGCCCCACCCTAGATCCACCGCCTCCTGGTGCCTCCGACCGCGGCGGACTCGATGCGGCCCGCCTCCTACCACAGCGGCATCGGTGCGCGCCCACCTACCCGTGCACATCTCCGGCCGATCCAGGCCGATAGCCGCACCAGCGTTGATGGAAACGTCTGCACGATGTCGGCTCCTGCGGGTGGTCGGCGTCCTGCAATCCAGATCCAGCCGGCAACGTGTGGATCCAGCCGAGGTCGCGCCTCCCAAACCGCGCTCTACCATGGTCGCGCGTGCCGCCCAGTCTGAGTTCTCTCCCGGCACCCCTCCACCCCACGGGCTCAGCAAAGTGCCCCTACAACATGCAGTGTGCGCAGCGACGCCATGCTGTTCATTCTGCACGTTGTTATTGTTCAGAGAAATTTTTTAGTTTTTTAGATAAAAAATGATGAACAGTTTGTGTGCAGTGTGGTTTGTATCCCTCTACGGCTTAGTTGCTGTCAAAAAAGGAGAGATAAAATACAGTGCAGTTCATTTGGTTGCGTTCCGCGATTCTTTCATGACAATGCAGTGCGGTTGTGGTTCACTTTTCAATGGTGTTGCAATTTCCCTATGCAAAAATTATTACACTCCGAGGAATGCAGTTCAGAAGACTATCGATTAGGTCGAAATGAGTTTGCGACAAAAAAACGCTTGCAGTTCTCTCCGTCGATAAATGCAACCGGTGCATAACGGATTCAGTTCGCTTCGTTGATTTTGGATAAGAGAAAAACACGTGCATTTTCGTTTTGCAGATAATGCAGTGCGGTTGCCCTGTCGGATGCGGTGCAGTTTCCCGGCGAATGCAGTTCACCTCATCGATTCCTGGTCCGCGAAGAACACGTGCTCTCTGTTTGGCGATAATGCAGTGCGCTTGCCCGGCCAAATGCAGATCACCTCGTCGATTCCGGGTCAGCGAAGAACGGAGTTCCGCGGTTTAGTAAATTTAATGTAGCTTTTAAACCGTGATGAATTAGAGGATGTTTTTACATGAAAATGGAGCGCCTCGACGATAGCTATCCAACCGTGTAACAATTGAAGCGATCGGACGGACGAATCAAACGAAATTAAGAAACAACTCCCGCTATCCAAAAGAAGGCAGCAACACCGTTTTTCAAATTACTTCAAAACCATGTGGAATATGGAAAAGTGTTCAACATATGGATTGATCTACTACTCCAGAAGAATCCAACGGAGTATCATACGCATCGAGCAGACAAGCGGTTAAAAAGTTCTACTCTCTACAAAATCCGAAAACGAAAAACAGAGTTGCTGCGTTTTGTTGCGGCTAGATTTCTCTCAAATCCGTAGAGAATTAGACAAAGTGTTCTACATATCGATGGAGCGCCTGATCGATATATTTCCAATGGTATATCATTTGCATCATTCCGCCGAACTGTTTAACAGAAATCGCGAAAATACGCCCGCTGCAAAAGTGGCTCGCCTCACCATTTTCGAAAATGCTCTTAATCCGTGACGAATCGGGGGAAGTGTTAAACATAAGGAAGATGCTCCTTTTCCATAAGAATCCAACAGTATATTATACGCTTAATTCCGACAAACGCTTAAAAAATTGAAGCAAAAACGGTGCATCCGGTTCTGTTTTACCCGAACTGCAGTGCTCCGAATTCAGCAATGCGGTTTTCTTTTGCGATACGATGCAGTTCCGAATGCTGTCAGAATAGTTATTCTGACATCAATGTCAGAATAGACCGTCTGTATATATATATATATATATATATATATATATTACCCGTCTATTCTGCTAATATTAGCAGAATAACTATTTTTCTAACACTTCTGCACTGCATCGGACATTAATGAGAACCGCACTGCTGACTCACGAGCACTGTAGCTCGGGTGAAACAGAACCGCATTCAGTATTTTCTCTCTAACTTTTTAACCTTGATCGGAATTGAGTGTACGATACACCGTTGAATTCGTCTGGAAAAGGAGAATCTTTCGTATGTCGAACACTTCCCCCGTTTCTTCACGGATTACGAGCGGTTTCAAAAACGGTGCGGCAGCCCACTTACGTAGCGGAGGTTTTTCCGCGATTTCTCTTAAACTGTTTATCGGATTGATGCAAGTGATATACCGTTAGAAAGATATCGATCAGGTGCTCCATCCATATGTAGAAAACTTTGTCTAATTCGCTAAGGATTTGAGAGAAATCTAGCCGCAAAACAATGTGCACACTCTGTTTTTCACCGGCGGAGCTTGTAGAGAGTAGAACTTTTTAACCGCTTGTACGATCGATGTGTACGATACACCGTTAGATTCATATGGAGTAGGAGATTAATCCATATGTTGAAAATTTTTGCAGATTCCCACGGTTTTGAAGTAATTTGAAAAACGGTGTGGTTGTCCACATTTGGGGCAGCGGGTGTTTTTGCGGAAATTCTTTTGATTCGCTTATCCAATCGATGCAATTGATACACCGTTGGATAGAGATCGTCGAGGCGCTCCATTTTCATGTCGAACACACTTTCTAATTCCTTACGGTTTAAAATTTGTGTCGATTCTAGTAAAAACGTGGAACTCCGTTCTTCGCGGACCCGAAATCGATCAAGTGAACTACATTCACCGGGAAACCGCACCGCATTCGATGGGCAACCGCACTGCATTATCGCCAAACAGAATGCACTTGTTTTTCGAACCGCATCACTGTTTTCGCTCTAACTTTTTAACCGTTGGTCGGAATTGAGAGTATAATACACCATTGGACTCGTATGGAAAAGGAGCACCTTTCGTACGTTGAACACTTCCCCCGATTCTTGACGGATTAAGAGCCGTTTCAAAAACGATAGGCAGTTTTTCCGTGATTTCCACTAAACCGTTTATCGGATTGATGCAAACGATATACCGTTGAAAATATATCGATAAGGCGCTCCATCCACATGCAGAACACTTTGTCTAATTCGCTACGGATTTGAGAGAAAACTAGCCGCAAAAAAACGCGCGCACTCTGTTTTTTGCCTGTGGATCTTGTAGAGGGTAGAACTTTTTAACCGCTTGTCCGACCGATGCGTATGATACACCGTTGGATTCGTATAGATTAGGAGATTAATCCATATGTTGCACACTTTTCCAGATTCCCCACGGTTTTGAAGTAATTTGAAAAACGGTGTGGCTGTCCACATTTGGGGCAGCGCACATTTTTGCATAAATTCTTTTGATTCACTTATCCGATTAATGCAATTGATACGCCGTTGGATAGATATCGTCGAGGCGCTCCATTTTCATGTAGAACAATTTCTAATTCCTTACGGTTTAAAAGTTGTGTCGGTTCTACTCCATTAATGCAGTTGATGCAAACGATATACCGTTGAAAATATATCGATAAGGCGCTCCATCCACATGCAGAACACTTTGTCTAATTCGCTACGGATTTGAGAGAAAACTAGCCGCAAAAAAACGCGCGCACTCTGTTTTTTGCCTGCGGATCTTGTAGAGGGTAGAACTTTTTAACCGCTTGTCCGACCGATGCGTATGATACACCGTTGGATTCGTATAGATTAGGAGATTAATCCATATGTTGCACACTTTTCCAGATTCCCCACGGTTTTGAAGTAATTTGAAAAACGGTGTGGCTGTCCACATTTGGGGCAGTGCACATTTTTGCATAAATTCTTTTGATTCACTTATCCGATTAATGCAATTGATACGCCGTTGGATAGATATCGTCGAGGCGCTCCATTTTCATGTAGAACAATTTCTAATTCCTTACGGTTTAAAAGTTGTGTCGGTTCTACTAAAAACGCGGAGTTCCGTTCTTCACGGACCCGAAATCGACAAAGTGAACTGCATTCGCCGGGCAACCGTATCGCATCCGACGGGCAAGCGCACTGCATTATCGCCAAACAAAACGCACTTGCTTTTTGCGGATCCGAAATAGGCCAAGGGAACTGCATCGGACGGGCAAGCGCACCGCATTTGTCGACACAGAGCACTGCACACGCTAGATACTCGGGTTAGAAGGGTGTTAGCAGAATAAGAATTTTGTTAGTAGAACAAGCTCTTAAGGGGTGTTAGTAGAATAGACTCACCCTATATATATATATGTATATATATATGTATATATATATATGTACAATAGTGTTCCTGTTCTACTCAGGTATAATATGGACGGAGTTGTGCGATGTTCCACGGCCTGGGAGTCTCCTCCATGGAGGTGTGTGACTTTTCCTTCTCACGTATATCTACCAGGTAGTAGGATCTATAGTACAGGATTTTGCTGACCACAAACGGTCCTTCCCATGGAGAAGATAACTTGTGCATTCCATCCTTTCTTGTATATGACAGAGCACTAAGTCACCTTCCTGGAATGTCCGACTTCTGATACGACGACTATGATATCATCGAAGATCTTGTTGGTAGATAGTCGACTGAGCTGCTGCTATTTCTTGGTTTTCATCGAGAACATCCAGGGCGTCTTGCCTTGCTTTTTCATTGTCGGCTTCTACATAAGATATGACCCTTGGTGAGTCATGACAGATGTCACTTGGGAGAGTGGGTGTGTAGCTTGTCGACCTATTAGGAGTCGTCCTGATACTCCAAAATACTGAGGGAAATTCTTCCTCCCAGCAACCCGGCGTCCTTTCCAAAGGAACAAAGAGTCGGGGTTTGCTGCCTCAAAGAAACTATTGGTTGGCTCTCTCGGCTTGTTCATTGGTCTGTGGGTGAGCCACTGATACAAGGTCGAGTCGGATGTGCTCGTTCTGACAGAATCGTTGCATTACCCCCTCTGATAGGTTAGAACCATTATCAGTGATGATGCTGTGGGGGTAGCCAAATCTATATATTATCTTTTTCAAGAATTTTAGCGTCGTTGCTGCATCGCATTTGCTGACCGGCTCTGCCTCGACCCACTTGGTGAACTTTTCAACCGACATCAGTAAGCGTGTATTCCTGTTGGCTAACTTTTTGAATGGTCCGACCATATCAAGCCCCCACACTGCAAAGGGCCAAGTGATAGGGATCATCCTGAGTTCTTGAGTCGGCACATGCGCCTGATTTGCATAATGCTGACATTTGTCGCATTTTTGACTATATCCTATGCGTCCACGTGTGTCGTTAGCCAGTAGAATCCGTGGTTGTAAGCTTTAGCCACTAGCGAACGACAGCCGGCATGATGCCCACAGTCTCCAGAGTGTATCTCATTGAGGATTTCTCTGCCTTCTTCTGGTGACACCCATCTCTGAAAGACGTCTGCAGGGCTTCGCCGATGTACCTGACCTTTGATGAGTACAAAAGATTTTCTTCTCCTGACAATTTGGTTGTCCAGTACCTCATCAGTGGCTAGGATTACCCCGGTCTTGTAATCCAAATAAGGCACGACCCGTGAGGGGTAGCATGTATTGCGGCCACCAGAGCCGGTTCTGGATCCGGCTCTGCTATGCCTTGCTCCGTTGGTATTTGCATGTACGGCTTTGTTAGGACGTCCAGGAACACATTTGGTGGAACCAGCTTTCGCTAAGAGCCGAGCCGGGATAGAGCGTCTGCGGCTTCATTTAGCTTGCGCTCCACATAGTCCACTTGGTACCCAACAAAGAAACCAGCTTGTCTTTCCACCTCCCGCTGATAAGCTGCCATGGTGGCATCTTTGGAGTTCCATTTTCCCGACACCTGTTAGGAAACAAGGTCGGAATCACCGTACCATTGGATCCGTCTTATGTTCAACTCACGAGCCAGCGGCAGCCCCTAGAGTAGGGCCTCATATTCTGCTTCGTTATTGGTGCAAGTGAACTGCAGCTGCAAGACATAGCAAAATTTCTCTCCTTTGGGAGAAGTGAGGACCACGCCGACTCCTGACCCTTGGAGCTGCTGACTCCCATCAAAGCGCATTGTCCAGTATTTGTTAACCGGATTTTCTAGGGGCGCTTGGATCTCTGTCCAGTGATTGATGAAGTCGACCAGCGCCTGAGATTTGATGGTCGTGTGTGGTTCATACTTGATGTGATATGTCCCCAACTCTATAGCCCACTTTGCGATCCTTCCCGTGGCCTCCCAGTTCCGGATGACATCTGCAAGCGGTGCTGAGCTAACTACAGTTATGGGGTGCTCCTGGAAATAGTGCTTGAGCTTCCGACTCGCCATGAATACAACAAGGTCCAGTTTCTGCCAGTGAGGGTACGTGGCTTTGATGAAGTCAAGACCTCACTAACATAATAGACTGGCCTATGCAAAGGGTGTTCTTTGCCATCTTCCATACGTTCAACCACAACCACAGCACTGACTACCCGATTTTTGGACGAAATATAGATCAGCATCGGCTCTTTTGCTTTAGGGGCCGCCAGGATTGGAGCCTGGGAAAATTGTTTCTTCAGCGCTTCCAGAGCTTGATCAACCTCTTCATCCCAGACGAACTTTTCCGACTTTCGCAAGGGTCGGTAAAGGGGGATTGCTTTTTCTCCAAGTCGGCTGATAAAGCGACTCAGGGCAGCTACACACCCTGTGAGTCGTTGTACGCCTTTCATTGAGGTCGGCTTCTTGAGAGCCATGATGGCGTTGCTTTTCTCCGGGTTCGCCTCGATGCCTCTCTCTGACACTATGTATCCGAGGAGCTTTCCTACAAGGACCCCAAAGGTGCATTTGGCCGGGTTTAGCTTCATCTGGTACTTGCGCAGATTTTTGAAGGTTTCTTGGAGTTCACTGATGAGTGAGTTGGCCACCTGAGACTTGATAACTATGTCATCCACGTAAGTGTTCACATTGCGCCCAATTTTCTCCTTGAGGAAGTTCTGCACTGTTCGCTGGTATGTGGCTCCTGCGTTCTTCAAGCCGAAAGGCATAGAAGTGTAGCAGTATATCCCAAAAGGAGTACGAAAGTTGTTTTCTCCTAGTCTTCTAGAGCCATCTTGATTTGGTGATAGCCAAAGTGGGCGTCGAGAAAACACAGGAGCTTGCACCCTGCAGTAGAGTCGATGATCTGATCAATGCGAGGTAATGCGAAGGGATCCTTTGGGCAGGCCTTGTTTAAGTCAGTGTAGTCAATGCACATACGCCAAGTCCAGTTCTTTTTCAAAATGATGACCGGGTTTGCAAGCCACTTCGGATAGAAAACTTCCATGATGAACCCGGCAGCAAGGAGCCGTGCTATCTCTTCCCCAATGGCGTTCCTCCTTTCATCGTTAAAACGACGAAGGACTTTCTTGACCGACTTCAGTTTTGGGTCAATATTTAGGTAGTTCTTAGTGAGTTCCCTCGAGACACTTGGCATGTCAGAAGTTTTCCATGCATAAATTTCCCGATTCTCACGGAGTAACTCGATGAGTGCGCTTTCCTATTTGTCAGATAGCCATGTCCCAATGATGAACTGCTGGGAAACGTCACCAGGGACAAAGTCGATTTTCTTCGTGTCCTTAGCCGTTTGGAATTTGGGGTTGTTGTCAGGAGTCGGTTTCTACATAATGGTGGAGCCGTTTGGATCTACCTTTTCCTGGTATGCAGACAGGTCCTCCTTGGCGCATGCCGAGTCGACAAACTTAACGTGTTGCTCGTCACATTCCGTAGCCCTGGACCGGCTCCCATCTACCGTGATTGGGCCGAAGGACCCGGCATCTTTAGCTTCAGGTAGACGTAGAATAGTCGAGCCATGAACCTAGCGTAAGCCGGTCTGCCTAACATGGCGTGATATGGTGACGGGGATCAACCCCGGCAAACCCCATGGTCAGGGACCCTGGGTTAGTCATGAGAGGCACAGGTTGGACGATAGCTCGTCGGCTAACAGGAGGAGACGTTCCTGCTCGATATTATTTCTTGGAGATGCGATTACAGGGAAGGCCAAGGCTAGTGCGCACAAGGCTAGGGTTACATATTGTGTATTGGCCGATCTCGACGTCTCCCCTCCCAGCCTTTATATATTAGGCTAGGTCTCGGGGAACCCGTCTTGGATTACATATGAGGTTTCCTAACCCTAATCTTGTACCGCACGACAGGTTTGCACCTTCCTTACGAGTCACGGAATCCTACGTCGGTGCCACTAGTGGACCAAGGCTAGGCCCAGGTGGTATCTTTGTGGGCCTTCTGTCTTCGGGTACACCGGGTAGGCCCATCCATAGGAGTCATGGGGTCACCCCCTCGTCAGTAGCCCCCGAATTCTTGGGGGACTCGAGTCCATTCTTGCGTCGCTTCGATGTATGCACGGTTCAACCGCGGGTCGCTGGTAGTCTAGGGCCATGACAAAACCTGTTTCGAGGGAATGCTAAGATGAAAGGGCCCAAGGAGTCGACTGGTCGAGCCTTGGTGAATTGCGCTAGTGGCAAATACCGCAGTAGCCCAATCAAACCCACTTCCCTCGACATGAGCATGGAACACTGGTGTCGAGCAAAAGTCATGCCGCTGCAGGTATTACAGTGATCAATTGCCGCCAGTAAAGTTCGTAGCCTAGGCGCGTCCGCCCGGCTTTTTCTATCATGCAAGCGCATGGAAAAGATTGGGAGTGAAATCGCTCTGCGGCAAGTCCCAGCCCGTCCGATCTGCGCAGCGGGGTCTTACCTACACGCTAAGCTTGTGTGCCATCTGGGCACAGTGTATCGTGTTCCAGGAATATGTATTTTTTATCGAGGCACGGAGCCTAGTTAGTACTGCACCCACTTGGAATAAACAATCAAGTGAGCAGTTTTAGCGGTCACTTGCGGAGCTTTGTCGAGCGCTCGGGTGAGGAGTAATGTAGAGGAGTACTTGCTCGGGAGGGCTTTGAGTTCTCGGGTACTCAGAGTTCTGCGAGTAATCACTCGAGTATCTCCTTCGCTCTCGGGGTGAGGGAGCACCCGATACTCTGGGATCGTACGATCTGGCGAGTGCAGGTCTGCTTATCTTGTGTCATGGTGAGGGAGCACCCAAAACTCTCATGGGTGGGATTAATCACACGAGCACGTCTTTTCTTCTAGGTGAGGGAGCACCTGAGGCTCTCATGGGTGGATGCGCTCCCGATGGGAGTTAAATATATTTGAAAAATGTATTTGAATCAGTGAAAAACGATCCTCGCAAGCTGCACTTTCTTTTGTGTTTCCACTTTGATTTATCTCTTCTTGATAAGGATAATGATCTCCTTGTTGAAGGACCGTCAAAGATTCTCTGTCTGCGAACCGTCATATCTTCATGACCGGTCATAATGATGGCTTTTGTGGCGTGCTGCAGCCGCCTGTTGATTTACCGATGCGCGCATTGAAAACGCGCGAGATTTGACGCGTCCAGCTCACAGTGCCGCCCGTGTGAAAGCATCTTTTTCTCGGAATTCGAATCGCCCGACACGCTCGGTCTTTGAATTAATTGCTGCCATTGTCTGGGCTTCTGCGTGCCCTTGGGTTTGCACTATAAATAGACCCCTCTTTTTCATCTAGCAGCAATGTTCGTCCTCTGCCCATCTTGCTCCTCTTCTTCATCTTCCTCTTTCTCTTTCCCTTCTCATGGGGCCAAAACGAGGTGCAGGTATGACTAGCCGCGGCCGGGTTTGCCGTGGCCGCGGTGGTCGTACTCCGCGCTCTTCTCGCGGTGGCTGTCGTGGTGCAGCGCTAATGCCTTCCTCCTCTTCTTCAGAGGAGGGTTTTTGGCGCTACGAATTTCTCCTACGCGTCCGTAGCCGGAACTCTGCTCGCACTCTTCTTCCTTCTGCATTTTCTGCCATTGTTTCTGAGCGTGGCCTGGATTGCCTGCTTCTTCGTCTTCAGGGGTGCTCTCGGCCTCTTTCTTATGTTGAGTTGGAGACCGACAGTTCCCGCTTGATTTTTCTTGGTTTTGGCTGGAAGTCGTTTTCTCACCGTTTGAACTTGCGTGATGGTGATACTCTTTGTTGTCATTTTGATGGAGAAAATACTCTCACCATCCGCGTTTTTGACCCGAGCGGCAATCGCATGGATCCGTACTGGCAGGAGACAAGTAGCGACAATTCCGGCAGGTCGGGGAGTCCTACGCCCATGTATTCAATGACTTCATCCTCTGGCGTCTCCTCGGGTGGTGATGTTGTGCCCTCCAGCTCTGGAGAGGACCTCGACGTCAAGCCACCGATCAAGCGGACACGCCAGGAGACCTTGTAGAACTGGAGGCAGCGGCGTCGTCTTCGTCAGCAGCTCGGGTGGAGCTGGAGAAGAAGCTGTGCAGCTGGAGAAGAAGCTGGTGGAGCATCGGCTTCGGTGCTCCGCAAATAAGTCGAGCTTCACCTTTTGTTATATCATTGACGTCATGAGCTGGCTGCTTTGACTCCTCCTTTTTATGTGATGCTCGTCGTATTAGCGCCAATCACCCCAGCATGGGCACACAAGTAAAAGTCGTAATTCCTTGGGTGATTTGTGATGTAGTCTTGTCGGCTGCTTGTGTCTTTGTAACTAGGTTAGTTCTCCATGTAATGAGGATTGTCTTCGAGTAATGAGAGCTGCCTTCTATCCAATGTACTCGAGTCTTGGGCTGTGTTCGAGTCCTTTGCAATGTGACCTATCTTCGAGTCCTCGTGGTATGAGCTGTTTGCGAATTCTTTTAACGAGAGTTGTCTTTGAGTCCATCAAGCCCTTGTACTGTGGATTCTATCAGGTGCGCGACAGCCCTGCCAATAGGAGTGGCCCCCGAGGCTACGTTCGAGTTGTAGAGTCAAACGTAGGCTGAGATTTGTTTCCTTTGTCGTTCTTCTGTTAACTGCCGTTTTTATTGGGTGCGCGACAGCGCTCCCGATGGGAGTAGCCCCCGAGTCTTTAGGTGATTGTTGGCGATCAGGTGAAGACTAAAGGATTGTCTGTGTCCTGTCCTCTCTCCATATTTCTCCAAAGTACTTGGTGTTCCACCTGGTTGTAGCCGTGTCCTCCCTTTGATTCCAAACGGTTTTCAGCAAGTGGCGCCTATCGGGCGTTTTTGCTTGGACCCTTATTTTTAAGTTACGGGCTGCGCGGGAGATGATAGCATTTCTCCGGGGGAGGTGTGATCGATCCCTCGAGCGTTTCTAGGTAAAGATTGCGTTAGCGATGATATCGTCTCTAGGGGGGAGCTGGTACTCGAGCCCCCGAGTGCTTTAAGTAAAGATCGCGTGAGCGATGATAGCGTCTCTCGGGGGGAGTATGTACTCGAGCCCTCGAGTCCTTTAAGTAAAGATCGCGTGAGCGAAGATAGCGTCTCTCGGGGGGAGTCTGTACTCGAGCCCCCCAGTGCTTTAAGTAAAGATCGCGTGAGCGACGATAGCGTCTCTCGGGGGGAGTCTGTACTCGAGCCCCTGAGTGCTTTGGTGAAAGATCGCGTGAGCGACGATAGCGTCTCTCAGGGGGAGTTTGTACTTGATCCCCCGAGTGCTTTGGTGAAAGATCGCGTGAGCGACGATAGCATCTCTCGGGGGGAGTTTGTACTCGAGCCCCCGAGTGTTTTGGTGAAAGATCGCGTGAGCGACGATAGCGTCTCTCGGGGGGAGTTTGTACTCGAGCCTCGAGTGCTTTGGTGAAAGATCGCGTGAGCGACGATAGCATCTCTCGGGGGGAGTTTGTACTCGAGCCCCCGAGTTCTTTGGGGTGGTAGCATTTGGGCAACATCATTTTATTGCGTCAAACGGTTGCATGAGTTGCCAGTCGAGCATGACTGGTGGAGACTATGGGTAGAACAGGCGTAGGTTCACTACGTTCCATGGATTTCCCACATCCTCGTCAGTCTTCGAGTTCTTCAGTCTATAGGCGCCTCCTCCTATGACTTCTAAAACTATGAACGGTCCTTCCCATTGGGGGGCAAGCTTGTGGACTTTCTCTTGTATGAGATGTAGGACAAGGTCGCCTTTGTTGAAGGTTCTGGTGCGCAGGCGGCTGCTTTGGTAGGTGCGCAGCTTGTCCTGGTACCCCTCTGACTTTGCTAGGGCTGTGTCTCTTGCCTCGTCTGTTGTGTCCTTGTCATCTTGCAGTGCTTCTTCTGCTTCCTCTTCTTCGTACCCCGAGATCCGGGGTGCCCCGAATTTGAGGTCATGTGGTAGTACTGCCTCCGCCCCGTAAACCATGAAGAAAGGTGTGTACTGGGTTGCGGTATTTGGGGTAGTGCGTAGGCTCCATAGTACTGCAGGGGGTTCTTCTATCCAGTTGCCTGCGGCCTGCTCGAGTGGTGCAAGGAACCGTTTTTTGATTCCTCCGCATACTAGGCCATTTGCTTTTTCCACCTGGCCGTTGGACTGCGGGTGCGCGACTGATGCGTAGTTGATTTCTATGCCCAGTTCTTCGCAGAAATTCTGGAATTCTGCTGCTGTGAAGTTCATACCATTGTCCGTGATGATGTTGTGTGGTACCCCGAACCTGAAGATGATTGATTTGATAAAATTCACTGCCGTGAGGGCTGTGGAGATGGTGATGGGCACTGCTTCGATCCACTTGGTGAACTTGTCGACTGCTACTAGCAGGTTTGTTCTTCCTCCCTTTGATAATTTCTTGAGCGGGCCCACCATGTCGAGTCCCCAGGTGGCGAACGACCATGATAGTGGTATGGTCTTGAGTTCTGAGGCTGGAGCGTGCGGTCTGCTGGCGAATTTTTTACAGGTGATGCAACGCCGCACGATGTCTTCTGTGTTTTTCATGGCAGTGGGACAATAAAACCCTGCTCGGAATGCTTTGGACACGAGCACTCGACTGCTCGCGTGGTGCCCGCAGTTACCCTCGTGGATTTCGAGCAGTAGGGCTTTGCCGTCTTCTTCGTCGATGCACTTTTAGAGTATCTGGGTGATACTGCGCTTGTATAACTGTCTGTTGATCACTGTGAATGCCTTGGATCAACGACTGATGCGCCGAGCTTCTGTGACATCTTGCGGTAGCGTGCCTTCGATTAGGAATCGGAGGAACGGTTTCTTCCACGCTGGTCCTTCGAGTGCTGTTGGATCTGTAGATTCGACTGCTTGGCTGTTGTTGCCTTCGGATGGACTTGCTGATGCCACCTGTGCTGGCTCGGTGGTGTCGTCATCTACAGCTGCCTCGAGTGTTTCTGTTTTTACTTTGATGGATCTCTGGCTGATGCTTTCGAGGAAGACGCCGGGTGGTACTGGTCCTCGAGTCGAGCCGATGTTTGCGAGTTCGTCGGCTCCTGTGTTGTTTGCTCTGGAGAAATAATTGATCTCACAACCCTCGAAACTTCCTACGAGCGTGTTGTAGACCTTCTGATAGGCCGCCATGTTGTCGGCTACTGCATCGCAGTCTTTCATCGCCTGCTGGACGAAGAGGTTGGAGTCTCCGTAGATTACGAGGCGAGTGGCACTGCATGTTTTGTCCATGCGCATGCCATGGAGTAGTGCCTCGTATTCGGCTTCGTTGTTGGAGGCGTGGCTGAAATTGATCTGGAGGACGTATCTGAGCTTCGTTCCTTTGGGGGAGATCAGAACGACTCCTGCTCCGGCTCCTTGCTGTCTTTTGGACCCGTCGAAGAACATTTTCCATGAGTTCGACAGGTCCGGGGGGCCTGGTGTCTGGACCTCCATCCCCTCGACCAGAAAATCTGGGAGTACTTGAGCCTTGATTGTTGTTGGGTGCTTGAATTACAGGTCCCGCGGGCTGAGCTCAATGTTCCTCTCGGCGACTCGCCCAGTCGCTCCGGGGTTGTTGAGGATGTCCGCGAGTGGTGCGCTGCTCACGACTGTGATAGGATGTTCGTCGAAGTAGTGCGACACCTTTCTTGAGGTCATGATGATGGCCAGTAGTAGCTTCTGGTAGTGCGGGTACCGCTGCTGGGATTTTGCCAAGAGCATGCTGAGGTAGTAGATCGGCCTTTGTATGCTCTGGACCTTTCCTTCTTGTATGCGCTCGATGATGAGTGATGTGCTTACCACGCTGTTGCGTGCTACCACATAGAGGTACAGCTTTTCTCGTTCTTTGGGTACCGCCAAGATCGGTGGGGTCGAGAGTGTCTTCTTCAGGTCCGCGAATGCTTTGCAGGCTTCTTCGGTCCACTAGAATTTCTCCCCTTTTCTGAGCAGCTGGTAGAATGGCAGTGTGCGCTCTCCCAATCTGCTGATGAAACGACTCAAGGCTGCGAGTCTTCCGGCGAGCTGCTGCACGCCTTTGATGTCGGTTGGCTCCTTCATCCTGGAGATTGCTTGAACTTTCTCCGGGTTCGGTTCGATTCCTCGAGCGGAGACCATGTACCTGAGCAACTTCCCGGCTGGGACGCTAAATGCGCACTTCTTCGGGTTGATCCTGATTCTGTACTTGTTGAGTGCTGCGAAGGTCTCACACAGGTCGTCGAGTAGCATGTTTGCACTGTAAGTTTTCATGGCGATGTCGTCCACGTAGACTTGCACGTTTCTTCCGATTTGCTCTTTCCAGCAGGCTTGCATCATCCGCTGGTATGTGGCACCGGTGTTTTTGAGTCCGAAGGGCATTGTCCTGTAGCAAAATACGCCGTAAGGGGTGATGAACGATGTATGCTCTTCGTCTTCTTCCTTCATCCTGATCTGATTGTATCCTGAGTAGGCGTCGAGGAATGATAGTAGATCGCATCCTGCTGTCGAGTCAATTATCTGATCGATTCTTGGCAGGGGAAAGTGATCCTTTGGGAAGTATTTTTTGACTGGCCAGTAGTCGACGCACATCCGCAGCACGTGTGTGTCCTTCTTGGGGACCAGAACAGGATTGGCAATCCAAGTGGCTTTCTTCGTCTCTCGGATGAATTGAGCGTCGAGTAATCGGTTGACCTCCTCCCCGATTGCTCTGCGCTTGGGTTCTGAGAATCTTCGTAGTGCCTGTTTCACTGGCTTGGTGTTTGGCTTGATGCGCAGCGCGTGTTCCGCGAACTCGCGCGGTATTCCTGGCATGTCGGCAGGGCACCAGGCAAAGATTTCCCATTCTTCACGGAGGAAAGCAATGAGGTCAGTCGCTTGCTCTTCCGGGAGGTGGGCGTACACGCAAACTGTTTCTTTGGGTCCGTCGGGTGCACTTGGAGGGTGACCATGTCGCTGTCGATGCTGAAGTCCCGCCCATAATATTTTGACTCGCTTTGACTTGCTAGCGGAAAGATACTTTTGTCTGTCGCCATGGCTATTTCTGTGAGTTCTTGCTCGGCTCCAAAGGTGTCAGAAACTTTGTGAAAATCGCGATCACATTTGCCTAATTTGGTGAAGCTCCCGTTGACTGTAATGACGCCCGCGGATCCTGACATCTTGAGTTTGAGATAGGCGTAGTGCGGAACCGCCATGAATTGCGCGAAGGCTGGACGTCCCAGCATGGCGTGGTACTGGGATTGCCAATCGAGTACTTCGAACTCGAGGGTGTATCTTGCGAAATTGCGTCTGCTGCCAAAGACAACTTCGAGCTTGATTATTTCAAGGGAAGTAGACGCTTCTCCTGGGACTACTCCGTATAGCACGGTGCTTGATTTTTTCCATACTGATCGTGGGATCAGCATCTTGTGTAGGGTGCTGACAAAGATTATGTTCATGCTGCTGCCTCCGTCCATGAAGATTCTATCCATGTCGTACCCTCCAATTTGAGCATCGAGTACCAGGGGCGCGTGCCCCGGCCTTGGGACTGCAAGTGGGTGATCGCTCTGGGATAACGTGATACTAGTTTCTGCGTCGTGTAGCTAGCAGACTTCGACTGTGTTGAGGTTCTCGACTGCTCTGGCTTGCAGGGTGTAGGCGTCCTATTGAGCTTGCGATACCCTACCTTCTTGGATCGTGTACACCTGTCCTTGAGGTGGGTTGTAGCGTCTTTTGGGACTTGGAGTCGGCGAATGCTCGGTTCGTCGGGTGCGCTTGGCTTCTCGCTGTTTTTCTTCCTTGAGGCTGTCGGCGAGTTCGTTGAGCAGGCGGCAGTCTCCCAGAGTGTGACTCGATCTGATGTATCCCCAGTCTTCTTCGAAGCAGTGGATCATGCAGGGTCCTTCTAGCTGCTCCCTGACCGTGAGTTTGCTGGATCCGGCGTGCCGTCTCCTCCTTGAGATTCGGAAGATCTGCGCGTCATCCTCCGGGTGCTCGTGGACTCGCGGGTCGATTTTGATCCCCTCGATCAGATTTTGGTTCTTTATAAGTTTGGCGAATTCGTCTGGTCTTCGATCGGGCTCGTAGTATTCGCCGGTCTGAGTCTCAGAGTCGCTGTCCTGGCGGGCGACAGCTGTCCGCACGGCGGCGGGTCGTCGAGCGGTTGGCGAGAGCGTAGTTGTATAGTGTGACTCGTCGAGTGGGGTCTCTTCGTAGAATTCTCGCGCCTGTCTTCTAGGTCGTCGATTTCTTCTTTGTTGGCGATGATCTTGACGATCGCTGATCTCGCGCTCGGAGTCGGCGTCTTGTTGTGCGGCTGCTGCCTGGGTGGCGGTGGGTCGTCGAGTGGTCGGCAGGCCCTCTACTTCGTGCTGTAGTTCATCGATCGGGATCTCTACATAGAACCCTCGCGCCTCTCTTTTGGGTCGTCGATTTCTCCTTCGCTGGCGGTGGACTCGGTTGCCGTCATAGTATTGGTCTTGGCACAGCTGCAGGCCGAGCGGTCTCGATGGGGCGGCATAGATGTTTGTCGTAATCTTGAATTCTTCGGGTGGATTGGATCTGGTTCTTGCTCTTGAGTTGTGTCTTGCTGAAGACGGAATCGCCGAGATCGTAATTCCAACCTGTGAAGTTCCCACAGACGGCGCCTATTGACGGGGATCAACCCCGGCAAACCCCATGGTCAGGGACCCTGGGTTAGTAATGAGAGGCACAGGTTGGATGATAGTTCCTCGTCTAACAGGAGGAGACATTCCTGCTCGATATTATTTCTTGGAGATGCGATTACAGGGAAGGCCAAGGCTAGTGCGCACAAGGCTAGGGTTACAGATTGTGTATTGGCCGATCTCGACATCTCCCCTCCCATCCTTTATATATTAGGCTAGGTCTCGGGGAACACGTCTTGGATTACAGATGAGGTTTCCTAACCCTAATCTTGTACCGCACGGCAGGTTTGCACCTTCCTTACGAGTCGCGGACTCCTACGTCGGTGCCACTAGTGGACCAAGGCTAGGCCCAGGAGGTATCTTTGTGGGCCTTCTGTCTTCGGGTACACCGGGTAGGCCCATCCATAGGAGTTGTGGGGCCACCCCCTCGTCATATGGGCTCTCGAGTTTCACCACCTCATAGGGTATGATCTCAGAGCGGAATTTTCAGCAGTTCCAAAGGCTGTCTCCAGGTATATTTTGCCTATCGGGCGTGCCGACTTGCCTGGGACTATTCCATGGAACACGGTGTTGGAGGTTTGCAGCTGTTTGTGAGTCAATCCCATCCTACGGAAAGTCTCGTAGTAAAGGATGTTGATACTGCTTCCTCCGTCCATGAGTACTTTGTCAAGCGTGTAGCACCCAATATGGCTGTTCAGACTAGTTAAGCCACCTGGGACAAGCCGGCTCCGTGGCCACAGACATGGCGGCTCTCTGTTGCAGCTTCCTGTCCATTTGACAGCTGGTGGTGGTGAAGACATGATAAGCTGAGTGGTCTTGGAGCTGTTTTGGTTTTTATTGGAAGCCAGCAAGTCCTGACTGGTTTTTCTGTCCTCCTCCCCTGGTTCCTTGGTGTTGAGGTGATGCGCCGGCTCACTGATGCCCAAAATCTTGGTTATTTTTGTTTTGATCGGCTCCACCGCTTTACCCATGGGGTCCCTGGCCTCCACGTCGTGCGAAATCTTTCATGAAGTTGAAATCTTCCCAAGTGTGATTGGATGGACGGCCGAGATTACTATCTGTTGGGCGAGGCCTTTTCAGAGCTTCTTCAAAGCTGTTTGGGGGTCGGAAACCTCCTTCCGTCTTGCGTTAGTTGTTACCCCCCTGTTTCTGCCTTTGGAAGCCGGCATTTGTGTTGGCTAACAAGTCAGAAGCATTCTGATCGAGTCGACGCTTTGTCTGTTGGTTCTAGCTCTGTGATCCCTTGTCGTTATTCCTTTTACTCTAGGCAGCTTTGTCCTATTCTAGATCAACATCCTTGGTTTTGTCAGACTCGGCATACATGATGACCGCATTCATGAGCTCTCCCATGTTACTGACCGTCCTCTTGAGTTGGCCGAGCTTCTGCACTAGGGGCTCGAACTTGCAGTTTCTTTCCAAGACGATCACTGTTGTCTGGGCAGTAATAATGTCTGAGGAATGGACTATATCTGCGACTCGTCGTGTCCAGCTTAGGTCCGACTCTGCTTCCTTCTGGACACAGTGCTCCAAGTCGACGATTGTGGTGGCTCGCCAGCAGGTGCCTTGGAAATTTTTGATAAACTTCTCTCTGAGGTCCGCCCAAGAGGTGATGGAATTCTCAAGGACATTTTTGAACCATGTACGATCCGGCCCTTCAACCATCATCGTGAAGTAACAGGCACAGACTTCTTCGCCGGCTTACAGCATGTCCATGGCGAGGTCGTAGCTTTCGATCCAAGCCGTCGGGTCCATGTCAACTGTGTAGTTTGGAATCTTACGTGGTCCCTTGAAATCTGGGGGCAAGCGTGTGTTTCTCAAAGCCGAAACTAGACACCGGTTACCCACGGATCTGCTGACGAACTCAGTGTTTTAATCTTGTGGGGGAAGTTGGGACGCCGACTCTACACGGCGGATGGTGTTAGGAGCCGGTAGGTCCGTAATTCTTAGTGCACCCTGAGGGCTCAGTAGCGGGGGTGCTCCGCGGTGCCGATGGCTGAACGAGGCTGCGGGAGCCGGTGACTCTGCTTGTCGGCTCACACTTCGATATGGAGTTCCATGTATGTATGGGACCCCTTGTGAGTATTGGGATTGTTGTGGGATCGCGGTCTTGAGGAAGTCGACGGCTTCTCGAGTGGCACGATCTGTTGGAGTGTCTCCCTGAATTGGCGCGTGGGAGAGGAAACGCGTTGCCTCCATTACATTAGCCATGCCGTTGTCGAAGTGATGCAGAGGTGTATTGTCGGGACCCGGGGTTAGCGTATGCAAGCCTCGCTACAACACAATCATATGGAGAGCCGAGAACCGTACCCACTTTTCTAAGAAGTCAAGGCCAAGCACAAAACGTTCTTAGAAAGCATCGAACGTGAGGGGCATCCCATTCAGGCCGGATGATCCACTGAGATGGGTCCTCACCGTCCGCACACAAGTCTAATTTGATATGGGTGGTGAACTCCCATACTCATAGACAAGTTGCCTCAACCATACTATCGATTGTATTATAACCCTTGCATAGACTTACTCCAGCCCGATCACTTAGTCGGGGTCTAGGGCGGGCTCGATCATACATCAAAGTGTGCACGAGACAGAGTCTCGAACAATCGCATCGCGATGCCCCAAGCTGCGCACATCTAAGGGCCACTTGGTGTATAAAAGACCGCCAGCCAGATCACAACTAAGGTCTCGAAAACCCATAGCACTCACGCTTATCTTGGTGTGTTTTAGAAGTATCCAATTCAAGTTGTCTAATAATCAAGCTAAGATTTCCAAGCAGTCCTTAACCGCGGGCGCTGCTATTCGAATAGTTTTGTGAACCCTGCAGGGGTGTACCGCTACACACACGTGTCATCAGTTACCGCCTTTTGCATGTCACCGTTCAAGAGATGACAGTGAGGATGCCACCACAACACTTCGCCCACAGCTCCGTTCTAGTCCAGAGAGTCGCCTATTTGAGGGGGATCCGTATGGAAGTCCGGCCGAGGTTCCAGTACATCCTCAAACGATGTGCGCAGGGTCCCAAGCCAGTCTTGACAAGCCGTTCATCCACTTCGCAGACCGTGCCATAGCCCTACCAGAACTTCGAACTACTGCGACTCTTGGGGTTCGAACGGGGTGAGGTACTAGGATGAGAGGGGTCAGTGAGCCCAATGTGTGGCTGTACTCTTCTTCTTGGATCACCACACAAGAACTCGTACTTAAGGCGGTGTTCAACGAGACAACCCACTGTGTACTCCTACACAGCCTCTGATCGTTCACCTTGTATTAGGGTAGATTCACCAACACGTATCACTTTCATCAACACCATGTTTATCATCATCCCGACTCACATCAAAAGCAACCTCATTGTACCACTAAGCATGCAATAAGCAGTAATAGTTGCAGGGGCCACATGATATCAACCAACTCCTACATCTTCTAGGATTGTGGTTTGCTTACTGCTGTGACAAGATGATATGTCTTGCAAAGGATATGGGTTCAACTATGCGGTAGAAACGTTATCATGGTGATCATCCTAAACAATGCATAAGCGAGACATGAGAGGGACGTGGGATTTTATCGACATGATCAATGGGGGTTTGCATGCCTTGCTGACGAGGTTCGGGTTCATGGTCTTCAACGAAGGGGGTTGCCTCCTGTTCCGGTTCCACCTCTACTCGACAAACAACAAACAAGGAAGCAATATAAATACAATGCACAAACACATGGTTGAAGGTTGAAACTTGATGTATATGTTTCTGATGTGTTTGGGCAATTCCATTTAAATGGAGTATATTGCAAATTGAATTGCAAATTCAAACTCCATTTGATTTATCGATGAAATTCAAATGCATTTGAATGCATGAAAGTTCATTTGAAAATGTTGATCATGAAGTGAGGTGGTATAGTTGAAGTAATGTCTCTGATGTGTGGATGAATTCATTCAAAAGAAGTGTGTTGCAAAGTCATTCGCAAAATCATTCAAATTTGAATTTGAAAAGGATCCATATGCATGTTTGCTACTGTTCACCCATTTTAAAATGGTCAAACATGAAAAAAAAATTGCGTATTCATAATCCTTGTATTTTTCTGATAATTTTAGACATATTATTTGTCCCATTTGGAGTTAGGATTAAAAAGTTATTGAATTTCAAAGTTTAATCTAATTTCTGGAATTTCTGTAATTCTTTTTAATCTATTTTTCTGTTTACTGCGTCATCATGAGGTCAGCATGACGCAAAGGGGGGGCTGACAACAGGGGCCCACTTGTCTGTCTTTTTGGGGGTTAAACCCGTTTTAGTTTAAGTTAACAGGGGATTAAGGGGGCTGGGACCCACATGTCTGTGAGCGAGAGAGAGGGATTAGGAGGGGGGGTTAGTCCCTAATTAAACTAACCGGCCGGGGTACTGCACATGCGGGCTCGTCGAATCCGACCACGGGGAGGTGTGCATGAGGGGGCAAAAGGAAGAGGGGCTCACCCTGGTGTCCAAGGTGATGATGGCTACAGCGGGGAGGTCGCGGGGACGACGTAATTGACGACGAGCTCGTGCGGGCCGGCGGTGAAGACGACGAAGGGCGCGGCGTCTGTGGAGCACACCGGCTCGATTACTCGCGCGTGAAGACGAAGGCGTCGTCGAGGAGTCTCCTGGACATCATGGTGCAGCTCGAGGAGGACGACGGCCACGCAGGCTCGACGGCGGTGCTCCGGCGTGCGCTCGGTCGGCGAACAAAACGTCGAAGGGAAAGGGGGCTTCGAGGCGGCCTCCCAGGCGAGGAGATGAGGTCCAGGGGGGGCTGGAAGCCTCTCGGCGTCGAGGTGGCGCCATGGCCACGCCCTGCCTCCACCGAGTAGCTTGGAGCTGCGGGGAGGTAGACGACATGGCCTCTGGGGTGGGCTGGGCCGGCCAGGTCGGCTGCGGGGAGCTAGTTGGGCTGCTTCCAGGTAAGTCCTCTTTCCCATTTCTGCTTTCTTTTTCTTTTCTGTAAATTTGTTTTGCTTAGCAAATAAATAGCTAGACTTTTTATTAAATGCTGAAATTTTTTATATGGCCTCATAATAATATAGACTAGCCACTTATAAAGTTTCAACATTTTTAAAATTCAAATAATTTGAATCTTAACTCAAATAGGGGTTTTTGATTAAATCCAAGGCACTGTTTGAATATTTGAAAAATCTATGAGCATGGGGTGGGTCCCACATCACTTGATATGTGATCACACTCATTTATATGACTTTTCAAAAATCTAACATGATTTTTTGGAGAAGATTTTTATCTGGCCATTTGATTTAATTTCTCAGGGCTTTTCTTTTCCCCATTTTTGAATTTTCTTTGTAATTTTTGCATGATGCAAAGGAGCACTTGATCCTAGCACATACCTAAGCTGGGGTTCTGACAACACGCCCCCACTCAAAAGAATCTCGTCCCGAGATTCAGAAGTCTGCGGGAGGAAGGAGGGGTACTCGGCACTGAGACGATCTTCTCTTTCCCACGTGGCTTCTCTCTCAGAGTGGTGTGACCACTGAACTTTCAGAAACTTGATCTTCTTTCGGCGAGTGACACGCTCTGCAGAATCAAGAATACGAACAGGGTATTCTTGATAAGAAAGGTCATCTTGTAGATCAAGCGTTTCATGGTCGACTTCGCGGATGGGGTCCTTGATGCAACGCCTGAGTTGTGACACATGGAATACATCATGTACTCGGGAAAGGTGAGGAGGTAGTTCAAGTTGGTAGGCAACTTCTCCACGTTTAGCAATAATGCGGAAAGGTCCGATGTAACGTGGGGCCAACTTGCCTTTGATACCAAAACGTTGGGTTCCCTTTAGAGGAGTAACCCGAAGGTAAGCCTTCTCATCCAGATTGTAGCTTTCTTGCCTATGATGACGATCATAGTAGCTTTTCTGACGATACTGGGCTGCTTTCAATTGATCACGAACAATGCGAACTTGCTCTTCTGCTTCCTTGATCATATCCGGTCCAAAGAATTGTCTTTCACCGGTTTCTGACCAGTTTAAAGGTGTTCGACATCGTCGTCCATAAAGGAGTTCAAAAGGAGCCATGTTCAGACTAGATGGAAAACTATTGTTATAAGCAAATTCGGCGAATGGAAGAGATTTCTCCCAATTCTTTCCGAATGAGATAACACAAGCTCTGAGCATGTCTTCAAGAATTTGGTTAACCCTTTCGACTTGACCGCTAGACTGACTTCAAAAAAATCCACAAGCCCGTTCATGTAAAATTTTCTATAGCAAGACTAGGATGAGATCCAAGGAATTTGATGTAGTCCATGATCAAGGCAACCAGCATACTAAGAACAGCATAGAGGGATCATGGAAAAACTCAAACCTTGTAGAAAAATCACATCATGCCGTCGAGCAAAGAAAAGATCATATGATAGGGAAGAAAACAAGAAAATCAATGCCTCATATCAACATATGATCTACCTAAACATGCATCTAATCAAGGATCGCTCTGATACCACTGTTGGGAAACGTAGTAGAAAACAAAAAATTTTGGCCTACGAATCAAGAACCCAAGATCATCCAAGAAGATTGCATACAAGGTTTTAGGTCATGGCTCACCAACCGATGTAGCGGAAGTAGAGTTGGTGAAGCTCATGGACGTAGTGGAAGTAGATCTCGCAAGTTCTCCCACGAACAGTCCCTCGATCAATCGCAGCAACAAGTCCCGCGGTCTAGTCCCACGGACAAGTCCCATGAACAAGCTCCTCGAAGAAGGGTCGAAGGTACGACCCCTCCATTGGTATCCACACATCCCGTAGCAGCAATCCAGCAGCGCTCCGCCGTCCAGAGATGAACGCCACCGAGAAAACTAGAGGGAGAAAACCCTAACGGATTCCGATCTAGAACAGCGTCTAAACCGGGGTCTAAAAGTGGAGCAACGGGGTTTAGAGGAGGGAGGGTGGCGCATAGGCCTTGGGGATTGATTGTGTGTCTTCCCCCCACCCTTGGCTCACCTTATATAGGTGGCCAAGGGGCCTAGGGCGCAGCTCAAAGAGGTTTGGGAGTCCAACTTGGACTCCCAAGCCTTCCAAACCTACACATACCTTCCCACCGGAAACCTTCCATAATGGTATTTGGAAATCCCACCTGGAGGATATCCCACCCCTTTTTGGTGCACCCCCACCATCTGGCCGGCCAGGGCAGCCTAGGTGGCTTGCCCCCCAAGGCCAGGGGCGCAGGGCAGTGGGTGGTACTGCCCGGAACCTTCCGGAACCTTCTAGAAGCTTCCAGGACCTTCCGGGACCTACCGGGACTGTTTCGGGACATTCCAGACACTTTTGGAGCACTTCCAATACCTTCCGGAACCTCTAACGAATGTTCCGGAGCCATCTAAATTGGTTTCGGAGCCATCCGGGCAAAGGTTATTATGTCCGGTGAACACAACATATTGTTTAAGCTGTCCACCGATCACCGAAACTATTCCGGTTGATCGTAAACTTTCCCATTACCATTTTCATATTTTCCGGAACCACCTGGGACTACTCCAGAGAGATCCGAACATATCCTAAATACCCAGAACTACTTCTGGTGCCCTTATGAACTATTCCATAAATCTCTGGAACTACTTCCGGTACCCGTATGAACTATTCTGCTTTCCTTCCACTAAACCTTCTACCATACTAGTATTCTAACAGACTACTGCTCGTTAAGTGTGTGACCCAATAGGTTCGGTATAATGCGGACATGACTCAGAACATCTTCCGGACATAGGTCAACAACCTTTCTTCAATAGCCAATAATCAACAGCGGAGCCATGGACACCCATGTTGACTCCCGCACATACACGAAGAAACTTCGAGTGAACCATTATGTTTATTCATGTAGCATTCCCTTTGCTTCGTGATATATGACAAAGTTAGAGGAGAGATGTTTGGCACCCATGTGTAACAACTTCTTGAACACAAGCCACTCGTTATCCTCTTTGCTCGTTTGTCCATTTTCTCGTTATCGTATTCCGGTATCCCCGTGACTGAATCACAATGCGTCTGGCCAGACTATAATGGATACCGTCATACCGAGTGGGCCCGAAGTGAATATATTCTTCATCGTGAAGGAGCAAATCCCATTCTTGAACTATCACAGTCACTAGCCACACCATCTGACATACCCAGAACTTATTTTACTACTTCCCATTTACGGGAGGATTCATCTAAGAACCAAAGCATGTTTTCCTGTGTGAAGCAACTCGATACTCTCATGGTCTAAGGAAATACGTATATGATAACATTTCATGATATGACTTATAACGTAGTTACGATGTGATCTCTAAGTATATCATTCAATACTGGGGTCGGTTCAACATCATTGTTCTGCTAACAATATGTTCCCATTGCTACTGACATCCTTGTTACAAGAACAATGTCAATGATTAAGAAAACGTAATCATCAGTTAGCACATGAGCTGGTCTTAGAGGCTAAACCAGGAACTCTTGGTGTTTACATTTCCACACATGCAAGTGAGTTTTCTTCTGAATCTCATAGTCAGGGTCATTGCAATTATAGCACAGAAATATAAACATTAATTACGAACGTGGAAATATATATATAATAACATTTTATTATTGCCTCTAGGGCATATTTCCAACAGGAGATGGCATCATTTCCTTTTTGGGTTTTCGGAAAGCCGGTGATGAAGTCCATACCGACTTTGTCCCATTTCCACTCTGGAATAGGCAAAGGTTGAAGTGTGGCAGCAGGTCTTTGATGTTCTGCCTTAATGCAACGACAAACATCACATTCGGCAACAAATTGAGCAATGTCTCTCTTCATCCTAGTCCACCAAAATCTCTGGCGTAGATCTCGGTACACTTTTGTGCTACCGGGATGAATTGAGAGGGATGTGTCATGGGCTTCTTTGAGGATGAGTTGCCTTAGTTCCCTATTCTTAGGTACTACCAAACGATTTCCAAAGAATACCGTTTCTTTACTATCTGTGGAGAAACATTTAGCAACTCCGCTAGCAATGTTCTCCTTGATCCGGCGTACACCTCGTGCACGTCTTTGGGAAACTATGATTTGATCCTCAAGGGTTGGTTTCTCCACCAAGTTGAAAAGAGATCCACGAGGAACAATCTCAAGGTTGAGCTTTCGAAATTCCTCATGAAGAAGTGGTTGATACTGTTGTAACATGAGGTTGTTACAATACGACTTACGACTTAGTGCATCAGCCATGACATTGGCTTTGCCTGGGGTGTAAGAAATTCCTAAGTCATAATCTTTTATCAACTCAATCCAGCGTCTTTGCCTGAGATTAAGATCTGGCTGGGTGAAAATGTATTTGAGGCTTTGGTGGTCGGAATAGATCTCACAATGATTACCAAGGAGGTAATGTCGCCAAGTTGTTAGGGCATGAACTACGGCGGCGAGTTCAAGATCATGGGTAGGATAGTTCTCTTCATGTGGCCGCAACTGGCGTGAAGCATAAGCTACCACATGTCGATCTTGCAGAACTATGCATCCTAACCCGTGCCATGATGCATCACAATAGATCTCGAAATCCTTTTTGGTGTCTGGAGGTGCAAGTACGGGTGCATAAGTCAATCTTCTTTTTAGCTCTTGAAAGCTTTCCTCGCACTTGGGAGTCCATAGGAATTTCTTATCTTTCTTGAGGAGTTCAGTCAGAGGCTTTGCAACTTTAGAAAAGTTCTCGACGAAGCGGCGGCAATAGCTGGCTAGGCCAAGAAAACTCCTAACTTGCTTAACCGATTCAGGTGGAGTCCAGTCAAGGACAGCCTGATTTCTCTCGGGATTCATAGCAATGCCTTTTGCGGAAATCACGTGGCCTAAGTAGGTCACTTCTGGTAGCCAAAATTCACACTTGGAGAATTTAGCATACAAGCGATGCTCTCTAAGTTTCATCAATACCAGCCTTAGGTGTTCGGCATGTTCTTCTTCGTTCTTCGAGTATATAAGGATGTCATCGAGGTAAACCACGACGAACTGGTCCAAATACTCCATGAAGATCGAATTCATCATGCGTGAGAAAGTGGCGGGGGCATTGGTTAGACCGAAGGACATGACGGTGAACTCATAAAGACCATAACGAGTAGTGAAAGCCGTCTTGGGAATGTCCTCGCTTCGGATCTTGATTTGATGATAACCTAATCTCAAATCCATCTTGGAGAAGACAGAGGATCCAGCAAGTTGATCATAAAGATCATTGATCCTGGGTAGTGGGTACTTGTTCTTTATCGTCGCTAGATTTAGCGGGTGATAGTCTACGCACATCCTTTCTGTTCCATCTTTCTTCGTTACGAACAGAACGAGGCAACCCCATGGCGATGAGCTAGGGCGGATGAAGCCTTTTTCCAACAAAGCTTCCAGTTGGTTTTTAAGCTCAGCTAACTCACGTGGGGCCATTTTGTATGGGCGTCTGGAAATTGGTGCGGTTCCTGGAGCAAGATCCACTATGAACTCTACACATCTGTCGGGTGGCATGCCCGGCAGCTCTTCAGGAAAGACATCCGGGAAGTCACGAACCACCGGAACATCTTCAAGGTCGGGAAGGGGAAGCACATTCAAAGAATGCACCTGGGTTCTTGTTCTGGGTGAGGAGTAAGCTATTGTCTGGCCTGAAGGATGTGTAAGTCTAACTGACATGGCCTTACAATCAAGAAAAGAATGTTGTCTTGATAACCAATCCATACCAAGGATGACATCAATGTGTGAAGACTTGAGGGCTATGAGTGAAGCAAGGAATACTAAACCCTCAATTGCAATTTGATTGCCATGGCTTACTCTATTAGTTTGCCACTTGGAACCAGGGAGTTTGAATGATCATAGGGGTGAACATTTCTTCAAAGGATACATCATGCCGAAGTGCATAACTCTCCGACATGAATGAGTGAGATGCTCCTGGATTGAAAAGGACAGAAGTGGGAACAAAATTGACTGGGAGTGTACCAAGAATGACGTCAGAAGTACTATCAGTTTCCTCAGCTGAGATTTGGTTCACACGTGCAAGATTTTCTGAGGTGGATGGCTTAGCGGTGGAAACCTTCGGGGGTGATTTGGCACGAACAGTGGGGTTTCCTTTGGCATGGGGTGGAGCATTCTGACTGACGGGGCACTCACGAGAGTAGTGACCAGGCTGGCCACATCTAAAGCAGGCTCCAAAGATAGTGCGGGGAGCTGGGTTGTTTGGTGGAGCTGGTGGACGAGGCGGCACAAGGGATGGCCTCGGTGGGTTGTTTTGGTGGGTCAAACTGTTAGGAATCCAGATCAGACGCTTCTGAGGGCATGAACTGGAAGAAGGGGCAAGCTCAAGAGCATGATTGCGAGACTTCTCGAAAACTTCATTGCCATGCTCAGCTCTAAAGGATCTGTTGACTAAATCCTCAAAGGTGGCAAATTCGATGAGTTTGAGATCATGACGGAGGATGGGGCTAAGTCCCTTACGGAACGTTGCCTGCTTTCTGGCATCGGTGGTGATCTCAACTTGGGCATACCGAGCAAGACGGTTGAACTCGCTCACGTACTCATGAATGGACATCTCTCCTTGATTCAGATTGGAAAACTCTTCCTTCTTGCGCTCCATCAACTCATCCAGAATGTGGTACCCTCGAAAGGCAACACAGAACTCCTGCCAAGTCACTACGTGACCATCTGGCTGCATTGCAACATAGTTCTCCCACCATTGAAGAGCAGCACCTTCCAAGAAGTATACCGCGAAAACAACTCGGTCATCGGGAGCAACATGTGCAGTATCAAGCTTACGCTCGATGGAACGGAGCCAATCATCAGCTTCAAGGGGCTCAGAAGAACATCGGAATACCGGTGGCTTGAGGAGGATGATGTCCTGAATGCTGACCACCACATTACGATGGTGGGAGGTATTCTGCTCGATGAGCTCCAGAAGGCGTGTCTGATCACGTCTATTCCGCTCAGCTTCCAACATGATTTCCGCCGTAGAAGGCGGTGGTGGATGTTCATCATCATTTCGATTCCGATCACGGTCTCGATCCCGAAGAACAACACTACGAGTTTTACCTGACATCCTGTGTGATAAAAAATTAACAATCAGAACAGGTTGTACGATGGATTCAAGGATAAAAGGATATGATTTCAGAAGGAGAAGACTATAATGCAAAGGCAATGATTCCAAGAAACACGGGATAATTCCGGCAGCATAATGGCTACACCGGGATGGAAAACAAGACAACCTCGAGGAGATTGGACAGAACTTCCTCAAGGAACTCAAAATACGGAGACTCTGGACAACCACAACAATCCTACGGCTATAAGGAGGCAATCAACGAGATGTTCTATTCAGACATAGATGAGCCTAGTCCTATCATCCCGTAGAAAAGATAAGGGTGACTCAGAACTCAGATCGATGAGGGTAAGGAGAAAAAAGAAGCCTCACGTTGTTCCCCTATATACCCAGAGTAACTATATAATTATAGAAGGCTAGACTCGACTTCGACCAAGACTGATAATCCTACAGTCAGTCCTCCTCTGATACCAAGTCTGTCGGGACCCGGGGTTAGCGTATGCAAGCCTCGCTACAACACAATCATATGGAGAGCCGAGAACCGTACCCACTTGTCTAAGCAGACAAGGCCAAGCACAGAACGTTCTCGGAAAGCATCGAACGTGAGGGGCATCCCATTCAGGCCGGATGATCCACTGAGATGGGTCCTCATCGTCCGCACACAAGTCTAATTTGATATGGGTGGTGAACTCCCATACTCATAGACAAGTCGCCTCAACCATACTATCGATTGCATAGACTTACTCCAGCCCGATCACTTAGTCGGGGTCTAGGGCGGGCTCGATCACACATCAAAGTGTGCACGAGACAGAGTCTCGAATAATCGCATCGCGATGTCCCAAGCTGCGCACATCTAAGGGCCACTTGGTGTATAAAAGACCGCCAGCCAGATCACAACTAAGGTCTCGAAAACCCATACTAAGACATGCATGTTATAAACATACACGCAGCACACATGCCTTGTATGAACAGCAGGTATCATTGCAATTCTCTACAATGTATACATCTTTATTAATAACTCTTACAGAGTGCACACAGAGATCACAAGAATGAGATCCAACATTACAATAGACAAGCGGAAGCAAAGTAGGTCTGAGTACAGACAAGTTTAACAAATGGCTTAGAGAATCCTTATCTAAAAACAAACCCTCCACGAGGGAACCAGTCGTCTGACTGGGACTACACTAGCTTGGTCTTGGTCTGAGTCTTCATTCTTCGAGCTTCGGTTAGAAGTCACCATCGGGGTCGGTGGGTTCATCTAAAACATAGATTAAGCAAACGTGAGTAAAAAATCGTACTCAGCAAGACTTACATAGGAGCTAAACTACTCATGCATATGTATCAAGGTAAAAGGGAGGTGGGGTTCCACTTACAGAAGTGCCAGCTTTGACTTGGCTAGTCCTGAACTACGAGTACCAGACTTGAGGTAAGAAGCGTACACGAGTCCACTACATCTCTTCAACCAATTACACCACTATGGTTACTTCCTCGACTTCCCCACGAGAAGTACCCCATAGCACTCACGCTTATCTTGGTGTGTTTTAGAAGTATCCAGTTCAAGTTGTCTAATAATCAAGCTAAGCTTTCCAAGCAGTCCTTAACCGTGGACGCGGCTATTCGAATAGTTTTGTTAACCCTGCAGGGGTGTACCGCTACACACACGTGTCATCAGTTACCGCCTTTTGCATGTCACCATTCAAGAAATGACAGCGAGGATGCCACCACAACACTTCGCCCACAGCTCTGTTCTAGTTCAGAGAGTCGCCTATCTGAGGGGAATCCGTATGGAAGTCCGGCCGAGGTTCCAGTACAGCCTCAAACGATGTCTGCAGGGTCCCAAGCCGGTCTTGAAAAGCCGTTCATCCACTTTGCAGACCGTTCCACAGCCCTACCAGAACTCCGAACTACTGCGAATCTTGGGGTTCGGACGGGGTGAGGTACTAGAATGAGAGGGGTCAGTGAGCCCAATGTGTGGTTGTACTCTTCTTCTTGGATCACCACACAAGAACTCGTACTTAAGGCGGTGTTCAACGAGACAACCCACTGTGTACTCCTACACAACCTCTCATCGTTCACCTTGTATTTGGGTAGATTCACCAACACGTTTCACTTTCATCAACGCCATGTTTATCATCATCCCAACTCACATCAAAAGAAACCTCATTGTACCACTAAGCATGCAATAAGCAGTAACAGTTGCAGGGGCCAGATGATATCAACCAACTCCTACATCTGCTAGGATTGTGGTTTGCTTACTACTGTGACAAGATGATAGGTCATGCAAAGGATATGGGTTCAACTATGCGGTAGAAACGTTATCATGGTGATCATCCTAAACAATGCATAAGAGAGACATGAGAGGGAAGTGGGATTTTATCGACATGATCAATGGGGGTTTGCTTGCCTTGCTGACGAGGTTCGGGTTCAGGGTCTTCAACGAAGGGGGCTGCCTCCTGTTCCGGTTCCACCTCTACTCGACAAACAACAAACAAGGAAGCAATATAAATACAATGCACAAACACATGGTTGAAGGTTGAAACTTGATGTATATGTTTCTGATGTGTTTGGGCAATTCCATTAAAATAGAGTATATTGCAAATTGAATTGCAAATTCAAACTCCATTTGATTTATCGATGAAATTCAAATGCATTTGAATGCATGAAAGTTCATTTGAAAATGTTGATCATGAAGTGAGGTGGTATAGTTGAAGTGTGTTGCAAAGTCATTCGCAAAATCACTCCAAATTTGAATTTGAAAAGGATCCATATGCATGTTTGCTACTGTTCACCCATTTTAAAATGGTCAAACATGAAAAAAAATTGAATATTCATAATCCTTGTATTTTTCTGATAATTTTAGACATATTATTTGTCCGATTTGGAGTTAGGATTAAAAAGTTATTGAATTTCAAAGTTTAATCTAATTTCTGGAATTTTCTGGAATTTCTGTAATTCTTTTTAATCTATTTTTCTGTTTACTGCGTCATCATGAGGTCAGCATGACGCAAAGGGGGGGGCTGACAACAGGGGCCCACCTGTCTGTCTCTGTGGGGGTTAAGGGGACTGGGACCCACATGTCTGTGAGAGAGAGAGAGGGATTAGGAGGGGGGGTTAGTCCCTAATTAAACTAACCTGCCGGCGGCTAACCGGTGGCAGCCACAGTACACGGCGGCGACACGCCGGGGTGGCCTTCCGGCCACGGTTTGGCACGGGAAAAGCACGGGCAGGCACCCCTTGCTCGCCCGCATCAAGACATGGGCTCGGGGCAGGCTGGGAGTGACCGTAACCTCGCCGGCGTTGAGGAACGCGGCGGCCGGGGTACTGCACATGTGGGCTCTTCGAATCCGACCACGGGGAGGTGCGCATGAGGGGGAAAAAGGAAGAGGGGCTCACCCTGGTGTCCAAGGTGATGACGGCTACGGCGGGGAGGTCGCGGGGACGACGTAATTGACGACGAGCTCGTGCGGGCCGGCGGTGAAGACGACGAAGGGCGCGGCGTCTGTGACGCACGCCGGCTCGATTACTCGCGCGTGAAGACGAAGGCGTCGTCGAGGAGTCTCCTGGACATCATTGTGCTGCTCGAGGAGGACGACGGCCACGCAGGCTCGACGGCGGTGCTCCGGCGTGCGCTCGGACGGCGAACAAAACGGTGAAGGGAGAGGGGGGAGATGATCCAGAAGAGGGGGAATTGAAAGGGGGCTTCGGGGCGGCCTCGCAGGCGAGGAGATGAGGTCCAGGGGGGCGGGGGGGGGGGGGGGGGGGGGCTGGAAGCCTCTCGGCGTCGAGGTGGCGCCGTGGCGACGCTCTGCCTCCACCGAGCAGCTTGGAGCTGCGGGGAGGTAGACAACAAGGCCTCTGGGGTGGGCTGGGCCGGCCAGGTGGGCTGCGGGGAGCTAGTTGGCTGCTTCCAGTTAAGTCCTCTTTCCCTTTTTCTGCTTTCTTTTTCTTTTCTGTAAATTTGTTTTTCTTAGCAAATAAATAGCTAGGCATTTTATTAAATGCTGAAAATTTTTATATGGCCTCATAATAATATAGACTAGCCACTTATAAAGTTTGAACATTTTTGAAATTCAAATAATTTGAATCTTAACTCAAATAGGGGTTTTTGATTAAATCCAAGGCACTGTTTGAATATTTGAAAAATCTATGAGCATGGGGTGGGTCCCACATCACTTGATATGTGATCACACTCATTTATAAGACTTTTCAAAAATCTAACATGAATTTTTGGAGAAGATTTTTATCTGGCCATTTGATTTAATTTCTCAGGGCTTTTCTTTTCCCCATTTTTGAATTTTCTTTGTAATTTTTGCATGATGCAAAGGGGCACTTGATCCTAGCACATACCTAAGCTGGGGTTCTGACATGTATGGAAACGATCTTGGCGTGGCGAAGGAGCCTGCTGTCTAGGAGGCTTGAATCCCGGGGGATACTGTTCAGGGCTGTGGAACAACGTTCGCCCTTGGTAACCGGGAGGGAGCCAACTCGCGTATCCATGTAGGCGCGTATGAGAAAGGCTTAGTCGTTGAGCCTCTATCAGATCCGACTCTCCACGGAGGCGTGCGGCTTCCTGAATGAGCCGGGCTTCTCTCTCAACCATCTGTTCCTTTTCGGTGTTGATTTCCCTCCGTAAGCTTGCTACCCGTGCCTTGAGTCCGTTGACCCTTGTCCTCTAGGCCTCCTAATTCTCCGTTGTCACGGCTATGTCCAAGGCCTCGTCAAGGGAGTTTAAGGAATCTGTGAGGGCTTCGGCTCCCGTGGGGACTTGTTCCGACGAGCGGGCTATCGGGTCTTTGTTTGCATTAGGAGCCACGCTGGCCGCCGGCTCTGCGCCTTGATTTTGGGTTTCCTGACTCTCCAGCCCTTCAATGTCAGACATGAACACCGTGGCACAATATGGAGCTTCAGTTAGTTCTTCTAAGGCGTCGTGCATTTGGGACTCGACAGATCACTCCGGCTCTGGAGACTCATCAATGAATCTGATAAAAGTGTTTTTGGAGTCGGCATGTCGCCGACTCGAGGTTTCGATGGGGACTTCAGGATCTGGCTCTGGCTTAGATCCGTCCATCCTGCCAATGAAGATGTGGATAGGCCCGATCGGCACCCGATATCCAGATTCGACAGAATCGGCTTCAGGGCCCCAAGTTGAGTCATCGATGCAGAGCTTTCCGCGCCGTCTGCTAGTGATCCATCCAACGACGATTCCCTCCATTCCTTGCAGAGCTCCCTCCAGAATCTCAACACCTGCATGCGCAGGCCCCATGGTGGGCGCTACTATCGTGGGAAAGCCACGGTAGATGTCCGAAGAGTTGGAGTTGACGTGGGACCTTTGCTACGAGGCGAACACATGGAGAGAGTCGACATGGACAAGAGACTCGGTGATTTACCCAGGTTTCAACCCCTCTTTGTCTCGAGGTAAAAGCCTACTCCTTCTTATTATTATGGGTTCCGACTCTCTGAATAGAAGAGTCGGTGGATCGATTACAGGTAAGCCGGATCGTAACCTAACTCTCGAAGAGATCTAGGTCATGCCGAAAAGTGTCTAGTCCTATCATGGATTAAGATTGTTCTGACTCTGGATCCTGTGGGTCTCGGCTTATAAAGGCGCCGGGTCCTGGGATTCCGCGAGTCCGACTCTGACACGAGGTGGAGTCCTATTCTACTTTACAAATATGCTACGTGCTATACAAGGTAAATCGAATTCCATCTACGACTTTGATCCTCTTGCCTTGCGCGTCCGGCTCGTGGTTGGGTCTTCTTTTATGGGCCTTCCTTCAATGAGTCGGCCCATTGATCCTAATGTCGGGTTATGGGCTTGGTCCATCCCCCCTGACAGGCCCCACCTCTGGTGCCCCACTTCGGCCTATTTTTACCCCTCATCACAGAAACCCTCGAGGAGAAGCCCGCATCGCGAAATACCTCTCTGTTCCATAGCCTCCGCGCTCTGAAAATTGGGAGCACCAGAAGAAGTCTCCTCGGCACCCTGCCGGAGGGAGGATTGACCTTCGGGTGCTTCTCCACCACCATGGATGCCTCCCGGATGTGCCGTGAGTAGTTTCCATTGGAGCATGGGTCCATGATCAGTATCTATGTGATGTCTTGTCTCGATCCTTGTTCTTCAATGTTTAGACCTTGTGAGCTGCCCTACATGATCAAGGCACCTATGGGATTTTCCTGCTGTTGCTATGCTATGTTTTCTGGGATCCGATGGATTATGATATTATGTTCAGATCGTGATGAGTTATATATTTGGTTTACCTTCTATATTTTGTTCTTGAGTAATTCTTGCATGTTCTTTGTTGCTTTTTATTGCTTTGGCCAAGTAGTAGATAGGAACTCCAAGAGGGAGCGTTATGCGTGATTGTGGGTTCATGCCCCCTGATGTCTAGCTTGAGTGACAGAAACATGAGACTAGGGGATGTGATGTTGCCACCAGAGAGAAAACAACGGTGCTTGTAACCGCGGTTGCAAGGATTTTTTACCTTATGCATAGATTGTTAATGCAATTGTCTGTTGCTTTGAGTTTACACTTTGGGTGGGCCTCGCAACTTAATACCAGCGAGATGTTCTGGATAGATATCTCAAGGTGGATGATTAGTGAGTAGATGCAGATGGATTTTAGTCTACTTGTCTTGGCGTACTGCCCATACTTTTGAGCCTCTTACTTTCAAGTAGCATAATTAGCATTGCGGTGCGTTTATAATTATGTCAATTGCCCAGCTGTAATTTGTTCACCTAGCTTAGCGGCTTTATCATATTTTGGGAGAGAGACATCACTAGTGAACCTCATGGGACCCTGGTCCATATTTCCACCACTGTTTTCACCTCACTTTATTTTACTGCTTTTACTTTCGTTGCAATTATCACTATCATTATCTCTTGTGTTTGATCCTTTGTAAACGGCAAGGCCGGAGGGATTGACAACCCCTCTGTACTCGTTGGGAGCAAAGTTAATTGTTTCTGTGTGCAGGTCCTTGTCATCAAGCGTAATTTCTGGCGAAGTTGACACCTACTTGTCGATCCTTGGAGTCCTCCTAGATTCGATACTGTCCTCCTGTACGGGAAATTAGCCGCTATCTACATCTCTACCTTCCACTTGGGGTAACCAACGAGGATCACTACTTCAGTGCCATCACCTGTCGGTCGATCATCTCTCTCGTGGGAGAAGGGTGATCGGGAGTCCTAATAGTTACCCCTAGCTGGTGACCTTCTACAAGTTAGGGTGCATAGAATCATGGTGGCTGAGGATTCGGGCGCGGGCCTGAACTCAAAGGAGGTTGTCGTGATGTTGTAGTCCCTGGGTTTGCCGAGGGCAACCTGGATGGCGTGGGGGTGGAGGATGAAGTGGGAACACCGGTGGAGGATGTGGGCTGGATGGCGGTTGCTAGGGTTCATGCCCCAAAAAAGTATAACCAGTTTTGGTTCTTCAAGACCACGCGGCTGGCGTGGGATCTGGCTAAGGAATTTAAAATCTGCTCCTTGAGTGATAATCTATACACTTTAGAACTTCAGCGCCTTGGAGACTGGGAGCGCGTGATGCTCGATGGGCCGTTGAACTATAAGGGGAACACGGTGGTCATCCAGAAGTATGATGGTTTTTCTAAGCCATCTACCATCCCTCTGGAAATGATCGAATACTGGGCTCAAATTCATGATCTCCCAGATGGTTTCTATCCTCTGCTAAAAGCCTTGGCTGGTAAGATAGGGGAATTTGTCTGTGCAGAGCCAAAGACCCAAGATTTTGAGGGCAACTTCTTCAGGGTGAGGATCAAGTTGAATGTCCGAAAGAAATTGAAGAATGCGGTGTCGCTGATAAGGGAAAAGAAACGCCAGATCTTCCTGGTTAGATACGAGCGCCTTCCTGATTGGTGTTCTGTGTGTGGCTATCTGGGCCATACGTTCAAGGAGTGTGGGGATGGATTGCACCCTCCCTAAGTTATGATTTTTAGGGATGTAAGAGCTACATGGTACCGGTGAGTAAGTTGTGGCCCTGGAAGTGCGAATGGCAATACAGTGCTAAATAACGATGGGGGGAGTTATGCTGGGAAATTCTGAATTGCCAAGCAACGACACCTTGGAGCCTGCAGATGAATCTGAGCCCATTGGCGATGCTCTTACGACTGAAGCTGATGAGAAGAAAAGGGCAGCTCTGGAGCTTATGGAGAAGGGCTCCGCAACAGACTTGAAGAACTGTACCTCCAATGCACCGTCTGAGAGCCCACCACCAAAACAACCACCGAAGAGGAGTAAAATTGTCTCACGACAATCTGATGGGATCCGGAAGTACAAAGGCGCTGGAAAAAACTAAACTGGGGAAGCCTCCCGAGAGGAGGGCTGCCATTCCCAATGAGTCTCCTAGTGTGGAACTGTCGCAGGGCGGGCAAACCCGCGGTAGTCCAAGAGCTTCGTCATACGACGAGGCAATTTTCCCTGAAGGTGTAATGTATAGTTGAAACACAAGTTGCGGGATCAAAGTTAGAAGAATTAGCACCTTCGCCAGGCTTAGACCCGGGCATGGGCAGCCCGACCCGAGCCCGGCCCGAAAAATCCGGGATGGGCCGGGTCGGGCTTGTTATTCGGGCCGGGCTCGGGCTTCACATTAGGGCTAAATACACTGATTGGGTCGGGCTCAGGATTACAGAAAACATGAATTAACAAAGGATTGGGCCGGGCTTTGTCGGGAGTTTCCATGTTCGGGCCGGGCTTGGGCCCGATTTTTGCAGCCCGATGGTTGGGCCGGGCTGGACTCGGGCTTGGATTATTCTGCATCGGGCTTTCTCAAGCCCGGCCCGGTCCGAGAAATGCCCGGGTTTAGCTAGGCTTTAATAAATCTTATTTTATGAATAGTACTGGTAGAAGTGGTGGTTTATGTTTGTTTTGGAATGATACAATAAAAGTGGATGTTATTAGTTTCTCAAGATATCATATTGATACTATGATAGATGGCCTTGGTCATCAACAGAGAGTTTCTTTCGTTTATGGTGAAGCCCATGTTCCCGACCACCACAAAATCTGGGACACGCTTTGTGATGCCACTCCATCCAGCAACCTCCCCTGGCTCACAATCGAGGACTTCAATGAAGTTTTGTCCATGCAGTCAAGCCCAAATGGACGCGTTCAGAGATGCTTTAGATACATGTGGTTTGACTCAAATCGGATATACGGGTAACACATGCACCTATGAGCATAGAGTTGCTAGAGGATCATCTATAAGGGTTATGCTAGACAGAGGGGTGGCGAGTCCGGACTGGCTGCTGGATAACCCGGATGCAGTTCTAGAGCATAAAATCACATCGACATCAGACCATTCTGCACATTTTCTCACTCTTTTTCCTGCAGATAGCAAACCTCTGAAATAGTTCAGGTATGAAGTGGCTTCGGAATCCCACCCAATGTTTGTGGCACCCCGACTCAAAATACTGGAACGCCCCGTGCTCCAGCCCAGAGATCATGTCTTCTGGAACACCGCACTGCTTGATATAGAACCGAACCACTTATATCCGATGAAATGGGTACAAGAGGGTCTATTACAACGCTAGCAGAATGAGGCAGCGAACAACTTGCTCCTCATGCTAGCCACGAATCTACATCAAGCAGCAGGATAACTCTACGGCAGCGGAGTAAAACTTAGCAACGGAACAATAGCGACGGTGACGAACTCCATTCCACACTGACACTTACTGGGACACCTCCTACCTCGCAATCACCGGGAACGTCGTCGTACGGGATCACGGTATTGCCTGCAAGTCTTCCATGACACGCCAGGTCGGTACATTGAATGTAATTGCTAGCTCACAACAACCAAAGCACCAAGGCAAAACAATAACATGACATAATAGTTAAAGCCATACTAACATGATGCATCTAGCATATTATCCAGACTATAATTAATGCATGAACAATCATCATTTAAGGTCACATGGATCCCGTATGATCATCGCATGATCATATGGCTTACCTCGGAGTCCTTACAGACTCAATCCCCGGGTCATATCATGACCACACAACTTGTATGGGTCGTCGCACGACCACTCAACGGGTTAGGTGTCCTTATGTTACCACCCAACCAATCCAGGCATCGCATGACCAAACGGGCCATCGCATAACCGATAACTTTCACGGATCACCGCGTGAACAATCCACTTAGCACAATCATCAAACCAGGTTAACGTTGATTCCCAGAGTGACCTAGTATGAACTTTGTCCAATACCGTGGACTCGGCTATTCGAATAGCTTCTTAACACTCTAGAGAGGTTATGAACTTTACCCACACTATGGAGTTCTTCCTCCATCCAGTACCTTGGAACTTGTCCCAAAGGAACCTTGGGACTCGTACCATAGGAGTGGACTAGGCCTTCTCCAACTAGACCGTTCTACCGCATGCCTCCCTTACCGTATCACTGACATCCCGTCTTGGGTAGCCCCATGTCCTCCAGACACCGGCCATCGTCGTGGCAAACAATGTTGTCCCAAACGGGGTACAACTGTCCCAAACGGGGACTAGATCCAAATATAACCAAACTGGCTTTCAAGACTATCGCCGCTTACCGGGACAGGGTAACCGCATGCGCGTAGTCTGCCCTCTTTGGTGATACGCATAAGAGAGCACATCGATAGACCAAGCCAAGGCCTTCCTATACAGGAAAGTGTGGATGCACTGATAAGTTCGGTTCGGTGGCACCTGACCAACTTGGCACAAAGCATATACTCTAATTCATACTTATCAAGATCAGGTGCAACATGGAAGTCTTTGGTCTAAATCATAACAATACATGCAGAACAATCCAAGGTACAGCTATAGTCACATCATAATCCAGAGCATCTATGATGATTAAATTATCCATGCTACACTGATCAAGACATAAACATGCAACATGGCAAGGTCATGACAATGATTAAGGGTTATGATGCACACAAACATATCATGGAGATGCATGAGCATAATGATTCAAAGCATATCAAGTAAGGTTATCATTTTATCTGAACGTTAAAGCAAGATGAAAATCACGTCAAAGCTTTACAAAGGTGCAAAAGGGTTGTGGCTTGCCTTTTATTAGAGGAGTGTTAAATACTCCTGGTCCTCACACAAATCAATACCTGAACTATATATTTTAAATGCGAAAAGAAAATGTCACATAAAAGGTTTCTTTTTCTCAGAAAAAATCAGCAAAGAAACATGGCATGAAAACTATGCCAAATAAAAGAGGAGATTAATAGAAAACCAATGCAAAAAGAATCATATCAGTTGGACTTGTAGAATAAAAGTTATATGTGGTCAAGGGTTTGGTAAAATAATTATTTAAAATGATTTTAAATCATTTTGGAAAATGCCAGGGGGTGACGTCGATGGCGCATTTGTCGAATACGTTTTCAGTAAGAAAACGGTTCAGGTGTGTTTGGGTCAATGGCAGGTGGGGCCGGCCTGGCAGGTTTAGAAGGGGGAGAGGGAAACATGGGAGGGAGGATCTCACAAGCGGTGAACTCCAGCGAGGAAACCACGGCGAGGTGCATCGAGTGACAAGGTGTCCGGGCGCTCCACGACGAGTCCACCCGTACTCATAGCTCTCCGAGAGGTGGCCGGGCGGCGTGGCAAGATTCCTCTCCGCTAACTGCAGGCGGTGAGGCTTGCCGAACCTAGACCCAGTAGTCGATTCCGTCCATGATTGGAGAGGGTGATGGATCGGGAAGCTCCAGGGGGATGAGAGGAGTCGAACGGTGGAGGTGGCGCGGCTAGGGGGCCTTTGGAGTGGCCGGAATTCGTCTGCAACTCCGGCGTCGGAGCTCAAGGCCGGAGCTAGGGAAGGAGACCCCCCACGGCTCGATTCCTTCTGTTGGCCTGAGATTGGAGAGGAGAGGAGGTGGCTGGTGACGAGTGGCGAGGCAGGGGCACGTGTTTTATAGCCCGGTGGCGATGCTCGAGCTCGCGTTCCGCCGAAAGAAGCTGCCACGGCGGGGGTGAGCTGGCGGCGCTCGAGGAGGTTCGAGGGGGTTCGGGAGTGCACGTGGAAAGTCACGGGGAAGCAGGGCAGTGCACGGACGAGGTGAAGGAGCCATGGCGACAGCGACGGGCCAGGGCCACCGTCATGTTGCGCACGGCGGCGAGGTGGCTGACGCGATTCCGGCGAGGGCAGGAGAGGGAAAGGAGGCACGCGCACTTGCAAAGCCGTGCGGCGCGGCTGGACACGGGGAAGAGGCCAAGGGCGCGATGAAGCTTGTGGTGCACGCATCGGGTGGCATCGGTGTCGGGACCCGAGGTTAGCGTATGTAATTCCAGTCACGATACAATCACATGGAGAGCCGAGGACCATACCCACTTGTCTAAGCAGACAAGGCCAAGCACAGAACGTTCTCGGTAAGAATCGAACGTGAGGGGCATCCCATTCAGGCCGGATGATCATCTGAGATGGGTCCTCATCGTACGCTCACAAGTCTAGATGCTTATGGGTGGTGAATCCCATACTCATAGACAAGTCGCCTCAACCATGTTATAGATTGAATCCTAACTCTTACATAGACTTACTCCAGCCCGATCACTTAGTCGGGGTCTAGGGCGGGCTCGATTATACAACAAAGTGTGCACGTGACAGAGTCACGAGGAATCGCATCGCGATGCCCCAAGCTGCGCACATCTAAGGGTCACTTGGTGTATAAAAGACCGCCAGCCAGATCACAACTAAGGTCTCGAAAACCCATACTAAGACATGCATGTTATAAACATACACACAGCACACATGCCTAGTATGAACAGCAGGTATCATCACATAACTCTACAAAGTACTTCTTTATTTACTTACACATAGAGTATACAAAGATCACATGTATGTGATCAACATTACATCATACAACGGAAGCAAATTAGGTCTGAGTACAGACAAGTTTAACAAATGGCTTAGAGAAGCCTTATAAACATACATGCCCTTCCACGAGGGACCAGACTGCTGTCTGGAACTATGCTACCAAGGTCAATGTCGAGCTTCGGGTCGGTGACTCCATCGGGGTCCGGTTTCTCATCTAAAACATAGAATAAGCAAACGTGAGTACAAAGTCGTACTCAGCAAGACTTACATCAGATCTATACTACTCATGCTCAAGTATCAAGGTAAAGGAGGTGGGGTTCAACATGCAGAAGTGCCAGCTTTGACTTGGCTAGTCCTGAACTACGAGTACCAGACTTGAGGTAAGAAGCGTACACGAGTCCACTATCCAAGTCTCCAACCAATACACCACTATGGTTACTTCCTCGACTTCCCCACGAGGAAGCACACCATAGCACTCACGCTTATCTTGCGAGTTTTATAAGTATCCATTCAAGTTGTCTAATAATCAGGTACAGGTTCCAAGTAGTCCATGACCGCGGACGCGGCTATTCGAATAGTTTTGTTAACCTTGCAAGGGTGTAAGCTACACACACATGACCATCAGTTACCGCCAGGTCTCGCCACCGTTTAAGAGGTGACAGCGAGGATGTTCACCACGACACTTCGCTCACAACCGGTCTATTCCAGGAGTCGACTATCTGAGTTTTTCACCGCTCGAGAGTCCGGCCGGATCAACGAAACGGACCCAGACAATGTAGGCAACCGAGACACCACCTCTGACAGATGGTTTCACTGTCTCACAGATCCACCCACATATCTAGGATGATGCAACATTTCCACTCACTCTTTTTCTATGCGTATGTAAAATGGAAGGCCCGAACTAATGTGACTCCTGGACGTCAACACGGATCAAGGTACTAGGCCGAGAGGGGTCAGTGAGCCCAATGTGTGGTTGTACTCTTTGTCTTGGATTACCATACAAGAACTCTGTGCTTAAGGTGGTGTTCAACGAGACAACCCACTGTGTACTCCTACACAGCCTCTCATCGTTCACCTTGTATTAGGGTGGATTCACCAACACAGTTTCACTTTCATCAACACCATGCTCACTATCATCCCGACTCACATCAAAAGCAACCTCATTGTACCACTAAGCATGCAATAAGAATTAACAGTTGCAGGGGCCACATGCTCATCATTCAACTCCTAAATCTGCTAGGATTGTGGTTTGCTTAATACGGTGACAGAATGATAGGTCATGCATCGGATATGGGTTCAACTATGCGGTAGAATCGATACGAGGTGATCTCCTAAACATGCATAAGCGAGACTGAGAGGGAATTGGGATTTTATAGACATGATCAATGGGGTTTGCTTGCCTTGCTGACGAAACACGGTCTTAACGGTGATCTTCTCCTTCGGGGGTGATCACTGTCTCGGAACAGCTGGTACCGGAAACAATCATCAACAAGGGGGGACAACTTCGGAAGTAAAATGCACAAGAAGATGATATTGTTGTTACATGAAGTAAAGGGTACTGATTTATGGCAAATTCAATTTAATTGAAGTATATTGCATTTGGAATGCAAATTGAAACTTCAAATTTGAATTCAAATTAAGCCATATGCACATTTGCTACTGTTGCCCCATTTTAAAATGGTCAAACATAAAAACAAATTGCATATTATTAATCCTTGTATTTTTCTGATAATTTTTCATATATTATATGTTTAATTTGGAGTTAATATGAATTTTCTATGAATTATTGAAGTTTGGCTATTTTTCTGGATTTTCTGTAATTATTAAAATCATTTCTAATTTTTTTTTGGAATTTGATTTATTGCATCAGCATGATGCAATGCTGATGTCACACGGGTCTGACAACAGGGGCCCACCTGTAAGTGTCTAGGGGGGTTAATCCCCTCTCTGTTTAAACTAAACAGAGGGGTTAGGGGCAAGGGGGCCCACTGTCAGTGGGTGCGGGGTGGGTTAGTGGGTGATTAAGGGGTCAAGTGCCCGGCGGCTTGACGCCGGCGGCTCGGGCACGGCGGCGCAATGCCGGACTTGGCCATTTGGCCATGAGGAGAGGCGTGGGTGGTACTGGGAGGAAGCCCTCGCCCGTGCGCATCCTACGGTGTCATCTGGGCATCAAGGAGGTGCACTGGAGCTCGCCCACGACGGCAATGGAGGCGGCCGAGGCACTGGAACACGGCGACGTCGATTCCTTGCGCGGAAGCTAGCGGGGAAAAGGGGAAAAAGGTGAGGAGCTCACCCTGGAGCGGATGGAGAGGACGACGGGGTCGAAGGAGCACCAGAGGAGACGAATTTGACGACGGCGTGCCGGCGGCCGTGCCGGGGTCGGGGAAGGCGGCCGTCGCGTAGTAGGCTCCCCCGCTCGCAATCTTCTACGCCCAAGGCCTGCTCGAGGGGGCGGAGCTCCTGGACACGGTGGCTCGGAGAGGGGAGGCCGGTGGCCGCGGTGGTGCTCGTCGGCGTGCTCTGACAAGCTCTCGGGCCACGACAAAAACGACGAGGGGGAAGCGGGAGAGAGAGCGGCGAGTGAGGGGAAGGAGGTAGGGGCTCATGGGCGTTCTCGTGGTGCAAGGAGATGGCAGGTGGAGGCCTAGAAGCCTCTCGGCGGCCACGGCGGCGTCGCCGTGCTCTCCCAGCTCGCCACCGAGCTGGTTGAGGAAGAGGACAAACGGCGAGGTGGGCTGGGCCGTGGTGCTGGGCCAGACAGGCTTGAGTTGGGCCGAAGCCAGGGGCTGTTCCCCTTTTCCCTTTTCTTCTCTCTTTTTCTTTTCTATAATTTTGTTGTGCCTAGAAATAAATAGCTAGGCAATTTTGTAAAATGCCCAAACATTTTTATAAATCCTAGGTGACCAGTAGCTAGCCACATATAGAATTTGGACATTTTTGAAATTCAATATATTTTGAATTTCAATTCAAATAGGGTCAAATTTAATTTCCAGGGCACCTTTTGAATTTTTGAATATTCCATGGGCATGGGAATGAACCCAAACCACTTTTAAAATGATCACCATCATTTATAGGAATTTTCCAAATATTCAAATGATTTTTGGAAAAAGATTTTTATCTGGCCATTTGAATTAAATTCTCAGGGCTTTTCTTTTCCCCATTTTTGGATTTCATTTGAATTTTTACATGATGCAAAGGGATCAAACAACCCTAGCACTTACCCTAGTTGGGGTTCTGACAATCGGGGCACGGCCATAGCGCGCCAGTGGCACGCCATGGTCGTGGCCACCACGGCACTGGTGCATCGGGGGGTTTTCTTCGTGGCCAAGGATGTCTACACTCTTCTCCTTTCATAGCTGATCATTGTGGTGCCATGGAGTAATCAAGGAGGGCTCTGTGTGGGTCATGACTTGACTGCAAAGATTGTGGCAGCAAACTTGGAGAAGGAGCGGTGGTCAAAAGTCAATCAGTGGGAGAGTGTAAGGTTGTCACATGGCTTTGTGCTTGGAAGGACTAGCTTCCTGTGGAGTTTCAGTCCAAATTGAAAAAGAAATAATGTACTTCCTTTGCAAGTTTCAAAATGGACCAGAAACTTGTGTTGAAGCTAGCATCTCATAGGCTTGATGAAATTCGTTGAAATTGTGTGTAGAGTATTCACTTTGGGGTGTGCATAGGTGTGCAAAGTTTCAGGATTAGGGGAAGCTTCTAGCTAGTACTTGCTTCACAATGTACTTGGCTGGCCAGGAGCTTGATCTTGATGATCCCCTCACATGGGTGGTTGGGTTTGGCTAGAATGAGGTTTAGTGGAGTCATTTGGGTGTAGGAATAGGCACAAAAAGTTTCAAGGCAAAAGGGCTCCCCTATCATCCACTTGCTTCACAATGCCCCCTTGCTGCATACCAACTTTGGGAATTTTGGTATGGAGTTTTCCCATTCCCCTAAGGCTGAAACTTGGCATAGGCTCTTGACATGATCACCAGAATATGCACAAAAAGTTTCACCAGCAAGGGATTAGGATAAATAACACTTCCTTCACAAAGTGTCATTCTGCCCCTACAGACAAATAAATTTCTCTAGGTGAGAAGTCCACTTGGGCCATGCAATGTTTTTGGATATTTTGGAAAGATATGGAATCAAGGTGATGTCGGAATTATTTGGGGATTTATGGAGCAATATAAATAGGGGTTGCTTCACAATCCTCAAATAAAAGGGAATGCTCCTTTTATTGGAAAAGGAATATATGGCTTCAAGAAAAATGTGGCTTGGATGGGTTAGATCAAGGGATGGTAATTGGAAAGGGCTAGGGAATCATGGGACACTTGAGCAAGGAAAGAAAATATGCTCAAGTTTCAAGTCCAAAGAGTTTCTCAAAATCAAACCAAATGGCAACTCCAGAAATAAATCAGAAAAGTATTTGGAAAAAAGAAAGTTCCAAAATCCACGGTGTCACAAACCTACCCCTCTTAGAAAAATTTCGTCTTCGAGATTTGGTTGCTCAGGGAACCATCGAAAAACCCACCGTCTTAAGGAAACACATTGCTTCTCGGGTTTCCTTTTTACCGCATAATGTTCCCTTGAAAGCATCCAAGAAAATTTGGCTCAAGGGGGGTTACTTCACCTAATCCCTTTGTCTGATAGGTGTTTTACCTTTATATATCCGACCCCTTCCTGCTTACTTACATGCTCTTGTCGGCTGACTTGTATGACAGTGAGGTATCTTTCCATAGACTAACGGCTGACGGTATCCGTACTATCCTTTAGGGTATGTCGGGCCTTGTTTGAAGTACATTCTTAAAGATTTTGTATCGACCTCTTTGAGAATAAACTTAACTGTCATGAGTGGTTGTTGACTCAGGATGCTCACCCTCATGATGTCCCATTGTGCGGAACTTTGACTATCTGCACATGGGGTTGCATCAGTTTGTTTTTGGCTCGTCTATCTTGAGCATTAGTTCTGGTCGATGGGTACAAACTTTGAACTCTTACTCACGCTGACATTTACTTGGTATGTGGCCATATCCGTATGTGGCGGTAGGCCGTGTTATGCTTCAACACGGTCCTTGTAGTCAAAATGCTGAGCTGGGTGGGGGAGCTTTAGCTAAGCAGACTTGGGTGTCCCAGCAACTACGGACAATCTTAGACATTTTAACCTCACAAGCTGACCGGCTGGATACTCGACCCTTTCCCATATGAAACGAGATTCCTTAGGTTTGGGAATCCATGGTGATCCATTTGGAAACAGGGTTTCAACTGATCGGGGTGGATTTGACCATGCAGTCCATATAACTTGCCTTTTTGCCTTTCGTGTCGGCTCGCAAGGGTTGCATAGTTTCGGCTGCCTATGGGTGTATTGCTAACACTTGTTGCATATATCATAGCAAGATTTGATGTATGCCATGCTTGTGTGTCTTGGTCCTTCCCTCTGCAACAATCTCTCTTTTTATGTACTTCTCGTATACTGACTTTCCTTTTTGTCGGAATTATTTCTCTGAGCTAGCTGGGCTGCCTTTATTCTTCCTCTCTTGACTATCCATAATTGCTCTTGGTTGCAATATATTGGGCCTCAAGGTTATACTCCTTCGGGGCCTTGTCGGACGTGACAAGCTGAACCTCATGGTCATGGTCGAAACCAAAGGCTTCATTGTTTCCTTTCCTTCGGGTATCCCTTCATGATTTGACAGTCTTTATACCCAGTTGAGATGCGGATTTGTATCCTCTGCTTGCGTTCCTTCCAGAAGTTGCGGTTCCTACCGCTGTTCATGTGTGTAACTCACTTGATTACGAGCAGGATTGTATTCATACGGGAGTAGCTCGCATAACTTGGGAAACATGCCCGTGAGCTGTGGAGATCCATACGCAACTGACTATGTTCAAATCTGCCTTGGTTTTGAACAGTCGGTCCTCTGACAACAGTGTGCAGGCACGATGGCGTATCGGAGAAGACGGGGTAGCTTACTCTCAAAGCTTGTCTCAGGTGTCGTGCTGAAGAAGACTGGGTGCCGTGTCCTGGGAGCTTTCTCCGGTGGCGTACTGAGGAAGGTTGGGTGTCGTATGCAGGAAGCTCCTCCGATTGCTTACTGAAGAAGACTGTGTGTCTTGTCTCAGAAGTTTTCTCTCGGTACTGTGGATGTACCAAATCCTTGTGCTGGAAGTATCTGCGGCAGTTCACTATAGATATCGGGGTAGCGTGTGCTGGAATCCATCCCTGTGGCGTTCTGAGCACGGTTGGGTGCCTTGCATCATTAGATCCTCTCGGTAGTTTGTAGTAGAAGGGTGAGTGTCTTGGCCAACAAGCTAACCATATGGCGTACCCAGGAAGGTTGAGGTGATGTACATGCTGGTTGTGTTCGGTATCTTACCAATGAAGGCTGGGGTTCCTTATGTCCGAAGCTTTCCCACAATAGCGTGTGGACAAACTGAATACAGTGCATGTTAACTCACTGATTTGCTGAATGTTGTCTTGTCAGAGAAGATCATGGTTCCAATCATCTCTTCACTGGGTACCGAGTTCATGACACATCCGGACTTTCTGTCGGGGTATCCCATAATCGACAACTTGCACATGACAAGATTGCACTTGTGTAGGTCATACCTTTGATGCAGATGTTCAGGGGCCACGACTAATGTTTTTCCTTTGATTGAACCCTCTTAACTGTAAGAATTGATGCCGACTTGTTCATCTAATTCATCCTGGTAGAATCCATACTTGAACCAACTATTCCAATGCAATCGGGTATGGATCCTTCTTGACTTGCTGATTTTCCAATTCCTTTGCGGTCTATTACTGATCCTTTGCGGTATGAGGAAGTTGTTGAGAAACTTTCCATAAGGGTAGATAAAGCGACACCGAAGACCCAAATGAAAAACCAACGAAGAAATCCAACTACGCGAAAATCAATCGCAATCGATATAAAGCTCATCACTTCAAAAGTTGTAACGGTAGTCGATGACCATCTGAACCCCTTGCATAAAATCCGCCAATAAACCAGTAGCCACCAGAATGGTTTTTACAACTCTGACCTGGGACGTTTACTGGAATAACTCAAGCACTTCTCAAGATGGCCGACCAAGAATTAGCTCCGAGCCTGAGACAGTGTTGATAAAAAGAATGCAGAGGGCCCCTAAGACGACCGAGAAAACAGCTCAGAACATAGGGTCTCCACTGCGAAGAGAAACTCAACAACTGGCCGAGACGGCCAAAAAATCAGCGCAGAACACGGGTCGGCTGTTGACAAGAGAAATACAAAGTAGGCATCCACCTCGGACGGCCGAAAACAAATCAGCTCAGAACCATGTGTGGTGCCATTATCCCAACAGAAATCAAGCTAGGGTCCGTCAGAGTCATGTACTACCTGCAAAACATGTTCATTAAACACCGAGGAACCAAATAATGAATCTACGAGGAAACTCAACGAAGCAAAGATCCATAGCACCGAAAGTGCATCGAGATCACACACAGACAAGATCATATCTTATTGCTACACACAACATGCATCAAGCAACATTCTGGACTACTACTACTCATGCAACATGAACTACCCGCCACTTAGACACTACGGTCCATCGACGGGTTGCCGGATGCAGAGGGAGATGGCGGAGGAGTTTCCGAAGCCAAGGCTGCAACAAGAGACCTCCTTGCATCCCTTGCATCGCGGACCAACTCGACGATGAGGGAGTACTCAGCGATCATGTAGCGGGACGTGCTGATCACCGCTGCGTCGGCTTACACCAAAGGGCGAGGAAACCTTGTTGAGGAATGGTGGCCAAGGTGGGATAGAAATGGAAGGCACGATTCTAGTGCATCGCGCTTTCCTGGTGGCGAAGACCTGTGAGGCCTTCCAGACTATGGAAGTTCTAGGTACGCATGCCGATGGGGACGTTGACTGCCATCCAGACCTTGGCATGGTACTCCAGCATCGATCCTCCGAGTGACGTCTGGAGCACTTGGTACCTTGGAACTTCTCCATTGGGATAGAGACTCCACTAGATGTCGGCAAGCTGATAGGTAAAGCTGGTTGGTGAAGGGGATGATAGGTGGTCAAGTGGATACTCTTCCATCTACACTCACCAGACCAGATCGTTAGCCAATATAATGCTATCTATATGCATGCTATGCAGCAACCAAATGCATCAATCAAATGTAGCACACAAGGAAGATATAAACACTAACTTTATCGTCATTCTAGCATCCTTCTAACGTTAGCACGGACTAGGGCATCCTACAGTAAGTCTTGCTCTGATACCATGCTTTGTGGCACCCCGGCTCAGAATATCGGAACGCCCCGTGCTCCAGCCCAGAGATCATGTCTTCCGGAACACGACAATGCTTGATATAGAACTGAACCACTTTTATTACCGATGAAATGGGTACAAGGGGGTCTATTACAACGCTAGCAGAACGAGGCAGCAAACAACTTGCTCCTCATGCTAGCCACGGATCTACATCAAGTAGCAGGATAACTCTACGGTATCGAAATAAAACTTAGCAGCGGAACAATGGCGACGGTGATGAACTCCATTCCACAGGGACACTGACTGGGACACCTCCTAGCTCGCAATCACCGGGAACGTCGTCCTACGTGATCATAGTATTTCCTGGAAGGTTGGCATGACACGCCAGGTCAGTACATTGAATGTACTTGAAAGCTCACAACAACCAATGCACCAAGGCAAAACAATAACATGACATAACAGTTCAAGCCATACTAACATGATGCATCTAGCATATTATCTAGACTATAACAAATGCATGAACAATCATCGTTTAAGGTCACATGGACCCCATATGATCATCGCAAGATCATCCGGCTTACCTTGGAGTCCTTACTGACTCAATCCCCGGGTCATATCATGACCACACAACTTGTAAGGGTCGTCGCACGACCACTCAATGGGTCAGGTGTCCTTATGTTACCACCCAACCAATCCAGTCATCGCATGACCAACGGGCCATCGCATAACCAATAAGTTTCACGGGTCACCACGTGACCAATCCACTTAGCACAATCATCAAACCGGGTAAACGTTGTTCCCCAGTGTGACCTAGTACGAACTTTTTCAAATACCGTGGACTCGGCTATTCGAATAGATTCTTAACACTCTGGAGAGGTTTTGCACTTTACCCACGCTATGGAGTTCTTCCTTCATCCAGTACCTTGGAACTTGTCCCACAGGAACCTCGGAACTCGTACCATAGGCGTGGACTAGGACTTCTCCAACGAGACAGTTCTACCGCATGCCTCCCTTACCGTATCACCGACATCCCTTCTTGGGTAGCCCCGTGTCCTCCAGACACCAGCCACCGTCGTGGCAAACAACATTGTCCCAAACAGGGTACAACTGTCCCAAACGGGAGCTGGATCCAAATATAACCAAACTGGCTTTTAAGACTATCGCCGCTTACCAGGACAGGGTTACCGCGCGCGCATAGTCTCCCCTCTTTGGTGATACGCATAAGAGAACACATCGATAGGCCGAGCCAAGGCCTTCCTATACAGGCGAGTGTGGTTGCACTGATAAGTTCGGTTCGGTGGCACCTGACCAACTTGGCACAAAGCATATACTCTAATGCATACTTAGCAAGATAAGTTGCGGATCTCAATCATTGTGGTGGAAAGCTTCGGGACGCTTCGGGAGCCTCCAATTCGGTTGTGGAGATTGCCCCAAGCATTTGTACGGGTTTGGTGACCGCCCGCAAGGGTCGCCATTTGTACGGGTTCGGTGACTGCCCTTAAGTGTCCTATAGTGGAATCACGACATCTCGCATTGGTGAGAGCGTGAGGAGAAACAGGGTGGCCCTCGTTGGCTTCGTGTGAGCATTGTGTTCCACACCCTCTCCAAACGGAGATGCACTTCTCGCAAGACAAGGAACTTCGGTAACAAATCCTTGTCTCCATCGGCTCCACTTGTGGTTATCTCTACCCTTACTTTGAGCAAGCTTATTACCTTGTTTATCTTGTGCTTGCTCATATTATTGTTGCATTTCTTGTCCCATAGGTTGTTCATCTAGTCAACCTACTTACTTGTGCACCTACTTTGTGATAGCCATAGTGCTGTTGTTATATGTCTTGCTATCACATAGTTTTTTTATCTTTCTTAGTATAAGTTGTTGGTGCACATAGTTGAGCCTAGCTTATTTAGGTTTCTTTCTTGGAAAATTAAATGTTAAGTTTTATTCCGCATTTGTTCAAGCCTAAACCGTAATTATTTTAAGCGCGTAATCACCCCACCCCTCTAGGCGGCATCCACGTCCTTTCACAATTTTTTTGAATATTTTGGCAAGATATGGCATCAAGGTGATGTGGGAATTATTTGGGGATTTATAGAGCATTATAAATAGGGGTTGCTTCACAATCCTCAAATAAAAGGGAATATTCCTTTTATTGGAAAAGGAATATATGGCTTAAAGGATAATGTGGCTTAGATGGGTTCGATCAAGGGATGGTCATTGGAAAGGGCTAGGGAATCATGGGACACTTGAGCTAGGAAAGAAAATATGCTCAAGTTTCAAGTCCAAAGAGTTTCTCAAAATCAAACCAAATGTCAAATCCAGAAATAAATCAAAAAAGTTTTAGGAAAAAAGAAAGTTCCAAAATCCAAGGTGTCACAATGTTCATGTAGAAAGTGAAAGACGACTGGTCAGCCGCCCAGGACTCATATAGTTCAAATTTGCATCATGTTTTCAACCTCAACCAAAAGCTCCGAGACCTTCCTGTCAATTTGGCGGCCTGGGATCGGGACACCTTTGGCAATGTGAGGGCCGAATAAAGCGTTTGAAACATGAGCTGTCTATTTTGCGCTATATCCCATCAAGGGTCGGCCCCTCACATGCAGAGGTGAAGATCATGGATAAATTGGTCGATATGTTCCATAGGGAGGAAATTTTATGGAAGCAGTTTTCTCGGGTTGAATGGCTGGCTTATGGCGATAAGAATACTCCTTTCTTTCATCTTAGAGCAAGGAAGAGAAGGCAAAAAAATATTATTAATACTCTAACTCGGCCTGATGGGAGTGTGGTTGTCAACAAGGATGAAATGGGAATCATGGCGAATGAGTTCTATGGTGATCTGTTCACTAGTGGTGGGACTCATAATATGGACCAAGTGCTTGACAAAGTTTCGAGGAAAGTGACCGATGATATGGAAAGCAAGCTCACTGCCCTGTATTCGGATGATGAGGTGAAGAGGGCGTTATTCTAGATGTTCCCCACCAAAGCTCCAGGGACGGACGGGTTCCCGGCCCACTTCTTTCAAAGGCATTGGGAGGTGTGCGGGGACGAGGTAGTGAAGGCGTGCGGTCCTTATAATTATAAGTGGAGAAGAATCTCCAAAATGTATAAACTACACCATATTGGTCTTGATTCCAAAAATCAAGAATCCTACACTGCTATCCGAATTCCGCCCGATCAGCCTTTGCAACGTCCTCTACAAGATTGCTTCAAAGGTTATCTCAAATCGTCTAAAAGAGGTTCTGCCACATATCATTTCTGAAGAGCAGTCCTCCTTTGTCCCATGGCGCCTAATCACCGATAACATAATTTTTTCTTACGTCTTCTCTTATACTATGCACAATGAATGTTTGGGGTCATTGAATAATTTCCTCTTTGATTAGTGCTTACTGAGAGAGTTCACTGAGCGTTATATCTCAAAGTATCTTCGGGCTGGCGAGGCAACGAAGATCTGTACGAAGAAAGCACAACACCCCCTTGGTGATATTTATGTAGTGTACATCAAGAAAGCAAAGGATGGCCGATAGTTGATCCATAAGAACTAGACTAAAGTTCTTCGTGACTTGGGCATGAAGCAGGGCACAATATGGGCATTCCGCTTCTTCAAGAGTCCTTCTAAGCCAACTATGCTTCGCTTGGAATTTATACCTTTGTAATGATCAACAACTGATCGAAGTAACTATGTAGCAGTGATCGAAGTACTATGTAGTGATTGATGTTTGTGTGATACGAGTTGTGTTATATGTTTCTCAATTGCATCTATTAAATATATGCTTTGAGTGTATTTAACAAAAACAAATGTAAATTAAAATAAAAAATCAAACAAATCAATCTTCATAGCAAAGGACACGGTTCTAGGAAATTGAGCGTGTGCATTGAAAACAACTATAGAAACAAGTACGAAAACAACTATACAAACAAGTACGAAAACGCGAGCGTGTGCATTGAAAACAACTATACAAATGAGTACGAAAACGCGAGTGTGTGCATTTAAGATAACTATACAAATGAGTAAGAAAACATGAGTGTGTGCATCGAAAGCAACTATACAAACGAATTAGAAAACAAGAGCGTGTGAAATGCAACCATGAATGAACACGTACGTACATAAACAGGTGTGGGCGATGTATCACCTATCACACAAGAGTACTGCTTTAAAACTCGTGGGGGATGATGTTACAATCACATATGATTTTTGTGTCCATCAGTGATGGACCCCCACATCGCACACCCACGCGAGCACATGGTTCCGAAAATCGTATGCAAAGGGGGTAAAAAACCGTGCGCATGGCTTCGCTCGGTACTAGTGTGTGTCTAAACCGACGCCTGATACGTCCCAAACGTATCTATAATTTCTGTTTGGTCTATGCTCATTTGGGTGCCATTGCTATGTGTTTTGCTACACTTTCATACCTTTTTACACATATTTGGACTAAGCTATTAACTTAGTGCACCCAGTGCCAGTTTCTGTGTGCTGATGTCTATGAATTCTTGGTTTATACCCATATTTACAGTGCCCAAAAAATTCCAAGAAAAAATATATAAAAAATCAGCGCAACGGAAGCCTCCAGAAGCCCGAAGGAGAGCCAGAGGGGGGACACCCCCCTCCCAGGCGACCTCCTGGCGTGACCAGGGGTGGGGCTGTTCCCACTGGCTGCCTAGGAGGAGGAAACCTCCCCCGGTGCCCCCCTTCGGCCAATATTTAGTCCTTGGTACAATAATGAAAAAAGACCTCGCATCGCGATTTTCACCTCTGTTCCGCCGCCGCCACGATCCCGAGATCGGTATCGTCAGAAGTCCTCGTCCCAGTGCCGTGAGGGACTATGGGTTCATGACCAGTAGCTATGTGATGTCTTCTCTCTAATCTTGTGCTTCAAATTTTAGCCCTTGTGAGTTTCCCCTGCATGATCAAGGCACTTATGTAATCTATCTATTGTTGCTATGATGTGTTTGCTGGGATCCGATGGATTATGAGATTATATTCAGACCGTGATGAGTTATGCATTTGGTTATCCATTTATATTTTTTTCTTGAGTAATTCTTGCATGTTCTTCGTTGCCTTTTATTGCTTTGGCCACGTAGTAGATTATAACTCAGAGAGGGAGCGTTATGCTTGATTGTGGATTCATGCCCCCCGATGTCTTGCTAGAGTGACAGAAACATGAGACTAGAGGATGTGATGTTGCCACCAGGGAGAAAACAACGGTGCTTGTATAATGCAGTTGTCTGTTGCTTTGAGATTACACTTTGGGTGGGGCTCACAACTTAATACCACCAAGATGTTCTGGATAGATATCTCAAGGTGGATGATTAGTGAGTAGATGTTGATGAATAAACGGTCTACTTGTCTTGGCGTACTGCCCATAAGTTTGAGCCTCTAACTTTCTTGTGGCATAGTTAGCATTGCAGTGCGTTTATAATTCTGTCAATTTCCTAGTTGTAATTTGTTCACCCACCTTAGCTATTTTATCATCTTTTGGGAGAGAGACAAAAATAGTGAGCATCATGGGACCCCGATCCATATTTCCACCATTGTTTAAGGGCAACACTATATATTTTACAAGAATATAGAAGATCTTCACACTTTACAAGAAGTACTCAACATAAAGAAAACTGAAAAACTATCATGATGTATGCAAATGTATGCCTCTGCCAGTGTAGCAGGATATGCAATGATACTAGCGCGTCATGTAGCAATGATAAGGGCAAGAACCAACTAGCATGCGGCTCTACGATCAAGAAAAAGCATGTATGACATGGATATCAAGTCATGAGATGATGGATGTTGCATGGCAATGTATCTCGGAAAGGCTATGGAAATGCCTTGATAGGTAGGTATGGTGGCTGTGTTGAGGAATATATAAGGAGGTTTATGATGACAGAGCGTATCATGCCAAGGGTTTCGATGCACCGGCGAAGTTTGCACCAACTCTCAAGATGAGAAAGGGCAATGCACGGCACCGAAGAGTCTAGCAAAATATGGAAGGTGGAAGTGTCAACAATCAAATACTCGCATTAGTCCAAAGAACTCATGCACTTATTATCGGTAACTCTCTATATAATCAGGAGGTTCACAAAGAGACAAGTACCCCCAAAGAGACAAGTACCCCCATTATACGTGAGTGTACTCTATATATTCCAACCCCTACAGAGGTTACCGATCCATCTAGTAGCTAGATTTCTCAACTAATTTTTGTAGTTTTCGAAAATAAACACGGATTGCCAAAAATATGACACCTATCACTAATAGGCTCAAGCTCTTGGGACCAAAAGTCCAAACATTACTCAAATCAATACCTCAAAACTATTGCAAGTTACTACTAAACTTGTAATAGAAACCTTAATTACCTACTCATGCAAGACACACAAATCAGTGCAACAGACCAACTCTGTAAATAAGATAAGCATGATAACTCAAGAGAGTTCCAAAAGAAAAAACCTAAATAAAAGCTCTTAAAAAGATAAGCATGAAAACTAAGAGCTAGGCATGACAACAACTATGAAAAGATAAAGACCACACAAAAAGAATAAGCATACAAACCTATGTTGTGTTCTAGGGTGAAGTGGAGCGTGTTTCTTTCCCAAACAATGAAGGCTAGGGTCCAACTTTTTAGGAACAACAATCCAAACTAAAACAAACTAAAAAGTAAAGATTGAGACACTCCAATCATAACACATAACACATGAAGTGATAAAAATATTGCATGGAGAAGGACGAACTAATGATGGTTGATGGAGAAGGGGATGCACGGGGGCATCCCCAAGCTTAGACACTTGAGTCTCCATGGATATTTCTTGGGGGTGCATGGGGGCATCCCCAAGCTTGTGCTTTTGAAACTCCCTGATCTTCTTTCATCATCTTCCTTCGCATACTTGAAAACTCCCTTCATACGAAACTCAGCTGATTAGAGTGGTTAGTACCCTTAAATAAATAATTTACCCCTACTGGAAATAAAGATTTTCATGAAGAGCTACTGTTGAGGGGGGGGACAGTAGGGCAATACCCACTGCAGCTGTTACTTTATTAAACTTAAAAAAAGTTTACATGGCTTCAGCTAAGCCAAGAGAGAAAGAAAAGAAGAAAAAAAGCAACAAAAGAAAAGTTAAATTACACATTCAAGCCATTCTTTCAGTGACTCTGAATATTTGTTCTTGATCGTGAATCTCAAGAGTTTTAGCTCAGAGATGTAGTGTTCCTTCAAGTGCAACATGGAGGGGGCCTTGTTTCTGAAGATTATGTCATTCCTTGCCATCCAAATGCACCAAGCAACAATGATTATGATATCTAGTGAGAATGGGACATTCAGTTTCAGCTTCATGTCAGCAATAGCTTCAAGAACTGAGGCATTGATGATTCTGTTTGGGCATATGAAGTCCCAGCAAGAAGATGCAAATGGGCATGTTCAGAATAGGTGATGCAGTGTTTCTTCAGTTTGGCATATTAAGAGCTACTGTGTCTCAAGATCGCCAAAAAGTTTTTTCAAAGAAAAAGCAAGATTAAAATTTTCAAAACAAAGAAAACTCAAAACGTTGCAGAATATGTGAAAAACAGACCAACAGGTAGTAAATAGTTTTTTCGGGGCACTACTACAACTAAAATAAAAAAACTCACAACAGACGCTAGAAAGCCAATTTTATAGATCATATTGCAAAAAGAATTCAAATCAAAAAGATGATCTGGTGATTTTTGGTGAATATTTCCATCAAGCAGACATAATCTTTTTTTGGACAGCATGTCACAACTTTTAACCTTTCTTATAATCGGAGGCTAAAACTTGGCACAAAGCTTGAAAATAACGATACAATGATGTTGCTACATTATAAACAATCATCAAGACCACTAAAACTGAAAGTAAACACATTTTGGGTTGCCTCCCAATAAGCTAAACATGGAGATTTTAAAAGATGCTCTCATAAGAATAAGGATTTGAAGCAAAAGAAAGCATCAAGAAGAAAATATGAAACACATTTAAGCCTAACCCACTTCCTATGCATATGCATCTTATAAGAAAATAAATCAAAGAATCAAAAAGTGACAAGCATAGGAAGGTGGAAAAAGAAAAACTTGCAAACTTTCATCATAAAGAGAGGTGTTTTTGTAACATGAAAGTTTCTACAACCAAAATTTCCTCTCTCAAAATAATTTTCAGTAGTATCATGAACAACATAAAGAATATAACTATCACATAAAGCATGTTGTTCATGACCTACAAGCACATGTGTATTGTTTTCAACACGGTTTTTAGGATCATAAGATCAATGCAACCCATCACATTGAGCCTTAATAAGAGAAAAATTCTCCGAAATATGATTTGGAGAATTCAAAAATATAATAGGACAATCAAGTGTGGGTGCAATAGAAAAAATTTCATGCTTAACATGAGGAACTATAGCAAGTTCATCTCCTTAAGAATCATCCATAGTGGCATCATGGCGACAAGTATAGAAGGCATCAACTTCATAAAAAATGGATATTTCAAAAGAATCCATGGGATCATAACACTCATCAACATAGCATTCATCCTCCTTTGGTAAGAATGGAGGGAAATCAAATAAAGTAATAATAAAAGTCTTACGCTCATTAGAAGGTAGGTATGAATGTCTCCATTCTTCCTCCTTTTGTTCGTCACTCTCCTCCTCTTTTTCATCCAAGGAGCTTCCAGTTTCAGCAATTTCTTCTTCCATAGAGTCCTGCAAAGAATTAGTCTCTTCTTTTGGGTGAGAGATTCTCTCAAGATAGTCAATAATATAATAATTTTCATTGTAATTTTCAAGGAAATACTTAAGTATAGCAAGGCTCTCAGATTTGTAAGGGGCATCAACAATATTTTCAAGAAAAGAAGTAATTTCATAAGCACCCTTAAAAGAATTTTTTTTTTCTATTTGTTTTGCATCATAAAAATCATAATTTCCCTTAGCATAAGAAGCTAAGGTTTCATCATCATTGTACTCACATTGAAGATCAAGGTGTTTATTCCTCATAAAGCAACAAGATTCGTCCCTGCAGAAAGATATATTATATTTTGAGCACAAGTTTCTAGCATACTCATACGATTGATGTATTAGTCTCATTCTTCAAGTAGGTGTCAACGGCGCCAGAAATTAAGTTGCCGAATTGGTTCAGGGTTGACGTGGACCTGCACAAAGAAACAAATAACTTTGCTCCCAACGAGTTCAGAGAGGTTGTCAATCTCTCCGGCCTTGACGTTTACAAAGGATCAAATGCACGGTGGAAATAGTGATGGTGATTGCAACTGAAAGGAAATAAAGAAGTAAAGAGTTGAGGTGTACTCCAATGGAACTATATATTTGCGCTTAAAGAAGTAAAGAGTTGACATCAATGAGGACAATCATAGGAAAGAGAAAGCCAAATGATAGATATGATGTGAGGAGTAGGGATTGCCATGCAACGGATGCACATATTAGGTAAGGTAAGCTCTCCAATGGAACTAGTGGGGGTGCATCCAACATGCTTGCTCATGAAGACCTAGACTCTTTTCAGGAGGCTCATCCTTGGAGTATGCAAGCCAAGTTCTATAGTTTAAGGATCCCCACATAGTTATGCATGAATGGTATGAAAATCTCTATGGAGTACACATATAACTATGGAGTACGAGTGTGGATCTTTCAAAAGGAATAGTAGTGTTGCCCCCTTCTCTCTTCTTTTTTCTTTTTTATATTTTTTGTATTTTTTGTCGCCTCGTTGATTCTTTCTATTTATCTCTCATTTGTCCTCTTTGGGATCTTTTAATTTGTCCTTCCCCATCATTTTTCTCTTTGCCATCCTAAGTGCCAACATATCTTGCTTGCGCTCATCCATTGCATGAGTGCTCAAAGTCCAAAGGGAGAGGATCAGTTTGACTTGTGCCTGACTAGTGTCTGGGGACGAGTCAAAATAAGATTTCGAAGAAGACCAAGTGTGAAGCTTTAGTAGATTGAGTTCTCAAATAAACTATAAATTATTTTTATGCTCTAAACCCATCTCTCACTTCTTGCATGCAAACGCGATTTGGACATATTCGAGTCACGGACAGCGATAGCTCTTGCACCTCTATGTTCTCACTTTGCTAGTTTCAATACTAGATATAGACTCTTGCTTGTTATTGTCTTGACTTGAATTGCATATCTTACTTTCTCTACTTTGAAGTTCTTATATGTGCGTTAGCATGTCACCACAGAAATTATATGTGTTATCATTTACCTAATCGAGGACGAGCAAGAATGAAGCTTGGGGATGTTGATACGTCCGAAACGTATCTATAATTTTTGCTTGTTCCATGCTAATTTGGGTGACATTGCTATGTGTTTTGCTACACTTTCATACCTTTTTACACATATTTGGACTAACCTACTAATTCAGTGCACCCAGTGCTAGTTTCTGTCTGCTGATGTATGTGAATTGCAGGTTTATACCCATATTTACAGTGCCCAAAAAATATATAAAGAATCAGCGTAACAGAAGCCTCCAGAAGCCCGAAGGAGAGCCGGAGGGGGCCACCCCCCCTCCCAGGCGACCTCCTGGCGCAGCCAGGGGTGGTATTGCACCCACTGGCCGCCTGGGAGGAGGACACCTCCCCCGATGATCCCCTTCGTCCTATATTTAGTCCTTGATACAGAAACCCTAAAAAAAGACCCCACATCGCGATTTTCACCTTTGTTCTGCCGCCGCCACGTTCTCGAGATCGGAATCGCCAGAAGACCTCGTACTGGGACCCTACCGGAGAATTAATCTATGGGAGATTGTCCACCACCATGAGCGCTGCCCGGATGTGTCGTGAGTAGTCCTCCTTGGACCATGGATGCATGACCAGTAGATATGTGATGTCTTCTCTCCAATCTTGTGCTTCTATATCTAGCCCTTGTTGCAAGCTTCCCTACATGATCAAGGTACTTATGTAATCTTTCTGCTGTTGCTATGCTTTGTTTGACAGGATCCGATGGATTATGAAATTATGTTCAGATCGTGATGAGTTATTGATGGCGTGGAAGTGGTAATGGCTTCTCGCCTTTCGTTGGTTACCCCAAGTGGAAGGTGAGATGTAGCATAGCAGAAAATTTCCCCTATGTAGAGGATAGGGTTTGTCTCCCATAGGACTCCGGCAATGAGAAGTAGGTGACAGCGGCGCAACTGACGCGGACCTGCACACTAAACAATTAACTTTTCTCCCAACGAAGTTCAGAGAGGTTGTCAATCTCTCCGGTCTTGTTGTTTACAAAGGGTCAAACACAGAAGGGATAATGATAATGATAATAGTAGCAACTGAAATAAATGCGAGAAAATAAATGAGCTTGTAAACAATAATGAAAATATGGACTAGGGTCCCGTGATATTCATTAGTGATGTCTCTCTCCCAAAAGACGATAAAACTGCTAAGCGAGGTAAACAAATTACAGATGGGCAATTGACAAGATTATGAACGCACCGCAATGCTAACTGTGCTACAAAAGAAAGGAAGAGTCTCATAAGCATGGGGAGTACGCCAAAATAAGTAGACCGAAATCCATCTACATCTACTACTAATCATCCACCTTGAGATATCTATCCAGAACATCTCGCTGGTATTAAGTTGCGAGTCCCACCCAAAGTGTAAACCCAAAGCAACAGACAACTGCATTAAAATAAATTTGCGTAAAGTAAATAATCCTTGCAACCGCAGTTACAAGCACCGTTGTTTTCCCCATTGTGGCCACAACACATCCCCTAGACTCATGTTTTTGTCACTCAAGCGTGTCATCAGGGGGCATGTACCCACAATCGAGCATAAAGTTCCCTCTTGGAGTTACTATCTACCACTTGGCCAAAGCAATAAACAGCAAAGAGAACATGCAAGAATTACTTAGGAACAAAAATATAAGAGATGAAAACCAAATATATACTCTATCACGATCTGAACATAATCTCATAATCCATCGGATCCCATCAAACTCAACATAGCAAAAGCAGAAGAATTACATATGTGCCTCGATCATGTAGGGCAACTCACGAGGTCTAAACCATGAAGAACAAAGAGGGGAGGAGAACATCACATAGCTACTGACCACGGACCCAAGGTCCAAGGTAGACTACTCACGAGACATCCGGGGAGCGTCCATGGTGGAGGAGAAGCTCCCAGAGGTCGATCCTCCCTCCGGCAGGGTGCCGGGAAGGGTCCTGTCGGTGCTCCCGATCTTGGAAGCGCGGCGGCGGCGGAACAGAGGAGAGATTGCGAAATAGGGTTTTGTCTTTGGAGTTTCCCCGTCACGGAGAATAAATAGGCGAAGGGGGCAGCCAGGGGGGCCACCAGGGGTCCACGCGCCCCACTGGCGCGGCCAGGCCCCTGGACGCGCCAGGTGGCCGCCTGGGCCCCTGGTGGTGGCCCTCTGGCCCCACTTGGGTGCTTCTGGAAGACTCCGTTACGCTGATTTTTTATCTGATTTTCCCAAGTTTTTGGAGAACTTTTGATGTGGGGGAAACCTGGAATAGAAAAATAGGAGAAAACATAAACTAGCACTGGGGTGAACTGAGTTAGTAGGTTAGTCCAAATATGACCAAAAGTATATGAAAGTGTATCCAGATCATAGAAATATCACACAAAACATGCATGGAGCGAGAAAAAATTATCGATACGTTTGAGACGTATCAACATCCCCAATCTTAATTCCTGCTCGTCCTTGAGTAGGTAAATGATAACATGCATAATTTTTGTGGTGACATGCTAGCAACCATATAGGAACTTTGAAAAGTAAAGAAATCAAGGTATGTAATTCAATTCAATTCATAACATGCAAGAGTCTATATTAGCATTGAAGCAAGCAATGAAAGAACATTGGATGCAAGAGCTATCGTTGTCCGTGACTCGAATGTCTCCATATGGTGTTTGCGTGCAAGAAGGGGGATATGGAATATGAGAAGAAAACAGTATTTTTGTGTTGATAACTCAATCTACTAAAGTTTCACACTTGGTCTTCTTTGGAATCTTATCTTGACTTGTCCCCAGACAACTATCCAGGTACAAGTAAATTTGATCCACTCCTTTTCGATATTTTGAGCACTCATGCAATGGATGAGCGTAAGCACGAGAGTTGACACTTAGGATGGCAAAGAGAGAATATGGTGGAGGAGGAAGATAAAAAGGATGAGAAAGGCTCACATCAATGAGGACAATCATAGGCGAGAAGGCCCAATGATAGATATGATGTGAGGAGTAGGTATTTTCATGCAACGGATGCACATATGAGATGAAAAGCTCTCCAATGGAACTAGTGGGGTGCATCTAACTTTCTCGCTCATGAAGACCTAGAGCTCTTTTGTGGAGGCTCATCCTTCGAATATGCAAGCCAAGTTCTATAGTGTGAAGGTCCCCACATAGCTATATGCATGATCATCTCTATGGAGTACAAGGATAAGAGGAACTACTAGTGTGGATCTTTAAAAAGGGTAGTAGTGTTGCCCCTTTCTCTCTTTTTATTGCTTTTTCTCTTTTTTCTATTTTTTTGTATTTTTTGGTGGCCTCAATGGCTCTTTCTATTTAACTCTCATTTGTCCTCTTTGTGATCTTTTATTTTGTCCACTTTGGGATCTTTTCCTCACTTAAGGGCGACACTCTAATTTACAAGAGGGTATAGAAGATCTTTCACACTTTACAAGGTACTCAAATCATAAAGAAGATGTAGCTATCATGATGTATGCAATGTATGCTGCTGCCAGTGTAGCAGGAACATGTATGACATGAAGATCAAGTCATGAAGAGGTGGATGTTGCATGGAAATATATCTCGGAAAAGGCTATGGAAATGCCTTGATATGTAGGTATGGTGGATGTTTTGACGAAAGATATAAGGAGGTTTATGATGACAGAGCGTGTCATGCCAAGGGTTTGGATGTACCGACGAAGGTGGACGCCAACTCTCGGAGTGAGCAGAAGGCAATGCGCGGCACAGGAGAGGCTAGAAAATATGAGGAGGTGGAAGTGTCATCTTTCAATACTTACATTAGTCCGAAGAACCCATGCACTTATTATTGGTAACTCTCAATCTAATAAGGAGGTTCACAAAGAGACGAGTACCCCGAGGAGGAGTGTATGGGAGTTTGGTTAGCCTTGCGCATCCTCGACTCATGGTACGTGAGTGTACTCTAATATTCGACCCCTCAGAAGGGTGCCGGGAAGGGTCCTGATGGTGCTCCCGATCTTGGAAGCGCGGCGGCGGCGGAACAGAGGCGAGATTGCGAAATAGGGTTCTGTCTTTGGAGTTTCCCTGTCACGGAGAATAAATAGGCGAAGGGGGGCAGCCAAGGTGCCACCAGGGGTCCAGGCGCCCCCCTGGCGCGGCCAGGCGCTGGCCACTACCAGGGGTGCTTCTGGAAGACTCTGTTACGCTGATTTTTTATCCGATTTTCCTGAATTTTTTTAGCGCTTTTAATATGGGGGAAACCTGGAATAGAAAAATAGCAGAAAACAGAAACTGGCACTAGGGTGCACTGAGTTAGTAGGTTATTCCAAATATGATCAAAAGTATACGAAAGTGTATCTAGATCATAGCAATATCACACAAAACATGCATGGAGCGAGCAGAAATTATCGATACGTTTGAGACGTATCAGTTATATATTTTGTTCTCCTTTAATATTTTGTTCTTGAGTAATTATTGTATGTTCTCCGTTGCTTTTTATTGCTTTGGCCAAGTAGTATATAGTAACTACAAGAGGGAGCGTTATGCTTGATTGTGGGTTCATGCCCCCCGATGTCTGGATTAAGTGATAGAAACATGAGACTAGGGGATGTGTCGTTTCCACTAGGGGGAAACAACGGTGCTTGTAACCGCGGTTGCAAGGATTGTTTACCTTATGCAAAGTTTGTTAATGAAGTTGTCTGTTGCTTTGGATTTACAATTTGGGTGGGACTCGCAACTTAATACCAACGAGATGTTCTGGATAGATATCTCAAGGTGGATGATTAGTGAGTAGATGCTAATGAATAAACGATCTACTTGTCTTGGCGTACTGCCCATCCTTTTGAGCCTCTAACTTTCTTGTGGCATAGTTAGCATTGAAGTGTGTTTATAATTCTATCAATTGTCCAGCTGTAATTTGTCACCTAGCTTAGTTGTTTTATCATCTTTTGGGAGAGACACATCAGTAGTGAACATCATGGGACCCCGGTCCATATTTCCACCATTGTTTACACCTTAACTCTTTACTGCTTTATTTCCTTTTCAGTTGCAATCACCATCACTATTTCCACCGTGCGTTTGATCCTTTCTAAAAGACAAGCCTGGAGAGATTGACAACCTCTCTGAACTCGTTGGGAGCAAAGTTATGTATTTCTGTGTGCAGGTCGACGTCAACCCTGAACCAATTCAACAACTTAATTTATGGTGTCGTTGAGATCTACTTGAAGAATTCAGAGTCCTACGGGAGACATAAACCTTGGTATCTTTATCGAGGGAAATTTACTGCTAGCTACATCTCAACTTTGCACTTGGGTTAACCAACGAGGCACGAGAAGCCATCACCGCCACAGAAGCGCACGATCTCCCTGGGCCCGGCGAAGTGATTGGTCCTGAGCCGTCCCCTCCAGCAGTCCAGCTAATGACGCGGGCCCGGGGGCTACTGTTGGCCCAGTAGGAACTGGGGTACCACGGGTCGTGCCTAATACCCAGGGAATCCCAACATCCTAAGGAAGTCCCTCCTGAAGAGCGTCTTCTTGGGAAGTCAACCCAAGGACGGCTACCTCATTGGGATCCGAAGACCAGCCAAGTGTGCCGGACCCGAACCCAGCCAAGGGTGGCTACCCCTCCTGACCAGGAAGGACCAAGCTTGTGAAGATCGCTGACCTCCCAAATATGGTGATCTTCACCAAGTTGTGGCTCGTGCGGCCCTGCATCATTAATTCTTCCCGACCCCCTCCCCCCCTAAGCAAGGCATTTGACTCATGAAACACTCCGCTCCAAGATAAAGGCAGTGCCGAAGGCCACAACCTCCTGATCCCCTCCCTTTTTAGGGAAATTTAGTTTTAGTCAGCATAAGGGACAAGATTGTCCCCACAATGATGGCCTATGTGCAATCCCTTCCCCCAGATGAGGAGGAAAAGGACCAATGCCAGGATAGTTAAGTGCTAGCCAAGGCGCCGTAGAAGGGGTCGGCCATTCCCAAACCCCCAAGCTTGTAACCTCACCATGATCACCTCCACTGGAGCAATCCCAGACATGCAGGAGTAGGGTGTTACACCGCCACGGAGACAACACAAAATTCGCTTGATTCGCAGAGTCAGGTCGCGGCTTCGTTAGTGCATGCGGCGCCGTTGTCTCTGGGTAGGCTTCCTCGGCGTGGGTCGGTGGGGTTTCCAGCACCTCGCGGTCCTGCACCCCGCATCCCGATGGTGATGGCGGGCCGTGGTGATGGGGAAGCCCCCCTGCAGCGAACACGCAGCAAAATCCTCCTCGTCCCATGCAGCTGCAGCAGCTAGCCGTCCAACAGCGGCGGGCATGGATAATATGGTGCTGGACGTGGAGGTTTCTATGGTGGTCGTGGTGGCTATGGGGCTGACCGTGGCTATGAAGCTGGCTATCAGGGCTACCGGCACAGATGGAATCAATGGCAAGAAGGTGGAGGACGGGGGTACAACGACAATCAATGGAAAAGGAAGTTTACTCCCCCACCCAGTGATTTTGTCGAGGGCGCCACGGGGCCTAATTATTGCCAACGATGTGGGCGGGGAGGGGGAGGTCGACACCCTCCTCTGCGTCGCCCATATGGCCCCAAGCTTCATGCAATGCAGCCGACGATCAAGCCAGAAGCATATGATGGCGAGACGGCTAAGGCGATCGCAGCCGTTGCGTCCTCTTCCGCGCCGTTACCTGATGATGCGGTGGCGGCAGTTGCGGCGTTGGCGGCGACTTCTAGTTCGGCCGCGACGGTTCACGAGGGTTCAGATGGTTTGAGTGACAAAGGGAGTGATAAGACTGAAAATGTGCGGGATAATAAGGCGGCACGTCAGAAAGAAAAGATGACTTGTTACCGTTGCGGTGAGCCGGGCCACTTTGTGATTGACTGCAAGGCGGAGCTATGTGATATTTGTTAGAAGCCGATACACTCATCTGAGTAGTGTCCTCTGCTTTTGGTTCCTAAGCCTATTGTGACCATCTACGGTGTCTGCAACCACAAGCTAATGTTCTTTGAGACTCCGCGTACGGTTTCGCTAACCCATTGTACAGAGAGCTCCAAGTTTGGTCTGGTCAAGGTCACTCAAGGGACACTGACAGAGGAGGAGGTGTGTGGGCAGCTCAGGAGGCTGGTTTCTGATTCCTTTCACTGGGCACCTATTAGACTGGAGGATCAAGTTTACAGAGTGGAGTTTCCTAGGAGGGAGGATCTTAATCATCTGCTGAAGTGTGGAAACAGTAAGGTGCCTGGGAGCAAATGCATTCTTGAGTTCGATGAGTGCAAAAAACCTGAGCCGATGGGGTTACCTTTGGAGAAGGTTTGGGTTAGACTCTCAGGTGTTCCAGAGGCTTTGCTTAATGATTTCCTTATTGTCTGGAGTCTTGGATCTCTTCTAGGAAAAACCGAGAAGGTGGATATGCCTTTTACTCGGTTACATGGAGTTACTAGGCTACTCGTTGGTGTTGTTCAGGCAAACTTCATTCCGGATTATGTTCCTTGGACGTACGATGGTATGTCATATGACCTCGATATTCTGGTTGAAGAGACTCATCTGGCAGATAAGAACTCTGCAAACATAGATATTGACATGCTCGATGGAGATGGCGGTGCCGGTAGCGGTGGTCAGGGGATGGAGGGCAATTCTGGTGATAAGGGAGGAAATGAGAAATCGGTGGAAAAATCCACTCGGCCCACTTAGCGGAGGACGGAGAAGGGGTCAGCCCCTACTTCCAATCCCACGGCCTCCACGGTTTCTCTCAGGTTTGGGGCGTTTCAAGCTGTGTCTGCACCAAGTCGCCTTTGGGGTGACCGTGTGGAGTTGGAGGATGCCGACGAGGGACTTTCATCGGAGGTGCTGATGGAGATATCCTCGCATGTTTCTTCCAAGGCGGAGGGGAGCCCGATGGCGGATGCTTCTCTGCCCATGATGGTGGGTACGAAGCCGGCCGAACAGACGATCTCTCCACGGTCTTCGTCGCGCGCTACTTCGCCTCGACTAACCACCACGACACAGGAGGTGTCCCGGCTGGTGAATGATGGTGACCAGCCGACACAGGAGGTGTTTCGGCTGACTGTTGAGGTCGGACGAGATCCCGATATTCTAGACGATAGTGTCATGGCTGACGATGTACTGCCAGATCATCTCAGGAGGGCATCTTCGCCCATCTCGTCGGTGCCATCCGGGATCATGGCAGGCGCCCAAAGCTCGGATGGAGCCACTTTGGAGGACATCATCGCTTTTGGAGGGATTACGGACCCTATATCCGGTGAAAGACGGTATAGTCACCGAATCCAGGCTCAACCGGACGCGGACGACATACAGCTGGGGCGCGCGATGAGGGCCGCCAAGATTCACGACATCGAAAGCAATACAAGTATGTCGGTTAATACAAGTTGTTCCATTTTAAATTTTTCCGAGCATGAAATTATTGACAAAGCCAGCAACTTAGGGATATCTCTTGGTAGTAATGACAAAGAAACCGCCAAATCCATTAACGATCTATTAGACTGAGAAGCAGATAGAGCTATGGAGTATACAAAATATTGCGGCAGTGAAACCAATGAATGAGACCGATATTAATAACCTTGGAGTTAACGCGCTTCAAAATCTTTGTGAGGATTTGGTTCCCACAGAGGGCTTGGAAAGCAACGATGAGGATGTGGCTGTAGAGGGGTATATGCCTCCTTTACACCCAGCGGTAAGTCGGACTTCTGACACCGATCATCGGGACATAGAGGTGTCTTTGAATAAACCAAAAACCACCTGGAAGAGGATGGTTTATCCGACATCCGCGGTGCGTAGTAGTGCGAGAGTTAGGCAAAAGGAAAAATTCCACGATGAAATATGAAAGGAATATTCTGGAATAGCAGAGGTCTTGCGGACTTGGCTAAAATAAGATTCCTAAGAGACACATCGATAGAGCAAAAGTTAAATTTTATGGCACTTTTAGAGACGGGTAGAGATAATTTCACTCCACAGTTTCTAAATACTATTTCTGGTGGGAATGATTTTGATTGGCACTGTCTACCACCAAGAGGTAGATCCGGAGGGATCTTACTTGGGGTGAAGTGCGAAACTTTAGAGGTTCTAAATGTGATACAAGGTGATTTTGCTGTCAAATTTCGTGTAAGATCGAAAATTGATGGCTTTAGATGGGCTTTGCTAGCCGTATATGGTGCGGCTCAACCCGAACTTAAGGCTGAATTCTCGCAGATTTGGTGAGTATTTGCGGGGATGAAAGACTGCCCATTCTGGTTGGGGGAGACTTTAATATTCTTAGAAGACAAGACGAAAAAAAAAATGACAACTTCGACGGAAGGTGGTCCTTCATGTTCTACATGATCATTGAGAGTCTTGATTTGAGGGAGATTGACCTCTCGGGTAGGCAATATACATGGGCTAATTCCCTACCAATCCCTACGTACGAGAAACTGGACCGGGTTCTCACTAGCGTTTAGTGGGAACAAAAATTTCCTATGGTAACGGTTCGAGCTTTACAAAGGTCCATTTCTGATCATACCCCGCTGTTGGTTGATTTCGGGAAATCGACCCATATGGGAAACAAAAATACTTTCTCTTTAGAATTAGGATGGTTCGAGAAGGAAGGCTTCATGGATCTCATTGAGACAGAATGGGCCAAGGAATGTGGTGGGTCATCATCAATTGACAGATGGCAAAATAAAATTAGACATTTGCACCAGTTCTTGAGGGGCTGGGCTAAAAATCAAAGTGGCATTTATAAAGTTGAAAAGGATAGATTGATACAAACTATTAATGCGCTTTATGTTAAAGCGGAATCCACTCTCTTAATATGACTGAGCGAAATATTAAGAATGAGGCTGAAAAGAAATTACAATCTCTAATGAGAGAGGAGGAAATGAAATGGGAACTTAGAGCAAAGGTTTCTACGATTGTCCAAGGTGATGATAACACACAATTCTTCCACTTGATTGCTAATGGGAAACACAGAAAGAAAAAGATCAATCAGCTTAAACAAGATGAGGGTACGATTGTAGCACAAGAGAACTTAAAATTGTACATCTCTAATTATTATAAGCTACTTTTTGGAGCCCCCGAAAAAAGTTTCCTATCTCTAGGTGAGAGTACTACCGGGGATATACCTCAACTCAATGCTGAAGAGAATGAGGTATTGTCTGCTCCTTTCACTGAGAAAGAGGTGTTTGATGCTATAACACAAATGAAACATAATAAAGCCCCTGGACCAGACGGGTTTCCGGCGGAATTTTATAAGAAATGTTGGCATATCATAAAAGGAGATCTTATGCCTATGTTCCATAATTTTTTCGTAGGCCACCTACAACTTTATCACCTAAATTTTGGAACGATTATGTTGTTGCCAAAAAAGGTCGAGGCTATTGGCATTGAGCAATTCAGACCGATATGTCTTCTTAATGTTAGCTTCAAAAAATTTACTAAGGTTTCTACGAATAGGTTGACACAGATAGCTCATTCGGTTGTGCAACCAACTCAAACTTCTTTCATGCCAGGACGACATATCCTAGAATGGGTGGTTGTTTTGCACGAGGCGATACATGAAATTCATACGAAGAAACTAAATGGTGTTATCTTCAAAGTGGATTTTGAGAAAGCCTATGATAAGATAAAATGGCCCTTCTTACAGCAAGCCTTACGTATGAAGGGATTCAATGAATCTTGGAGATCCCAGGTAGATTCATTCATACAGAAAGACAGTGTTGGGATAAAGGTTACTCATGACATTGGACACTTTTTCCAGACACATAAAGGGTTACGACAGGGAGATTCCATGTTTCCTGTGCTATTTAACATTGTTGCAGATAAGTTAGCACTCCTTATTGGACGGGAAAAAGAGTGTGGCCAAGTAGGAGGACTCGTTCCCCACCTTGTAGAGTGGGGCGTCTCCGTCTTACAATATGCGGATGACACAATAATATTCATAGAACATGATTTGGAAAAAGCAAGGAATATGAAGCTTGTGTTGTGCCTTTTCGAGCAACTGTCTGGACTAAAAATTAATTTCAACAAAAGCGAATTGTTCTTCTTTGGGAGAGCGAAAAAGGGACAAGAAGAATACAGACAATAGTTGTGCTGTGAGATGGGATCTCTACCGTTTAGTTATCTAGGGATCCCAATTCATCATAGATGATTAACGAATAAGGAATGGAAAAGCATTGTAAAAAAGTTTGAAAAAAGATTAAGTTGCTGGAAGGGAAAGCTAATGTCATATGGTGGCCGATTGGTACTGATCAATTCGGTTTTGACTAGTTTACCTATATTCCTTTTATCCTTCTTTGAAGTGCCAGTAGGGGTACGGAAAAGACTGGACTTCTATAGATCTCGAGTTTTTTGGCAAAGCGACGAGACCAAAAATAAATATAGATTGGCTAGATGGGATATTATTTGTAGACCAAAGGAACAGGGTGGCTTAGGGATAAAAAATTTAGAAGTGAAGAATAGATGTCTACTTAGCAAATGGCTATACAGACTATCTGTTGAGACCGAGGGTATGTGGGTACAAATATTGCGGAATAAGTACCTTCACTCTAAGACTTTGGCCCAAGTTACCGCGAAGCCAACGGACTCACCATTCTGGAAGGGGTTAATGAAAACAAAGGTTACTTTCTTCCAGCGTGTGAAATTTCTAGTTGGTAATGGAAACGGCACCAGATTCTGGGACGATACATGGTTAAGGGATACGCCTCTGGCTGTGCAATACACTTCCTTGTATAATATTGTACAACGTAAGAAGGATTATGTTGCTACAGTATTAAGCTCGGTACCGCTCAATATTCATTTTAGGAGATCCTTAGTAGGAGAACGTTGGGATGCTTGGCTACAACTGGTCCGCAGGTTGATGGACGTTCAACTATCAGATCGGGATGATACAATTCGCTGGAAGTTAAATACGATGAGTCTTCTCAGTGAAATCTATGTATCTAGACTTAATTGATACCGGGCCACTATCAAGGTCATTACACTTTGGAAGATTAAAGTTCCACTTCGTATTAAAATCTTTATGTGGTTCGTTCACAAAGGAGTTATTCTTACTAAAGATAATCTAACCAAAAGAAACTGGGTTGGTAATACTAGATGCTATTTTTGTGATCATAATGAATCTATTCAACACATCTAACTTGAGTGTCCTGTTGCGAAATTATTATGGAGATCAATGCATATTGCTTTCAATGTAACCCCTCCTACTAACATACACACGTTATTTGGGACGTGGCTTAGTGAAGTGGACAGTCACTTAGCCAAACATATCCAGATAGGGATATGTGCTTTGTTTTGGACTATATGGAATACTAGGAATGACTTGATTTTTAATGGCACAAATTTCACAAATTTTTTACATGTTATCTTCAAAGCTACAACTCGGATCCGTATGTGGTCGTTGCTAACTCATGCGGTCTTTAGGGAGCTTTTGGCTATTGGGTGCAGCCATTGGGAGATGGTAGCACGGGCTATTTACAACCGATTTAGATGGCGAGTTATTAATAGGCTAGGTGTGTAGACATCGTAGTCTATTCTTTATCGCCGAATGTGGCCCTTTCCTAGTTTTGTTTTCAGTTTTAAGCTCGGACTATGAGCATTGTTAGGTTTGAAGACTTTGTTACGCTTTTATTTCAATAATATGGCTGCATGCATCGATTGATGCAGAGGCCGGGTTCTCCTCCTTTTCAAGAAAAAAACAATTAGAGGAGGAAAATTCCTTGGATGTATCAATATAACCATCCAAAAAACAAAAAACATGTTGAAAAAAAAAAAGATAGCTCTTTGAATGTGTCAATATGACCATCCAAACACCAAGAAAAGAACCATAATCTCACCTTCTAACAGATAATCTCCAAGCTATCTCTCCTTCTGTGCAAGACCGACAGCCAGCGACCGGAGGTAACGGCAACGAGACGTGCGGCCGTCGGCTTGTACGTGGATGGAAAGCGAGCAGTGCTTAGGCTATGAATGGGTATGAGGGATTAGCAGCAGGGTGAGATGAGCGATTCCGAGGAAACAATGAGCCGGAAAAAATGAGCAACAGCCGATCCAGCTTTCACATTGTGTTCTGTGCTGCTATTTATAGGAGCAGGAGTGCTCTTCAGCGGTGTCACGGACGTTCGCGAGAACGTGCAATCGTGTGTGATCTTGGGAACGTGGTCAATCACTAGTTGACGGCTACCTCTTACGAAGGTTACTCACACGCGCTTCGAACGCGCTAAGTGTCACGTTCTAGTGCATTGCACAATTTTTTCTTAATCCTTTCGCGTTTGACATGTTACACTTTTCAAACACACAACCACAGCCACAATCACACGCGTATTCACAGTTTGAGCCATGGCAACAACCATAATTTTTAACCACAGTATCAACCACAACTACAATTTTCAGCCACAGTTCGAGATCTTAGATCGGAAAACCAAAAAAGACACCGATCAAGACGACCGGCGGAGAGAAAAAGCCCCGATCAAGGGATCGGGAGAAAAGAGTCTAGGGCAACCGATCCAAGGGATTGGCGGACGAACCCTAGCTACGGGTGGCGCGGCCCCCAGCGCCGACGATCATGGATCGGCGCCGAGGCGGCGCGGGCGGAAGCGACAGCGGAGGCTAGGGTTTAGGTCGTGATAAGGCGGATACCATGTAGAAGGATAGAGAGAGGTTTGGTGGAATCGATGTTTATTGCTTGAGACTTGGAGGCATATATATAGGAGTACAATGATCTACTTGGAGTACAAGACAAGGTAGAATAGAATCCTACTATATCTCATATTTTCTAATATACGTTATACTCAACGATAAGCAACACAAGAAACTATAAAACATTACTGGTCAAGGACTTAGTGAAAAACAGGTAAACAGGGCAAAAACTGTTATTAGCAATCTGTATAAACAGGGGTAAAACTATATGAAAAATTGCATCAACATCACATAGCAATATATGGACATGAATTAGACATGATGGTGATCAGGTACAAACAAGAATCATGTTTATAGGCCTTATGGATCAAAATATATTAAGCGTGCAACATGGGTTCGGAAAGTTACAGACTTAGTGAAAAATAGAGGTGGCTGTCAAAAACAGCGGGATAGCAACTTTGGAGCTAAAATATCTATGGCCATAAATGCAAACATGACAATGTAATACATATAATGGAAGTAGACATGGCATAGATCCAAATGACATATTGCAATGCTCAATAGGATGCACGGTTAAAAAGATATAGGGCAGCAAAGTTTGCATCCTGCGTTAACAGCAGCACACTAATAGCAGGGTAGCTACTCTGGGTGAATATTCAATCAACATGCCGCAGGCCAACATGATAGGTGAAAGCATATAACTGAAGTAGGCATGATGCTTAACAGTATGCAACAAGAATCAATCAATTCCGATAAATGGTCGCGACGCAAACGTCGCCCGAAGTTGGCTCAAAATAACAGTTTCAGCAGTTTAACAACAGTTAACAAAGGGAAGCCTGTTCAGCACACAATAACCACATCTAAACAACCTCAAATCAAACAACTCATAAAAATATTCATCCGAGGCCTAGATCGATCGTAAACTACATCACGAAACAGTAATCAGCAGCCGATTTTACCAGGGACTTAGAAAAAAATAAACAGAGGAGCGCGGTATAACTAAATTACGCACAGAGCGGCAAATAGTAATGGGCCAAACCCATCTATCGAAGCAGAGGAAAAACAATACACAAAAAAATAAAAAGCAGGCATCTTCACCTTATGGGCCGAGGCCCATGTCGGCCAGTGGGCGAGGGGTAGCCGGTGCTCGCCTAGGCCGTAGGTTAGCGTGCGGGCCGCAGTCGCTGGCTGGGCCACGGCGCGCTGAATGGGGCACCAAAGCCAGGCCGGCCAAGGTAGCACCGGTAGGAGGCGGCGCTGGATCGGGGCCAAGCCCGATCCCGTCCGCCGGCGGCGGCGCCCATGACGCCGGCGAGGGGGCTAGGGATGACGCGGCGAGCCGGATCCATGCGGCGGCGGTGTGTCAGAGGCCGAAGACGAGGTCCAGGCGAAGGCGGCGCTCCGAGGGCGGCGCGGTTGGTCGGCTCGGCCGAGCTCCGTCGAGCTCGGGCCATGGCGCGGCGGCCAGCTGTGGGGAAAGAGGAGGGAGGAGGTTAGGGAGAGGGAGAGGAGAGGAGGCGCGGGGTAGAGGAGACAGGAGGAGTACGGCGGCCCAGCGGCTGCTCCTCGCCGGAGCGCGGGCGCGGCGGTCACAGGCGGCGAGGTGCTCGGGGGCGCGAGGCAGCTCAGCCCAGATCGGGCCCGGGCGGCGCCGGAGCGGGCTGGAAGGGCCCTGGGGGGGCCCAGATCCGATGCGTCGCTGCTGGAGGTGGGAGGAGGTGACGTGGCTCAATCTGGAGCCTCGATTAGGAGATCCAACGGCTGGAAACACTTGGGGATTAGGGTTTCAGGGAGAGGAGTACTAGGGGGAAAATCTGGATGTTTTGTGAGGGGGGTGGCTGCAAATTTTTCTAAGGGAAACCCTAGAAAGGGGTGGGAGAGTGGTGGTCTTTATATAGGCTGGCCTAGATGGCAAGTTTGCGCAAACAACCTCGGGTCTTCTCTCTTGTGTCCGATACTCCACGTTTCTGACTGCCGGGGGTCCATACGATCTCCGATTTGAAAAAAATATCGAACCACACGCTCAGCGCATCGAGCCCGTCAGTCCTACCTCACTTCAATACCATTTCGAGAACATTTTTCTGCACACAATAAAATAATCCATTTAATTATTAAAGGGGTTTTTCATTCCGATGGCGATGGCTGGTCCTGTGCCGGTTGCGACGGTGCTCAGGTGAACCCGATGTCGCAAAAGTGGTGTGTCGTTTGGGAAAAAGGTTTAGTCACGCATCCGATACGAGAATGAGGGGGAGAAATATTCACCGATTAATAATTCAGCGAAGCAAATACTGCAAACAATTCTAGCACTCAACACAATAAAACAACAACAAATTTTTTTAATTTGGATGAAAATTCCGGGCTGTTAGAATCATTGTTCAGGAAATCGTTAACTGGTACCTGCTCGGTTAGCTAGCGAGTAGGGCATTACTAGGCTAATCGGAAAGTTAATCGACAAGGTAATCAATTAATCAGATGATTTATTGGTTTATCGGCTAGTTGATATCCCTATGAGTAGGGATTAATCGGCAAGTCAACTGGTTAATCGGGCGAATTCTTGAGCAGGGGTTAGAATACAACACCACCAACATGGGATCTCGTCCCGAGATCCTGGACGATCCGGGGAGAGGGGGAAGAGAAAAGAGAGTCGACAATCTTCAACACCACCAACAAGAGACTCTGCTCCATGTCAACGACGAACTTCCATCGAGATAAATTCCCGCAGAGAGACGGCAACGTCGGAGAACGAAACCGTCGAGATATCAAGAGGAAGAACAATAGTCCAAAGAGACGATCAACGGAAGCATTCTTACTCAAATAGTGAGAATACTGGCAAAAGGAATGAAGTCAACGGACGACCAAGATGTTTAACCAGAATTGGAAGAACAAAGGGTACTACAGGATTTCCCAAACCTGAGATCGGAATCGAGAAAATACGTTGCAAGCAAGGAATTGTAACAGTTTTGAAACTCCACTTACTCGAGATCCTAGAGTTTTGAAGGGGATAAGGCGAGAATAAAACACTTACGACACTTGTCCTGACCAGAGCATGGGTAAGGAGGGAAAAAATCCTGCTTCCGATAACTAACTTAGTATCTACAAAATAGTTTTTGTTTAGACTCGTCTTCGGCCAGAAAAGGGATCCTACGGTCGGTAAGGCTCTGATACCAAGTTGTAAGGCCCGATACGCGGTACTGTTCCAGATCTAGATGTTTCCATCCAGATCCGGGGACGAAGCACATATCGGTCCCACCGCGACATATGACAATGCCATATGCCCCGGATTTCCAACATGATATCACAACATTACAGCTACAAGGATACAACATCTCATAGAAACGGCATACAACTGCCTTAATACATTACATCAGAAGAAGATACATGTTTGAGTACAGACTACAATCAAATGCCTAGTGGCAAAGGTAAAACACAACATTCCTCTAACCACACGGGTCCAGGCTCTCCGCCGGGATCCACCTAACTAGTCGTCGTCGAGTCTTCACGAAGGCGTCCAGAAAAAGGTTCGTCGAGCTCCTCTGAAGTCCAAGATTGCTGGATAACGTGCGTAAAAGAGAAAAGAAGAGGTGAGCTATATCAACAAGTCTTGTAACTAACTTCTCACAGTAAGATGGAGGGGTAGTGGTTGATGTTGCAGACGCACTAGCAATATATGAGTGGCTAACGGTCTATTTTAGAGTAAGATGATAACCAAGCATTCGATGAGGAATCGCCTCCAACAAGTCTTGCTATCAGCTACTTACGCAAACATAACACCTAGCCTATCCTGGTCCTCCCCTTCGCATCCCGACGAAGGAGAAGCAGTCAAGGCACACACACGTTGATCAAGTTATTAAGGTTACCTCAGTTGTTGTTTTCTATGAACAAGGAGTTGGTCTGAAGTCGTCCATAACCGTGGACACGGCTTCTCAAAAAGATTTAACCTTGCAGGGGTGTACCAACTGCCCATTACAAGGCTCCGCATGCACGCCCATCTGTCTCAGTTTCTTCCCATCACAGGCAGCCATTTTATGATTTAGTCCCGAGAGATCCGAAACGACAAATCCCTCTAACTAACAACGCACAAATCGGGGTGGCCCCCGGGGAGTCGACACCCAACCCAAGAACCGGCCACGCTCTTGGATCGGACTTTTCCGTATGACTCAGGTCGGATTACCGGTAAATTCTCACATGATGTCGGGTCCTAGCTGATCAGATGGACCAACAGGAAAACCATGTTCCCACTGGCCCGGTTTGTTTTAAAAACTGCGAGGGGATCCAACCAAGCACGCACACGGGGTTTCAAATGGTAAATCAGCTTGGGCCACCACTAGAAATGTTTGAAGCTAGGTAGGTAAGAAAAAGGGACCCCATAGTATCCCACACGCGGTTGGTCACGCTCGTCAAAAGACATAATACCCGGAACTCGGGTCCTAGGTGACTCGAATGGAACAAAGCGTCGGGGCGGGATAGCCTAGACCTTCCATCCTTCGTCGAATATAGTCAACATTATAATAATCATATCATCCACAACAATATAATAATTTTATAGCCCAATCCAAGGAGTAACAGGAGGTAACAGTTGATAACATCCTAGCATGCATACTAAGCAGTGGCTGAGCAGCGAGCAATAGTAACATAGCCGAACAAGGTTTGCTGGGATGTGGAGGACATTGATGTTTGGGTTTATTTGAGAGGCATGAATATGAAGTGGTAGGATAAAGCAATCGTTCTATCCTACACCTAGGCGCGAGTGAGCAAAAAGTTATAAGTATGATATATGCTCCCCCTTACCTGATGAGAAGATGAAACCAAAGGTGTAGTTGATCGCAAGCTCGCAACGTCTCCAAGAGGTACCCGCGGAAACACACAAGAAGGAAACACTTGAAAAGGAAATAGACGATCAAGCATCTATTACTTCGAAGAAATCACGAGCAAGCATCAACAAGAAGGAAACACGAGACAATGCACTACGGTATCTTATCTATCGTCGAGAGCGGTTACTAACAGGTTAAGTGAGGTACTCGTCACACACGGCGATACCGCACATTTAGAAATGTTAAAGTTGTTCATCTACACAACATGAGTAAAGATTGTTAACATGGCATCTCACTCAAGAATGGCATATCACACAATCATGAAAAGTGGTGAAGCACAAAGTAACTATCTATGCTAGTCAATTTAAGTGAGGCACAATCCTAAACATGGCACAACACTATGAGCCCCACGACGATTAAAGCATTTGGTATTGTTCTGCCCTAAACCATATTTTAGGTTGGTTAACAACAGAAAAAATAGCATAAACACAAAGTATATGAAATCCTATCAAGTTACATATAAAGAACACCCCAAACGGAGTTACGGTTAAAAAGATACAAGCATTACAAGTTACTGTCACAATCTGCCAACATTAGGTAGCACACTTTAGAGCAACAAATAAACAGCAAAAAGGTTGCAAACATGCACAAAAATGATATGCAACTAAATTATACATGGCAGGCAATGCATGGCAAAAGGAATCATGCAAATAGGCATCATGGTTCACTAGTTATAAGCAACACAAGAAGCTATAAAACATTACTGTTCAAGGACTTAGTGAAAACCAGGTAAATAGGGCAAAAACTGTTATTAGCAATCTGTATAAACAGGGGTAAAACTATATGCAAAAGTGCATAAACATGACATAGATATATATGGGCATGAAGTAGACATGATGGTGATCAGGTACAAACAAGAATCATGGTCATAGGCCTTACGGATCAAAAGATATCAAGCGTGCCACATGTGTTCGGAAAGTTACAGACTTAGTGAAAAACAGAGGTGGCTGTCAAAAACAGCGGGATAGCAACTTTGGAGCTAAAATATCTATGCCCAGAAATGCAAACATGACAATGTAATACATATAATGAACGTAGACATGGCATAGATCAAAATGACATATTGCAATGCTTAATAGGATGCACGGTTAAAAATATATAGGGCAGCAAAATATGCATCTTACGTTAACAGCAGCAAACTAACAGCAGGGTAGCTACTTTGGGTGAATAGTCAATCAACATGAAGCAGGGCAACATGACAAGTGAAAACATATAACTGAAGTAGGCATGATGCTTAACAGTATGCAACAAGAATCACTACTTTCCGATAAACGATCGCGACGCAAACGTCGCCCGAAGTTCGCTCAAAATAACAGTTTCAGCAGTTTAGCAGCAGTTAACAACGGGAAGCCCTATTCAGCACACAATAACCACATCTAAACAACCTCAAATCAAACAACTCACAAAATATGAAAGTTAGAGCACATCATCAGCAACAAAATTCCTTTAGGGTGCATATTCATCCGAAGCCTAGATCTATCGCAAACTACATCGCGAGAAAGTAATCAGCATCAGATTTTACCAGGGACTTAGAAAAATAATAACAGAGGAGCGGGGTATAACTAAATTAAGCACAGAGCGGCAAATAGTATTGGGCCAAGCCCATCTATCGCAGCAAAGGAAAAACAATACACATAAAAAAATAAAAAGCAGGCAGACTCACATTGTGGGTCGAGGCCCATGACAGCAAGTGGGTGAGGGGTAGCCGGCGCTCGCCTAGGGCATAGGTTAGCGCACGGGCCGCGGTCGCTGGCAGGGCCATGATGCGCTGGATGGGCCGCCGGAGCCAGGCTGGCCTAGTTAGCAGCGGCAAGAGGCGGCGCTGGATCAGGACCGCGCCCGATCCCGTCGGCGGACGGCCGCACCCATGACGCCGGCGAGGGAGCGCGACGAGGGGGCTACGGACGAGGCGGAGAACCGGATCCATGCGGCGGCGATGCGGGAGAGGTCGAAGACGAGTTCCAGGCGTAGGCGGCGCTCCGAGGGCGGTGCGGTTGGTCGGCTCGGCCGAGCTCCGTCGAGCTCGGGCCATGGCACGGCAGCCACCTGTGGGGAAAGTGGAGGGAGGAGGTTAGGGAGAGGGAGAGGAGAGGAGGCGCGTGGTGGAGGAGACAGGAGGAGGACGGTGGTCACCGTCGGCGAGGTGCTCGGGGGTGCAGGGCTCCTCAGCCCAGATCGGGCTCGGGCGGCGCCAGAGCTGGCCGCGAGGGCCCTGCAAGGCCCAGATCCGATGGGTGGCTGCTGGAGGTGGGAGGAGGTGACGTGGCTCAATCCAGAGCCTCGATCCGAAGATCTAACGACTGGAAACACTTGGGGATTAGGGTTTCGGGGAGAGGAGGACTAGGGGGAAAATCTTGATGTTTTATGAGGGGGGTGGTTGAAAATTTTGGTGGGGCAAACCATAGAAAGGGGTGGGAGAGTGGTGGTCTTTATATAGGCTAGCCTGGATGGAAAGTTTACGCAAACATCCTCGGTTCTTCTCTCTCGCGTCAGATACTCCACGTTTCTGACCGCCGGGGGTCCATACGACCTCCGATTTGGACAAAATCTCGAACCACGCGCTCAGCGCGTCGAGCCCGTCAGTCCTACCTCACTTCAATACCATTCCGAGAACATTTTCCGGCGCTCAATAAAATAATCCATTTAATTATTAAATGGGTTTTTCGTTCCGATGGCGATGGCTGTGTCGCAAAAGTCGTGTGCCGTTTGGGAAAAAGGTTTAGTCACACATCCGTTACGGGAAAGAGGAGGAGAAATATTCACCGGTTAATAATTCGGCGAAGCAAATACTGCAAACAATTATAGCAATGAACAAAATAAAACAACAAACAAATTTTTTAATTTGGGTGAAAATCCAAGGCTGTTACAATACTACACCACCAACAAGGGATCACGTCCCGAGATCCTGGACGATCCGGGGGAGAGGGGGAAGCGAAAAGAGAGTCGACAATCTTCCACACCACCAATAAGGGACTCTTCTCCATGTCAACGACGAACTTCCATCGAGATAAATTCCCGCAGAGAGACGGCAACGTCGGAGAACGAAACAATCGAGAGATCAAGAGGAAGAACAATAGTCCAAAGCGACGATCAAAGGAAGCATTCTCACTCAAATCGTGAGAATACTGGGCAAGAGGAATGAAGTCTACGGACAACCAAGATTTTTAACCATAATTGGAAGAACTAAAGGTACTACAGGATTTCCCAAGCCTAAGATCGGAATTGAGATAATACGCTGCAAGCAAGGCATTGTAACGGTTCCGAAACTCCACTTACTCGAGATCCTAGAGTTTTGAAGGGCATAAGGAGAGAATAAAACACTTACGACACTTGTCTTGACAAAAGCATGGGTAAGGAGGAAAAAGAATCCTACTTCCGATAACTAACTTAGTAACTACAAAATAGTTTTTGTCTAGACTCGACTTCGGACAGAAAAGGGATCCTACGGTCGGTAAGGCTCTGATACCAAGTTGCAAGGTCTGATATGCGGTACTGTTCCAGATCTAGATGTTTCCATCCAGATCCGAGGACGAAGCACATATCGGTCCCACCGCGACATATGACAATGTCATATGCTCCGGATTTCCAACATGATATCACAACATTACAGCTACAAGGATACAACATCTCATACAAACGGCATACAACTTCCTTAATACATTACATCAGCGGAAGATACATGTTTGAGTACAGACTACAATCAAATTCCTAGTGGAAAAGGTAAAACACACCATTCCTGTAACCACACGGGTCCAGGCTCTCCGCCGGGGTCCACCTAACTAGTCGTCGTCGAGTCTTCCCGAAGGCGTCCAGAAGAAGGGTCGTCGAGCTCATCTGAAGTCCAAGATCGTTGCATAACGTGCGTAAAAGAGAAAAGAAGAGGTGAGCTATATCTACAAGTCTTGTAACTAACTTCTCATGGTAATATGGGGGTAGTGGTTGAGTTTGCAGACGCACTAGCAATATATGAGTGGCTAACAGTCTATTTTAGAGTAAGATGAGAACCAAGCATTCGATGAGGAATCGCCTCCAACAAGTGTTGCTATCAGCTACTTACGCATACATAACACCTATCCTATCGTTATCCTCCCCTTCGCATCCCGACGAAGAAGAAGCAGTAAAGGCAGAGACACGTTGATCAAGTTATTAAGATTATCTCAGTTGTTGTTGTTTATGAACAAGGAGTAGGTCTCAAGTCGTCCATAACCGTGGGCACGGCTTCTCGAAAAGATTTAACCTTGCAGGGGTGTACCAACTGCCCATTACAATGCTCCGCACGCACGCTCATCTCTCTCAGTTTCTGCCCATCAGAGGCAGCCATTTTATGATTTAGTCCCGAGAGATCCGAAACGATAGGTCCACTAACTAACAACGCACCCGGGTAGTCGACACCCAACCCAAGAGCCGGCCACGCTCTCGGATCGTACTCTTTCGTATGACTCAGGTCGGATTACCGGTAAATTCTCACATGAGGTCGGGTCCTACCTGATCAGGTGGACCAACAGGAAAACCATGTTCCCACTAGACCGGTTTATTTTAAAAACTGCGAGGGATCCAACCAAGCACACACACGGGGTTTCAAATGGTAAATCAGTTCGGGCCACCACTAGAAATGTTTGAAACTAGGTGTAACATCCCAGATTTCAAAAAAATTAAAAAAATTGTTTTCGGTGTGAATTGTTTGATTGTTATATTTGTTTGCGATGTTTGCATCCTTGATTTATCAATCGACGATTATTTTTCCCCCTCTTATCTCATACCGGACGGAGACCGACCCTTGCCACCCTAATAATCGACCTTGCGACCCCAGGTTTCACCCGATCACCGTCGCGAAAACCCGCACGAGACCAGCCGTAGCCAACGGAACGAAAACCCCGTTTAATAAGTAAACGCGATATTTTTATAGCACGCCAGAAAGTTTTCTCAGAACGGTTCCAGCGCGAGGTGAACGCCGCCGGCTCGACGCGCTGATCGCGCAGTTCGAAGTTTTACCCGAATCGGAGGCCCTGCGTCCCCGGCGGTCAGAAACGTAAACACCGCGCGAGCGAGAGAGAAACCGGGGATGTTTTTGCAAATTGCCAGCCATCTGGGCTATATAAAGACCACCACTCTCCCACCCCTTCCTCGGGTTTCCCCTAGCAAAATTTGCAGCCACCCCCCTGAGTTTTGCCTCAAAATTCTGCCCACAACCTCCTCTCCCCGAAACCCTAGCTCTCAAGCCACCACAGCCTTCAGATCTGGCCCTGGAGGGCTCAGATCGCGCCACGTCGCCGTCGAGAGGAAGCCAACCTCCCCTCTGCGAAAGCGGGCCCCGCCGGGCCCTCTCCGCCGCCGCCGCGGGCCGCCCCGGGCCCGGATCCGAGCCGGCCGCCCTCCTCCCGTGGCGCCGCCGCGCCTACCTCTCCGGCAAGCCGCCGGCCGGGCGCCGCCCCTCGCCGGTGCACTCCTCCCTCGCGCGTGCCCCCTTTCTCCTCTCCTCCCTCACTGCCTTCTTACTCCTCGCAGGCAACCGGACCCCGCGGCGCCGCCTTTCTCGCCATGGCCGGCCCGCCATGGGGTCGTGAGCCGAGCTCCTCGTCCCGGTCTCCACCGACGTGTCACGCCGCCCCGGACCCACCCACCGCCCTCTGCTGCACCGCCGCGCGCCTCCTGCACCTCCGCGCGCCTTGCCGCCTCCTCTCCGGAACACTAGCGCCGCCGCGCCACCGGATCGATCCAACAGCCGGGCCGCCGTCGCCTATGGGTCGCGCCCCACGGCCCAGATCCAGCCACCTCCTCCAGGCCTGCCTGCAGCCTCTCCCTCGCCTCAAGCGCGCCCTAGCTACCTCTCACACACCTCCAAGTCCTGGGCCGGCCCAGCTCGGTGAGAGCCCGAGCCCCTCTTTTTTTTCCTGTGTCATTTTCTTTTTCCAATTTCTGCTAAGTCATTTTGATAATACTGCTGGTACTGTTTTGCAACGTAATTTGCGAGTAAACCGTAGCCCGGATCGCGTTGCACCTAAAAGGAAAATTGTTTAGAATTGTGTTTACTTCAGTTCATCTTTTGTGAGCATTTTGATTTGAGTCCATCTTGATGTTGTTAATCATTGTTGAAGTGGGCATCACACTGTTAACTGTTGTTACTTCCTGTTAAGTGTTGGTGTTATTATTTTATTGCAAGTTTGATTGATGATTGCGACACATCCATGAGGCCTATGCTATTAATTCTTGTTGCATAATGTTAAGCATCATGTGTACTTCAATGCTATGCATTCACATGTCATATTTGACTGTTGTATGATGTTTGTTTCATCACCAAAACTAGCTACCCTGCTGTTAGTGTGCTGCTGTTTATATAAAGTTGCTACTTTGCTGCCCTATATCTTTTTAATAGTGCATCCTATTAAGCATTGCAATATGTCATTTTGATCTATGCCATGTCTACTTCCATTATATGTATTGCATTGTCATGTTTGCATTTCTGGTCATAGATATGTTTAGCTCCCAATTTGCTATCCTTCTGTTTTTGACAGCCACCTCTGTTTTTCACCAAGTCTGTAACTTTCCGATGCCATGTTGCATGCTTAATATCTTTTGATCTGTGATGACTATGACCTTGATTATTGTTTGAACCTGATCACCATCATGTCTAGTTCATGCCCATATATTGCGATGTCATGTTGCTGCACATTTACATATAGTTTTTCTCCTGTTTATACAACAAGAAAATAACAGTTTCTACCCTATTTTCCTGATTTTCACTAAGTCCTTGACCAGTAATGTTGTATAGCTTTTTGTGTTGCTTATAACTAGTGAACCATGATGACGTTTTGCATGATTCCTGTTGGCATGCCATGCCTGGCATGTCTACTTTAGTTTCATCTCATTGTTGTGCATGTTTACAACCTTTTGCTTGCTTATTTGTTGCTCTAAAGTGTGCTACCTGATGTTGGCAGAATGTGTGCATAACTTGTATTTCTTGTATCTTTTTAACCAAAACTCCGTTTGGAGTGTTCTCTATATGTAACTTGATTAGAATGTCATGTACTTTGTGTTTATGCTATTGTGTGTTGTTGTTAACCAACCTAAAATATGGTTTAGGGAAGAACAGTACCAAATACTTTAATCATCGTGGGGTACTTAGTGATATGCCATGTTTAGGTTGTGCCTCACTTAAATTGACTAGCATAGGTAGTTTACCTTGTGCTTCACCTCTTGTCATGTTTGTGTGCTATGCCCAGCTTGAGTGAGATGCCATGTTAACAACCTTTCCTCATGTTGTGTAGCTAAATAACTTGAACCTTTATAAATATGTTGTGTCCTCGTGTGTGGCGAATGCTCCACTTAACCTGTTAGTAACCGCTCTCGACCGTAGTGCGTTGTCTCGTGTTTCTTTTTGTTGATGCTTGCTCAAGATTGCTTCTAAATAATACATGCTTGCTCGTCGATTGCCTTTTCAAGTGTTTCCTTCTTGTGTGCTTCCGCGGGTACCTCTCGGAGACGTTGCGAGCTTGCGATCGACTACACCTTCAGTTTCGTCTTCTCATCAGGTAAGGGGGAGCATATATCATGCTTATAACTTTCAGCTCACTCACGCCTAGGTGTAGGATAGAACGATTGCTTGATCCTACCACTTCATATTCATGCCTCTCAAATAAACCTAAATAGCCATGTCCTCCACATCCCAGCAAACCTTGTTCGGCTATGTTACTCCTTGGATTGGGCTATGACATTATTATATTGTTTTGGATGATATGATTATTATAATGTTGACTATATTCGACGAAGGATGGAAGGCTAGGCTATCCCGCCCCGACGCTTTGTTCCATTCGAGTCACCTAGGACCCGAGTTCCGGGTATTGTTTCTCTTGACGAGCGTGCCTAACCACATGTGGGATGCTATGGGGTCCCCTATTCTTACCTACCTAGCTTCAAACATTTCTAGTGGTGGACCAAGCTGATTTACCATTTGAAAACCGTGTGTGTGTCTGTTGGGTCGCTCCTGGCAGATATTCTTTAAAAACAACCCGGACTAGTGGGGACATGGTTTCCCTGTTGGTCCACCTTTCGCCGGCGAGGGCCCGGGACCTCACGTGAGGTGTCCTGGTAACCCAAATCCTGTTGAGACGAAAGACGCCGATCCGAGAGCGTGGCCGGATTTTGGATTGTGTGTCGGCTCCCCGGGGGCCACCCGGATTTGTTCGTTGTTAGCTAGAGGGACCTGTCATTTCAGATCTCTCAGAACTAAATCATAAAATGGTTGCCTGTGATGGGTAGCAACTGAGAGAGATGGGTGTGCGTGTGAAGCCTTGTAATGGGCAGTTGGTACACCCCTGCAGGTTTAAATCTTTTCGAGAAGCTGTGTCCACGGTTATGGACGACTTCAGACCTACTCCTTGTTCATAGACAACAAAAACTAAGATAATCTCAATAACTTGATCAACGTGTGTGTGCGTTGACTGCTTCTTCTTCGTCGGGATGCGAAGTGGAGGACAAGGATAGGATAGGTGTTATGTTTGCGTAAGTAGTTGATAGCAACACTTTTTGGAGGCGATTCCTCATCGAATGCTTGGTTCTCATCTTACTCTAAAATTATCGTTAGCCACTCATATATTGCTAGTGCGTCTGCAACCTCACCACTACCCCTATATTACCTGTGAGAAGTTAGTTACAGGACTTTTGATATAGCTCACCTCTTTCTTTTCTCTTTTACGCACGTTATGCAACGATCTCGGACTTCAGAGGAGCTCGACGACCCTTCTTCTGCACGCCTTCATGAAGACTCGACGATCACTAGTTAGGTGGATCCCGACGGAGAGCCTGGACCCGTGTGGTTACGGGAATGGTGTGTTTTACCTTTGCTGCTAGGCATTTGATTGCAGTCTGTACTCAGACATGTATCTTCCGCTGATGTAATGTATCAAAGGCAGCTGTGTACCGATTGTATGAGATGTTGTATCCTTGTATTTTAATGTTGTGATATCATGTTGGAAATCTGGGGCATATGTCATTGTCATATGTCGCGGTGGGACCGGTATGTGCTTTGTCCCCGGATCTGGATGGAAACATCTAGATCAGGAACAGTACCGCATATCGGGCCTTACACTAGGTAGGTAAGAAAAGGGGACCCCATAGTATCCCACACGTGGCTGCGCACACTCATTGTAAGGCCTGATATGCGGTACTGTTCCAGATCTAGATGTTTTCCATCTAGATCCGGGGATGACTCACATATCGGTCCCACCGCGACATATGACGAAGTCATATGCCCCGGATTTCCAACATGATATCACAACATTACAGATATAAGGATACAACATCTGATGCAACCGGCATACAACTGCCTTAATACAATACATCAGCGGGAGATACATGTCTGAGTACAGACTACAATACATCTGATGAGTTAATGGAGCGCAAGAAGGAAGAGTTCTGCAATTTGACTCAAGGAGAGATGTCCATTCATGAGTATGTGAGAGAGTTCAACCGTCTTGCTCGTTATGCCCAAGATGAGATCACCACCGATGCCAGAAAGCAGGCAAGGTTCCGTAAGGGACTTAGCCCCATCCTTCGCCATGATCTCAACCTCCTTGAATTTGCCACCTTTGAGGATTTAGTCAACAGATCCTTTAGAGCTGAGCATGGAAATGAAGTGTTCGAAGAGTCCCGCAAGCATGCCCTTGAGCTTGCTCCTTATTCAAGTTCAGCCCCTCAGAAACACCGAATATGGATTCCAACTAGTGCCATACCTCAAAACTTTCTTCAGAGGCCACCATCCAATATATGCCATCCACCTCAACACATTGTTCCTCCAAGGAATGATGGTGTGCAATCAAGTAATCCTGCTCCCAGCAATTCAGGAAGGATGTGTTTCACGTGTGGTCTGACAGGCCATTACTTCCGACAATTCCCTATAGTGTTGGTGGCACCACGTCGACCTAGTCATAAGGCTCTTAAGAAAGCAACCACCAAAACAATCCCAGCAAAGCTTTCAGCCACAAGTAGGGGATACGTGAACCAAATCTCAGTTGAGGACACCACTGCTACTTCTGATGTCATCCTTGGCACACTCCCAATCAATCATGTTCCCGCCTCTGTTCTTTTCGATCAAGGAGCTTCTCATTCATTCATGTCGGAGAGTTATGCACTTCGTCATGAATTTCCTTTTGAAGAAATGTTTTATCCAATGATCATTCAAACTCCTGGTTCAAAGTGGCAAACTAATAGAGTAAGCCATGGTAATCAAATTGCAATTGAGGGTTTAGTATTCCTTGCTTCACTTATAGCCCTCAAGTCTTCGGACATTGATGTCATCCTAGGAATGGATTGGTTATCAAGGCAGAATGCTTTCCTTGATTGTAAAGCCAAGTCAGGCAAACTCACCCATTCTTCAGGCCAGATCATTGACTACGCATCACCGAGCTCTAGAATCCAGATGCATACTTTGAATGTGCTTCCCCTTCCAGACCTTGAAGATATTCCGGTGGTTCGTGAATTCCCGGATGTCTTTCCTGAAGAGCTGCCGGGAATGCCACCTGACAGGTGTGTAGAGTTCATAATGGATCTTATACCAGGCACAACCCAAATTTCCAGACGCCCATATAGAATGGCCCCACATGAGTTAGCTGACCTAAAAACCCAACTTGATGCTTCGTTGGCAAAAGGCTTCATCCGCCCTAGCTCATCGCCATGGGGTTGCCCCATTCTGTTCGTAATGAAGAAAGATGGAACAGAAAGGATGTGCGTAGACTATCGTCCGCTAAATCTAGCGATGATAAAGAACAAGTACCCATTGCCCAGGATCAATGATCTTTATGATCAACTTGTTGGATCCTCTATCTTCTCCAAGATGGATTTGAGATTAGGCTATCATCAAATCAAAATCCGAAATGAGGACATTCCCAAGACGGCTTTCACTACTCGATATGGTCTTTACGAGTACACCATCATGTTCTTCGGTTTAACCAATGCCCCCGCCACATTCTCGCGCTTGATGAATTCGATCTTCATGGAGTACCTAGATAAATTTGTTGTGGTTTATCTTGATGATATTCTCATCTACTCGAAGAACGAAGAAGAGCACGCAGAACATCTTAGGTTGGTATTGATGAAACTTAGAGAGCATCGCCTGTATGCCAAGTTCTCCAAGTGTGAATTTTGGCTACCAGAAGTGACCTACTTAGGCTACGTGATTTCTGCAAAAGGTGTTGCAGTTAATCCCGAGAGAGTTCAGGCCGTCCTTGACTGGACTCCACCTGAATCGGTTAAGCAAGTTAGGAGTTTTCTTGGCTTAGAAAGCTATTGTCGCCGCTTCGTAGAGAACTTCTCCAAAGTTGCAAAGCCTCTAACTGAACTCCTCAAGAAAGATAAGAAATTCCAATGGACCCCCAAGTGCGAGGAAAGCTTTCAAGAGCTAAAAAGAAGATTGACTTCTGCCCCCGTACTTGCACCTCCAGACACCAAAAGGGATTTTGAGATCTATTGTGATGCTTCACGGCAAGGGTTAGGATGCATACTTATGCAAGATAGACATGTGGTAGCTTATGCTTCACGCCAGTTGTGTCCACATGAAGAGAACTATCCTACCCATGATCTTGAACTCGCTGCCGTAGTTCATGCCCTAAAGACTTGGCGACATTACCTCCATGGTAATCGTTGTGAGATCTATTCCGACCTCCAAAGCCTCAATGATATTTTCACCCATCCAGATCTTAATCTCAGGCAAAGATGCTGGATAGAGTTGATAAAATATTATGACTTAGGAATTTCTTACACCCCAGGCAAGGCCAATGTCATGGCTGATGCACTAAGTCGTAAGGAGTATTGTAACAACCTCATGTTACAACAGTATCAACCACTTCTGCATGAGGAATTTCGCAAGCTCAATCTTGAGATAGTTCCTCATGGATTTCTTTCTACCTTGGTGGCGAAACCAACCCTTGAGGATCAAATCATAGCCGCCCAGAAACAAGATAGTAGTATTCAAGAGATCAAGCAGAACATTGTTAGCGGAGTTGCTAAATGTTTCTCTGCAAATGATCAAGGAACGATATTCTTTGAAAATTGTTTAGTAGTTCCTTAGAATGAAGACCTAAAGCAGCTGATCCTTAAGGAAGCTCATGAAACTCCCCTCTCCATTCATCCCGGTAGCACAAAAATGTACCGAGATCTACGCCAGAGATTTTGGTGGACCCGGATGAAGAGAGACATTGCACAATTTGTTGCCGAATGTGATGTTTGTCGTCGCATTAGGGCAGAACACCAAAGACCTGCTGGTACTCTTCAACCATTGTCTATTCCCGAGTGGAAATGGGACAAGGTCGGTATGGACTTCATCACCGGCTTTCCAAAAACCCAGAAAGTAAATGATGCCATCTTCGTTGTCATTGATCGACTTTCCAAAGTCTCTCACTTCCTTCCTGTTCGCGAGTCTATAACTGCTAGCCAGTTAGCGGACTTGTATGTCTCTAGAATCGTGTCTCATCATGGTGTTCCTTTGGAAATCAATTCTGATCGTGGTAGCCTTTTCACCTCTAGATTCTGGGAAAGTTTTCAAAATGCTATGGGAACTCATCTCTCCTTTAGTACAACTTTACACCCTCAATCTAGCGGTCAAGTTGAAAGGGTTAATCAAATCTTGGAAGACATGCTCAGAGCTTGTTTTATCTCTTTCGGAAAGAATTGGGAGAATCTCTTCCATTTGCCGAATTTTCTTATAACAATAGCTATCAATCTAGTCTGAACATGGCTCCCTTTGAATTCCTCTATGGCCGACGATGTCGAACACCCCTAAACTGGTCAGAAACTGGTGAAAGACAACTCTTTGGACCGGATATGATCAAGGAAGCAGAAGAGCAAGTTCGCATTGTTCGTGATCGATTGAAAGCCGCCCAGTCTCGTCAAAAAAGCTACTATGATCTTCATCATAGAGAAGAGAGCTACAATCTTGATGAGAAGGCTTACCTTCGGGTTACTCCTTTGAAGGGAACCTAAAGATTCGGTATCAAAGGCAAGTTGGCCCCACGTTACATTGGACCTTTCCGCATTCCTGCTAAACGTGGAGAAGTTGCCTACCAACTTGAACTACCTCCGCACCTTTCCAGAGTACATGACGTGTTCCATGTGTCACAACTCATGCGTTGCTTCAAGGACCCCATCCACGAAGTCGACCATGACACCCTTGATCTCCAAGATGACCTTTCCTATCGAGAGTACCCCGTTCGTATTCTTGATTCAGCAGAGCGTGTCACTCGTCGTACGAAGATCAAGTTCCTCAAAGTGCAATGGTCACATCACTCCGAGAAAGAAGCAACCTGGGAAAGAGAAGTCCGCCTCCGTGCCGAGTACCCCACCTTCCTCCTGACGACTTCTGAATCTTCGGACGAGATTCTTTTGAGTGGGGGCGAGTTATCAGAACCCCAACTAGGGTAAGTGCTAGAGTTTGTTTGGCCCTTTTCATCATGCAAAAATTCAAAAGAAAATTCAAAAATGGGGAAAAGAAAGCCCTGAGAAATTAATTCAAATGGCCAGATAAAAATCTTTTTCCAAAAATCATTTGAATATTTGGAAAATTCCTATAAATGATGGTGATCATTTTAAAAGTGGTTAGGGTTCATTCCCATGCCAATGGAATATTCAAAAATTCAAAATGTCCCCTAGAAATTAAATTTGACCCCTATTTGAATTGAAATTCAAATTGATTGAATTTCAAAAATGCCCAAAAGTTATAAGTGGTTTTCTACTGACCACCTAAGATTTATAAAAATAATTGGGCATTTAATAAAAATGCTCTGATTTTTGTTTGGAGCAAAACCAAACACAGAAAATAGAAAACAGAAACAGAAAACAGAGAAAAGAATAAAAGAAAACCCAGCCCACCCCCTATCACCTTGGGCCCAAGTAAACCTTCCCCGACCCAAGCCCACGTGGGGCTTGTCGTCTACCCGAAGCAGCTCACTGTCGAGCATGCCGGGGGCGACGACCGCCACCACGACGCCGGCGACCATCCAGAAGCCCCCAGGCCATCTCCTCGTGCCACGGAGAGCGCCGCAGACCCAGATCACTTTCCCCTATCCCCTGGTCTTTCCCCTCCTCTCGGCATCGCCATTTTTGCGCAAGACCGAGCCCACTGGAGAGCGCCGCCGCACACACGCGTGCTCCCAACCAGCAAGAGCTCCAGCCAAGTTGTCCAGAGGGAGCGCCGGGAACTCCTACGTCGCCGTGCAGAAGATGGCCAACTCCTTCGCCACGTAGACGCCGGATTCCTCCACAATTCGTCGCTGGAGCCACACTTTTGCTGCCGTCGATTCGCCGCTTGCCGCGCTTTCCCGACTCCTTCGTGGACGCCATCGTTCTCCTCGTGCTCCGGTGAGAAAAACCCCCCTAACCCCTGCCTTTTCCGCGCTCCCAGTCACCGTGCCCGTCGAGCCGAACTCCGGCTGCCGCCGCACCTCAACACCGGCGAGGCTACGGCCATCCCCAGCCCTCCCGGTGGTCACGAGGTGATGCGGACGTGCACGAGGAGCAGTCCAGTGCAATCCCCGTGCCAAGCCGTGGCCTAAATGGCACTCCGGCGAGGCGCCGTCGTCATGTCGCCGGCGGGCCCGTTTTAGTTAGGAGCCTAACCCGAGCCCTAAACCTCTCCCCTCTCTCATTGACAGTGGGCCCATCCCACTAACTAACCGTTATTAGTTTAAAACTAACAGGGGTTAAGCCCCTCTCCCACTGACAGAGGGGCCCCACTGGCCAGAGCCCCTGTGACATCACCCCCACTTCACCTTGACGCAATAATGAGAAAGGGAATTAAAATAATTTCAGGAAATTACAGAAAATCCAGAAAAGAGCCAAAACTTCAATAAATCATAGAAAATTCATATTAACCCCAAATTAAACATATAATCTATGAAAAATTATCAAAAAAATGCAACGATTAAGAATATGCAATTTGTTTTTATGTTTGACCATTTTAAAATGGGTGAACAGAAGCAAATGTGTATATGACTTAATTTGAATTTGAATTTGGAGTTTGAATTTGAAAATCCCTTGCAATACACTTCAATTAAATTGAATTATCAACAAACCAGTACCATTCAGATCATGGACAAACTTAGCATGTGCTTGTGCATTTACTTTCGAAGTTGTCCCCCCTTGTTGATGATTGCCTCCGATGACAGACGTTCCGAGACAGTGATCACCCCGAAGAAGAAGACCACCGTTAAGACCCGTGTATCGTCAGCAAGGCAAGCAAACCCCATTGATCATGTCTATAAAATCCTACTTCTCTCTCAGTCTCGCTTATGCATGTTTAGGAGATTACCGAGATACGTTCTTTCGCATAGTTGAACCCATTCCGATGCATGACCTATCATTTTGTCACCGTATTAAGCAAACCACAATCCTAGCAGATTTAGAAGTTGATTGATGAGCATGTGGCCCCTGCAACTGTTACTGCTTATTGCTTCTTAGTGATACAATGAGGATGTAATGATTGTGAGTCGGGATGAAATGAACACAGTGGTGCTGATGATAACGTGTTGGTGAATCCACCCTAAACAAAGCTGAACGATGAGAGGCTGTGTAGGAGTACACAGTGGGTTGTCTCATTGAACACTGCCCTAGGCCCCCGACTTCTTGTTTTGTGATCCAAGACAAAGAGTATGACCACATGTAGGGTTTTATGGGAGCCCCGTTTGGCCTCTTTACGTACCCGATCCGGTCCAGGAGTAACACTAGATTCGGGCTTTCCATTTGACTTATGCATAGATATGTGGTTGGACCTGTGAGGCAGTGAAACCATCTGTCAAATGTGGCGTTTCGTCCCTTGCATTATCTGAGTCTGTTTCGTGGAACCGGCCGGACTCTCGAGCGGTAACAAACGCAGGTAGTCGACTCTTGGATTAGAGAAGGTGATGTGAGGGTAGTGCCTTGGTTTCATCCACGTCCGACACCCGCTTGAAGGGTGACAAGAACGAGGCGATAAGTGATGACACGCGTGTGAAGATGTACACCCTTGCAGGGTTAATGAACTATTCGAATAGCCGTGTCCGCGGTTATGGACTACTTGGAGACCTTTACTTGATCATAGACAACTTTTAATGGATACTTATAAAACTCGCAAGATAAGCGTGAGTGTTATGGCGTGCTTCCTTGTGGGGAAGTCGAGGAAGTAACCATAGTGGTGTATTGGTTGGAGACTTGGTAGTGGACTCGTGTACGCTTCTTACCTCAAGTCTGGTACTCGTAGTTCAGGACTAGCCAAGTCCAAGCTGGCACTTCTGCATGTTGAACCCCACCTCCTTTACTTTGAAACTTGAGCATGAGTAGTGTAGTTCTGATGTAAGTCTTGCTGAGTACAACTTTGTACTCACGTTTGCTTATTCTATGTTTTAGATGAGAACCCGGACCCCGATGGAGTCACCGACCTGAAGCTCGACGTTGACCTTGGTAGCATAGTTCCAGACTGCAGTCTGGTCCCTCGTGGAAGGGCATGTATGTTTACAAGGCTTCTCTAAGCCATTTGTTAAACTTGTCTGTACTCAGACCTAATTTGCTTCCGTTGTATGATGTAATGTTGATCACAGAAATGTGATCTTTATATGCTCTATGTGTAAGTCAATAAAGAAGTACTTTGTAGAGTTATGTGATGATACCTGATGTTCATACTAGGCATGTGTGTTGCGTGTATGTTTATAACATGCATATCTTAGTATGGGTTTTCGAGACCTTAGCGGTGATCTGGATGGCGGTCTTTTATACACCAAGTGGCCCTTAGATGTGTGCATCTTGGGGCATCGCGATGCGATTGCTCGTGACTCTGTCACGTGCACACTTTGTTGTATGATCGAGCCCGCCCTAGACCCCGACTAAGTGATCGGGATGGAGTTTGTTTATGTAAGGTTTATGATTCAATCTATAACATGGTTGAGGCGACTTGTCTATGAGTATGGGATTTCACCACCCATAATCATTTAGACTTGTGAGCGGGCGATGAGGACCCATCTCAGTTGATCATCCGGCATGGATGGTATGCCCCTCACGTACGATGCTTTCCGAGAGTATTCTGTGCTTGGCCTTGTCTTCTTAGACTAGTGGGTACGGCTCTCGGCTCTCCATGTTATTGCATCGTGACTGGAATTACATACGCTAACCCCGGGTCCCGACAGCTGATCATTTGGACCAACAGGAAAACCATGTTCCCACTGGCCCGGTTTGTTTAAAGAATATCTGCTAGGAGCGACCCGACAGACACACATACGGTTTTTACATGGTAAATCATCTTGGGCCACCACTAGAAATGTTTGAAGCCAGATAGGTAAGAACAGGGGACCCCATAGAATCCCACACGCGGTTAGGCACGCTCATCTTAAAACCAATACCCGGAACTCGGATCCTAGATGACTTGAATGGAACAAGGCGTCGGCGCGGGATAGTCTAGACATTCCATCCTTCGTCGAATATAGTCAACATTATAATAATCATATCATCCATAACAATATAATCATGTGATATCCCAAACCAAGGAGTAATAGGGTAACATCGTAGAATCCTAAGCATGCATACTAAGCAGGGGCTAAGCAACGAGCAATAGTAACATAGCAGTACATGGTTTGCTGGGAGGGGACATTGTTGTGTCGGTTTGAAAGAGGCTGTAAACATGTGGTAGGATGTAAGGCCCGATATGCGGTACTGTTCCAGATCCAGGCGTTTCCACCCAGATCCGGGGACGAAGCACATATCGGTCCCACCACGACATATGACAAAGCCATATGCCCCGGATTTCCAACATGTTATCACAACATTACAGATACAAGGATATAACGTCTCATACAATCGACATACAACTGCCTTAATACAATACAACAGCGGAAGATACATGTCTGGGTACAGACTACAAGCAAATGCCTAGTGGCAAAGAGAAAAACATCGATCCCCATAAGCAGTCGGGTCCAGGCCCTCCGCCGGGATCCGCCTAACTAGTCGTCGTCGAGTCTCCACGTGAGACGTCGATCACCATACCTGTTGTCGATCAAGAACTCTGGAAAGAGTTTGGGGGTAGTATCATGAGTATAGAAGTACTCAGCATCCAACTGTAGTGGTCAACTGACCCAGCAAGGACTTCATCACTCGTCATTCTAGGACAACTAGTAGTTTACGGTAAGGATGGGGTAAGTGGTGATGTTGCTGCCGCACTAGCATTATGAAGTGGCTTACGATCTAGAGCATAAGATAAGAAGCCAAGCATTCGATGAGGAATCGCCTCCAACAAGTCTGCTATCCACCTACTACGCAAACATAACACCTATCCTATCCTTGTCCTCCTCTTCGCATCCCGACGAAGAAGAAGCAGTCAAGGCACACACACATTGATCAAATTATATTAAGACTATCTCAGTTGTTGTTGTCTATGAACAAGGAATAGGTCTCAAGTCGTCCATAACCGTGGACACGGCTTCTCGAAAAGATTTAACCCTTCAGGGGTGTACCAACAGCCCATTACAAGGCTCCGCACGCACGCCCATCACTCTCAGTTGCTACCTATCACAGGCAACCATTTTATGATTTAGTTCCAAGAGATCTGAAACGATAGGTCCCTCTAACTAACAACGAACAAATTCGGGTGGCCCCCAGGGAGTCGACACCCAATCCAAAAGCCGACCACGCTCTCGGATCAGACTCTTCCATATGACGCAGGTCGGATTGCCGGTTAATCACACATGGGAAACCGGGTCCTAGCTGATCGGGTGGACCAACAGAGAAACCATGTCTCCACTGGCCCAAGTTGTTTTGAAATATATCTGCTAGGAGCGACCCGACAAGATATATATGCATGTTTTCAAATGGTAAATCAGCTTGGCCCACCTCTAGAAATGTTTGAAGCTAGATAGGTAAGAAAAGGGGACCCCATAAAATCTCACACGCGGTTAGGCACGCTCAGTATTAAAACCAATACCCGGAACTCGGGTCCTAGGTGACTCGAATGGAACAAAGAATCGGGGCGGGATAGCCTAGACCTTCCATCCTTCGTCGAATATAGTCAAGATTATAATAATCATATCATCTAAAACAATAATATAATAATGTGATATCCCAAACCAAGGAGTAACAGGGTAACATCGTAGCATCCTAAGCATGCATACTAAGCAGGGGCTGAGCAACGAGTAATAGTAACATAGCAGTACAAGGTTTGCTGGGAGGGGACATGGCTGTATCGGTTTAAAAGAGGCTGTAAACATGTGGTAGGATCAAACATCGAACCTAACCTAGACTAGCATGCAAACTGCTGGTTGAAATAGAATGGATCATAAGTAATGTATAGTCCTTGCCTGTTGATAAGTCGGGTTCCGAAGGTGTAGTTGATCGCAAGCTCGCATCGTCTCCGAGAGGTACCCGCGGAAGCACACAAGACGATAAACACTGGAAAGCAATCAACGAGCAAGCACTCTATTACTACGGGGCAACAAAAGATCAAGAAGACAACACACGACACGGCAACGCGATACAGATCTATCGTCGAGAACGGTTACTAGCAGTTTAAGTGGGTTATCGGTCACACACGACGAATACCACACATTTAAGGTGGTTCAAGTTTTTTAGCTAAACAAGGTGAGCAAGGTTGTTAACATGGCAACACACACAAGCACGGAAAGAGGTGAAGCATAAATAAACTATCTAATCTAGTGGGCTTGGCCCAGGCCGGCTGCTGGACTGGGGGGCGGCTTAGGCCGCGTTGGCTGGGCCGGCTCGGTGGAGGTCCAGCTGGGCCGCGGTGGGGCGACCTGGCCCGCAGGGGAGCTCACGCGGACGCCTGGTCCTCGCGATGAGAACAGGCGGCGGCACCATCCCGACGAGGAGCCGGCGAGGTCGGGGAACGACGTGGGGGCGTGTGGCGGCCCGAGGAGGTCGAGGGGCGTCGGATCTCGCCGGATCCGGTCGCCGGAGAAGCCAAGGGGCGGCGCCGCGACGGGCTCGAGCTCGAAGGTGCATCCATGGCGGCTGGACTTGCGGGACAGAGAAGACAGAGAGGAGGTGAGGGGAGAGGGAAGAGAGGAGAAGGGAGGAGAGGAGAGGGAAGCCACGGGGCGACCTAGGGCACGCGGCTCCTCGGCCTCACCGGAGGGAGGAGCCGCAGTCGGCCTGCGGTGCTTGGCGGCGACGAGGCGGCGCTCGGGACGGGTCGGGCTGGAGCGAGGCAGAACGGGGAGGAGCTCCACGGGCGTGAGGGACCTGGTGACGTGGCGCTTCGCAGGCCACCCGATCTGCATCCAACGGCTCCGATTGAGCCCCCAAACCTGAACGTGGGGACAGGTGGATGTGCATGGTGGCGGCGGCGCTGGTTGGCGAGGCGCGGAAAACAAGGGGATGGCTAGGGTTGTCCAAATTAGGCTGGGTTGCACTGCTATATATAGCAAGGGGGTGTTTAGGAGGGGTTTCGGGCCACAAAATGGCCCGTTTTGGGTCCGGTTTTTCGGGTGGGCTAGAATCCGAAGATAAGCGGGGAATCCGGGGGTCCAGCTAAAGGCACACACGACATTTTGTAAAATACGCCACAAGACTTACACCGGCTACTATGTCTGGCACATCCGAACGTTCACCTACCCGACGAAGTCGGAATCACACAAAATTCGAAACACCGCTTTGTTGCATTAAATTGACGTCGTCTACATCGTTTCGCATAGAACTAATAACGTCGAAACCTGCCCGATAAAATAAACCATTTAGATATAAATGGGGTTTTTTTCCGCACCGATGGTGAGGGCTGGTCTTGTGCCGGTTGTCGCGACGGTGCTCGGGTGAACCCAGTGTCGCAACGGTCGTGTGCCATTGGGGAAAAGGTCTGGACTCGCAACCGATACGAGAAGGAGGGGGGGAAAATAATCACCGATCGATAAATCGGGGATGCAAACACCGCAAACAAATCAGACAATCAAACAATTCACACCGAAAACAAAATTTTTAATTTTTGTGAAATCTGGGTTGTTACATAGGATCAAACATCAAACCTAACCTAGACTAGCATGCAAACCGCTGGTTGAAATAGAATGGACCATAAGTAATGTATAGTCCTTGCCTGTTGATAAGTCGGGTTCCGAAGGTGTAGTTGATCGCAAGCTTGCATCGTCTCCGAAGGTACCCCTGAAGCACTCAAGACGGTAAACACTGGAAAACAATCAACAATCAAACACTCTATTACTACGAGGTAAACACGAGAAAGCATCAACAAGAAGGCAACACGAGAAAGCGCACCTACCGTCGAGAGCGGTTACTACCAGGTTAAGTGGAGTACTCGTCACACACGACGATACCGCACGTTTATAAGGGTTCAAGTTGTTTAGCTACACAAGATGAGCAAAGGTTCTTAACATGGTATCTCACTCAAGCATGGCATATCACACAATCATGGCAAGAGCTGAAGCATAAAGTAAACTATCTAATCTAGTCACTTTAAGTGGGGGGGGGGGGTAAAACCTATACATGGCAAACTATTGCGGACCCCACAATAAAATGGAATTTGGTACTGTTTTGCCATAAAAAATATTTTATTATTTTTATTAGCAATCAAGAGCAGCATAAACACAATCTACATGCAATTATAGTCAAGTTACATATAAAGAACACTCCAAACGGAGTTACGGTTAAAAAGTTATTAAATAAACAAGTTATAGTGGCATGCGATGTAATTAGCAGTAAAATAGCATGTAGACAAGTGCAAACATAGCAAAGAAGCACATTTTATTAATCTACACGCAAAACTAAGCAAGTTTCATGTTTAACGCGTCGCCATCCGAGCTACCGTTAAAAATATACAGGCACCGCAATAAAAACAATACAATCTGCAAATTAAAACTAACAGAAAAAATGGGTCTACTGGGCCGAAACTGGCCCTAAACATGCCAAACAGGGGGCGATGCTAAATAACTAAATGATGCCTATGCGTGCAACACAACATCCACGGCACTTGGGCCGGCCCAACACTTGCAGAAAAATAAAATAAAAAAAGGAGGTGAGGGCGCCTCACCTAATGGGCCACGGCCCAAGAAGGCATGGGCGAGGGTTAGCTGAGACCCGCCCGCAGGAGAGGAGTAGCGCGCAGCTAGGGCTCTTGTGTTGGGCTGGGGCGAGGGGAAGGTGGGCTGCGGCGCGAGGGCAGCCCACGGTGGCGACGAGCGGGCGAACGGCCGTGACGTCGTCCTCGCTTCGATCCAGCGGGCAACCGGCAGCAGACGAGGCTGGCGGCGGCGGCGTGGGAGACCTCTGGCGAGGTGTGCAGGCGGGGTAAGGCGGAACGGGTCGCAGTGGCCGCAGATCGTGTTGTGGGCCACCGGATCCAGGCCGGAGGAGGTCTTGGCGAGCAGATCGGGGCGGCGGCGGGAGCTTCGTTGTGTGTCCATGGGTGCGGTGGCCTTCTGCGGGAGAGAGAGGTGAGGGGAGGGAGAATGTGAAGATAGGAAGAGGAGGGAGGCACGGGGACCTGCGGGGCGCGGGGACCTGGGGAAGGGCGGTGGCCACCGGCGTGGACGTCGGGGTTCGTCGGGGTGGCGCGGCTCGGGAGGGGCTCTTCCATGGGCGGCGGCGTCGGTGCAGGCTCGCGGGCCCGCGGCGGCGGCAGAGGGTCCTGGCGCGGCCCGAATCCAGATGCAGGAGGTTGGGAGGTGACGTGGATGCACTCCGGGCCCTTGATCTTGCAATTCAATGGCCAGAACGTGCTGGGAGTTAGGGTTTCGAAGAAAGAGGGGAAAATAGGACAGATCTGAGTTTTGTGAGGGGGTGGCTGCAATTTTGTGGCTAGGGAAACCCTAGAAAGGGGTGGGAGAGTGGTAGTCTTTATATAGCCCAGGTGGCTGGCAGTTTGCAAAAACATCCCCGGTTTTTCTCTCGCGCGCGCGGTGTTTACATTTCTGACCGCCGGGGGTCGCAGGACCTCCGATTCGGGTAAAACTTCGAACTGCGCGATCAACGCGTCGAGCCGGTGGCGTTCACCTTGCTCTGGAACTGTTCCGAGACCACTTTCCCGTGCGCTATAAAAATAACCCGTTTACTTATTAAACGGGGTTTTTTGTTTCGTTGGCTGCGGCTGGTCTTGTGCGGTTTTCGCGACGGTGATCGGGTGAAACCCAGTGTCGCAAAGGTCGAGTTTCAAGGTGGCAAGGGTCGGTCTCCGTCCGGTACGAGATAAGAGGGGGAAAATAATCGTCGATCGATAAATCGAGGATGCAAACACCGCAAACAAATCAGACAATCAAACAATTCACACCGAATTTTTTTTTAATTTTTTTGAAATCTGGGCTGTTACACTCATCAAGAGACACAATACCCGAAACTCGGCTCCTAGGTGACTCGAATGGAACAAAGCGTCGGGGCGGGATAGCCTAGACCTTCCATCCTTCGTCGAATATAGTCAACATTATAATAATCATATCATCCACAAAAATATAAGAATGTGATAGCCCAATCCATGGAGTAATAGGAGGTAACAGTTGATAACATCCTAGCATGCATACTAAGCAGTGGCTGAGCAGCGATCAATAGTAACTTAGCCGAACAGGGTTTGCTGGGATGTGGAGGACATTGCTTTTTTGGTTTATTTGAGAGGCATGAATATGAAGTGGTAGGATCAAGCAATCGTTCTATCCTACACCTAGGAGCGCGTGAGCTGAAAGTTATAAGCATGATATATGCCCCCCCTTACCTGATGAGAAGACGAACCGAAGGTGTAGTCGATCGCAAGCTCGCGACGTCTCCGAGAGGTACCCGCGGAAGCACACAAGAAGGAAACACTGGAAAAGGCAATCGACGAGCAAGCATCTATTACTTCGAAGCAATCACGAGCAAGCATCAACAAGAAATCAACATGAGAGAACGCACTACGGTATCGCATCTATCGTCGAGAGCGGTTACTAATAGGTTAAGTGAGGTACTCGTCACACACGAAAGTACCGCACATTTAGAAATATTCAAGTTGTTTAGCTACACAACATGAGAAAAGGTTGTTAACATGGCATCTCACTCAAGCATGGCATATCACAGAATCATGACAAGAGGTGAAGCACAAAGTAACTATCTATGCTAGTCAATTTAAGTGAGGCACAATCCTAAACATGGCACAACACTATGGGCCCCACGACGATTAAAGCATTTGGTATAGTTCTGTCCTAAACCATTTTTAGGTTGGTTAACAACAGAAAAAAATAGCATAAACACAAAGTATATGAAATCCTATTCAAGTTACATATAAAGAACACCTCAAATGAAGTTACGGTTAAAAAGATACAAGCTTTACAAGTTACGGGCACAATGTACCAACATCAGGTAGCACATTTTAGAGCAACAAATAAACAAGAAAAAGGTTGTAAACATGCAAAAAAATGATATGCAACTAAATTAGACATGGCAGGCAAGGCATGGAAAAAGGAATCATGCAAATAGGCATCATGGTTCACTAGTTATAAGCAACACAAGAAGCTATAAAACATTACTTGTCAAGGACTTAGTGAAAAACAGGTAAACAGGGCAAAAACTGTTATTGGCAATCTGTATAAACATGGGTAAAATTATATGCAAAAGTGCAGAAACATGACATAGCAATATTTTGCATGAAGTAGACATGATGGTGATCAGGTACAAACAAGAATCATGGTCATAGGCCTTACGGATAAAAAGATATCAATCGTCCCACATGGGTTCGGAAAGTTATAGACTTAGTGAAAAACAAAGGTGGTTGTCAAAAATAGCGGGATAGCAACTTTGGAGCTAAAATATCTATGACCCGAAATGCAATCATGACAATGTAATACATATAAATAAAGTAGACATAGCATAGATCAAAATGACATATTGCAATGCTCAATACGATGCACAGATAAAAAGATATAGGGCAGCAAATTTTGCATCTTACGATAACAACAGCACACTAACAACAGGGTAACTACTTTGGGTGAAGATTAAATCACTATGAAGCAGGCCAACATGAAAAGTGAACGCATATAAGTGAAATACGCATGATGCTTAATAGTATGCAACAAGAATCACTCAATTACGATAAACGGTCGCAACGCAAACGTCGCCCGAAGTTGGCTCAAAATAAAAGTTTCAGCAGTTTAGCAGCAGTTAACAACGGGAAGCCCTGTTCAGCACACAATAACCACATCTAAACAACATCAAATCAAACAACTCACAAAATATTAAAGTTATAGCACATCATCAGCAAAAAAATTCCTTTTGGGCGCATATTCATCCGAGGCCTAGATCTATCGCAAACTACATCGCAAAACATTAATCAGCAGCAGATTTTACCAGGGACTTAGAAAAAAATAACAGAGGAGCGCGGTATAACTAAATCATGCACAGAGCGGCAAATAGTATTGGGCCAAGCCCATTTATCGCAGCAGAGGAAAAACAATACACACGAAAAAATAAAAAGCAAGCATCCTCACCTTGTGGGCCGAGGCCCATATCGGCCAGTGGGCGAGGGGTAGCCGGCGCTCGCCTAGGGCGTAGCTTAGCGCGCGGGACACGGGCCGCGGTCGCTGGCTGGGCCACGACGCGGTGGATGGGGCACCGAAGCCAGGCCGGCCCAGGCAGCAGCGGCATGAGGCGGCGCTGGCTCGGGACCGCGCCCGATCTTGTCGGCCTGCGGCGGCGCCCATGAAGCCGGCGAGGGAGCGCGGCGAGGGGGCTCAGGACAAGGCGGCGAAACGGATCCATGCGGCAGCGGTGTGGCAAAGGTCGAAGACGAGGTCCAGGCGGAGGCGGCGCTCCGAGGGCGGCACGGTTGGTCGGCTCGGCCAAGCTCCGTCGAGCTCGGGCCATGGCGCGGCGGCCACCTGTGGGGAAAGAGGAGGGAGGAGGTTAGGGAGAGGGAGAGGAGAGGAGGCGCGGGGTGGAGGAGACAGGAGGAGGACGGCGACATTTCTATTTTTTTGATTCGCGAAAAAACACGTGTATTTCTATTTTTTTTTATAATGCAATGCAGTTGCCCGTCGGATGCAGTCACATAAACTTCACTTCGCCGATTTCGGTTTCGAGAGAAAAGAAATCTGCGTTTTAGTAAAATCGACGTAGCTTTTAAACCGTAAGGAATTAGAGGATGTATTCTACATATAAATGGAACGTCTGATCGTTACCTTTCCAACGGTGTATCAATTGCATCGATCAAACCGCATCAAACCAATCTGCAAAAACTCTCGATGTTCACATAAGGGTAGCCACATCATTTTTCAAATTACTTTAAAACCGTGAGGAATCTCGAAAAATGATCAACATACTGATTTTTACCCTTCTCCATAAGAATCCAACCAGGTACTATATGCCTCGTTCTGACAAATGGTTAAAAAGTTAGACTCTCTCAAACGTGTGTTCGCAAAAAATAGAGTGTGCGCATTTTTTTGAAGCTAGGATTTATCTTAACTGGTGAGGAATTAGATAGAGTGTTCTACATATGGAAGGAGGGGCCGATCGATTTCTTTCCAACGGTGTATCGTCTGCATCATTCCGATGAACGGTTCAAGAAAAATCGCGAAAAAACAACCGCTATCAACGTTGGCCGCTGCATCGTTTTTGAATATGCTCCTAAACCGCGATGAATCGGGGAAAGTGTTCGACATGCCGAAGATGGTCTTAACACATACGAATCCAACGGTGTATCATACGCTCAATTCAGATAAATGGTTAAAAATTTAGTGCAAAAATGGCATGCACTTTTTTAGTACCCGAGCAGCAACGTTTTTAAGCCAGCAATTCAGTACCTTTAGCGTCCTGATGAAGTACGGAAGTGTTATGAAAATATTATTCTCATGATATTATGAGAATTATTCGCATAATTATATGTAACAAAATAATATTATTTTACATCAGGCCCTATAAGGGACCGATCTTTATAACTTCAACCGAACTCGAACCTGTACGTCCATTCGGACCAGCACCACCCGACCCCGAAGCGGTATCCGCCCTGAAGAAAAAACAAATCCCCCCATCGGCGGACTCCCCCGCTTCTTGGTTTCTTCCGCCGGAGGCATCGTCACGGGCGAGCGAGAGACGGCGACAACTGGAGCGAGGGAGCCCGCGACGCCGTGACGGGCCGCAGCCTTGCCTCACCAGTCGCTGCCGCCCACCGCCGAGCACCGGCTGGAGCATCGCCGCCGGATCCGTGCCTCAAGCTCCCGCCGCCGGATCACGTGCCTCCGGCTCCCGCCGCTGGATCCCGTGGCTTCGGGTGCCGCAGACGGATCCCGTGCTTGCCTGGATTTGTGCGCCGCTGTTGATTTAAGCCTGATGGCTCCTCCAACTCAGAAATTGATCCCGATTCGACAGAGAAGACAACATGACATGCAAGATGAAGAACAATCCATCCGCATTCAGGTGATTGTCTTTGAACTAATCCAACTTTGGATGTCCTTTGAGTTAGGGAAAGATTTGAGCAAGAATAAAATTAGTTCGTGGGTTTAAACAGACACGTCAGTTCATAAGGTGGTGGTGGTTGAGTTCGAATGTTTGTATTGTTGCATCACCATTTGATAGTCTTTGAACTGATCCCACTTTGAGTAAAATTTTGAACTGGAATAAACTTGTTCATCTCAGTACATCACATCAGATGTTAGTATGTAAGTTCATATATTGTACTTGGTTCAGCTCAACTCCTTGAGTATTTATCTGTGCATAAAAAAGCACCATATATAGCTATAGCATATATTTCATTGTACTGTCGGTTCTACTTTTACATGACCTGACAGTTCAAATGATTTATTCATAGAAAAAAATCACATCACTTCTAATTTTACATGATCTGGCAGTTCAAATGATTTCTTCATGTCATGCAGACGCAACCGAGGCAACAGTGCGACAATGCTGGTTTTGACACTCTAGACGGGTACCAACCTCCCCCTGGTTGGATAACCCCGGTGATACTAAGTGGATATTTCAGAACCACCGGAAGATTTGAAGCAACGCCGGGATCAGCATATGAAACACTGCAAGACGTTGGGGATGCAGGATTTGATCCTTCTGGTGTGCATAAAGAGCTCCAATGTCCTCAACCTTTGAGGGTTTGCTTTTTGGATGAAACCAACACTGAAAGACATGGAAGATTACCACCATTTGTTCCATCAGCAAGAATCATCCATACTGCGAAAGAATTTTCAACAGGCAAGTGCACAAGCGCATAGAAGCCACCTACAGGCAGATCTGCTCCGCACCAGCCTCAAGCAAGCAAAACTACAACAAGCAATGAGAACAAAAGAAGGGATTCATCATCATTGCTGCCGCCGCGAGATCCACTCCTGCACATGCCGATGGTGACACCGCCAGGACCCATATATCCTGGTGAGCAGCAAACACGGAAGCGGAGAGATCTTACACGCATGTGAGTTTTTTTGTCTTTCTCTTAGTTGTAAGTTATTACTGCCTATATGTTCTAAGTTTGGTCTGCCTGTCAATCTATCAATTTCCCATTTTACTAAACTTATTCTCTTCCATGTCCAATTTAGCCTCTAGACACACAAACATATGTGCTGCCAACACTAGGGATGCGCTTTGAAACAGTAAAGATGGCTCAGAATTTCTACAACATGTACGACATGCATGCTGGCTTTGGGATCAAGTGTGGGCATGCTGATGCGAACATATCATATTTCTATTACACGTGCTAGGGGCGACATGAACCAACTGTTCCAAAAGCTAATAGAAAAAGAAACAAGACATCTAGCGGAACAGGTTGCAAAGCAATGATGAGGATGAAAAAATAAATGGGATGGAGATTTTCTAATCAGAGACATAGTATGGGAGCACAAGCACCGACTGACTCTCGGTCCGGAGATGTTACGGTTTTTTCACTCACACGAGACTTTTGACAGCACAATTCTCGAATACGTCAAGTTTCTGCAATTCAAATGCATGAGCCAGTCGCAGATAATGAATATTATAAATGGCGATGATCTAGGGAGTGTGTTGATGTGCATGACATCCAGAGACATAATCAACGCGTAAGTTCAGAACAACAAAAAAGCATTTTCATTTCATTTCCATGGGTTTCCTTTCATATTCACTGCCATCAGTTCTGCAAAAATTATCTCTTGCTGTCAGTTCAATAATTCCTCAATCCTAAGTACAACTGTCCTCTTTTATTCGTGTTCAAACTGTGCAGTGCATATACTAAAAATGCTGCCAAAAATTCAAACAATTTTACTGTGCAGGAAAGCAAGGAACGCAAGAATGGATGACGTTGATGATATACTAAAGACAATAAACTTCTTCAGGGAAATGAAAGCGATAAACACTGAATTGTTCTGCGACATCCAGGTGGATGAATCTGATAGGATAAAGAACATATTTTGGGCGCAGGCGAGCTGCTACAGATCATGCCAAGACTTTGGTGACATTATCACCTTCGATACAACATATAAGACCAACAAGTACCACATGCCACTTGGGGTATTTGTCAGCACCAACAACAACATGCAAACAACCTTGTTTGCTTTTGCGTTGATAAGGGATGAGAAGGCTGAGTCATTTAAGTGGCTTTTTAGGACATTTCTAAGGTGCATGGGAGGGAAAGCTCCAACATGCATTCTCAGAAGTAACCCCCACCCTCCCCCCTGTTTGTCTCATGTTTACTGCCCCGCTATTTGCAACAACAAACTTAAATGCCTAACCTATTGCTCGTATTTGTACTCACCAGACCAGTGCCCCGCCATGGCAAGAGCGATACCGGTTGTCTTCCCAAATACCCTTCACTGGCTGTGCCGCTGGCATATTACGAAGAATTTCAAGGATCACCTTGCATACCTGTACAAGAACCATGAAGCCTTCAAGGAGCAGTTCAGGGAGATCATGAACTGGCCACTCATGCGGACTGAGTTTGAAGCTCCCTGGAAATGGCTAATGGACACCTTTGGTCTTCAGGACGATGCTACATTGGTGTTAATGTGGAACGACAGAGAAAAATGGATATCAGCCTACTTCAAGGAGATGTTCGGTGCCAGAATGACATCAACACAACGCAGCGAGAGCATTAACCACTCGCTCAAGAGAAACTATGTGAATAAGAAGAAAAACCTACACACATTCGTAAAGGGAATAAACAGATTAGTGCAGGCGAGAGCACAGACGTAAAAAGAGGCAACAATGCTTTGTCGGGTATGAATTTTTTCCCCAAACCCCATAAACAAAATGCTTTCATACCGACCAATGTTAACTAATATTAACCAATCTTTACTTGCGCAGGCAGAGCCCACCACGCTAACACTATATGGGTTTGAGACGCAAATGGCCGCGGTATACACCCATAGTGTTTATAGCGAACTCCGGGAGAGGATTAAAATCAGCACCCTCTTGAGGGTAAAGGAGACGGAACATCATACAAAGCACCAGGTGTACTACAACAATAAAACGAAAGAGTTTCCATGGTCGTGGCACGAATTCCAGGTGGTTGCAGACTCTGATGGCGAAACATACGAATGCGAGTGCAATCTTTGGGAACACAAAGGTGAGACTGAAAAAATTGACACAACAACCAACCTTTTTGCTGTCAGTTATTTGTGTCGTTCTTGTTCAGATAATCCTTTTTTTCAGTTATGTCATTACTAAATCATAAGTTCAAATAATTCTAGTGCTCGGTAATGCGTGTCAGTCCTATGTTTGGTCTGCTAGTCAGTCCTATGTTTTGGTCTTCCTGTTAGTTCTATAATTCCTCCATCATAGGTACAACTAGCATCTTGCATTTGTGTTCAAACTGAAAAAAATGGCATCTAGTAAAAATCTCTTTGTTCTCTTCTTTGTTACCACAAAAAATGCAGGTCTCTTCTGCTTGCATATCATGTGTATACCGCAGACGCAAAAATCTGATGTCATTCCAGAAAAGTACATACTCAAGAGGTACACAAAGCGTGCCATTACAGATCCCAGTTTCAATAGGAAAGACCTACGGTCAGTAATGGCAGATGATGCCTCCCAGTACTGCATGGAAAGCGCGATGCTCCATCTAGATATGCGGGTCCACGGAAAAAGCTTGAAAAGCGCAGAAGAGACAGCAAGGGCTAAGCATGTCATGTAAAACCTGGAGCATGATCTGGATGCCATGCACTCTGTGACAGCAGGGGATGACGAGGGAGATGAAACAAATAATATAGAGCTTGATGTCGCCACATCATTGGCTGAAATCAACCACCTCGGAACTTTACCCGAAAATGACGAGTGCGAGCAAGAGGCGCGGGACGCTTAAGGGCAAGCAAATCATCATCAGTCTGCGGAGCAGCGTGGAGATGCTTGATTCAACAAAGATGAGCAGCACAGAGAAAAAAACCACCAATATACTCAAGAAACAAAGGGCGTAAGAAGAAGACAAAAGCAGTGCAAGCAGCAGCAAACAAGGCGCACCTTCCTGTGAGGCGAGTTGAGTTCGACGAGAATGACAACCCTAAAGGCGTAAGGGCATGTGGCATATGCGTCCTTGTTACACACCATAATGCGCGCATGTGCCCAACACACACTGATCTTACAAACGGCAACAAGAAGAAGGCGCAGAAGCAGAAGACAAGAAAAAAATCAAGGAGAAAACAACGACATGAAGATGAAGATGATGACGAAGAGTTTGAGGAGGAGAATACGCAATCAGAGCAAGAGGACATGGAAGATGACATTGAAGATGGCATTTCCAAGGATGAAACTGAAAGTGAAGTTCAAAGGGGAAGCAACAAACAAGTGAAAGGCAAGGTGAACAGAAAGCAACCGCAGCAATTAAGGCGGAGAAAAAGTCTACGGACTGGCTATTTTATCAAGATTTATCAACAGAAAAAAAATGATGTCATCCTCTCTTGCGTGTGTCTGTTTCATTCAGCTATCATTCAAGTCGCTGAAAAAAGAACCACATATGTATGATGGATTTATGGATTGAACATCACAATCATACAATCTTGTTGAACATAACACTTTTGTCAGTACTAGTGTGTTATTTCACGTAGTAAGTTTTAGATGTTGAGAACACGCTCAGTTATTCTAGAGTAAGGGCTTCAGTACAAGTATTAAAAATGTAATATATCTACTATTAAAAAATGAGTTGTTAAAATTGAGAATTGTATTTCTTATATTCCATATGATCAAAAATGCCAACTAACAAAAGAATGATCAAATTATAATATTCGTACAAAAAAAACACAGAAAAAGATAGGTTCCCAATTAGTTCAATGGATTTTATGGAAAAAAATAAATTAAAGTGTTATTGTGAAGACCAGTTAAAAAATGCACCATAGGTGAGAAAAAAAGAATAAAAAGGTACAATATTGATCGGTTTAGAAATAATATCTCGCTCGTCAAATTACTTTAAAAAAATCCAAATCAGTGGACCACGCTAGTCGGAGCACCTTCACATGAATATTCAGTTCGCCTTCCCCGTACAAAAAGGTCTGACTCTTGAGAACTTAGTAGTTATCCATCTAACCACCTCCCCACCTCCCCCCACTTTCTCCGGTCAGTTCCTCAATCCTCTCCTTCACCACAAGGATAGCACAGGATCGCCCCACGCCCACCACGCCCTTCAAATAGCCCGCTAAAATTAGCACAGAACCACCGCAGCCACCATCTTCTCCCCCATTTCTTCTCTTCATTAGGCGGAGAGAATATTCTCGCCCATTGTAGAGAGCACCATGGAGTATCTGTATAGTTACACCAGTGAGTACTACGGCGTCGAGACCCACGGCAAGCAGCGCCTCCACGTCGTGTGCACAAGTGAAGAAGACAAGGCGGACAAGGTGCTAAGCAAGATGATAATGATGCTCGGCGGCAGGAGAAGGGAAGAGAGAATCGTCGGAGTCGATGTTGAGTTCAGCCCAGACGTCGACGTCAAGGATCATCCATCTATGTATCAGAGGGCGGTTGTCCTCCAACTCTGCGTGGACAATGAGGTGCTGGTGTACCACATCAGCGCCGCTGGTGCTAGGTATGAAAAAACTCTCATCTCATATTTCCCTCATGAAATTTATTTAGCTAGCGGATCTGTTATTATTGTACATAGAATGACAAATAACTGATTGGGGTATCCTATTTTAGATTGGGGTTTTCTAGTTTAGATTAAACTGAAGAAAAATTGAATCTATTAAAAATTTGGAGAAAATTATAACCATTATAATGCTCAACTATGCGCTGTCGATTCTATCTTTGTTCATCCTGTCAGTTATATGTATGGTCTTCCCTCAGTACAATTGAAGTCTTCTTTCTAGTTTAGATTCATACATATAATTTTCTAGTTTAGATTAATTCCAATAATTATTATGTTTTAAATCAGCATCTATATGTTCTACCAGTTCTGAAATTCCTCAATAATAAGTACAACTAGACTCTTGTGTCTGTGTTCAAACTGAAGAAAAAATGCATCTATTAAAAATCTGGAGAAAATTATAACCATTATAATGCTCAGTTATGCGCTGCCAGTTCTATCTTTGTTCATCCTGTCAGTTCTATGTATGATCTTCCCTCAGTACAATTGAAGTCTTCTTTCTATGTTAAAATTAGAGCATACAGTCTACTTTATTTTGTAAGGGATTGTTTAGATTCACATGTTTAGATTTTTCATAGCATGCACCTGCTTATTTTGTAAGGATTGTTCTTCTTATTATTTCAACTATAAAAAATAATTTACTTTACCTACATGTATTTTCAGCAGGCCACCGCGCCTACAGAACTTCCTCAACATAGCTCACTACACATATGATGGGTTTTCTATTCCAAAACACAGGGACGTGTTGGAACTTGTCGGGCTAGTGACAAGGCCTGACAGGTTCATTGACATACAACAAGAGTGGAGGAACCCCAACAACAGGGTAAAGCCCTTGGACTCTTTGGCTGATGTTACCTCCCTAGTAATTGATCAATTCTACAAGAACATGAAGGGCAAGATCAAAAGGGCAGATGACCAAAAAATTGGGCTACTCCACCACTCCCGACAGAGCTTGTACACTATGCAGCGTTAGATGCGTACACCGCATATGAGACATGGAGGCGCATCACCATTATCAAGCGGGGGCTGAAGAGGAGCCAAGATGACAGGGCCCTGCAGGCTGAGAGTTATACTTTGTGGAAGATCTACGGCCGCGACGGAGCTCTGCAATACGACTTAAAAATATATGTGTCCTCGTCGGTATCATTTTGTTTTCACATTAGCAGGTTGTCCCTTAGTACGTTTGGTTGAACTTCTACCTATAGTTCATTAGCAGCTTGTCCATTGTCCATTAGTAAGTTTGTTTGGACTTCTACCTAAAGTCAATTTGTATTGTCGAAACTACTACCTAAATAGTTGTTATGCCCGCCCATGATATGGTTGCTTCGATTTGCTATTTGAAACTTTATTTTTGTGGTTACCTTCAAATTACTGATGTGTTTGCAATATCTGTCAGGTTCTAGCGGACAAGTTCATAATTCGCAGGCACATCAGTGCAGACGAAAATTAATTAAACCCATAGATGTACAATGTGTAATGTTGCAAAAAAATCTTAAACTTTCTATGTCAAGTCTCCCAGACCTTAATGGTCAGTTCACAATGTGCAAGAACCTCAGTTCTGCTCCTGACAAAAATATAAATAGAAGAGTAACAAAACGCCACTTAGTGCACATATAATATCATATGATTGCAAAAATTAATTAAATAGAAGAGTAACAAAAAGCAACTTAGTGCACATATAATCTCATATTAACCCAGCAGCTTGTTAAACTTTCTATGTCAACTTTCCCAGACCTTAATGGTCAGTTCACAATGTGCAAGAACCTCAGTTCTGCGCCTGCCAAAAATATAAATAGAAGAGTAACAAAAGGCCACTCAGTGCACATATAATCTCATATGATTGCAAAAATGTTATAAAACATCATCGCCAAAACACGCAGATAGTAAGTTTGTCCAATTCATCGTCAACTAAACTTCAAACCTCAAAACCTATATCGTAACTGGAAAACGTGTTTAGCTTGTCAGTTCATCCTACACAACCATATCAGTTCCCATATGAAAAGCATTATCAATTCATAGTGTGCCACGAAAGCCATTCAACACCCATACACACACGGGCAAATAACTCATGTGAGCCTGCAACACTTAGAAAGTTACCATATCAACTATATACATCAGTACAAATAACAGGGGAATAAACTAATATCCAGTTAACTTCAAACCATACTGCGTGTGTCAGGAACTTATCACATTATTCAGTACTAAAACACACTACACATCTCGGAAAATTTGTACAAATGTAGTTTTTGTGGAGGGAAATCATTCGGTTCAAGACATACCACACATCTCAGAAAACTCTCCTCCGACCTTACGACTATGCCTCAGGAGCCAATTCATGCAACTCCTCGGGAAGCTCCAACAGATCAATCTCGTTCTCTTGTTGAACACAATAGTATACAGACGCTATGCCTTCCAGTCCACAATGCGAGGCTGCAAAATAAAAGGAATCAATGTAAGCCAAAAAACCTCAAGCACAAAGTTATTTCCTTCACTGAAAAGAGAAACTCACATCTTCATTATGGATATCCTCTCCAAGATCTTCACCATTGTAAATTTCTGCAAATTTCAGAGCGTAGTGCCCGCACTCGTTCGGCCCTTGCTTACGAACTGGAACGTACCTAGGCCTAACAGCAATTGTGGCCCAATTAGGCTGCTTGCTGGCTTTGTACTGCTCTTTACCATAAAGACCCTCACAAAATTGGACAAATCTCTTTATCTACAAAAAAAAATAGAAACAACCAGAATGTGAGAAAATACAAACTTCAGGAAGCCAACAAAAAATGTGAAAAGCAAAAAGGATTTATGTACAAACACTCTAGGATGTACTCACTATATTAGGACAATCCTTGTGGTACTTGCTGCGTGACGGGTCACAATTCCTGGGGTATGTCAACGGATCAAGAATCAAGAAACCGATTGACAACATACAATATGAAGTGCCCTATAGTAGCGCACTAGCTGACGTACCAAGACTTTTGAACAATGGCATAATCACCTAGAAAGCACAAGAAATACACACACAAGAAATGGTTAAAAACAAGAAAAGGTGCTCATCAAGCACATGAAAAAAAATAGGAAGTCGTAAACTCACAAGCCTAGCAGTGAGTATATCTTCCCAAGCTCCGAGTACCCGCCTGACGGCCTTCACTACCATTTCCACGTTGAATGGCTTAAAATCAAAGAATGTGCAATCAAGTATGACCTTCGAGGAAGAAAACAAAAATATTCATTAAAAAAAGTGACCAAACACATAATAAATTCGTCCTATCAGAAAATGTGTCTAGTAAAATAATAAATTAAACACATTAGTGCTAAGGGGACATCAGCAAATATAAAAAACTACTTCTTCACTAAACTAGATACATTTCAGTCCGAACATAGTAGTTACATAAGTACATGTTAGGAAGACAATTTATAAAACTAAATACACATCGTTGGAAAACAAAGCTGCTGAACTGTCAGTTCAAAGCAACATGCATCCTCGGTACAAGACCAAAAAATAACAAAAAAAATTATTTCATTCATTACCAAAATGAAATACAGACTTAGCACGATTCTTTCTCCAGATATAAGATTGTGGTTTCTTTCAGGGTCGTCTTTCCAATCGTTGATAAGGAATTCCATCAAATCAGCTTCCATCTGCTGGCAAGGACCAAAGGCTTCAAGAATTCGGGCGCCAATAAATGGAGAATCAGCTTCGAACGGTTGCAATATCAATGCAAAAATTGTGCTGTAGTTAGGCACCAAATTAGACCCCAAAAGAAATTTAAGAAGTCAACATATATCACATCAGTTCGGTAGTGACACCAATAACATTGCAGGTGAAAAATAAACCACCATCCATCATAGAAAAAGATTAACTATCAGAGAACTTACTCACAGTACTTCACGGTCCCTTCTTCACTTATAATGAGATTGTACAACTTCCTGGCCTTCTCCAGCTGAGGGAGTTTGTATAGTACCAGCTCCTGGACAGGAGAACATAACTTAATGGGTGCATTTGCTGGACGCTTTGTTCTTGTAATGTTCACTGAATCAACTACGGGTGCCTTCATGCCCGCACCACCCTTGCGACGCCCTCCTCGAGCTAGCGGAGAAACAGCTTTACTAGAACCACTCCTGGTGAATGTACCCATGGGTCGAGCAATCTTGACGAAATTATCATCTGAACTGCTATCGATCAATTGAGTGATGGGTTCGTTTGGTGTACCTCGACTCCTGATAACAGCTTTAGCTTCATTCTAAATATCTTCGACACGACCCTTCTTAACACCAGACCTTGTCTTCCTTGGGAATGATACATGGCTCAAATGGATAACTTGGCACTCAAGCTCCTAAAACTATGTGCCAAAGATTCTATAATCACCCCCCTAGCTCAAGTTGAGGACCTGCGAAAATAAAATAAAAATGGAATAAGGCAAGTTCAACAATACAATGTGTGATGGTTCAGATAAAAATAAAGGAAACTGCATAGAAAAGAAAGCACAATACGTACATGGCTACATGCCAAACATGCCCTGAAAGTCAACCTCAAAAAGACCGCTCCTCGCTAACGAATACATAAGAGTTTTTCTGATGATAGGAATGTCTTCGTACGAGTAGTCTAGGATTTCCATCACTCCATCATCCCTGCAATGGCACGAGTTACAGTTCTGTAGCATAAAGAAACCACAATCAATCCTGTGGAAAAACAAAACAAGAAAAATAGGTATGTCAAAACAGTAATATATAGACAAAAGCAAGGAGAAAAACTAGAAATTAGAGAACAAATTAGAAAAACAGCGAAAACTAAATAATAAACAACAAAAACTTACGTGTTTTGCTGCTTCCGCACACGAACAAAATCACAAGAGAAATCATCAATAGACAAGGGGTTATGTGGTCTCTCCCTTTGAACACAAGATTGTCGCCATAGTTCTTTGATGTTATCAGTCATTTGTTTGCAAAAGTAATATCATAAGAATCATTTTCATCACGGTATGAGTCAATAAACTCAAAATGGCAGAACTTCAAGTTGAGAATAATCAGGACCCAGTGGCCCACATCTTCGCCAGGTTTAAGTTTACATCCAGGCGAAAGCAAAGGCGGGTCAAATTTTGGGAAGTATATCTGCCAAATAAAACACAACATAAAAATCCATAAGTTCAAAACATCCTGAAAAAGAATCACCAGTTATTATATATGCTAAGAAACATAAGTTCAAGTGTGCTAAGAAACATAAGTTCAAGTATGCTAAGAAACATCAGTTCGATGCGCCCCTAAAAACAAAAGACTTAGTAACATACGAATTCGAAACCATCAACATTGTTGGCCGCTGTCCTTGCATACCAACGCAGCACACTAGGGCCGAGACTCCCGCCAAGGATCTTGGTCTACAAAAAAAAAGTGGTTAAGACACTAAATCACTAAGACACACTTATAAAACATGGAAAATACCAAAAAATGGAAGCACCAAAACTGATTGAGAGTAGCGCGTCACACTAACCGTTAACCATCTCGGCACAAAAAGCATGTCTGTGCCTCTGTACTTTATACGCAGAGCGTAAAGACAGACATCTATGACATTGGACTTGACCATGCCACGTCCACTAAATGAAGAAGCTACATCACCAACAGTTGCATCGCACTCCGTGTTTTGAAACATTGCTTGCTCGCTATGAAAGAAATAAATGGTACAAAAAAACATATAAGTAGGTGAAAAATGATTCCAAACACATGAAAATCTGAACTAACCGTTTCTTGCGATTCACACGCAGCCTTGTAATAGCAAAGTAAAATTTATCAACAGTCTTGGTAACTATTGATGATATCTCCAAATCCTGCGACGATGGCACATCCAGCGATGATACCACAACCTGCGGCGATGGCATATCTTGCGATGATGGCACATCCTGCGTGCACGGCCCTGACGAAATGGACAACACTGGGTCGACGCTGGGAATAACCTCAACTACCGGCGAACATCTATACTCAAGAACTCGAGCAACATCATCGCTAACAGAATCATTACCAATCTTTTCACTAGCGCCAGTAGGCAATTTTCCACCAGCTATATTGCCATCAACATCAACCGCCTCACATTCAACAATGACCTGTTTAAAAAACGAAACACTTACATAAGTACGAAAACTATATGTAGCAAGTTCAACTAGTGATTATTATACACAAACCTTAGAAGCCTGCACATCAACTCCGCGACTAATATTGTCAGCAACATTGGTAGTTGGAATGGACTTTCCACCAGTATCACCATCAAAAGCCTAGAACGGGAAAAGCGAGAAAATGTTAACATAAAGACACTAGAAAAGTTCAATCACAATCGTCTCTTAAGTTCGTCAGCAAGCACAAAAAATAAATTGAGAAGTCGGTTCCAATCAACTGCACAGCACTATCATAACAACCGACCTGATCGTGTGCAAAGACACCACCGTACAGATGGTTGGAACAGAAGTATCAGCAATGCCATAGAAGATAAGATAAAATCCTAATGCCTCAAAAATAATAAAATAATAAACCTTGGTCTTATCGGCGGGTGAAGAACTCACTACACCGTCGGAAATAGGACCATCCATCCCAGCATTAAATCTATCATTGGAAACGGGAAAATCCACACCAGCATTGATCCTACCATCAGAACAAGGACCATCCATCCCAGCATCATTCCTATTGTCGGCAACACCTACATCGACTGCATTGAATCCCTCCTGCCAACATCTAAAATTAAACGAGCGATGAGCCCATGAATATATATGAAAGTTCAGATACACATCTGCTATCAGATCAAGTTAGAAGGAAAAGGATAAAAAAATTATCAGCTTAAAAAACGAAACCTCTAAGTTCAGATGTAATAGGGGCATTATAAAAAATATTTTCGATAACAAAAAAAACTATGGGGGGGAGACCCCCCCAAACTGCTATCAAACAATACCTCTATGTTCAGATTTGAAGAAAATGTTATCTTCAATTGAAAAATTTGTAAGTTCAAACACTACATCAACTCTCGGTTCGAAATTAGTAGCGCGATAAATACACACATTACTAGCGAGGCCTACGAAAATATTTTCATGAACAAACCAAAAAATGTATACTATACATGCAAAAAAAACTTGTAAGTTCAACAACTACATTACTAATAGTTAATCTAGCCACTATAAATGCAAGGTCAGATACACAACTGCTATCAGATCAAGTTGGAAAGGGAAAAGTTAGAAAAAAATTCATCTTAACAACAGAAACATTTGTATCAACAGCAGCAGTGGAAGACTCAACATCAGCATCATTAAACCTAGCACCAGCATCATTGTCCTCCATCTGCTTCATAATAAACTCAGCATTTTCCTCATACTCATTGCAGCGAGATTTTTGCATAGACTTGAACAACTTAATGCTTTTCATCAGATGAACCAAGCTCTTCAGAAGGTGTCCCGCATTCTCACGAATATCACTAATAGAATTACTCTCAAGCTCGACATAATCCTTTGAAGCTTCAGCATCAAAACAATCACCCTCTACTATAGTTGGAGAAACATCCAACTCTGACCGCACATTACTTAGTATATGCCCAATGCTTTCCAAACCAGAAATTGTAACATCAAGACCAAAACCATACCACTGCACAGGAGTAGCTTTCACAGATGCACGTTCAGGAACAGAAACACGCTCAGTGGAGCAACCATCTATACCAATATCATGGAAATTATCAGTCCTGGCACTGTCCTCCGGCATCTCCAGGATAGGACACTTATAAACACGGAAAAAACACTTCAGCCAGCGTTTTCCACTAACAACGTGAAAGAAAAACATGTAAGAATAATGGTGCAAATAACATAACAACAAATACACAAAGTATAAGAAGCTCACCGGAAGCTTCCCGAACACCCATGTCCTCGGGTAAGCATTGCCTCTTGATATCAGGTCTACTTCCACAAGCTCTAAAAGCTTCTCCTGGTTCATGAAACATAGACGAGGCGTCCACAGATCAACCTCCACAGATTTTCCACGGATGAGGCAGTCCAGATACATCAGTACATGCGCGATAGAGCAACATGTGATTGCCTTTCCTAAAGTTACGTCATCTTGGTACCTCACAACAGCTCTCCAAAGCTCGTCAACCATCAGCTGGCAGTAGTCCATATCAGCCATGTCCTTGATGATGAGATTCTCAAACATTGCAGCCTCCCTTGAAACCCGAGTGGCAGTTCCAGGCAAAACAACTTTCATAAACACAATGATGAAGAACACACGGATAGCGAGATCATCTTTTTCTTCATCGTTAACGAGATCCGTAAGCGCAATCCTTAAATCCCTCAACATCATCGTAGCCATCCTTTGATGGCCTTGGTGGAGTACGATTACCTCTAGGGAAACAAAAAAGAAGTTGCATGACATCACTAGTGATACGTAGCTTTTTATTTGACTGGCCCATGTCAAGAGTCATCGTCTCATGATCAATCTTCTGATACAGAATGCCCATCAGAGGGAGAGAAATAGTAGCCTTCACTTTCCAATCAAAGATAGAACCAAAACCAGCCAAACGAACTCTTGCTACATGGTGTGGCTTCAACAATTTGGCACATATGTCAACTTCTTTCAGAGAACACCGCAATGCAATATTCAAACGTAGAGTGTTAGCATCAAGAATAGCGCCCCCTTTCTTCTTCCTTCCTCTTGTAACTTTCAACGGGCTCCTCACTCTAACAGGCTAGAAACACACAATAAAAATGATTTAGCTAGCAGCGCCAACTATTATTTCTTTCATAAGTTCAACTAAAAAAAGTCACTAAAAATAGTGCTGCTTACAATATATACTAAAAAGACAAAGATCAAAACAGCTAACACAAAAGAAATCCTATCAGTACAATACAATTATACACATCAGTATTAAGGGGACATCATCCATATAAAAAATAATTCTTCAAACTATGGCAGATTTCATTGCTGACAAAAACAAAAAAGGTACTCAGTACAAGCATATTAGCTACATAAGTACATGTTAGGAAGAAAGTAAATAATTCTAAATAAACATAGATTGAAAACAATTAGCAAAAGAGAAGCTGTCAGTTCATAGGATCAAGCAACCTTAGTACAAGACCAAAAAAGCAAATATCCAAGAAGAAAAAATAATATACCTTGACAAACTCATCTTCAGAATCAACCTGGAGCGCGTCTGAGTCGGAAACAGGATCTTCGACTGCCAAACACTGACGTTTCTTCACACCTTGTTCACCTTGGCAAGGGGGATTTTCCACTTTTTATTAACTTGCGCATCAAACGTCCTCTTCTGAGTCAAACATCATGGGCTTCGAAGAACAAATGAACCGTCGACTAGCTTCTGTCATGACCATTAATAGTAACATTATGTGCAGTAGGTTGAGCACGAGGGCTACGCCCCTGTGTGTAATCAGCAGTTGTTTTGCCAGCGCCTTGCAAATGGAGAGCTCCTCTGTTCAAATGAAACATCAGAATCTGATATTGGTCTCTTAACTTTTTTCACATACGTTCGATACCGAGAATACAACTGAGTCAACCTAGTCTGCACTAGATTCAACTTTGCTGCATCCGGACACTTTCCATCACCAGTAGTATTGTCAATCGGCGCATGATCATCACCGCATTTGGAATGCTCAGGAATCATATCATGGTGTTGAATATCACCATCCATTAGACCAGGAGCCCTTTTACGCATGGTTAACTCCTTCTTCCTCTGTAAATCATTCAATTTCTTCTTTCTCCTTTATGAATCCATCCAAACCTGCAACAGAACATCCTCAACCTGCGTAACTGGTTCAGTACCATCAACTGATTGTGAGTGAGTAATAGACAATCGCGGGCTGCCATCACAATCAGCAAGACGCGTAGAGTTAATATCAATGACAACATCGTTAATTATACCACTGGGTGAATCATTAGCTGCATAGGAAAAAGACATATTACTAGTTACAGGAAGCAAAAATACTCAACAAAAACAGTAACAACAGATGCGCAACCAAAAATTGCAAAAAATAACACCAAGAACATTTTAAACACATGCTGAGAAAGAAAACCAACAAAGAAAAAAACTGGCAAGATCTTGTAGTTGATCTGATTTCTCAGATTCAGGAGGAAGAGGCACTCCTTGAACATCTACAACAAGATCATCATCTGTGAAAAAGGAAAAGCTATTCCACATATAATCAGAAAATTATGTCGCCTCAGTTCATCTAACAACGTCAAATATGTACAGCTAAAAAGCATGTCACTTGCATTTCGGATAAATTCCACATAGATCGATTACTAAAGCAGAGAAGAGAGTAAAAACCTGCGTCTGTGCTGCGTTCTTCGCTCTTCCCCCGGCTATCCATCCAGATCTGGTGCGCACCTAACTTTCCTCGATCCAAACCTAAAACAGCAACAAAACCCTAGGGTTTTCAAAAACACACTGGAAAGGGGGAAAAAGCGAATCGAAAGCAACAACTTAAATCTCACCGCTCGGGGAAATTGACGAAATCGACGCTGATTCAGCATGAGAGCGCCGTCGCCCACCACGAGAAAACTACAACCGAGAAACCCAAAAAGTACGGGGTCAGGTACAAATTAAGCAGACACAAAAACTATAGAAGATTAAAGGGATCGGAATCCTGCATCCAAACGCGATGATTTCTGGCTCCAAACGAGCTTCGCACCGGCGGCTACTGCTTCCGACAGACGAGAGAAAATATAGGGGAGGGGCAAGAAAGGACTGAAGATTCCTCTTCCAGATATTACACCAAGGGGTACTTATACAAAAATGGAAAAAGGGGGGAACCCAACCGGCTCGCACCACATTAAAATTTTAATGTTTTTATTAAATATCCACATCATTCAACAGTTACTCGCCCCTTAAATGGAAATAAAAAAACCAAATAAAAATACACGTAATAAAATAAAATAAATCACCTACCGCAAGGATAAAGTAAGTACAACTATGCCACATGGTGCAATCCAAAAAAATCAATTAAAATAATTCGCCTACAAAAATTTCAGTCACCAAAATTGTGTTCCACCCAGCCTCATGCCACGGAATTTAAGTTTAACAATTTAAAGACATTTAAATCTATAAGTTCAAATATGACATGCAGGACGGTTATGTTTTTCATTTCATGGGCTCGTCTGGGCGTCCATCGTCGCTTCCGCGATGACGTCCGCCTGGACTTCGCGTACACTAAGCTGGTATGACATCAGTTCAACTATGCCACGCGGGATGGTTCTGCTTCACTTCTATTTTTATAACACAATTGGTGAGGTTATGATGTAACGGGCTCGTCTCGTCGTCCATCGTCGCTGCCGCGACGATGTCCGCCTCGACTTCGCATCCAAAAAGCTAGTGAGGTTCTGTTTTGTGACGCCCCCAAAATCAGACCGTGTACAGTAATCATACATGCAAGGTACACGATCGAGATCAGGGACTCACGGTGAAATATCACAACACAACTCTACAAATAAAAATAATACAAGCTGTTTAATACAAGCCAGGGGCCACAAGGGCTCGAATACAACAGCTCGAGAGCACAAAGTCAGCGGAAGCAAAAGTATCTGAGTACAGACACAAGAATACAAGGTTGCCTTAAGAAGGCTAGCACAAAAACAAACGATCGAAAAGGCGAGGCCTCCTGCCTGGGAACCTCCAAAATACTCCTGGCCAAAGGGGAACTCGACGTCGTAGAAGGCATTGGGAATCTTCATGTTGCGGTGGTCGGCATCGGGGATCTCCTGCTCCTGGGCTCCAACGTCGACTGCAGCGGCCGATCAGGCAAAACAGTAAAGGAAATAAAGCAGGTGAGTATCTAGTATACCCGTGAGTCTTACGTCCGCTACTAAGCATTATGCATTGTATCAACGGAAAGAAGAGGCTGTATATAGTGGACTGAAATACAAAAATCCAGAGCAAGGGTAAGAAGCTAGGCCTAACGAAGACTAGCATCTTTCGACGATGTCTTGCAGCATGAGGTAAGAATCAGCCAACATTTTATATAAAGCATAAAGTAACAATGCAGCAGAAGTTGCTGCAGCATTGGATAATAATAAGTTGTAATAATTAACAATGCCTCCGAGTTCACCTCCTCGCCATCCCCGCGAGGAAGAAAACCCGGAACCATACAGTTTAATAATAATAGTTTGTAGTGGTAAGATCCAGCTTCAGCATAAAGCGTCCTGTTACCGTGGACAAGGCTATTCGAATAAATTAATCTTCCCTGCAGGGGTGCACTTGTGTTACGCTACACGCACGGATCTCCAGGGTGGCGGGAACCTTGTTAGGGAACGCTCTACCGAGGCTATCCGACACTTCATAGACCATCTTTCAAACTCAACAGAGAGGCCATCCGCCGGTCTAAATCCTAAGTACGCCGGGCCTTGGACCCCAACCCGAACGTACTCCTGCATGGTGCGTGGCTGGCCGGTGAAGTTAAAGCAAATCCAAATAAGACACCACTGCGCGAGCAAATAAGACAACACCACTTCCCGGCAATCAGCCCGCAGTACTGCTGACGTCTGAAGAGTCCTCGGACGACACTACGAAGCAGAGGAGCCCATAACTCGTAATTCCCACGGGTAGGTAGTGCGTACATGGAATATAGCTAACTCAAGACATTCACCGAACCATTTAGCATTTTAGTTAACCTGCGTGACAACCGTTATCGTTGCCTCGACTTAACTGACCCGCGAACAACGACAGCAACCAGGACCACCAGTACATCGGTGCCTGCCCCGTCGTCCCACCAAGTCACTGCGGTTACCAACAAGGTGAACCATCTCCTTACCTTGTCTCGCGTGTGCTCCTGGAGGAGCTCGACTTTCGTGGTTTTGGTAACTCTCGCGTCCAATGATCAGGGGCCAAGCACACCGGTACACTGGTCGTACCCTCCCTGTCGTCTCGTCGCAATACCTCTCGCGGGCACCGTTGGGTCGCTCGACTTCTTACCTTTAAGGACACCAGTTGGTTCGAGTCCCTACCATTAAGTGAAACCAGGAGGTATCACCCTCGATGGTACACTTGAGCTGGCTCGACTGAGACATCAGCGGAATGAACTAAAGAGGTAACCCTCATATCATCCCGGTGATACTACGCTACTGAGCCGACGAGAGTGAAATACGAGTCCATTCCACTCGTAAGCCAAACTCGAAGCGACTCGGCAGAGTCTCGCCGTTGTAGGTTCCCTAGGGTGTCTGCATTGATCCGTACCTGTTGCAGTTGTAATATATCGTTCCCGCGATCACTCCCAGAGTGATCACGGCCCGCTATTCCAAACCTAACTAACAATGCGCAGGGATTACTGCTGAATAATGCATAAGTAATAATAGGCAGAATAGGATTAAAGGAAGGCACACCAAGGGGCTACAATGACAGGCTATGCAATTGAATAGGATTGTAATCGTAGCAGCAGCAGTAACAATGCCTAGTGCAAGAAATGTACGGAAAGATAGGCGATATCTGGGGAAGAGAATGGCTCTGCTTTCCTGGTAGCTCGACAGTAGCGGTACGGTCGTCGACGAAGTAGTCGTACTCGGCAACGGTGTCGTCGACGGCAGCAGCGGGGTCTACCAGAGATTAAGGGGGGAAGAAACAGTAAATACACAGCAAGCATATACAAACAGATGCATGTCATGACAGATGAAATGTTAACGGTGTTCTAACGCAGTGCAATGCACGTTTCTCGGAGCGGAAATTCATCTGGGGATGAACTACCGACTCCGGGTGATTACCGGACAGGGGTCCGGAGGGAGAGATATCATGCCAGAGGTGTCGTGGACATCCGACACATGTGTGGGTGGTGTATCCGGGTTAGTTGATCTATTCCGAACAACTTTCGTGTTCAGAATAAATTCATCCGGGTACTCTAACAGTACCGGACAATTTATCCGACAGACGGTCTAGAGGGGGACGGTTCGATGTTTGTTGTGTTAGAGGGGTGTGGTAGGAGTATGAGTAACGTATTCATAATCGTGGATCCGTTCTGAGTAACTTTCGTATACAAAGTATTTTGATCCGGGCAACGTATATCGGTACCGAGAATTATCGACAGACGGTCCGAAGAGGGGAATGTCGATGTTCGGTACATTAGAGGGGGGTGGTAGACATACGGATAGCGTATCCGTATTCGTTATATTTTTCTGATCAATTTTGATATATAAATTATTTTGATCTCAGTTACGGTTTAAAAGATATTGAATTTCAAAGTTTTAAACATTTTTAAACAATTTCTGGAATTTCTTGTATTAATAAATCCAACCTTATCCACAACAGTGCTGACATGTGGGCTCCACATGTCAACCTCACATTTCAATAATTCCTTTTATTAAATCCAAATAATCAGTGGGACCTACATGTCATTCAGAGAAGTAATTTAAATCAATTTAATTATTAAAAAGTCAGTGGGGTCCACCTCTCATACACTGGAATAATACTAAACCAATTTTATTTATTTACATACAAGTGGGACCCAGTTGTCATACTCAAAGTGACTTAATCAATTGTTTTAAATTAACCACAGGGTTAAGTGGTACTGGACCCACATGTAAGTGAGACATGGGTTTTTTTTATTCACCTAACAATTCAATTAGGGGGGGGCTAATTAGGGACACCTGGGCCACATGGCAGTGAGGGGGTGGGGTGGTTGCCCACGGTTGGCAACAACCGTGGCCACCGACAACAGAGCCCGGCGGCGAGGGCAATCCGGCGAGGCGAGGGGGAGGTCGCGGTGGAGGTGCGGGGGCAGCCCAAGGGGGGGGGGTTGCGCGGCAGCGGGCAGGCACGCGCGCGGGGGACGACGAGCAGCGGCATGACGCGCGGGGTAGGGGAAGCAGACCTCCATCCATGGCGGTCGGAGCACGCACATCACAGGAAAGGCGAGCAGCGCACGGAATCGGACACGACGAGGGTCAAAACGAAGAGGGCTCACATTGGACCGCGTAGGGGCTGGCAGCAGGTCCGGGGAAGCTCGGTGAGGCACGAATCGCGGCAATGGACGGCGGCGGCCGCCGGCGAGAACGATGACGATGGCGAGGGTGTGGCGGCTTCCCGACCCGAACCGTTGTGCGGAGGCGACAAAGACGAACGCTGCGGTCCTCCAGGACATCTCAGAGCGATGCGGGGTGGCTGGTGGCCGCGTCCACAGCGGCGACGCGCCCACGGCGGCGCAGCCGAGCTGCGGGAGAGGAGGGGGAGGCGATGGGGAGAGTTGGGAGGGGCGCGGCTAGGGTTAGGGTTCCCGAGGGGCGGTCTTCTTATCCACGGGGCATGGGGGGCGGCAGGTGAGACGGGGGAGAGGGAGCAGGTGGAGGGGGGCCATGGCGTGGCCACGGCATGGCCACGGCCATGGCGTCGTGGGGTGGGGGCAGGTGGGGGAAGGGACAGGGGAAGGAGAGAGGGGGTTGGGCCTGGGGTGGGCCTTTGCCCCAGGCGTAGGTTAGGTTTTTTCTTATTTCTTATTTTTTCTTTTCTGTTGTAATTATTTTATTAGTTTTTTTTATATTTTGTAAAATGTGTAACATGTTCCAAAATTAGCATTGCAAAGTATAGCAATACCACAAAAAGATTGGGGCAAAAATAAAATCCTTTAGACCTTTAAATTATTTAATATGAGGTAAAAGCTATTATTTTGCTACTATTTTTATTTATCTACATTATTAAAACATTACAATAAAAACCCTAATTCACCTTTATTATGGCCTAATGATTATTAGGCATTTAATAAAAATGATTGCATAATTTTTAGTTAAATTATTATATCCACTTGTTTATTATAATTGCCATGGCAATTCAATAATTCCCAAGCATTTATTTTTATTTCGTATTACTAAATCACTTTAGATAAAATATCCATTACTACATTATCATGGCCTAAGATTGCTAGGCATTTTATTTACTATGTTCCACAAATTTTGGTTTGACAAAGATTTTAATTTCCATTTTAAAGTTTATGGCAATTTGGATAATCCAACCTTATGGGTTTCATGATTATCATTGACTTGAGATTATGCAAATGACTAGGGTGATTTTGGTTTAACCATGATCAAATGATGGACAGGAATTCACATGTCTTGGAGAGAATTTATAATTTACCCAATTTGAAAATTTATCTTGGTTGGAAAGTGACAGAGCTATGATCAAAGGTGATCATGGCTTGATCATCAACAGTAATGAGCCTTAAACAGTGGAATCACTGTAGTGATTACTGTACTGGATCTGAGGGTGTTGCAAATCTCCACCACTACAAAGAATTCTCGTCCCGAGAATTAAAAGTAGTGTAAGGGGTAGAGTTTCGGTTTTGCCTCCTAACAAATCTTCTGGTTCTTGTTGTCCTACTCGAAGAAATTAATCCTTCATGTTGAGGCCTTCACTGCTCTGTATCGGTGCATCTCGATGAGTTTTCATCCTTTCTTCGGGGGCTTCATCGCACTTACGAACAGGGTAAGAGGTAAGGCTTAAGGGGGTAGGATCGATACAAGGTTAATCAAATGGGGTTGCTCAAGGTTATGGGGTAAAAAGTCCTTCCGAGTTTAACATCAGGGAAGTACATCGTGAGAAGTTTCAAGCGGTTGGGCACGTATTCGATGCCGATGACGGAAGATGGGAAAGGGGCCCCGATCATCAGACACAATCACTGAGTCTGATATCGGACGGAATATCACAAGGTAGAGGACAAGAGTCAGGTTTCGGTCCTGTGGAACTGTGGGTTATGGGCCCACATAGAACCAGGGTGGTGACATTCAATGCGATCAAGTTGGAAGGTATGACGGAGAACAACTTGTTAACTATGTCGGCAACAACATCAGTGCCAAGGGCGAGGGACGAAGAGAACCATTTTCCTGCTTGTTAAGACGAGGCGGACCAATTGGCAAAGTTCTCGTCCATCGGTGGTCACCGAAAAGTCATCAACAATCGTAACTGGTTGTACAGACAATGTAGCACACCAAAGTGTTTACATAAGCAGGGAATTTCACTGCTTAGATACATTACAAGAAAGATTAAACAGACCAATAGAAAGGAAAAGGTGATGATACACAAGTATGAGGTGTATATCTTTCCCAAGGGAAAGCAGAGCACGGTGTACACGACCAAGTTGTATTGGCAGAGAGTCAAGGGAAGTTGTCGATGACAACATAAATCATCGAGGGCAAGGATGGTATCTCACACAATGAATTCAATTGACACATGGAAGAAACCATGTAAGCTTAGTCGGATAATAATCCACGAAAAAGGTCGGATGGTTCGCAAAGGATCCGATGTGAGTATCGGCACTCAATCGGGAGGAGAATGAATGCAAAGGCATCAGATGATGGAAGCATCGGAATAATTTGAGGCTTAAGTACAAGGGAATTATGACTTTGAGATCGGGAGGTGGATGCAATTATCCACACGGACTTATCGGTGGCAGGGGATTGCAAAGGCGATGAACACGCAGGTTCTCGGGAATTGATTAGAGAGTAATCGTCGGGATCTTCAGGTGAATCAGGCGATCCTCGGGAAGGCAGTGCTCTCCGGAATGAAGGAAGTACGAGAACCTAAAGTCAGCGTTAATAAAACTTTACCAGCAAGGATAAGAGAGCAGAGTCCCAGAGCATAGGTACGGAGAAAAAGATCCTAATACCATAGATATCACACGTAGTGACATCGATGTGGGCCCGTAAGCCAAACATTAAGTTAGCAAAGTAGTTTTGCAAATACTAGACTCGACTTCGACCAAGGAGTTGGAAGGGGGTGTCCTACAGGCAGTCGGCTCTGATACCAACTTGTGACGCCCCCAAAATCAGACCGTGTACAGTAATCATACACGCAAGGTACACGATCAAGATCAGGGACTCACGGTGAGATATCACAACACAACTCTACAAATAAAAATAATACAAGCTGTTTAATACAAGCCAGGGGCCACAAGGGCTCGAATACAACAGCTCGAGAGCACAAAGTCAGCGGAAGCAAAAGTATCTGAGTACAGACACAAGAATACAAGGTTGCCTTAAGAAGGCTAGCACAAAAACAAACGATCGAAAAGGCGAGGCCTCCTGCCTGGGAACCTCCAAACTACTCCTGGCCAAAGGGGTACTCGACGTCATAGAAGGCATCGGGAATCTTCATGTTGCGGTGGTCGGCATCGGGGATCTCCTTCTCCTGGGCTCCAACGTCGACTGCAGCGGCCGATCAGGCAAAACAATAAAGGAAATAAAGCAGGTGAGTATCTAGTATACCCGCGAGTCTTACGTCCGCTACTAAGCATTATGCATTGTATCAACGGAAAGAAGAGGCTGTATATAGTGGACTGAAAGAAAGAAATCCAGAGCAAGGGTAAGAAGCTAGGCCTAACGAAGACTAGCATCTTCCGACGATGTCTTGCAGCATGAGGTAAGAATCAGCCAACAGTTTATATAAAGGATAAAGTAAGAATGCAGCAGAAGTTTCTGCAGCATTGGATAATAATAAGTTGTAATAATTAACAATGCCTCCGAGTTCACCTCCTCGACATCCCCGCGAGGAAGAAAACCCGGAACCATACAGTTTAATAATAATAGTTTGTAGGGGTAAGATCCAGCTTCAGCATAAAGCGTCCTATTACCGTGGACACGGCTATTCGAATAGATTAATCTTCCCTGCAGGGGTGCACTTGCGTTACGCTACACGCACGGATCTCCAGGGTGGCGGGAACCTTGTTAGGGAACGCTCCACCGAGACTATCCGACACTTCATAGCCGATCTTTCAAACTCAACAGAGAGGCCATCCGCCGGTCTAAATCCTAAGTACGCCGGGCCTTGGACCCCAACCCGAACGTACTCCTGCACGGTGCGTGGATGGCCGGTGAAGTTAAAGCAAATCCAAATAAGACACCACCGCGCGAGAAAATAAGACAACACCACTTCCCGGCAATCAGCCCGCAGTACTGTTGACGTCTGAAGAGTCCTCGGACGACACTACGAAGATGAGGGGACCATAACTCGTAATTCCCACGGGTAGGTAGTGCGTACATGGCATATAGCTAACTCAAGACATTCACTGAACCATTTAGCATTTTAATTAACCTGCGTGACAACCGTTATCGTTGCCTCGACTTAATTGACCCGCGGACAACGACAGCAGCCAGGACCACCAGTACATCGGTGCCTGCCCCGTCGTCCCACCAAGTCACTGCGGTTACCAACAAGGTGAACCATCTCCTTACCTTGTCTCGCGTGTGCTCCTGGAGGAGCTCGACTTTCGTGGTTTTGGTAACTCTCGCGTCCAATGATCAGGGGCCAAGCACACCGGTACACTGGTCGTACCCTCCCTGTCGTCTCGTCGCAATACCTCTCGCGGGCACCGTTGGGTCGCTCGACTTCTTACCTTTAAGGACACCAGTTGGTTCGAGTCCCTACCATTAAGTGAAACCAGGAGGTATCACCCTCGATGGTACACTTGAGCTGGCTCGACTGAGACATCAGCGGAATGAACTAAAGAGGTAACCCTCATATCATCCCGGTGATACTACGCTACTGAGCCGACGAGAGTGAAATACGAGTCCATTCCACTCGTAAGCCAAACTCGAAGCGACTCGGCAGAGTCTCGCCGTTGTAGGTTCCCTAGGGTGTCTGCATTGATCCGTACCTGTTGCAGTTGTAATATATCGTTCCCGCGATCACTCCCAGAGTGATCACGGCCCGCTATTCCAAACCTAACTAACAATGCGCAGGGTTTACTGCTGAATAATGCATAAGTAATAATAGGCAGAATAGGATTAAAGGAAGGCACACCAAGGGGCTACAATGACAGGCTATGCAATTGAATAGGATTGTAATCGTAGCAGCAGCAGTAACAATGCCTAGTGCAAGAAATGTACGGAAAGATAGGCGATATCTGGGGAAGAGAATGGCTCTGCTTTCCTGGTAGCTCGACAGTAGCGGTACGGTCATCGACGAAGTAGTCGTACTCGGCAACGGTGTCGTCGACGGCAGCAGCGGGGTCTACCGGAGATTAAGGGGGGAAGAAACAGTAAATACACAGCAAGCATATACAAACAGATGCATGTCATGACAGATGAAATGTTAACGGTGTTCTAACGCAGTGCAATGCACGTTGCTCGGAGCGGAAATTCATCTAGGGATGAACTACCGACTCCGGGTGATTACCGGACAGGGGTCCGGAGGGGGAGATATTATGCCAGAGGTGTCGTGGACAACCGACACATGTGTGGGTGGTGTATCCGGGTTAGTTGATCTATTCCGAACAACTTTCGTTTTCAGAATAAATTCATCCGGGTACTCTAACAGTACCGGACAATTTATCCGACAGACGGTCCGGAGGGGGACGGTTCGATGTTCGTTGTGTTAGAGGGGTGTGGTAGGAGTATGAGTAACGTATTCATAATCGTGGATCCGTTCTGAGTAACTTTCGTATACAAAGTATTTTGATCCGGGCAACGTATATCGGTACCGAGAATTATCGACAGACGGCCCGAAGGGGGGGAATGTCGATGTTAGGTACGTTAGAGGGGGGTGGTAGATATACGGATAGCGTATCCGTATTCGTTATATTTTTCTGATCAATTTTGATATATAAATTATTTTGATCTGAGTTACGGTTTAAAAGATATTGAATTTCAAGGTTTTAAACATTTTTAAACAATTTCTGGAATTTCTTTTATTAATAAATCCAACCTTATCCAAAACCTTATCCACAACAGTGCTGACATGTGGGCTCCGCATGTCAGCCTCACATTTCAATAATTCCTTTTATTAAATCCAAATAATCAGTGGGACCTACATGTCATTCAGAGAAGTAATTTAAATCAATTTAATTATTAAAAAGTCAGTGGGGTCCACCTGTCATACACTGGAATAATACTAAACCAATTTTATTTATTTACATACAAGTGGGACCCAGTTGTCATACTCAAAGTGACTTAATCAATTGTTTTAAATTAACCACAGGGTTAAGTGGTACTGGACCCACATGTAAGTGAGACATGGTTTTTTTTTATTAATCTAACAATTCAATTAGGGGGGGTAATTAGGGACACCTGGGCCACATGGCAGTGAGGGGGGTGGGGTGGTTGCCCACGGTTGGCAACAACCGTGGCCACCGGCAACAGAGCCCGGCCGCGAGGGCAATCCGGCGAGGCGAGGGGGAGGTCGCGGTGGAGGTGCGGGGGCAGACCAAGGGGGGGGGGGTTGCGCGGCGGCGGGCAGGCACGCGCGCGGGGGACGACGAGCAGCGGCATGACGCGCGGGGTAGGGGAAGCAGAGCTCCATCAATGGCGGTCGGAGCACGCACATCACGGGAACGGCGAGCAGCGCACCGAATCGGACACGACGAGGGTCAAAACGAAGAGGGCTCACATTGGACCGCGTAGGGGCTGGCAGCAGGTCCGGGGAAGCTCGGGGAGGCACGAATCGTGGCAATGGACAGCGGCGGCCGCCGGCGAGAACGGTGACGATGGCGAGGGTGTGGCGGCTTCCCGACCCAAACCGTTGTGCGGAGGCGACGAAGACGAACGCTGCGGTCCTCCAGGACATCTCAGAGCGATGCGGGGTGGCTGGTGGCCGCGTCCACAGCGGCGACGCGCCCACGGCGGCGCAGCCGAGCTGCGGGAGAGGAGGGGGAGGCGATGGGGAGAGTTGGGAGGGGCGCGGCTAGGGTTAGGGTTCCCGAGGGGCGGTCTTCTTATCCACGGGGCATGGGGGGGCAGGTGACATGGGGGAGAGGGAGCAGGTGGAGGGGGTCCATGGCGTGGCCACGGCATGGCCATGGCCATGGCGTCGTGAGGTGGGGGCAGGTGGGGGAAGGGACAGGGGAAGGAGAGAGGAGGTTGGGCCTGGGGTGGGCCTTTGCCCCAGGCGTAGGTTAGGTTTTTTCTTATTTCTTTTTTTTTCTTTTCTGTTGTGATTATTTTATTAGTTTTTTTTATATTTTGTAAAATGTGTAACATGTTCCATAATTAGCATTGCAAAGTATGGCAATACCACAAAAAGATTGGGGCAAAAATAAAATAAATTAGACCTTTAAATTATTTAATATGAGGTAAAAGCTATTATTTTGCTACTATTTTTATTTATCTACATTATTAAAACATTACAATAAAAACCCTAATTCACTTTTATTATGGCCTAATGATTATTAGGCATTTAATAAAAATGATTGCATAATTTTTAGTTAAATTATTATATCCACTTGTTTATTATAATTACCATGGCAATTCAATAATTCCCAAGCATTTATTTTTATTTCGTATTACTAAATCACTTTAGATAAAATATCCATTACTACATTATCATGGCCTAAGATTGCTAGGCATTTTATTTGATATGTTCCACAAATTTTGGTTTGACAAAGATTTTCATTTCCATTTTAAAGTTTATGGCAATTTGGATAATCCAACCTTATGGGTTTCATGATTATCATTGACTTGAGATTATGCAAATGACTAGGGTGATTTTGGTTTAACCATGATCAAATGATGGACAGGAATTCACAAGTCTTGGAGAGAATTTATAATTTACCCAATTTGAAAATTTTATCTGGGTTGGAAAGTGACAGAGCTATGATCAAAGGTGATCATGGCTTGATCATCAACAGTAATGAGCCTTAAACAGTGGAATCACTGTAGTGATTACTGTACTGGATTTGAGGGTGTTACATGTTTCCCACCCGATTGGAAAATATATAAAATGATGCATATCCACCCCACCCCCCACACCCCTAAGATAGCTGGTGAGGTTCTGATGTAACGGTCTCGTCTCGGCGTCCGTCGTCGCGGCCACGATGACGTCCGCCTCGACTTCACGTACCCTAAGATGGCGAGGTTCTGATGTAACGACCCCTAGAAAAAAAGTACTTTCATTAACAAATAAAAAAATGGTGGGGGAGACCCCCCCCCCAACTCCCCCCCTTTCAAACATTAAATCTCAGTTTATATGTCCTACCTTGAGAATAATACACTTTATCCCTATGAGCCCTATAAATTTTTATACAACATGCGAGTCTTCAAAACGAAAAAACATTTTTAAGTTCAATCGCTACAATGATTCTCAGTTCAGATGTGATAACACGATAAAAACTCTAATTGCTAGGGGGCCTATAAAAATATCTTCATCAAGCAAGAACATATATACGGTGGGGAGACCCCCCCCCCCCCACAACCCCCTTATCAAACATTATTTATAAGTTCAAAAATATACTAGCTTGAAAAAATACAGACATTCCTGGGGGGCCTTTTAGCGGGGGGGGGGGGGGGAGACCCCAAACCCTTGCTAGGGGCATAAGAATACACAAATTGCTAGGGGCATAAGAAGTACAATTAGTACCGGATAAATACAATCGCCACAATACACTCAGTTCAGATTTACAATCATCTCAGTTCAGATGAGCTAGCAGGATAAATACAATCATTGCTAGGGGAATAAGAAGTACACAAATTAGTAGGGAAACAAAATGTTTGTAAGTTTAATTGCCATAGTACACTCAGTTCAGATTTACTAACACCATAATTACACACATTACTAGGGGGTCTATAAAAATATATTCATTAACAAAAAAATATGGGGGGAGACCCCCCAACCACCCATTTCTAACACATAACTTATATATTTTTTATATGTAAAATTAGAACGGGGTTGAAGTTTAACTAGTATATTCCCTCTTAGTTCAGAAGTACTAGCGCCACAAAAAATACACACATTAGTAGGGCAACACATATTCGTAACTTCAACTAATGCATTACCCTCATTTCAGAAGTAATCACTACTGCAAAGATGGGATAACACGATACTACTTTCCCAGTCCCTTGTTCGAAACTGTTTGCGATGCTATCAACACAAATGGTATAAACAAAAAACCATGTCCCGAAACTGACCCATCTGGGAAATGTATTCCATCGTCCACCATTATAAAATTTACTTTTTGGGCGATGTACGACTGACGGTTGCTCAAAATAATCGTCCGTTATACGTGGAGTGAAAACCCACGGTTGCAAACAATGGACTGCTAGCCCTTCTTCGCAATCGTTCGTTGTTACTGAAATGTGTGCGATGTAAACTTTCAGGCATGATTCTGAAAATCCTTCCGTTGGTACTGATTTTGAAAACCCTCGGTTGCAAACAATGGACCGCTAGCCCTTCTTCGCAATCGTTCATTGTTACTGAAATGTGTGGGATGTAAACTTTCAGGCACGATTATGAAAATCCTTCCGTTGGTACTAGCTAACTCGAACGGACGGGTGACCAAGCTTTAATTAGCCCCGTCGCCTGCTCGTCCAGTCCCCCCTCCGACGCCGCTTCCGAAGTGTCACGCGTACAGCTTGACGCGCCGCCACTGATTGGGCCCCTTCATGGTCGTATGGAATCGTTGTTTGGACCGTCGGATGGATGATGGACGGCCTCGGATCCGTTTGCCTCCTCGCATCCTTATTCAATTACCCTCGGCTGGGGCGGCGGCTTAATCATTTCATGTGCACACCATTCCACACAAGGCAACTGCTCAATATAAGGATTAGCTCCTTGCAATTTGCCAGCGAACCCTAGAAATCTAAAAATCCCACTAGCATCAACGATGGTGCGCACTCCCTCATGCCCACCTTCATCTCCACCGTCGGCGCCGAGGGCAGGCTGTCGCTTCCACCACATCCAGCCCTGTCGAATGGCGTAATCGACCAACCCCCCCCCCCCCACACACACACGCACAATCCCCAACCTGATGACCAGCCTCCAGCCACTGATGAGCCAACTTCGTCCACAGCGCCAGGTCAGCCACTCGGCTCGAAGCGAAAGCCCATGACGGAGATCGACGGTTCCCCTCCGGCGCAAAGATGTCGCCTGGAAGAAATCGACAATGATACTCTTACAACCTTGGTCTCCAACAACACTAGAGCGGACATGTTGAGCGTCACAAGGTTTGCATCATGTGGCCCGGGGGTTATGCGCCTCGTCCTAGGTCGGATTAAGGAGATGAAGTCCGTGCTCGGGCTTCCCTGCGTAATGGAGCAACTTGTAGTACGTGATCTGTATATGGCATCGGAGCAAGAACAGCCGCAGAGCGACAAGTGCACCATCGCCCCTCTTGATAACACTCCTTTTCTAAGGGAGATTCTCTCACGCCCTCAGGTAGGTGATCTCACGTACGTCGTCTTTCCTTACAAAAAATCATTTCTCTCAGCATGGGTGCCGACGACAAATTAAGATGGTACATGCTCGGCACACCCCATATCAGTCCTTGGGATTTTGAAGATGTATTTTTTGGGGCCAGTACTACACCGTGACGAACTGTGGTACTTGTTACATGTGGGATCCATATGATGGAGGTAACAAGGCTTCTACATATATAGTCAAATTTTGGTTCATACTTGTTACATGGCTTCATTTTTGGTTCATACTTTAGTCAAATGTTGCATCGTTTGAATTAAAGGTTCGATGCAGTCCCCACTTTTAATTCGAGGGACGCATCAATTTGAGGACTCTGATAGCCGGATGGACGATTGAGAAGATGAATGGGGTGTGGAATGGTACCTCGTTCCTGTGGATGGTGAATTTTCAGTACGCATGTTGCTACTTGTGTGTGTTGCTGTAGAAGCCTCCTGGGACTTATCTGAAATTCCACAAAACCGGAGATTTCGATATTTCGAAAATGCAGTCTACGACGTCTACCGGGTTGATGTATGGTCACCCCGATTGGACCTAGAGGTACAATTTCGGACGATCAACGACTTAGGAGATCACTCCATCTTTTTAGGCCATAGTTATCCTCGCCTGCTGAAAATATCACCGGAGCGCACTGGCCGTGACGGAGGGATGTTCATTAAGCCTGGTTGTGTTTTCCTTACGAGTTCGCGGGACTTCGTCTTTGAGAACATACCTGATATATGTCATTTTCAGTTGGACGGCTCTCCTATGCTGGGTTGTGATTTGAACCCAAACCACAAGGCCTACTGCAATGATGATCAATCAGAACGTATGTGGATAGTGTCGTCGCTGAAAAACTTCAAGGTTTGGACCTACCAGGACCAGAACGTATGAAAGTGTAGTAGTTCCATCATTAGTATTTTAAGGGATGCATTTATGTCACTGAAGCACACAGGTGTTGTGTAAGCTAAAATTAGTGCATGCTCTTATTGCAGATAGTTCATCATATGTGATCGTTTGGACCGTCTCAAAACCATGGAGGATATCTCGTAACACTAGCGCACAGTTATAGTCGTTGGATGTAACCGTAGCATCGAACGATAGTCATTGGACCTTACCACGATCCGCGAGAAGCTGGTTATGCGACCTGATTGGGCTGTATCAAGACCCTGGAGGATATCTTGTAACCCTAGCACAAAACTATGGCCTTTGGATGTAATAGTAGCACCGACCGGTACTCGTTGGATCTTACCGCGATCCGCGATAAGCTGGTTATGCGACCTAATTTGTTGGATATTTATTCAAGTATATTACAAACAGGTTATATTGCATAAACGTTTGTGATCGTCTGATAGGTACTGGCAATACCCCATCGAAATTTTCTCGTATCATCTCATTCGGGTAAACAATAATGCATGTTTGTGATAATTCTATAATTCTCCCTTCCGCCCCTACTTCATGAAGACATCACGTTATTTCTAAATCCTTTAAACCCCAAACTTTTTATGTGTTCAACACTAATCATTCACACTAAGATCCTGAAATTTCAAACATTTCTGACTTCATTTGGTAATTTAAACGCATTAAATGATTTACTTTTTATCAAAATGACCCTACATTGAAAATCAATTCAAACGACCTCTAAAAAGAATGAGACTGAGCATGGTGTATTTATTCTACATGCATGGTAGCTGGTAAAAATTTGAGAGGATTATCGTCAAAATTAGATATGCTTCGTGTACAAACTAGACCATTCCTTTCCAAGTACCGGGGATTCAATCGGAATCAACAAATTACAAAGAAATCACATTATTTCTAAATCCTTTAAACCCCAAAGTTTTTATGTGTTCAACACTAATCATTCACACTAAGATCCTGAAATTTCAAATGTTTTTGACTTCATTTGACAATTAAAATGCATTAAATGATTTATTTTTGATCAAAATGGACATACATTGAAAATCAATTCAAACGACCTCTAAAAAGATAAGACTTGGCATGGTGTCGTTATTTTACATACATGGTAGCTGGTAAAAATTTGAGAGGATTATCATCAAAATTAGATACATTTCATGTATAAAGTAGACCATTCATTTCCAAGTACCGGGGTTCAATCGAAATCAACCAAATTACAAAGACATCACATTATTTCTAAATCCTTTAAATCCCAAACTTTTTATGTGTTCAACACTAATCATTCACACTAAGATCCTGAAATGTCAAACGTTTCAGACTTCATTTGGCAATTAAAACGCATTAAATGATTTATTTTTGATCAAAATGGTCCTACATTGAAAATCTATTCAAACGGCCTCAAAAAATTATGAGATTTGGCATGTTGTCGTTATTCTACATACATGGTAGCTGGTAAATATTTGAGAGGATTATCATCAAAATTAGATACGCTTCATGTACAAACTAGACCATTCCTATCCAAGTACCGTTGATTCAATCAGAATCAACCAAATTACAAAGACATTACATTATTTCTACATCCTTTAAATCCCAAACTTTTTATGTGTTCAACACTAATCATTCACACTAAGATCCTGAAATTTCAAACGTTCTGACTTCGTTTGGCAATTAAAATGCATTAAATGATTTGTTTTTGATCAAAATGGCTTACATTGAAAATCAATTCAAACGGCCTCAAAAAAGGATGAGACTTGACATGGTGTCGTTATTTTACATACATGGTAGCTAGTAAAAATTTGAGAGGATTATCATCAAAATTAGATATGCTTCGTGTACAAAATGCATTAGTTGAATGGTTGTAACAGCCCGCGATTTTCACCCAAATTAAAAAATTTGTTTGTTGCTTTAATTTGTTGATTGCTAGAATTATGTGCAATATTTGCTTTGGCGATTTATTAATCGGTGATTATATTCCCCCCCCTCTTTCTCGTATACGATGCGGGACCAAATTTTTTTCCCAACGGCACATGACCTTTGCGACACCGGGTTCCACCCGAGCATCATCTCAACTTCCGGGACAGGACCAGTCATCGCCATCGGAACGAAAACCCCATTTAATAATTAAATGGATTATTTTATTGGACACCAGAAATATTCTCGGAGCGGTATCGAAGTGAGGTAGGACTGACAGGCTCGCCGCGCTGAGCGCATGGTTTGAGATTTCGTCTGAATCGGAGGTCGTATGAACTCCCGGCGGTCAGAAACTTGGAGTATCGGACGCGAGAGAGAAAACCCGAGGGTGTTTGCATAAACCTGCAATCCAGGCCAGCCTATAAATATGCCACCACTCTCCCGCCTCTCTCCCCTAGCCCTTCTAGGGTTTCCCCCATGAAAAATTTGCATCCATCCCCCTCCACTTTGCCTAGACCTTTCATCTAGCCACAGATTTGGCCGCAAATTCGAAACCCTAGCACTTTAGATCTGAGATCTAGCTCCCAGCGAATCTGGACCGCCAGATCTGAGGATCCGACGGCCCAGAGAACGCCACGTCACCTCCACAGACAGCCCAGGCGAACTAGGCCCCGCAGGGACGGGATCCAGCCGTCGTGGGCCCGTGAAAGTGCAATATGTCGACCAGAGGGGGGGTGAATGTGAGATTTTAAAGTTTCTCGAGGAATTTTTAGTTCCTCAGGACTGAGGCAATACGAAATTGAGGAAGTTGAAACCTGAGGAAGAACACACGAAGTGCAATAGCAATGACGTGAATGTAAAAACACCCTATTGCACAGCTAAGGTAAGATTGAGGCACGAACTGAGGAAACAGTGCAAAGTGAACTCAGAAACTAAAGCATCAGGATAAGTCATCACTGCATAAACATAATAACTTAGGTTGAAGAAATAGAACCGGGACACTGAAGACGAAGACTTGATGAACCAGTTCGAGTTGCTGTGACAACTCTACGTCCGGTTGGAGAGGCTGAGATTGAACTCAGAAGACATAGTCTTCACCTTATACTCCTTGAACTAGAGTCCTAAGACTCCGTCCAATAACTCAGGTGAGTCTTCAAGGTAGACTCCCGAAAACTTCACAGACTCAGTCACTCCGGGAAGTCACAATTGCATCTTGACTTCCTCAGACTGAAGACTTCTACACCGGCTGGAAGATCACAGTCTTCAAGAGTAAAAACTTCAGATCACTCGAGCCGACTTCCTCAGAAATGCTCAACTACTCAGGCTGGTGGTTTTCCTCACTTAGGTTCTACAATGTCCTCAGAGATGGGTTGCTCTCAAATGAAAAGTGTCAGTTTTTCTCTCAGAGCAGCCAACCCACTAATGGGGCTGGGGGTGGCTATTTATAGCCGCGGAGCAACCCGAGGTGAAAGAACATAAATGCATGCACGCAATTACTCTCGTGCCCTCGGATATGACCGTTGCTAGACAGGTTCTAGCCTCTCACCACGCAACACGTGGCACGGTCAAACTATTCTCTCTCTTCACATTCTTCAGAAGAATCGCACTAGCGATCTTCGGACTCCTCAACCGAAGTTAGTTACCTCAGTGTCCTGAAGAACAACGTCTCAGACACCCGAGGACTGAACTTCTATTGCAGGAGATTTCCTCAGGGTTTTTCTTCAGGATTTCTAATTGAGCCCTTCCTCAGAAATACATAACTCATTTTCCTCAACCCCTCCAACAGTGCGGTGTTTTCCTACGACTCAAGAAGTATGAAAAGGCTTAGCAAAGACTACACTTCAACTTCGTCTTCAGAGCGAACGTCCTCAGGATCGTCCTCAGCTTCAGCTTCAACCGAACGCTTCAGGATCCTGATTCCTCAGGATTTCGCGCAACTTCATTCTTCAGGAAACACACCGATTTCTCCAATGTTCCTCAACATTTTGGGGGTCGACAACGGTGGTTAACTTCATCCTCAGGGACTGTCTTCCTGTGTATACTCACAAACACATCAGTCCCTCAACCGTTTTGTCATCAAATACTCCAAAACCTCAAAGGGGGCACTAGATGCACTTACAATCTCCCCCTTTTTTGTGATTTGATGACAATCAGGTTAAGGCTTCAACGGGATAAAATAAGTATTTTTGAGGAAAGACATGAAGAAAACAATTCATTGTTTCCGGATATAGAGATGCTCCCCCTGAGGATATGCATGTTTTGAAGACTTGATATAATTTCTGAAAAACATGAGGAGCTCCCCCTATATCCCGGTTTGTTTGAAACAGTGCATTATATAAAGTAATTTGAGGAATAGCACTGAGTAATGTGGTTGCTGAGGAATAACATGAGTAATAGATAAACTTGAAGAATAGCATGAGGTAACTTAAGAGTATCAGAAACCACACAAAGTATCAGTGTACAACTCATTACAAAAATGATCAGAAGAACTAGAGTTGTAACTGAGGAACCCATAATGACCCGCTTGAAGACAACTAAATTTCTCCCCCTTTGTCATTAAATGAACAAAAAGGAGAGACTACTGCTAACGTCCCAAAGAATTGCCTCAGGGTTGATCATCAGGACGGAGGCACGCCGTCGAGGTGTGAGGACAAGCCGTAGTTTCTTCAACTTCTTCAGGCGAAAATTCTTGCGCGGAAGAAAAGGAGTCCATCGCAAGAGGTGGTGTCTTGCTTTTGGTGAACTGACGAGGAGGCCGAATCTCAGGAAGTGGAGGCTGTCTGAGGTTCAGCTTGGCGAGGTCTTCAGGAGTGATTATCTCAGACATCAGAGCATCAAGTCGCTGATACGTATGATGCGCATACTGATGAACCTTCTTCTGAGTGGTATGCATCTGCGCCATATAGCTGAGGATGTCACCAATCTGACGCTTTGTCCAGTTATGATTCCTATCCACTTTCTGATGCAGACTGATGAGCAGCTCGCGATCAGTCATCAGGCGAGCTTGGGTGGTTTCCTCAGTCGAGGCATGAGTGCGCTCCTCGTGAGTGGTGCGAGACTGAGGCTGACGAATGTTCCCTCCAAGCGAGTCCTGAGGAAGTACTGCTTCATAGAATGGTGCTTTGCCTTTGGCATTCGCATCAAGAGTGTGTTGAAGCACTTCAACTGGAGGAACATATGGACGATGATTAGCCTGATCAGGCTTGAAGTTGATGACAGTCTTGGTGTAGATGAGCTTCATGATCCATGGAGCATATGGCTTCAGAATATGAGGATTTTGAGCTGCATCCACAAGCGTCCTGAAGAAGAAGTCTGAGACATTAATTGGAGCCGACATGCATAGGCTATATAGTATGTTCTTCATGATGCCGACGACTTCCTCAGCATTTGATTCATAGCCTTTGATGGGGCAGAAGGACTTAGCTAGTATGTGGTACAATGTTCTTGGCAAATACTGAAGCTCAGAAACGAGGAACTAGGTTCAGGGTGGAGCTTCAGGGGCTTGCGGCTTCATCAACATATTCATCAGGTCATCCCGAAGAAGTGGAGCACCGTAGGTGCTGGGGACTGAAGCTTCAGAAGGAGGGAGCTGAAGAATCGCCACAATCTCAGGTACTAAGGCAGTGTAGTGTTGATGCTGAGTCATCCATTCAAGCACCCCAAGTGTTGATGTCTTTAGGATCCCCTGAGACATAAAGTGTTGCATAAAATTGAAGAACAAGTTCTTCATTCCAGTGGATGCACTCAGAGCAAAGCTGAAGCAGCTTGGCATGATGTAAGTCCTGAAGCACATTGTTGAAGCAAGGGATGGCCTCCATATCCAAATGAGGAATATGTTTATGAGGAAAAACCTTTTGAGCCATGAAGAGAACTGAGGCATAGTAATTTTTATGAGTAGCCGTCCAGAACCTCAGGAGCTTGCTGGGTGGAGGTGAATGGTATTGATTCTGAATCCCAGCCTGAAAGAAGCTCATGGCGTTGAAGAAGGCATCCGTTTTGAAGTTGGGACGAGCATTAGCTTCAAGATTTCTATAGAATGGCTTCTTCTGCTTCGGACATAGAGAGATGGCTGGGGCATTCTCCTGACGTGCTGGTGATGCTGACGCAGAGTGTGGCTGAGGTGGAGAAGCTTGGTCTTCAGCATGTGACTCCGGTACAACCTTGGGGGAAGTGGAAGTTGCTGAGGGCGAGGTGACTTGGCGATCCTCAGTGCGAACAGGTGCAGCCTCAGTATCAGCATTGGTGCTGTGCTCGGCTTCAACTTCAGCTTTAGCAGCGGGAGGATCCATCTTAGGATCAGCAGTTGTTGTCACCGCAGCATCAGTATCAGCAGCAGAAGTGGTGGGTGCACTTGTGGCTTCAGGTTCATCAGCATCAGACGCTGAGGACGATGCACCAACTGATTCTTCAGACTGCCGAGAAGTATCAGGAAGCACCTCGGTCACGGTGGGAGAGTGAGGCTCTGGGGAAAATATTGTATGTGTGGGGGAGTTTGTCAGCCCATAGTCCTCATCATGGACGCGAGGAGTACCATGATCCATAATGTCAACATCCATGTCTTCAATCTCAGTGATAAGTGGTGGCGGTGGGCACTGAGGAGTTGTGACAATGGGTGTTGCAACAATGGGTGGAGTGAAAACGATTAAGCTGCGCTGAGGATTTGGAGGTGGAGTTGAGGCAGCAGTGATGAGGACAGAGACATCAGCGGCCTTTGATGCCGGAGGAGCTGAGGAGAGTGGTGTATCATCAATGGGGTCGTCATTATTGGGCTTCTTCGCGGCAGGTGGAGTTGAGGGTTGGGCTTCGGGCAGGCGCTTGAGGACTTTGGCAGAGGCAGCAGGGGGTACTGAGGAAGCTGGCTGTTGAAGTTTCAGCAATTTTTCCATCTGCTGAGACATCCGTTCCTTGGATTTTCCGATATAAGCACGATTGGCGACACACTCAGTATTGAGGCGTTGAACTTCACATTGATGCTCGATAAACTCTTGAGGAGTAACAGCAGTGATAGGTTTCTTCTTGAAGTCACTGAGGACTTTCTTCAGTTTGGCCTTCAACTGTTTCTGAAGATCACATTGATGAATCTCATTGATGAGGAACTATTGAACATAGAACTTGATGTCTTTAGGGATGTCCAAATCATCAAGAGGAGTGTCAGGCTTGACAGACCAAATTTCAATGTACTCCAAGATCTTCTTGGGATCAAGGAGAAGCGGGATTTCTGAACCCGTTGCTTCAGCTTTGCGTCTGGGTGCAGCACGCACATATTCAATCTTATCTTCTTCAGTGACGACGAAACCGGCCAAATCCTCAAATTCATCTTCATCATCAGAGGTTTGAGGAGTATGATGATTGGCGCCACGCATAGCAGTTTTCTTGGGTGAGGGTCTGGGGCCACGTTGAAGAACAGTTTTGGTCTTCAGCTGAGACTAAGGCATTGTGGTTGAGGCCTCAGGAGCATTACCAGATTCATCAGTGTGAATCCTTGAGGCCGGGGCAGCACCATCCGTGCGTTGGCATGAGGAACCAGTAACTTGAGGCTTAACCGAGGACTTCTGGGAGGGCTTGATGCCAAGAGCCTTTTTGCGGTGCTGAGGAGGAGGTTGTGGCTTGGGTTGAGACTGAGCCTGAGGTGGGATCTGTATTGAGGCAGTCAAATCACGGACCAGATTCTTGACTCGGCTGCCACTGCGCTTGAGGTATTGTTGATAGGCATCAGGAAAATCATCAGGGGTGCGCATTGTTGTGGGATCAGGATTGACTCCCGGTGCAGGTGGAGGTCGAGCCTTGATGCCCAAAGTCTTCAGCGGCGGATTGACAGCAAAAATTTCCTCATGCTGAGGATTAAGCCATCTATATGCCACCCAACGCTTGGCGCATTCCCTCGTGATTTTATGGACCCTTTTCTTACGATCATCAGCAGTTTCACGTTCGGGAGTCTTCAGCTTCTCATAGAGCTCAGGAGGCAGGTCTTTAGCAGTATCAGTGAGCTTACGTCGAGGAGCCATTTTCTTCAGTGGTGGAGACTGAGGAATGGTACGTTCAAGCTGAGCTGCAAATGAAGTGAGACTATGAGAACCATACGATTCCTCAGCAGACATGTACCTGTGACAGAATTAAGTTGCGAGGGAAGTGGGGTACGGTTATATGCGTGCATGAGGAATAGGCTGAGGAAAGCAAATGAATGAGGCATAGGTATAGGTCTTAGAAAACCAGCAGTACAGTTGAGGATTGAATGGTTTGAGGACACAACCGTACTGAGGAAAAGAAAACTAAGGAATAAGCCACTGAGGAATAAGCATACCAGAACTGAGGCGAATGCTGAGGAACCACGAGTCAGTTCTTCCACGGCGACGGCGAACTCCGGCGACGTTAGCACGAGAGCTTGAGGAGTTTAAGGGCGGCGGCGCGAGAGTGAGAGAAGAGTTGGGGGGGGGGAAATGACCGGGGGGTAGAGGGCTATTTATAGAGGGGTGAAAGCTGAGGGGTTGCGAAATTTGTGGACCAGATTGCCCCTGATTGTTAGGATCTTCAGTGGATATCATAATGGTGGATAAGCACGACTTGCGGTAAAATCGCAACAAATTGAAGAAAATCGTAACTGATAATCCTCAATTTTAGGAACTTGAGGACAAAGACTGAGCATGAAGACAAATGGTCTCAGGCTGAGGATGAAGACTAATGGTCTCAGGCTGAGGAATACATGATTTCCAAATGAAGGCATATGAGATAGACAGATTAGATAAGTGAGCATAGAGGGACGGGTACGATCACGTTCACCTAGATGAAGAAGCAAAAGATGAAGAACAATAACTATAGGTGAACGTTGTTGAGGACAAACACGGTAATCATCAGCAATGAAAACTTCAACTGAGGAAGCTGAGGAACAACAGATCCTGAGGTGTTTGGGCGGTGGCGCTACCTACCTTATAGGGAATGAGACACTTGATACCATACAATTGTCGTATGGATCTTGAGTCAATTCCACGTTAATTTCTTCACACTTAGCAAGGTAGTTCCTCATGATTTGAGGAGTACGACGCATCGTGTGTTGTACATCAGGATTCTTCAATATTGTTTAAGCGTTAGGATGTGTGTCCATTCACTGGACGTTTGAGGAATCTAAGATATTTAGCTCAAACCTCAGAGTTCTAAATCGCTTCTCATCCAAAGGCTTAGTGAATATATCAGCAAGTTGGTCTTCAGTCTTCACGTAGCTGATGACGATATCTTCCTTCAATACATGATCCCGAAGAAAGTGATACCTAATCTCAATGTGCTTCGTCCTCGAGTGCTGTACTAGGTTCTGAGAGATCTTGATGGCGCTCTCATTGTCACATAGTAGTGGTACTTTCTATAGGTTGATGTCGTAGTCCTTCAGAGTTTGCTTCATCCAAATAAGCTGTGAGCAGCTAGCACCAGCAGCAATGTATTCAGCTTCAGCAGTGGAGATGGAGACGCAGTTCTGCTTCTTCGATGACCAGCATACCAGAGAATGTCCAAGGAAATGACAAGTTCCTGAGGTAGACTTCCGATCCACACGATCTCCAGCATAATATGAATCTGAGTACCCAACGAGATCCAGCTGTGTGCCTTTTGGATACCATAAGCCTAGCGAAGGGGTTTGAGCCAAATATCGAAGAATTCGTTTCACCGCTTGGTGATGCGATTCCTTAGGTGCGGCTTGGAATCGGGCACACATGCAAACGCTCAACATTATATCAAGCCTACATGCACATAAATATAGCAGAGAATCTATCATGGAGCGGTATACCTTCTGATCGTAGTCCTTGCCATTTTCATCGGGACCAAGCTGTCCATTTGTAGGCATCGGTGTCTTGATACCCTTGCAGTCTTGCATCCCGAATTTCTTCAGGCACTCCTTGAGGTACTTCTCCTGAGAGATGAAGATGTCGTTGCGTTGTTGACGAATTGGGAGCCCTAAGAAGAACTTCATGGACATCTGATACTGTTCACTCATCAAGGATGCAAATTCTTCACTGTATTTCTTGTTAGTGCATCCAAATATTATGTCATCAACATAAATTTGACATATGAATAATGCATCATCATATCGTTTTGTGAAAAGAGTTGGATCGAGGGAACCAGATTTGAAGCCCTTGCTGATGAGGAAGTCCCTTAGTGTTTCATACCAAGCCCGAGGAGCTTGCTTCAGTCCATAGAGGGCTTTCTTCAATCTGTACACCATATCAGGTTTCTTTGCGTCTTCAAAACCTGGGGGTTGAGCAACATATACTTCTTCCTCGATATTACCATTGAGGAAAGCACTTTTCACATCCATTTGATATAACTTGATATTATGATGGTTAGCGAATGCAAGCATAATACGAATGGACTCAAGTCTAGCAACAGGAGTGAAAGTTTCACCTAAGTTGATCCCCTCGACTTGTGTATATCCTTGAGCTACAAGATGAGCTTTGTTTCTGATGACTTGTCCATCTTCATCGAGTTTGTTGCGGTAGATCCACTTCGTGCCGATGACATTGTGAATTCGAGGATCAGGACGTTTGACTTATTCCCAAACATCATTCAGTTTGAAATGAAGAAGTTCGTCTTGCATTGCCTGAATCCATTCCGCTTCTTGGAATGCCTCAATGACTTTGGTGGGCTCTGAAATTGATACAAACGAGAAATGCCCACAAAAGTTAGCTATACGATGAGCTCTTGCATGAGTAAGAGGACCTGGTAGGTTGACGTCAGCGAGGATTCTGTCCACTTGAACTTCATTCGCCACGCGAGGAAGTGGAGGAGGATGATCTTGAGGCGCATCTTTGTCACTGCTGTCAGATTCATTTGCATCTGCTTCAGGTGCTTCAGGAGCTTCCGGAGTATCAAGCTCCTCAGGATCAGGATCTTCATCAGGATTATTTGCATCAGGATTTGGATGTTCTTCAGGAGCAAGAGGTATGTGTGTTTCTTCAGGATGATCTACAGGAATGATATCACCAGCACCCATCTTCTTGATCTGTTCTTCAGGTGGTGCTTCATCTAAATCATGTGGCAGGTGCTCTCTTTGGGAGCCGTCAGATTCATCAAATCTCACGTCTATAGTTTCAACAATTTTATAATGACTAATATTGAAGACTCTGTAGGTGTGCGAGTTGATACCATAGCCAAGCAACAAACCCTCACATGCTTTGGGTGCAAATTTGGACTGGTGATGAGGATCACGAATCCAGCAAGGTGCACCGAATACTTTGAAGTAACTTACATTGGGTTTCTTACCGACCATTAACTCGTATGATGTTTTATTGAAGAACTTGTGAAGATACAATCGATTGACGATGTGGCATGCAGTGTTGATTGCTTCAGCCCACCACTTGAGTGGAGTATTGTACTCAGCCAGCATCGTGCGAGCCATCTCGATGATGGTTCGGTTCTTCCTCTCAACAACTACATTTTGCTGAGGAGTGTAAGGTGCATAGAATTCATGAGTGATTCCCAAGTCATCGAGGAATTCTTCCACACCGAAGTTCTTGAACTCAGTGACGTTGTCGCTTCGACCGTGCTTGATCTTCAGGTTGTAGTTGTTCATGACTCGCTGGGCAAAGCGCTTGAGGATTGCTGGGGTTTCTGACTTATAGAGAAGAAAATGCACCCAAGTGTATCGTGAGAAGTCATCAACAATAACAAGACCATACATATTACCTCCAAAGCTTGAATACTTTGGAGGACCGAATAGATCCATGTGAAGCAATTCCAGAGGTCTTGTAGTAGTCATGATGGTCTTCACTGGATGTTTGGCCTTGGTCATGTTTCCAGCCTCGCACGCACCACACAGCCGGTCCTTTGAGAATCTGATTTCCTCAATCCCGAGGACATGTTTCTTCAGCACCAGTTTCTGGAGATTCCTCATTCCGGCGTGGCCGAGTCTTCGATGCCATAGCCAACATTCTGAAGCTCGATCCATGAGGCATGTAGCAACCTAAGGACCTTCAGAGAAATCTACAATATATAGATCACCTTTCCTAACTCCACTGAAGACAATGGAGTTATCGCTAACCATATAAACAATACAACCATATTTTCCGAAGACAACAACGAGATCAAGATCACATAGCATAGAGACAGACATCAAGTTGTATCCAAGAGATTCAACAAGCATGACTTTTTCAATGTGTTGGTCTCGTGAGATGGCCACTCTGCCGAGACCCAATACCTTACTTTTACCTTTATCGGCGAAGGTGATGGTTTTCTTTGAAGAAGGATGTAACAACCCAGATTTCACAAAAATTAAAAATTTTGTTTTCGGTGTCAATTGTTTGATTGTCTGATTTGTTTGCGGTGTTTGCGTCCCCGATTTATTGTTCGGCGATTATTTTCCCCCTCTTATCTCGTACCGGACGGAGACCGACCCTTTCCACCCTGACACTCGACCTTTGCGACACCGGGTTTCACCCGATCACCGTCGCGAAAACCAGCACGAGACCAGCCGCAACCAACGGAACAAAAACCCTGTTTAATAATTAAACGGGTTATTTTTATAGCGCGCCGGAAAGTGTTCTCGGAACGGTTCCAGCGCGAGGTGAACGCCGCCGGCTCGACGCGCTGATCGCGCAGTTCGAAGTTTTACCCGAATCGGAGGTCCTGAGGATCCCCGGCGGTCAGAAACGTAAGCACCTTGCGCGCGAGAGAAAAACCGGGGATGTTTTTGCAAACTGCCAGCCACCTGGGCTATAAGTAGACCACCATCCCACTTAGGGTTTCCCCTAAGCCAAATAGGCAGCCACCAGCCCCTAGATCTAGATCTGAACCCCAATTTTCGCAGCTATTTTGCCCCAATTTTGTAACCCTAGATGTGAAGAAATCACAGCCATTGGATCTGCAGATGAGGGGCACAGACCGCCACGTCACCCTGTGGAACTGCCCGAAGCCGCGCCCGTGCTTCTCCGCCCCCGACCGAGCGCTTGCCTCCGGCGAGCCCCCGCGCTCCCAGGTTGCCCCCCTCTCCTCCCCGTGCCTCTCCCTCTTCCCTTCTTCTCCTTTCCCTAATCCTCTCCTCTCTCTCTATGGAAAGGGCGCCGCCATGCGAGGACTTCCTCGAGATGAAGCTCGCCGCTGCCCCGCCTTGGAGCTCGTCGGGACGCCGTGCCGCGCCCCTGGAAGCTCGCCGCCGGCCTGCATCTTGGCCGCTGCGCCGTCCCTCCTCTCCGTAGCGCCGCCCCGCCCCGCCTGCACCTGCCGGCAACTGGCCAGCGCCGCCACCAGCCACGTCTCGGGAGGAGCGCAGCCACGACCGGCCGCCCGTTCCACTCGCCTCCAACGCGTGGGCCGGCCTGGCTCCCGCGGCCCAGCCGCCAGCCCACCAGCAGAAGCCGGCCTGTTGGGCCGAAGCCCACTGGTGAGGCGCCCAGCCCCCTTTTTTTCCTTTTTTGTTTTTTTAGTTGCTGCGAGTTGGGCTCGGCCCAGTACTGTTGTCCCGATAGTTTTTCTTTCTTTTCTGTATTTATCTATTTTTGGCAGATTGTGTAGTATTTTTGCAACGGCGATAACTTTTTAACGGTAGCTCGGATCGCGACGCATAAAACATGAAACTTGCTTAGAATTTTGTCTAGTTTAATAAAATGTTGCTTGTTGCCATGTTTGACTTTGTTTACCTACTATTTACCCTCTAATTACACTGCTTGCCACTGTAACTTGTTTAATTAGTAACTTTTTCACCGTTGCTCTGTTTAAAATGTTCTTTATATGTAACTTGACTAGAATTGCATGTAGATTGTGTTTATGCTGCTCTTGCTTGCTAATAAAAATAATAAAATATTGATTAGGGCAAAACAGTAACAAGTTCCATTTTTATCGTGGGGTCCGCAATAGTTTGCCATGTCTAGGATTTCACCCCACTTAAATTGACTAGCTTAGGTAGTTTATTTATGCTTCACCCCTTGCCATGTTTGTGTGCTATGCCATGCTTGAGTGAGATGCCACGTTAACAACCTTTGTTGATCACCTTTAGCTAAACAACTTGAACCATCGTAAATGTGCGGTATTGTCGTGTGTGACGAGTACTCCACTTAACCTTTTAGTAACCGCACTCGACGGTAAATGCGATGTCTCGTGTTGTCTTCTTGTTGATGCTTGCTCGTGTTTGCTTCGTAGTAATAGATGCTTGCTCCTTGATTGCTTTCCAGTGTTTACCGTCTTGTGTGCTTCCGCGGGTACCTCTCAGAGACGATGCGAGCTTGCGATCAACTACACCTTCGGAACCCGACTTATCAACAGGCAAGGACTATACATTACTTATGATCCATTCTATTTCAACCAGCGGTTTGCATGATAGTCTAGGTTAGGTTCGATGTTTGATCCTACCACATGTTTACAGCCTCTTTCAAACCGATACAGCCATGTCCCCTCCCAGCAAACCTTGTACTGCTATGTTACTATTGCTCGGTGCTCAGCCCCTGCCTAGTATGCATGCTTAGGATGCTATGATGTTACCCGGTTACTCCTTGGTTTGGGATATCACATTATTATATTATTGTTGTTGATGATATGATTATTATAATGTTGACTATATTCGACGAAGGATGGAAGGTCTAGGCTATCCCGCACCGACGCTTTGTTCCATTTGAGTCACCTAGGACCCGAGTTCCGGGTATTGGTTTTAAGACTGAGCGTGCTTAACCGCGTGTGGGATTTTATGTGGTCCCCTTTTCTTACCTATCTAGCTTCAAACATTTCTAGAGGTGGCCCAAGCTGGTTTACCATTTGAAAACATGCATATATATCTTGTCGGGTCGCTCCTAGCAGATATCTTTTAAAATAACTTGGGCCAGTGGAGACATGGTTTCTCTATTGGTCCACCCGATCAGCTAGGACCCGGTTTCCCATCTGTGATTAACTGGCAATCCGACCTGCGTCATACGGAAGAGTCCGATCCGAGAGCGTGGCCGGCTTTTGGATTGGGTGTCGACTCCCCCGGGGCCACCCGGATTTTGTTCGTTGTTAGTTAGAGGGACCTGTCGTTTCGGATCTCTCGGAACTAAATCATAAAATGGTTGCCTATAATGGGTAGCAACTAAGAGTGATGGGCGTGCGTGCGGAGCCTTGTAATGGGAAGTTGGTACACCCCTGCAGGGTTAAATCTTTTCGAGAAGCCGTGTCCACGGTTATGGACGACTTGAGACCTACTCCTTGTTCATAGACAACAACAACTGTTATAATCTTAATATAACTTGATCAACGTGTGTATGCCTTGACTGCTTCTTCTTCGTTGGGATTCGAAGAGGAGGACAAGGATAGGATAGGTGTTATGTTTGCGTAGTAGGTGGATAGCAGACTTGTTGGAGGCGATTCCTCATCGAATGATTGGCTTCTTATCTTACTCTCTAAATCGTTAGCCACTTCATAAATGCTAGTACGGCAGCAACCTCACCACTTACCCCATCCTTACCGTAAACTACTAGTTGTCCTAGAATGACGAGTGATGAAGTCCTTGCTGGGTCAGTTGACCACTACAGTTGGATGCTGAGTACTTCTGTACTCATGCTACTACCCCCAAACTCTTTTCAGGGTTCTGATCGACAATAGGTACGGTGATCGACGTTTCGCGTGGAGACTCAACGACGACTAGTTAGGTGGATCCCGGCGGAGGGCCTGGACCCATGTGGTTATGGGATGGATGTTTTCTCTTTTCCACTAGGCATTTGATTGTAGTCTGTACTCAGAGATATATCTTCCGCTGTTGTATTGTATTTGAGGCAGTTGTATGCCAATTGTATGAGAGAGATGTTGTATCCTTGTATCGGTAATGTTGTGATATCATGTTGGAAATCCGGGGCATATGGCATTGTCATATGTCGTGGTGGGACCGATATGTGCTTCGTCCCCAGATTTGGATGGAAACATCTAGATCTGGAACAGTACCGCATATCGGGCCTTACAAAGGACTCAGAGATGATTCCATAAGAAGGCTTCTGTCACCAGTCATGTGATTTGTCCATCCACTGTCCATCACCCATTCAGTCTTTCCCTGCAAAGGAATTAGTATCTCATACAGCAAGTTATGAGCCAGTCTCAATTTGAGGAATTTATGGTTCCTCAGACTTAATTCCTCAGGATGTTCCTCGGGATTGATTCAATGAAACCAAACAATATAAATATCCTTCAACTGACTCAATTGATGTTGTCCTGGGCATATGATCTTCAAAATTTATGATTGCCACAGGACATGTCCCTACACAGATGATTAGTTCTTCTTTACCGCCCACATATTAATGGGTGGTTTTGAGGTACATGAGGACTGATGAGGGCGATAAGACCTAATGGGACGTGAGATGGTGGTATCAGGATAAACAAATGAATAAAAATTCTTATGAGGGGCTTCCCTATGAACAAAATGGTTAGCAGATACATGATTATAACCATTTCCATTTGAGGTATCGTCCCAGATGATACCCTCAGCTCGTTTGCATCTGCATTCACAGCAAGGTTAGTGATGATGTCCTTCTGAACCCAAATATGCTTTACTGGAGGGCCGTTCCTGCAGTTAGTTCTGATGAATCTGGCGAATACCTCACCATTAACATCCTTAAACAGTTTATAGTTTGAGTCAAAAGACTCAATCACCACATCTGAAGAAACAACATCATAACCAGCTAAAGTATAGGGATCAGGAGGAGGCATCTTTGCCCGAACCCAAGTGGTCTCAGGATATTTTTCTGGTTTCCAGTAAGACCCATTAGGGTTGAGTTTACGAGTGAATGCGACACCTTCTTTCCTCGGGTTCCTGTTGAGGATCTGTTTCTTGAGGACGTCACAGAGAATTTGATGTCCTTTCAGACTCTTGAACATGTCGGTTTCCAGTAGACTCTTCAACCTAGCATTTTCTTCAAAATGTCTATGGTATCCTCAGATGAGGGGTTAGGTACCACAGAGGCAACAGAAATAACAGAGTATGAAGACATTGAGGAACTAGGCACAGAGATGATACGATCATGTTCAATGCATTTTAAACAGGGAGGATTAAATCCTTCTTGTGGCATGATGATCTGTTGGGAGAGAAGTGAATCATTTTCTTTCCTCAGATCGTCATGAGACATACTCACGCGTTCAAGTTCTTGCTTCCTCATGAGGAATTCATGAGCCAGCTTCTCATGATCGGTAAGGAGTGCCTCATGACGATTGAACAAGTCATCAAACTTTGACTGAAGAATTTTTGATTCATCAGTCAACTTTTGAGTCTTCGTCATTTCCTCAACCAACATATCATCACTCTTGTTTAGTGAGATCTGGATTTTTTTTCAAGTGCACGTTGTTGTTTAGATGCAAGTTTAGCCAGTTTAGCATAGTTTTCATCAGGTTCTTCATCAGAGGGATCATCCGATGATGAGTAAGTAGATACCTTGGAGGACTTGGACATGAAGCAGAAGGTAGGGGTTGTGTCTTCAGCTTCATCATCGACATGTGATGGATCAGATTCCTCAGTGCTGAAGATTGACTTGGAGACAAGCGACGTGGCAAGGGCCAGTCCAGCCACACCCTCAGATTCTTCAGTTTCTTCTTCAGCATCAGGGTCGGAACCAGATTCTTCAGAGTCCAATTCTTTTCCGAGATATGCGCGAGGTTTGCGGGAGTTGCTATTTCTGTATCCAGCAGGCTTTGAGGATCTTGAGGATTTCTTCTTAGTCTTTTCATCAGAACTGTCATCTTTCCCTTTCTTCTTCTTCTTCTTCTTCTTCAGTATAGCTTCCTTTTCCCATAGAGGACACTCAGTGATGTAATGCCCAGGTTTCTTGCACTTGTGGAAGACTCTCTTTCTTGTTTCGACAGAGTCATCATCTTTGCTTTTTCTTGAGGGAGATCCTGAAGAATTTACGAAGCAATTCTTCTTCGTGAATCTTTGGAACTTTCTGGTGAGGAGAGCAAGTTCCCGGCTGAGGGTTTTAGGATCATCAGTATCAGCCTCAGATTCCTCATCAGAGTATACTCTTCGATCTCTAGCTTTTAGCGCGCGGACTTTAGGCGTGGAGTTGTATAGGTCTCGTTTTTCAGAGAGCTTCAGTTCATGAGCATTGAGGCGCTCGAGAATGTCAGCCAGATCTAGAGTCTTGAAGTTAGGCCTTTCTGGAATCATCAGTGATAGGAACTCAAATGAGTCATCCAGTGACCTCAGTAGTTTCTTCACCACCTCATGATCTGTGATATCAGTGGCACCCAATGCTTGAAGTTCATTGGATATGTCAGAGAGTCTATCAAAGGTTTGTTGCACGTGCTCGTTGTCCAGCCTCTTGAACTGCGGAGTGTATCAACTCGTGAGTCTCGTTCAGCTGAGACTCCTTCATTTACTTTTGACAGTCTAGTCCATATCTTCTTTGTTGTATCCAGACCACTGATACGGTTGAACTGAGCCTTGTTGAGATGACCACCTATAATGCTTCGAGCTTTTGCATCAAGCTGCCAGTTTTTTCTGACAACTTCAGGAGCAGTCATCAAATTTGCTTCAGGAATGCCTTGATCAGCAATATCCCACAGATCCTTGTCAATGGCTTCAAGATGCATCCTCATCTTGTTCTTCCAGTAGGGGTAGTCTGTCCCGTCGAAGATTGGGCAGTTTGAGGCAACGCTCATTGTACCTGAGGTCGACATAACTAAAACTCAAGGTGGTTAAACCGAATCACATAGAACAAGGGAGTACCTCACTCTGATACCAATTGAAAGGGCAATATGTCGACCAGAGGGGGGTGAATGGGAGATTTTCAAGTTTCTCGAGGAATTTCTAGTTCCTCAGGACTGAGGCAATACGAAATTGAGGAAGTTGAAACCTGAGGAAGAACACACGAAGTGCAATAGCAATGACGTGAATGTAAAAACAACCTATTGCACAGCTAAGGTAAGATTGAGGCACGAATTGAGGAAACAGTGCAAAGTGAACTCAGAAAGTAAAGCATCGGGATAAGTCATCAGTGCATAAACATAATAACTGAGGTTGAAGAAATAGCACCGGGACACTGAAGACGAAGACTTGATGAACCAGTTCGAGTTGATGTGTCAACTCTACGTCTGGTTGGAGAGGCTGAGATTGAACTCAGAAGACATAGTCTTCACCTTATACTCCTTGAACTAGAGTCCTCGGACTCCGTCCAATAACTCAGGTGAGTCTTCAAGGTAGACTCCCGAAACCTTCACAGACTCAGTCACTCCGGGAAGTCAAAATTGCATCTTGACTTCCTCAGACTGAAGACTTCTACACCGGCTGGAAGATCACAGTCTTCAAGAGTAAAAATCTTCGGATCACTCGAACCAACTTCCTCAGAAATGCTCAACTACTCAGGCTGGTGGTTTTCCTCACTTAGGTTCTTCAATGTCCTCAGAGATGGGTTGCTCTCAAATGACAAGTGTCAGTTTTTCTCTTGGAGCAGCCAACCCACTAATGGGGCTGGGGGTGGCTATTTATAGTCGCGGAGCAACCCGAGGTGAAAGGACATAAATTCCCATGCACACAATTACTCTCGTGCCCTCGGATATGACCGTTACTAGACAAGTTCTAGCCTCTCACCACGCAACACGTGGCACGGTCAAACTATTCTCTCTCTTCAAATTCTTCAGAAGAATCGCACTGGCGATATTCCGACTCCTCAACCGAAGTTAGTTACCTCATTGTCCTGAAGAACAACGTCTCAGACACCCGAGGACTGAACTTCTACTTCAGGACATTTCCTCAGGGTTTTTCTTCAGGATTTCTAATTGAGCACTTCCTCAGAAATACAGAACTCATTTTCCTCAACCCCTCCAACAGTGCGGTGTTTTCCTACGACTCAAGAAGTATGAAAAGTCTTAGCGAAGACTACACTTCAACTTCGTCTTCAGCGCGAACGTCCTCAGGATCGTCCTCAGCTTCAGCTTCAACCGAACGCTTCAGGATCCTGATTCCTCAGGATTTCGCGCAACTTCATTCTTCACGAAACACACCGATTTCTTCAATGTTCCTCAACATTTTGGGGGGTCGACAACGGTGGTTAACTTCATCCTCAGGGACTATCTTCCTGTGTATACTCACAAACACATCAGTCCCTCAACCGTTTGTCATCAAATACTCGAAAACCTCAAAGGGGGCACTAGATGCACTTACAGCCCGCCAAGCCCATCGCGAGCCGCCGCCGTCGTGTGGAGGCCGCCGCCTCGCCGTCCTTTGTCGTCGGCAGCCTGAGCCGCTCCGGCGAGCTGTCGCGCCCCGCCGCCAGGTCTCCTCTTCCCCTCGCGTCCCTCCTCTTCTTCTCCCTCTCCCCTGACCACCTCGCCTCCATGCCGCCAGGACCTCACCAGCAGCCCGCCATGGCCATGGCACCGCCCGAGCCGAGCTCGCGGGCGCCGGACGCCCTCCACCTCGTCGACCATCGCCCCTCGCCCGCCCGGATCCGCGCCGCCGCGCATTCCACGATTACCCCGCCCCCTCCTATGGCCTCCCTCGCCGACCGGTGGCTCGCCGTGCGCCGCCGCCATCGGGATCGGCCGATCCCGATCCAGTCGCCCGTCGTCGCCGTTGACCGCCAAGGTGGCCGGCCTACCAGGCCACCGTGGCCCACCTCCCCCCAGCGGCCTGACCCGCCACCCACAGGCCCGCGGCCTCCCCCTCGCCAAGGGTGTAGCGCCCTTAACCGCCGGCCATTTGGGCCTCGGCCCACGAAGGTCTATTTTTTGCTGGAAATTCTGCTAAGTCATTTTTTTCTTCTACTGCTAGTATTGTTTTGCAACGATTATTGCGGTAGATCTGTAGGTCGTATGAATTCGTGCCCAAAAGGAAAATTGTGCTCTGTGATGTGCTCTAACTTTTTTCTTTAGTGAGTTAATTTATTTCAGGTCATCTTGATGGTGTATATCTCAGTTGAAGTGTGCACCATATTGTTTACTGCTGCTGTTGTTATTTTATTCAAAGTTTGATTGATGATTGTGTCACATCCATGAGGCCTATGTTATTGGTTCTTTCTTGTATCTGTTAAGAATCATGTGTAATTCAATTAGATGCATCCCTTTGCCATGTTTACCTGCTGTAGCTATTTTGTTTCTTGCTCCAAAGTGGTGAACCTGATAATATGTGTTGTTGTTTTCATAAAGTTTCTAATTTGATGCCTTATATTTGATGATCCATGCCTCATATGCATTAGCTCCAATGTAAATATTTGCTCCTTGTTATGTGTTCTTTGATGCCATGCTTCTCTTTGCCATGACATCTTTGCTGATCATATAGTTATTGAGCTCCCAAAGTGCAACCCTGTTGTTTTCTATCACATACCCTGAGATTTCACGAAGTCTGGAATATAATATAGTTGTCTTGCATGCTTTATATCTTTTCATCCATGGGTCCTTTGACCACAAGTGCTATGCATGAACTAATCACCATCATGTAGGCCTCCTGTTAATATATTCCATGGTCATGTTTCTTTATATTTTCTATCACCATTGCTACTGTTTATATAGCATGTTTATAAAAGTTTGTCATGCCTCTGTTTTTCACTAAGTCCCTAGACCAGTAGTATTATTTAGCATTTTTCATGGGGTACAATTAATTGTTCCTGGTTCTCATATATATGAAACTTTGATGCCATGCCTTCCTTGTCATGTCTACTATAAATAAATGTCCTTTGGGTGCTTGTTTGCAATCTGTAGCTTATTATTTCAGTGCTCTAAAGTGTGCTACCTGATGTTGGCAGATTGTGCCCATAACTTGCGATGCTTGTATCTTTTTATCCGTAACTCCGTTTGGGGTGTTATTTACATGTAACTTGATGCGAAGCATCCAACCGACATCACCATGGACACATCTCCTTCATGTGGCCATTGAAGAGAGCACAAGCATGCGCCTTTGGAACAAAGGTTAACTCGCTCCTCTAAGAAATACACCTTAATACATGCGAAGCTTGGGTACTACCTCATGCGGATATGTTATGCATCATTAGGTACCAAGGAGATGTACAAGGAGAGGCCACAATGGAAGGGGAGCCACGGGAACATGAAGCAAGGAAGACCACACCTTCAGGGACCGGTACTACCGGCCTAGAGGGCGGTACTACCGGTGCCTGGAAACACCTACCGGTAGTTGGAGCTCGTGGAGACAAGTAGTTGGCTGGATCGCGATAAGAACTACTATCCATTAGAGCGGTACTACCGGCCGAACAGTACTACCGCCCGTGCACAGCGGTACTACCACCCGACAACGTAAAATGCTTTTATTAAGGGCCAGTACCGGACCGGTACCACACCGGTTGTACCAGTAAATCTAAATTACCGGTACTACCGGTCGTGCAAGCCGGTACAACCACTCTGGACGCAGATCTGGGTTGTGTTAGCCATGTACCCCTTCGTTTCACACCTAGACTACAAGTACTCTTCCCCTACCTCCGTTTTAGGGTTAGCTAATAACATATCCATGATTTGAGAGCTTAGCTCCTTCTTCCCCATAGGGAATTAGATCTTCTTTTAGATCCTCTCAATCTTATCTCCTCCCTTCCTCTCCCTAGTCATAGAAGGAGAGGGCCCCTCTTCTAGTAGTAGAAGGAGAGCGAGAGATACCAAGTTTACCTCCGTTGATGTATGGATCTTGAGATGTATGGCACTTGTGTGTGGATTTGAGTACCTTATGTGTTTGGATCTTGTCCCCCTTTCTCTCTTGTGTTGATTGCATTTGTGATTCCCTCTTGTGTCTTGTTATTGTTGAGGATCTCCTCCCCACCTCCAAATTGTGAAGATTGGGCAAACTCTTTAGGGATTGGACCTCAAATTTAGGTTGCCCCTACATCATTTGGTATCATGAGCATGGTTGACACAATTTGGAGTCCCCCCCCACACACACACACACTTTTCTAGCCAATTTTTTTTGTTCTTGTCCAATTTCAAAAATCCCCACCAAAAATAGCCATACCCAAGATGTTGCAACTTGTTGATTCTTGTGAAATTTTGTTGGTTTTGATCCATGGATGTGGTGCTTTACTAGTGGATCTCTGTCGGGACCCGGGGTTTGCGTATGTAATTCCAATCACAATTCAATCATATGGAGAGCCGAGAGCCATACCCACTTCTCTAAGCAGACAAGGCCAAGTACAAGACACTCTCGGAAAGCTCGAACGTGAGGGGCATCCCATTCAGGCCCGGATGATCAACTGAGATGGGTCCTCATCGTCCGCTCACAAGTCTAAATGATTATGGGTGGTGAAATCCCATACTCATAGACAAGTCGCCTCAACCATATTATCGATTGAATCATAACACTTACATAAACAGACTCCAGCCCGATCTCTTAGTCGGGGTCTCGGGCGGGCTCAATCATACAACAAAGTGTGCCACGTGACAGAGTCACGAGCAATCGCATCGCGATGCCCCAAGCTGCGCACATCTAAGGGCCACTTGGTGTATAAAAGACCGCCGGCAAGAACTCAACTAAGGTATCAAACCCCACACATGACATGCACGATATAAACATACACACAGCATGAATGCCAAGTGTATAACAGCAGGTAACACAACATGAACTCTACAAACTCATAGTTTTATTTCATCTGCTAAACAGAGCAGATATAGTAGTGTTACAAGAAGACATCACATCACTGTGATCAACCATTACATCATACAACAACGGAAGCAAATTATGTCTTAGTAAATACAAGGTTAACAAATGGCTTAAGAAGCCTTTAGGAAAAAACAACGACCCTCCAGAGGGACCAGGCTGCTGTCTGGGACTACATTACTTCGTCGACGTCGAGCTTGAGGGGGAGGCCACCATCAGGTTGAGTGGTCTCGTCTCTAAAACATAGAATAAGCAAACGTGAGTACAAAGTCGTACTCAGCAAGACTTACGTCAGAACTATACTACTCATGCTAAAGTATCTAGGTAAAGGCAAGTGGGGTTGTAATGCAGAAAGCTTTGACTTGGCTATCCTTTACTACGACTACATAGAGTTGAGATGAGAGGCGCACACGAGTCTATCTAATCTTGATCACCACATCAATACACAACCATGGATCCTTCCTCTACTTCCCCACGAGGAAGCAACCCAAATTACTTACACTTATCTTGCGATTTTTAGAGTATCCATTTGAGTTGTCTAATAATCAAGTAAAGATCTCCAAGTAGTCCATAACCGCGGACACGGCTATTCAAATAGTTCATTAACCCTGCAGGGGTGTACTTCTTCACATACGTAGCTACCACTTACCGCCTAGAACTCGTCACCTTCAAGCGGTGTCAGCGAGGATAGTACCACGACACTTACCTCATGGCTCCAACTCTAGTCCAGGGGATCGCCTATCTGAGTTGTACCCCAATCGGGAATCCGACTGGGGTTTCCGTTCAGGACCCAGACGATGTATGGACGGTCCGACAAGCCCACATCGACGGATGGTGCTGCGCTTGCCTAAAACCGTGCTACGTTATGAAAGCAAATAGAATAACAATTAACCCATGCGAATCCTGGACCATAGTCGGGGTGAGTTAATAGGTCGAGAGGGGTCAATGAGCCCAACATGTGGTAGTAATCTGTGTCTTGGATCACAACACAAGAACTCGGGGCCTAGGGCAGTGTAAATGAGACAACCCACTGTGTACTCCTACACAGCCTCTCATTGTTCACTTATATTAGGGTGACGTCATCAACACGTTACCACCTTGTTGCATGTGTTCACTACCATCCCGATACATCACCAGATGGATCAACTTCATTGCAAACAACTCTAGCATGGCATATCATAACATGGATGAAGGGCCACATAATGAACACAAACAATCTTGTATCTGCTAGGTTGAGGTTTGCTTAATACTGTGGTAGCAATGATAGGTCATGCAAAGGATGGGTTCAACTAGCGGAAGAACGGTAACATGTGAATCACCTAATCATGCATAAGAGAACAAGAGGGAAACAGGGTTTTTATAGATATGATCAAAGGGGGTTTGCTTGCCTTATTGTCGAGACTCGGGGGTGCCACTCTTCGGAGAAAACAGGGACTACGTCCGGCGATGGATCTATCGAGAAGAAGCAAACACCGAGATAACAAAAGTATAAAATCACATTGCAATGCACATTCAAGAAATGAATCATGGCATGGTACTGATGTGACATAGGTTCAATTTGTCACATGTTAATTGAAGTTGATTTGAAAAAGGAATTCAAATTCAAACTCCGAATGTTGTTCAAATTATGCCAAGTTGCATTTGCTAATGTTTGGATATGGTAAACCAAGTTGTCATGTGTATGATATGCCTCTGATGTTCATGTGATAAGGTTGGCATTGCAAAGATTTAATTTGAAATGATTTAAACATTTATTTTGAATTATTCCAAATAACCCAAATAACTAAATGCTACTGGTCCATCATCATAGATGTGATTTTCATCCATGAAAATATGATATTTGGAATCCTTGCATTTTTCTGATGATTTTTCATATATTACACTTTTGATTTGGAGTTATGGTTTAAAAGTTATTGAATTACAAAGATTTAATCATTTTCTGGAAATTCAGTTAATTAAGAAATCGATTTATTGCGCAAGCATGACGTCATCATGACGCAGGGGGGGCTGACCAGTGGGCCATCCCTGTCAGTGGGACTGGGGTTAACCTCGTTTTAATTAAAATGACAGGGGATTAGGGGGGTTAGGGACCCACCTGTCAGTGGGTGATTAGGGTGGGGTTAGGGAGTGATTAAGGCCCTAATGGCCTAACTGGCCGGCGGCTAACCGCCGGTGGCCAAACCGCGGCGGCGCCCACTGGAACTGGCGGCTCCGGCCACGGAATGCCACGGGGAAGGTGCTGTTTGGCTCCTCTCGAACGCGCGCTTCACATGGACGCCAAGGGGAGGCCAGGGGGACGCCGAGAGCACGCCGGTGAGCAAGGGGACGCGGCGGCCGAGCTCGGGCTCGACGGAGCTGGCGACGCCGGGGGCTAGAGCGAGCGGGGTTAGGGGGGAAAGAACCGGGCCTCACCGTGAGTACGACGAGGTGGTCGGGGATGCCAGAGGGGGCTGTACGGCGGCGAAGTTAACGGCGAGGTCCGGCGGCCTTCAGGGGACAACGGCGACTATGGCGCCACCCAGATGGTGCCTTGGGCTCGATTCGCAGCGCTGGAAGACGGAGTCGTTGACTCAGGGTCTTCTGGACACCACGGCTGGGTAGAGGGAGGCCGGTCGCCACGCAGGTGCACGACAGCGGACGGCGGTTGCGCTCGGGTCTTCGCGGGGGCTCGCCGGGGAGAGAGGGGAAAGGGTCCAGGGGAGGGGGAAGTGGAAGGGGAGAGCACGGGGGCGTCCACGGCGCGATAAGGCCGGCCAGAGCAGGCTGCTGCGTGGCCGGCGTCGAGCGCATGCTCGCCACGCAGTGGCGTGCTCGGCTGGCCAAGGAGGAAGACGGGGATGCCCCTGGCGGGCTGGGCCGGCTTCTGCCCACTTGGGCCAGGTAAGTGGGGCTTTGCCCCTTTTCTTTCTGTTTTTCTTTTATTTGTTTCTGTTTCTTTTTTTTTGTTTTGTTTTTATAACAAAACATTTTTATAAAACCCTGATATCTTTATTGGGGCTATATGTGACTGATATAAAGCCACACCCAAGTTTTCAGGATTTTTGGAGTTCAAATAATTTGAATCCACTTCAAATATGAATAAAATTTAATTTCCAAGCCTGCGTTTGAATATTTGAAAAATCCATGAGCATGGGTTTGACTCCAAATCATTTTTAAAATGATCACACTCATTTATAGGACTTTTCAAAAATGTTTGGAGGATTTTTGGAAAAACTTTCTATCTGGCCTTTTTTTTAATTCTTCTTGAGGCTTTTCCAAATCCCCAATTATTAAAAAGGAAAATTAAACAGGATGCAATTATTTCTAGTAATAAAAGCACATACCAAATCTAGGGTTGTGACAACTCGCCCCCACTCAAAAGAATCTCGTCCCGAGATTCAAAAGTAGTCGGGAAGAGGGTGGGGTACTCGACTCGGAGACGATCTTCTCGTTCCCAGGTGGCTTCCTTCTCAGAATGATTGGACCACTGCACTTTAAGGAACTTGATCTTCTGACGTCGGGTGGTACGCCCACCTTCATCGAGGATACGGACAGGATACTCTCGATATGACAGGTTTTCTTGGAGATCAAGCGTTTCGTGGTCTACTTCGCGGATGGGGTCCTTGAAGCAACGCCTGAGTTGAGATACGTGGAAGACATCACGAACCTGAGAAAGATGCGGCGGTAGTTCAAGTTGGTAGGCAACTTCTCCACGTTTAGCTAGAATGCGAAAGGGGCCTATGTAACGTGGGGCCAATTTGCCTTTGATACCGAAGCGATGGGTTCCCTTCAGAGGAGTAACCCGGAGGTAAGCCTTCTTGTCCAGCTCATAGCTTTCTGGCCTATGACGACGATCATAGTAGCTTTTCTGACGAGTCTGGGCTATTTTCAATTGCTCACGAACAATGCGAACCTTCTCTTCTGCTTCCTGGATCATATCCGGTCCAAAGAATTGTCTTTCACCGGTTTCTGACCAGTTCAATGATGTTCGACATTTTCGTCCATAGAGAAATTCAAAGGGTGCCATGCCCAAGCTAGATTGGAAGCTGTTGTTATAAGAAAACTCGGCGAATGGAAGAGATTTCTCCCAACTCTTTCCGAATGAGATAACACAGGCTCTGAGCATGTCTTCGAGAATTTGATTGAATCTTTCTACTTGACCACTTGACTGGGGATGAAAGGCGGTGCTAAAGGAGAGATGGGTTCCCATAGCATTTAGAAAACTTTCCCAAAATCGAGAGGTGAAAAGACTTCCATGGTCTGAATTGATTTCCAAAGGAACACCATGGAGAGAAACGATCCGGGAGACATATAAATCCGCTAACTGGCTAGCAGTTATAGACTCCCGAACAGGAAGGAAATGAGCAAGTTTGGAAAGACGGTCAATGACCACGAAGATGGCATTGTTTCCTTTCTGAGACTTTGGAAAGCCAGTGATGAAATCCATACTGACTTTATCCCATTTCCACTCAGGAATGGCTAATGGTTGAAGAGTACCAGCAGGTCTTTGATGCTCTGCTTTCACACGACGATAAACATCGCACTCAGCAACAAATTGAGCGATTTCTCGCTTCATCCTAGTCCACCAAAATCTCTGGCGCAGATCTTGATACATCTTAGTACTACCAGGATGAATCGAGAGAGGGGTGTCATGAGCTTCCTTAAGGATCTGCTGCCTTAGATTCCTATTCTTCGGAACTACCATCCTATTCTCGAAGTACACAGTACCTTCATTGTCTAGGGTAAAACATCTTGCCTTACCGCTAGCAATGTTCTGCTTGATATATCGGATACCTCGAGCACGTTGTTGAACAGATTTGATTTGATCCTCAAGGGTTGGTTTCACAATCAAGGTGGAAAGGAATCCATGAGGAACAATCTCGAGATTCATCTTTCGAAATTCCTCATAGAGAAGTGGTTGTTACAATACGACTTACGACTTAGTGCATCAGCCATGACATTGGCTTTGCCTGGGGTGTAAGAGATACTTAAGTCATAATCTTTTATCAACTCTATCCAACGTCTTTGCCTGAGGTTAAGATCTGGCTGGGTGAATATGTATTTGAGGCTTTGGTGATCGGTATAGATTTCACAACGATTACCAAGGAGGTAATGTCGCCAAGTCTTCAGGGCATGAACTACGGCAGCGAGTTCAAGATCATGGGTAGGATAGTTCTCTTCATGTGGACGCAACTGGCGTGAAGCATAAGCTACCACATGTCGATCTTGCATAAGTATGCATCCTAACCCTTGCCGTGAAGCATCACAATAGATTTTGAAATCCTTTTTGGTTTCTGGAGGTGCAAGTATGGGTGCAGAAGTCAATCTTCTTTTCAGCTCTTGAAAGCTTTCCTCGCACTTGGGAGTCCATTGGAATTTCTTATATTTCTTTAGGAGTTCAGTTAGAGGCTTTGCAACTTTGGAGAAGTTCTCAACGAAGCGGCGGCAATAGCTTGCTAAGCCAAGAAAACTCCTAACTTGCTAAACCGATTCAGGTGGAGTCCAGTCAAGGACGGCCTGAACTCTCTCGGGATTGACAGCAATGCCTTTTGCAGAAATCACGTGGCCTAAGTAGGTCACTTCTGGTAGCCAAAATTCACACTTGGAGAACTTGGCATAAAGACGATGCTCTCTAAGTTTCATCAATACCAGCCTAAGGTGTTCTGCGTGCTCTTCTTCGTTCTTCGAGTAGATGAGAATGTCATCAAGATAAACCACAAAAAATTTATCTAAGTACTCCATGAAGATCGAATTCATCAAGCGCGAAAAATTGGTTGGGGCATTGGTTAAACCGAAGGACATGACGGTGTACTCGTAAAGACCATAACGAGTAGTGAAAGCCGTTTTGGGAATGTCCTCGTTTCTGATTTTGATTTGATGATAACCTAATCTCAAATCCATCTTGGAGAAGACAGAGGATCCATCAAGTTGATCATAAAGATAATTGATCCTGGGAAGTGGGTACTTGTTCTTTATCTTCGCTAGATTTAGCGGGCGATAGTCTACGCACATCCTTTCTATTCCATCTTTCTTCGTTACGAACAGAACGGGGCAATCCCATGGTGATGAGCTAGGGCGGATGAAGCCTTTTTCCAACAAAGCTTCCAGTTGGATTTTAAGCTCAGCTAACTCATGTGGGGCCATCCTATATGGGCGTCTCGAAATTGGGGCTGTGCCTGGTATAAGATCCACTATGAATTCCACACACCTGTCGGGTGGCATTCCCGGCAGCTCTTCTGGAAAGACATCCGAAAAGTCACAAACTATCGGAATATCTTCAAGGTTAGGAAGGGGATGTTCATTCAACGAATATAGCTGGGTTTCTGAACCTTGAGATGTGAAATGTACTATCTTGCCGGAAGGATGAGTGAGTTGAACTGATCTAGTGGCACAATCAATCTTGGCACGGTGTTTCAACAACCAATCCATACCTAAGATGATATCGATATCTGAAGATTTGAGGGCTATGAGAGAAGCAAGGAATACAACATCCTCAACAGCAATCTCATTGTCATGACTTACCCTACTGGTACGCCATGTGGATCCTGGAGTTTTAATCATGAAAGGGTTAGGCAACTCCTCAAATGAAATGGCCTGCAGGAGTGCGAACTTTTCAGACAAAAAGGAATGGGAAGCTCTAGAATCAAATAGAACAGAAGCAGGTTTGGAGTTAACAGGAAGTGTACCGAGTACGACCTTCGTATGCTCTTGGGTTTTATGATGGTGGCATGGTTCACACGTCCGTATTCAACAATAGCGGACTTGGCTTTGGAAGGCTTTGGTGGCTTAGCTTTGGCTTTATGTTTTGGACGAGGAGGAACATTCTCTTGCAATGAACACTGCCGTGTAATGTGGCCAGGATTACCACACTTGTAGCACAAACGGGTGTTAGGTTGTGGAGTTTGTATGGCAAGCTCTCTACTACCTTTCTGGGTTTTCTTGCTTTGTGAAGATGGTCCTAAAATCAAGTGCGAAGGAATGGCACTAGTTGGGATCCAAAATCAACGTTTCTGAGAACCCAAACTAGAAGAGGAAGCAAGATCACGATCACGCTTGCGAGACTCTTCAAAGACCTCATTTCGATGCTCAGCTCTGAATAATCTATTGACCAAATCCTCGAAGTTGACAAATTCAAGGAGATTGAGATCATGACGAAGGATAGGGCTAAGTCCCTTGCGGAACCTTGCTTGCTTCTTGGCATCGGTTGAAATCTTCTCAGGGGCATAACGAGCAAGTCGGTTAAACTCAGTCATGTACTGATGAATAGTCATATTTCCCTGAGATAGGTTGCAGAACTCTTCCCTCTTTCTCTCCATCAGCTCATCCAGAATGTGGTACCCTTGGAAGGCATCACGGAACTCTTGCCAAGTCACTACGTGACCATCAGGCTGCATTGCAACAAAACTTTCCCACCATTCACCAGCAGCACCTTCCAGAAAGTATGCCGCGAACATCACACGATCATCTGGAGAAACATGCGCCGTCTCAAGCTTACGCTCGATGGAACGGAGCCAATCATCGGCATCAAGGGGCTCAGATGAACATCGGAAAACTGGCGGGTTCAAAAGGATAAAATCCTGGATGGATATTACCGCATCTCGTTGAAGAGAAGTATTCTTCTCAATGAGCTCCAAAAGGCGTGTTTGATCACGTCGATTTCGCTCAGCCTCCATCATGATTTCCGCTGCAGAAGGCGGTGAAGGAGGATCATCATCACCACTTTGATTACCGTGACCAAATTCAACACATCTAGTTCCACCTGACATTCTGTGTGATAAAAATCAACAATCAGAATAGGATTTATGATGGAATCAAAGCAAAGATGACATAATTTAAGAGCGGACAAGATTGTAATGCAAAAGCATTGGAATCACTGGAAACACGGGACAAATTGGACAGCATAACGGCTGTACCGGGGTGGAAAAATGAATCAATCTGCAATAATGATCAGAACCTTGTCAAAAGGCTTGATGGAATGGTGACTCTAGACAACCAAAACATTCCTACAGCTATGGAGAGTCAAACAACGAGATGTTCTAGTATAGACATAGAAGAGCCTAGTCCTATCTTCCCATAGAAAAGATGAGGGTGACTCAGAACTCAGATCGATGAGGGTAAGGAGAAAAAGAAGCCTTCTGTTGTTCCCTTATACCCAGAGTAACTATATAACTATAGAATGCTAGACTCGACTTCGGCCAAGGTTTACTAATCCTACAGGCAGTCCTGCTCTGATAACAAGTCTTTCGGGACCCAGGGTTTGCGTATGTAATTCCAATCACAATTCAATCATATGGAGAGCCGAGATCCATACCAACTTGTCTAAGAAGACAAGGCCAAGTACAAGACACTCTCGGAAAGCTCGAACGTGAGGAGCATCCCATTCAGGCCCGGATGATCAACTGAGATGGGTCCTCATCGTCCGCTCACAAGTCTAAATGATTATGGGTGGTGAAATCCCATACTCATAGACAAGTCGCCTAAACCATATTATCGATTGAATCATAACACTTATATAAACAGACTCCAGCCCGATCTCTTAGTCGGGGTCTCGGGCGGGCTCAATCATACAACAAAGTGTGCCACGTGACAGAGTCACGAGCAATCGCATCGCGATGCCCCAAGCTGCGCACATCTAAGGGCCACTTGGTGTATAAAAGACCGCCGGCAAGAACTCAACTAAGGTATCGAACCCCACACATGGCATGCACGATATAAACATACACGCAACGTGCATGCCAAGTGTATAACAGCAGGTAACACAACATGAACTCTACAAACTCATAGTTTTATTGCATCTGCTAAACAGAGCAGATATAGTAGTGTTACAAGCAGAGATCACATCACTGTGATCCAATATTACATCATACAACAACGGAAGAAAATTATGTCTTAGTAAAGACAAGGTTAACAAATGGCTTAAGGAGCCTTTAGGAAAACACAACGACCCTCTAGAGAGACCAGGCTGCTGTCTGGGACTAAATTACTTCGTCGACGTCGAGCTTGAGGGGGAGGCTACCATCAGGTTCAGTGGTCTCGTCTCTAAAACATAGAATAAGCAAACGTGAGTACAAAGTCGTAATCAGCAAGACTTACGTCAGAACTATACTACTCATGCTCAAGTATCAAGGTAAAGGCAAGTGGGGTTGTAATGCAGAAAGCTTTGACTTGGCTATCATGTACTACGACTACATAGAGTTGAGATGAGAGGCGCACACGAGTCCATCTAATCTTGATCACCACATCAATACACAACCATGGATCCTTCCTCGACTTCCCCACGAGGAAGCAACCCAAAGTACTCACACTTATCTTGCGATTTTTAGAGTATCCATTTGAGTTGTCTAATAATCAAGTAAAGATCTCCAAGTAGTCCATAACAGCAGACACGACTATTCAAATAGTTCATTAACCCTGCAGGGGTGTACTTCTTCACATACGTAGCTACCACTTACCGCCTAGAAGTCGTCACCTTCAAGCGGTGTCGGCGAGGATAGTACCACGACACTTACCTCATGGCTCCAACTCTATTCCAGGGGATCGCCTATCTGAGTTGTACCCCAATCGGGAATCCGGCCGGGGTTTCCGTTCAGGACCCAGACGATGTATGGACGGTCCGACAAGCCCACCTCGACGGATGGTGCTGCGCTTGCCTAAAACCGTGCTACGTTATGAAAGCAAATAGAATAACAATTAACCCATGCGAATCCTGGACCATAGTCGGGGTGAGTTAATAGGTCGAGAGGGGTCAATGAGCCAACATGTGGTAGTAATCTGTGTCTTGGATCACAACACAAGAACTCAGGGCCTAGGGCAGTGTAAATGAGACAACCCACTGTGTACTCCTACACAGCCTCTCATTGTTCACTTATATTAGGGTGACTTCATCAACACGTTACCACCTTGTTGCATGTGTTCACTACCATCCCGATACATCACCAGATGGATCAACTTCATTGCAAACAACTCTAGCATGGCATAGCATAACATGGATGAAGGGACACATAATGAACACAAACAATCTTGTATCTGCTAGGTTGAGGTTTGCTTAATACTGTGGTAGCAGTGATAGGTCATGCAAAGGATGGGTTCAACTAGCGGAAGAACGGTAACATGTGAATCACCTAATCATGCATAAGAGAACAAGAGGGAAACAGGGTTTTTATAGATATGATCAAAGGGGGTTTGCTTGCCTTATTGTCGAGACTCGGGGGTGCAACTCTTCGGAGAAAACAGGGACTACGTCCGGCGATGGATCTATCGAGAAGAAGCAAACACCGAGATAACAAAAGTATAAACATCACATTGCAATGCACATTCAATAAATGAATCATGGCATGGTACAGATGTGACCTAGGTTCAATTTGTCACATGTTAATTGAAGTTGATTTGAAAAAGGAATTCAAATTCAAACTCTGAATGTTGTTCAAATTATCCCAAGTTGCATTTGCTAATGTTCGGATATGGTAAACCAAGTTTTCATGTTTATGATATGCCTCTGATGTTCATGTGAGAAGGTTGGCATTGCAAAGATTTAATTTGAAATGATTTAAACATTTATTCTGAATTATTCCAAATAACCCAAATAGCTAAATGCTACTGGTCCATCATCATAGATGTGTTTTTCATCCATGAAAATATGATATTTGCAATCCTTGCATTTTTCTGATGATTTTTCATATATTACACTTTTGATTTGGAGTTATGGTTTAAAAGTTATTGAATTTCAAAGATTTAATCATTTTCTGGAAATTCTGTTAATTAAGAAATCGATTTATTGCGCAAACATGACGTCATCATGACGCAGGAGGGGGGGCTGACCAGTGGGCCATCCCTGTCAGTGGGACTGGGGTTAACCCCGTTTTAATTAAAATGACAGGGGATTAGGGGGGTTAGGGCCCCACCTGTCAGTGGGTGATTAGGGTGGGGTTAGGGAGTGATTAAGGCCCTAATGGCCTAACTGGCCGGCGGCTAACCGCCGGTGGCCAAACCGCGGCGGCGCCCACTGGAACTGGCGGCTCCGGCCACGGAAGGCCACGGGGAAGGTGCCGTTTGGCTCCTCTCGAACGCGCGCTTCACGTGGACGCCAAGGGGAGGCCAGGGGGACGCCGAGAGCACGCCGGTGAGAAAGGGGACGCGGCGGCCGAGCTCGGGCTCGACGGAGCTGGCGACGCCGGGGGCTAGAGCGAGCGGGGTTAGGGGGGAAAGAACCGGGGCCTCACCGTGAGTACGACGAGGTGGTCGGGGATGCCGGAGGGGGCTGTACGGCGGCGAATTTAACGGCGAGGTCCGGCGGCCTTCAGGGGACAACGGCGACGATGGCGCCACCCAGAGGGTGTCTTGGGCTCGATTCGCAGCGCTGGAAGACGGAGTCGTCGGCTCAGGGTCTTCTGGACACCACGGCTGGGTAGAGGGAGGTCGGTCGCCACGCAGGTGCACGGCGGCGGACGGCGGTTGCGCTCGGGTCTTCGCGGGAGCTCGCCGGGGAGAGAGGGGAAAGGGTCCAGGCGAGGGGGAAGTGGAAGGGGAGAGCACGGGGGCGTCCACGGCGCGATAAGGCCGGCCAGAGCAGGCTGCTGCGTGGCCGGCGTCGAGCGCATGCTCGCCACGCAGTGGCGTGCTCGGCTGGCCAAGGAGGAAGACGGGGATGCCCCTGGCGGGCTGGGACGGCTTCAGCCCACTTGGGCCAGGTAAGTGGGGCTTTGCCCCTTTTCTTTCTGTTTTTCTTTTATTTGTTTCTGTTTCTTTTGTTTTGTTTTGTTTTTATAACAAAACATTTTTATAAAACCCTGATATTTTTATTGGGGCCATATGTGACTGATATAAAGCCACACCCAAGTTTTCAGGATTTTTGGAGTTCAAATAATTTGAATCCAATTCAAATATGAATAAAATTTAATTTCCAAGCCTCCGTTTCAATATTTGAAAAATCCATGAGCATGGGTTTGACTCCAAATCATTTTTAAAATGATCACACTCCTTTATCGGACTTTTCAAAAATGTTTGGAGGATTTTTGGAAAAACTTTTTATCTGGCCTTTTTTTAAAATTCTTTTTGAGGCTTTTCCAAATCCCCAATTATTAAAAAGGAAAATTAAACATGATGCAATTATTTCTAGTAATAAAAGCACATACCAAAACTAGGGTTGTGACAATCTCATCCCTTTTGTGTTGCTTTAGCCTCCCCATCGACGATTTTCCCCAAAAAAAATTCTTCCTTTCCACTAATTTGTGTGTTTAGGAACCCCAAGGACTCCACCTCCATCAACAACGATGACCCACTCGACCCCCACACCGAAAGAAAGGCCGGTACCACCGTTCTCCGCGGGGGTATGGTGAAGTGAGGTATACATTCTGTCATATCCACCCTCTCCTTGCCTTTTGCCATTGAGAGCCCATCTTCCTTTTGTGAACACCTATTTGTCCTATTGAGACTAGCTCTCCGAGTATTGCCGGCTCTCGCAATTTGTGCACCTTAGTAGTCATACAATTCATACTTCGTGCATTACTCATCTATTCATATCACAACTCATAGCGCTCAAAGTTCCGTGGTCAAAAGTGAGTTCCATTCAAAAAAAAGAGAGAAAGAGAAAAGGATATCACAAGCTTGTAAGCAAACAAGAGCGCAAATAGTGAAACATCCACCCAAAGCACGTTTAGAGTCCATATCTTCATTATAGGTTGGTGCACTTGTACTTGTGCAACGCGAGCATTTGTCTTCGTTAGGCTCAATTATCCCGCTCATTTTCTTGGTTGCATAAGTCCCCATATCTTTGCGCGTGCGTTTCCTATTGCTATCTTTCTCTTTTGATCTACTTGTATTGCATTCCTTCATTTGGACCACTACCAATTTTATTCACATCTTGTTCCACTTGTTGCATTTCTTTGGCCACTAATTCCTACAAAGCTCCACAATAATCCATTTTTAGGTGTGCGTGTGGGAGCGAGATTCAAACAAGGACATTCTTTCACTATGCAAAGATACACATCACTCGACTCATTACATCTTCGAGAAGGTATCCTTGTTCTTGTTCCCTTCCTTTTACTCTCACATCTACCCGCTTGTTGTCATGGCTAGGCAAGACTCCCCTACTTCACCGGTGAATGGTACACTTCTCGATACAAGCAATATGGTTACTCAAGAGGCTCATCTACTATTCCAACATGAGAAGCGTGACGCGCATGAGAGGTTGAGCAACCGCATCGCCAACATTGCGGTGGACCTACACAAAGGTCAAGAACAAATGTCCAACACCATGGAGGACTTCAAGCAAAAAATGCTCGCTCATATCATGGCACGCCAATACTCAAGTATGGCCGAGCTCAAGGCCATGCTCTCTTCTAGGCGTCATCATTCTTCATCATCCGAATCTTCACATCGGTTTTCTCACCGCTCCAAGTCCAACCATGAGCACGTCGAGCACACCCGGTCTCGTCTTGTCAAGGAGCCACAAGAGCAAGCCACGGAGCACGAAAGGCGTCTCCACCTTGAGAGACAAGTGCAAGATACCCTCAACTTCAACTTCACCACCAATGGGCAACAACCTACAATGCCCAGTCAACAAGACATGAAGGCCAAGATCATCATAGGCGCCAAGAACATGGAGAGCCATCTCAATCTTATGTGCCTCGAGATGACCGTCATCCAAGACCACCACCTCACCCACGTCAAGAAAACATACCTTAGAAGGCTCTTTGCACATTGGAGGGGCGCCCAAATGCACCTCACGTGCCAAACTTTGATCATCAAGATTACTACAATGACAACATCCATCACAATGACCGGCGAGCTAGAGCACCTCCACCGCTTGAGCATCTCTGGGTTCGTCAACCTCAACACAATGAAGAGCGTTTTGGAAGGCTCAAGTTCACAATGCCCAAGTTCTCGGGAGGAACAAACCCCGAGGAATACCTCTCATGGGCCCTCAAGGTGGAAAAGATATATCTTGTGCACAATTATGATGAGCCTAAGAAAGTTGCCATGGTATCTCTTGAATTTGAAGACTATGCTCTCAATTGGTGGGAGCAAGAACAAGATCTCTGTCTCGAGAAAGGCACTCCACAAGTGTGCCCATGGGAAGAAATGAAGCAAGTGAAGAGAGCCCGGTTTGTGCCACAACATTATACTTGTGACCTCTACCAAAAGTTACAAGCCCTCAAGCAAGGATACAAGACGGTGGAAGAGTATTACAAGGAGATGGAGTTGGCAATGATCCGAGCCAATGTGAAGGAATCCGCCGAACAAACCATGACCCGCTTCCTCAACGGTCTCAATTACCAAGTGAAGAAGATCACCAACTTACAACCATAAAACAACATTGAAGAATTGGTCCATCAAGCCACAAAAGCGGAGAGGCAAGTTCAACAAGATGTGAAGTACTCCAAATTTGTGTCCTCCAACACTCGGGGTACACCTTCTACCTCTCAAGCGCCGCCAAGGACAACAACCCGAGCTCATTCATCAAGTAGTGGTCCTTCAAACACAAGGCCAACGGCAAATTCTTCAACACGTTCTTCATCAACCACAACAAGCTTCAAGCCACGAGAGCCTACCAAGGCTTTTCCACACAAATACGAAAAGACAAGATCCATTGCATGCTTCACTTGCAAGGGCCGCGTCCACAAGTCTTTTGAGTGCCCCACCAAGAGGACCATGATCATCACCGAAGAAGGTGAGTATGATTCTATAAGTGAGGGTGAAATGGATGATTTGGCTCAAGTCTCTCAACAAATACAAGCAAATGATGATGAACATGGCAAAGTATATTGTGACAATGATGCAAGTCCCTCCCTCGTGGTATCCAAGGTGTTGACCCTTCAACAAGAGCTCGATGAGAATCAAAGGTGTCACATCTTCCACACCAAGGCGGTCATAAAAGGTAGATCCGTGAAGGTAATCATTGTTGGCGGAAGTTGCCACAACTTGGCAAGTGAAGAACTTTGCACCAAGCTCAACCTCATCAAGAATAAGCACCCTCACCCATACAAGGTACTCCGGCTCCATCAAAGTGGACCACACGGTGGAAGCCTCATTCAAAATCGGCGCCTACGAAGACACATTGGAATGTGACGTGGTACCAATGAGCGTGTGCCATTTTCTCTTGGGCCGACCGTGGCAATTTGATAGGAGTGTTCTACACAACGGTCGCACCAACCACTACATCTTCAAGTGGAGGGGAAAAGAGTTGGTCCTTCGTCCCATGAACCCAAGTCAAGTGATCGCCAACAAAACACAAACTTCCAACCCTCATCGGGACAAAAGTGAGAGAGAGCACCACCACAAAGTGAGTGAGAGCCAAAAGCCAAATATGAGTGACCCCATGAGGCGTACCACCAATGACACCATCTTGCTAGCCACCAAACGAGAGGTCCAAGAAGTGCGGAAGAACCCATCGCATATCCCTCATTTTTTACGCTTGTACAAGGATGAGGTGCTTTTACCTAACGACTCACCCCATCTTCCTCGTGCCATAGCTACTATTTTGCAGGAATTTGAGGACGTGTTCCCCGCCCAGCTACCACCGGGTCTTTCCCCACTTCGTGGCATTGAGCACCGCATTAACCTCATACCCGGTGCTCCCCTACCCAACTGGACACCCTACCGCACCAACCCCGAGGAGACAAAGGAGATTCAACGCCAAGTCAAACAACTACTAGAGAAAGGGTACGTTCGCGGAAGCCTTAGACCTTGTGCGGTGCCGGTCCTAATTGTGTCAAAGAAAGATGGTACGTGGTGTATGTGTTGTGATTGTCGTCCCATCAATAACATTACCGTGCGCTATAGACACCCCATCCCGCGCTTAGGTGACATGCTTGACAAACTATCTGATGCCATCATTTTCACAAAAATTGATCTTAAGAGTGGCAATCACCAAATACGTATGCAAGTGGGCGACGAGTGGAAAACCTCCTTCAAGACCAAGAGTGGTCTCTATGAATGGTTGGTTATGCAATTAGGCTTATCCGAAGCCCCTAGTACTTTCATGCGCGTTATGAACTATGTTCTGCGCTATCTTATTGGCAAGTTTGTTGTTGTTTACTTTGATGATATCCTCATTTATAGAAAATCCATGGAGGAACATGCTAGCCATATTCGTGAAGTGCTCCAAGTCTTGCGTAAAGAACAATTATATGCCAATCTTGAAAATTGTAGTTTTTGCACTTCCAAACTCATATTCCTTGGCTTTGTTGTTTCCTCCAATGGCATTGAAGTTGATGACACTAAAGTGAATGCAATTAAAACTTGGCCACAACCTACGACCCTATCCCAAGTCCAAAGTTTCCTTAGCCTAGCCGGATTCTACCGCTGTTTCGTTAAAGACTTTAGCACCATTGCATCACCTTTACACACTTTGAGTAAAAATAATGCGCCTTTTATTTGGGGACCCTCCCAAGAAAAGGCTTTCCAAGAACTCAAACATCGCCTCACCCATGATCCCTTACTCGTGTTGCCTAACTTTGATAAACCATCTGAAGTGCATTGTGATGCTAGTGGCACGGGTATAGGAGGTGTGCTTATGCAAGATAGAAGGTCGGTAGCCTACTTTAGCGAAAAACTCTCCGGCGCCCAATTGAACTATCCTATATACGATAAGGAACTCTATGCGTCGATCCGCATCTTGCATGTTTGGGAACACTACCTTCGCCCTAGGGAATTCTTCATTCACTCGGACCATGAATCTCTTAAGTACTTGAAGCCTCAAACCAAATTGAACCGTAGGCATGCTAGATAGAGTGAATTCATTGATTCTTTCCCTTACATCATAATGTATAAAAAGGGCAATGAAAATGTCGTCGCGGACGCCTTGTCACGTAGATGCATGCTTACAACTGATACGTCCAAAACGTATCTATAATTTATGCTTGCTCCATGCATCTTTCGTGTGGAATTGCTATGATGTTGATGCACTTCCATACACTTTTGATCATATTTGGACTAATCTATTAACTCAGTGCACCCTAGTGCCAGTTCCTGTTTTCTGCTGTTTTTGTATTTCAGGTTTTCCCATTACTTAAAGTGCCAGAAAAATTCCGGGAAAAATATAGGAAAATCAGCGTACAGGAAGCTTCGGGAAGAGCCAAAGTGGGGCCAGAGGGAGCCAGGGGTGGCCCAGGCGGCCACCTGGCGCGACCACCCCCTAGGCCGCGCCAGGGGGGCGCCTGGGGCCCCTGGTCCACCTCTGGCTGCCCCCCTTCGCCTATATATCTCTCTCGTCCTGAAACCCTTGAGGACAGAACCCTTTTTCGCGATCTCTCCTCTGTTCCGCCTCCACAGCGCTTCCAAGATCGGGAGCACCAGGATCCCTCTTCCCGGCACCCTGCCGGAGGGAGGAACCACCTCCGAGAGCTTCTCCACCACCATGGATGCTTCCCGGATGAACCGTGAGTAGTCCGCCTTGGACCATGGGTCCATGATCAGTAGCTATGTGATGTTCTCCTCCCCTCTTTGTTCTTCATGGTTTAGACCTCATGAGCTGCCCTACATGATCGAGGCACATATGTAATCTTTCTGATGTTGCTAAGCTGAGTTTGCTGGGATCTGATGGATTATGAGACTCTGTTCAGATTGTGTTTGAGTAATATATTTGATTCTCCTCTTTTATATTTATGTTCTTGAGTAATTCTTGCATGTTCTCCATTGTTGTTTATTGCTTTGGCAAGTAGTAGATAGTAACTCCAAGAGGGAGCATTGTGCATGATTGTGGGTTCATGCCCCCTGATGACTAGCTTGAGTGACAGAAACATGAGTCTAGGGGATGTGTTGTTGCCACAAGGGAGAAAACAACGGTGCTTGTACTTGCGGGTGCAAGGATTGTTTACTTTACACAAAGTTCTTTAATGCAGTTGTCTGTTGCTTTGAGTTTACACTTTAGGTGGGATTCCCAACTTAATACCAGCGAGATGTTATGGATAGATATCTCAAGGTGGATGATTAGTAGGTAGATGCAGATGGATTTTGGTCTACTTGTCTTGGCGTACCACCCAAGCTTTTGAGCCTCTTCCTTTCTTTGTAGCATAGTTAGCATTGGTTTGCGCACATAATCCTGTCAATTGCCCAGATGTAATTTGTTTACCTCGCAAGGCTATTTTATCGTCTTTTGGGAGAGAGACATCACTAGTGAACATCATGGGACCCCGGTCCATATTTCCACCAATGTTTACACCCGCTATTTACTTTTCTTGTTATTTCCTTTTATGTTTCTATCGCTATCATTATTATCCCGTGCGTTTGATCCCTTGTAAACAACAAGGCTGGAGGGATTGAAAACCTCTCTGTACTCGTTGGGAGCAAAGTTATCTGTTCTGTGTGCAGGTCCACGTCAACCGCCTAATTGCTGGCGTCGTTGTCACCTTCCTATCGTTGTTGGAGTCCTACTGGAGACAAACCTTGGTATCTTCACCGAGGGAAATTTCCTGCTGTCTACATCTCAACCTTCCACTTTGGGTAACCAACGAGGGGCGAGAAGCCATCATAGCTAATTTCTGGCGCCGTTGCCGGGGACTCCACTCTTCAAGATAGGGGAGTTGCACACTATCTTTTATCTTTGCTTTTTATTCTTGTTAGTTTACCTTTCAATTTTTTTTTAGTGTCCCTTATCAAAAATCAAAAAATAGGTACCTTTCTAGTAGTTGTCATTATGTCTGGTCCTTTTGCCTTTGGTGAAGTAGAAGTTCTCACCTTTAAAAAAAGAGGCGGTGAAAGTCTGAAAGATGCCTGGTATAGAATTAATGATTCTCAAAAAAAAGCCACCAAGAAGAAATCCACTACTATCCTGCTTAGAAACTTTTATGTTGGAATTACTTCTTGGAATTGTTTATTCTAGATACTGCTATCAATGGGAATTTCATAGAAGTCCCAGTTTGGGAAGCTCTTAGTATTATGGAAAATCTTATTGGAAACCCCCCTGTTGCTAGCATTCAAGAGGACATTACCCTAGCTCACATTACGAAAAAACTTGAAAAGATAGAGCTAGAGATGCCAAGCATTAATAAGATAAGTGAGTTGGATCGTAAGATTCAAGGGAATTTGAATAGACTCGATAGCTCCATGCATAAAATTTTCAAAACCTTGGAGACCATCAAATCCCATGACTTGGATCCTTCTAGGATAGATAAGATTGAGGAAATCATTGACTGTCAGAACCCTCTGTTAGGTATGTGCTAGGATCAAGTCTCACTTTGCATCATGTTAAAAATTTCAAAAGAAATTGAAATGGGAGAGACAACACCCCCCCCAGATGAATTTAATTCAAATGGCCAGATAAAAAGTTGCTCCAAAAATTCCGTTTGCATTTTTTAAAAGTCACATAAATGAGTGTGATCACATATCAAGTGATGTGGGACCAACCCCATGCTCATGGATTTTTCAAATATTCAAACAGGACCTTGGAATTAATCAAAAACCCCAATTTGATTTAAAATTCAAATGATTTGAATTTTAAAAAGTGCCAAACTTTATAAGTGGCTTGTCTAATATATTATGAGGCCATGTCAAAATTTTCAGCATTTTATAAAATGGTATGCTATTTTTAACAGAGCCAAAACAAATAAACAGAAAAAGAAAGGAAAAAAACAAAGCGCTTACCTTTCGCCTAGGCAAAGCCCACCCAGCCGGCCCAGCCAGCCCAAAGGGGCAAGGGGGCTCTTCTTCCCCGTCCCCACGCTCCCAAGCTACTCGGTGGAATGCCACCGAGCCAGCCGAGCACGGCGACGTCGCTACGGTTGCCACATGCCCCTCCCGAAACCTCTAGTCGCACCTCGCAGCTCCTGGACGAGTCGTGCCTCCATTCCCCCCCTCCAGAGCCTCTCCCTCTCACTCCCGCGACGAACTCGACGACGACCCGAGCGCCACCGTCGCCATGGCTTGAAGCCCGCATGGCCACCGCCGTCCCCGAGCCACGCCATCGAGTCCATCATCTCCGTCACCGTCGCCTACGTCCCTGTGCAGAAGGAATCGAGCTCGGAAGCTCTGTAGCCGCCGTCCCCTTCTCCGTCACCGTCGCGGATGCACCTCAAGTTCTGGCGCCACCGTGACCTCCCCGACTCCGTCGACTGCCTCGTCGAGTTCCCCTTGGTCTGGTGAGCGTTTCCCCTAAGCTTTCAGCGCCCCGCTTGCCTCCTAGCCCGTTCCTCCATGAGAGCAGAGATCTGCCGCCGATGTGGTCGACGCAGCGCAAGCTCTCGTGCCCCTAGCGTTGCCCTAGTGCGCGTGTTTGCCTCCTGGCTCCTCCAGTTTTCGAACGCGCCAAGATTTGGCTCAAGCCGTGGCCTCTAGGCCAACTTCCGACCTCGCCGGTTCTCTATCGCCGCCAAGTTCGTCGCCATCGTCGCTCTGCTCCTCCCCTCAAGCCCCAGCTACCACCGATCGACGCAAGGGAGCTCCAGGAACCCAGCCATGGCCTCCATGCCCTCTCCCGTGCACTGAATCGCAAACCCGAGCAACTCCGGCGAACAGTGCTCGTCGGCGGTACCATTAGCGCTAACCACTGGAGCTTAACCCCCCTAGACCCACCCCCAGTGACACTTCCATGTGGGCCCAAGGCCAGACTAATCTCTCTGATTAGTTTAAATAAAATTAAACTTGTTTAATTAACAGAATAGAGAATGACATGTGGGTCCCCTCTATCAGTGGCCCCCTGACGCCAGCATGAGGTCATGCTGACGCAGTAATCCTTTTCTATTTAAAAATATTCCAGAAATTCCAGAAAATGAATTAAACTTTGGAAATTCATAACTAATTCATTTTAACTCCAAATTAAACATATAATATATGTAAAATTATCAGAAAATGCAAGGATTCTGAATATGCACTTTGTTTTCATGTTTGAACATTTTAAAATGGGGGAACAAAGAGAACAATGCATATGAATTCCTTTTAAATTCAAATTGGAGTTTGAATTTGCAAGACCTTTGCAATATACTTCATTTAAATGGAATCCCCTCACACATCAGTGGCACATACATCAAGTTTCAACCTTCAACCATGTGATTGTGCATTGTAATTATTGTGCTCCCTTTATTATTGTTTGTCGAGTAGAGGTTGAACCGGAACAGGAGGCTGCCCCCTTCGTTGAAGACCCTGATACTGAACCTCGTCAGCAAGGCAAGCAAACTCCCATTGATCATGTCGATAAAATCCCACTTCCCTCTCAGTCTCGCTTATGCATTGTTTAGGATGATTACCATGCTACGTTTCTACCGCATAGATGAACCCATTCCTTTGCATGACCTATCATTTGTCACAGTAGTAAGCAAACCACAATCCTAGAAAATGTAGGAGTTGATTGATATCATGTGGCCCCTGCAAATGTTACTGCTTATTGCATGCTTAGAGTGATACAATGTTGATACTGTTATGTGAGTCGGGATGGTAGCATTCATGTTGATGATGGTGGAAATGTGTTGGTGAATCTACCCTAATACAAGGTGAACGATGAGAGGCTGTGTAGGAGTACACAGTGGGTTGTCTCGTTGAACACCGCCTTAAGCCCGAGTTCTTGTGTGGTGATCCAAGCTGAAGAGTACTACCACATGTTGGGCAAACGGATCCCCGCTCAACCTACTAACTCACCCCTTATCAGTTCAATGAGTCTCAGTAGTTCGGACTTCTGGTAGGTTTGTGGCCTGGCTGCAAGGTGAGAGAACGGCTCAGCCGAGACCGGCTTATGCACCACGCACACATCTTCTGGGACCACTTCGGTAAACCGGCCGGGTTACAAATGTGGAAACCATCCCAGATAGGCGTCTTCATTGAACTTGAGTTGGCTGTGAGGTAAAAGTTGTGGAGATTATCCTCGCCGACACCCGCTTGAAGGGTGACGCCCGGCGGTAACTGATAGTTTCATGTGTGTAGCAGTACACCCCTGCAGGGTTAATAAACTATTCGAATAGCCGCGTCCGCGGTAAGGGAATACTTGGAAAGATGTGCCTGATTATTTGACAACTTGAACTGGATACTTATCAAACTTGCCAAGATAAGCGTGAGTACTATGGCGTGCTTTCTCGTGAGGAAGTCGAGGAAGGCACCATAGTGGTGTAATTGGTTGGATACATGTAGTGGACTCTTGTACGCTTCTTACCTCAAGTCTGGTACTCGTAGTTCAGGACTAGCCATGTCAAAGCTGGCACTTCTACATTGAACCCCACCTCCCTTTACCTTGATACATGTGCATGAGTAGTATAGTTCCTACGTAAGTCTTGCTGAGTACGACTTTGTACTCACGTTTGCTTATTCTATGTTTTAGATGAACCCACTGACCCCGAAGGTGGATTCTTCCTCGAGCTCGACGACTGAAGACCAAGCTAGTGTAGTCCCAATCAGCAAACTGGTTCCCTCGTGAAGGGCTTGTTTATAAATAAGGCTTCTCTAAGTCATTTGTTAAACTTGTCTGTACTTAGACCTACTTTGCTTCTGCATGCTTGTTGTAATGTTGGATCACGGTCTCGTGATCTCTGTGTGCACTCTGTAAGAGTTATCAATAAAGTTGTACACTTTGTAGAGAATTGCAATGATACTTGTTGTTCATACTAGACATGTGTGATGCGTGTATGATTATAACATGCATGTCTTAGTATGGGTTTTCGAGACCTTAGTTGTGATCTAGATGGCGGTCTTTTATACACCAAGTGGCCCTTAGATGTGCGCAGCTTGGGGCATCGCGATGCGATTGCTCGTGACTCCGTCACGTGAACACTTTGATGTATGATCGAGCCCACCCTAGACCCCGACTAAGTGATCGGGCTGGATTAAGTCTATGTAAGGGTTATAATACAATTTATAGTATGGTTGAGGCGACTTGTCTATGAGTATGAGAGTTCACCACCCATATCATTTAGACTTGTGTGCGGACGATGAGGACCCATCTCAGTTGATCATCCGGCCTGGATGGGATGCCCTTCACGTTCGATGCTTTCCGAGAACGTTATGTGCTTGGCCTTGTCTACTTAGACAAGTGGGTACGGTTCTCGGCTCTCCATATGATTGTGTTTTAGCGAGTCTTGCATACGCTAACCCCGGGTCCCGACATTGACACTCTAGGAACTACTTTCTCCTCAATCAAAACCAAAAAGGTAGAAACTCCGGCAAAGAAGGAACCTAAGTTCGTTTACGTTCCAAAGACTCCTCATTTCAAAAATAATCCATCTATTTCCAAAGGGGTTGAAACTGTGAAGACTTTGGAAGAGATACCTCTCTTTAATAGAATAAATGAAACTCCAATTGATTTTCCACCTTTTGCTTTTATTCCAAGAAGTATATTTATTAGGCCTTTATTTGAAAGTCCTCTTAAGAGTGGTTGTACTATTGAAGAGCTTTTTGATGATCTTGATGATGGTTCAATTGATACAACTTGATCTTTTGCATCATGCCTAGCTTAAAGGCATAAAACAAAGCGCTTTTGGGAGGCAGCCCACAACGAATTAGGTTTATTTTTATTTTGTTGTGTCTTGATGTTTGTTACTACAGTAGCAACATCATTGTATCTTTACTTTTCAGCTTTGTCCCAAGTTTAGCCTCCGATTGCAAGAAAGTTCAAAAGTTGTAACGTGTTGTCCAGAAAACAGATTATGTCCTTGGACAGAAAAATTCGAATAAAATCACCAGATCATATTTTTGATCTGACTTTTTTTGACAGTGTGCTTTATATAATTGGCTTTCGAGCATATAGCTACCTGTTGGTCTGTTTTCACATATTCTGTCTTGTTTTTCCTTTTCTTCGTTTTGCAGACCTTAAGCTTCCTTTTTCTTTGCAAAAACTTTTTGGCGATCTTGAGAAACAGTAGCTCTTCAAGAATATCCTTATTTCCAGTAGAGAAAAAATATTTTATTGTGGGTACTAACCTTGCTAATCAGATTATGATGAGTTATATATGAAGGGAGTTTTCAAGTGTGCGAGGGAAGATGATAAAAGAAGATTCAGGAGGGTCAAACGCTCAAGCTTGGGGATGCCCCGTGCACTCCCAAGAAATATTCAAGAAGACTCAAGCATCTAAGCTTGGGGATGCCCCCATGCATCCCCTTCTCCATCAACAATTATCAGTTCGTCTTTCTTTCCACTATATTTTATCACTTCATTCGTTATGTGCTATTCTTGGAGCGTCTTGCTCTTTATTTCCTTTTTAGTTTTCTGTAGCTTTGCTTCCTGTTCATAACAAGTTAGAACCTAGGTTTCTTTGTGTGGGAGAGAAACACGCTCCACTTCACCCTAGAACACAACATAGGATTTTCATGCTTATCTTTGTTGTGTGTGTTCTTTATCTTTTTCTTAGCTGCTGTCATGTTTAGCTCTTAGTTTTCATGCTTATCTTTTTAAGAGCTTTTGTTTAGTTTGTTGCTGGAACTCTCTTGAGTTTTCATGTTTATCTTGTTTATAGAGTTTGCCTGTTGCACTGAGTTGTGTGTCTTGACTTGAAGTAGGTAATTGAGGTTGCTATTCAGTTGTAGTAGTAACTTGCAATAGTTTTGAGGTATTGTTTTGAGTAATGTTTGGACTTTTGGTGTCAAGAGCTTTAGCCTATTAGTGATAGATGTCGTATTTTGGGCAATCCGTGTTTATTTTCAAAACTTACAAAATTAGTTGAGAACTTTAGCTACTAGATGGATCACACTCTTCTGAGGGGTCGAATATTAGAGTACACTCACGTACCATGAGTCGAGGATGCGCAAGGATAACCAAACCCCCATACACTCCTCCTCGGGGTACTTGTCTCTTTGTGAAACCTCCTTATTAGATTGAGAGTTACCGATAATAAGTGCATGAGTTCTTCGGACTAATGTGAGTATTCGAAAGTTGACACTTCCACCTTCCCATATTTTTCTAGCCTCTCCTGTGTCGTGCATTGCTTTCTTCTCACTCCGAGAGTTAGCGTCCACCTTCGCCGGTACATCCAAAACCTTGGCATGATACGCTCTGTCATCATAAACCTCCTTATATCCTTCCTCAAAACAGCCACCATACCTACCTATCAAGGCATTTCCATAGCCTTTCGGAGATATATTGCCATGCAACATCCACCTTCTCATGACTTGATCTTCATGTCATACATACTACTTGCGTGATCGATGAGCCGCCAGCTAGTTGGGCTTTTCCCTAATCATTGCTACATGCCTCTTTTGTGTGATATTTCTATGATATTGATGAACTTTCATACACTTTTGATCATATTTGGACTAACCTATTAACTCAGTGCACCCCAGTGCTAGTTTCTGTTTTTTGTTTTTTTTCTGTTTCAGGTTTCCCCCATATTAAAAGTGCTCCAAAAAGATCCCTAAGTGGACAAACTAAAAGATCCCAAAGAGGACAAAATCAAAAGATCCCAAAGAGGAAAAATGAGAGTTAAATAGAAAGAGCCATTGAGGCCACCAAAAAATACAAAAAAATAGAAAAAGGAGAAAAAAGAAATAAAACGAGAGAAGGGGGCACACTACTATTCCTTTTGAGATATCCACACTCCTACTCCATCTTATATCTTGTACTCCATAGAGATTGTCATTCATGCATATAGCTATGTGGGGACCTTCACACTATTGAACTTGGCTTGTATATTCCAATGATGAGCCTCCTCAAATGATCTCTAGTTCTTCTTGAGCAAGCAAGTTGGATGCACCCCCACTAGTTCCATTGGAGAGCTTACCTTAGCTCATATGTGCATTCGTTACATGGCAATCCCTACTCCTCACATCATATCTATCATTTGGCTTTCTCTCGCCTATGATTGTCCTCATTGATGTGAGACTTTCACACCTTTTTTGTCTTCTCCTCCATCATTTTTCTCTCTTTGCCATCCTAAGTGTCAACTTTCTTTCTTACGCTCATCCATTGCATGAGTGCTGAAAATATCAAAAGGGAGTGGATCATTTTAAATTGTACCTGGCTAGTGGTATAGGGATGAGTCAAGATAAGATTCCAAAGAAGACAAAGTGTGAAACTTTAGTAGATTAAGTTCTCAACAATAAAAACTATGTTTTACTCTCTCGTATATCCCTATCCCCTTTCTTGCACGCAAACACCATTTGGAGACATTCGAGTCACGGACAGCGAGAGCTCTTGCACCTTTATGTTCTTATGTTGCTTGTTCCAATGCTAATATAGATTCTTGCCTGTTATGACTTGAATTGAATTACATTTCTTGATTTCTTTACTTAAAAGTTCTTATATGGTTGCTGCGTCCAAAACGTATCTATAATTTCTGCTTACTGCATGCATCTTTTGTGTGATATTGCTATGATATTGATGCACTTCCATACACTTTTGGTCATATTTGGAGTAACCTATTAACTCAGTGCACCCCTGTGCCAGTTCCTATTTTCTTCTGTTTTTGTATTTCAGGTTTTCCCATTACTTAAAGTGCCAGAAAAATTCCGGGAAAAATAAGCGTACAGGAAGCTTCGGGAAGAGCCAAAGTGGGGCCAGAGGGGAGGCAGGGGAGGCCGCGCCAGGGGGGCGTCTGGGGCCCCTGATCCACCTCTGTCTGCCCCCCTTCGCCTATATAACTCTCTCGTCTCGAAACCCTCCAGGACAGAACCCTTTTTCGCGATCTCTCCTCTGTTCCACCGCCGCAGCGCTTCCAATGTCGGGAGCACCAGGAGCCCTCTTCCCGGCACCCTGCCGGAGGGAGGAACCACCTACGGGAGCTTCTCCACCACTATGGATGCTTCCCGGATGAACCGTGAGTATTCCACCTTGGACCATGGGTCCATGATCAGTAGCTATGTGATGTTCTCCTCCCCTCTTTGTTCTTCATGGTTTACACCTCGTGAGCTGCCCTACATGATCGAGGCACATATGTAATATTTCTGCTGTTGCTATTCTGAGTTTGCTAGGATCTGATGGATTATGAGACTATGTTCAGATTGTGTTTGAGTAATATATTTGATTCTCCTCTTTTATATTTAAGTTCTTGGGTAATTCTTGCATGTTCTCCGTTGCTGTTTATTGCTTTGGCCAAGTAGTAGGTAGTAACTCCAAGAGGGGGTTTTATGCATGATTGTGGGTTCATGCCCCCTGATGACTAGCTTGAGTGACAGAAACATGAGTCTAGGGGATGTGTTGTTGCCACAAGGGAGAAAACAATGGTTCTTGTACTTGAGGGTACAAGGATTGTTTACTTTACGCAAAGTTCTTTAATGCAGTTGTCTGTTGTTTTGAGTTTACACTTTGGGTGGGATTCACAACTTAATACCAGCGAGATGTTCTGGATAGATATCTCAAGGTGGATGATTAGTAGGTAGATGCAGATGGATTTCGGTCTACTTGTCTTGGCGTACCGCCCAAGCTTTTGAGCCTCTTTCTTTCTCTGTAGCATAGTTAGCATTGGTTTGCGCACATAATCCTGTCAATTGCCTAGCTGTAATTTTTTACCTCGCACGGCTATTTTATCGTCTTTTGGGAGAGAGACATCACTAGTTAACATCATGGGACCCCGGTCCACATTTCCGCCACTGTTTACACCCACTATTTACTTTTCTGCTTTATTTCCTTTTCTTTTGCTATCGCTATCATTATTACCCCGTGCGTTTGATCCTTTGTAAACAACAAGGCCAGAGGGATTGACAACCTCTCTGTACTCATTGGGAGCAAAGTTATATGTTGTGTGTGCAGGTCCACGTCAACCGCCTAATTAATGGCGCCGTTGTCACCTTCCTGTCGTTGTCGGAGTCCTACTGGAGAAAACCTTGGTATCTTCACCGAGGGAAATTTGTTGTTGTCTACATCTCAACCTTCCACTTTGGGTAACCAATGAGGGGCGAGAAGCCATCAACAACCAAACTTGAACTTGACATTGTATGATTTGCGCACATCAAAGATTTATATGCACATTACCCTTTCTTTGCTACACCTTTTACCAATTGCAAGCGGCACACAACTTGGGACAATTATTATATCAATGATGTATATCTCATGCGCGCTAACAAGCTTTGCATTCCCGAGTTTTCCTTGCGTCTTCTCCTTTTGCAGGAATCGCATGGCAGTGGACTCATGGGACACTTTGGTCGCGACAAGACATATGCTACACTCTACGCCAACTTCTTTTGGCCAAAGATGTTCCGTGATGTGGGCCGGCTTGTACAACGGTGCCACACTTGTCAAAAGGCTAAGTCAAAATCTCTATCACATGGTCTCTGTATGCCTTTGCCTATTCCTCATGTACCATGGGAACACATTAGTATGGATTTCGTTTTTGGTTTACCTCGTACAAGGAATGGCAAGGATTCTATATTTGTGGTAGTGGATAGATTCTCCAAAATGGCACATTTCCTACCTTGCAATAAAATGGATGATGCCTCGCATATTGCTAACATCTTTTGTAGGGAGATTCTTCGACTACACGATGTGCCCAAGTCCATTGTCTCCGATCGCGATGTCAAGTTCCTAAGCTAATCTTGGAAAACACTATGCGCCAAGATCGGCATCAAGCTCCTCTTCTCCATGGCGTATCACCCGCAAACGGATGGGAAAGCGGAAGTGGTGAATCGGTCCCTATCCACTCTACTCCGCACGCTCATCAAGAAGAACTTCAAGGAGTGGGAAGATCACATTTCGGTGGCGGAGTTCTCCTACAACCGCGCCATGCACTCCACCACCAAGCGTTCCCCATTCGAGGTTGTCTATTGTAACACCCTCACTGTCAGTGAACAGTAATCAGGGTTACTGTTCATCTCTACTGTTCAGAACTTTTATTTGATCAACTTGGACCAGTTCAAATTAAATTTCCACTTTGTTATTCTTGAATGCATTGTGATCATGGACCTTGGTCATGATGAATCAAACCAATACCTAGCTCAATTCAAATGACCTTTGAATTGAAATCCATTTAAATCTTCAAATGCCTTTGGTGGATTATTAAAAACCAAAGTGCAAAATCAACTTACTCCAAAAATTGTGAAACTACTTTTATTAAATCCTAAATATTCAGTGGGTCATGTCCCACCTAGTTGGAGATTTTATTAATCTATAAATATTTCTAAACAAATCAAAACAGTGGATAAAAAGCGTAATTAAATCATTTAATATTTAATAGAAATATTAAATGACTTTTAAAGGTGCCCAAAACTTTTTGTGGCACTGACCTAAGTTGCAACATCAATTATGGACCCATTAAACATTTTACAAAAATGCCATGGTGATCAAAATAAATGCCAACAGAAAATATCAGAAAAGAAAAAATAAAAATAAAAAACTAGCTAAGCCCCCCCCCCAGGGGCGAAGCCCATCCCGATTCCCATCCCCCTGGGCCACCAGCCCGGCCCACTTCCCCTTCCCCACCTGCCCCCGTCTCTTTCCCCCCCACCTGCTCCCGTACCCCCGGCGTGGGCACGCCATGGCCATGGCCACTGTGGCCATGCCCCCACCTCTCACCTGCTACCTTCCTCTCTCGAGCGATAAGATCGAGCCCCCTGTTCTCATAGACGCCCCCAGGTTCATTCCCCCTCCCTCCTCGCCTCGCCATCGTCAGGGAAAAACTGGCCCGAGCCCGCCGTTGCCGCCGACGCGCTCCGGCGCGGCCACTCGCCGAACTATCCCGAGGCGCCGTGTCCACCGTACTCTCCGCCGTCGTCTTCGCCACCCTGATAACAGAATCGAGCCGGGGCGCCCTGCATCCCCCGCAATCGTCGTTGTCTTCAACCTCCAGCCGCTGCGCCTCATCGTGGAATTCGTCGTCGCCGCCGCACCTCCGGCCACCTGAAGCCCTCCCCGAGCATACAGGTGAGCCGCCACACATTTTACCCCATTTGTCCGTCGATTTGGCCCTCGCTTGCGCCGTTTCCACCGTGGGCATGCTACAGCCGCCGCGGGCATTCGTCGCCGCCGGCGATCTAGGTCGCGCCAGCCCACGAACTTGGTACCGTAGGATGCGCCTCGATGCGCTGGTTCTCTAGGTTCCAGCCCCGCTCGAAATAGCCACCGGGGGCGTGCGCTTGGTCGCCGGCGTGCTCCTGAGCTCACCGCCGGCGCGTGCATGCTCGAACGTGGGGATTGACCCACTGACAGTGGGCCCAGGGCCTGGTTAATCCACTGTCAGAGTTAACCCCCTCCGGTTAATTAGTTAGATAGTTAAGTTAATAAACCCACCCCCCTGGACATATGACATGTGGGCCCATGCCACTTAACCCCTCTGTGAAATAACTGTTAGGTTTAATAGTCACTGACCACTGGGCCCCCTTGTGAGATTTTAATTATTTAAAAGATTTAAATAAATTCCAGTGACTTACATGTGGGCCCAGAGGCTATTTTGATTTATTAAAATGTTTTATAAATAAACAGAGGCTGACATGTGGAGCCCACATGTCAGCACTGTTGTGGATAATGTTTTGGATAATGTTTCTATTTTTATAATAAAAGAAAATCCAAAAATCATTTAAATGATTTAAAACTTTGAAATTCAATAACTTTTAAACCGTAACTCAGATTCAAATACTTTATACATGAAAATTGATCAGAAAAATATAACGAATACGAATACGCTATTCGTATGTCTATCACACCCCTCTAACACAACGAACATCGAACCGTCCCCCTCCGGACCGGCTGTCCGATAAATTGTCCGGTACTGTTAGAGTGCCTGGATGAATTTATTCCGAACACGAATGTTTCTCGGGATAGATCAACTAGCACGGATACACCCCCCTTATGTTTGTCCGGTACCCACGACACCTCCGGCTTGATCCTTCCCCTCCGGTCACCCCTTGTCCGGTAATCACCCGGAGCCGGTAGTTCATCCTCAGATGAATTCCCGCTCCGAGCAACGTGCATTGCACTGCGTTAGAATACCATTAACATTTAATCTGTCATGTCATGCATCTGTTTGTATATGCTTGCTGTGTATTTACTGTTTTCTTTCCCCCGTTAATCTCCGGTAGACCCCGCTGCTGCCGTCGACTACACCGCTGCTGAGTACGACTACTTCGTCGACGACCCTGCTAGTACTGTCGAGCTTCCACGCAAGCAGAGCCATTCTCTTCCCCAGATATCGCCTATCTTTCCGTACTTTTCTTGCACTAGGCATTGTTACTGCTGCTGCTACGTTACAATCCTATTCAATTGCATAGCCTGTTTTTGTCGCCCCTTGATGTACCTCCTTTATCCTATGATGCCTATTATTATTATGCATTATTCAGCAGTGAGCCCTGCGCATTGTTAGCTAGGATTAGATAGCGGGCCGTGGTCACTCAGGGGAGTGAACGCGGATACAAATATTATAACTGCACAGGTACGGTACAATACAGACACCGTCTAAGGCCCCTATCTGGGTTATGCCTAGTCACCTCAAGTGTGAGCTATCAAGGAGTAATCCTTGTACTCCACTCGAGGCTGACTTTGTCTTACCTCCATAGGGTCCTGAACGGCGATTGTCCGTCAGGTAAGAAGTCGGGCGACCCAACGGTGCCCGCGAGAGGTATTGCGACGGGACGACAGGGAGGGTACGACCAGTGTACCGGTGTGCTTGGCCCCTGATCGTTGGCCGCGAGAGTTACCGAACTACGAAAGTCGAGCTCCTCCAGGAGCACACGCGAGACAAGGTAAGGAGCCGGTTCACCTTGTTGGTAACCGTAGTGAATTGGTGGGACGACGGGGCAGGCACCGATGTACTGGTGGTCCTGGCTGCTGTCGTTGTCCGCGGGTCAGTTAAGTCGAGGCAACGATAACGGTTGTCACGCAGGTTAATAAAAATGCTAAATGGTTCGGCGGATGTCTTGAGTTCGCTATATGCCATGTACGCACTACCTACCCGTGGGAATTACGATTTATGGGCTCCTCTGCTTCGTAGTGTCATCCGAGGACTCTTCAGACGTCATCAGTAGTGCGGGCTGATTGCCGGGAAGTGGTGTTGTCTTATTTGCTCGCGCGGTGATGTCTTATTTGGATTTGCTTTAACTTCACCGGCCAGTCATGCACCATGCAGGAGTACGTTCGGGTTGGGGTCCAAGGCCCGGCGTACTTTGGATTTAGACCGGCGGATGGCCTATCTGTTGAGTTTGAAATATGGGCTATGAAGTGTCGGATAGCCTCGGTGGAGCGTTCCCTAACAAGGTTCCCGCCACCCTGGAGATCCGTGCGTGTAGCGTAACACAAGTGCACCCCTGCAGGGAAGATTAATCTATTCGAATAGCCGTGTCCACGGTAACAGGACGCTTTATGCTGAAGCCGGATCTTACCACTAGAAACTATTATTATTAAACTATATGGTTCCGGGTTTTCTTCCTCGCGGGGATGTCGAGGAGGTGAACTCGGAGGCATTGTTAATCATTACAACTTATTATTATTATACAATGTTGCAGCATCTTCTGCTGCATTGTTACTTTACGCTTTATATTAACTGTTGGCTGATTCTTACCTCATGCTGCAAGACATCGTCGGAAGATGCTATTCTTCGTTAGGCCTAGCTTCTTACCCTTGCTCTGGATTTCTGTCTTTCAGTCCATTATATACAGCCTCTTCTTTCCGTTGATACAATGCATAATGCTTAGTAGAGGACGTAAGACTCGCGGGTATACTAGATACTCACCTGCTTTATTTCCTTTACTGTTTTGCCTGATCGGCCGCTGCAGCCGACGTTGGAGCCCAGGACCAGGAGTACCCCGGAGGCGCCTACTACGACGTCGAGTTCCCCGTCGACCAGGAGTAGTTTTGGTGGATCCCAAGCAGAAGGCCTCGCCTTTTCGATCTGTATCTCTGATGTGATTTGTGCTAGCCTTCTTAAGGCAAAACTTGACTAACTATGTCTGTACTCAGATATTATGGCTTGTATGACTTATGTATTCGGGTCCGCGTGACCCCCTCTATTGTAATATTTTTTTTATCCTTTTGTGTTTAGTGTTGTGCTGTGATATTATCACCGTGGCACCCTAATCTCAGCCGTGTACCCTGTGTGTATGATTATTGTACACGGATTGATTTTGGGGGCGTTACAAGTTGGTATCAGAGCCGACTGCCTGTAGGAAGCCACCCCACCACTACTTGGTCGAAGTTGAGTCTAGACTTTGAAAAACTATTTTGCTGACTTAATATTTGGCTTACGGGCCCACATCGATGTCACTACGTGTGATATCTATGGTATTAGGATCCTTTTCTCCTTACCTATGCTCTGGGAATCTGCTCTCTTATCCTTGCTGGTAAGTTTTACAAAATCTGACATTAGGATCACGTTCTCTTGATTCCGCCCGGCGTTTTTGGTGCTTCCCCCATTGATTGAGTCGTGTCGCACGAGTCATACCCCAGGTCCCGGACCGCGGATCCCATTCTCATGCTGGGCAGGCCGCGCGTTCTCTGGCATTAACTCCTGTGGCCAACAGTTTTCTTGCGGCGTGATTGACATAGTGGAATCTATGTCGCGTCGTGTAATCCTAACCGCGGTCTGCGCGCCGCCTAGTGAGTCCTTTTTCCTTAATTTCTACGACGTTACGCTGCCCGATTTTCGATTGACTCTGTGTGTGAATGTGTAGGTCTTATATGACTACTCCTATATATATCTGCGCCTCCTTTTCGTTGTCGTTTTACTTCAGGCTTGATTCCGGTATCTCATTCAATTTTCATCGCTGAAATACCCCTGTTAAATTCTAGCAGGATGGCTGGTCGTGGTGGTCGTGGTCGTGGTCGTGCTGCCAACGACCCACCTCCGCCACCGGATTACATGGCCGCGATGATGCAGCAGTTCGAGATGAACCGTCAGTTCATGCAGAATATCATGGCTCAGTTCCCCCAGCCGAATCAGAATGGGCACCACCATAAGCATGCCACCGTCACTCTGCACGATTTCACCCGCCTCAACCCCACTATGTTCCGCAACACTGTTCAGCCGTTGGATGCTGATGACTGGCTTCGCGACATCACTCATGAGCTGGAGTCTGCTAATGTCAATCTAGCTGACTATGTGAACTTTGCGTCTTATCATCTGAAAGGCGCCGCTGCTCAGTGGTGGAGCACCCACAAGCGTTCTCTGCCAGTTGAAGAAGTCATCAATTGGATGAATTTCAGTCTGCTTTCCGCGCCCGCTACATTCCTCAGGGGATCATGGATCGTAAGGCGGAAGAATTCCGTAACCTCACTCAGGGCGACATGACTGTTTAAGCCTATCAGCGCGAGTTCCTCAACTTCTCTCGCTATGCGGAAGGAGAGATCACCACTGATGCTCTCAGGCAGCAGAAGTTCCGTCGTGGCCTCAACCCAGACCTCAGGCTCGCTCTTGCCGTTCATGATTTCGCCAACTTCTCCACCATGGTGAACAAGGCTATCACCGTCGAGACTGCACAGGTGGAGCACAAGAACTCTCTGAAGCGTTATCGTGACGTTGGCTCATCTTCGGGCGCAACGCAGAAGCGTCGTATCTGGCTCCCTACCAGTGTAACCCATTCACCTGTCCCTGCTCCAAGGTCGTCTTATGATGCACCCCGTCTGCCTCCGCCACCGCAGATGCCAAGAGCTCTGCCTGCACCACCCAATGCTACACCCCTTCGTCCTCAGGATGGATTATGCTTCACGTGCCGCCAACATGGGCATTTTTCCAGAGAGTGCCCCCAGAAACAGAAGCAACTGGTAGTTCACCCCGCTGGCCGTGGAAATGGTCGTGGCAACAACAGGACCCCCAACTATAATACTGGGTCTGCCGGTTATGCTCGTGGTCATGCTAACAACATCAATGTTGAAGAAGCTCAGCAACAACCCGCTACCGTGATGGGTACCCTTCTCGTTAATTCCGTACCTGCTACTGTTTTATTCGATACAGGAGCATCACATTCATTCTTGTCGGAAGCATTTGCATTGTCGCATAACTTTACGCTAGAAAATATGAACCCACCGATGGTTGTCCGCACCCCGATAGGCCAATGTCAAACCACCAAGATAGTGCCCGGAACCATGGTTGAAATTGAAGGGATTGAATTCCTTGCTTCCCCCATCGTTCTGAAGTCTTCCACCATAGACCTCATTCTGGGAATGGACTGGTTGAAATTTCACGATGCCGCACTCTATTGTGGCACCAAGTCTGTCCAACTTTTTCACCCCTCTGGCGAGATTGTTAACCACACCACCCGAGTTACCCGTAATGCTGAAAAACAGATATTTATGATGAATGCTTTGAATGCCTCCCCCCTCGAAGGCATCGAGAACGTTCCAGTCGTTCGTGATTTTCCCGACGTCTTCCCAGAAGAACTGCCGGGAATACCCCGATCAGAGAAGTTGAATTTGTCATCGACTTGAAGCCAGGCACCACCCCTATTGCCAAGCGTCCGTACAAGATGCCGCCACATGAACTCCTTGAACTTAAGGAGGAAATCGACAAGGCACTTCAGAAAGGATTCATTCGCCCCAGTTCCTCAGCTTGGGGAGCACCTTCGCTTTTTGTCAAGAAGAGCGATGGGACAAACCGATTGGTCCAAGATTATCGGCCCATTAACAAAGCCACCATCCAGAACAAATACCCACTTCCCCGGATCAACGATCTGTATGATCAACTTGCCGGATCCAAGGTGTTTTCCAAACTCGACTTGAGGTTAGGTTATCACCAAATCCGAGTCCGTGATGAGGACATTCCGAAGACTTCCTTCATTACTCGCTATGGTTCATACGAGTACACTGTCATGTCCTTTGGCTTAACCAATGCTCCAGCCACCTTCTCCAGATTGCTGAATTATATTTTCATGGAGTACCTCGACCAGTTCGTCGTGGTTTATCTGGATGATATACTGATATATTCCAAGAATGAAGAAGAACATGCTGAACATCTTCGTCTTATACTAGAGAAGCTTCGAGAACACCAACTCTACGCTAAGTATTCTAAGTGTGAGTTCTGGCTTCCCGAAGTAACCTACCTTGGGCATGTGATTTCCAAGGATGGCATTGCCGTCACCCCCGAACGTATCCAGGCTATTCTCGACTGGACTCCTCCCAAGACCGTCAAGCAAGTCCGCAGTTTCCTCGGGCTCGCGAGCTATTGTCACCGTTTCGTCGAGAATTTCTCCAAGATTGCCAGGCCTCTGACTAATCTGCTTCACAAAGGCGTCAAGTTTGAGTGGACAGATAAATGTCAAGAAAGTTTTCAAGCACTCAAGGACAAGCTAACTTCTCCCCCGGTGCTTGCTCCCCTTGATACTCAGAAGAACTTCGTGATATATTGCGACGCATCTCGTCAAGGATTAGGTTGTGTCCTATTGCAAGAGCGCAAGGTGATTGCTTATGGCTCTCGACAGTTGTGTACTCACGAAGACAAATACCCAACACATGATCTCGAATTGGTAGCAGTAATTTATGCATTGAAGCTGTGGCGACATTACCTCGTCGGTAATCGTTGCGAGGTCTACACCGATCACCAAAGTCTGAAGTACCTCTTTACTCAGCCAGACCTGAATCTTCGTCAACAACGATGGCTCGAGACAATAGCCGACTTCAACATGGATATTTCGTATACCCCGGGCAAGGCTAATGTGATGGCCGATGCCTTGAGCCGCAAAGCTTACTGTTCTGAACTTGAGGTTCATGTGCAGCAACCACTTCTGTATGAAGAGTTTCGCAAGTTGAATCTCGAGATTGTTCCTCAAGGTTATGTCAATAACCTGGTTCTCGAGTCAAAACTCGACGGCCTCATTAAGAGTAGACAATCTCTGGCCCCTGACATTGTTAAGATCAAGCAGGACATCGCAGAAGGAAAGCCCTCCTATTTTACCATTGATGCTAATGATGGTGATACTGTGTACTTCAAGGGCCGCTTAGTAGTTCCTGTGAGCCCGGCCCTCATTAACTGTGGTCCGGATATCATGGAAGAAGCCCATAATTCTCCCTTGTCAATCCACCCTGGCAGTACCAAGATGTATAAAGACCTTCGTCAACGGTACTGGTGGCCTTACATGAAGCAAGACATCGCCCGCTATGTTTCTCAATGTGACGTTTGCAGTCGCGTCAAATCCGGACATCAGAAACCTGCTGGTTGGTTGCGACCACTCCCGCCTCCTGATTGGAAGTGGGACAAAGTCGAAATGGACTTCGTCACCGGTTTTCCTAAGTCACATAAAGGTAACGATGCCATCTTTGTCGTCATCGACCGATTCTCCAAGATTGCACACTTCCTGCCGGTCAAGGAGACGATCACTGCTAGTCAGTTAGCACACTTGTATATCTCCCGAATTGTGTCACTCCACGGTATTCCGATGGAGATCAGTTCAGACCGGGGCAGCATTTTCACCTCACGATACTGGAATAGTTTCATGGAAGCCCTCGGGACTCGTCTGTCCCTCAGCACCGCTTATCACCCCCAGTCGCAAGGCCAAGTTGAACGAGTTAATCAAGTGCTGGAAGACATGCTTCGCGCTTGTTTCCTTTATTTCGGCATGAAATGGGAGGATGCCCTCCCGTACGCGGAATTCTCGTACAACAATAGCTATCAGGCTAGCTTGAAGATGGCCCCCTTCGAAGTTCTATACGGACGTAAATGTCGAACCCCCCTGAATTGGTCAGGAACTGGGGAACGACCCTACTTCGGACCGGATCTTGTCCAAGAAGCTGAAGAACAAGTTCGCATTGTGCAAGCAAATCTCAAAGCTGCTCAGTCCCGTCAGAAGAGAAACTATGACCGCAAACACCGTGAAATGGAGTATCAACCTGGTGAATACGCTTACCTCCGTGTCACTCCCATGAGGGGCACTCATCGCTTCGGTATCAAGGGCAAGTTGGCTCCTCGCTACATTGGCCCGTTCCGTATCCTTTCCAGGAGTGGACCCGTGGCATACCGGTTGGAATTGTCGCTGAACCTCTCCCAAGTCCACGATGTCTTCCACGTGTCGCAACTCCGTCGCTGCTTCAAGGTTCCTATCCGCGAAGTGGAGCATGATATGGTCGAGATGCAACAAGACTTGACTTATCGAGAACATCCGAGCCGCATTCTCGATCAGTCTGAACGTCGAACCCGCAACAAGACCGTCAAGTTCCTCAAGGTTCAGTCGTCGAATCATTCTGAAGATGAAGCCACTTGGGAACGTGAAGATCGCCTTCGCGATGAATACCCCGATCTTTTCCTCGCTACCACTTAAGTTCTCGGGACGAGAATTCTTGTAGTGGGGGAGATTTGTAACACCCTCACTGTCAGTGAACACTAATCAGGGTTACTGTTCAGAACTTTTATTTGATCAACTTGGACCAGTTCAAATTAAATTTCCACTTTGTTATTCTTGAATGCATTGTGATCATGGACCTTGGTCATGATGAATCAAACCAATACCTAGCTCAATTCAAATGACCTTTGAATTGAAATCCATTTAAATCATCAAATGCCTTTGGTGGATTATTAAAAACCAAAGTGCAAAATCAACTTACTCCAAAAATTGTGAAACTACTTTTATTAAATCCTAAATATTCAGTGGGTCATGTCCCACCTAGTTGGAGATTTTATTAATCTATAAATATTTCTAAACAAATCAAAATAGTGGATAAAAACCCTAATTAAATCATTTAATATTTAATAGAAATATTAAATGACTTTTAAAGGTGCCCAAAACTTTTTGTGGCACTGACCTAAGTTGCAACATCAATTATGGACCCATTAAACATTTTACAAAAATGCCATGGTGATCAAAATAAATGCCAACATAAAATATCAGAAAAGAAAAAATAAAAACCTAGCTAACCCCCCCCCCCCCATGGGCGAATCCCATCCCCATTCCCATCCCCCTGGGCCACCAGCCTGGCCCACTTCCCCTTCCCCACCTGCCCCCGTCTCTTTCCCCCCCCCACCTGCTCCCGTACCCCCGGCGTGGGCACGCCATGGCCATGGCCACTGTGGCCATGCCCCCACTTCTCACCTGCTCCCTCCCTCTCTCGAGCGATAAGATCGAGCCCCCTGTTCTCATAGACGCCCCCAGGTTCATTCCCCCTCCCTCCTCGCCTCGCCATCGTCAGGGAAAAACTGGCCCGAGCCCGCCGTCGCCGCCGACGCGCTCCGGCGCGGCCACTCGCCGAACTAGCCCGAGGCGCCGTGTCCACCGTACTCTCCGTCGTCGTTGTCGCCACCCTGATAACGGAATCGAGCCGGGGCGCCCTGCATCCCCCGCAATCGTCGTTGTCTTCAACCTCCAGCCGCCGCGCCTCACCGTGGAATTCGTCGTCGCCGCCGCACCTCCGGCCACCTCAAGCCCTCCCCGAGCATACAGGTGAGCCGCCACACATTTTGCCCCATTTGTCCGTCGATTTGGCCCTCGCTTGCGCCGTTTCCACCGTGGGCATGCTCCAGCCGCCGCGGGCATTCGTCGCCGCCCGCGATGTAGGTCGCGCCAGCCCACGAACTTGGTACCGTAGGATGCGCCTCGATGCGCTGGTTCTCTAGGTTCCAGCCCCGCTCGAAATAGCCACCGGGGGCGTGCACTTGGTCCCTGGCGTCCTCCTGAGCTCACCGCCGGCGCGTGCATGCTCAAACGTGGGGATTGACCCACTGACAGTGGGCCCAGGGCCTGGTTAATCCACTGTCAGAGTTAACCCCCTCCGGTTAATTAGTTAGATAGTTAAGTTAATAAACCCACCCCCCTGGACATATGACATGTGGGCCCATGCCACTTAACCCCTCTGTTAAATAACTGTTAGGTTTAATAGTCACTGACCATTGGGCCCCCTTGTCAGATTTTAATTATTTAAAAGATTTAAATAAATTCCAGTGACTTACATGTGGGCCCAGAGGCTATTTTGATTTATTAAAATGTTTTATAAATAAACAGAGGCTGACATGTGGATCCCACATGTCAGCACTGTTGTGGATAATGTTTTGGATAATGTTTCTATTTTTATAATAAAAAATATTCCAAAATCATTTAAATGATTTAAAACTTTGAAATTCAATAACTTTTAAACCGTAACTCAGATTCAAAAACTTTATACATGAAAATTGATCAGAAAAATATAACGAATACGAATACGCTATTCGTATGTCTATCACACCCCTCTAACACAACGAACATCGAACCGTCCCCCTTCGGACCGGCTATCCGATAAATTGTCCGGTACTGTTAGAGTGCCCGGATGAATTTATTCCGAACACGAATGTTTCTCGGGATAGATCAACTAGCACGGATACACCCCCCTTATGTTTGTTCGGTACCCACGACACCTCCGGCTTGATCCTTCCCCTCCGGTCACCCCTTGTCCGGTAATCACCCGGAGCTGGTAGTTCATCCTCAGATGAATTCCCGCTCCGAGCAACGTGCATTGCACTGCGTTAGAATACCGTTAACATTTCATCTGTCATGTCATGCATCTGTTTGTATATGCTTGCTGTGTATTTACTGTTTGCTTTCCCCCCTTAATCTCCGGTAGACCCCGCTGCTGCCGTCGACTACACCGCTGCTGAGTACGACTACTTCGTCGACGACCCTGCTACTACCGTCGAGCTTCCAGGCAAGCAGAGCCATTCTCTTCCCCAGATATCGCCTATCTTTCCGTACTTTTCTTGCACTAGGCATTGTTACTGCTGCTGCTACGTTACAATCCTATTCAATTGCATCGCATGTTTTTGTCACCCCTTGATGTACCTCCTTTATCCTATGCTGCCCATTATTATTATGCATTATTCAGCAGTGAGCCCTGCGCATTGTTAGCTAGGATTAGATAGCGGTTCGTGGTCACTCAGGGGAGTGAACGCGGATACAAATATTATAACTGCACAGGTACGGTACAATACAGACACCGTCTAAGGCCCCTATCTGGGTTATGCCTAGTCACCTCAAGTGTGAGCTATCAAGGAGTAATCCTTGTACTCCACTCGAGGCTGACTTTGTCTTACCGCCATAGGGTCCTGAACGGCGATTGTCCGTCAGGTAAGACGTCGGGCGACCCAACGGTGCCCGCGAGAGGTATTGCGACGGGACGACAGGGAGGGTACGACCAGTGTAACGGTGTGCTTGGCCCCTGATCGTTGGCCGCGAGAGTTACCGAACTACGAAAGTCGAGCTCCTCCAGGAGCACACGCGAGACAAGGTAAGGAGACGGTTCACCTTGTTGGTAACCGCAGTGACTTGGTGGGACGACAGGGCAGGCACCAATGTACTGGTGGTCCTGGCTGCTGTCGTTGTCCGCGGGTCAGTTAAGTCGAGGCAACGATAACGGTTGTCACGCAGGTTAATGAAAATGCTAAATGGTTCGGCGGATGTCTTGAGTTCGCTATATGCCATGTACGCACTACCTACCCGTGGGAATTACGAGTTATGGGCTCCTCTGCTTCGTAGTGTCGTCCGAGGACTCTTCAGACGTCATCAGTACTGCGGGCTGATTGCCGGGAAGTGGTGTTGTCTTATTTGCTCGCGCGGTGATGTCTTATTTGGATTTGCTTTAACTTCACCGGCCAGTCACGCACCGTGCAGGAGTACGTTCGGGTTGGGGTCCAAGGCCCTGCGTACTTAGGATTTAGACCGGCGGATGGCCTCTCTGTTGAGTTTGAAAGATGGGCTATGAAGTATCGGATAGCCTCGGTGGAGCGTTCCCTAACAAGGTTACCGTCACCCTGGAGATCCGTGCGTGTAGTTTAACACAAGTGCACCCCTGCAGGGAAGATTAATCTATTCGAATAGCCGTGTCCACGGTAACAGGATGCTTTATGCTGAAGACAGATCTTACCACTAGAAACTATTATTATTAAACTGTATGGTTCCGGGTTTTCTTCCTCGCGGGGATGTCGAGGAGGTGAACTCGGAGGCATTGTTAATCATTACAACTTATTATTATTATACAATGTTGCAGCAACTTCTGCTGCATTGTTACTTTAAGCTTTATATTAACTGTTGGCTGATTCTTACCTCATGCTGCAAGACATCGTCGGAAGATGCTAGTCTTCGCTAGGCCTAGCTTCTTACCCTTGCTCTGGATTTCTGTCTTTCAGTCCACTATATACAGCCTCTTCTTTCCGTTGATACAATGCATAATGCTTAGTAGCGGACGTAAGACTCGCGGGTATACTAGATATTCACCTGCTTTATTTCCTTTACTGTTTTGCCTGATCGGCCGCTGCAGCCGACGTTGGAGCCCAGGAGCAGGAGTACCCCGGAGGCGCCTACTACGACGTCGAGTTCCCCGTCGACCAGGAGTAGTTTCGGTGGATCCCAGGCAGGAGGCCTCGCCTTTTCGATCTGGATCTCTGATGTGATTTGTGCTAGCCTTCTTAAGGCAAAACTTGACTAACTATGTCTGTAGTCAGATATTATGGCTTGTATGACTTATGTATTCGGGTCCGCGTGACCCCCTCTATTGTAATATATTTGTTTATCCTTTTGTGTTTAGTGTTGTGCTGTGATATTATCACCGTGGCACCCTAATCTCAGCCGTGTACCCTGTGTGTATGATTACTGTACACGGATTGATTTTGGGGGCGTCACATCTATGGGCTCAATCCTTTATGCCCATTGGACATCCTACCTCTCCCCCTCCAAGAACACGCCAACATGGACGCTCACGCAAGGGCAAGTTTCCTCAAGAGGCTTCATGAAGATACAAGGGCAACTATCGAGAAACATGTTCAAGGCCACGCACAGAAGATGAACATCCACAAAATTCCAAGCATGTTCCAACCGGGTGACCTTGTGTGGATAAATCTTCGCAAAGACCGGTTCCCGGACGCCCGCAAGTCCAAGCTTCTTCCCCGCGCCGACGGACCATTCAATATCCTCACTAAGGTCAACAACAACGCTTACACGGTGGACATCCCCACCGACAAGTACTCGGTGAGCAACACGTTGAACATCTCCGACCTCGCGCCTTAGCATGGTGATGAAGACTTTTATCCGTCGAAGGATCTTCCCCAAGGGGGGGAGATGATGCGGAGCATCCAACCGACATCACCATGGACACATCTCCTTCATGTGGGCCATTGACGAGAGCACAAGCACGCGCCTTTGGAACAAAGGTTAACTCGCTCCTCTCAGAAATACACCTCAATACATGCGAAGCTTGGGTACTACCTCATGCGGATATGTTATGCATCATTAGGTACCAAGGAGATGGACAAGGAGAGGCCACAACGGAAGGGGAGCCACGGGAACATGAAGCAAGGAAGACCACACCTTCAGGGACCGGTACTACCGGCCTAGAGGGCGGTACTACCGGTGCCAGGAAACACCTACCAGCACCTGGAGCTCGTGGAGACAAGTAGTTGGCTAGAGTGCGACAAGAACTACCGCCCGGGAGAGAGGTACTACCGGCTGAGCGGTACTACCGCTCTTGCAGAGCGGTACTACCACCCGACAACGTGAAATGCTTCTGTTAAGGGCTGGTTCCGGACCGGTACCACCCCAGTTGTACCGGTAAATCTGAATTACCGGTAGTACCAGTTGTGCAGGCCGGTACAACTTCTCTGGACGCAGATCTGGGCTGTGTTAGCCATGTACCCCTTCGTTTCACACCTAGACTACAAGTACTCTTCCCCTACCTGCGTTTTAGGGTTAGCTAAGAACATATCCAAGATTTGAGAACTTAGCTCCTTCTTACCCTTAGGGAATTAGATCTCCTTTGAGATCCTCTCAATCATATCTCCTCCCTTCCTCTCCCTAGTCATAGAAGGAGAGGGCCCCTCTTCTAGTAGTAGAAGGAGAGGGAGAGCTACCAAGCTTACCTTCGTTGATGTATGGATCTTGAGATGTATGGCACTTGTGTGTGGATTTGAGTACTCTACGTGTTTGGATCTTGTCCCCCTTTCTCTCTTGTGTTGATTGTGTTTTTGATTCCCTCTTGTGTCTTGTTATTGTTGAGGATCTCCTCCCCACCTCAAAATTGTGAAGATTGGGCAAACCCTCTAGGGATTGGACCTCAAATTGAAGTTGTCCCTACATCATGACTAGAATTTAATGTAATTTGTGTTTATGCCTTTGTTTGATGTTGTTAACCAACCTAAAATATGGTTTAGGGCAGAACAGTACCAAATGCTTAAATTTGTCTTAGGGTACTTAGTGAATGCCATGTTTAGGTTTGTGTCTCACTTAAATTGACTAGCATAGATAGTTTACTTTGTTCTTCACCTCTTTCATTGAATGTGTGTTATGCCATGCTTGAGTGAGATGCCATGTTAACAACCTTTGTGCATGTTGTGTAGCTAAATAACTTGAACCGATTCTAAATGTGCGGTATCGTCGTGTGTGACGAGTACTTGTAACAGCCCAAAACTAAAATAAATCCAGAAAATTTGCACATTTATTTTTCCCATTGGGGATAAAAACTTGCACATTTATTCTTTGCCATTTTCTTTCATGATCATCTTTCATCCTTTGATCAAGCCTTTTTGGAAATCATCATGTTTTGTCATGATGAAGGCGTGTGCCAAAATCCATGATTTGTTCATGTCTAGAAAGTTGGGTTGTAGTTCAACTAGCATTTAAATTTATTTAAATGCCCGGTGAATTACTTAAATATTTTGGACCCATTTCTTTTCCTAAAAATCCTACAATTTCTAAGGACTCATAATCATATTGTCATATGATTTTATTATGTCTTTTGATATTTCTTTTTAGCCTTTCCTCTACTATGTTTTATAAAAGAATAAAATGCAGATATTTTCGCTCAGCGTTTTGGACCTTTTCTTTTTCCAGCCCAACCTAATCCCTCAAGCCAGCCCAAACCCCAGCCCACTTCCTCCTTTTCCCCACCTGTCGTTCCCCTCCTCCTCACATTTTCCTTCTCTCTCCCGGTGGCAGAGAAAAGCAGAGGAGAGGAGGCCGGCGTGGAGCCCCTCGGCCAGCCTCTCCCCCCTTCCCTTTTAGCACCTCTCCCCCTCCAGGAACCCTAGCAGCCCCTAGCCCAATTCCCCCAAGCCGCCGCCACCATCTCCTCTCATCTCTTCTTCTCCTCCCTCCCCTGTTTCTCTACATCCCTCCATGGACAGGAGGTCCATGGCCACGGTTTCTTCGACGCCGGGCTTCCAGTCTCCTCCTCGACGTCGCGATTGCATGCCTTGGTCCCCTTCGTGCCTTCGGGAGCAAGCAGCCGGTGCCGATGTCCCCTGGGTCGTCTTCCCCACGCCCTCCCTTGCGTCCTCGCCTTCGAGCCGCCATCCTCTTCATCACGTCCTCGAGCCGGCGCCTCCCCGAGCCCGATCAACGACCTCGTGCTCCCCCTCTGTGAGCCGCTGCTTCCTTCCTCTCTCTCTTCTCTCGTGTTGTCGTGTAGATGAGTAGGCCGGTTCCCCTGGTTCCGATCGTCGCTTACCTGTCCGATGCAAGGCGTTTCGTTTTCCTTCAGTTTCGTCAGAGAGCTTTCCTTCAGTTTGATATTCAGTTATCCGTGCAGCTCGTGTTATGTTCTGCCGTATTGATTAATCGACATGATTCGCAGCATAGCCCAGTGGCTTGGACGCCTTGGTTGCATCCACAAGGTCGCGGGATCAAATCCCAGGCGGAGCAAAAGCTCCCCATTTTTATTATGTTTTGCGCGCAGCTTCTGTTCTTCAGTTTCAGTTTCATCAGCGTTAGCGCCCTGTTTGTTTTATCTCTCGTCAGATCCGATTCCTAACGTTAGCAGCAGTTGAGGTGTAGTGGTCTGAGCGCCTCGCTTACAACCGAGTGGTTGTGGGTTCAAGTCCCAACCGGCGCAAAGGTGCCTTTTATTTTTCTTCAGCTTTGCCCACGATTATAAGTTAGCTAAGGTTGATCCTAAGTGCTGTCGTGATTTCAGACGTTGGTGCAGTGGCGTGGGCACCGTGGTTTCAACCGGGAGGTTATGGGTTATTATGTGCCTCCTTTCCTTCAAAATATACCATGTTATATATGCTTTTGGGGTAGAATTCCGTGGGGAACACGATGATGTTGTTCATTTTGCAATATGGGCATGCATTATTTCGGGATATTGCACCGAGTGTCGTTCACCAAACCTTTTCCGCCATGTTGCGTTCCATTCATGTAAAGGGACCACCTTGACATATTGTTTCTGTATATGCATGAGGTGGTCCCGTGTAGCATGTGTGTTTGCCATTCCTTCTTAATCCTCACGAGGTACATGCATAGTTCAGTTGATGATATCTTGTGATCCCCGTATATTGTTGCTCACTTCATGACCAACAATCCTGTTGCACCACCCGATAATTGATATTGTTCACCTGTTCCATAGGTGATACGACATCACTTCTCTTCTTCGTTGGCACTCATATCACTTGTTTTGATGCGCCGTAGATCTCGCGATGACCGTAGTTTCCGATAGCGTTGTCCCTCTCCTTATTTTATTGTCTGCCGTAGAATGCATTAGGTGCATCATACACCATGCCATGTCATTGCATCCATGTTTATGTTGAGGATTCCAATGTGAGGTCTATCTTCACAAGTGGGCAATTCTTGTTCATGTCTTGTTCAATCCCCTCATATGCCATTATCATGCATTATGATAACTTTAACATAAGGATCCTTCGGATCCGTAAATCACCTACGTAATGCATATAGAGGTTGTCGGTAGCATTGCACCCTTGCTTCCCGATGCTTCTTTTAAACATGCTTGTTCCTATATTCATGCCATGATAATCAAATGACATGCATCATACTTGATCTTGCTTGCTCATTTATTCCATGCTCGTGATTGCTCCGTAGTGATAGTGGTATCTCCGTTGATTGCCTTTCCAGTGTTTACTTCTTGTGTGCTCCCGTGGATACCTTCGGAGACGTTGCGAGTTTGCGATCGGCTACACCTTCGGAACCCGACTTATCAACAGGCAAGGACTATACATTACTTATGATCCATTCTATTTCAACCAGCGGTTTGCATGCTAGTCTAGGTTAGGTTCGATGTTTCATCCTACCACATGTTTACAGCCTCTTTCAAACCGATACAGCCATGTCCCTTCCCAGAAAAACCATGTACTGCTATGTTACTATTGCTCGTTGCTCCGCCCCTCCTTAGTATGCATGCTTAGGATGCTACGATGTTACCCTGTTACTCCTTGGTTTGGGCTATCACATTATTATATTGTTGTTTATGATATGATTATTATAATGTTGACTATATTCGACGAAGGATGGAAGGTCTAGGCTATCCCGCCCCGACGCTTTGTTCCATTCGAGTCACCTAGGACTCGAGTTCTGGGTATTGGTTTTAAGACTGAGCTTGCCTAACCGCGTGTGGTATTTTATGGGGTCCCCTCTTCTTACCTATCTAGCTTCAAACATTTCTAGTGGTGGCCCAAGCTGGTTTTACCATTTGAAAACCGTGTGTGTGACTGGTGAGCTCCCAGCAGATTTTCAAACAACTCGGGCCAGCGGAGACATGGTTTCTTTGTTGGTCCACACCTGGAAGCTAGGGGGCTGCCCACATCTGTTTGGGTAGCTAACCCGACCTCGTCCAGCCGGAAGAGTCCGATCCGATAGCGCAGCCGGCCTTTGGATTGGGTGTCGACTCCCCGGGGGCCACCTGGATTTGTGCGTTGTTAGTTAAAGGGGCCTGTCGTTCCAGATCTCTTGGGACTAAATCATAAAATGGTTGCCTATCATGGGTAGCAACTGAGAGAGATGGGCGTGCGTGCGGAGCCTTGTAATGGGCAGTTGGTACACCCCTGCAGGGTTAAATCTTTTCGAGAAGCCGTGTCCACAGTTATGGACGACTTGAGACCTACTCCTTGTTCATAGACAACAACAACTGAGATAATCTTAATATAACTTGATCAATGTGTGTGTGTGCCTTGACTTCTTCTTCTTCGTCGGGATGCGATGAGGAGGACAAGGATAGGATAGGTGTTATGTTTGCGTCAGTAGTTGATAGCAAGACTTCTTGGAGGCGATTCCTCATCGAATGCTTGGCTTCTTATCTTACTCTCTAGATCGTTAGCCACTTCATAAATGCTAGTGCGGCAGCAACCTCACCACTTACCACTTCCATACCGTAAACTACTAGTTGTCCTAGAATGACGAGTGATGAAGTCCTTGCTGGGTTAGTTGACCACTACAGTTGGATGCTGAGTACTTCTGTACTCATGATACTACCCCCAAACTATTTTCGGGGTTCTTGATCGACAACAGGTTGGTGATCGACGTTTCACGAGGAGACTCGACGACGACTAGTTAGGCGGATCCCGGCGGAGGGCCTGGACCCGTGTGGTTATGGGATCGATGTTTTCTCTTTGCCAGTAGGCATTTGATGGTAGTCTGTACTGAGACATATATGTTCCGCTGATGTAATGTATTAAGGCAGTTGTATGATGATTGTATGAGATGTTGTATCCTTGTATCTGTAATTTTGTGATATCATGTTGTAAATCCGGGGCATATGACTCTGTCATATGTCGCGGTGGGACCGATATGTGCTTCGTCCCCGGATCTGGATGGAAACTTCTAGATCTGGAACAGTACCGCATATCGGGCCTGACAGTACTCCACTTAACCTGCTAGTAACCGCTCTCGACGATAGATGCGATACCGTAGTGCATTGTCTCGTGTTGTCTTCTTGTTGATGCTTTCTCGTGATTTCGTCGTAGTAATAGATGCTTGCTCGTCGATTTCCTTTTCTAGTGTTTCATTCTTGTGTGCTCCCGCGGTTACTCTCGGAAATGATGCGAGCTTGCGATCGACTACACCATCGGTTTCGTCTTCTCATCGGGTAAGGGGAGCATATATCATGCTTATAAATTTCAGCTCACTTGTGCCTAGGTATAGGATAGAACGATTGCTTGATCCTACCACCTCATATTTATGCCTCTCAAATAAACCCAAACATCCATGTCCCCCACATCCTAGCAAACCATTGTTAGGCCATGTACCTTGCTTGCTTAACCACTGCTTAGTACGCATGCTTAGGATGCTACTTATATTACCCTGTTACTCCTTGGACTGGGCAATCACACTATTATATTTGTGGATGATGTGATTATTATAATGTTGACTATATTCGACGAAGGATGGAAGGTCTAGGCTATCCCGTCCCGAAGCTTTGTTCCATTCGAGTCACCTAGGACCCGAGTTCTGGGTACTATGTCTCTTGGCAAGCGTTCCTAACCGTGTGTGGGATACTATGGGGTCCCCTATTCTTACCTATCTAGCTCCAAACATTTCTAGTGGTGGCCCAAGATGATTTACCATTTGAACCCCGTGTGTGTGACTGTTGGCGCCCTAGCAGATTTACAACAACCTGGGCCAGCGAGGACAGAGTTCCCTTGTTGGTCCAAACTGGCCGGCTGAGGACCCGAGCATAGTGATGCCACAGTAATCCAAACCTAGAGTCAGACGGTAGATACCAATTCTAGAGCGTGGTCGGCTTTTGAGTTGGATGTCCACTCACCAGGGGCCACCCGGATTTGTGTGTTGTTAGTTAGAGGGACCTGTCATTTCAGATCTCTCGGAACTAAATCATAAAATGGTTGCCTGTGATGGGTAGCAACTGAGAAAGATTGGCGTGCGTGCGGAGCCTTGTAATGGGTTGGTACACCCCTGCAGGGTTAAATCTTTTCGATAAGCCATGTCCTCGGTTATGGACGACTTGAGACCTACTCCTTGTTCATAGACAACAACAACTGAGATAATCTTAACAACTTGGTCAACGTGTGTGTGCCTTGACTGCTTCTTCTTCATCGGGTGATGAAGGGGAGGACAAGGATAGGATAGGTGTTATGCTTGCGTAAGTAGCTGATAGCAGACTTGTTGGAGGCGATTCCTCATCGACCGCTTGGTTCTCATCTTACTCTAAATAGATAGTTAGCCACCTCATATAATGCTAGTGCGGCTGCAACCTCAACCACTACCCTCATCTTACCGTGAGAAGTTAGTTACAAGACTTGTGGATATAGCTCACCCCTTTCTTCTCTCTTTTACGCACGTTATGCAAATGATCTTGGACTACAGAGGAGCTCGAAGACACTTCTTCTGGACGCCTTCGCGGAGACTCGACGATGACTAGTTAGGTGGATCCCGACGGAGAGCCTGGACCCGTGTGGACGTGGGAATGGTGTGTTTTACCTTTGCCTGTAGGCATTTGATTGTACTCTGTACTCAGACATGTATCTTCTGGTGATGTAATGTATTAAGGAAGTTATATGACGATTGTATGAGATGTTGTATCCTTGTAGCTGTAATGTTGTGATATCATGTTGGAAATCCGGGGCAGATGGCATTGTCATATATCGCGGTGGGACCGATATGTGCTTCATCCCCTGATCTGGATGGAAACATCTAGATCTGGAACAATACAGCATATCGGGCCTTACAACTTGGTATCAGAGCCTTACCGACTGTAGGATCCTTTTCTGGCCGAAGTCGAGTCTAGACAAAAACTATTTTGTAATTACTAAGATAGTTATCGGAGAGTAGGAATCTTTTTCCTCCTTACCCTTGCTCTAGTCAGGACAAGTGGTGTAAGTGTTTAAATTCTCTCCTTATCCCTTTCTAAATTTAGGATTTCGAGTGTGTGGAGTTTCAGAACTGTTACAATGCCTTGCTTGCAGCGTATTGTCTCGATTCCGATCTCAGGTTTCGAAAATCCTGTAGTGCCTTTAGTTTCTCCGATTTTGGTGCACATCATGGTCATTCACTGCCATACATCCTCTTTCCTGGTGTCTGCAAGATCTTGAGTGGGAACACTATCCTTTTGATCTGGTTCTCGCTATCGTTTTTCCTCATGACACCTGATGGTCACGTTTTCTGACGTTATCTCGACGGAGGTTCATCATCGTTCGACATGGAGAAGAGCCCCTTGTTGGCGGTGTTGAGGATCGTCGACATCGTCTCTCTTCTCTTCCCCTCTCCCCCGGATCGTCCAGGATCTCGGGAGGAGATCCCTTGTTGGTGGTGTTGTATTGTAACAGCCCGGGATTTTCACCCAAATTAAAAAAAATGTTTGTTGCTTTAATTTGTTGATTGCTAGAATTGTTTGCAGTATTTTCTTCGCCGATTTATTAATCGGCGATTATATTTCTCCCCTCTTTATCGTATCGGATGCGAGACCGGACCTTTTTACCAACGACACACGACCTTTGCGACACCGGGTTCCACCTGAGCATCGTCGCAACTTCCGGCACAGGACCATCCATCGCCATCGGAACGAAAACCGCATTTAATAATTAAATGGATTATTTTATTGGGAGGCAAAAAATATTCTCGGAGAGGTATCAAAGTGAGGTAGGACTGACGGGCTCGCCGCGCTGAGCGCGTGGTTTGAGATTTCGTCCGAATCAAAGGTCGTATGAACTCCCGGCCGTCAGAAACGTGGAGTACCGGACGCGAGAGAGAAAACCCGAGGGCGTTTGGGTAAACCTGCCATCTAGTCCAGCCTTTAAATAGGTCACCACTCTCCCCTAGCCCTTCTAGGGTTTCCCCCATGTAAAATTTGCGGCCACCCCCTCCACTTTGCCCAGATCTGCTATCTAGCCCTAGATTTGGCCTCAAATTTGAAACCCTAGCCCTCCAGATCTGAGATCTAGGTCCCAGCGAATCTGGATCGCCAAATCTGAGGATCCGACGGCCCAGAGAGCGCCATGTCGCCTCCACAGCCAGCCCAGGCGAACCGGGCCCCACAAGGCCGAGATTCAGCCGTCGCGGTCCCGCCAAGCCCATCGCGAGCCTCCGCTGTCGCGTGGAGGCTGCCGCCTTTGCCGCCCTCCAGCGGCCCGACCAGCCACCCACAGGCGCGCGGCCTCCCCCTCGCCAAGGGCGTAGCGACCTTATCCATCGCCCACCGTCGGACATTTGGGGCTCGGCCCACGAAGGTCTATTTTTCTCCTGGAAATTCTACCAAGTCAAATTTTTCTTCTGCGGCTGGTATTGTTTTGCAATGATTATTGCGGTAGATCTGTAGGTCGTATGCATTCGCGCCCAAAAGGAAAATCGTGCTCTGTGATGTGCTCTAACTTTTTGCTTTAGTGAGTTAATTTATATGAGGTCATCTTGATGATGCAAATCTCATTTGAAGTGTGCACCAGATTGTTTACTACTGCTGTTGTTATTTTATTCAAAGTTTGATTGATGATTGTGTCACATCCATGAGGCATGTGCTATTGATTCTTTCTTGTATATGTTAAGCATCATGTGTATTTCAATTAGATCATCCCTTTGCCATGGTTACCTGCTGTAGCGATTTTGTTTCTTGCTCCAAAGTGGTGACCCTGATAATATGTGCTGCTGTTTGCATAAAATTGCTACTTTGATGCCTTATAGTTAATGATCCATGCGTCATATGCATTAGCTCCAATGTAATTATTTTCTCCTTGTTATGTGTACTTGGATGCCATGCTTCTCTTTGCCATGATATCTTTACTGATCATATAGTTATTGAGCTCCCAAAGTGCAACCGTGTTGTTTTCTTTCACATACCCTGAGATGCCACAAAGTCTGGAATATAATATAGCTTCCTTGCATGCTTTATATCTTTTCATCCATGGGTCCTTTGAACACAAGTTTTATGCATGAACTGATCACCATCATGTAGGCTTCATGTTAATTTATTCCATGGTCATGTTTCTTTATGTTTTCTATCACCTTTGCTACTGTTCATATAGCATGTTTATAACAGTTTGTCATGCCTCTGTTTTTCACTAAGTCCCTAGAGCGGTAGTATTATTTAGCATTTTGCATGGGGTACAATTAATTGTTCCTGGTGCTCATATCATTGAAACTTTGTTGCCATGCCTTCCCTGTCATGTCTACTGTAAATAAATGTCCTTTTGGTGCATGTGTGCAATCTGTAGCTTATTGTTTCAGTGCTCTAAAGTGTGCTACCTGATGTTCGCAGATTGTGCCCATAAGTTGTGATGCTTGTATCTTTTTATCCGTAAATCCGTTTGGGGTGTTCTTTACATGTAACTTGACTAAAATTTAATTTACTTTGTGTTTATGCCTTTTTTATGTTGTCAACCAACCTAAAATATGGTTTGGGGCAGAACAGTACCAAATGCTTAAATTTGTCGTGGGGTACTGTCAGAACCCCAATTAGGGTAAGTGCTAGGGTTTGTTTGATCCCTTTGCATCATGCAAAATTCCAAAAGAAATTCAAAAATGGGGAAAAGAAAAGCCCTGAGAAATTAAATCAAATGGCTAGATAAAAAATCTTTTTTCCAAAAATCATTTGAGTATTTGGAAAATTCCTATAAATGATGGTGATCATTTTAAAAGTGGTTTGGGGATTTTCCCATGCCCATGGAATATTCAAAAATTCAAAAGGTGCATTGGAAATTAAATTAAACTCCAATTTGAATTTAAATTCAAATTGTTTGAATTTCAAAAGTCACCAAAACTTATGAGTGGCTAGCTATATATGTTATAAGCCCACATAAAAGTTTTCATGATTTGTAAAAATGCTCTACTATTTTTATTTGGGGCAGAACAAATTAACAGAAAAGAAATTCAAAAGAAAAGGAAAGGAAGAAGTCCCCTGTCCTTCTGGCCCATGTGGCCCAGCCTGGCCAGCAAGCCGGCCCAACCCACCAGGGGCAGGGTCGTCTTCTACCCCGCGCCAGGCAGGCTGGGAGCTGCGTGGCAGCCATGCCACGGCCGCCGGCCACCTCCTGCTTCCCCCTGGCCTCCTAACCCTCCCCGTGGACGCCTGGAAGGCCCCTGCAACCTTTCCCCCTCCTCGAAGCTTCTCTCTCCTTCTCTCACGCCCGTGCTCACCCCACCCGACGGACACCGGAGCACGCCGTCGTGCGCCCCCGTGCCCCGAGCCACCCCGAGGCCACTCCGACGTGTCCCGGCGCCGCGCCATCTTCGTCTTCGTCGAACGGAGCTTCGAATCGAACCCGGGTACCCTGCAAGCGACGTCGTCGTCTTCGTTTTGCTCTGGCCGCCGTGGAGCTTCTCGCCGAAATTGGCTCCGTCCAAGCCTTCCCCCACCTCTTCGTCCCCTACATCGTGCTCGGGTGAGCCTCGCCGTCGTTTCCCCTCACGTCCCGGCCCCTCCCCTGGCCCGACTCGTCGTGGCCGTTGAGCAGCGCTACGGCCGCCTCGGGAACTCGATGTCGGCCTCGCTCCGGTGCCTCCCGAGGTCGCCCGCCTGCTCCCGAAGACACGCACGAGCGAGGGCTAGCTCCTGGTGCTATTGGCGTGGCCAGCCGTGGCCGGGAGGCCCTCTCCGGCGAGGCGCCGCCGCCTCCCGTGGCCACCGGCGGCTAACCGCCGGACATCCCAGTTAATTAGGGGGCTAACCCCATGTTTAGTTTGGCCTAAGCCACTGACTGGTGGGGCCAGCCCCTTCTATTTAATCAAAAATTTAAATAAACAGAGTTTTAAACCACTGTGTCACTGACAGGCCGACCCCACTGGTCAGACACCCCCACGTCATGCTGATGTCAGCATGACGCAGTAAATCAATTTATGATTTAAAAGAAAACAGAAAATTCCAGAAAACAATATAAACTTCCAAAAATCATAGAAAATTCATATGAACTCCAAATTAAACAAATAATATATGAAAAATTATCAGAAAAATACAAGGATTAAGAATATGCAATTTGTTTTTTATGTTTGACCATTTTAAAATGGGGCAACAGTAGCAAATGTGCATATGGCTTAATTTGAATTCAAATTTGAAGTTTGAATTTGCATTTCAAATGCAATATACTCCAATTAAATTGAATATGCTACAAACCAGTACCATTCACCTCATGGACAACCTTATCATATGTATGTGCATTTTTACTTTCGAAGTTTTCCCCCTCTTGTTGATGATTGTGCCGGTAACAGTGCCTCCGAGACGGTGATCACCCCCGAAGGAGAAGACCACCGATAAGACCCGTGTATCATCAGCAAGGCAAGCAAACCCCCATTGATCATGTCTATAAAATCCTACTTCCCTCTCAGTCTCGCTTATGCATTTTTAGGAGATCATCGAGACACGTTCTTTCGCATAGTTGAACCCATTCCGATGCATGACCTATCATTTTGCCACCGTATTAAGCAAACCACAATCCTAGCAGATTTAGGAATTGATTGATGAGCATGTGACCCCTACAACTGTTACTGCTTATTGCTGCTTAGTGATACAATGAGGATGTTATGTTTGTGAGTCGGGATGGAATGAACACAGTGATGCTGATGATAAATGTGTTGGTGAATCCACCCTAAACAAAGGTGAACGATGAGAGGTTGTGTAGGAGTACACAGTGGTTTGTCTCGTTGAACACTGCCCTAGGCCCCGAGTTCCTGTTTTGTGATCCAAGATAAAGAGTATGACCACATGTAGGGTTTATGGGAGCCCCGTTTGGCCTCTTTACGTACCCGATCCAGTCCAGGAGTCACACTAGATTTGGGATTTCCATTTGATTTATGTATAGATATGTGGGTGGACCTGTGAGGCAGTGAAACCATCTGTCAAAGGTGGCGTCTCGGTTCCTTACATTATCTGAGTCCGTTTCGTGGAACCGTTCGGACTCTCGAGCGGTGAAAAACTCAGGTAGTTGACTCCTGGATTAGAGAAGGTGATGTGAGGGTAGTGCCTTGGTTTCATCCACGTCCGACATCCGCTTGAAGGATGACAAGAACGAGGCGATAAGTGATGACACGCGTGTGAAGATGTACACCCCTGCAGGGTTAATGAACTATTCGAATAGCCGTGTCCGCGGTTATGGACTACTTGGAAACCTTTACTTGATCATAGACAACTTGAATGGATACTTATAAAACTCGCAAGATAAGTGTGAGTGCTATGGCGTGCTTTCTCTTGGGGAAGTCGAGGAAGGAACCATAGTGGTGTAATTGGTTGGAGAAAGTAGTGGACTCGTGTACGCTTCTTACCTCAAGTCTGGTACTCGTAGTACAGGATTAGCCAAGTCAAAGCTGGCACTTCTGCATGTTGAACCCCACCTCCTTTACCTTGATACTTGAGCATGAGTAGTGTAGTTCTGATGTAAGTCTTGCTGAGTACGACTTTGTACTCACGTTTGCTTATTCTATGTTTTAGATGAGAACCCGGACCCCGATGGAGTCACCTTCGTGAAGCTCGACGTTGACTAAGTTAGCATAGTCCCAGACAACAGTCTGGTCCCTCGTGGAAGGGCATGTTTGTTTTACAAGGCTTCTCTAAGCCATTTGTTAAACTTGTCTGTACTCAGACCTAATTTTCTTCCGTTGTATGATGTAATGTTGATCACAGACATGTGATCTTTGTATGCTCTATGTGTATATCAATAAAGAGTACTTTGTAGAGTTATGTGATGTTACCTGTTGTTATACACTTGGCATGCATGCTGCGTGTATGTTTATATCGTGCATGCCATGTGTGGGGTTCGATACCTTAGTTGCGTTCTCGCCGGCGGTCTTTTATACACCAAGTGGCCCTTAGATGTGCGCAGCTTGGGGCATCGCGATGCGATTGCTCGTGACTCTGTCACGTGGCACACTTTGTTGTATGATTGAGCCCGCCCGAGACCCCGACTAAGAGATCGGGCTGGAGTCTGTCTATGTAAGTGTTATGATTCAATCGATAATATGCTTGAGGCGACTTGTCTATGAGTATGGGATTTCACCACCCATAATAATTTAGACTTGTGAGCGGACGATGAGGACCCATCTCAGTTGATCATCCAGGCCTGGATTGGATGCCCCTCACGTTCGAGTTTTCTGAGAACGTTCTATGTTTGGCCTTGTCTGCTTAGACAAGTGGGTATGGCTCTCGGCTCTCCATATGATTGAATTGTGATTGGAATTACATACGCAAACCCCGGGTCCCGACAGGTACTTAGTGAATGCCATGTTTAGGTTTGTTCCTCACTTAAATTGACTAGCATAGATAGTTTACTTTGTGCTTCACCTCTTGCCACGAATGTGTGTTATGTTATGCTTGAGTAAGATTCCATGTTAACAACATTTGCTCATGTTGTGTAGCTAAATAACTTGCACTACAAGAAATATGCTAACTTGTGACCCTACATATTGGTCACTGAAAGGTCACTGTTCTTCATTTGTGACCTTTTTATGACCAAAATCAGTTGGTCAAAAGCTGAGGGTCGCAAAGCGGACACTGTGACCTTTTTTCTGAAATGGTCATGGATGATTGTGACCAAACCAAAGGTCATAGATGTTGTGACCAATTGGCTTGGTCATTGGCTTATTGGCCAGGCCACGTCAGATCCAACGTGGCAAGCTGATGTGGCAAAAAAATTGACCAAATGGAATGGCCGTAGATCGAAATCAGCCCGGTCCAGTTGACCCATCTATATGGGCCTAGTCCAGCAATTCAGCCAATTTAAGAGTTTTTTTTATAAATACATGGGCTGCTTGGGCATTTTTTCTGGGCCTCAGCCTTTCTACTTTCAACTTATTTTCTAGTTTCAGCCTTTTATTTTTTTCAAAATGTATAATGTTTTGGTCGAATATTGAGTGGGCCATGGCCCTTTTACAATGCATGTTTTAAGCCTTTTCTACCAAGTTTTTTCAATAAATAAAAAATGATGATCCAACATTGCATGGTCGTAGCCTCTTCAGGCCCAATACCATTTACAACTAAAATAGAGATTCTATTCATTTACTGAACATATTTTCAATTTTGCTGTCAAAGCAGCGTATTTACACAGGAAAACAACATTTCATTTCACTCCTTACAACTTCCTTCACATTATACACATTTGAACACATGAAGTTGTTCACATTACAACTTCCTTCACATTTGAACATGTGACAAGCTGTCCAAAGAAGCGGGAAGTACTGATGCGCAGATAGTAATCGAACAAATCAAAGAGACAGGAAGAAAAATATATTCTTTGCAGGTACCATTTATACCAGAGATGGCCCCCACTTCTCTTCTCAGGTGCTGGAGAAGAGAGGGAGCGGGCTAGTGGTAGATCTAGCTCAAGAAAGGAGGTAGCGACCTAGACAATATCTAAAAAAACAAAACAGAATAGTCAGGAACAAAATAAAAACATATCCACAAACAGCTAGGATAAAACCTTTGTGAAGTGTGGTAAATGAAGAAAACATACAAGTAGCAGAATTTGTCAAAGCACATTCGAGCAAGATGCATATCATAATTGACCATCACTAGCATATGGAAAAATCATCAGGTCATTAAACCTTTTTCATGAAAATGGTTCATATAAGTTACAAATCTTCATTGAGGTGTGATAGGCGGGTACAAATGGATATTTAGATGAGAACGAAATAGCATTGCTCAAATGAATGTACGAGGAAAGATACGTGACTGTTATAGACGAGTGAATTATCAAAAAAAGTGAAGAGCTAATGCGGTACAAATTTCAAAAGAAGGTTTGGCTATTGAGCTTTCACTCACGAAAAAGAATCCAGGCTCTACAATCTCAGTCAATGCTTGCATATCTGATTTCAGTCTAGCGATATACTATCACAACATGAATGAAGCGCATCAGCAGGAATGTATATATAATATCTTAAGTAATCTTATTAAATAGCTAGCAACAAAGTATATGGCAACATCTCAGTCAATTAATCACGTACAGTTGTGGGACTATGATGAACAAAAACGGTGCTTTCCTAATTGTTTTTAAAACAGAAACTTCTCAGTCAATGAGATTAGACAAGAATTATGGAGAGGTGCATATTGAATGGTCCTTTATCAGCTCAAGATATATACCTTGGGGCTTTGAGTTGGTATTCTAGTAGACTTACAATCCACCTCCAACGACATATATATAATCCACCATCCTATGTATGCATCTACATTCTACAACATGAAAAAGGATGGTCAAACATTTAATCATTTACGAGTATGACTAACACTAACCAGTATGTGTTCATGGAGTGACTAAAATGTTCTGAATAGCTAAGATTTTTTGGTATATAATATACTGACATGTGCAACTCTTAACTAAATTGATCATAGAAATGAAAACACATGTAAGAACGAGTTCTATCAGAATCCAGGCATGTCAAATTTTAAGCACCATCAAAACAGATCTACCAATCCAGACCATGATCAGCATGAATCAGGATTTACAATTCTAGCAAAACAGCAAAGAGACAGGGATACACGCATCAAGCATACCATCTTCTACAATAAGAGGTCCAGATGCTCCAGGAACTGGAGGGAGTATGCAGTAGGGAATTCGTACAGTAGCTAGGGATGAGGAAGATGAGCTTGCTCCCATTGTACCTAGATGGTAAACAAGAAAACAAGTTATTGCAGAAGAAGCATCATCCTTTATCCATTGTACCTGGGTCATATTTAGGTACACAATTAGCAAATATTTATTTACCATGAACATAAAATAACGAACTTGGATAAGCATTAGCAGTGTAGTACAGAATGTATCACTATAACTTTGGGAAATGGTTAGTCTAGTGGGTATTCAGTTTACTTGCATATGACCAACACTAATCAGTATGAGTTTGTTCAATAACTAAAAAGTACTCAGTTTACACGTATAAACCAAAGATTCAGCAAGAGCATGTCGATAAAACAGTAAAAACAATGGTATCTAGTATACCGCCATGCATGAGCACTTGTTAATATTATTATTCATCATCAACGCAACCTATAATCACCTATGCTTACAAATCTATGCATAGTTCAAAAAAACCAACCTATCTATTTGAAACCAGAATAGATTTCTCACTCAAATCTGAATTCACTGGTTTCTCCTCCAAAGTTTTGAAATCTCAGCCTCTAATTCTCTGGTTTTTAGGCAACAAACGTCATTGCATTTTTGCAATGCAGCGTAGATAAACCAAATGGAACATCAGAAATAGCAGCAAGGTAGAATCATCTAGACCACATGTTTACCCGCAAAAATATCTAGAACACATGCTCAACTGGAATGCACTACGCCATTCTTGTAACATTAACATAGAGGAAATGCGTCTATCACATGATCTCCACAAGGACCAAGCATCCACACTGCACAAACAGCACGCTCACATGCGAATTGAGTAAGATTCGTCCAGGTCGGGGCACGAAGGGACGTACCTGGAGATCGTCAGGGAGGTACTGGTGCTTCATGGAGAGGTCCATGGCGCGCTTGAGGCGCTGGATGCAGGTGTCGAACACCTCCCTTTGGAGCCTCACGAGCGCCTCCTTGATGTCCAGATCGAAGTGCTGGACTGCATGACGTCCTCCTAGCGAGGCCCCTCCGGTATCCGTGATGGCACCGTGCGGTCGATGGGATCTGTAGGGAGAGAGAATAAGAGAGGGAAGCCGAGAGAGTGAGGGGAAAGAGAGAGACCTGAAGGAGCAGTGTAGGGGGTTCTGTCACAGCTGCGCGAGGAGGTCATCGTCGTCGCCTTCCTGGTGGCCAGAGACCCGTGGTTGGCATGAAGCGCCACCACAGAAAACGCAAGTAGGCCACGCGCGACCCCGGTCCGGCCAGCTCGACGGAGCGTCGCGCATCGAAGCACGCACGCACGCGCCGGCGAGCAAGCCAGACGTGACGCCGTGGTCGCTGGGAAGCGGCGGCTCTCTCTCTCCGTTGCGTGAGGAGGGGCAGGAGGCGGAGGAGAAGAGGGTACAGCAGAGAGCTTGGGCGTCGCCTCCCTGTGGAGAAGGGGAGACGGCGGGTGGAAGGGGAGGGGGATCTGAATCGGGGGAGAGGTTGAGAGGAGATCCATGGGAGGAGGGGGGAGGGGGTCTGAGTTAGGGTTTGGGGTAGTTGGGCTACGGGTGGGGTTTTCTTTTTCTACTTTTTCTACTTTTTTTTCTTTAGATAAATGGAAGGATGGATGGATGGATGTGTGCCATGTCATCGATCCATGGCATAAACTTTTCCACCAATGAGAATTAAGCTTATGTAATTGTTTTTTCTCTTATATTTTTTCCTCCAATGTGAAGAACATACAATTAATTGTTGCAAAAAGGCACCACTCCGTTTTTCAAAAACATTAGACCACATTTACAATTGACCAACGAGTTCCCTCTCCCGTTTTGCAAGATTCCACCCCTAGCTATCACCGGTCATGCCCCCTCCCCCGTTTTGACCGCATTTTGAAACCGGCTTAAACAATTCAAAATAAATCAAAAAATGTAAAACTTTCGCGTTGCATCCTAATTTATGTCCTAGAAACCATACAAACCAACAAACTTTGAATAATGCAAATATCTTAAAGAAATCTTCTCAAAATGAGCTATCGAGTATGAAGGTTCGTGGCTTTCAAGCCAAATGACCGATGTTAGTTCTAGTTTCAAAGGATGGTTTTAACAAATGATCTCATTTTGTGCAAATGGGTGCATATTGGAATGCGCAACAAGCTTTACAAAGGAATTTTTCATTTTCGTTGTACGAAAAATCCATTTTTCATTTTCCGAGAGCCAAAAGTAGGGTTGTTTTGTGAAGAAACTACCAAATATTGTGTGTGAATTTGAACCACTCCATTTTTGTAAAATACTATACCATATTTTATTAAGAATTTACGAAATGTTTGCATGATAAATGATTTTTATACACCTCTCCTGAAAAAGACAATTTTCCACAGATTCAGCTGAAACGGGGTCAAATTTGAACTACATGTGCTTGATAGTTTGCTCTTTATTTTTTTAAAGTCATTTACAGGTACACAAGTAGTCATTTCATCAGAGATCCACCAAGAGTTTTGCAATATTCCACCCATAGCTATCACCAGTCAGGCCCCCCCCCCTCCCCCGTTTTGACCGCATTTTGAAACTGGCTTAAACAATACAAAAAAAATCGAAAAAATGTAAAATCTTCGCGTTGCATCCTAATTTATGTCCTAGTAACCATACTAACCAAAACAAATTCATTTTTTATTTTCCGAGTGCCAAAAGTAGGGTTGTTTTGTGAAGAAGCTACCAAATATTTTGCGTGAATTTGAACCACTCCATTTTTTTAAAATACTAGACCATATTTTATTAAGAATTTACGAAAATTTTGCATGATAAATGATTTTTATACACCTCTCCCGAAAAAGACAAATTTCCATAGATTCAGTTGGACCGTGTCAAATTTGAACTACATGTGCTTGATAGTTTGCTCTTTATTTTTTACAAAAATCATTTATAGGTACACAAGTAGTCATTTCATCAGATATCCACCAAGAGTTTTGCAATATTCCACCCCTAGCTATCACCGGTCATGCACCCCCTCCCCCGTTTTGACCGCATTTTGAAACCGGCTTAAAAATTAAAAAAAACAAAAAAATGTAAAACCTTCGCGTTGCATCCTAATTTATGTCCTGGTAACCATACTAACCAACAAACTTGGAATAATGCAATTATCTTAAAATAGTCTTCTAAAAATGAGCTATCGTGTATGAAGGTTCGTGGCTTTCAAGCCAAATGACCGATGTTAGTGCTAGTTTCAAAGGATAGTTTTTCCAATTGATCTCATTTTGTTCAAATGGGTGAATATTGGAATGGGCAACAAGTTTTCCAAAGGAAGTTTTCATTTTCGTTGTACAAAAAATCCATTTTTCATTTTCTGAGTGCCAAAAGTAGGTTTGTTTTGTGAAGAAGCTACCAAATATTTGGAGTGAATTTGAACCACTCCATTTTTGTAAAATACTAGACCATATTTTATTAACAATTGACCAAATGTTTGCATGATAAATGATTGTTATACACCTCTCCTGAAAAACAAAAATTTCCGCATATTTAGTTGGAACGTGGTCAAATTTGAACTATATGTGCTTGATAGTTTGCTCTTTATTTTTTCAAAAAATCATTTATAGGTACACAAGTAGTCATTTAATCAGAGATCCACCAAGAGTTTTGCAATATTTCACCCCTAACTATCACCGGTCATGCCCTCCTCCCCCGTCATGGTGTCATTATATGTGTCCTAGTATCCATAAAAAAATAAACTTGAAATATGGCTATTATCATGGAAAATTGTTCTCGTAAATGAGCTATCTTCTACGAAGATTCTTGGCTTTTGGGCCAAATGACGGATGTGATGGCCACATCCAAGGCATAGTTTGTTCGAATACCATCATATTGCGCACAAGAGTGCATCATGGAACCACTGACAATGTTGACGAAGAAAGTTTTCCATTTACTTGCAAAAAAAAACCATTTTTCATTTTTCCAGTGCGAAGAATTGATTTTTTTTGTAAAGCATCTACCACAAATATGTTGCAAAATTTGAGAAATCCATTTATAAATAATATTACACCATGTTATAGGTACAAATAACCAAATAAACCAAAAAGTTCAACATATATTAAAAATTATTTTATGTGTATTTAGAAAAATGTCCAATGTATTATTAAAAAGTTCATATTTATTAAAAATGTTCAATGTATATAATAAAATTGTTCTATACGTATTTAAAAAGTTCACTATATATTTAAGTTTTTTAATGTATATTGCAAAAAACATTACATTAAAAATTCCCAAATGTATTAAGAAATGTTCACCATATATTAAAAAAGATTTTATCGTATATTTTGTTTTAAAAAACAAAAAGAATTTGAAATACAAATAGGAAAAAGGAAATAAAAAATTAGAAGAATTTTCCAGTTTTTTTAGCATAATTTTTTTTTTCTAGTAACACGCTTTTTTCACCCAATATTCTATGGGGTAGGTTCCGAAAAAATGTTATGGGCCGTAGGCCCACTTAGGGGACTGCTATGTGCAGAAAAAAAAAGAATAGGGAAGGCCTCGGCCTTAAGGCCTCGACCTTAAGGCCCTAGCACAGAGAACGAGCTTGTATACTATAAAAACACCGACTTCGGTTGAATACTCATCAGAGCTTGTGGCGTGGTGGTAAGGAACGGTGGCACCTCGGCCCGTGTTCGAACCCCTCCGGCGCAATTTTTGTTTAAATTTTTCCTAGATCAATGCGGGTCCAACTAGTCAGGTTAGTGGTGGACCTCATGTCAGTTTGGCGGCCCCGCTTGTCATGTCTTCTTGTGGGTCTTGCATGTCAGGTTGCTTGTGGGTCCCAAGTTCAAAAATACATTGTTGCTGGGTTCCATGTGTCATTGGATAGGATTAAACCTACTCTTATCCAGAAACACGTAAAAAAAAATAGACACATGCACAAGCCACATATGTGAAATAGCTGATGTGGTCGTCCATCATTTCAGCAAATTATAAATTAGCAAATAAGATCATATAGATTGGTCATAATCAGCAAAAAATAAGGCTATGAACAATGCTATTCAATTTACGACCATTTTTTGTAAGTAAATAGTGACCTTTTTAACTAGAATGGTCTTAAAAATATAGGGTTTGGACCCTTCCATATGGCTTTCAACCATTTTCTGTAAAATGGTCATAGATTTATGACCAATTTTTCAAGCGTCGCTAGGAAAAGGTCACTAGTTGACATATTTCTTGTAGTGTTGAACCGATTCTAAATGTGTCGTATCGTCGTGTGTGACGAGTACTCCACTTAACATGCTAGTAACCGCTCTCGACGATAGATGCGATACCGTAGTGAGTTGTCTCATGTTGTTTTCTTGTTGATGCTTGCTCGTGATTGCTTCGTAGTAATAGATGATTGCTCGTCGATTCCCTTTTCCAGTGTTTCCTTCTTGTGTGCTCCCATGGTTACTCTCGGAGACGACGCGAGCTTGCGATCGACTACACCATCGGTTTGGTCTTCTGATCAGGTAAGGGGGAGCATATATCATGCTTATAACATTCAGCTCACTTGTGCCTAGGTATAGGATAGAACGATTGCTTGATCCTACCACCTCATATTTATGCTTCTCAAATAAACCAATACAGCCAGGTCCCCCACATCCTAGGAAACCATTGTTTGGCCATGTACCTTGCTTGCTTAACCACTGCTTAGTATGCATGCTTAGGATTCTACTTATATTACCTTGTTACTCCTTTGACTGGGCTATCACACTATTATATTTGTGGATGATGTGATTATTATAATGTGGACTATATTCGACGAAGGATGGAAGGTCTAGGCTATCCCGCCCCGATGCTTTGTTCCATTCGAGTCACCTAGGACCCGAGTTCCAGGTATTGTGTCTCTTGGCGAGCGTGCCTAACCGCGTGTGGGATACCATGGTGTCCCCTCTTCTTACCTATCTAGATCCAAACATTTCTAGTGGTGGCCCAAGCTGATTTACTATTTGAACCCCGTGTGTGTGACTGTGGCGCCCCAGCAGATTTAAAACAACCCGGGCCAGCGAGGACAGAGTTCCCTTGTTGGTCCAAACTGACCGGCTGAGGACCCGAGCACCACGGTAATCCAAACCTGGAGTCAGACGGTAGAGACCAATTCGAGAGCGCGGACGGCTTTTGAGTTGGATGGCCACTCACCGGGGCCACCCGGATTTGTGTGTTGTTAGTTAGAGGGACCTATCGTTCCGAATCTATCGAAACTAAATCATAAAATGGTTCCTGTGATGGGTAGCAACTGAGGCAGTTGGTACACCCCTGCAGGGTTAAATCTTTTCGAGAAGTCGTGTCCTCGGTTATGGACGACTTGAGACCTACTCCTTGTTCATAGACAACAACAATTGAGATAATCTTAACAACTTGATCAACGTGAGTGTGCCTTGACTGCTTCTTATTCATCGGGTGATGAAGCGGAGTACAAGGATAGGATAGGTGTTATGTTTGCGTAAGTAGCTGATAGCAGAATTTTTGGAGGTGATTCCTCATCGACTGCTTGGTTCTCATCTTACTCTAAATAGATCGTTATCCACCTCATATAATGCTAGTGCGGCTGCAACCTCAACCACTACCCCCATCTTACCGTGAGAAGTTAGTTACAAGACTTGTTGATATAGCTTACCCCTTTCTTCTCTCTTTTACACACGTTATGCAACGATCTTGGACTACAGAGGAGCTCGACGATACTTCTTCTGGACGCCTTTGCGGAGACTCGACGACGACTAGTTAAGTGGATCCCGGCGGAGATCCTGGACCCGTGTGGACGTGGGAATGGTGTGTTTTACCTTTGCCACTAGGCATTTTATTTTAGTCTGTACTCAGACATGTATCTTCCGGTGATGTAATGTATTAAGGGAGTTGTATGCCGATTGTATGAGATGGTGTATCCTTGTAGCTGTAATGTTGTGTTATCATGTTGGAAATCCGGGGCATATGGCATTGTCATATGTCGCGGTGGGACTAATATGTGCGTCGTCCCCCGATCTGGATGGAAACATCTAGATCTGGAACAGTACCGCATATCGGGCCTTACAATGGTGGTCAAACAATGAAAAACCCCGTTGACTGTCTCAGAACCCTAGAGCTTATTTGGTAACCCTAGCACACAAATATGGCCATTGGATGTAACCGTAGCGTTGAACGATAGTCGTTGGATCTTACCGCGATCCATGAGAAACTGGTTATGCGACCTGATTGGACGGTGTCAAGACCCTGGAGGATACCTCGTAACCCTAGCGCACAACTATGGTCGTTGGATGTAACTATAGCGCCGAACGATAGTCGTTGGATCTTACCACAATCCGCGAGAAGCTGTTTATGCAACCTGATTGGTTGGATATTTATTCTAGTATATTACAAACAGTTTATATTTCATCAACGTTTGTGATCATCTGCCATGTACTGGTGGAAACCCACCCACCGAAAGTTTCTCATATCATCTCATTCGGGTAAACAATAATGTTTGTTTGCGACAAGCATATCCCTCCAGTGCTCTCCACCCACAAGCGAAAATTTTTGCCAACAGTAGTCAAATATCTAACCTTCCCCCTCCGCCCACCACCAAATGGTGTTGCGCATCCCCCTTTGTTGTTCAAATCCTCACTTGATCCTCCTAGCGCTGCGGCCTAGACGACGCCGGAAACTACCACGGTTGCCAACATGGTACAACCCCGCCGCCCCAGCCGTATACCGCGCGCGGCAGCCTACACGGAGCAACCCTCTTCCGTATACCATGCGTGGTAGCCTAGACTGTCTAGGCCGGCCGGGCCCCTCCCTACTAGCCGCGCCTCTTCGGTTCACCGCTCACCCTGTTCCGGTAAGATCCCGACCGTCATCCTCATGCTCATGCTCTTACTCCTCCATCGATCATATATGGCCCGACCACCAGACCATGTTTAGTTAGATTTGATTGCATCTACAATTTCAAGTAACTGAGCACTTAAACTGTAAAATATTAGCGTGCACTGTGATGCCCATGATTTAGTTACTGGACGGTGGCCGAAGCCACCATGTTTGAGCTGATTTTGCATGGCACCACTAAGATGTATCTTGGGTCCAAAACCAATGCTCTTCTTTGAAGCATCATTATTATCATAGGAGACCATGGGGCCACCCATGATAACCATAGCGAAAGAAATGTTTCTCTTTCCGCATAATAGGAGGAATAGTTGCCTATGAATTAAGCAACACTCCCACTATGTCCATGCCTACATCCAAACTAGATACTATGTTGAGAAGGGTGTGTGGGAAAGCTTCTCAAACCACATTACTCGAATCAATGATATTTTGCTCATGCCTTAACTCGAGAACCTTACTTCATCCAAGGGCTTGGTGAAAATATCCGCAAGTTGATCTCTGGTGCCCACATATGAAAGACCAATATCACCCCGCTTCACATGATCTCGGATAAAATGATGATGAATCTGAATATGCTTTGTCTTGCTATGTTGAATGGGGTTGTAGGTGATCTTGATAGCACTTTCATTGTCACATAAAAGAGGCACTTCATAACAAGTGACACTGTAATCCTTTAAAGTTTGCCTCATCCATAATAATTTTGCACAACAACTTGCGGTGGAAATATACTCGGCTTCGGTGGTTGAGAGAGAGACACAATTTTGCTTCTTGGAACACCAACTTACCAAAGATCTACCAAGGAGTTGGCATCCTCCGGAAGTAGACTTCCTCTCCACTTTGTCTCCCGCCCAATCCGAATCCGTGTACCCAACGGGGTTGAAGCTTCAGCCCATGGGATACCACAAGCCAAAGTTTGGGGTATGGACCAAATATCGAAAGATTCTTTTGACAGCCACTACGTGGCTCTCCTTTGGTGCGGATTGAAATCTTGCACACATGCCCTGTAACATCCCAAAATTTTCTAAATTTTGGAATGTTAATAAAATTAAATAGATAGTGATTGTTTGCTTGATGTGTTTTATTTTCTCTGGGATTTAAAACTTTTTGGAGTTTATTGAATAATAAAAAAGAGAGGGAATAAAAGGACTTTCCCTAATATTCATAATTGGTGTTTATGGAATTTATTATTTAAAACAAAACAAACAAAACAAAATGAGAGAAGGTAATATGACTCCTTCAACTTATTAAAAGGTTGGAAAATGTTTAAATCATTATTGGAATTCTTCTGAATATTCAAAACATTTTTTAACTCAAGGAAATTCAATTGAGAGGATATAAAATGACTTATCCCCTTTTTAATAAAGTTGGAAAATATTTAGAACATTACTTTAAAGTTTTTAAAATTCATTATGAGTATTATAAATTACTCTAAAATTATTTTAGGGATTTTATAATGCTAAGAGAGTTTTATTTCATTGAAATGAAACGATTTATTAAATATTTTAAAAGAGTTGAAAGAGTATCCCAATGGGATATTTTTATTTTACCAAATTATTTATTGGTGTGACAATTTTAAAATTTATATTTTATTATTTAGAAATGGTTTGTCAATGCTTTTGACCAAATAAAAATATTTTTAATAAATTATTGGATTATTATATGAATTTAGGAATTTATTTCACATTTTTCTGATGAGTATTTATTTTTCTACAATTGTTTGAAGTTTTGGTTTTAAATAAAAAGAAAAACCCGTGCACAACCGGCCTAGTAGCCTTTTTCGCTCGCGAGCGCAGTAGAACCCGTTTCATTTTTTTTCTTGCTTTTCTTCTCTGGTTATAAATTGTTTCCAGATTTCTTTTTCTTTTTCTTTTTTTTGGAAAAATCGAAAACCCTGCCGAGCCTCGCCGCCGCCGTCGGGCCCCGCTCGTCGGTCCGCTGCCGCCTCGCCGGACTGCACCACTGAGCCGCCGCCGTCTTCACGCCGGAGACGCGCGCCCGCGCCGGCCGCCGCCCCGCCCGTCACGGCGACCGCGTCGCAGCCTTGGAGCCGCGCCCTCCCGCGCCTCCCCGCCCGGCCGGCCACTGCCGCCGCCCGGCCGGCCATCCCCGCCCGTGCACCGCGAGCCGGAGCGCCGCCACGCGGCTAAACTGGGGCCGCCGCCGGCCGCCGCTTGCCGGACCGTCCCGAGGCCGCCACCACCTCGCCAGGCCGCCGGAGCTGCACCCCACGCCTCGTCGGAGCAACGGTCGCACCTCGCCGGAGAAGCCGTCTCGCCGGAGTCAAACCAGAACCAGATCTGGCCAAACTGCCCCGAGGACCCGATCGCTTTGTCCAGAAAAGATCATGGCGCCGTACTCGCAATATATCCTTCACCGTTCGTCGAATTGAGGTGAAACTTTTTGCTACACGCTCGTCTTGTTCTTTTCTTTAGCATAGAATAATTTTTGCACACTTTGCACACTTTTGAATTTGAATTTGTTTCAAATTCAAATTCAAATTCTGGAGCTCGTATCTTTTAAACCGTGGCTCCAAATCGAGTGATTCTTTTTGCGTTGGATCACTATTTCCATGTAGTTTCTGTTCATAGCATGTGTACACAAAATTCAAATGTTTTTTGATCTGTTTAAATTAAAATTAAATTCAATTTTGCACTTTCTATGACCTGCGTTGTAGTACTCCGTTTCACGTGATTCTTTTTGCATATCGGATCATTTGAGACATGTTATCGGTAAGGTTCACACACTTTTCATGTGAGCATGATATTCACCTTGAATTCATAAATGTCCATGATCACAATTCCTTACCGATGAATCTCTATCTGTTGACTCTCTCGAGGTCACTTCCACCGATCACCTTCGAGCACATCGACACCTCTGCACTTCAAAGCCTTTTTGATTTCTTGCTAAAACCTTTTGTGTTTGTTTATTTGATCTTTTTTTTTCCTTGTGGTGTGATTGCTTATTCGAGTTCCTTCGTTTGTGATAGATTTCTCGTAGGGTGACGAATAGAGTTGACTGGATCGTGAGAGCGAAGAATTTCATCGAATGTATAAGGTGACTTTGACCATTTCATAACCTATATTTTTACTTATGCATGTAGCAAATATCACCCTATGCATGTGTAGGAAGTTTTATATTATTGTTGCTGCAAACCTGGTAGGATAGCCATATGATCTGATCTTGTATTCTTTGTCGCCCTAGTTCGTGTTGGTTATATATTGCTATGCTTGTAGACGTGGATTTGTTTGAGATTACATTGAGGGGTGTGAGGATTTAATGATTAGACTAGCAACCTTAAATATAATTCACCCCTGGACGGGCAGGGAGTGCTTCCTAGGGGCTCGTGCCTTATCTAAGGCTAGACCAGGTTGTACCCCTAATGGTTGGTTTTGGTGGTCGACAGTACGTCATGGTATCTACCCTCTGAACGTAAGTGGGCGCCGTCCAGGCTCAAAAAGATCAGACCTACTTGGTGACTAGAAGCTTCCATGTACAGCCGCTAGCCATATGGGCTCTGGCTTAGTTGAGTACGATGTAGGAAGCCTCTCCCGTGCAAAGCTAGAAGATGTAGATGTGATAGGTGGTACCGGCTTGCCGTTGGGTGTAGGTGACCTCTTCTGAAAGACTTCGTCTCAATCTTCGGGTTGGGTCCAGCGGGGAAAGTGTACTAACCTCTGCAGAGTAAAAACTAATCATGATTAGCCGTGTCCCCAATTATGGACATCCTTGAGCTACTAGACATTACTGTTACTGGAGGATCTTGACATATGAATCACCATAATAATTTGAGTGGGCAAGATTTAATAAAGGGTGTGGATTGAGACTGGTGTGCCCAGTTCAATCTTAAGTAGTAAGTTAAATTAAAATTTTGACTAGGTAGATTGGGAAAAATCAGCTTTCTGCAAAACAAAACCATACGCCTTTCCTTTGACTTATCCTTGCATGTAGATGTACGTCTGTTATATACTTTTTCGTGTGACTTGCCGTACAAATCAGATGTACTGACCCGTTGTCGGGCTGTAACCTTCGGTGTTGCAGGATTGTATACGACGAGTAAGTGATGCGATGTAGGGTTACGATGTCTATACTCAACTTGCCAGTGGAGTTGATGGACGCCACGAAGCTTATATTGTTTTCCGCTGTATTTTATTTGTAAGCTAACCTTGAGCTATGTAGGTATGATTTATTGTAATACTGGATCTTCGATGTTATATATATGACATGTGGTTTATTCTTGATATTACATCGTGTACTGTGTGTGCTAGCTATTGATCCAGGGACTAGCACATAATGCACAGAGACTTGGATTCTTAGTGAATCGGGTACTCGGCTTCGGTGGTTGAGAGAGAGACACAATTTTGCTTCTTGGAACACCAACTTACCAAAGATCTACCAAGGAATTGGCATCCTCCGGAAGTAGACTTCCTCTCCACTATGTCTCCCGCCCAATCCGAATCCGTGTACCCAACGGGGTTGAAGCTTGAGCCCATGGGATACCACAAGCCAAAGTTTTTGGTATGGACCAAATATCGAAAGATTCTTTTGACAGCCACTACATGGCTCTCCTTTGGTGCGGATTGAAATCTTGCACACATGCCCACACTCAACATAATATCCCGCCTAGATGCACAAAGGTACAACAACGAACCAATCATAGAACGATACTCCCTTTGGTCTACCTCTTTGCCGTTCGGGTCGAGGTCAAGTTGACACTTGAGGGGCATTGGGGTCTTGGCCCCCTTGAGATCATCATACTTGAACCTCTTGAGCATGTCTTGAGTGTATTTTGCTTGGTTGATGAATATTCCTCTTTGAAATTGCTTCACTTCAAAACCAAGGAAGAACTCCAACTCTCCCATCATAGACATCTAAAACTTGTCAGTCATTAGCTTAGCAAACTCTTCAATAAAATATTTGTTAACCGAACCAAAGATAATATCATCAACGTATAGTTGGCATATGAAAAATTCGCCACCAACCCTCTTAGTAAAAAGAGTGGGATCGATTTTCCTAATTTCAAACCCAAAATCGACTAAGAACTCAGTAAGGTGCTCATACCAATCTCTTGGTGCTTGCTTAAGGTCATAGAGCGCCTTATCGAGTTTATATACATGATTGGGGAAATTTGGTTCCTCAAACCCGGGGGGTTGCTTGACATATACCAATTCATTAATGGTACCATTAATAAAAGAACTTTTCACATCCATTTGATATAGCTTGAAGTTATGATGAGAAGCATAAACAAGAGAAATATGAATGGATTCAAGGCGCCACGGGGGAAAAAGTTTCACCATAGTCAATACCTTTGACTTGGGAAAAACCTTGTGCCACAAACCTTGCCTTGTTCCTCACAACAATACCATGTGCAATTTTCTTGTTCTTGAATATCCACTTGGTCCCAATGACATTATGATCACCTTTGGGCCTCTCCACTAATGACCACACCTTGTTGCGCTTGAAGTTATTGATTTCATCATGCATGGCTTCGAGCCAATCCGGATCTTCAAGCGCCTCAAATACCTTTTGGGGTTCCACACAAGAAATGAACACATTATGGGCACAAAAATTTCTTAATTGATTACGAGTGGTTACCCCTTTTCTTAGACTTCCAAGCACTTGATCCTCCGAATGATCTCGAGATGCAAGCTTGGATGCAATCTTGGCCGCACGGTGTGCTATAGTTTCCTCAAGTGATTCTTGAGAAACCTCTTGAGGGTCATCTTCGAGAGCTTGAGCACCATCAAGGACTTGCTCATCACCTTGAGCTTGCCCTTTCATGAGAACTTGATCTTGGTCATCATTTGGTGCATCACCATCATCAATGATTTGATCTTGACCTTGATCTTGTTCGGTTGGGGGAGCGCCTTCATTTTGTTCTCGGTTTGCTTGTTGATCTTGTGAAGATGAGGACTCCACATGAGTAGAGCATTGTCCTTCTCCATCCACCACAAGGGGTTCCTCAATGGGTAGGATATGACCCAGACCCATTCTTCTTATGGCTTGAGGAGGAATTTCATCATCTACAACTAAGAGATGACTTTGCTCCACTTGGGAGACATTATGTTCATTAAACTCCATGTTACTAGATTCTTCAACAAGCCCGGAGGACTTTTTGTAGACTCTATACGCGTGAGAATTTTAAGCATAACCAACAAATATGCCCTCATGTGTTTTCGACTCAAATTTAGACAAAAGAGCACCCTTTTTGAGACGGAAACACTTACACCCGAAGACCCGAAAATACTTGATGTCGGGCTTCTTTCCGGTGATAATTTCATAAGGAGTCTTGTTCAAGATCTTGCAGAGATAAAGATGGTTGGTTGCGTGGCAAGCGGTGTTGATGGCCTCCGCCCAAAATTTGTATGGACTCTTGAACTCCGCCATCATGGTTCTTGCTGCATCAATAAGAGTGCGATTCTTTCTCTCTGCAACACCATTTTGTTGACGGGTATAAGCAACGGAATATTGATGGTTGATCCCCTCATCACCAAGAAATTCATCCAAGGTGTAATTCTTGAACTTGGTGCTGTTGTCGCTCCTAATAGCCGATATTTTTGAATTGTGTTGACTTTGGGCTTCATTGGCAAACTCGATGATGGTTTGTTGGGTCTCACTCTTCCTCTTGAAGAAATAGACCCATGTATATCTTGAATAGTCATCCACAATCACCAAGCAATATTTATTTCCGCCAAGAGTATCATATGTGGGAAGCCCAAAGAGATCCATGTGAAGGAGCTCCAAAGGCCTCTTGGTGGTGATTATATTCTTGACGGGATGTTTCTTCTCATGTAGCTTTCCTTCAATACAATCCCTACAAGCACGATCTTTGGCAAAACTAACATTTGTTAGTCCAATGACATGCTCACCTTTAAGAAGTGTTTGCAAAGACCTCATATTGACGTGGGATAGACGGCGGTGCCAAAGCCATCCCACGTCAACTTTAGACATTAGAAATATGGCGGTTTTAGCGCGGACTCGTGAGAAATCCACCACATACATACCATCCTCCACATGTCCAACAAAGGCTACTTTAAGAGTTTTTTTCCACATCACGGTGACCATGTCCACATCAAAGAAAGTACAAAGGCCCATCTTGGCAAGTTGATGAACGGAAAGTAAATTAAAAGCAAAAGTCTCGGCTAGTAAAACATTCCTGATATTTGTATCCGGAGAAATGATTACTTCGTCGTGACCCAATACCTTTGACGTTTTTGCATCACCAAATTGGACTAGGGTGTCACGAGATGATTGAAAGTCAATGTCCACCAACAAGTCCTTGCTTCCGGTCATATGACTTGTAGCCCCTCTATCAAGTATCCATGAACCTCCACCGGAAGCCGACACCTACATGAGATCAATGCTTGGGTTTAGGGACCCATTCACGAATGGGTCCTATTGCATTAGTGACTAGGTTCTTAGGAACCCAAACAGACCATGCAATGTATTCATCATAAGAACCAACAAATTTGGCATAAACATGCCCCTCATTAGTGCAACCAAGAATATAAGAAGGGTTAGTAGGACCGGGAAAGTCATTGGGGATGGCATTGCCCCTTTTCGCTACACCACCCTCAATAGCCTTTGCCACTTTCTCCTTTGGCTTCTCTCCTTCCTTGACAAAGGTAATCTCCTTGGAGGGAGAGGAGACCTTCCCTTCTTCTTGTTCTTCTTCTTTGACGAACTAGCACCAAAACCAATGCCTTCCTTGCCAATGACCTCCTTTTGAGAACTCAAGAGATCATTAAGAGATTCCTCTCCTTGAATGCAAGAGACAAGTCCCTTCTCGAGTTGTCCCTTCAATCTAGAGTTTTCCTCAACATGAGGAGCATGCTCACAACAAGGGTTAGGTGAACTTGGTGTCTCAAGCATAATGATAGGAGGGAAAGTATTAATCTCTTTAGTGAGTTGAATGCTTACTTCCACACGTGCCTTCTTGAGAGTCATGAGTTCATGCTTTAAGGATTTGTGGTCCTTTTCGACTTCCTCATGATCCGCAAGAAGTCTTATCATGAGCCTCAACTAGTTCTCCATTTTTAGTTTTGAGGTCACAAGCAATAGCATTGGCATGTTTAAGGTCAAGTTTTAGCTTAGCAATATCAATAGCATATGTCTCCGCAAGATACACTTTAATCTCACGCTCTTCCTCAAGAGATTGAGATAGCCCTCCTATCTCATATGCATAGTCACGACTATGCCCTTGCATTTCGGTGATGGTATCATCAAGTTGCTCAATGTGAGCATGAGCTCCACCTAATTGTTCCAATAGGGTCACGAAGTGCTTCTTTGTCTCACCTTTGAGCTTTGACATGAAGAGCTCAAACTCATTTTATTCCTTATCTTTGGTCTCCTCCTTTTCTTCCACACAATCCAACAAAGATGGGTTAGTGGAAATGAAAGGTTTAGAGGGAGGAGTTACCGATGTAGTCTTGGACATAAGACATTTGTGGAGGATGCGAGGATTCTCGTTGGGGGAGTCGAAAAGTGAAGTTGATGGAGGGGGGTTGGTGACGATAGCAACGGTGGTCGTTGCCACAATTGCACCTCCTTCATCATCGTCATCATCGGAGAGATATTCTTCATGAGCCACAAATTCACGTTGGGGCCTCTTCTTCAGGAAGGTCTTGTTTGATGGTGACTTGGACTTGTCCTTCCGGGTAAGCTTGTCACCATGGTCTTCTCTCTTCTCATACGGACAATCCGCAACAAAGTGACTCACATTTCCACAATTGAAACATGTCCTTATCCTTTGGCCCTTAGGCTTGAAGCTACTTGAGTTTGACTTGAAGTTCTTCTTGTTGCCCCCAAATTTCCTTGATGAAAGAGCCATGTGCTCATTGAATGCATACTTGGTATCTTCCCGGCCAACTTCTTCTTCATCCTCTTCAACATTCACTTGAACCTCCTTGGCCTTCAAAGCAAGAGATGGCATTTTGTTGACACCTTAGCGCACCAACTTTATGTCGGCCGTGGAGTTCAATATTTCCATGGAGACGAATCATCCAAGAATTGTTGAGAAGTCAAGGAATTGAAGTCCGATCTTTGACGAATGACTTGAATGACGGAGTGCCGAAAGGGGGAATGGTCGTGATGAACTTCCTCTTGATCCAACCATCATCGGTGTCCATGCTCCCATGATCCGTCATGAGGTTGGCAAGAGCAACAAGCATTTGGTAAAGATCTTCGGGAGACTCTCCTTCAATCATGACAAAGTGGTCGGCTCTTGAACTTTGTCAAACTTGGAGCTTCTAATGTTTGAGCTCCCCATCATTTTCCTCTCAAGAAAATCCCATGTCTCCTTGGTCGTGGTTAGCTTCCGACAAAGTGTCTCTTGCTCAAATTTTAACCCCTTTTGGATCATGAGCAAGGCATGATTAATGAGAGAGTTGTTCCACCATTCTCTTGGAGTCATGTTCTTGCGGTCATGGACATGAAATCCTTCTTCGGTGATAGTCCACAATTCTTCTGAGGAGCCTCTCATGTGATTCTTCATACGGAAAGCCCAAAGTGTATACTCATCTTTTTCAAGAATGGGTGGTAGACCAACATGCGTGAAATGAGGTTCAGGATGGGGTAACTTCGAAAAGTTTGGAGGGGGAACGGCGGCATGTATGCCCGATACATTCCTGGTGAGAGGAATGGATGGTATAGCACTACCACCATCATCATGTGCTTGAGAGATGACACCTCTCTCTCCCAACCTTGGATTGTTGGGTATGATGTTGGTAGTGTTCGTTGGAGACAACCGGGACATTAGAACCCGAAGCATGTTCGACATATCATTCATTTGAGATTTCATGGAGTGCATGCCTTCATTGTACTCAACACGAGAGATAGATGACGAGCATCCTTCGCGAACATGTTGGTAAAGTCCCCGGTGCACCCATGTGTTTCCACAACCGGAACATCCGTTCTCTCCCCTAAGTTGAGATCTTCTGATTTATCCCCTTGCGACATTATCTTAAGGCGGTAAAGCCCTTAAGAAGAGACAAGTCTCTGATACCAATTGACAGGATCGGAATGTCGACTAGAGGGGGGGTGAATAGGCGACTAACAATTTTTAAGCTTTTCTTAACAAATTGAGGCTCAACAATAACTAGGTTGTCTAGAGTGCAACTAAGTGAGCAACCTACATGCCAACTAATGCAACACTATATGAGAAAGCAAGATATAAGCAATGAAAATAACTTGCATAAAGTAAATGTAAAGAACCGATAAAGGATATATGGGAGACAAGGATATGTTTACTGAAGTTCCTTCTCTTGCGAGAAGTATGTCTCCGTTTGGAGAGGGTGTGGAGCATAATGCTCACAAGAAGCCAACGAGGGCCACCCTATTATCCTCACGCTCTTGCCAATGCAAGATGCCGTGAATCCACTAACGGTGACTTGAAGGCACACACAAAACCTTGACAACAAGGGTGGGGAAGCTCCACAACACGCCGGAGTCTCCCACCAACACCACGAAGCTTCACCACAATGGAATGTGGCTCCGAGGTGGCCTCAAGCTCTTAATGGCTCAATACCACAAGAGTAACAAGATCCACTACAAAATGGATGGGTAACAAACTTTCCTTTGCATGAAAGTGTAGATCTAGGTCTCCTCCCTCAATCCCTAGCAACACAACAACTTTGGGGGCTAGAAATGGAGATCGGGGTCGATGAAGCTTTTGGGCGTCAATGGAGAGAGAGTGTGGCAAGAGCTGGGTGGCAAAGAGGAAGAAGACCCCCTTTTATACCTCCCTGAAGATCCAACCGTTATGTGCAGAAATACACAGACCGGTACAACCGGCATACCATCCCGGTACAACCGGTCCTCCACGAACAGTGGCCCCCTCCCTTCTAACCCTAGGCGGTGGCACAGTGGACCGGATGGTACAACCGCAACGTTCCCGGCAGTACCGGATTTACCAGTACAACCGGGGCACCACCGCTCCACCACCGGCCTTGGGTCAAAATAGAAAGGGCCTAGCCCGGTGGAGAGGCCGGCAGGGAGGGCGGTACAACCGCCCCCTTAACCCTAGCTGGTGGCTAAGAGGGGTGATACGTCCAAAATGCATCACTATTTTATATTGTAATTTCATCCTATTCATTGATATATTACACTTTAAAGTATTGTCCTTATGTTGTTTTGGCTTGTTTTACACAGTTTACAACTTTCCGGTGCCGAAGCAGCAGAACCAGAATTCAGCGGTGAAAAGTGGACACCAAGTTGCTGAATCAGATCAAGTCCAAATGCGATGAAAATTTACAGGGAGTGTTTTTATGAAGATTGACTGAGGATCACCGAGGATGGAGGTGAGGGGACCCACCAGGCATCCAGAAGGGTGCCTGGCGCGGCCCCCCTCCTAGCCGCGCCAGGCACCCTCTTGGATGCCTGGTGGCCCCCCTCGGTGCCCCCTCTCGCCTATAAGACCCCCCTGGGGTAGAAACCCTGGATAGAAAAGAGTTTCCGTGTTTCGCCGCCGCCACGGGGCAGAAACCTATAGAGGAGAAAAGACATCTCTGGCAGGAAGATTCTGTCGGGGAGATCACCTCCCGGAAGGGGAGATCGTCGCCATCATCATCATCGTCACGGGCATCATCGAGATCATCATCAACATCATCCCAAACATCAGCACCATCTCCATCTCCATCCCATCTCATCTCACAATTTAAACTTGTGTTGTAATCCGTACTATCTATCCTCTCTACTCTGTTGGTGTTGATTACTACTTTGTGGTGAATGCTATTGAGTTTTGTTGGAGAAATATCATTGTGTCCAGATTGTTTGCGACCCATCTATCACCTCTGATCATGATCTCTTTTATGTCTTGTGAGTAGTTACTTTAGTTCATGAGAACATGGGAGAAGTCTAGTTGTTAGTAGTCATATGATGTTGAAGTGTTATGTGTTGTTTGATACTTAAGTTGTGTTGTTATTTCTCTAGTGATGTTATGTGAGTCGAACACTTAACACTTCACCTTTCATGGGCCTAGAGGAATACATTGTGCACAAAGGATGCTTATGGTGGGTTGCCGGAGTGACAGAAATGTTGGAATTATGCCCTAGAGGCAATAATAAATTGTATTATTATAATTCCAGGTTCTTTATTAAAGTTTATATGTTTGTGCTATAACTTCAAATGGCTTATGCGGAGGTTTGGAAAGTAGCATGTTAACTTCCTCCGGAGGAAAACCCATATGCAGGTATGGAGTATAAACACCAAGTGTTCTTAGTCTGCCTCTAGGACTAACCCATGTGTTATGGATGACATGTTTTCCTATTCATATGGCATTGGAAATGCCGGTAACACATGGGAGCACATTGTTGCCAGAACAAGGGTGCTGAACCGACCCAATTGTATGATTTACTTTGAGATCGCATTGTTTCCATGTTAGAAGTAAAGTCATCTAAGTTAATATGCATGTGTCCTTCATGACCATAAGAATTATTCGTAACTTCATACCGGAGGGTGGGTTTTGACACTGTCCCAACACCACCGTAACAGGCGTGGCAATAACGGCTTTGATCACTCACACCCGAAAGTGTGTCAAGGGACTTAACGATTCGAGTTGGGAATTTTCTCCTCTAACGATGGAGAGATACTTCTGTGGGCCCTCTCGGTATTACGGCATCCAACATCGTCTGGCCAGACACTGTGAATTGATCACAAGGGATACCGGAATACTAAACGAGAAAATGGAACAAAACAAGAAGGAGGATGACTTGGTATAATGGTTAATGGTTAATCATGCGGATACCTAATAAATCTCACCTCAGGTTTTGTATAGTATCGTGAAGCAAATAGGACTGGCATGTTAAGCTTGTGGTTCACTCGAATTTATATTCATGTAGATACGTGAACCGTTATGGGTGTCCATGGCTCCGCTATCGGTTATTGTTCCGCGGGGAAATAAGTTTCTGGTTCATGTTCGTATTCTACCGAACCTATGGGTTCACACACTTAAGGGTGGATGATTTTTTTAGTAGTAGAGTGATAGGAGCACGAGTATAACACACCGGAAAAGTTTCGGAGTGATTGAGATTTAATTGGAGAGAAAATCGTAATCGTTTCGGGGCACCGGCAAAGTACCGGGAAAAAGTTTTGAGCAAACCGGGTAAAACCGGAGGGCCGGAAAAGTTCCGGGATGGTCTAAATATGTTTAATATTTATTTCTTGTGAATTCTAGAATTGTTTTAGAATTAATAAAATGGATTAAATATCAATGGGCCCCCTCTCACTTGGAAGGCCCAAGTGGGGAGGGAGCACTTGGACCAAGGAGGCCCATGAGGGGGAGGCGCCTAGGAGGAAGCTTCCTCGAGGAAGCTTCCTCCCCCTTCCTTGGCGCCCCACCAGGTGGAGGGAAACCCTAGGGCGCCCCCCTAGGGCTGCCCCCTCCTCCAAGGTGGCCTCCCCTCCCCTCCAACTATAATTAGATGAGGAGGGGGCACCCCCAAGAAGACACAGATTTGTTCTTTTGCCTCAGGGCTGCCCCTCCTCTCTCCTCTCTTGTAGATCTGATCTCCACCATATCTCGAAGTGCTTCTCCTCCCTCCTCTCTACTCCGGAGGCGCCGAGCTCTGGATGGTGGAGCCCTGCCGGATCTACTACACCGTACGTGTGGATCAACCGTAGAGAGATCGTACGTTCAATCTTCGTTCGAGGGACTTCTAGATCTGTTTGTGGGGTGTCACACGGATCAGATCTGTTCGAGGGATTACTCCTGAGTATGCTGGTCGCGCGAAGATGATTTGGGTCTTGCTTTTGGTGTGGAGAAATTGTGTAACAAAAGGGGCGTGTTAGATCGTTGATCTAGCACGGGGATCACGCGTATTGACGATTGTTCAGTATGGGTCATGAGATTAAATTGTAGTCTCATGGTTGATACGCCCCGAGTGTTAATCTAGCAACTTGAAGATTGTTCTTTATGTGGTTATGTAGCTAGCAAAACTTTTTGCCATGAAAACCCTAGTAGCCACATAAAAGAAGCAAAGAACGAGTAGAAGAACGTCTAACTTGTTTTGCAGGAACATGTGATGTGGTATAGTCTTCGTCATGATAAAAGTTGTATGAGATGATTATACTTTGTACATGTTAAATTTGCATGACTTGCATGTCATGGTACGGCATGATGGATGGAGCCATATGATTGTCATTTATTCGGCCTGCGCGCCAAACTTCATGTAATTTTCTTTTAGTAGAATAGATGCTAGCAATAGTTGTAGTATCTACATGAAGATGATGATCATATGTCATGGTGCTCGACGACGTGTCGTGCGTGGAGGTGATGCTCTCCGCCAAAACAAGATGAAGAAATAAAAGCATGGTGCTTGGAGCTTCTTGAAGAAAAGGGCTATACCATATCACACACATTAAATTGCATGTGATGTTAATCCTTTTCATTGCCTGTTTTGATTGCGCACTATTCGTAATTTTAATAGGATGATCTCTCTTAAAATATCAAGAAATTCGTGCTCTCCCAACCGTGCAACCGTTTGTAATAAACGCCACCCGAGGTGCGTCGTGTAACACGAGAACCAACGGAAAGGTAACAAAGAGGCGGGTGGATTGAGTTGTCTTCATAGCAATAGCGCTTGGTTGTCTTGACGTTCTAGCTTATCCGATCTGAGCTCGGAGCACAAGTGTCAAAATACTAATACAAGAGTCACAAACTGGTTGTGATTGGTTTTGTTAGACCTATCGGGTTGATCTCCTCCATGGCTGAGTGGTACACCGGTGTCAGGTGTATTGATCCGGATCTTGATTACCCTAAGATCAATTTTGAGCGATATTGGTTTTAGTGGGAGCATTAGGTTAAACTTGTTAAGATTAATGCAATTAATTTTGACCCATGTCTAAATCAATCTATTTATATCGTTGTAGAGAGATGGCCCGCAACAATAATGCATTTAGCTTAGGACCGATGCTTGAAAAAGAAATGCTTGCTGCAAATAGAGGCGAATATGCGGACTGGTTCCGCAATTTGGGTTTGTCCTCAAAGTTGCTTAAAAAGGACTATGTTCTCATAGCATCTCTTCCAGCAACTCCCATAGAGTATGCATAGTAGTATGATAAGAACGTCTATGTCACTAAAGTGGATGACCACGCCGCAGTACAATGCTTGATGCTGACATGCATGGATACTGAGCTTCAGAAATGTTTTGAGAAACTTCACCATTTTTGACATGGTGACAAAACTGAACGCTCTGTATTTGAAGCAAGCTAGGACTGAACATTATGAGATAATGAAGCAGTCGTGGGAATGCAAGATGGCAGAAGGTGGCTCATTAAGTGAGCACGTGATCAAACTTTTTGGTTACGCACAGAGGCTAAGTGATCTTGGATTTGTGATCCCTATGACACTCGGCACTGACGTTCGCCTTGCGTCACGCCCCCCGTCTTACAACGGTTTTATCATGAATAATAAAATGAATGGGCTTGACAAGACCATAGACGAATTGTTCTCTATGCTTAAGACTGCGAAAGCATCTATACAAAAGGATCCAGACCATATGATGGTGGTAATCAAGGACACTGGAAGAGGAACTGTAAGAAGTATCTGGGAGATATGAAGAATGGTCTAATCACCGTATGTATAAATAAGTTATACGAAGTTAATAGACAATTTCATTATTTCACCTTCATAGGTATATTTGATACCATATCGATTGCACTTGTTTTGCAACTCGATACAGCGAATTATTAGAATTCGAAGGAGAAGAGTGAATGAAGTGCAAGTCCGCGTCGGAAGTGGTGCCCAAGTCACCCAAGGCCGTCGGTGTTCGTCTATCAAGATTTATCTTAGAGTTAATAAATGTTATTTGATTCAGAGGTTGTGTAAAACATTAATATTGTATTGTGTTGTCTACACGGTGGATGTGTTATCCATGTTTTGAATAATGGTTGTTCGAAAATTATTACTCTTTGAATGTCAGCCTACGTGGTGAATTATTTAAGTTGAAATCTTGATGTTATGTCTATTTTCTTGATTGCTAAATAAATTAAGTTATGTGATGATAATGCCATTATTGTAATAGCATAAATGACTTAGTCTCATTAGAACAAAGTGCATACGGAAGCTTCATATCGATGAAGTCATTCAATCTCTTGACATTGAGTCATTTGACACATGCAATGTTTTTCTAATAGACAAAATAGTCTGTTCAAAGTGTTTAGTAAACTATTGGTAATAACACATAACGATGTGTGGAGAACCAATAAACAGTACTTTACATAAAACTTTGTGATAATGACTTGTATAGATATACCGATATTTAGACAAGACATAATATCTGAAATTTTGAATAAGTTCAAAAAAATTTCAACACAAAGAGAATAATCATCACACATAGATCAAATATTTGACGATCTGATCGTAAAATAAATGAGTTAAAGAATTTAGCAAACAATCATCGAGTGTATCTCCAGGGTACAGTAATCATACACGCAAGGTACACGATCGAGATCAGGGACTCACGGTGAGATATCAAAACACAACTCTACAAGTAAAAATAATACAAGCTGTTTAATACAAGCCAGGGGCCACGAGGGCTCGAATACAACAGCTCGAGAGCACAAAGTCAGCGGAAGCAATAGTATCTGAGTAAAGACATAAGGGTACAAGGTTGCCTTAAGAAGGCTAGCACAAATATCAACAACGATCAAAAAGGCAAGGCCTCCTGCCTGGGAACCTCCAAACTACTCCTGGTCAAAGGGGGACTCGACGTCATAGAAGGCATCGGGGATCTTCACGTTGCGGTGGTCGGCATCGGGGATCTCCTGCTCCTGGACTCTCTGAGCTCCAACGTCGACTGCAGCGGCCGATCAGGCAAAACAGTAAAGGAAATAAAGCAGGTGAGTATCTAGCATACCCGCGAGTCTTACGTCCGCTACTAAGCATTATGCATTGTATCAACGGAAAGAAGAGGCTGTATATAGTGGACTGCAAGATAGAAATCAGAATAAGGATAAGAAGCTAGGCCTATCGAAGACTAGCATCTTCCGACGATGTCTTGCAGCATGAGGTAAGAATCAGCCAACAGTTCATATAAAGCATAAAGTAACAACGAAGCAGAAGTTGCTGCAACATTGTATAATATAAGTTGTAGTGATTAACAATAATAATTATGCCTCCGAGTTCACCTCCTCGACATCCCCGCGAGGAAGAAAACCCGGAACCATACAGTTTAATAATAATAGTTTCTAGTGGTAAGATCCAGCTTCAGCATAAAGCGTCCTGTTACCGTGGACACGGCTATTCGAATAGATTAAACTCCCTGCAGGGGTGCACTACTGTTCAGCCTGCACGCTCGGATCTCCAGGGTGGCGTGAACCTTGTTAGGTAACGCCCCACCGAGGCTATCCGACACGACGCAGCCCATCCTAGGATCAACAAAGAGGCCATCCGCCGGACTATATCCTATGCGCCAAGGGGTCTAGGTCCCTCACCCTTGCACGCTCCTGCACGGTGCGAGTCTGGCCGGTGAAGCAAAAGCAAATCCAAACACACCTGCTGCAGCAAAAGACAAGACCACTTCCCGGCGATCAGGCCGCAGTACTGCTGACGTCTGAAGAGCTTTCGGACAAACTACGACGCGGAGGGCCCACACCGTAATCCCACGTGTAGGTAGTGCGTACAGACCAACGGGCCTCTCAAGTCATCCGCCGAGCCATTTAGCATTTTAATTAACCTGCGCGACAACCGTTATCGTTGCCTCGACTTAACCGACCCGCGGTCAACGACAGCAGTCAGGACCACCAGTACATCGGTGCCTGCCCTGTCGTCCCACCAAGTCACTGCGGTTACCAACAAGGTGAACCGTCTCCTTACCTTGTCTCGCGTGTGCTCTTGGTAGAGCTCGACTTTTTCGTGGTTTGGTAACTCTCGCGAGATACGAGAAGGGGCCAAGCACGCCAGTAACGTCGGTCGTACCCTCCCTGTCGTTCCCGACAATATACCTCTCGCGGGCACCGTTGGGTCGCCCGACTCTTACCTTTAAGGACACCCGTTGATTCGAGTGCCTACCATTAAGTGAAAACCAGGAGGTATCACCCTCGATGGCACACTTAAAGAGGTTTGACAGAGACATCAGCGGAATGAACTAAAGAGGTAAACCTCGTATCATCCCGGTGATGCTACGCTACTGAGCCGACGAGAGTGAAATACGAGTCCATTCCACTCGTAAGTCAAACTCGAAGCGACTCGGCAGTGTCTCGCCGTTGTAGGTTCCCTAGGGTGTCTGCATTGATCCGTACCTGTTGCAGTTGTACATGTTTTGTATCCGTGTCACTCCCCTGAGTGGCCACGGCCCGCTATCTAGTCCTAGCTAACAATGCGCAGGGTTCACTGCTGAATATATGCATAATTATAATAGGCAGCATAGGATAAGGAAGGTACATCAAGGGGCGACAAAATCAGGCTATGCAATTGAATAGGATTGTAACGTAGCAGCAACAGTAACAATGCCTAGTGCAAGAAATTACGGAAAGGTAGGCGATATCTGGGGAAGAGAATGGCTCTGCTTGCCTGGAAGCTCGACGGTAGGGGTCGGGTCGTCGACGAAGTAGTCGTACCCGGCAGCGGTGTAGTCGACGGCAGCAACGGGGTCTACCAGAGATTAAAGGGGGCGGAAGAAACAATAAATACACAACAATAATAGCAATACAAATGCAAGACATAACAGATGAAATGTAAACGGGGTTCTAACGCAGTGCAATGCAATATGCTCGGAGCGGGAATTCATCTGGGGATGAACTACCGGCTCCGGGTGATTACCGGACAGGGTGTCCGGAGGGGGAAGGGTTCATGCCGGAGGTGTCGTGGACATCCGACAAACGTATGGGTGGGGTATCCGAGTTAGTTGAACTATTCTGAACAACTTTCGTGTTCAGAATAAATTCATCCGGGTACTTTAACAGTACCGGACAAATCATCGGACAGACGGTCCGGAGGGGGGAGGGAATGTCGATGTTCGGTGTGTTAGAGGGGTGTGGTGAAAGTACGGGTATCGTCTTTGTATTCGATGATCCGTTTTGAGTAACTTTCGTATACAAAGTATTTTGATCCGGGCAATTTTTATCGGTACCGGAAATTACCGACAGACGGCCCGGGAGGGGGATGTCGATGTTCGATGCGATAGGGGGGTGTGGTAGACATACGGATAGCGTATCCGTATTTGTTATATTTTTCTGATCAATTTTCATGTATAAAGATTTTGAATCTGACTTACGGTTTAAAAGATATTGAATTTTAAAGTTTAAATCATTTTAAATCATTTTCTGAATTTTCTTTATTAATAAAGTGCAACATTATCCATAGAGGGGTTGACTGGTCAAACTGACATGGGGGTCCCACATGTCAGTGACCAATCCAAATAAAACATTTTTATTAATAAAAACAGGGGGTGGCCCACATGTCATATTCACAATTTAATATTTCTATTTATTTTAAAAGCTTACAGGTGGGGTCCAGGTGTCATTGACACACTGTTTATAAAACAGTTTATTTAATCTAACAGGGGTTAAGTGGGGCTGGGACCCACATGTCATAGATACATGTTTAATTAAGCAACTTAATTAACTAGGGAATTAGGTTAATGGCCTAGGACCCAATTGTAAGTCTCACAAGGGGGGAGTTATCTCCTCAACTGATTCCATTAGGGGCTAATCACAAGGGGGGGCACCCGTCAGTGGGACATCCCCACCGGCTGTTAAACACAGCACGGCGACGGCGAGGTTCGACCACGGCGACGGCACACCGGAGTCGCTCCGGCGACGGTGGGCACGGCAGAGGGCTCCAAACGGCGGGGGTACGGATCGTGCGTCAACTGGGACAAGCAGCGCGGGCTGGGGCAGGCGGTGCTCGCCGGAATCGAGTACGCCGCGGTGACCGGAGTACGGTCTCGGTGGCCAGAGGCTAGGGGGCGGGGTGCGGGGTCGTGGCCACATACGGCCGGGCACGGTGAGCACAGCGCAGCTCAGCCGGGCGCGTTCGGGGTGACCACGGTGAGCACGGGCCACGACGACCCACGGTTACGGGGCGAGGACAGATGGAGGGCGAAGCTCACGGTGAGGGGAGGCGTCGCGGCTGGGCGCGGGGCAGGGTGGCGAGGGAGTCCAGCCGGGGTGCTGGGGGAGGCCGCACCACGGTAGCCATGGTGGCGCCAAGCACCGAAGGCCATGGCCGCTGGGATTGGCCGGGGGGGGGGGCGAGGTGGAGGCGCACGACAAATCGGTGGGGTGGAGGGGGAGCAGCACCATCAGGGGGTTCCGGGGCGGTGCAGGCCGGCGGCCAGGGCAGCCACGGCTCGCCGGAATCGGCGGCGGCCGCGCCGCCAGGAGGGGAGGAGGGGATCGGGAGGAGAGGAGATCGGGATCGGGGAGGGAGAGGGGCGTTGACCCCGGGGGTTAAGACAGGGGACGGGGGGGTGGGCCTGGGGTGGTTCGGGCCAGGGGGTTAGCACCTAGGGCGTAGTATAGGCTAGTTAGCATTTTCTTTTTATTTTTGTTTTCTTTTTCTTTCTGTTGGCAATTCTTTAATCAGCTTTTGCATTTTTATAAAATATGGGACATATACAATAATTAGGGTTGCACTATATAACAGTGCCCCAAAAAGTTTGGTACTTTTCTAAAGTCATTTGATATTTTATTTCAATAATAAATGATTAAAATGGGATGTTTAAGCTACTGTTTGAATTGATTGATTTAATTAATAGCTTAATAAATTCCCAAATCCACATGGACATGATCCACTGAATATTTGGCATTTTACAAAAATTATTGCAAAGTTTTTGGTTGAACTTTTATTAGCAACATTGTTTTTATTATCCAGATCAAAAAGGGGGTTTGGACTTTGACTTGTATGATGATGATCAAGGCACAGTTGGCACATGGTTTATTGATATCAACCATTATCATACAGAACATGATCAACTGTAAAGTTTGATCAAGGCATGATGGGTACATTCGATTCAATACCCCCATCATGATCTGAAGATTAACAAAAACCAAAATTTTGATCAAGGCCAGTTTGAGCAATAGAGATTATCAACAGTGATTAGCAACAGTAATCCTGATTACTGTAGGTGATTACTGTAGCGTGACACCCGGGGTGTTACAAATCTCCACCACTACAAAGAATTCTCGTCCCGAGAATTAAAAGTAGTGTAAGGGGTAGAGTGTCGGATCCGCCTACTGACAAATCTTCTGGTTCTTGTGGTCCTACTTGCAGAAATTAATCCTTCACGTTGAGGCCTTCACTGTACTGTATCGGTGCATCTCGACGGGTTTTCATCCTTTCCTCGGGGCTTCATCGCACTCACGAACAGGTTAAGAGGTAAAGCTTAAGGGGGGTCGGATCGATACAAGGTCAACCAAATGGGGTTGCTCAAGGTTATGATGTACAAAGTCCTTCCAAGTTTAAGCTCAGGGAAGTACACCGCGAGAATAAAAGAACGCATGAGAAATTTTAAGCGGATCGGCACGCATTCGATGCCGATGACGGATAATGGGAAAGGGGGCCCGATCATCAGGCACAACCACTGAGTCTGATATCGGACGGAATATCACAAGGTCGATGACAAGAGTCAGGTTTCGATCCTGTGGAACTGTGGGTTATGGGCCCACCAAGGATAGGGAGGGTGGCGACATGTTACGTGATCACGACGCAAGGTTGTCAGAAAATAGTTTGCCAGCTATGTCAGCAACAACATCGGTACCAGGTGCAGTGGACATTGAGAACCATTTTCCTGCTCGTTAATACGAGGCGGACCAATTGGCAAAGTTCTCGTCCCGGTGGTTACCGAGATGTTATCAACAATGGCAACAAGGGTTACTGACGAGGTAGTACACCGAGGTGTTTACATAAGTAGGGAATCATCGCTGCTCAGATAATTTATATCACAAGGAAGATTAAACATACCAATGGAAGGTAAAACATGGTTGTCTGACCAAACAGACCAACGGAAAGGTAAATTTCATTGTCTGATCAATAGACCAATGGACGGGAAAAAGTGATGATACACAAGTATCACATGTATAACCTTCCCAAGGGAAAGCAGAGCACGATATATATGATCAAGTTGTATTGGCACGGAGACAAGGGAGGTTGTCGACGATAACACGAATCATCGAGGGGCATGGAGGGTATTTCACACGATGAATCCAATTGACACATGGAATAAGCCATGTAAGAATAGTCGGATAGTAATCCACAAAAATGTCGGATGGTTCGCAAACGATCCGATGTAAGTATGGGCACTCAACCAGAAGGAGAAAGGATGCAAAGGCATCGGGTGATAGATGCATCAGAATAATTCGATGCTTGAGTACAAGGAAATTGTGATTTCCAGATCGGGAGGTGGATGCAATTATCCATACGGACTTATCGGTGGCATGGGATTGCAAAGGCGATGAACACGTAGGATCTCGGGAATTCATCAGAGAGTAATCGTCGAAATCTTCAGGTGGATCAGCCGATCATCGGGAATGCAGAGGTCTCCGGGAGGAAGGAGGTACGTGAACCTAAGTCGGAGTTAGTAAAACTTTACCAGCAAGGATAAGAGAGCAGAGTCCCAGAGCATAGGTACGGAGAAAAAGATATCACACGTAGTGACATCGATGTGGGCCCGTAAGCCAAACATTAAGTTAGCAAAGTAGTTTTGCAAATACTAGACTCGACTTCGACCAAGGAGTGGTTAGGGGCTTCCTACAGGCAGTCGGCTCTGATACCAACTTGTGACGCCCCCAAAATCAACCCGTGTACAGTAATCATACACGCAAGGTACACGATCGAGATCAGGGACTCACGGTGAGATATCACAACACAACTCTACAAGTAAAAATAATACAAGCTGTTTAATACAAGCCAGGGGCCACGAGGGCTCGAATACAACAGCTCGAGAGCACAAAGTCAGCGGAAGCAATAGTATCTGAGTACAGACACAAGGGTACAAGGTTGCCTTAAGAAGGCTAGCACAAATATCAACAACGATCAAAAAGGCAAGGCCTCCTGCCTGGGAACCTCCAAACTACTCCTGGTCAAAGGGGGACTCGACGTCATAGAAGGCATCGGGGATCTTCACGTTGCGGTGGTCGGCATCGGGGATCTCCTGCTCCTGGACTCTATGAGCTCCAACGTCGACTGCAGCGGCCGATCAGGCAAAATAGTAAAGGAAATAAAGCAGGTGAGTATCTAGCATACCCGCGAGTCTTACATCCGCTACTAAGCATTATGCATTGTATCAACGGAAAGAAGAGGTTGTATATAGTGGACTGCAAGATAGAAATCAGAATAAGGATAAGAAGCTAGGCCTATCGAAGACTAGCATCTTCCGACGATGTCTTGCAGCATGAGGTAAGAATCAGCCAACAGTTCATATAAAGCATAAAGTAACAACGAAGCAGAAGTTGCTGCAACATTGTATAATATAAGTTGTAGTGATTAACAATAATAATTATGCCTCTGAGTTCACCTCCTCGACATCCGCGCGAGGAAGAAAACCCGGAACCATACAGTTTAATAATAATAGTTTCTAGTGGTAAGATCCAGCTTCAGCATAAAGCGTCCTGTTACCGTGGACACGGCTATTCGAATAGATTAAACTCCCTGCAGGGGTGCACTACTGTTCAGCCTGCACGCTCGGATCTCCAGGGTGGCGTGAACCTTGTTAGGGAACGCCCCACCGAGGCTATCCGACACGACGCAGCCCATCATAGGCTCAACAGAGATGCCATCCGCCGGACTATATCCTATGCGCCAAGGGGTCTAGGTCCCTCACCCTTGCACGCTCCTGCACGGTGCGAGTCTGGACGGTGAAGCAAAAGCAAATCCAAACACACCTGCTGCAGCAAAAGACAAGACCACTTCCCGGCGATCAGGCCGCAGTACTGCTGACGTCTGAAGAGCTTTCGGACAAACTACGACGCGGAGGGCCCACACCGTAATCCCACGTGTAGGTAGTGCGTACAGACCAACGGGCCTCTCAAGTCATCCGCCGAACCATTTAGCATTTTAATTAACCTGCGCGACAACCGTTATCGTTGCCTCGACTTAACCGACCCGCGGTCAACGACAGCAGTCAGGACCACCAGTACATCGGTGCCTGCCCTGTCGTCCCCCCAAGTCACTGCGGTTACCAACAAGGTGAACCGTCTCCTTACCTTGTCTCGCGTGTGCTCTTGGTAGAGCTCGACTTTTTCGTGGTTTGGTAACTCTCGCAAGATACGAGCAGGGGCCAAGCACGCCAGTAACGTCGGTCGTACCCTCCCTGTCGTTCCCGACAATATACCTCTCGCGGGCACCGTTGGGTCGCCCGACTCTTACCTTTAAGGACACCCGTTGATTCGAGTGCCTACCATTAAGTGAAAACCAGGAGGTATCACCCTCGATGGCACACTTAAAGAGGTTTGACAGAGACATCAGCGGAATGAACTAAAGAGGTAAACCTCGTATCATCCCGGTGATGCTACGCTACTGAGCCGACGAGAGTGAAATACGAGTCCATTCCACTCGTAAGTCAAACTCGAAGCGACTCGGCAGTGTCTCGCCGTTGTAGGTTCCCTAGGGTGTCTGCATTGATCCGTACCTGTTGCAGTTGTATATGTTTTGTATCCGTGTCACTCCCCTGAGTGGCCACGGCCCGCTATCTAGTCCTAGCTAACAATGCGCAGGGTTCATTGCTGAATATATGCATAATTATAATAGGCAGCATAGGATAAGGAAGGTACATCAAGGGGCGACAAAATCAGGCTATGCAATTGAATAGGATTGTAACGTAGCAGCAACAGTAACAATGCCTAGTGCAAGAAATTACGGAAAGGTAGGCGATATCTGGGGAAGAGAATGGCTCTGCTTGCCTGGAAGCTCGACGGTAGGGGTCGGGTCGTCGACGAAGTAGTCGTACCCGGCAGCGGTGTAGTCGACGGCAGCAACGGGGTCTACCAGAGATTAAAGGGGGCGGAAGAAACAATAAATACACAACAATAATAGCAATACAAATGCAAGACATAACAGATGAAATGTAAACGGGGTTCTAACGCAGTGCAATGCAATATGCTCGGAGCGGGAATTCATCTGGGGATGAACTACCGGCTCCGGGTGATTACCGGACAGGGTGTCCGGAGGGGGAAGGGTTCATGCCGGAGGTGTCGTGGACATCCGACAAACGTATGGGTGGGGTATCCGAGTTAGTTGAACTATTCTGAACAACTTTCGTGTTCAGAATAAATTCATCCGGGTACTTTAACAGTACCGGACAAATCATCGGACAGACGGTCCGGAGGGGGGAGGGAATGTCGATGTTCGGTGTGTTAGAGGGGTGTGGTGAAAGTACGGGTATCGTCTTTGTATTCGATGATCCGTTTTGAGTAACTTTCGTATACAAAGTATTTTGATCCGGGCAATTTTTATCGGTACCGGAAATTACCGACAGACGGCCCGAGAGGGGGATGTCGATGTTCGATGCGATAGGGGGTGTGGTAGACATACGGATAGCGTATCCGTATTTGTTATATTTTTCTGATCAATTTTCATGTATAAAGATTTTGAATCTGACTTACGGTTTAAAAGATATTGAATTTTAAAGTTTAAATCATTTTAAATCATTTTCTGAATTTTCTTTATTAATAAAGTGCAACATTATCCATAGAGGGGTTGACTGGTCAAACTGACATGGGGGTCCCACATGTCAGTGACCAATCCAAATAAAACATTTTTATTAATAAAAACAGGGGGTGGCCCACATGTCATATTCACAATTTAATATTTCTATTTATTTTAAAAGCTTACAGGTGGGGTCCAGGTGTCATTGACACATTGTTTATAAAACAGTTTATTTAATCTAACAGGGGTTAAGTGGGGCTGGGACCCACATGTCATAGATACATGTTTAATTAAGCAACTTAATTAACTAGGGAATTAGGTTAATGGCCTAGGACCCAATTGTAAGTCTCACAAGGGGGGAGTTATCTCCTCAACTGATTCCATTAGGGGCTAATCACAAGGGGGGCACCCGTCAGTGGGACATCCCCACCGGCTGTTAAACACAGCACGGCGACGGCGAGGTTCGACCACGGCGACGGCACACCGGAGTCGCTCCGGCGACGGTGGGCACGGCAGAGGGCTCCAAACGGCGGGGGTACGGATCGTGCGTCAACTGGGACAAGCAGCGCGGGCTGGGGCAGGCGGTGCTCGCCGGAATCGAGTACGCCGTGGTGACCGGAGTACGGTCTCGGCGGCCAGAGGCTAGGGGGCGGGGTGCAGGGTCGTGGCCACATACGGCCGGGCACGGTGAGCACAGCGCAGCTCAGCCGGGCGCGTTCGGGGTGACCACGGTGAGCACGGGCCACGACGACCCACGGTTACGGGGCGAGGACAGATGGAGGGCGAAGCTCACGGTGAGGGGAGGCGTCGCGGCTGGGCGCGGGGCAGGGTGGCGAGGGAGTCCAGCCGGGGTGCTGGGGGAGGCCGCACCACGGTAGCCATGGTGGCGCCAAGCACCGAAGGCCATGGCCGCTGGGATTGGCCGGGGGGGGGCGAGGTGGAGGCGCACGACAAATCGGTGGGGTGGAGGGGGAGCAGCACCATCAGGGGTTTCCGGGGCGGTGCAGGCCGGCGGCCAGGGCAGCCACGGCTCGCCGGAATCGGCGGCGGCCGCGCCGCCAGGAGGGGAGGAGGGGATCGGGAGGAGAGGAGATCGGGATCGGGGAGGGAGAGGGGCGTTGACCCCGGGGGTTAAGACAGGGGACGGGGGGGTGGGCCTGGGGCGGTTCGGGCCAGGGGGTTAGCACCTAGGACGTAGTATAGGCTAGTTAGCATTTTCTTTTTATTTTTGTTTTCTTTTTCTTTCTGTTGGCAATTCTTTAATCAGCTTTTGCATTTTTATAAAATATGGGACATATACCATAATTAGGGTTGCACTATATAACAGTGCCCCAAAAAGTTTGGTACTTTTCTAAAGTCATTTGATATTTTATTTCAATAATAAATGATTAAAATGGGATGTTTAAGTTACTGTTTGAATTGATTGATTTAATTAATAGCTTAATAAATTCCCAAATCCACATGGACATGATCCACTGAATATTTGGCATTTTACAAAAATGATTGCAAAGTTTTTGGTTGAACTTTTATTAGCAACACTGTTTTTATTATCCAGATCAAAAAGGGGGTTTGGACTTTGACTTGTATGATGATGATCAAGGCACAGTTGGCACATGGTTTATTGATATCAACCATTATGATGCAGAACATGATCAACTGTAAAGTTTGATCAAGGCATGATGGGTACATTGGATTCAATACCCCCATCATGATCTGAAGATTAACAAAAACCAAAATTTTGATCAAGGCCAGTTTGAGCAATAGAGATTATCAACAGTGATTAGCAACAGTAATCCTGATTACTGTAGGTGATTACTGTAGCGTGACACCCGGGGTGTTACAAATGTTTATCACGGGACAAGGGATTTTTCCTAAGAAAATTGCTCTCTTGAAACAATTAAGTGGGAGTACTAATAGCTTTATAATGATTACATTGAATCATTTGGTTCTACAGAATGAAACTCAGAAACTCGTTCTAGAGATAAACTCTGTGACCAAACCAGAAATTCCTACATTTGATGAAAAGGAATGATGAAACTCTGAAATGTGTTCAAGAGATGAAATCACCAAGTCTTATGATGTATCACACAGCTTTGTAAATACACGTTGGACCAAGGTGGTTCTATAGTGTGATAAACCTGTGAACTACAAGAAACCATGATGAGCACTAACTCCACTGTATGGCTTAAAAACCATAAAAACTATATGAAATCCATCCATCTAAATCAAGTTGAGAACTTGGTAAAACCCTCCTAAGGATACCTGATCATTAGAGTGGATTTTACTTTCATAGATACGAACATAAACGATAGCTTAATCATTGATATTGCTCAACTTATCGTAAAATAAGTTTTTCGATAGAGTTCAAAAGGTTGACTACAATATGTGTAGTGATGCAAATGTTCATATGGAAAATTACTAATAATCGCGACATACTTCCGAAGTATGACATATGGATTTTTCTTCTGAGAAAATTAAACAAAGGGTGTATGCATGATACAACCTGAAAGGATTTAATGATCTATACGGTATTAGTAAAAGTGAGAATGCTTCAAAGATCAATCCATAGTTGAAGAAAATATCACAGAGCTGGAGTAATAGTTTTTTATGAAGTTATAAAAGTTATTATTTCATCAATAATCATATAAGATATGGAATTAAGTGGGCGCACGATTCTAATCATATATGTGAATAACATATGAGTGATTGAGAATAAATATTTTAGCAAAATAAAGCACTAAGGTATTGAATATCCTGAAAGTGCAACAAGCACCAAATTAATCTAAATAGTAGATTAGTTCTCTTGAAGTACCTCATATGAAGAAAGGTTCTATGAGGAAAACTAAAGATTTCATTACAAATAGATGAAAGAAAGTTTCATAATGATTTGTAATATTTTTCATTTTTCGGTCTATAGCTAAGTAGCAAAATAGGGTGTTGAAAATTGCTTTTCAAGCTAAGGCACATAGCGGGATTTCTACAACGTAGACGTGAAACATGGCAACTCTGGAAGTTGCATAGGAGGGTATTTGGATCAAGAACACCATCATAGTGATTGGCATAGTTCCGAACGTTTGATCTGCATAAACCATATTTTCATATGAGCATCATGATCAAAACAAAGTAAGCTGAGAGCTCAGTGTAGTCCAAACATGTTGAACGATAGTGCCCTGTCTTCAAATACTTCATAAAGATGAAGGGGTACATTAAGATACACAGGATTGAGACGATCCTAAAAGCGTTAAGCTCCGTGACGAAGTCTATAGCACAAACGAGCATGAAGACCAAAGTGCCATTGGTCTGAGTAAACCATGCAACTAGCTTATTGTCTCTAGTGCAAGTAGGAGACTGTTGGAATTGTGCCCTAGAGGCAATAATAAATTGTATTACTTCCTCCGATCCATATTACTTGTTTCAAAATTGATGTATCTATCACTAAAATGCATCTAGATACATCCATTTTAAGACAAGTAATATGGACCGGAGGGAGTATTATAATTCCAGGTTCATTATTAATGTTTATATGTCTGTGCTATAACTGCAATGGCTTATGCGGAGGTTTGCCAAGTAGCATGTTAACTGCCTCCGGAGGAAAACCCATATGCAGGTGTGGAGTATAAACACCAAGTGTTCTTAGTCTGCCTCTAGGACTAACCCGTGTGTTATGGATGACATGTTTTCCTGTTCATAGGGCATTGGAAATGCCGGTAACACATGGGAGCACATTGTTGCCAGAACAAGGGTGCTGAACCGACCCAATTGTATGATTTACTTTGAGATCACATCGTTTTCATGTGATAAGTAAAATCATCTAAAGTTAATATGCATGTGTCCTTCATGACCATAAGAATGTTTCGTAACTTCATACCGAAGGGTGGGTTTTGACACTGTCCCAACACCACCCGTAACAGGCGTGGCAATAACGGCTTTGATCACTCACACCCGAAAGTGTGTCAAGGGACTTAACGATTCGAGTTGGGAATTTTCACCTCTAACGATGGAGAGATACTTCTGTGGGCCCTCTCGGTATTACGGCATCCAACATCGTCTAGCCAGACACTGTGAATTGATCACAAGGGATACCAGAATACTAAACGAGAAAACTGGAACAAAACAGGAAGGAGGATGACTTGGTATAATGGTTAATGGTTAATCATGCGGATACCTAATAGATCTCACCTCAGTTTTTGTATAGTATCGTGAACCAAATAGGAATGGCATGTTAAGCTTGTGGTTCACTCGAATTTATATTCGTGTAGGTACGGGAACCGTTATGGGTATCCATGGCTCCGCTATCGGTTATTGTTCCGCGGGAAAGTCAGTTTCCAGTTCATGTCCGTATCCTACCGAACCTATGGGGTTACACACTTAACGGTAGATGATCTGTAGAGTATTAGAGTGATAGGAGAATGTATTTATCACACCGCGAAAGTCTCGGAGTGATCGGGTTACAATCGATGAGAAAACCGGAACTGTTTCGGGGACCCGGTAAAGTACCGGGAAGAGTTTTAAGAAAACCGGGTAAAACCGGAGGGCCAGAAAAGTTCCGAATTGGTCTAGATATATTTAATATTCATTTATTATGTATTTCGAAAAGGGTTCGGAATTAATTTAATGAATTTAATATCAATGGGCTCCCTCTCACTTGGAAGGCCCAAGTGGGGAGGGAGCACTTGGGCCAAAGGAGCCCAAGAGGGGAGGGCGCCTTGGGGGAGCTTCCAGGAATATTCCCCCACCCCCTTGGTGCATCCCTAAGGGAGGGGAAACCCTAGGTCGCCACCCCTAGGGCTGCCCCCTCCAAGATGGCTCCCCTCCCCCTCCCCCTATAAATAGAGGAGGTGGGGCATCCCTTCAACACACAATTTAGATTGCTCTCCGCCGAAGGGATGCCCCCTCTCTCTATTTCTCTCATTAGATCCAATATCCACCCTCCCGAAGGGCTGCTCCTCCCTCCTCTCTACTCCGGTGGCGCCGAGCTCTGGACGGCGGAGCCCTGCCGGATCATCTACACTGTACGTGTGGATCAACCGTAGAGAGATCGTATGTTCGATCTTCGTTCGAGGGACTCCACGGTGATTAGATATGTTCGTGGGAGTGTTCATCTTCACGCTTCTCCGACACTCCATCAACATCTTCCGCTGCAAGAGAAGTGCATCCGTTGAATGGTTGTAAGAAGGTAACAAGATCGATCTTCTCATCTGCATCTTCCTAGATCCGTTCTTGGGTTTGGTTTTCGTAGTGCCGAATTTTTTTTGTTTTCTACTCCGAATCCCAACAGCGGTATCATGAGCTAGTCTAGTGCTAGATGCAGGTTCGATCTAGAGTTCATAGGTGATGAACGGGCATTTCACAAAAAAATTCATTGTGCGCGGTTTTTTATAATAGATCTAAACTGAATCTTCAAGTTGCTTCCCCTCTAATTGCACAAGTTGATCCCTCATGCATTGCTTGATTTTGTTACAAACATCTTGCCCCTCGGGGTCCTTCTATGTTGCTCCTGAGTATGCTGGTCGCGCGAAGATGATTTGGGTCTTGCTTTTGGTGTGGAGAAATTGTGTAACAAAAGGGGCGTGTTAGATTGTTGATCTAGCACGGGGATCACGCGTATTGACGATTGTTCAGTATTGGTCATGAGATTAAATTGTAGTCTCATGGTTGATACGCCCCGAGTGTTAATCTAGCAACTTAAAGATTGTGCTTTATGTGGTTACGTAGCTAGCAAAACGTTTTGCCTTGCAAACCCTAGCAGCCACGTAAAAGATGCAAAGAATGAGTAGAAGAACGTCTAACTTGTTTTTGCAGGAACATGTGATGTGGTATAGTCTTCGTCGTTTTAAAAGTTGTATGAGATGATTATACTTTGTACATGTTAAATTTGCATGACTTGCATGTCATGGTACGGCATGATGGCTGGAGCCATATGATTTTCATTTATTCGGCCTGCTTGCCAAACTTCATGTAATTTTATTTTTGGTAGAATAGATGCTAGCAATAGTTGTAGTATCTACATGAAGATGATGATCATACGTCATGGTTCTTGACGACTTGTCGTGCGTGGAGGTGATTCTCTCCGCGAAAAGAAGATGAAAGAAAAGCATGGTGCTTGGAGTTTCTTGAAGAAAAGGGCTATATCATATCACATACATTAAACTGCCTGTGATGCTAATCCTTTTCATTGCCTGTTTTGATTGCGCACTAGTCATAATTTTAATAGGATGATCTCTCTTAAAATATCAAGAAGTTCGTGCTCTCCCAATCGTGCAACCGTTTGTAATAAATGCCACCCGCGGTCCATCATGTAACACGAGTACCAAAGGAAAGGTAACAAAGAGGCGGGTGGATTGAGTTGTCTCCACAGCAATAGCACTTGGTTGTCTTGACGTTCTAGCTTATCAGATCTGAGCTTGGAGCACAAGTGTCGAAAGACTAATACAAGAGTCATAAGTCGGTTATGATTGGTTTAGTTAGACCTACCGGGTTGATCATCTCCATGGATGAGTGCTACACCGGTGGCAGGTGTATTGATCCGGATCTTGATTACCCTAAGATCAATTTTGAGAGATATTGGTTTTAGTGGGAGCATTAGATTAAACTTGTTAAGATTAATGCAATTAATGTTGAACCATGTCTAAATCAATCTGTTTATATCGTTGTAGAGAGATGGCCCGCAACAACAATGCTTCTAGCCTAGGACCGATGCTTGAAAAAGAGAAACTTGCTGCAAATGGGGGCAATTATGCGGACTGGTTCCGTAATCTTGGGTTTGTCCTCAAAGTTGCTAAGAAGGACTATGTTCTCAAAGAAGCTCTCCAGCCGCTCCCGCATAGGATGCATCGCATGACGATAAGAACGTCTATGCGACTAAAGTAGATGACCACACCGCAGTACAATGCTTGATGCTTACATGCATGTATACAGAGCTTCAGAAACGGTTTGAGAACTTCTCCGTTGTGGACATGGTGACACAACTGAATGCTCTGTATCGGAAGCAGGCTAGAACTGAACGTTACGAGGTAACGAAATAGCTGTGGGAATGCAAGATGGCAGAAGGTAGCTCCCTAAGCGAGCATGTGATCAAACTTGTTGGTTACGCACAGAGGCTGAATGCTCTGGGATTTGCGATCCCTACGACACTCGGCACTGACATTCTCCTTGCGTCACTCCCTCCTTCTTACAACGGCTTTATCATGAATTACAACATGAATGGGCTTGACAAGACCACAAACGAATTGTTCGCTATGCTTAAGACTGCGGAAGCATCTATGCAGAAGGATCCAAGCCACGTGTTGGCTGTGATGAACACTACCAGTTTCAAGAAGAAGGGCAAAGGCAGAAATGCCAAGAGCGGTGGTAAGACCAAAACTCAGGTGAAGACCAAGACTGGCCCAACTAAAGATTCTGAGTGTCACTACTGCAAGAACAAGGGGCACTGGAAGAGGAATTGCAAGAAGTATCTGGGAGATTTGAAAAATGGTCTGATCACCAAAGGTATAAATAAGTTATACTAAGTTAATAGACAAACTTCATTAGTTCACCTTCATAGGTATAATTGATACCATATCGATTGCTAATGGTTCGCAAATCGGTACAGGGAATTCTTAGAATCCAAAGGAGAAGAATGAATGAAGTGCAAGTCCGCGTCGGAAGTGGTGCCCAAGTCACCCAAGGCCGTCGGCGTTCGTCTATCAAGATTTATCTTAGAATTTAAATAAAAGTTATTTGATTCAGAGGTTGTGTAAAACATTAATATCGTATTATGTCGTCTACACGGTGGATGTGTTATCCACGTTTTGAATAATGGTTGTTCAAAAATTATTACTCTCTGAATGTCACCCTTCGTGGTGAATTATTTAAGTTGAAATCTTTATGTTATGTCTATTTTCTTGATTTCTAAATAAATTAAGTTATGTGATGATAATGCCATTATTGTAATAGCATAAATTACTTAGTCGCATTAGAAGAAAGGGCATGCAGAAGTTTCATATCGATGAGATCATTCAATCTCTTGACTTTGAGTCATTTGACACATGCAATGTTTTTCTAATAGACAAGATCATTTATTAAATGAATTGTTCAAGTGTTGAGTAAACTATTGGTAATAACACATATCGATGTGTGAAGATCCAATAAATAGTACTTTACATCAAACTTTCTGAAGATGACTTGTATAGATATACCGATATTTAGACAAGACATAAAGTCTGAAATTTTGAATATGTTCAAAACCTTTTCAACACAAAGAGGATCATCATCACACATAGATCAAATATTTGACGATCTGATTGTAAAATAAATGAGTTAAAGAATTTAGCAAACACTATCGAGTGTATGAAGTCAGTTCATAAACTAGCGTCACCTGAAACCCCGTATAGCTACAGAGTTTCTTGACACATAACCAAGACCTATATGACATATTGGGATTAAAATCATTTTCTACCCTGAATTCCATCATGACATAGTGAGGTCGGTGATGAACTTAAACCACACTCCCATTTACTATACTGCTTAACGCTTTTGAGAAACCACTTACGAACTAAATAGAGCATCGTCATATGATTGTTGAAACAATGCCCTATAAAGAATATGGCATGGATGAGAACTCCAATTGTTGTTTCATAATTTCGGAGATGTATTTAGAATATACTCGATCCCGAATATAAGTATTGTAGAAACATCATGTTACGAACAACACTTCCACTACCATACCCGGCAAAAATGTTTATCACGGGACATGGGATTTTTCTTGAGAAAATTGCTCTCTTGAAACAATTAAGTGGGAGTACTAATAGCTTGATAATGATTACATTGAATCATTTGGTTCTACGGAATGAAACACAGAAACTCGTTCTAGAGATAAACTCTGTGACCAAACCAGAAATTCCTACATTTGATGAAACGGAAGGATAAAACTCTGAAATGTGTTCAAGAGATCAAATGATCAAGTCCTATGATGTATCACACAGCTTTGTAAATTCACGTTGGACCAAGGTGGTTCTATAGTGTGATAAACCTGTGAACTACAAGAAACCATGACGAGCACTAACTCCAATGTATGGCTTAAAAACCATAAAAACTATATGAAAGCCATCCAAATCAAGTTGAGAACTTGGTAAAACCCTCCGAAGGATACCTGATCATTAGAGTGGATTTGACTTTCATAGATGTGAACATATACGATAAGCTTCATCGATTATATTGCTCAACTTATCGTAAAATAAAGTTTTTCGATAGAGTTCAAAAGGTTGACTACAATATGTGTAGTGATGTAAATGTTCATATGGAAAATTACTGATAATCGCGACATACTTCCGAAGTATGATATATGGATTTTTCTTCTGAGAAAATTAAACAAAGGGTGTATGCTTGATACAACCTGAAAGGATTTAATCATCTATATGATATTAGTAAAAGTGAGAATGCTTCAAAGATCAGTCCATGGTTGAAGCAAATATCACAGAGCTGGAGTAATAGTTTTTTTGATGAAGTTATAAAAGCTATTATTTCATCAACAGTCATATAAGATATAGAATTAAGTGGGAGCACGATTCTAACCATATATGTGAATAACATATGAGTGATTGAGAATAAGTATTTTAGCAAAATAAAGCACTAAGGAATTGGATGTCCTGAAAGTGCAACGAGCACCAAAGTAATCTAATTAGTAGATTAATTCTCTTGAAGTACCTCATATGAAGAAAGGTTCCATGAGGAAAACTGAAGAGTTCATTACAAATAGATGAAAGAAAGTTTCATAATGATTTGTAATATTTTTAATCGGTCTATAGCTAAGTAGAAAAATTGGATGTTGAAAATTGTTTTTCCAACTAAGGCACATAGCGGGATTTATACAACATAGACGTGAAACATGGAAACTCTAGTAGTTGCATAGGAGGGTATTTGGATCAGGAACACCATCATAGTGATTGGCATAGTTCCGAACGCTTGATCTACATAAACCATATTTTGATATGAGCATCATGATCAAAGCAAAGTAAGCTAAGAGCTCACTGTAGTCCAAACATGTTGAACGATAGTGCCGTATCTTTAAAAACTTCATAAAATATGAAGGGGTACATTAAGATAAGCAGGATTGAGACGAGCCTAAAAGCGTTAAGCTCCGTGACGAAGTCTATACCACGAGCAAGCATGAAGACCAAAGTGCCATTGGTCTAAGTAAACCATGAAACTAGATTATTGTCTCTAGTGCAAGTGGGAGACTGTTAGAATTATAACCTAGAGGCAATAATAAATTGTATTATTATAATTCCAGGTTCCTTATTAATGTTTATATGTCTGTGCTATAACTGCAAATGGCTTATGCGGAGGTTTGCCAAGTAGCATGTTAACTGCCTCCGAAGGAAAACCCACATGCAGGTGTGGAGTATAAACACCAAGTGTTCTTAGTCTGCCTCTAGGACTAACCCGTGTGTTATGGATGACATGTTTTCCTGTTCATAGGGCATTAGAAATGCCGGTAACACATGGGAGGACATTGTTGGCAGAACAAGGGTGTTGAACCGACCCAATTGTATGATTTACTTTGAGATCGCATCGTTTCCATGTTATAAGTAAAATCATCTAAGTTAATATGCATGTGTCCTTCATGACCATAAGAATGTTTCGTAACTTCATACCGGAGGGTGGGTTTTGACACTGTCTCAACACCACCCGTAACAGGCGTGGAAATAACGGCTTTGATCACTCACACCCGAAAGTGTGTCAAGGGACTTAACGATTCGAGTTGGTAATTTGCTCCTCTAAAGATGGAGAGATACTTCTGTGGGCCCTCTCGGTATTACCGCATCCAACATCGTCTGGCCAGACACTGTGAATTGATCACAAGGGATACCAGAATACTAAACGAGAAAATGGAAGAAAACAAGAAGGAGGATGACTTGGTATAATGGTTAATGGTTAATCATGCGGATACAGCCTGAAAGGATTTAATGATCTATACGATATTATTAAAAGTGAGAATGCTTCAAAGATCAGTCCATAGTTGAAGCAAATATCACAGAGTTGGAGTAATAGTTTTTTATGAAGTTATAAAAGTTATTATTTCATCAATAATCATATAAGATATGGTATTAAGTGGGAGCACGATTCTAATCATATATGTGAATAACATATGAGTGATTGCGAATAAATATTTTAGCAAAATAAATCACTAAGGTATTGAATATCCTGAAAGTGCAACAAGCACCAAATTAATCTAAATAGTAGATTAGTTCTCTTGAAGTACCTCAGATGAAGAAAGGTTCTATGAGGAAAACTAAAGAGTTCATTACAAATAGATGAAAGAAAGTTTCATAATGATTTGTAATATTTTTCCTTTTTCGGCCTATAGCTAAGTAGCAAAATAGGATGTTGAAAATTGCTTTTCAAGCTAAGGCACATAGCGGGATTTCTACAACGTAGACGTGAAACATGGCAACTCTGGAAGTTGCATAGGAGGGTATTTGGATCAGCAACACCATCATAGTGATTGGCATAGTTCTGAACGTTTGATCTGCATGAACCATATTTTTATATGAGCATCATGATCAAAACAAAGTAAGCTAAGAGCTCACTATAGTCCAAACATGCTGAACGATAGTGCCCTATCTTCAAATACTTCATAAAGATGAAGGGATACATTAAGATACACAGTATTGAGACGAGCCTAAAAGTGTTAAGCTCCGTGACGAAGTCTATACCACAAACGAACATGAAGACCAAAGTGCCATTGGTCTGAGTAAACCATGCAACTAGATTATTGTCTCTAGTGCAAGTGGGAGACTGTTGGAATTATGCCCTAGAGGAAATAATAAATTGTATTATTATAATTCCAGGTTCATTATTAAATTTTATATGTCTGTGCTATAACTGCAATGGCTTATGCGGAGGTTTGCCAAGTAGCATGTTAACTGCCTCCGGAGGAAAACCCATATGCAGGTGTGGAGTATAAACACCAACTGTTCTTAGTCTGCCTCTAGGACTAACCCGTCTGTTATGGATGGCATGTTTTCCTGTTCATAGGGCATTGGAAATGCCGGTAACACATGGGAGCACATTGTTGCCAGAACAAGAGTGTTGAACCGACCCAATTGTGTGATTTACTTTGAGATTTCATCGTTTCCATGTTATAAGTAAAATCATCTAAGTTAATATGCATGTGTCCTTCATGACCATAAGAATGTTTCGTAACTTCATACCGGAGGGTGGGTTTTGACAATGTTCCAACACCACCCGTAACAGGCGTGGCAATAACGGCTTTGATCACTCACACCCGAAAGTGTGTCAAGGGACTTAACGATTCGGGTTGGGAATTTTCTCCTCTAACGATGGAGAGATACTTCTGTGGGCCCTATCGGTATTACGGCATCCAACATCGTCTGGCCAGACACTGTGAATTTATCACAAGGGATACCGGAATACTAAACGAGAAAATGGAGCAAAACAAGAAGGAGGATGACTTGGTAAATTCCACTTTAAAATATTGTTCTTATGTTGTTTTGGCTTGTATTGCACAGTTTACAACTTTCCGGAGCCGAAGCAGCAGAACCAGAATTCAGCGGTGAAAAGTGGACACCAAGTTGCTTAATCAGATCAAGTCCAAATGCGATGAAAATTTACGGGGAGTGTTTTTATGAAGATTGACTAGGGATCGCCGAGGATGGAGCTGAGGGGACCCACCAGGAAGCCAGAAGGGTGCCTGGTGCGGCCCCCCTCCTGGATGCCTGGTGGCCCCCCTCGGTGCCCCCTCTCTCCTATAAGATCCCCCTGGGGTAGAAACCCTGGATAGAAAAGAGTTTCCGTGTTTCGCCGCCGCCACGGGGCGGAAACCTACAGAGGAGAAAATACATCTCTAGCGGGCAGATTCTGCCGGGGAGATCACCTCCCGGAAGGGGAGATCGTCGCCGTCATCATCATCATCGTCACGGGCATCATCGAGATCATCATCAACATCAACCCCAACATCAGCACCATCTCCATCCCATCTCATCTCACAATTGCAACTTGTGTTGTAATCCGTACTATCTATCCTCTCTACTCTGTTGGTGTTGATTACTACTTTGTGGTGAATGTTATTGAGTTTTGTTGGCGAAATATCATTGTTTCCAGATTGTTTGCCACCCATCTATCACCTCTGATCATGATCTCTTTTATGTCTTGTGAGTAGTTACTTTAGTTCTTGAGAACATGGGAGAAGTCTAGTTGTTAGTAGTCATATGATGTTGAAGTGTTATGTGTTGTTTGATACTTAAGTTCTGTTGTTATTTCTCTAGTGGTGTTATGTGAGTCGAACACTTAACACTTCACCTTTCATGGGCCTAGAGGAATACATTGTGCACAAAGGATGCTTATGGTGGGTTGCCGGAGTAACAGAAACCTGAACCCTAGTTCGCACACTTTTGCACAAGGGAGTTATGGATCCTTGATCGTAATGCTGTGGTTAGGCTTATGCCTTAATTACTACCTTGTATTTGCGGATGCTTGCAAGGTGTGTAATCATAAGAGTACATTTATCTTAGTCTAGAAGGTGTACTAGCATTGATCCACCCACCAACACTTATCAACACAATACATATTACTTGGCGGAGTATGGTGAAAGTAACTTGGCTATCTCTCCCATGTGTTCTTGAGAACGCTTTAGCTTTTATAAGTTTAGTTCCTAGGCTTATCCTTGTGAAAGGATTGGGCCACTTGCTACTCCTCAGTTACCCTGTTTACTTTTCTTGTCTTTTACTTTTCCGTTGCTTAAACCAAAATCCCTAAATATTTACCTTTGAGTGTGTGCAGCCTTTCCTTATCCAGTGTCACTTATCAGCACCTTCTGCTCCTCGTTGGGTTTGACACTCTTATTTATCGAAAAGCTACAATTGATCCCCTAGACTTGTAGGTTATCAAGAATCGTTTATTGGCGCGGTTAACAGGGGAAGAAACCCCACTAAACCTATTAACTTCACCGCCATCAACGAGCTTTTTTGGCGCCGTTGCCGGGGAGTGTAGCGCTATTGGTAAGTGAAGTCGGTAAGGAAACCTTTATTTTTCTGTTGTTACCTTCAGTCCTTATGGACTCTTCTACTGTTGGTTCATTGCTGGTAAGGAGCCGCCCCACGACTGTGGTGGTCACTCCTACCCCTACTGAAATTGTTCCCTATAAAATACCATCTGGTATTATTGATTATGTCTTGGCTAATCGTTATACAGGAGAAGGACATCCGGGAGAACACCTTCTATATTTATCACAAGTATGTTCTTTATTTAAGCTTGCAGGTGTAACGGTGGAGTTCGTCATGAAGAAACTATTCTCCGTATCACTCAAAGATAAAGCTTCAGATTGGTATAAGCTACTCGATAACTCTGATCTGCTTGAATGGCCAGAGCTTATGTCTCTCTTTTATGCAAAGTTTTATCCTCTTCGTGAAATTCACCAAGACAGGAACTACATCTACAACTTTTGGTCTCACGACGGAGAGAGCATCGCTCAATCTTGGGGGAGACTAGAGTCCCTGATGCTCAAATGCCCAAACCATGAGCTCCCCAAGGAAATTATACTTACAAATTTTTATGCCAGGCTTTCTCGTCAGGGCAGGGATATGTTGGATGCCTCCTCTAGCGGGGTATTCCAGACCAGAAGTATGGAAGAAAAATGGGATCTTATAGAAAGGATCCAGAAGAACACTGAAGACTGGGAAATTGATAAAGGTATTGAACCCGCTATAAACTATTAGCATGACTACATTGAGAGTTATGTGAAGACTGATTACTTTAATACCTTTTTCTCTAAAATTAGTCTTGATTCCCAGCTAATGGTTGACTTTTGCAAGGACTTTGCTTCTCATATTGATTCTTCTAAGAAGAAGGAGAGTCAACATCATAAACCTTTCTAGGAATCACCTATTGAGATTAATGTTACTGATCCTGTTTTACTTGCAGTTGTGTATGAACAGCCTCCTTATCCCTCAAGGATAAAGGAGCACTCTTTTGTTACAGGTATTCTAAACAAAAACTGAAGGACCACTGACGAACCTGAGGATGTGATCAAGGTCAAGCCTCAAGTTGCAATGGTCAAGGATCTGGTACCAGTGATATTGAAGAATCCACTATTAGTTTTTGTGTTGTTTCCACTAACATTGTCACAGCCAAGAACAAAGGCCCAATTTCAGGTACACCAGTTGTATCTGTCAAAATAGGAGATCATAATTACTATGGGCTATGTGATTTGGGATCTAGCGTCAGCGCTATTCCCTTCACACTTTATCAAGAGATCATGCACGAGATTCAGTCGTGTGAGATCGAGGACATTGATGTAACGATTCATCTTGCAAATAAACAAACAATCTCTCCAGTTGGGATTGTGAGAGATGTTGAAGTAATCTGCGGGAAGGTAAAATATCCTACTGACTTTCTTGTACTTGGTACAGTGCAAGATAGTTTTTGCCCTATTATCTTTGGTAGGCCCTTCCTCAGCACTTGTGGAGCTATAATAGATTGCAAGAAAGGTAAAGTTTCTGTTGAATTCAACGGTGAGCCGTATGAATTTAATTTTTCTAAGTTTTCTAAGCAGCCTCGTGGTACTGACTTGTCAAGTAATGACAAAATTATTGAAGAAATTGCTACTATTGCTATTCCTCCTGATGATACTTTACAGCAATTTATGGAAGACCACGAGAATGACATACATATGCAGGAGAGGGATGAACTAGAAGATATTTTTTTAAGACAAACTCTTATCCTGAAGCACAACCTCCCGGTTGAACCTTTAGGAATCCTCTCGCAACCAAAACAAGACTCGGTGTTTGATCTAAAACCACTACCCGATACGCTCAAGTATGCTTATTTAGATGAAAAGAAAGTATATCCTGTTATTATCAATTCTAACCTTTCAGGGTATGAAGAAGAGCGATTATTGGAGACACTCCGTAGACACCGAGGTGTTATTGGCTATACTCTTGATGATCTCAAGGGTATTAGTCCATCCATTTGCCAACATACTATCAATCTCGAGCCCGATGCTAAACCAGTTGTTGATCATCAACGACGGTTGAACCGAAGGATGAAGGACGTGGTTAGGACGGAGGTTCTCAAACTTCTAGCCGCAGGTATCATCTATCCTATAGCTGATAGTAAGTGGGTAAGTCCCGTTCATTGTGTTCCTAAGAAAGGAGGTATGATTGTTGTTCCTAATGATAAAAATGAACTAATACCTCAGAGGACTATTATTGGATATAGAATGTGTACTGATTTCAGGAAGTTGAACAAGGTCACCAGGAAGGACCATTATCCTCTGCCCTTTATTGATCAGATGCTCGAGCGGCTGTCTAAAAACACCCAGTTCTGCTATCTTGATGGGTATTCTGGCTTCTCCCAGATTCACGTTAACACCGCGGATCAAGAGAAGACAACCTTTACGTGTCCTTACGGTACTTATGCTTATAGGCGTATGCCTTTTGGTTTGTGTAATGCACCTGCTACTTTTCAGAGGTGTATGTCTGCAATATTTCATGGTTTCTTTGAGGAGATTGTAGAAGTTTTCATGGACGACTTTTCCTTCTATGGAAACTCCTTTGACCACTTTCTCCACAATCTTAATAAAGTTTTGCAGAGATGTGAAGAAACGAATTTGGTGCTCAATTGGGAGAAGTGCCATTTCATGTTTAACGAAGGGATAGTTCTTGGACACAAGATTTCCGAAAGGGGAATTGAAGTGGACAAGGAAAAGATTGAAGCTATTGAAAGGATGCCCTATCCAAGGGACATCAAAGGTATTCATAGTTTTCTAGGTCATGTTGGTTTCTATAGAATATTTATCAAGGACTTTTCTAAGACCTCGAGACCCCTTACCAATCTTCTCCAGAAGGATTCTCCTTTTGTATTTGATGAAGATTGTAAGGAAGCTTTTGAAGTTCTTAAGAAAGCCTTGATAACCGCTCCTATAGTACAACCACCTGACTGGAATTTTCCCTTTGAAATTATGTGTGATGCTAGTGATTTTGCTGTTGGAGCTGTTTTAGGACAAAGGGTTGACAAGAAGTTGAATGTCATCCACTATGCCAGCAAGACACTTGATAGTGCTCAAAAGAATTATGCTACTACCGAGAAGGAATTCTTGGCAGTGGTGTTTGCTTGTGATAAGTTTAGGCAGTATATTGTTGATTCTAAAGTTATTATTCATACTGACCATGCTGCCATTAAGTATCTTATGCAGAAAAAGGACGCCAAACCAGGACTCATTAGATGGGTACTCCTTCTTCAAGAATTTGATTTGCAGATTGTCGATAGAAAAGGAGAAGACAATCCGGTGGCGGATAATATTTCAAGGATGGAAGATATCCCGTACGATCCTATTCCAGTCAACGATAGTTTCCCAGATGAACAGCTTGCTGTTGTAAAAGTACAATCTCATTTCGACCCTTGGTTTGCAGATTATGCTAATTTTATCGTTGCAAAGTTTTTGCCTCTAGGTTTTACATTTCAGCAGAGGAAGAAATTCTTCACGGATTTGAGGCACTACTTTTGGGATGATCCACATCTTTACAAAGAAGGTGCAGACGGGATCGTAAGAAGGTGTATACCGGAGCACGAGCAGCATGACATTATTTGACAATGTCATGATAGTCCCTATGGAGGACATCATGCCGGTGAAAGGACCACACATAAAGTTTTACAATCAGGTTTTTATTGGCCTACTCTTTTTAAGGACTCCCGAAGGTACGTTCTATCTTGTGATAAGTGTCAGAGAGTTGGTAACATTAGTAGGAGAAATGAGATGCCTATGAATTAATCACTAGTGATCGAACCTTTCGATTGCTGGGGTTTTGATTTTATGGGTCCTTTTCCTCCTTCACACAAGTACACACACATCTTAGTTGATGTTGATTATGTAACCAAGTGGGTTGAAGCAATCCCCACTGAGAGTGCTGATCACAAGACATCTTTGAAAATTCTCAAGGATGTAATTTTTCCTAGGTTTGGAGTACCAAGGTACCTCATGACAGATGGAGGGTCACACTTCACGCATGGAGCTTTTAGGAAAGATCTAGCCAAGTACGATGTCAATCATAGGATTGCATCACCGTACCACCCTCAAACTAGTGGGCAAGTTGAGCTCACCAATAGGGAGATCAAGTTGATCTTACAGAAGACAGTAAACAGTCCTAGAAAGGACTGGTCAAAGAAGTTAGGAGATGCTTTGTGGGCGTATAGAACTGCTTACAAAAACCCCATGGGCATGTCTCCGAATAAAATGGTATATGGCAAGGCTTGCCATTTACCATTAGAATTAGAGCAAAAGGCTTTCTGGGCTGTCAGAGAGCTAAATGCTGACCCAAAGTTAGCTGGTGAAAAGCGTCTCATGAACTTGACTTCTCTAGATGAGTGGAGGAGTGAAGCTTACGAGAGCGCTAAAATGTTCAAGGAAAAGGTAAAGAAGTGGCACGATAAAAGAATTATGAAACGTGAATTTAATGTTGGTGATAAAGTTTTGTTGTTTAGATCTCGTTTCAGGTTTTCTCCAGGTAAACTACTTTCCAGATGGGAAGGACCTTTTCATATCGAAGAATTTTATCGGTCTGGTGCAATCAAGATCAATAATTTCGAAGGCACCAAACCTCAAGTTGTGAATGGACAAAGACTCAAACATTATATGGCAGGTGATCCAATCAATGTGGATGCAAACATGATATATATACAAAGACTCACGAAGAACATGTTGCGGCCAGTTTCAGACTCCGGCAGGAGCAGAATAAGAAAAGGTATGAATTATGGTAAGAAAACACCACGAACGTCAATAAAAGTTTATTTTTCAAAGTTTTTGCAAAATTAGGAAAATTCCAAGCCCGAGTGGAGCCGGAGAGGAGCTCCAGGGGGCCCAGGAGGCCTCCTGGCGCGGCCCCCCTCCCGGCCGCGCCAGGCACTCTCCTGGGTGCCCTGGACTCCGACTCCGACTCCGACTCCACCTAGGCTTGAAACCTTCCTTCTTTTGCAAAAATTTTTGCTATATATTTTCCCGGATAGTCCCGGCACAGTATCTCGCGATTTCGTGTGTTTTATTTCTCGGTCTGTTTCTGCCAGGAAAACTTTCAGCAGATCTAGGTGCCATGGCTTCCCCAAGTTCCCCCAAGGACAAGTTCATCATCAACGTCATCAACCCTTACCTCGCAGAGGTGAGGAAGCACCCCCAGTGTCAGAACCCTCTGTTAGGTAATGTGCTAGGATCAAAGTGACCTTGCATCATGTCAAAATTTCAAAAGAAATCTTGGAAATCAATTTCAAAATCAAAATGGGAGAAGGAACACCCCCCATATGAATTAATTCAAAAGGCCAGATAAAAATCTTTTCCAAAAATTCATGTTAGAGTTTTGAAAAGTCTTATAAATGAGTGTGATCACATATCAAGTGATGTGGGACCCACCCCATGCTCATAGATTTTTCAAATATTCAAACAGTACCTTGGAATTAAAGAAATACCCCTTTTTGATTTAAAATTCAAATCATTTGAATTTTAAAAATGTTGAAAGTTTATGAGTGGCTAGTTTATATTATTATGAGGCCACATAAAAGTTTTCGGCATTTTATAAAATGGTTTGGTATTTTTATCAGAGCCAAAACAAAATTACAGAAAAAGAAAGGAAAGATTAAACAGAAAGAAAAAGAACTTACCTGGCGCCTAGGCGAAACCGGCCCACCCCAGCCCAGCCGGCCCAAAAGGGCACGGGGGTCTTCTTCCCCGATCCCGCGCCTCCAAGCTGCTCGGTGGAATGCCACCGAGCTAGCTGGGGACGACATGTCGTCGTCGACGAGCTTCCAGGCCGCCCCGTGCCTCTTCTCGCGTCCTGGAGACGTCACGCAGCCGCCCCAGTCCATTCCCCCCCCCCCCTCCACGTCATCTTCCCCTTCCTCTCTCGCACGTTTCATCGCCGCCCGAGGAACACGCCGGAGCGCCGTCGAGCACACGCGTGGCCATCGACACCGAGAAGCCCCAAGAACGTGTCCAAGCTCTTCGTCGTCGTCGTCTTCATCGAACGGCAGAAGGAATCGAGCCCGGAGCCCGCGTAGACGCCGGATTCTTCCTCGAGCTCCCGTCGGCCGCCGTGAAGGACTTCGTCGATTCCGCCGCCGTTAAGCCACCCCAGCCCTCGCCACCACCTCTACTGGATTCAGGGTGAGCTTGCGAGAGAAACCCCTCACTTTTCCCCCTCGTTTACTCGCTCTAGCCGGATCCTCCATGGATGCCGAAGCACGTCGCCGCCATGGATGAGCTCGAGGCCGCCCCTGTGCCCCTTCGACTCAGCCAGCGCGCGCGTTTGGCTCCTGAGCATGCCAGCGTTTGAACGTGCGCGAGTTCAGCCCGAACCGTACGCTGTAACGTCGACTACGACCTCACCGTGGTTCTGCTTCCGCCGGAGTCGTCGCCGTCGTCGATTCCGAACACCCCGCGGACCCCTGTTGCCTCCAGAAGACGCGGACGACCTCCAGGAGTAAGATGGTGTCCTCCCCGTGGCCTCCCGTGGCCCCTAGGCCATTCCGGCGAGTGCGCCGCCGTGGCCAGGCCACCGGCGTCAAGCCGCCGGTGGATTAGCCCTTAAGCACTTGGCTAATGACCCCCTGGGTCACTGACCAGTGGGCCTAGTGGCTTAATTAAGCCACTGGATTAATTTAACCCACGGGTTAAGTGAACCCAGCCACTGACAGGGTGGCCCCACATGTCAGCCCCCCCCCCTGACGTCAGCATTGCGCAATAAATCATTTAAATGAATTTCCAGAGATTATTTAAATTAAAAGAATTCCAGAAAATCCAGAAAATACCCCAAACTTTGGAAATTCATAGAAAATTCATATTAACTCCAAATTGGACAAATAATATATGAAAATTAATCAGGAGAAAATTATCTTTCCAAATATGCAACTTTCAGCTCTGTTTGAGTTGAATTTAAAATGGGACCAGTAGCATATGTCATTTGGTTTATTTGAATTTAATTCAAATTCAAACCAAATGCTTTTGCTACTTGGACCATGGAATTATGATGTAATTCAACCACACTTCAGAGGCATATCATACACATTTGAAGTTGATTCAAAATGATCAAACTATGTCACATTCAACTTGGCTAAGTTAAATTCAAATGTGGAGTTTGAATTTGCATTTTAAATGCAATATATTCCACTTAAATGGAATTGCCTCACACATCAAAACTTATACTTCAAGCTTTAACATTCAATCATGTGCTTGAGCATTGCATTCATATTGATTGCTACTTCGTGCTTTGTTTGTCGAGTAGAGGTGGAACCGGAGCAAGAGGTCACCCCCTTCGCTGAAGATCCAGAACCCGAACCTCGTCAGCAAGGCAAGCAAACCCCCATTGATCATGTCGATAAAATCCCACTTCCCTCTCATGTCTTGCTTATGCATTATTTAGGATGATCACCATGTTACGATTCTACCGCATAGATGAACCCATTCCTTTGCATGACCTATCTTTTGTCACAGTAGTAAGCAAACCATAATCCTAGCAAATGTAGGAGTTGAATGATATCGTGTAACCCCTGCAATGCTACTGCTTATTGCATGCTTAGTATGTTACCATGTTGTTACTGCGATGTGAGTCGGGATGGGAATGATCATGTTGATGTTGGTAGAAAAGTGTTGGTGAATCGACCCTAATACAAGGTGAACGATGAGAGGCTGTGTAGGAGTACACAGTGGGTTGTCTCGTTGAACACGGCCCTAGTACGAGTTCTTGTGTGGTGATCCAAGATGAAGAGTACAACCACACATTGGGCTCACTGACCCCTCTCAACCTATTAACTCATCCCTTTCGATGTCCAGATGTCGCAGTAGTTCGGAGTTCTGGTAGGTTTGTGGCCTGGATGATAAGTGAGAGAACGGCTCACCCGAGACCGGCTTATGCACCACGCACACATCGCTTGGGTCCACTTCGGTAAACCGGCCGGGTTCACGATAGTGGTAACCAACCCAAGTAGGCGGCTTTCTCGGACTAGATCGGCTGTGAGGTAACAGTTGTGGTGAGCATCCTCGCCGGCACCCCTTGAATGGTGTCGAGATCAAAGGCGGTAAATGATGGTCATGTGTGTGTAGCGGTACACCCTTGCAAGGTAAACAAAACTATTCGAATAGCCGCGTCCGCGGTTATGGACTGCTTGGAAAGCTTAGCTTGATTATTAGACAACTTGAACCGGATACTTCTAAAACACACCAAGATAAGTGTGAGTGCTATGGCGTGCTTCCTCGTGGGGAAGTCGAGGAAGACACCATAGTGGTGTATTGGTTGGTGAAAGTAGTGGACTCGTGTACGCTTCTTACCTCAAAAGTCTGGTACTCGTAGTTCAGGATTAGCCAAGTCAAAGCGGGCACTTCTGCAAGTGAACCCCACCTCCCTTTACTTTGACACATGTGCATGGTAGTATAGCTCCTATGTAAGTCTTGCTGAGTACGACTTTGTACTCACGTTTGCTTAATCTATGTTTTAGATGACGCCACTGACCCCGAAGGTGGCTTCTTCATCGAGCTGGACGACTGAAGTTAAACTAGTCTAGTCCCAGTCAGCAGACTGGTTCCCTCGTGGAGGGCTTTGTGTTTAAATAAGGCTTCTTAAGCCATTTGTTAAACTTGTCTGTACTCAGACATAATTTGCTTCCTCCTGTGTTGTAATTTTGGATCACATGTATGTGATCTCTGTGTGTACTCTATAAGAGTTATAAATAAAATGTATACTTTGTAGAGAATTGCAATGGTACCTGCTGTTCATACAAGGCATGTGTGCTGCGTGTATGTTTATAACATGCATGTCTTTGTATGAGTTTTCGAGACCTTAGTTGTGTTCTGGCTGGTGGTCTTTCATACACCAAGTGGCCCTTAGATGTGCGCAGCTTGGGGCATCGCGATGCGATTGCTCGAGACTCTGTCTCGTGCACACTTTGTGGTATGATCGAGCCCGCCCTAGACCCCGACTAAGTGATCGGGCTGGAGTAAGTCTATGTAAGAGTTTTGAGATAGTCGGTAGTATGGTTGAGGCGACTTGTCTTTGAATATGGGAGTTCACCACCCATATCTTTTGACTTGTGTGCGGACGATGAGGACCCATCTCAGTTGATCATCCGGCCTGGATGGGATGCCCCTCACGGACGATGCTTTCCGAGAATGTTCAGTGCTTGGCCTTGTCTGCTTAGACAAGTGGGTGCGGTTCTCGGCTCTCCATATGACTATGTCTTAGCTGTACTTGCATACGCTAACCCCGGGTCCCGACAGACTTGGTATTAGAGCAGGACTGACTGTAGGACTAGTAGCCTTGGCCGAAGTCGAGTCTAGCATTCTATAGTTATATAGTTTACTCTGGGTATATAAGGGAACAACGTAAGGCTTCTTTTTTCTCCTTACCCCTTCGTTCTGAGTTCTGAGTCACCCTCATCTTATTCTACGGGAAGATAGGACTAGGCTCTCCTCTGTCTGATTAGAACATCTCGTTGTTTGCTTCCTTGTAGCCGTAGGAAAGTTGTGTTCGGTTTGTTAGATTGGTTATGCTCCCTGTTTTATTACATCGTATGTAAATGCTGTTTCCATGTTGTAAGAAATTGTCTTTTTCTTGCAATTACAGCCGTTATGCTGTCCGAGTCATTCCAGGTTTATCTCATAATCTGATGCATTTGCAAACTCCTTTCTGTTTCAGATGGCAGATCTTCCCCCTCGGCAGATTGTTCGTTTGACCAGGTGCCTCGGTGTGCGTGGCCATCCCGCCACGTTGATCGAGATGATGTCCTATGTGGGATATCGATGGTACCCTGAGTACACCATCGAGGAGCAGTTCCACGACTTCAACCAGACGCAGTTCCACTGCATTGTCCGGATATATCCGCACCACGTTGGAGTCACCCAGCCTATCCACTTTGGACATGGCATTGGCGTTACCGAGAACATGGCTGTGCAGGATGTTGCATATTCATGTATTACACTGCTGAGAGAGGAGCACACCATGCTGAGAGAGACCTCATTCCGCTATATCCCTGCTGCACTTCCAGGAGAAGAGGGATATTACACCGGACAATACTCCGATCACTCTGCAGAGGATCCAGCACTCCAGGTGACTGCTAGGTTTTCTAGTGACAGAGATCGTGATGCACGCGCTCTCCGTTTTGAGCTCCACGCCACCCGAGTTCGTCTGTACCGAGCACTGACGCTCTTGGCACCCTTTGTGAGCGTGGGATCAGTTGAGTTTGATGCGATCTATCCAGTGAGGACTCAGATGCCTTCTCGAGTTTCTTGGCCCGAGATTGGAGACATTTTTCCACCCCGTGGTCCTTTGCTTCCACCCTACGCTGGACCTAGGCCCCATCCTTGCCCAAATGGATATCAGGGTCCACAAGCCTCCGTGTTTTCTGATGGTCACCTCCAGCTACCGGGATACGCGGGTAACTTTTACGAGGAATACTATGGAGATGGAGATGAGTGAGACCGCCTGTGGTCTTACTTAGTGAGGATGTAGTAGTATCCTAGTATATTGTAAGCAAGGTGTCTAAGTTCTAGAGGCTTAGATAAATAATGTATAGGAAGTCAGAGTGCCTCTGAAGGATGTATCATCTTCATCACGTCTGTATTAGCTTGGTGCTTGTACTAAAACGATGTATGGTTTGTATGACAGCTTGTGAATATATGGCTTGTATGCTTTTATCACCATGTTGTCAAGATGATTACTTCCTTTGCTCTGTAATCCTTCCAGTACTTCAATACCTTGTTAGACTCTCCAAATCAACTCTGTTTGACTTTGGTTTTCACCTTCAGGATGTCTCAAGGAACCCGTGGCCAGGTTGGTCGTAACCAAGGTCGTGGGAATGACCAGGAGGAAGGCAACCTTCCACCCCCACCCACGATGGCACAAGTTCTGATGGAAGTGGAGAGGAACCGCCGTGACTCTCACCACCTGCTGGAAGTCATTGCACGCAACACCACTCAGCAGCGCAATGAGTTGGTGTCCCTGAACGACTTCATCTGACTTCATCCCCCAGTTTTCAGTTACTCCACCGAGCCCCTTGACGCCGATGACTGGCTTCGCAGCATCGAAAGGAAGCTCCAAGCAGGCCGTGTTGCAACTGGTTACAAGGTCAGCTATGCCACCTATCACCTCGAAGGTGCAGCTAGCTCTTGGTGGGAGAACTTTTTGAATATGCGTCCCGTTGGACCACCTGCATCTTGGGAGGAGTTCTGCACGTCCTTCCGCGAGCACCACATTCCCAAAGGTCTCATGGACCGCAAGCGTAAGGAGTTCTGCAACCTCACTCAAGGCAGAAGGACCGTTGATGAGTTTAGTCGTGAGTTCAACCGACTGGCTCGTTACGCTACCGAAGAAGTTTCCACCGACTCCAAGAAACAAGAGAGGTTCCGTCGTGGCCTCAACTCCGGACTCCGTCGTGAGCTCAACCTTCATGACTTTGCCACATTCCAGGTCCTTGTCAACAAGGCCATCAAGGCCGAGGACATGAACACCCCCAACGACTTTCGCAAACACCCTAGAGATGATAGTTCATCCAGCTCTGGCTCCCAGAAGCGCAAGATCTGGATTCCAAACAGCATGTTCCGCCAGAACAACCCACCGAGGCCATCCTATGTGGCGCCTCGTCCACCCACCCAGTTCCACCCAGCTCCACCAAACAACCCAGCTCCACGCACTATTTTCGGAGCTTGCTACAAGTGTGGTCAGGCAGGCCACTATTCTCGCGAGTGTCCCCAGAACCAGCGCCAACACCAGAACGTTCCACCCCGTGCCGGAGGCAACAACAACAACAATGGTCGTGGCAAGCCACCCCAGAAGGTCTTCACTGCCAAACCCGCTCCTCCCGCCACTCGTGGACGTCTGAACCAGATCGCCGCCGAAGAGACTGACGACACCACTGACGTCATTCTTGGTACGCTCCCAGTCAATTTTGTTCCTACTTCCGTTCTTTTCGACCCAGGAGCATCTCATTCATTCATGTCGGAAAGTTATGCACTTCGTCATGAGTTACCCTTTGTTGAATTGTCCACCCCAATGGTTATTCAAACTCCAGGGTCAAGATGGAAAACTAATAGAGTAAGCCATGGTAATCAAATTGCAATTGAGGGTTTAGTATTCCTTGCTTCACTCATAGCCCTCAAGTCTTCAGACATTGATGTCATCCTTGGCATAGATTGGCTATCAAGACAGAATGCCTACCTGGATTGCAGAAGCAAATCCGTGAAACTCACCCACCCTTCAGGCCAAACCGTCAACTATACCTCACCCAGAACAAGAACCCAAGTGCATTCCTTGAATGTACTTCCCCTTCCCGAACTTGAAGATATTCCGGTGGTTCGTGACTTCCCGGATGTCTTTCCTGAAGAGCTGCCGGGCATGCCACCCGACACGTGTGTAGAGTTTATAGTGGATCTTGTTCCAGGAACCGCACCAATTTCCAAACGCCCATATAAAATGGCCCCACATGAGTTAGCTGAGCTAAAAACCCAACTTGATGCTTCGTTGGCAAAAGGCTTCATCCGCCCTAGCTCATCGCCATGGGGTTGCCCCGTTCTGTTCGTAAAGAAGAAAGATGGAACAGAAAGGATGTGCGTAGACTATCGCCCGCTAAATTTAGCGACGATAAAGAACAAGTACCCATTGCCCAGGATCAATGATCTTTATGATCAACTTGCAGGATCCTCCGTCTTCTCCAAGATGGATTTGAGATTAGGTTATCATCAGATCAGAATCCGAAACGAGGACATTCCAAAAATGGCTTTTACTACTCGTTATGGTCTTTACGAGTACACCGTTATGTCCTTTGGTTTAACCAATGCCCCCGCCACATTCTCACGCTTGATGAATTCGATCTTCATGGAGTACCTAGATAAATTTGTTGTGGTTTATCTCGATGATATTCTCATCTACTCGAAGAACGAAGGAGATCATGCCGAACACTTAAGGATGGTATTGATGAAGCTTAGAGAGCATCGCCTGTACGCAAAATTCTCCAAGTGTGAATTCTGGCTACCAGAAGTGACCTACTTAGGCCACGTGATTTCTGCAAAAGGCATTGTTGTGAATCCCGAGAGAGTTCAGGCCGTCCTTGACTGGACTCCACCTGAATCGGTTAAGCAAGTTAGGAGTTTTCTTGTCCTAGCCAGCTATTGTTGTCGCTTCGTCGAGAACTTTTCTAAAGTTGCAAAGCCTCTAACTGAACTCCTCAAGAAAGATAAGAAATTCTTATGGACTCCCAAGTGCGAGGAAAGCTTTCAAGAGCTAAAAAGAAGATTGACTTCTGCACCGGTACTTGCACCTCCAGACACCAAAAGGGATTTCAAGATCTATTGTGACGCATCACGGCAAGGGTTAGGATGCATACTGCTGCAAGATCGACATGTGGTAGCTTATGCTTCACGCCAGTTGCGGCCACATGAAGAGAACTATCCTACCCATGACCTTGAACTCGCTGCCGTAGTTCATGCACTAACAACCTGGCGACATTACCTCCTTGGTAATCGTTGTGAGATTTATTCCGACCACCAAAGCCTCAAATATATTTTCACCCAGCCAGATCTTAATCTCAGGCAAAGACGCTGGATTGAGTTGATAAAAGATTACGACGTAGTAATTTCTTACACCCCAGGCAAAGCCAATGTCATGGCTGATGCACTAAGTCGTAGGTCGTATTGTAACAACCTCATGTTACAACAGTATCAACCACTTCTTCATGAGGACTTTCACAAGCTCAATCTTGAGATTGTTCCTCATGGCTATCTTTCTCCTTGGTGGCGAAACCAACTCTTGAGGATCAAATTATAGTTGCCCAAAGGCGTGCACGAGGTGTTCGCCGGATCAAGGAGAACATTGCTAGCGGAGTTGCTAAATGTTTCTCCACAGATAGCAAGGGAACGGTATTCTTTGAAAATCGTTTGGTAGTACCTAAGAATAAGGAACTAAGCAACTCATCCTCAAAGAAGCCCATGACACACCCCTCTCAATTCATCCCGGTAGCACGAAAATGTACCGAGATCTACGCCAGAGATGTTGGTGGACTAGGATGAAGAGAGACATTGCTCACTTTGTTGCCGAATGTGATGTTTGTCGTCGCATTAAGGCAGAACATCAAAGACCTGCTGGTACACTTCAACCTTTGTCTATTCCCGAGTGGAAATGGGACAAAGTCGGTATGGATTTCATCACCGGCTTTCCATCATCATCATCATCGTCACGGGCATCATCGAGATCATCATCAACATCATCCCCAACATCAGCACCATCTCCATCTCCATCCCATCTCATCTCACAATTGCAACTTGTGTTGTAATCCGTACTATCTATCCTCTCTACTCTGTTGGTGTTGATTACTACTTTGTGGTGAATGCTATTGAGTTTTGTTGGAGAAATATCATTGTGTTCAGATTGTTTGCCATCCATCTATCACCTCTGATCATGATCTCTTTTATGTCTTGTGAGTAGTTACTTTAGTTCTTGAGAACATGGGAGAAGTCTAGTTGTTAGTAGTCATATGATGTTGAAGTGTTATGTGTTGTTTGATACTTAAGTTATGTTGTTATTTCTCTAGTGGTGTTATGTGAGTCGAACACTTAACACTTCACCTTTCATGGGCCTAGAGGAATACATTGTGCACAAAGCATGCTTATGGTGGCTTGCCGGAGTGACAGAAACCTGAACCCCAGTTCGCACACTTTTGCACAAGGGAGTTATGGATCCTTGATCGTAATGCTGTGGTTAGGCTTATGCCTTAATTACTACCTTGTATTTGCGGATGCTTGCAAGGTGTGTAATCATAAGAGTACACTTATCTTAGTCTAGAAGGTGTACTAGAATTGATCCACCCACCAACACTTATCAACACAATACATATTACTTGTCGGAGTATGGTGAAAGTAACTTGGCTATCTCTCCCATGTGTTCTCGAGAACGCTTTAGCTTTTATAAGTTTAGTTCCTAGGCTTATCCTTGTGAAAGGATTGGGCCACTTGCTACTCCTCAGTTACCCTGTTTACTTTGCTTGTCTTTTACTTTTCTGTTGCTTAAACCAAAAACCCCTAAATATTTAAATATTTACCTTTGAGTGTGTGCAGCCTTTCCTTATCCAGTGTCACTTATAAGCACCTTCTGCTCCTCGTTGGGTTCGACACTCTTATTTATCGAAAAGCTACAATTGATCCCCTAGACTTGTGGGTTATCACGAATCGTTTATTGGCGCAGTTAACAGGGGAAGCAATCCCACTAAACCTATTAACTTCACCGCCATCAAGGGGCGAGCGGTACAACGACCCTGGGTACCGGTTGTACCAGATTTACCGGTACAACCGTACCACCACCGCCCAGCCACCGGACAGGACCAGAGGGAAAAGCCCCCCATCCCGGTGGAGGCACCGGTACCGGGTCGGTAGTACCGACCCCTACCAAGGGCGGTACAACCGGCCTGGTAGACCAGTACAATCGGCCTGATGGCACTCCAACAGAATCTCTTCCATAGCCACTATGCGAGGACCGGTCTTGACCCCACATTCTTTGTGTCTTGTTAATAAACCTGAAATGCTCATGACACAGTTAGACCTGCAATCATCTATTGTAATCAACACCAAAACCAAATGACGGGAAATGTCCAATCAGGGACTCCTTCTGCGTGCCTTCGTTGTTTATTCAGAAAACTCTTCCCTGAAATTTCCAAGTCATTTGGATTTATGTAGATATGCCCACTCTATGTGCTCATTTTCCAGTTGTTTCCTGGTTCTACTATCTTAGCACCACAAAGTTGTAAATTGTGTAAAACAAGCCAAAGCACCATGCGAGATGCATCATAATATGAAATATATCAATGAATAGTGGAAAATTATGATACAAAATAGTAATGCATTTTTGACGTATCGGGTGCTCAATTCCATGTAGAGGAGGTAGTCTCGAAGGTAGCTTGGAGGGAAACATGCCGTGAAAATCCTGCAAAATAAATCTATGGCACATGGTAGAGGTTATTAATCGTTAGGTGAAATCACTTCATCTTTGTACAAAAGTATAAAGTGAAGTATGTGGGATGGGTTTTCGCATATATCTCTTTGTGTCTAATTGGATTATGTCTTTGGTGGCACACATCATGGGGTCGTTCATATTTGGTTTGTGGCATTCACTCACTTTATGGTGGCTCTCTCGCTCACTTTTGTAGCTTGAATCTTATCGACGATAACTTGACTTGGAGTCATGCGCCTAAGTACAAAATCCTTACCCTTCCACTTCAAGAAATAGTGGTTATTCTACCCATTGTGTGCCACACCATGGTCATATTGCCAAGGGCGTCCCAAAATCAAGTCACACATTCATTGGAACCGCATCACATTTCAAAGTGTCCTTATAAGCACCAATCTGAAAGGAGACTTCAACCGTGTGATCCACCTTGATAGAACCAGAGTCACTTAGCCATTACATTTTGTAGAGTCGGGGCACTACTAGGATAATGGCCTCTAGCAGCGTAGGGCAAAGTCCCATCAGCTGCGCGGGGTCCCCGCGCTGCTGATAACGCGTTGCTGCTAACTTCCATCTACAACGCGGGGATAATCTATACTTAGCAGCGCACCTCCCACTACCCGCGTTGTGGGTGTATATGTCCATTTGCAGCGCGCCTTCCAATCCCGCGATGTAAGTGCTAATTTTCAGTTCAGGCTAGCCGCGCTGCTACTGGTCTCTGGACCCGTGCTGCTGATATTTTCATATCTTTTTATTGTTTTATCCTGATTATTTTCTTTGTATGTATACAGTTTTTTATATATTTCCGCATATAAAGTAACATCACACAAGTAACAGCACACACATTGGTTGTGATTCAACATATTATAATTATCAACATAGTGACCAACACATCAATCATGAAATATACAAGTATCCAATACAATTCATACGTGCATTTTTCACGATGGATTGAAATTACAATATTTTCCTATAAAAGAGAAAACCCATCGCGATAAAAAAGAAAGAAAATAGGAGGTACTCCCTCCGTTCCAAAATAACTGTCTCAACTTTGTACTAGATCTAGTACAAAGTTGTACTAAGGCTACGACAGTTATTTTGGAACGGAGGGAGTAGTTTTTAAGCCCGTTTTTATTCCTCTCTACATCTAGTACCGTGAACCTCAAGTAGCTAGCTTCGGCCTCGCTTTTGCTTTGGAACCCTTTGTAGTTGCTACCTCAGAAGCGGTTGACTTGGGCGTGACACTCTGAACACTCATCGTATACTCTCGGACGCCTCCCAATGTACACGGCATAGCACTTCTTCATCATCGATCTATATGTTCGAAAAAAACTCAAAATATATCGATGATATAATATAACAAAGCAACATGAATAAAAGAGTTAAAATGTTATCAAATATAAGCGACCACATAGTAAAACATAACAAAGTTCACCGTACCAAAACTAGAGCGCTACACAATTTTAAAATAACCGATTACATCACAAAGTTCATCGCCGAGAAATTCAAAGTTTCGCTCTACACAAAAGAGACAATCTCTCATCGTCAATCATCACTTTCGAATATCCGGAAGGACGCAACAAAGCTTTATGAAAGGCATTGGGTCTTGACCCTGCCAATATTGGCGAATGTCGACGGATTCACGGGACTGTGGCCCCACGTAGAACATGCCATCCTTCTCGACGACATCTTTCATGATGATCGTCGCGAGCGAATTTTGGATGCGGTAGAATTCAAGTCTAAGGGCATCATCCTTCGTGCTTGCTAGGTTATTGGCCCAGTCGATGACATGTCTATCGGATCCAATTTTCATTCTAAGAATTTGTTGATCCCTTTTGAACTCATTCATATGATGTATGACGTAGAATTCATTCTTCTCACTTGTTGTCGGTTGCTAGAGGCAGCAGAAGTTAGTATCATGGCCGAAACATGTAACGCCTTATTTCTTTTTGTGGGTTCTGATGTAGCCACCCTTGTTTCCGAAGGTGAAGAGAGCTCTATCGAGAACTTTTTTGATGTGGGTATAGTCTTTCTTCTCCTTGTTATTGGTTGAGTCCAAATATAATGTGTGGGATACCTGCGGGAATAATACGATAAGGATGCAATGCCCACTACGTAAAAATAAGTTAACAGCAAATTAGCATCCATATGCGTACGTGCGAAGATTCAAGAAGCTCTCAGTCATGTAGTATGGGTCCTCTACCTCTATTTGTGAGAGTTCCTCCTTCTTCACCAGGTAGTTCAGATGTAGCGCATAAAGGCGGACGAAGGTAAAATCGACCCGTCTCATGTGTAACATCTCGAAGATGTAATCAAACCGAAGAAACATCAAGTCAGCGGGGCTAATGTGGTTGAAGTTTAAGCCTGAGGGCACCTTAGCCGCGTAAAGTGGGTATCCTGCTGTGCCAGTAGGGGCTCGAAGAAGATTTAGCTCTATAGACAAGACATGGTCATGCGGCCTCCTAATCTCCGGCGTTAAGCCCTTGAGTGCATTCGCCGGTAGCATCGGCATACCCGCTATATGGAGCACCGGCGCATCACGAACCAGTAAATTGTCGTTAACCCGGGTCACCGGTGGCGGTTGGCTCATGGAAGCAGCATTACAGCCTTTCTTCCCTCTCTTCCTATGCTTCGTCTTCTTCTTTGTCCCAGGCGCAGGTTGTGTTTCAGCAAAACCCGCACGGATGCCCGTTAGCATTGTGTTCAGGCTTAGTATGTTTGGTGGCTGCTCGGTTGCTTTGTCCTGGGCATGAGGAGGCGTGTCCTCCAGGGAGATTTTCCGAACAAAGACTTCTTGCACTGAAGGTTAGCATGTTCCTTTTGGGTTTGGTCGGGCATTTCGTGCATTTCATCAAGATCCATATCCTCAAGGTTGAGCTCAAAATCATCATCAGGTTGAGCGTCATCATAGGTATGGTTGAGGTAGAGGTATTGGTAAGGGTTCGCATCCTCCATGTTATCAGGTGATGGATCCACGGGGGCGGCATGATGAGCCACCGGGACTGTTGAACCTCCTTCACGTCCGCTGCCATGATCGCCCAAGCCAAAGGATGCGAACTGCATAGGTGGAGTAAAAGTGGCATTACCTTGGGTCGGCGTCACACCGGCAGGATCCGCGCGGATAAGCACCTTCGGCCACAATATCACCCAACCCTTGGATCCTCCAAGATTGTCCGGTCGTACTTCTCCCGTACCAGGAACGGGAAGAGGCAAATTAGAGTACTCGTTTGATAGCAAACGAGACACCATAACTTTGAAGACGTCGTCGGGCATGGCACCGTGGTGGAAGACCCGGTCCAATGGATTCATGAGTGAAGCCTTCGCAACATCCACTACCTGGCCGTCGAGGTTCAATAGGAGGGTGCATGGAGTATCATTGCCCTGTGAAGACATGTGCGGCGTCAGAGATCGAATGTCAAAGAAATGGAAGATTGAATATGTTGATGAGTGTGAGATGCATAGTTACCTTGATAGCTTCGAGCTCGGCTAATGGGGAAGGCACGTGGGGCATGCCAAAGCCGCAGGAGGGGCTGCTATGAGCGACAATGGATGGTGCGACGAATTTGTGCCCGGATGCATGTGCGGGTGTGAAGCCGGTGTTCGCCGAGTTACTCTCGATGAAGCTAGGAAGGGGAAAATGATCTGCGTTGGGATTTTCTTTCGTCCACTTTTGCATAGCTGGCACCAAGGCGGAAAAATGAGATTTAAGCTCTTCCCTGACCTCTTCTCTCGCTGCAGCTACAGCTGTCGCGACCAAGTTAGCCTTGTTCTGTTCCGCCTCAGCCTTGGCCTCTTCTCCGACCTTCCACGTGGCTTCCTCGGCCGCCTTGTGCACAACATAAAGGGTCACTGTGTTGAGCCTTCTTCTCTGCTTCCGTGTCTCCTTATCCTCCTTGCTACACGTCCATACTCCGGCGGGTTGTGCAAGGGATTTCCCTTCACTTTGTTCAACGCCTGGTTGAAAGCGGTGTCCCATGCGTACTTCGACGTCTGAGACGATGACTCGCTTTCTGATGCAAGCCGTATACGCTCCCTCTACAAAAAGATCGGCGTGAACCGTTAGCGACTTGATCGTGGTAAATACAAAAATTACCATTTCTTTCATGACATTCAGCGTCGGGGTGTCCGTGGTGCATTCCCCGATTATCGGGTCTCTTGTGTACCGGGCCCTAAAGTAGTCACGTGCGAGCGGATCCTCGAACTCCTCCCATGGGTCTGGCTCCCGCGGACCTTCCGGACCTGCCGCGTCCACCTTATCCCACACTCGCCTCTTCCTCGTGTAACCACGGCTTCCGAGGCGTGGGATCCCGACGTTCTTCTTCTGAAGAACCTTGAAATATTCTGACCTCGCATGGGTTTCAGGGTCTTCGCAATGAGCCTTGAATTTTTCGTAGTCTACTTCCTTTATAGAGGGAAAGTGACGCTTGATCGCCTCGTACGATGAACCTTCATTAGCAATCTCTACTTTCACCATATGTTTCCAGTTGCTCAAGGCTTTGCTACACTTCTTGAGGGCTTTTGCATTTATCCCCTGCATATTATCATCTTTCCACGGAAGGACTGCTTCATTCTGGCCGGGGAACTTGAATCTCCCATGAATCTTCTCTAGGAGGTGGTTCTCCAAAGCTCCTCCGGGTGCTTCTATAATGTTTGTTTGGTTGATATTGACGGTCTCGCGAAGGATGCACTTCATGTCGTTGTCGTAGCATGCCGACACCTCCAGCAGACTTACGATGTCGAAGGTGCCAGGGTGCACCTCCTGGACATCAATTCTTCCGACACGGAGCTTGTTTGTGGGCCGGGGTTTCTGTTTCCTCTTGGTCCTAGCACCATCCATGGTCTGGTTGGCACCATCCTTGGTCTGGTTGGCACCATCTATGTCGGTGGTCTCGGTGTTGCCCCCCCCCCTCTGTGTTGTCGCTGTCAACAGCACGCTTTGTGATGTGAAGGGGTTGTTGGGCCTGCGGCCCGGAGTCCTGACTAGTTATATAGTCGAAAAATGCTTGAGGTTGTTTGGGTTGCTTAATAGAGCAGGATTCGTCGTCATTAGCCATGTTTCCTATAGGATTCAATTTAATTGTAGAAAAAAATGATAAAGTAATAATAAAAATGGCCTATGTTTTGCCGGAAGGTCGTTTAATTCCCATTGCGGAAAATCCCGGGCACTCAATATGTCCTACTTTTCTAGCACAAGTCATGCAGAAATCCACGAAATTTTTTGGCATGACCTTTGCTAAAAAATGGACATAGCGATGCCTGGAATTTGCCGAAACGGAAATGAATCAACATTTCGGCAAAACATAGGCCACTCGGATCCCTGCAAACATATTTTTTGTAAAGGCACAATAGCCACAGCACAATGATGTTGCTCTTCATTTGGTAAAAACAAAATATTTTCCTCCTCGTTTGGTATTAACAAATAAGAACACATACATAAACTAAAGCATATATAGCACAAAAGAACTTGTTTTCTATATAGCACAAAAATTAAATGAAACAAATATTATGTTTTTTATGGACAGATGTTATATATGTTTGATCTTTTCCCTAATTTGCTTAATTAAAATGCTAAGTACAAATTTTAATTGTTAATTCAATATAGCAGTGAACAAATTTTCTAATAAGAACATATGTTGCACTAATTCACTAGATGTTAATTCAATCACCCATTTTATATAACTAACAACTAACAATTCGTTTTCTAATTTGCAATTTTTCTAATAAAAACTGACAATTTGAGAGGGGGAGGAGAGGATCTTACCTCAGGCGGCAGGGCGAGTAGGGTCGGCGGCGAGGTGGATCCCAAGCAGTGCGGTGGACGGCAGCGGTGACGCCCTAGGGTTGGCGGCGGCGATGCCCTAGGGTTGCTGGCGGCTGGCGTCGAGGGTGAGGACGAGCGGCGTCGAGGGTGCGATGGCGATGGCGAGGAGAAGCGGCGTCGAGGGGGCGATGGAGAGGAGGAGCGGCGTCGACGAGGCGACGGCGACGACGACGGTGGTGTGAGTAAGAGTGGTGTGAGTGAGTGCGGCCACGGGCAGGGGGAAGTTGTTTGTACTGGTACAACATTGTTTACAGCGTGGGCTTGAAACACCGCGCTGTAGATGTACCTATCTGAAGGGCGGGTCTAGAAAACCCGCGTTGTAGATGTTAACCATCTAAAACGCGGACCAGAGTACCCCGCGCTGTAGATTATGTTTTATTAATTTATTCTTTTTTTGTAATTAAGGTTATGGATAAGTTTTAGTGTTGTTAGGGTTACGGGTTGGATTAGGAGGTTAGTGTTATTAGGATTAGGTTGAATGGGGGTCAATGACACAATATATAGAATATTAATTAAGTGCTTATTATACAACATGATTACATCATATAATAAGTGCTTATACAAAAAAACTTTTCCGGTATTGATAGTTTCTCCCGAGATGATCAGCGTCGACGACGTTTCTTCGCAGTGATGTTCTTTCCTTTCTTGTTCGGTGCCAAATAACTTATCCCCTCATCGTGACTTTTCCTTTTCCAAGGATTACAATCTTTCTTAGGTAATGTAGTTTTGCTTCTTCTTTTACGTATGGTTCATCGTCGTCGTCATCTTCCCTCATCGGGTCACCGTACTGGTTATAGTCCTCCTCATTGGCAACTCCATCAATTCTGGCGATGTTCCTTTTTCCTCTCCTCACGACAACACAGCTGGGGTTGTTTGGGCCGGTTATGAAGAAGCATTGGGTCACGTGCTTAGCATGTACCCATGGCTCATTTTTTGCGGTGACATTCACGGTACCTCTCTTGGCGTCAGGTATACACATGGTGGTGAAATCACGATTCTCTCTTTCGACGCTCCTAGCCCATCGGACACGAAACATCGTCACGTTGTACTTTCCAGAGTGCTCAAGCTCCCAGATCTCTTCTAGCCTTCCGTAGAATCTTTCAAGTACGCCATCGCCATTCATGGATTCCATCGTGACCCCTGAGTTCTGATAATCACTTTTTTTTATCTTTCTCCTCAGTGCAGAATGTGAAACCGTTGATGTCGTATGCCTGATAAGTGGCGAGGTTGACCGCAGGGCCATGTGCTAAGGCGTATATCAGACTTTCGTCGTCTGTACAACCCTGTTGCGGAGGATTAGCCAGGACGTGATCTTTGAACCAACACAAGAAAGAAGAGTTGTGCTCTCTAGTAACTTCGGTCAGTCTTAGTTATCCCCGGGTCAAGGTGGTACTTTTCAATGATGTCCTTGTGAAGTGCCAAGAAAGGATCTATCAGTTGTAGATGTTGTAGCACTACTAAGTTTGCTCTGTCAAAATCTGTGCGTCGCCCCAAATAGTCCACATGCAATTCCCTTGAGCCAGTGATGTGACCTACTCCTTCGAGTCTGCCAAGGTGCTTCTTGACAGGCAAACCAACAACAGGGTTTTCGACACCTAGATAACTCTCGCAGATAGAAATGCACTCATGGGTGAGATAGCCATGTACGATGCTTGCATCCGGATGGGACATGTTACGAACGAAGCCTTTTAGGAACCCATTCATCCTTTCGAATGGCATCATGCTGTGCAGGAATGTCGGGCCGAGGTCGATGATGTCGTCGACAATATGGACACACAGATGCACCATGACGTCAAAGAATGCAGGTGGGAAATACATCTCAAGATCACATAATATGACAACGATCTCTTCTTGTAACCTTTGGAGATGCTTCACACTGATCGACTTTCGAGAGATTGTGCCGAAAAAATTGCATAGACCAATAAGTGTATCACGGACTTGCTTATCCATTATCCCTCTAAGTGCAACCGGGAGTATTTGGGTCATCAATCACGTGACCGTCATGAGACTTCATCCCACTAAACCTTTTCTTCTTAATGTCTAGATATCTGCTTATTTTTCCACAGAAATCGGAACTAACTTTGATTCCAACAAGGCACTTGAAAAATCGATCGGTCTCCTTCTGACTTAAGGTGAAGCAAGAGGGGGGCAATCATGTTCTTTCTTCTTCTTGGCTTTTTTCCCATGTCCATCTCCATCTCCGTCTCCTTCTCCTCCGGGGATGCTCCGTGAAGATCTTCCCTTATAGCCAAGATTTTCAAGTCAGTTCTTGCTTTTGGCCCGTCCTTAATCTTCTCCAGCATGTTCAAAAGTGTGCCAAGAAAGCTCTCGAGAACATTCTTCGTGATATGCATTTGATCAAGGCTATAAGGAGTGTCGAGGATCTTCCAGTACGGCAAATCCCAAAAAACAGACTTCATTTTCCATACCCTCAGGAACGGCTCCGGTGCCTTTTTCTTCTTTCCCGGTGAGGGGCACTCTTCCCAATCATCCAACAACATTTTGATTTCGGTGCCGCTCCTCTTACGTGGAGGTCCTCTCTTCTCAACCTCTCCATTGAACAGATATCCACGCTTTCTCCACGGGTCATCTGGTTCTAGCCATCTTCGATACCCCATGTACACGGTTTTCGAGGACCCGAGTTTCGGTAGTTGCAGAGATGATGTATCATCCATGCACCTTGTGCATCCGCAGTGTCCGTGGCACACCTTTCCTGAGACATATCCGTAACCGAGATAGTCATGCACCGTCATGAGCAACGCGGCTTTCATCATGAAATATTCTCCTTTGAAAGCGTCCCATGTCCTGACCCCAGGGTTCCATAACACCTGCAACTCCTCTTTCAGTAGCTCAAGATATAGATTTATGTTGTTTCCCGGTTGTTTCGGCCCTTGAATCAGCATACTCATGTGTATGTACTTTGTCTTCATGCACTTCCATGGAGGAATTTTGTACATCCATAGAAACACGGGTCATGAGCTATGATTGGTGTTCTGGTTGCCATACGGATTCATGCCATCGGTACTCACACCAAGCACAATATTTCGTGGATCAGCAGCGAAATCCGCATCTTCACCTTTTAGTGCTCTCCACTGGCTAGCATCTGCGGGGTGTCACAACTTTGGTTCATCTCCATCATCCGGCTTCTCCCATTCCTTGTGTCAGCGCATTAGCTCTGCTTCCTTACGATCAACGAAATACCGTTGCAGACGAGCAGTCAACGAAAAGTACCACACAACTTTCTGAGGATTTTTCGTCTTTCCATCCTTCTTGTATCGAGAAGCACTGCACTTCGGACAAATGGTTTTTCCTGCGTTCTCGTTCCGATAAATGATGCAATCGTTGATGCATGCATGGTATCTAACGTGTGGCAAATCAAGAGGGCACACGATTTTCTTGGCTTCCTCGATACTAGTAGGACACATGTTCCCCTTGGGATAAGTTTCTTGTAGAAAATTCAAATGCTCATCGAGGCTTGTGTCACTCCATTTGTTTTTTGCCTTCGTCTTTAGAAGACCGAGCGTGAAACTCAAGCGGGTGTCCTCTGCTCGGCAACCTTCATACAGTGGAGTCTTTGAGTCTAACTCCAGTTGTGCCAGCTTGGCCTCCTCTCTAGAAGCATCTCTTTCGCTAGTCGTATTCTTGCGAACAAGTTCTCGAACATGAGGGTCTTGCATGACTGAACTTAGTACAACCGAATCAGATTGTTGTGTTCCACTGTCTTCTCAATGTCCACCATCTTGTTCTTCATTTATGACATCTTCTCCATGTCCGGCATCTTCTTCATGTACGACATCTTCTCCATGTCCGGCATCCTCAAAATCATCTTCACTTATCCATCGAGTGTAGCCATTCATGAAACCATGCATGACCAGGTGCGCCTTCAAATGGCCACCTTTAAAAGGGTCTATCCAGACTTGTTCTTTGCATTTTCGACACGGACATTTTATCTACTTGCGATTATCTCATGCATTTCGGCCACCGCGGCTTCCAAAAATCTTGTCACGTTCATTAAATTCTTCTTCATGTTGCCTGCACGGTGTAAATTAATAAAAAATCAAAACATTTATAACCATGCATATATATGCATAAACTCTCTTACAAAAAATCGGCATGATCTTCCCTAAAAAAGGACATATAGAGTTTGCCCGAAATTCGACGAAACGGAAATAAATCCACATTTCGGCAAAACATAGGCAACTTTCATCATGTCATGCGCACACATCATTCGATGATTCGACAAATACATAACCAACTTGATCATCATCATGTCACACATAATCCAATTAATTAACCTCTCTCTCAAGTGGTGTGTCATACACACAAAAAGTCATCATTTTCAAAAAGCACAACTTTTTACCCACCTAAATATGAAAGATGATCTCCTTGCTAGCTAGTTGGGAGGAAAGATGATCAAGAGAGGAAATGAGAGTGTAGGATCTAGTTGGTGGGAGAGAATGCAATGCAAGAGAGTAAAAGAGAGCTAACTACATCACATATGTAGGAGTGAGAAAGGTGAGCAAAGAAAAGAGTGAGGGGAGCCATGTTTAAAGGAGATGGTGGAGAGCAAAGAAGAGTGGTGTGAGGAGGAAGGGGAGGAAGAAGAGAGTGTGAGGAGGAAAGGGAGAAAAAGAGAGGGAAAGAGAGAGCATTTAATGCTCTCAGCGCACAATCAGCAGCGCGGGGCAGGAAGGCGAGCCGCAACTAACCTAGCAATCTACAGCGCGGGATGGATGACGCGCGCTGCTGGTAGGTGGGACCACCAAAACTAGGCCGGGGCTAGCGACATTAGCAGCGCGTGTCTGGTTGCCCGCGCTGTAAATGACAGAAACATCTACAGCGCGGGGGTGTAGACCCACGCTTCTAAAGTGTCTCGGCGTGGAGGCCGCAGTTGGGACAACTATTTAGCAGCGCAGGCTTCTTTGCACGCGCTGCTAATTACTACATATCTGAAGCGCGGTGCAAATACGGTGCGCTGCTAAGGTTCTGTTGCAGCGCGGACATTGTATCGCGCGCTGGTAACGTCCATTCTCGTATGGCCATTATCCTAGTAGTGGGGGTGCTTCTTCTTGAGGTGTAGTTTGGTACAAATCTCTTTACTAGCCAAGTTGTGGAAACATCCGCAGTCAAAGCTTGTCTTGGGGCGACAATGATGGTGGGAGGTTGGCTAGTTTAGGTGGAGCGGGTTTCTCGTTTGTATGTGTTTGTGATGCATTGTTAATAAGAGTGGGCTTGTACCGGTCTTCACTCGGTTTTTTGCAATTATCTGAGCAACAAATATCCTTCTTAATTAATTAAAAAGACAAAGTTTTGGCCTAGATTTTTTTAAAGGAAGCTCTTCACTTGGTCAACACAAACACCTTCGCTCATGCGCTATATTTTCATTTAGTAAAACCATTTAGACATCCAGATCACATGCATATCACAAACAACTCTGAAGAACCGCTAAACTAACTGTCTTCGCTTGCTTTCAGGTCTAGCGTATTCATTCTCAACAAGGACTCATTACTCATAATTCAAGTGTACCAAAGCTTAACAAAACTCTGGATTCAGGTACTATATACACTAAGAAAGAAAAAGAGCAGATAGGTCTATAAGTTCAGTCATGCCCTGCACTTTTCAATTTAAACACCCCAATATCCTATATGAGAACACATTGTTACATGCTAAAACTCTATACAGGGGCCCTGCAGCAACTTGAAACAGCAGCTTTGCAGACAAATGCGGTACTGACACTGCTGAAGGTGGTCCATGTTCGCAGAGCTCCCCTATGACCTTTTCAGCTGCTCGCTACCTGCTCGCCTTGCCGAGACGTGCCTTGCGCACCGCCTCTTGGATGTGCCTCTCGTGCTCCTTGAGCATGTCCTCTATGTTCCCTCCTGGCGGCACCAATGGCCCCGAATGGTGGATCCTTCTGAACTTCCTTCCATGGTTCTGACCACAGAAAGGCAATGGTTTGAGCCATGTGAGATGAAAGGAAAAAAATAATCCTCAATACTTCCCCTAGCAGTAGCACACTTACCATAGCTTCCTTCACCTCTGGGGGGGTCTTCTTGTGAGATGATGCAGGCCTATCAGGTGGCTGATTCTGATGAGTAACCTCAGCTGCATTCCTCAGATCTGTCGCACCAAACTGTGGTATATGTGAATGTGATGATGCCTTTGTCCTTGAGGTAGAGGAATTTGCAACATGAACAGAACTGCAGGCACGACCAGGCACCATTGAATGATCAGTGTAACCTCCCATGTTCCATGTAGAGCCAAGTCCAGAAACCTGCACCGTGGTTGGCAACGGACATGGCTCCACCCGGACACCGGGCACGCTATCCTCGGGGTTGAATTTCACGCTGTTGCTCTTTGAACTGGCATGCGCGTGTTCCTGCAGGATGTCAAGGACAGGCAGATATACTTCTGAAGGTACATGCCTAAAGAGGTGTGCTCTTGAGGTAAATAGTAAAGCCACCATTTTAGGGGTAACTTTTTAGGAATTTTCCCATGTTTTTCAAAGCATAAAACCTGTTAACTGTACGTATTTAGAATCAACAGATGATTTTATATTTTTGTATAATAATCTATTAATTTGGGAACTTAAGCAACAATCTGTAATCGCTACCTTCGATTCAGCAGCACCATTGACAGCACGACCAGTTACATGATTTTCATTTTCTGGTTTGAAAGATTCAGCTACTCGTCCACCAAAAGCTGCCTGTCTTTGCCTGCAAGAACATGAATGCAGAGTGTTAGCATTTCATTGAATCGCCCAACAAGGTGTGTATTGAGTCCAGATGGAAACAGAAATGGTGAAGTTGGCAAGTGTACCTTCTAGCTTCCTCTTGCCTGAGTCTAACATCATACTCTTTGCTTGCTGGAAGTTTCGGTAGGCTTGAAGGGTCGCAAGGAAGTGGCTCTGTAGTAAAAAACTGAAAGAGATTTGAAACATTCGATAAGTACTACAGAACCAGAGATATTCGTGCAAGCAAAGTACTACAGCTAGATGCACAGCCACTCGAGGGAGATCGGAAAACCGGCAGCAACTAAGGTTACCACTGACAGCTATTCATTTCACAATATACTAACAGCAGCGTAATTTTAACTACACTAACATGTTAAATTTCCAAATAAGTTAAAAAGGAGAGGAGAGCTGCATGTATACTCATTAAGACAGAAAGAGTTGCAACACCAAAGAAAAGTCCAAAGAAGTTTTGTAAGCCAGGTATTGCACCATACATTAGATTCTTATGAGAGGATCCGAAACTTACATCATTCTGAAGAGCTGAGGAAGCTGTTCCACGAACTTCTGGTTCTAATGAAAGCAAGGAGTCTATGAGAACTACAGCAGAAGGAGGAAAAACTTTGAAAGTCTCAGCAACAGACCGCCTATATTGCTGCTGAGGCTTGAACATTGCTGTTTCTGGCACCTTTGATTTCTTGCAATAGTCATCCATCGGCGACCCACAGAGCTTAAAGATCTTGTGAATTTGCTCCACCTACCATAACATTAATGTAAAATATATATCATGAGACCTCAACCAGCATAAAAACCAGAAAGATAACTTATGTTGTTTCTGGATCTCCAAAGGCAAAATAAGAAATACCTCGGTTCTTCCTGGCATGATTGGTTTGCCAGCAGAGTTCTGCCACAATACACCCTGTACTCCACATATCCACGGCAACACTGTACTCTGTGGCACCAAGCAAAAGCTCTGGTGGTCTGTACCACAATGTCACAACACGGCTAGTTAGTGGTTGCGGATTGTCAGGGTCATAAGATATTGCCAGGCCAAAATCTGCAATCTTCAGTATTCCATTGCTGTCAATCAAGAGGTTCGCTCCTTTGATGTCTCGATGCAGAACTCCACTTTTGTGGCAATGATCAAGACCATGAAGCAGCTGCTCAGCGAAGCACTTTATCTGATATTCATGTTTAATTGTTTTAGTCAATGTAAGTTTCTTAATTGTTCAATGCAAGAGTGGGACCCTAACCACCTGTGATTCGGTGAGTTTGAGGCCTGGAGTTGCAATAAGACCGGAAAGGTCATGTTCCATGTATTCGAAAACAAGATACAGGCTCTGTGACACACTAGATGTTACAATTCCTTCAAGCTTTATGATATTTGGATGATCCAGTCTCCGAAGAATATGGATTTCTCTAGCCATGAAGCGAACGCTTTCAGGATCCATGTTGACAAACCGAACCTTCTTTAGTGCAACAATCTTGCCTGTTTCACGATCTCGGGCTTTATACACAATACTGTAAGTTCGTTGTCCAATCTACAACTCAATAGAAAGCATTCAATAATTCAATAATTTGAATCGGGAGTTTTGTAATATACATAAGCTAGATAATCAAATCAGTTCTTCACCTTGTCTAATTTCTCAAATGAATCGGCTCGTCGGGGCAACCATCCTTGTACTGCTTTAGGCGCCACATTTGCGAGCCAAGCTGGCCACCCAGCAACAACATGTTCACCTGAGAGCCCTTTCAACTCTGCATTGTTACAACTGCTGAACCTAGCATCAAAAGCTACCATCACCTTCTCTCCAGCATATGGCGTGACTTTGCTGCCATCATTCGTACCTGATGCAGTCTTAGGGTCATCTTTTCTTGATGGTTCTCTGTTTTCGGAAGTGGCATCAGCATGATCTTTGGCGCCTTTGGAGCAAAGACAGCCCATAAGCACATGTGATGCCTTCTTGAACAAATGAATCAGATCAAGACCAATATTTGCAGCCTTTCTAGCCAATTTCTGCACTTGACAAGAAATGATAACTGCCCAAAATTATAAACCTTACAAGCTTGTTTGTGTTCTTAACCAAACAATGATTGAAAGAACTTGACATGATCTTTCACACTTTTAGGGTATTCATGGAAAACAAACTGCATGTTTAATTTTGACATATTAAAAATCATATTTTAGGAAAAGATGAAGTGGCATACAAAACCAAACAATAATTTGAGAGAAACCGAATCCTTGATAATAGTGCCAAATTGAACCTCAAGGTAAAACAGTCAATTTCCTTTCATTAAATTATACTTCCTCCGTCCCAAAAAGCTTGTCATGGTTTTAGTTCAAATTTGAACTAAAACCATGACAAGCTTTTTGGGACGGAGGGAGTATGATTCTGACCAATGTGGCAAAATACCCCGTGACTGTAACCCACAAAAATTCTCTCAAATACACGTGATTCATTGATTCAATTCTCACCTTTGGAAGGCAGCTGAACTCTGAAAACTTCAGCTTGGTGTGAAGGCACATGCCAATAACAAGAACCAAGAACCTGGTATCAATCTGTTTTTCCCTTGCAAGAAAACATCATGGCGCCTACTCCCCATTACAGTCCTTGGACGGAGAGGAGAGAAGATAAACAGAAGTGCAAAGCGAAATTGAATCCAGGAGACCAGAACAGAAGATAGAGATTTCACAGGTAAAGTTCCCTTCAAAATTTCTCCTTTATTTCTTTCCTAATGTAGCACGGACGGAAATGGAAAAAAAAAACTCAAAACGAAATGCTGCAAGCCATTAGAAGTTTTTTACAATAACAAACCATTAGAAGTAGCTGGCAAGAAGGAAATGGACAGGAGGGATTTCCGAGAGCTAAAAATAGTTATCAGCTATGTTCTGTTCTAAAAATAGTCAACAGCTTTGTTTCGTTATCTTTTATACTCCTTTTTCTAGATAGAAGGATCACTGTTAACTGTTTAATTACCACGTCAAAATATAAAAGGCCAATGTTCCACATAACAGTACAAAGAAGGTGGACAAATTAGACTACTAGCTAAACATTTCTACATTAACACCTATGTCTGGGAAAAAAACTTCCAAATAAATTACAAACAACAACAACAAAGCCTATCGGTCCCAAATAAGTCAGGGTAGGCTAGAGCTGAAACCCATAAGATATCGAAACCAAGTCATGGTTCTGGCATGTGGATAGCTAACTTCCACGCACCCCTGTCCAGAGCTAATTCTTTGGTGCCACAACCCTCCATATCTCTCTTCACGGACTCCTCCCATGTCAAGTTTGGTCTCTCCTGACCTTTCTTGACATTATCAGCACGCCTTAACCGCCCTCTATGCACTGGCTCTTCAGGAGGCCTGCGATGAATATGCCCAAACCATCTCAAACGATGTTGGGCAAACTTCTCTTCAATTGGTGCCATCCCAACTCTCACCTATATCATCATTCAGGACCCGATCCTTTCTTGTGTAGCCACATGTCCATCTCAACATGTGCATCTCTGCTACACCTAGTTGTTGGACATGTTGCCTTTTAGTTGGCCAACTATCAGCGCCATACAACATCGCAAGTCGAATCTCCATTCTATAAAACCTGCTTTTTAGCTTTTGTGGCACTTTCTCATCACAGAGAATGCCAGAAGCTTGGCGACACTTCAACCATCCAGCTTTGATTCGATGGCTCACATCTTCATCAATATCACCATCCTTCTGCAGTGCAACAAACTTATTATGGCTCAATATCACCAAGTAAATTACTAACCCTACTTATTATGGCTCAGGCAGTAGTGCAACAAACTTTACGCTTTTAATGTGTGAAAGAAGGTTCATGCATGAGTCCTGACAAAAGTGGCTGAAGCGAACAGATAAGCCATAAACCAAAAACCCTAACTTTCTGACGTTGTAAGACGTGGAGCAGTTGAGATTAATATTGAACTTTTGACCTAGCGACTGATGGCGTTACTGGTTAGTAACAAAGAATATTTCTTTTCTGTGAGTTCTGAAATACTAACTCTTATCAGTATCTTTGACAAATCTTCTAGTAATATTAGAAGGGAGGATGGAAATCATATTTACAAAATTACTGATGTGCAAAATCCAAAAAAGAAGCGGGTGATCTAAACAGTGTAGCTTTCAAATCAGCAAAACGCTGTGCTTCGGAAGTCCTGCCAGCACCAGTAAGAAGGCTGATGATGCAGTCATAATTCTCTTCAGATGCTTCCAGGTTGTACCCTTGCACCATTGAGTCGAAAATCTCAAGAGCTTCATCATGCAATCCTGCTGCATCACAGATTCTCAGAACCACATTGAAGGTGACATTAGTTGGGGCAAAGTTATTTGACAGCATCCATGCAAAGAGATCCAGTGCCTCCTTGTGCCGCTGGTTGATTGCATAAGCTTCTATTATTGCAGTGCAAGTCAGGGATCCCTTGGACTCTGTCCGGTTGAACACCCTCTGTGCTGCCTTGAGGTCCCCACACCTGCCATACATGTTAACAAGTTCTGCGGCAACTAAGGGGAGAGGTTCCATCCGCAACTTCAACACCTGACCATGAACTTCCTTGCCGAGTTGTAATGCCCCAATAACAGAGTAGGCACTCAGTATCCTGGTGATGGCAACAGCATCAGGCCGACGGTTGGACAGCAGCATTGATCTAAACACTTGAATAGCAGTTGAAGAGTCTCCATTCTTTAGGTAGGCATCAACCAATGCAGTCCAAGCTCGTACAGTTTTCTTATCCATAGCATGAAACACCCTGCGAGAGTAGTCTAAGTGACAGCATGCACCGTACATGGCGATCAGGGAAGTGCATAATGAGACATTGGGCAGGAACCACCTCCTCAAAGCATATGCATGGATCTCCTTCCCCTCGCTCAATGCTCGCAATTTTGTGCATACTGGAAGAACGGTACCCACCGCAACGAGATCTGGTCTGATTCCTTCTTGCTGCATCCAAACTATGCACCTCAGAGCCTGATCTGGCCTCCCATTGGATGCATACCCAGACATCAATGCTGTCCATGAGACAGCATTCCTCTTCTTGGTGCTATAGAACACTCGCCTCCCAGAGGCCATATCGCCGCACTTGCAGTACATGTCTACCAGCCCTGCGTGGACCTTTGCTACATCTTTACGATCTGGAAACTTCTTGAGCACCAACCCATGAATCTCCCTACCTAAGTTGCGCGCGCGTAAATCACCAATAACTGGCACGATGGAGGTGAGCACCACTGAGTTCACCTTGACTCCGTTTTCCACCATCCACCGGAAATGCTCCAGTGCCTCCCTCTTCATCCCCTTGTGTGCGAACCCGGAAATCACTGCCCCCCATGCAACAACATCCCTCTCTGGCATTTCCTCAAACACCATCATTGCTAGCTTCACCTTCCCGCAGCGGAAGTAGACATCCATAAGGCCAGTCATCAGCATGCCCGGCGCACCTGCAAAAGCATTCTTGACCAGCATGGCGTGCGTGACGGTGGCCATGGCCATCGATGGCCTGGCACTCCCAGAGATGGACTTGAGGACACAGCCGTACGTGTACTCGTTGGCATTGGCCCCAGCAGCACGCATCTCCGCAAACCCGGCCGCTACGGCATCCCCTGCCTCTCCCCGCCCCCTGCGAACATGCCCGTGGAGCAAAGCGTTCCACGAGAAGGCACTTGCCCGGGGCAAACCGTCGAGCACCTGGCGGGCGTCCTTAGCAGCGCCGACCGAAAGATAAACCCCGACGAGCCTGGCTAGGAGAAACTCATTGGAGTCAAGGCCATGGACGCGGAGATGGGCGTGGATCTGACGGGCGTGAACCAGGGAGTGGCATGCGGAGAGGAGAGCAGTGAAGGCTGAAGGGCTCACCGGGACGCCGCGGAGGGATAAATGGTCGAGGAGGGAGAGGGCGGAGCGAAGGCGGCCTGCACAGACGAGACGGCGGATCTCGGCAGAGAGAGCGGCCGCGTTTTTTGAGTCCGGCCGGAGCTCCGCCTGGGACGTGCGGTGGTAGGCCGCGTCGGCGTCGGCGTCAGCGAAGGTGCATGAGGGGGTTCTGCCGCGTTTGAGAGGCTTGAGGGGCTTGGAGTGCAGAAAATGGGGGTGCTTCAGGGCGCCGACAGGGGAGGAGGTCGAGGCCATGGCCATGGCCATGGCGAGCGTGGGTTGGTTTTTGGAGGGAAGAAGAAACCAGGTGGATTGGATAGAACCAAAGGCTGCCTACAGAACGTTCACTAATTAATTAAGGAGCACTAATACGGACTTTAATTCTATTTTTAAGACAACAAAGCTGAACCTCTTTTTTTTTCTTTGTTTGACAACCTCCTTCATCACTTTATTCAGATTCTAGGAGAAAGGCATCGTTTACAATTAAAGGCACTAGTTTTCCGGAGGCGACTCAATCCAAACTTTATCCTAGCAAGTTCATGTACAATATGACTATTATTATTACTAGCGAATATGTCTGTGCATTGCAACAACAGAAGAAAAAATCATTTAAAAATAGATATAAAAATAACACATTTTGTTTTACTATAAAAAATAATCAATATTACCAAATTAAGATGGTAAGGATTTTTGTTTGTTATCAAGCGGTTATTAGTTAATCTATCCATGCCGCTCAAATATTTCTAGCTACTAGTAAGCTTGCACGTGCATTGCACGTATAATTTTAAAATAAAAAAGTCATATATTAATAAAAAAAGCATAACCAATGAAAATCTAAAAACTTAGTGTGTAGAGCATTTGAATCGGCGATGAACGGTTGCATATCACAGGTGGAATTCCTAATCATCCACTTAAGTCTATTTTGTAGATGACCCACACCTCACATTATTCGAGTGTGTCATTGTGCGTGTTCATTTCTACTTGAATCTGCCATGGAGCTGCGCCACCCCATCTCCTAAACCGTAGGGATATGCACCCAAGGGGTTGGGCTAGCCGGTCGTCGACGCTGATGCAAGATAACGGTGCCACTGCCTTGACTCAATTGCTACTCATCGGTCGCGGCTCTGCCCACGTGACAGTGTCCTCTCGCTTGCAGAAGGATACTCTTCACCCTTTGCCTTCATGTGTCAATCTCTCAACATGCTATATCTGCACTGTCTGTATTTCTTGTTCTCGTGCATGTTATGTGCCTTTGTGATGTAAACAAAGTCGTAAATAGCCGGTTATAGTTATAGCTCTGCTAAAACTATTTGGAGAGCGCTTTCGCTAAAGCTATGCATTTTTATGCTAAATTGAAAATGACGCTAATAGCGAGATTCGGCTAATAGCCCGCTATTTCCCTCTATAGCGCAAAATTGGAGTCATTTAGTCCGCTATACCTCTATACAAAACCATCTTTCACCTTATTGTTCGTTCTTGTTTCTTATATATATGGTGCATTGATGCAAAGCTTAGTTATTGAATTAGAACATCTAATTGGTGCTCGGATTCGATGTTCAAACATGTATATATGTCAAATATATCGAATATATCATATATGATTCCTGATTGTTTACCTATTATCGTGGTAATACTAAAGGCATACCCCTAGGCGAGGGAAAACCAGGGGTATCCTTAAACCCTAGGTTTCCCCAAAACATATTCAGCAAAATAAAATCAACCAAAAACACAAAGCATTGGCAGTCTCCGAGTAACATGTTACTCGGAGACCAGGAGTCGTTTTCGAGTACGCAACTACTCGGAAGCACAACAAGATCCGAGTAAAGCGATACTCGGAAGTGATCGGCGAGGCCCCCCTACTCAGAAGATGGAAAACGCAACGGACGGGAGGCATTTAATGCTGCAGGTGTTTTCTCCTCCTTTATTAGTAGTAATGGGCAGACAATTTTGTATTTAATTACATATTTAATCTTGTAATTAAGACCCATTTATGCCAGGGCATTAAGGAGGCAGGGGCGCACTCTATATAAGCCACCCCCTCCCCTCTGGCAGGGACACGCGCAACATTTCTCTACTTCTCAGTATTCTGAAGAAAGAACACCCCAGTAAGCTTAGGACAAGACTAAGGTTTTTCAATCAGTAACCTATTAACTCAGTGCACCCCAGTGCCAGTTTCTGTTTTCTGTTGTTTTTGTATTTCAGGTTTTCCCATTATTAAAAGTGCTCAATAAATTCCGGGAAAAATATATAAAAAATCAGCGCGAAGGAACCTTCCGGAATCACCAAAGGAGAGCCGGAGGGGGCCACCAGTCACCGAGGCGACCACCCGGCGTGGCCTAGGGTGGGGCCGCGCGGGGAGGCCGCCTGGGCGACTGGGACCACCCCCGATGCCCCCCTTTGGCCCTTATTTATACTCGCGTCGCGAAAACCCTGATTCCAGACCCCTTTTCTCCAGAAGCAATTTCGATCTCCGCCGCCATCGCCAACAAGCTTCGGGGGACCAGAATTCCTGTGCATGCACCCTGCCGGGATGGGGAAGTGCCCCCGGTTTCATCTTCGTCGACGTTTCTTCCTCCCTCCATGATGCGGGAGTAGTCCCTCCTCGGGGCTGAGGTTTCTACCAGTAGCTATGTGGTCAATTCTCTCCCCCATGATGTGATCTTCGTTGTGATCATAGGCTATGTTATTCTAGGGTGATCCCATGATATTTCCCCTTCCTCTATGTATTGGATTTGATGTATTCACTTGATCTTATCTAGTATAATCCCCGAGACCATGGTGACAGGGGTCTATTGGGCATGGGTTAGAAGAATATTTTCATGAGTGATTTCCTCTTTTCTGTGTTGATTGAAGATTGAGAGTCTCTTGGTGCTTATCTTTGACTATCCTTGAGATATGTTGTGGTGATTGTGGTACTCTCTTTGGATGGCCGCGGTGACATTCAGAAATCCATAGATTGAGAACTAAGAACTTTGAGGTGTGCTTTTGTAGCCCTACATAATTCTCGTCCTCTCTTGACCACAAAGGAATGGCCTCCGAGTATGTCTCCATTGCATGTTTTATGGGAAGTATCATGTGACTAGACTATGTTAATGTTGTTGGGAGTTGCCACTAGTGAAAGTATGAAGCCTAGGCCTTGTTTCCACCATTGCAATACCGTTTGTGCTCACGTTTACCACTTGTTTCCTTTCTGCACTTTTTATTACAGATTTATATTACTTTGTTTTTCCACACCTATCACCCATATTTTACCATCTCTTCGTCGAACTAGTGCACCTATACAAATACTAGTTGTATTAGGTGCGTTGGAGACACAAGAGAGTTCTTGTATCTTAATTGCAGGGTTACTTGAGAGAGACCATCTTCAACCTCTACTTCCCTGAGTTCGATAAACCTTAGGTCATCCACTTGAGGTAAATTGTTGTTGTCCTACAAACCTCTGCCCTTGGAGGCCCAACATAGTCTACAAGAATAGAAGCGTGCGTAGACATCAGTCGCTACTTGAGAAAAACATGCATGTTGTCAAGACCAAAGCTATGTTTGCCAAAATTTAAATAAAGTTTTCAAAGCCATACCTGATATAAGGTCAATACTCCCCATAAGAATCATCATATAAGGTCGATTGCGTGAAGAGAATACCGAGTGCAGCGAAGGAACCAATAGACTTATCATTAATATTCCCTCATAGACGACTCCACACTCACGGATACAAGACTCTCCACAAAGGAGTGATAGACCTCAATGCAAACACCTATTTCATATAATAACTTCCCTAGACATGATACGACTCTACTTGACTCTAAAAAGACTAAGATAAAGATACCGGGCACTCCCCTAAGCTTGGAACAAGCCAAGGGATGCCATTGCCCGAGGAGATTTCACTCCTCATTCCTGTTCCTGTTGATCACGTAGTCCTTGGCGAAGAGCTTCCACGGAAGGGGTTCTCCGGTCTCATATGAGATGCCAGTCGTCGAGATCCTGCACTCAGCACCCAAACCCATGCGCAGAAACTTTAGTTCATACTCACAGTTCTGGTTCTGGAGATCATAAATCTGCCCTTGGAGCTCAATAATTCTTTCTTCTGATGCGGTGAATCTTGCCCACATCTCCTTCATCTCCTTCTTGTAGAACGTCTTTAGCTCGTTGATGAGGTCGAAATTAGCTTCAACACCACGCTCAACCATATTCTTGTACTTGAAGACTTCTTGCTCCACTTCTTCTAGCCTGGCCTTGATGCTCCCCTCCTTGACAGGTTCCTTTAGATCTTCTTGGTGGAGAACACAATCCTCCAACCGAACGGTTTGATGGTGCTTCTTCACCTCTGCGAGGTAAGGGTTGATGACGTTGACGACAAACTTGTCCTTGGGGGAACTTGGGGAAGCCATGGCACTTTAGGTCTAGCTAAAAGATTTCATGGCAGAAACAGCTCGAAAAGAAAACACACGAAATCGCGAGATACGGTGTCGGGACTATCCAGGAAAATATATAGCAAAAATTTCTGCAACATAAGGAAGGTAACAAGCCAAAGTGGGGTCGGAGACGGACTCCGGGGTGCCCAGGTGGCCACCCGGCGCGGCCAGGAGGTAGGCCGCGCCAGGGGGCGCCTGGGACCCCTGAAGCTCGTCTCCGGCTCCAATTAGGCTTCGAATTTTCCTTATTTTGTAAAAACTTGTAATATGGAACTTTTATGGCGGTTCGCGATGTTTCCTTACCGTAATACATACCTTTTCTTATACTGTTCTTGCTGGTGTCTGAAACATGGTTGCAACATATTCTTCATGAGTTGTTGTGTGTATCAAATTAAATCAACATTGGCAGGGTCTCCTGCCATGTAATGTTTGAGTCTTTGCCCATTCACAACTTAAGGTTTGGTGCCATCAAAATTATTAATCTTGATTGCACCAGAGCGGTAGAATTCCTCGATATTAAATGGCCCTTCCCATCTGGAAAGTAGTTTACCTGGAGAAAACCTGAAACGAGATCTAAACAACAAAAATTTATCACCAATGTTAAATTCACGTTTCAGAATCCTTCTATGATGCCACTTCTTTACCTTTTCCTTAAACATTTTAGCACTCTCGTAAGCTTCACTTCTCCACTCATCTAGAGAAGTCAAGTTCATGAGACGCTTTTCACCAGCTAACTTTGGGTCAGCATTAAGCTCTCTAACAGCCCAGAAAGCTTTGTGTTCTAACTCTAATGGCAAATGGAAAGCCTTGCCATATACCATCCTATAGGGAGACATGCCCATGGGGTTTTTGTAAGCAGTTCTATACGCCCACAAGGCATCTCCTAACTTCTTTGACCAGTCCTTACTAGAACTGTTAACTGTCTTTTGCAAGATCAACTTGATCGCTCTATTGGTGAGCTCAACTTCCCCACTAGTTTGAGGATGGTACGGTGAAGCAATTCTATGATTGACATCGTACTTGGCTAAATCTTTTCTAAAAGTTCCATGCGTGAAGTGTGATCCTCCATCAGTCATGAGGTACCTTGGTACACCAAACATAGGAAAAATTACATCTTTGAGCATTTTCAAAGATGTCTTGTGATCAACACTCTCAGTGGGGATTTCTTCAACCCACTTGGTTACATAATCAACAACTACTAAAATGTGAGTGTACTTGTGCGAGGGAGGAAAAGGACCCATAAAATCAAAACCCCAGCAATCAAAAGGCTCAATCACTAGAGAGTAATTCATAGGAATCTCATTCCTCCTACTAATATTACCAACTCTTTGACACTTATCACAAGACAAAACATAATTTCTAGCATCTTTAAAGAGGGGCAACGCTACGCGCCAGCCGTTCGGAGAATACATATTATCCGCCGCCTTCCTGGTCGTACGATCAAACACGCGGTAGGCAGTAGATCCTGTCGAGCGCTCGTTTCGCTTTGCAACAGAGCCTTTGTTGCGTTCGGTCCATTGCAACAGAGCATCTGTTGCAAAGTATTTTTTTCATCAAATCGGTGCGCTCGTTTCGCTTTGCAATAGAGCCTTTGCTGCGCTTGGTCCATTGCAACAGAGCCTCTGTTGCAAAACGCCTTTTCATCAAAATCGATGCCGTAAAAAGCAATCGTCGTGAGAGCCATTGTTGCACTCAGAACATTGCAACAGAGTCTCGTCGACTTGATTTCGTAAAAGGCATCAGTTGCTCGTACTACTTTGCAATAGAGCCTCTGTTGCGCTTTATCCATTGCAACAAAGGCTCTGTTGCAAAGTCGCTCGTCACCGCCATTTGCAATAAACTGTTTTTTGCAGAAACGGCAAGCTCACCTCACGTCGACGAGGTGCCGTGCAGGGATGCTGGCGACAACGGCCGACGTACGGCCGCCAATGGTCATGGCCTCGACTTGGATCTCGATCTGGTTGTGAAAGGGAGTAAGGGTGTAGGAGAAGAAGAAAAAGGAGGAAAAGGAAAGGTCGCGGCGGAGGCTTGTCTCGCCGGCTAACGACGGCTGCCGGCGCGGACCGGTAGCAAGCAGCGCCATGGGATTGATTCAGGTTGGAGTGAAATTGGGGAAGAAACGCAGAAGATAAGGCAGGGGTGTTGGAACACATGTGATAGGTGGGATCCACTGAGACACGTGGTGTACGCTGAAGGCGGTCGACGCCAGGAAAATAATACGCCGGTTGAACAAGAGTGTTTTCCTTAAAGAGAGTAGGCCAATAAAAACCTGATTGGAGAACCTTATGTGTGGTCCTCTCACCGGCATGATGTCATTCGTAGGGACTATCGTGACATTGTCTGAGAATGTCCTTCTGCTCGTATTCCGGTATGCATATTCTCACGATCCCGTCAAGACCTTCTTTGAAAAGATGAGGGTCATTGTTGGGATACGGGGCAGAAAACACAAATTTTTCACACCTACGGTACCCGAACCCAAGATCTATGCTATGGCGATGTAAAGTAACGGAGGGAATCGGTGTTCATACCTTTGAAGACCGAAAGCGGGAAACGTTCTTACGAACGTGGTTGGCGTAGACTCAGAACTACGACCTCCCTGTCGTGTAGAAGACCACCACCGGCGAGGATGACTCCCGGTAAACCTCCAGCGACGAAGCAGCACCACAGGTGTAATGCCTCGAAGGGATTATACACGTACGGCACAATCGATGTTCCTTCCGGGCTCCGAACCAGGCGAGCAGCGGAAAGAAGACGGCTACGGATCCCGACTCCGGCAGAGCGACGGCCTGCCTTATGGTGGAGAACTCCAATCCTGGTGCAGACTCCAAACAAGGGGAGTCCACTTCCGGAAATGGAGAAGGAAGAAGGAGATCAATTGTTGTATGGAAAAGGGGGGTCTACCCCTCTATATAAAGGCCAAGGGGGGGGTGTGATCCCTCTTCCCTCCCCCATGTGGGACTAAACCCCCAAGGGGGGAGGGGTGCGCCGGCCAAGGGGGGGTTGGGCCCCACCCCTTGGCGCCAAGCCCAAGGGGGGGAACCCCCTCCTCCCCAATGGGCCTCTAAGGCCCATATAGCCTTTTTCCATTATTTTAATTATTTAATAAGTTTTAAATATTTAATTCAGATAATTAAATAATAAAAACATTATTAAAACAATTAAACTTTATTTTGAACTATTCAAAATGTCCGGAAACCATTCCGTCCTCCTCCGGAACTATTCCGGTGATTTCTCCTATTTCACCGATTGATCCCGTAACTGTCCTATGCATCGATTGCCCTTAAGTGTAACACCCTAACGGTCCGGGAAACAACAGACATGGTCGAGACTCTTCTCATTGACCAATGACTAGTCAGTTGGACCTGGTTACAGTCCTTGACAGCCCCTGCGCTTCCATCGAATGAGCTTCGATCGCTTTTGGAAACCGTTAACGATACGACGTAATCCCTTTGTTCTGCGGTACTTTGTTTGTCCGAGGTTTGATCGTCGGTATCCCACATACCGTGTTCACATCTCGTTCACGACAAACAACTTCTCTCGTCCATGATCATTGCATCTCTTTGTGACCTAGTCACGTCCTTGCAAGGGGTTGATGCAATATCACCGAGTGGGCCCAGAGTACCTGTCCTGTCACAAGGACTGACAAATCCCGCTTTGATCTATTAACATACTCATCAACCATCTATTTCGGAATACCCAAAGTGCTCCGTTATAGCCAGCATATTTCAGTCAGGCGGTGGGATACAAATCAAAGTCTCCTCATAGATCGTGATTACGTATGATCATTACGGTCTAAGGACTAAGGCATATGTTACAAAGTCATAGCAACGCTGAACTATGTGACTCGATCACATTGCATTACTTTAGGTGGGTGTCTGTCCATCACATCATTCCCCTAATGATATGACCTCATTGTCAATGGACTTAAGTGTCGCCATGATCAGGAAAGCTTGATCAATCAATTGCCCAATGAGATAGTTTACCCGAGTTAAACTACGGACCATGTTTTATACTACACCTGTATTAGTATTTCCAAGTAATACAGTTATAGCACAGTATAAAACGTATTATGAACAAAACGGATATGTGACAAATATCTTTATTAATTTGTCTCTAGGGCACATATCCAACAGTCTCCCACTTGCACTAGAGTACAAATTACACTAGTTTACATCAGGTATGTATCTAACACCAATGGTCTCTCGGTGTTCTTCAAACTTGCCCTGTGGAAGAGGTTTAGTCATCGGGTCTGTTGCGTTCAGATCCGTATGTATCTTGTGAATCCTAGTGTGTCCATCCCTGACGTAGTCTCGCGTCACATGGAACTTTCGGAGGATGTGCTTGGCTGTAGAGTGAGTTATTGGCTCCTTCGCGTTAGCAATGGCACCCGTGTTGTCGCAGAAGATTCCCACGGGGTCAGTGCAACTGGGAAAGACGCCAAGATCGATCACGAACTTCTTCAGCCACAGCGCCTCGTTTGACGCTTCGCAAGCGGCAATATACTCCGACTCCATTGAAGATTGAGCGACGACTGACTGTTTGCCGCTCCTCCAGCTAATCGCGCCACCGTTCAACATGAAAACATATCCCGTCTGGGATTTCGAGTCATCTAGGTCTGAGCCGAGGCTTGCGTCAACGTAACCCTTTACGGTGAGCTCCTCATCAACTCCTCCATAAACAAGAAAGAGATCCTTGGTTCTTCTCAAGTACTTAAGGATGTTCTTCACTGCTGTCCAATGGGCCATTCCCGGATTACTCTGGTAGCGATTAGTCATACTAATGGCCAGCGCTAAATCCGGTCTGGTACATAACATAGCATACATGAGAGAACCTATGGCTGAGGCATAGGGATTTGAGGACATCTCCTCTTTCTCTTTAGCTGTGGTCGGGCGTTGAGTCACGCTTAGTTTGACACCTTTTATGACTGGCAAGAGACCTCTCTTGGAGTCATCCATTTTGAACCTTTTCAAAATCTTGTCAATATAAGTATTCTGACTCAAGGCCAACCTCCGATTAGGTCTATCTCTATAGATCTTAATCCCCAGTATGTACGCAGCTTCACCTAGGTCCTTCATGGAAAATTGTCCATTCAGATATTCCTTCACTTCCTCTAAGAATTTCTTATCGTTCCCTATTAGTAATATGTCATCTACATATAACACAAGGAATGCTACAGAGCTCCCACTCAGTTTCTTATAGACGCAGAACTCTTCGACGTTTTGGACAAATCCAAAAGCTTTAATGACCTCGTCAAATCGAAGATTCCAGCTCCGAGATGCTTGCTCGCCGGCCCCCTCCCTCGCCGGCCGCCTGCCCGTCCTCCTCGGCTCCGGTGGCAGTGGCCTCCTCGCCGGCCACCACCACCTCCTCCGCCCTCCTCTGCAGGTGAGGTGAGCTCCTCTTTTCTCTCTTTTTTTGTTATTTATCAATTTTATTTTTTGTTATTTATCAATTTTATTTATTGTTAGAACAATGCAACTTATCAGTAGTTAGTTAATTTTTTAGCTAGCTACATCTGTTAGTAGATGAGGGGTAGGGTTTGTTAGATTTAGAAATTAGTTAGTATACTAATTAGGATTCAATTTTGTTTCTATTTATTGTTAGTAGATATTTATGTTAAATTTTAGTTAGCTTATAATTATTTATTAAAAAAATTAGCTAGCTAGATCTGTTAGTAGATTAGGGCTAGGGTTTGTTAGTATGTATGTTAGAAAGAAATAGAAGTTAAAAAAAGGAATGAATGGAAAGGAAATAAAAGAAATAAATAAATGGAAGGTCTATAATATAGAGTAGTTCTCACATGAACTAAGGTCTATAATTTCTATCAAGTATTTGCCAAATTATTTTTGTCCATTTGTTTTCCATGTGATTTATACACACCTGCATTTTGTAAGGAATTTATGCTGCATTTTGTGATCATTTAACAATGTGAGAAATGTTTTCCACCTTTTGATATTTTTGTTTGCATGTTATAGATGGATATACTCATACAAAATAGAAATGCTTCTCTTTTTCCAAAACGATGCTATCTCCGAGCTGGCATGTTTTGTTATAGTGTTAAGAGTTAAGACACAAATTGTTAAATGGAAATAAATGGAAGTAACAAATGTTAGGATTTCTAGATATATTGGAGCTTAACTTGTTGTTGCTAAGGTTGCCTTATTTAATTGGATAGGTTCCCGTGACTAGCACTGTTTCCTACTGGGGACGCCAAACGTCTCTCTCCTCTTAGTTTCACCCTACCCAAAAGATAGGTGTATAGCTAGTTCTTTCCTTCTCAACTCATGCAAGTCACGTAACCCATATGCGTCTCCCGTTCGAAAGATTCCATTTATAAATATGCATTCATTTGCATATTTATAATTGGATTCTTTCGAATTGTCCAACGTTATCCATGGACAGCCCGAGTATGTGTAGATTGGATTCATTTCCCCATATATGCTCTCCTCCGGATCGGACGCAGGATTTCGTCAGCGCCACCTTGTTGTTCTCCGGGTACACATCCTCTCGGTTTATGTTGAGACGTGTATCAGGAGAACAGCGGGGAGGTGCTGTCGAAATTTTGCGTCGGATCGGGAGGAGAGCATGGGGAAATGAATCCAATCTGCACATACTCGGGTGGGATTAGGACCTATCTTTACCTATTAGCTAGTGTGCATATGCCGTATCACCGTAATTAATTATATGCCTTCTGGTGTTAATTTGTACTAGCTAGCTAGCCAGAATGAATGATCGTGCGTGGATGTACACCGGTCACCCTAGTCAAAAAAATATGACTGAGGAATGGTTGGCCAAGACCGAGGAGTTCCTAGAGGTTGCATTTAGTGATGGCCAACCAAGAACATGGTGCCCCTGCACTAGATGTAAGAACTATTCACAACAGACAAAGGATGTAATGGGTAAACACCTGCAAATACGTGGTTTCATGCCTGATTATACGTTGTGGTCATTTCATGGCGAGTCGGCCCAACGTGACAGACATGAGGTAGTGCGTCAGCGCATTGAGGATTGTGGTACAGGGATCGAAGACATGGTCAATGACTACAATGATGCTCGTCTTGAGGACGAAGAACCGGAGGAAACTGCCAAGGCCTTTTATGCCATGCTAGAGTCTTCAAAACTCCCACTGCATGCGCACACCAAGCTTTGTCAACTAGATGCCATCGCACAAACAATGGCTCTTAAGGCACAATTCAACTTGTCCAGAGAGTGCTATGATGCGATGATGACCTTATTCGGGCGCTTTCTACCGGACGGTCATATTATGCCTGCAAACCTATACCACTCAGACAAAATACTCGGTGCACTGAAGATGCCCATCAAGCGGATACATGCTTGTGAGAAAGGATGCGTCTTATTTAGGCATGAGTATGCGGATGATAATTATTGTCCACGCTGCAAGTCCTCCAGGTATATTGTCGTAGACAACGGTCTTGGTGAGAAGACGCAGAGCAAAATACCCGTAAACATTCTTCGGTACCTACCGATCTTACCAAGACTTCAACGGCTTTACATGCTTGAAGAAACAGCAAAACAAATGACATGGCACAGAGATGGAATTAGACGTGCTACAGATGAATACGGGAATTTGATGTTGACCCACCCCTCTGATGGTGAAGCGTGGAAGATGTTCAATGAAATACATAAAGAAGGTAAAGCCAAAGACCCAAGAAACGTGGCACTCGCCATTAGCCTCGATGGGTTCAATCCTTTCGGTATGACGGCAACCCAGTATAGTTGTTGGCCCGTATTCATCATGCCCCTCAATCTGCCCCCTGGAGTACTTATGCAAAGAAAGCACATCTTCTTGACGTTGATAGTTCCGGGGCCCAACTATCCCGGAAAAAATATGAATGTGTACTTGCAACCACTGATGGATGAGTTGAAAGAAGCTTGGGATAATGGGATCCGGACATATGACGCAGCTAGCAAAACAAACTTCCAACTGCATGCTTGGTTGATGTACTCCATGCATGACCTGCCGGCGTTTGCACTTTTTGTTGCATGGTGCGTGCACGGAAGGTTCCCATGCCCGCAATGCAAGTCTGCTCTTAAGTTTCATTGGTTGCGGGAGGGTCGCAAGTATTCTTGCTTCGACTTGCATAGACAATTCCTGCCTCTGGACCATGGATTCAGAAAAGACAAGAAGAATTTCACCAAAGGTAAAGTTGTCGAGCACGAGGCACCACCTATGATGAAGGGCGCACAAATTCTTGATCAGTTGAACTCACTAGAGCCTGATCCGAACCGGCCAGGGTATTTCTTGGGATATAATACGGAACACGCCTGGACCCACAAGCCATGCTTTTGGGATCTCCCGTATTTCAAAGACCTTGCTCTTCCACACAACATTGACATGATGCACACTGAAAAAAATATGGGTGAGGCCCTTTTTGGTACATTGTTCGGCACTGATAAGGGGAAAGATAATGTTAAGGCTAGAGTCGATCAGGAGAGTCTGTGTAATAGGAAGTCACTGAACATGCGACAACCGAAAGGGAAGAAGAATTGGGACAAGCCAAAGGCATGGTTCAATCTTAAAAGGGAACACATGAGGGAAATCCTCATCTGGGTGAAAAAAAAGTTGATGTTCCCCGATGGGTATGCAGCGAATCTAGCAAGGGGAGCAAGTCTTGAAAAGTTGAAAATCTTTGGGCTGAAGAGTCACGATTGGCACATATGGCTTGAGCGGATAATCCCGGTGATGTTGCGCGGCTACATCCCCGAGGATGAATGGCTAGTAATGGCAGAGCTAAGCTATTTCTTCCGTGTTCTTTGTGCTAAAGAATTATCGCCTATTGTGATAGAAGAGATGGAAAAACTGGCGCCGGAGTTGATATGCAAGTTAGAGAAGATCTTTCCACCGGGTTTCTTTAATCCGATGCAGCATATGATTTTGCATCTACCGATGGAGGCAAGATTGGGTGGCCCTGTGCAAAACCATTGGTGCTATGCAACCGAGAGAATGCAGAAGACGCTTCGAGCAAAATGTAAAAATAAACGGAGAATTGAAGCATCAATGGCTGAGGCATTCGTTCTCGAGGAAGCGGCAAACTTTGTGACAGCACACTATGCTGCCACTAATTACAGTTTGCATAATCCAAAGCCTCGGTACAATACTGGCGACCCCGAGCGACATGAATCCAAGTTCAAACTCTTTAAAGGGAGCCTCGCACCTTGTGGGGTTATGAAGACAAAGACGTTGACCTTTGAGGAATGGAGCATCATTACATTGTATATCTTGACCAACATGACAGAAGTGCGGCCATACATCGAGTAAGTGCGCGGTACATATTAATTGTTCTGCAACTTCTTGACGAGTTGTGTGTCTAACTTCTCTTAATTATTTGATACAGTCGATTCGTCGCGCAATTCTCGAATGGAGTGGCGATCGAAAAAGACTCCATCGAAGAGATTAATCTTCTTGAGAAGCGGGGAGGCGGCAATCCCGGTTTCATCTCTTGGTTTACACAAACGGTACTTCTTATATGATATACAGGCCATTGTTATTTCTTCGTCGTCTCAGTACCGACTAATACAACAAGCCTTTCCGTTTCAACTTCTAGGCTAATTCAGAGTCGATGGACGCTGAATTGAGACAAATCGCAAATGGTTTTGACTTTAAGGTCCATACATATGAAAAATACGACATCAATGGGTATCGCTTTCGTACTGCTATGAAAGAGCAAACTATGCCCGATCGGAAAACAACGAATTCCGGTGTGTCCGCTATAGATGGAGGAGTCGAGTATTATGGAATAGTTGAAGAAATATACGAACTGCTATATTATGGTGAAAATCCTCCGAATGCCGTTGTCTTCAAATGTCATTGGTTCGATCCGAAGGACACTAGACGAACTCATGAGCATGTTGGGCTAGTTGAAATTAAACAGAAGAACCGTTTAAATGTTGCCGAAGTTTATATTGTGGCTCAACAGGCCACACAGGTTTTCTATCTTCCATGGGCCTGCCAAAGTGTAAAGAATCTCGAAGATTGGTATGTCGTCTATGACGTGCCGCCACATGGTAAACTACCTGCCCCCAATGAAGAAGAGGATTATCAACCTCACATAGACCCAGACACATATGACGGAGAATTCTTCCAAGAAAATCGTGTGGCCAAAAAACATTTCGGAAAAACCTCTACGTTTGGTCAAAACATGGAAGTAGAGAATGACAATGCGGAGGAAGAGGAAGAAGTGGAACACGAAGAGGTTACCGATGATGATGCGGAGGACGATGAAGAAGTGGAACACGAAGAGGTTACCGATGCGGATGACCTATCATTGCTTGACCGGTTACAAAAAGGCTTTCGAAATGTGGTTGACGCTGAACCCGATCCCGGAGAAGAGATCATTCATGACGACACGCGTGATAGTGACGATGATGTTTTTATTGATCCTGCAGAAGATACAGATGATCCCGACTATTAGTTGTATGCATCCCAACTTTGTTTTGTTTTTTGTATATATGAATTTGTATTATTTATTTCCTTAATGTACTAATTCATCTTTATATGCATATGTTTGTTTTTTGTATATATGAATTTGTATTATTTATTTCCTTACTTTACTAATTCATCTTTACTCCGTAACAGGTGTTGACACATGGCGAGCCGTAGGGACCCACCGGTGGAGTCTCGACCACCTCTACCTCTACGGAGAGAGTTGCTGGCGGGTATTGTCGCAGCCAGCTCGCCGCCGGCGCGTGCTGAGCAGCCTCGTGGGAGAGGTCGGGGAAAAGGCCCAAAGAGAGCTAAACCCGGTGGTCGAGGAGGTGGTCGAGGAGCAGGTGGCGCCCTAGACGAGTCACCCACTCACAGGACAGTCTCACCGGTGCAGGAGCCACCGCCGGTGCAGTCGGAGGCACCGGAGCAGCGGCCACCGCCGGTGCAGTCGGAGGCACCGGAGGCACCGAGGCAGTCGACGGAGCCTCGTTGGGATGATCCTTGGGAGGATGATGATGATGCTGATGAGGATGATGATAGCGATGACGACGGGGCTGAGGGGGGTGAGGGGGATGATGGGGCTGAGGGGAGATCCTCTTCCAAGAAGCCGGTGTACCAGCGTGGTATGACACGGCTCCCACCACGTCCGGACCCTGCGCAGAGGGTATTAATTGCGCCAGATGGGGAGAAGTAAGTTGATGAATTTTTTGTGTTCCTTGTATATATATCATACATGTACATATGGTCCAACAAGAACTAATGTCTTTGTGTTCTTATTTTGCAGGGCGTGGACTTACCCGGAAGGTGCCCGGAATCCGAACTGCCTCCTTGGTGCCGTGCTTAAGGAGCAGTTTCCCGGGCTAGTCCAGTTGCCTATTGAGGGTAGGGTTCCTGAGCCCGGCCTCACTAGGCCACACTACAAAGCCGCCCCGGCCCCGCCAGATGAACGCATCAACAACGTTGAATGCCGTACCAAAGCCGACATGGTGGTGGCTACTTTTTGGGTAAGTATTCTAAGCATTGCAATCATTTATTAGTGTTGGAATCATTTCACTCATCTTTTCATATGTTCGATGCTTTTTTCAGTGCTACTATAGGGTTGAGGAGGGGATGGAGCCGGCGGCCCAGAAGAATCTCGAGAAGGAGATAGTGAGGCTACTCACGAACACTAGGCACGAGATGCGTGTTCAGTGTGTTCGAGATTGGTACGCCAAGAAGGGCGTGAAGAAGGCCAAGAAGAAGTGTAGAAAAGTTTTCCTTAAGAAGGATGAATACTTGGAGGTAAATTCCTACACTTATAAGTAAGGCCTAGTTAGCTCCAACTTTTCTTTATAAGCTTATGAAGCTCAAACTTGGCTTTATTAGTTTATAAAGGTCAAACTTGGCTCTATAAGCTTGTAAAACTAAAAAATGATAATAATAGATTAGTTACATAAAACTTGACTTGTACTTGGCTTAAAAAAGATATTCAATGACTTTATAAGATTATTAATTCATAGGCGCCCCCGAGATGGTGTGCAAATAAGATGGATTGCTTTGAGGCGATAGTGGACAAATGGCTCAGTGATGCCTGGCTGTCCACCCACAAAAGCGCCAAGGCTAGGCGTGCTCAAATGGTAGGTGTGGCACACCACCAAGGCAATCTCAACGTCAACGAGTACGCAAAAAAATGGGTATGCGCCTTTTTGTTTTAAGTTTCATGTCCTTTCATCATTAATCAATTAATTTGTTTCATGCCTTTTCTTTGCTTTTCATTGTCGGTAAGCTGACGGCAAAGAGGACACGTGGCGGCAGCCTGTGCAATCTGGACTGTGGCAGTGACCATTTGGTCACGGCTTTGCCGTCGGCCTTCAACCGGCTGACGGCAACGAGTAGGGCTGGCTGACGGCAAAATGCTGACATGTGGGCCCAGGCAAGGGCTTTGCCGTCAGCCACAGGGCTAGCTGACGGCAATGCACGCCGTTAACTCAGCCCACGGGGGTTAAGTCAGAGCTGGCCGTACAAGCGGCTTTGTCGTCAGCCAGTACAAAAAGGCTGACGGCAAAGGCTTTGCCGTCGGTCGATCTTGAGCTGACGGCAAAGCAGCTCACTGCCGAATGATGAGCTGACAACAGGTTTGCCATCGTGGAGCTGACGGCAAAGCCTTTGCCGTCCGCTTTTCATATGTTTGCCGTCAGCTTTGGCTGACGGCAAAACTCCTGTTTCCTGTAGTGAAGGATGCTTAGAGAACTTAGAAAAGTTAAATTCATATGGCTCACCATTGAATTCAACAGAAACTTTACCCTTTTCACAATCTACTATAGCTCCACAAGTGCTGAGAAAAGGCCTACCAAAGATAATAGGGCAAAAACTATCTTGCACCAAACCAAGTACTAGAAAGTCGGTACGATACATTACCTTTCCACATAGGACTTCAATATCTCTCACAATCCCAATGGGAGAGATAGTTTCTTTGTTTGCTAGATAAATAGTAACATCAACCTCTTCAAGTTCACAGGGTGAAATCTCACCCATGATCTCCTGATAGAGTGTATAGGGGATAGTGCTAGCACTTGATCCCAAATCGCATAGCCCGTAATAATTGTGATCTCCTATTTTAACAGATACAACCGGTGTACCTAAAATTGGGATTTTATTCTTGGATGTAACAATATTAGTTGAAACAACGCAAAAATTTATATTGGAATATAAAACATCATTAGTAACTAGATCCTTAACCACTGCAACTTGAGGATCGACCTTGATCTGGTCCTCAGGTTCGTCTGTTCATCTCTCACTTTTGTTTATTATGCCTGTCACAAAAGAGTGCTCCCTTATCCTTGCGGGAAAAGGGGGGTTTTCATAGATAACTGCAGGCTAAATAAGGTCAGCAACATTAATATCAACAGGTAATTCTTTGAAGGGTTTATGATATTGATCCTTCTCCTCCTTAGAAGAGTCAATGTGAGAGGCAAAGTTCTTACAAAAATCAATCATAAGCTGGGAATCAAGACCAATCTTAGAGCAAAAGGTATTAAAGTAATCAGCTTTCACATAGCTCTCAATATAATCATGCTCATAATTTATAACGGCTTCAATACCTTTATCAATTTCCCAGTCTTCAGTGTTCTTATGGATCCTCTCAATGAGATCCCATCTTTCTTCTACGCTTCTTGTTTGGAATACCCCGCTAGAGGAGGCATCCAACATCTCCTTATCCCGACGAGAAAGCATGGCATAAAAATTTGTAAGTATAATATCTTTCGGGAGTTAATGAATAGGACATTTGAACATTAGGGAATTTAGTCTCCCCCAAGCTTGAGCGATGCTCTCTCCGTCACGAGACTAAAAGTTATAGATATAGTTCCTGTCTCGATGAATTTCATGAAGAGGATAAAACTTTGTATAAAAGAGAGACATAAGCTCTTGCCAATTAAGAAAATTAAGAAAATGTGAGTTATCGAGGAGCTTATACCAATCTGAAGCTTTATCTATAAGTGATACGGAGAATAATTTCTTCATGACAAACTCCATTGACACACCTGCAAGTTTGAATAATGAACATAGTTGTGATAAATACAACAAGTGTTCACCTGGATGTCTGTCTCCTGCATAACGATTAGCCAAGACATAATCAATAATACCAGTTGGTATTTTATAAGGCACAATTTCAGTAGGGGTAGGAGTGACCACCAAAGTAGTGGGGTGTTTCCCCATAAGCAACGAACCAAGAGTAGAAGTGTTCATAAGGACAAAAAGTAGCAACAACGAAATAAAAACAGAAATATAAAAGCTTCGTTACCAGCTTCACTTACTAATAGCGCTACGCTCCCCGGCAAGGGCGCCAGAAAACAGTACTTGATGACCCTCAACTATAGGGGATCGATTGTAGCGTTTTTCATAAATAATAGTGTCAAACCCAACGAGGAGCAGAAGGTATTGGTAAGTGACTTTGGTAAAGAAATAACTGCAGGCACTGAAAGATAACTTTTTAGGTGCTTTTCGGTATAAGCAACGAGAAGGTAAAAACAAGCAAAGTAAAAGATACTGAGGAGCAAAAAGTGGCCCAATCCTTTTGAGCAAAGGATATGCCTAGCAACTGAACTTATAAAGGCTAAAGTGTTTTTGAGGACACACGAAAGAGATAGTCACGTGCTTTCGCCATACTCCGTGTCGATACTATGTGCTGTGTTGATAAGTGTTGGGTGGGTGGATCTATGCTAGTACACCTTCTAGACTAAGATAAGAGTACTTTTATGATTAAACACCTTGCAAGCATCCACAAATACAAGGTAGTAATTAAGGCAAAAACCTAACCACAAAAATACGATCAAGGATCCATTATTCCCTTGTGCAAAAGCATGCGAACTAGGGTTCAGGTTTCTGTCACTCCGGCAACCCACCATAAGAATTCTCTATACACAATGCATTCTCCTAGGTCCTTAGAAAGGCGAAGTGTTGAGTGTTCGACTCACACAACACCACAAGGAAAATAACAACACATTAAGAAAACTCATCAAATCATGGCAAACATATCTAATAATTTTTGCTTTTGTTCTCTCACTTTATAATGAAACAATTTGAATATGTTGAAAGAACATGTTATTAGTCAAGAAGTGAAAGTGCCAACACAAAGGAAAATGCTTGCTTAGCATATAAGATTTGGTCAAAGTCAATTTTGCTAAAGTTTGACCAATTTTATAGAAAAAATTATCAACACCCACAATATGAAACAAATATTATTAGAAGCATCATGATATTAATTTTCATATGGTATAACTTTGATGTTGTAAATGTTGATACTTTTTAATATAAATTTGGTCAAACTTTATCAAATTTGACTTTGAACAAATCTTATATGCGGAGTAAACAGAAACGGAGGGAGTACCATGCAAGCCATGTAATTGCCCCCCTCTTCCCGAAAAAAATTGCGTGGACACGGGATGCAGACTCGATCCCGTGCATACCCGTGTTCAGATGCACCCACGTGTTCAACCATCGCATCTAACGTTCCTCTTTCGTTCTGCTGCACTCACTGCTTTCATCGGCTTGGCTCGGCTCCAACGCGTACGAGGCAAGGCCGGCTGAAGCGGAGGCCCACACACGTGTCTCTTTTCGTCTTTCAGTCACCCCTCCCAAGCCTCCGCCGCCACCGCTGAATCCTCCGCCGTACGCCGTTCGTCCACTTACACAGTCCCTTCTTTCGCTGTCGCCCTCAAACCTACCGCAGTCGCCAGTCCCTCCTCCTCGCCAGCCATGATGTAGGGCACAGTGCGCCCAGTCCGGGGGATCCCGCTACCCGTACGACCGCACCAAATATGTCATCTTCCTCCACTGGTTCATGGACTTCTAGCACATCCGCTCCTTATCTGCCTCCGGCGCTGGCCTCTCACTCCACCACGAGCGCCCCATATCGTCCTAAACTAGTAACCCCCTTCCATGTACTGTTAAGTCTGAATTTTAGTGTTTCCTTTAAGTTTTCAGATATAAGATTTGATTTTGTAACCATACATGTTAATCGGATATTTTGATTGAACACACCAGGAACTAACTGGATCCTGCCGAGCTCTACTTGATTGATCATGCCGTTCGATAAGTGAATTACAAAATCAAAAATTGCATCATTAGTTTCAGACTGAAGAATGTAGCTTGCAGGAGGACGAAACTGAACAATGCCTTTACTCTATGTCTAACAACTATTTGATCAAATTCATATGCACTAATAAGTTAATGTAATTTTTGCATGTCTTTGCAGAAGTGAAAGAGAAATTTTCGGATTGTCAAAGAGTGCCCTGGTCTAGTTATCTACGACGGTAGACAAGTGAACGAAGAGCAAACTGGATGCCAACTACTCGTGTAGCAATCATGCTCCACCATCATTCTTCTGGACGAAGACTCCTAAATACAACGTTAAACAACATAGTTGACACCAAGGAAACAATTCGACAAGATGCAATGCTGCCTGATGAGTAGACTTATGAGTAGGATTTTGAGATGTTGTAAATCTGAAGTAGAATTCATGACAAATAATGTACAGTCTATATCTATATGATCTCCTTGACAATGTCTAACTATAATGTACAATTATACACTGTATATTTTCATCTAAAATAGATACGGATGATTTGACATCTTCAGTCTGATGGATGTCTATTTAGAGAATATGCTATTTTTTCTCCTTGTCATTTAGTAAGCCTAAACTTCAGTTGAAGCCAGACAACCCTATCTCTCTGAAAGTATGAAACATGAGAGCTCTATAGGGCAGGCATTCTGGAAAGCACAAAACTTCTAAATCAGAGGGCTGAAAATTTTGAAACTTTTACAGCAGCCCGGTCTCAAAGATTTAATATTGTATATATTTCTCAAATAATCAATGCAATCTTGATGAAAAGCAGAAATGAGAAAGTTGCCAGCATCAATAGCTTCTGCTCAAAACACTCTAAATGAAGACAAAATTTAGTGTACTACAGTGCATCAATTACATCAAAGAAATCGTGTGTGATGTTTATGTGATCTACTGCGGTGTGGCTTGCGGCTTCCGTCTCGCTCGGCCTCGTGTGGTGGTCCTCTGTAGAGTGGTACAACATTTGTCAAGAATTCACTCCAGAATTGTACTATCTCAAAATCATAGTCTAAGTCTACTTAATGAGAAGACAAAAAAAGCACTTCCCTAAGTATATAAAATCAGAGAAAAAAACAATCACATCTTCTTAACACATCCATCAAATTCAAGATCTAAAATCATCCATTGGTAAAATCATCCTATATATTTCAGATGAAAAGATACATTGTACATTGTCATGGGGAGCAATTAGCTCTAGATTGGTACAATATTTTTCATGAATTCAACTCCAAGTGTGCAAATACATTCCTAGTCTAAGTCTACTCCATCAACAAGTATTAATCTTCTCCAATGGTTTCCACCATAGTTCTGTCACTAGGATGTTCCCTATGATAGTTTGCCTGAACACCACCACTCCAAGAACATCCAAGAAATGCAGTTTCCAGGGGTGGAGAGTCGCTCGTTTATCTGCTATGTCAGTCACTAAGGACACACTGGAGACAGAACACTAGTTTATTTACCAAATTCATAATACCATTGTTCTTCTTTCTTACCTTGTCAGTCACTAAGGACTCACCGGAGACAGAACACTAGTTTATTTACCAAATTTGTAATACCATTGTTCTTCTTTCTTACCTTGGTCGGTGGTGGTATATGACAGAAGAAGCCCATTCTTGTAGTGTGATGATTTAAACCTTTCTTTGTAATCTGAAAAGTTTGTTAGGATCATAGTAGATACATAGATCCCTTTGTAATCTGCACAATGTATGGGACCATTCTTCTTGTTTAAAAAGTATCTTTCATTAAAGGAACAATGGGAAGAATCTTAGTTTGGAAGTATCACGACATCAGATTTCAAAGATATTTGTCATTCAATATTTTTATTTTCAAGAGAATAAGAGAAACAACCTTCTATATATTGTCTACACTAAGGCAACCATCAGAAGAATACTAGATGCCCTGCATCCCGAAGCAAATGGTGCCAAACTATGTATGATCAAGTAAACTATGATCCATGTATGGACAGTTCAGTACGGTTGCAACATGTTCAAATGCTTCAGAATTCAATTTGGGGCACTGATTCCAACCAATTTCCTAGGTAACAATAGAAGAATCGTAGGTAACAAAGATTCTCTGATTTCTACATAATTTCCAGCATAATAATTCAATCACAACAACACATCCTAAGGAAATTTGTATCTGCTACCTCCATGGTCTGGTGGGGCGACGAGGAGAAAAGAGATCTGTCGAGGTGACGCCGGCCAGACGACGAAGAAGCAAGTGACGGCGACCACATACAGATGTTGGCCGGCGATATGCGAAGGAGGTGATGACGGCCCAGGAAACTCCACGGGAAAGCGTGGAGTATGGGAGCGGCGTGGAGAGAGAGGCGGCGGCGGTGTGGAGTAGGTGCGGCGAGCTTTGATGCGTCGTCAAGTGAGTCTGGCGAGGCAGTTTCTTGTGTGATCCGAGACGAGCCGAGCAAGCGAGCCGATGTGGAGGAGGCGCGTTCGACCAGGCGGCAGGCGGCCGTCAGATGCTTTACCTGTACAAATGTCACTCAGCGGCGTCAGGTATGCACGGGATCCGGTTTGCAGCCGATCTGCATAGATTTTTTCCCTTCCCTTCTTCCCTCCTCATATCTATCTAAATCGGTTCCTTCAATATGTTTTTAATTCCATTCCTTCTTGAGGTACACACACAACTCTTTTTTTTAAATTCCTTTCCTTCCCAGGACACATAATGTTCTTTGAATTCCTTTCCATATTGAGGCACACACAAATCCTTTATTTTAATTCATTTCCTTCCCCCTCGGGCACAACTTCCTTTAATTTATTTCCTTTCCAAGAAACTTCTCTTTTTAATTTCCTTCCTTACACCTCATGTTAATTCCCTTCCTTCTCGAGCCGTCCATATTTTGACTCCTGACCAAGCGGAAGAGGATTGATACTCAAATCACTTGAATATGTATTTAAGTTGATGAAATTGGATGCAAAGTAGCGAGGTGGTACTATATAATAGATGATCAATCGTTCACTTTTCGGTAGGCTGAAATAGGTCAGTTGGCGGACAGCGGAAGTAAGTATTGGAAAGTCACGAGTTCGAATCCTCAAAGTTGTGTATATTTTTTCCTCAATCCTTTGGACTGCAGCTGGGCCGCCAGAACGAAAGTGTGACATGCCCATTGTAACAACCCATTAGCAAATTTACTATTCATGATGTATTTTTGCTTTGTCATATGGATATCAAACTTGGTGAGGTGCAAGAGGATGTAAAATGGTGTGATCATCTTGAATGCCATCCATGTTGGAGCCAATTTGAATTTGATTTCAAATAAATCTTTGTGATCAAAGAAGGGTGTACTGGCAATTAACCCATTTGCATATGTGCTCCTCTAAGCCCCAAGTTTTTCATAGCCCAATATTTGAGTGTCCCCATCACCCCCATGAATTTACATTGAATTTTCCACCCCTGGATAATTCAAGTGTTGTTCAAACCCCATTTGAATTTATTCAAATGCACCAGATTTTAGTTTGACCAAATTGACTCAAACCAAATTTATAAAATCTGGTAAATTCTCCCCATCATAAAACATATTTTTCTATGTTTTATTTCTATCTCCTTGGCTCTGCAAAACTCCAAGAGGGTGTTTGTTTTTTATTAAATAGAAAACCCTGGGTTTTCTTTTTCTGGGAGGAAAGGCGGAAGGCAGCCGAGCCCGCTTGGCCTGCCCCGATCCAACCCAGGCCTGGCAGCGAAGCGGTACGAGCCTTCTTCCTCCTCCTTTCCAGCGTGGAGCTCTCCTTTTCCCCTTGTCCCTCTCACAGCCGGTGCCACGCGACGGCGTGGAGCCCTGAGGCCAGTGGGAGCCGCCCCCTCCTTATAAGCGTGCGCAGAGCAACCCCGGGAACCCTAGGTTCCATTCCCCCTTCGTTTCCTCCCGCCGCCGCGTCATCTCGCCTCGCCCCTGCTCCGCGTGACCGCCGGCCAAATTCGGTGAATTCGCCGCCGTCCTGTAAGTTCAACGAGCGTGTGCTTGACTGCGCCCTTCTACAACACGTCCTCACCCTCTCATCCCTGCAAATTCGCGCTAGGAACTCCGAGACGCCCCCGAGCCCGCGGTGCCGCTTTCGGCCTCTCCTTCCCCGGCGAGCGCTCCGAGCCCCTTCTTCCTCTACGACCAGCTCAGGGACGTCCCCGTCAACCCCAAGGTGACCGACGGGTAGCCCTTGTTCCTTCCGATGAGCGCGTCTTGTAGCTCGACGTCGGCCGCCTTTTTCCTGTCCGCCGTGCGTGCCGTGCGCGTCGACGACGAGTAGAGCTGCACTGCGCGTGCGCTAGAGTTCAGAGCACGAGCGGAGCGCGTCCGTAGCCGTACAGACTGCGAGCCGAGGCTGCACCTCCTTCTCTGTCGTTTCCAGCCAGGGGTCGCCGCCGTGAGATTTTCCTCTAGCAAGGCGCTGCCTTTCGTGTCCGGCACCGCTAGATCTTCGCGAAACGGGCTCTTGGATGTTCCAGGAGCACGTATCACCTTCCCCTCGAGTCAGCGGAGCAGCGCGGCCAACGTAGTGGTCTCCGGAGTTCCCCGGCGCGTCTGTGGTCTGAAGTTCGTCAGAGGTCCGCGGAGCCGCCGCCGTGACCTTCCCGGCAAGCCAAAGGTGCCGCCTTTGGAGCTCCAGAGCCGTGCTTGTCATGAACGGGGATCTGGATGTCCCCTCTATGCACCCCACCACATATATCGGTCGCTGGATGGCCGTCTTCGAGGCCACGGTCGCCGGAATGTCCCCGGTTGCGCTGTGTCTGAACTTGTTCGCCAGGTTCAGAAAAGCGCCTCTCTTTATTTAGCTTGCTGCGTGTCTCCGCCTTGTTCAAAACCGAAGACGTGGCGCAGTGGCTAGGGGGCACGGTGGAGAGCGATGCGTCGCGGGTTCGAATCCCGCTGCGCGCAAGTGCCCCCCCCTTTTCTTTCTTTGGTTAATCCTTGGGAGGCTGACAGCCCGGGCCCGCGTTTCGGCGGCTGCCAGGCCAGCTAGCGCTGGTGGGATGATCCAGCCAGCTCCCCCCCACAGAGCTCCAACCCAGTTGGGCCAGAGGCGGCCGAGGCCAGCCCAGAGAGCTCCTCTCTCTATTTTTTCTTCTTCTTTTGTTTAGATTCTTTTTCTTTGTTTAAATTCCATTTGTTTGGAACTTCATATCTTTTGAGTGCCATTTCATGTAACGACATATTATATATGTTTTGCATCAAAAAAACATAAGGAATCTTCTGGTGCATACCATTTTGTGATTTGGGAAATGCCAAGTGGTGTCCATGTGATTTCTTCATTTGATTGCTTCATGTAGGGCATCCCCCCTTATGTTCCAAATATTCCCTCCATGGCATGTTGCACATTGTGTAGCCTTTCCTATGGAATTCTTGGAGTGGCTTTGACATGCTAGGGTGATGATGACCTCCCCAATGCCATTGTGTAACCACTTTTATTGTGGGTCCTATATCTTTTCCCCTCATTCATGATCTAGCTTCCTTTCTTCTTCCTTGTCCTAGTGATATCTTCCTTCGTGTCTAGTCATGCTAAGTGAACAACACCTGACATATTGTTATATGCTAGGGCTGTTTGCTTCCCTCCTTTCGACCTTGATCTTTTGGTGTCAACCTCTCCGACACCCTTCCATCTCCGGAATCGATGGAATTATTTTCACGATGCATTTACTCTTGTTAACTTGCTATTGTTGATCATGACATGTCATGTTGCCATGTCACTTACACCAAAGTTAAGGCTATGACCAGGCCATAAAGACATTAATCATTGCATATGGAGTCTGTTGACGTGTCGTCAACCCCTTCATTTAAATTTGATTAGATAGGGTTACATCATGTCCACTTAAACTTGATCATCTCATCCATGATTGTGCATTTGATCTCGAGGTTTACTTGTGATGCTTTTCCTTGCCGGTACCGTACGTTAGAGCATGAGCTTGTTGAGGAGACCTACGTGGAGCTGTCCGACACCGAGCCCGAGGACCCTACTACGTCTGCTCCGACGACTACTTACCCAGGCAAGGGGGTTTATATATCATTCCTTATAGCTTTCAGCTCGCTTGCCTAGCTGTATTTTAGAACGGTTGTTTGATCCTACCACCATATACTTGTGCCTCTCAATTAAACCCAAACAGCCATGCCCCACATCCTAGCAAAACCTTGTGTGGCTACGTACCTTGCTTGCTTAACCATTTCTTAGTATGTGTAGGACCTTTACCTGCTGCTTATACCCATTGCTTCTTGGTGGTTTATCATGCTATTATCAGAAATTGGTTGATATTTATTATTATGATGTTAACTTATATTTGACAAAAGATGGGAGACCGGGCTGTTTCCGCCAGGTGTTTTGTTCCATTTGAGTCACCTAGGTCCCGAGTTCCGGGTATTGTGTTTCTTGACGAGCGTGCCTAATCGTGTGTGGGATTCTATGGGGTCCCCTTGTATTACCTACCTAGCTTCGAACAGTTCTAGTGGTGGCCCAAGCTGATTTACTATTTGCAAACATGTGTGTGCTTGGTTGGTACCCCAGCAATTTTACAACCAACCCGGACCAACGAGGACGTGGTTCCTTTGTTGGTCAAAGATTGACCGGCGAGGGCCCGGGACCTCACGTGAGGTGTCCCGGTAACCCAAACCCCGTTGAGACGGAAGAGGCCGATCTGAGAGCTCGACCGGCTTTTGGATTGGATGTCGACTCCCCGGGGGCCACCCGTAATTGTGCATTGTTAGTTAGAGGGACTCTGACGTTCCGGAGTTTCAGGCGTTTACCCAGCCAAGTGGAAACCGGGCGTACATGCGAAGCCTATGATGGGCAGTTGGTACACCCCTGCAGGGTTAAATCTTTTTGAAAAGCCGTGTCCGCGGTTATGGACGACTTGAGACCTACTCCTTGTTCATAGAATAACATCAATTTAATCATGCTTTAAAAGTTGCCAACGTGTGCGTTGCCTTGATTGCTCTTCTTCGTCCGGGGTGACAAAGAGGGAACAAGGTTGTGTTATGTTTTGCGTAAGTAGGTGGATAAAGACCTATTGATGCGATCATCAACGATTTCTTGGATCTTTCCTTACTCTAATAGATCGTTAGCCACTCATATATGCTAGTGCGGCTGCAACCTCAACCACTATCCTTTCCTTACCGTGAGAAGTTAGTTATACTGTATTGATATATACTCACCTCTTGCATTTTATTTCACGCTATGTACAAACGTTTGGGCCCTCAGACTACTACTTCGACACGAGCACCGGCAAGTACTTCGTGGAGGCTCCGCCGAAGGAGGAGGACGACGACGACTTCGCGCAGTAGACTGATGGTACGATTTAACGCCCCCTCGTTGGTTACCCAAAGTGGAAGGTTGAGATGTAGATAGCAGCAATTTACCTTAGCGAAGATGCTAAGGTTGAATATCGAACCAGTAGGAATCCAACAGATACAAGAAGGTGGTAAAGTGAACAATGGCGCCGTTCACAACCGAGGTTGCTTACTTTACCTGGACCTGCACACACAGCAAATAACTTTTCTCCCAACGAGTATAGAGGAGTTGTCACTTCCTCCGGCGTTGTTGTTTACAAAGGATCAAACACACGGGATAATAATGATAGTGATAGCAACGGAAAAGTAAATAAATAGTGGGTGTAAATAGTATTGGAAATATGGACCGGGGTCCTATGATGTTCACTAGTGATGTCTCTCTCCCAAAAGACGATAAAATAGCCATGCGAGGTATACAAATTACAGCTGGGCAATTGACAGGATTATGTGCGCAAACCAATGCTAACTATGCTATAAAGAAAGGAAGAGGCTCAAAAGCATGGGCGGTATGCCAAGACAAATAGACCGAAATCCATCTGCATCTACCTACTAATCATCCACCTTGAGATATCTATCCAGAACATCTCGCTGGTATTAAGTCACGAATCCCGTAGACTCATGTTTCTGTCACTCAAGCTAGTCATCGGGGGCCATGAACCCACAATCATGCATAACGCTCCCTCTTGGAGTCACTACCTACTACTTGGCCAAAGCAATAAACAGCAACGGAGAATATGCAATAATTACTCTAGAACATAAATATAAAAGAGGAGAATCAAATATATTAATCAAACACAATCTGAACATAGTCTCGTAATCCATCGGATCCCAGCAAACTCAACATAGCAACAACAGAAAGATTACATATGTGCCTCGATCATGTAGGGCAGCTCACGAGGTCTAATCCATGAAGAACAAAGAGGGGAGGAGAACATCACATAGCTACTGATCATAGACCCATGGTCCAAGGTGGACTACTCACGGTTCATCCGGGGAAGCATCCATGGTGGTGGACCCGGAGGTGGTTCCTCCCTCCGGTAGGGTGCCGGGAAGAGGTCTCCTGGTGCTCCCGATCTTGGAAGCGCGGAGGCGGCGGAACAGAGGAGAGATCGCGAAAAAGGGTTCACGTCTCGGGGATTTTGCGTCACAGAGAATATATGGGCGAAGGGGGCAGCAAGGGGGGCCACCAGGGGTCCAGGCGACCCCCTGTTGTGGCCCCACCCTAGGGCACGCTGGGAGGGCGCCTGGGGCCCTGGTGGGTCCCCTCTAGCCCCCTCGGTGATTCCCGAAGCTTCCAAAGCGCTGATTTTTATTGGATTTTCCCGAATTTTTGGAGCACTTTTAATATGGGGGAAACCTGAAATAGAAAAACAGCAGAAAACAGGAACTGGCACTGGGGTGCACTGAGTTAATAAGTTAGTCCAAATATGATCAAAAGTGTATGGAAGTTCATCAATAACATAACAATATCACACAAAAGAGGCATGGAGGAAGCAAAAATTATAGATACGTTTTGGACGTATCAACATCCCCAAGCTTAATTCCTGCTCGTCCTCGAGTAGGTAAATGATAAAAGCATAATTTCTGTGGTGACATGCTAACAACCATATAAGAACTTTTGAGTAAAGCAATCAAGGCATGTAATTCAATTCAAGTCATAACAGGCAAGAGTCTATATTTAGCATTGAAATAAGCAACATAAGAACATAAAGGTGCAAGAGCTCTCGCTGTCCGTGTGTAAAGCCCCTGATGCAGTACTAACTCTAACTAGTCGCTTTCGCGTCCGGTCGGAGTTAGAAGCGCATCAAACGCCACCGGCGCACGACACTCGCACTCGTGTCGCTGCCGGATTCTCGACAACAGGTATATAAGCATAACTCTAAGATAGAAATATACATAGATAGATAAATAAAACAGGGCATACAACGCCACTGTCTAAATAATACAATAACATCATGAGTACATCTCATCAATACATCAAGCGGAAGCATAATAGGGACCGAGTACGGTCAAGATCCAAATTTCCCTAGAGAGGGCTACACATAAATATCCACCCACGGGAACGTCTGAACCCAACTATAAGATCCTACTGGTCGAGGTACTCGTACTCGTCATCATCCTCCGGGGGCACCTCCACGAAGTAGCGTCCGGTGCTAGGGTCGAGGTAGTAGTCCACTGCAGCGGCCGATCAGGCAAAGCGGTAAAGACAGAAATGTAAACGGGGGTGAGAACATGTCATTACGGAATAACTAACGCTGCAGGAAAAGTAAAGACAGAGACAGGTTGCAGCCGTACTAGCATATATGGTGGCTACTCGTTCTATCAGAATATAGATGAGACCCAAGAAGTTACGTTGACAACGTGTCATAAGTCGGCTATCCACCTACTTACGCAAACATAACACAACCTCGTTTCTCTCTCGGCCCCCCTGGACGAAGAAAGACAACCAAGGCACGCACACGGTCTGAGGGTGATACGCGGTACTGAACAACACCGTCGTACCAATCGCCTTTTGAAAGGCCTGCCAGAACTTAGAGGTGAAAAGGCTGCCTCTATCTGAACTGATCTTCTTGGGAATGCCATGCAAGGATACAACTCTTGCGGTGTACAAATCCGCCAATTGAGCTGCTGAAATGGAGTCTTTCACTGGAAAGAAGTGGGCAACTTTGGAGAGATTGTCAATGACAACAAAGATGGCATTGTTCTTCCTCTGCGACAGAGGAAAACCTGTGATGAAATCCATCTCAATGTGATCCCATTTCCACTCCGGAATTTCAATTGGCTGCAGTAGCCCTGCAGGCTTCTGATGCTGTGCTTTCACTCTCCTGCACACATCACACTGGGAGACGAAACGGGCAACATCCCGCTTCATACGAGTCCACCAAAAACTCTGCTTGAGGTCCTGATACATCTTGGTGCTACCAGGGTGGATAGACAGCTTTGAGTCATGGGCTTCTTTCAAAATGACCTCCCTGAAACCTCCTTCTTTGGGAACAACAACTCGCTCCTCGAACATCACGGTGCCGTCATTATGCACTGAAAAGCAACCGTACTTCGGAACTGAGGCGGCAACACCCTGCTTGACTTTCTGAATCATTGTGCTGCCAGACTGAGCTTCACGAATCTTCTCACGGATAGTGGGCTCTACCACAAGGTTGGCTAGATAGCCTGCTGGAACTAGCTCGAGATTGAGCCTTCGAAAGGACTCACACAATTCAGGGTGTATCTCCTGCACCTGGACACTGTTGCAGTCGCCCTTGCGGCTCAACGCATCGGCTATGACATTCGCCTTGCCAGGCGTATACTGAATATCCACGGAGTACTCAGTAATAGTCTCGAGCCATCTCCTTTGCCTCAAGTTCAGGTTAGGCTGCATGAACAAGTACTTTAAGCTTTTGTGATCGGTGAACACATCAACCTTCCTCCCTAGGAGGAGGTGTCGCCAAGTAACCAACGCATGAATCACTGCAGCCAGCTCAAGATCGTGTGTCGGATAGTTCCTCTCAGCCTGCTTCAACTTCTGGAGGTGTAAGCCACAATATTCCTTCCCTGCATCAACACTCCGCCTAGGCCATTCAACGAGGCGTCACAGAAAACTTGAAACGGCCGTGACTCGTCTGGCGGTGTAAGGATCGGAGCTGTGGTCAGCCTTAGCTTCAACTCATCAAAAGCTGCCTGGCAAGCCTGTGACCAAACGTACTTCTTGCCCTTGCACAACAACTCCGTCATCGGCTTTGCTATCTTGGAGAAATTCTCGACAAACTTCCTGCAGTAGCTGGCAAGTCCGAGAAAACTCCTCAGCTGCTTGACATTCTTCGGCGGAGTCCAATCCTGAATCGTCCGGAATCTGTCTGGGTCAACGACAATGCCCTCTGAGGAAATGACATGGCCAAGGAAGTTGACCTTATTGAGCAAAAACTCACACTTGGAGAACTTGGCATAAAACTGGTGATCTCTCAACTTCTGCAACACCAATCTGAGATGCTCCTCATGCTCAGCCTCTGACTTGGAAAAGACAAGGATGTCGTCGAGGTAGAGGAGCACGAACACATCTAGCCACTCTTGGAACAGATAGTTCATGGCCCTCATGAACGTCGGAGGTGCGTTTGAAAAGCCAAACGTCATGACCGTAAACTCGTACAGTCCATAACGAGTGCGGAAGGCTGTCTTGGGAATGTCCTCCTCACGGACACGAATCTGGTGGTACCCCATCTTTAAATCAAGCTTTGAAAACACCTTTGCTCCATGCAACTGCTCAAATAGGTCATTGATGTTGGGCAAAGGGTACTTGTTTTTGATTGTCTTCTTGTTGATACCACGGTAGTCTTGGACCAACCGACTAGTACCATCTTTCTTCTTCACAAAAAGACACGGGGCACCCCAAGGTGAAGTGCTCGGACGAAGGAGCCCATCTTTTTCAAGCTTGACCAGCTGCTCTTTCAACTCAATCAGCTCTTCTGGGCACATCTTGTAAGGCTGCCGAGATATCGGCTGTGTACCAGGTTCTAGCTTGATCACGAACTCAATAGCACGCACGGGTGGAATACCTGGCAACTCCTCTGGGAAGACATCTGGGAACTCTCGAACAACTCTGACCTCCTCGATCAATGGAGCAACTCCAGCGTTCAGGGCGTACAACTGTGCTGCTCCTGCTGTCGAGCCACAACTGTACCAAATCTCTGCGCCTGAATCGTGCGTCAGCAACACGGTCTTGGACGGGCAATCAATCTTGGCCTTGTGCTGCACAATCCAATCCATACCCAGAATGACATCAATGTCTGAACTTGGCAAAACGATGAGAGAGGCTGGGAAATTGCATCCCTGAATTGAGACTGTTACAAAAGGAGCACGGAGAGACGAAGCCAGCTTGGAACCGGGAGAGACGATAGACAAAGATCCGGGCAAGTCCTATAAGGTGAGGACCTGCTCATCAGTGAACTTCTGAGAGACGAAGGAATGGGAAGCTCCAGAATCAAACAACACGGTCGCAGGAACAGAATTAACAAGTAACCTACCAAGCACAATCTCGGACGACTGCTGTGCCTCTGTCACAGTCACGTTGTTCACACGGAGCGCTCGTGGCTGGGCCCGCACCATCGCGTTGCTCGGTGTAGAGCGAGGTGGGGGCGAAGGCAGCCGGGCGTAACGAGGGTCGGTGCACTGCGGAGACTTGTGCCCCGGCTTGCCACACTTGAAGCACGTGATATCAAGCCTGGGCTGGCCCTGTGGAGCAGGCGGCCTCGTAGAGGGTTGAGTAGAGCGAGATCCGTGCTGCACTGGGACGGGAGGGCGGGCAAAAGTGCGGACAACTGCCCCCCTCTGCTGAAACTGCTGACGCTGCGGCTGAGGCTGTGGCTCTGCAATCCAGGACTTGGCCTTCTTGTAAACCATCACTGCTGAACTGTGCTCTCTCTGCTTCCTCTTCTCTGTGGAACGCTCTGCCTCAGCTGACTCCTGTCTGATAGCCTGGTCGACGAACTCTGAGAACAGGCTTGGCATGGACAAGGTGAGCGCATACTTGATGTCCGTGGCAAGACCACCGTGGAACCTGGCAATGCGCTTGGCCTCTGTGGAGACCTCCTCTGGAGCGTACCTGGCGAGCCTGACGAAGGCCAGGTTATACTCCTGCACAGACTTGTCCCCCTACCTCAGAGCTAAGAACTCCTCGCGCTTCCTCTCGATCAGTCCACTGGGAATATGAGCAGCTCTGAAATCCCTGACGAAGTCCTCCCACGTGATCTCTGCATCACCCTTGTTGGCCTTGTACGTCGAGAACCAACTGCCTGCGGCACCCTGAAGCTGGAAGGAGGCGAAGGTGACGTAGTCGACGGGTCTGACGGCGTTGGCACTGAAGTGCTTCTTGATCTCTGCGATCCAGCCATCCGCCTCCAGCGGTTCTCGAGCCTCGGAGAACCTGGGGGGGCTGATCGCGAGGAACTGCTGCAGTGTGGTGTACTGTGGTCGATCATTCCTCTGAGCACTCTGGTTCTGCAGCATCTGAAGGATCGCAGCTGTGCCCTGAGCCACTGCGGCTACAGCCTCCCCAAGGATAGGGTTCTCTGGCGGCGACATGTTCGCCCTTGGCATCCTGTATACAGGAACACTTATGAGAACATGGTCGAATCATTGAAGTAACCAGAAGTTAAAGAAATATTGACAACAAAACTTCCTCATGAGGTATGAGAAAGCCAAAGGTTGAAATTCCACCAAGGTTAGCCCGGAAAGTCGATAGCTAGGTGCTACTGGAATTCCCAAACCAAGATCATCCGAATCCAAGATAATAATCTGCTAGCGAGCACACAACAATATATACGAGCGGTTGGAAACCTGAACAATGAGACATCTGCCCTGAGCGGCCCGCCATCACGGTCGTCCATAGGGGAAAGACACCACATCCATATTACCATAGGATGCCCGCCAATCCTGTATGGACGTTTCACCTGGGGTACGCCGTAAGCGAGGTAGAGCAGTCAACCCCAAGTGGCGGCTCAGTGGTCTCAAAGACGCCAACACATCTCGTCGGTAGCAAAAAATTATAGAGGAATCGGAGCCTCATGTAAACGAGAACCTAGATTGTTTTGAAAGGGGATAAGTTGCAGAGACAAAACATCGTTTCACTTCCTCACGGAAAAGGGGTGGGAGGGTGGGATAAGGAGAAAACAGAAAGAGGTCCTACTCTCTGAAATTTTTCCTATATAACTACCAAAATAGTTTCTAGACTCAACTTCGGCCAGTAAAGGGTCCTACAGTCAGTCCTGCTTTGATACCAAGTTGTAAAGCCCCTGATGCAGTACTAACTCTAACTAGTTGCTTTCGCGTCCGGTCGGAGTTAGAAGCGCATCAAACGCCACCGGCGCACGACACTCGCAATCGTGTCGCTGCCGGATTCTCGACAACAGGTATATAAGCATAACTCTAAGATAGAAATATACATAGATAGATAAATAAAACAGGGCATACAACGCCACTGTCTAAATAATACAACAACATCATGAGTACATCTCATCAATACATCAAGTGGAAGCATAATAGGGACCGAGTACGGTCAAGATCCAAATTGCCCTAGAGAGGGCTACACATAAATATCCACCCACGGGAACGTCTGAACCCAACTATAAGATCCTACTGGTCGAGGTACTCGTACTCGTCATCATCCTCCGGGGGCACCTCCACGAAGTAGCGTCCGGTGCTAGGGTCGAGGTAGTAGTCCACTGCAGCGGACGATCAGGCAAAGCGGTAAAGACAGAAATTTAAACGGGGGTGAGAACATGTCATTACGGAATAACTAACGCTGCAGGAAAAGTAAAGACAGAGACAGGTTGCAGCCGTACTAGCATATATGGTGGCTACTCGTTCTATCAGAATATAGATGAGACCCAAGAAGTTACGTTGACAACGTGTCATAAGTCGGCTATCCACCTACTTACGCAAACATAACACAATCTCGTTTCTCTCTCGGTCCCCCTGGACGAAGAAATACAACCAAGGCACGCACACGGTAACATTGATGTTATTCTATGAACAAGGAGTAGGTCTCAAGTAGTCCATAACCGCGGACACGGCTTTTCGAAAAGATTTACCCTGCAGGGGTGTACCAACTGTCCATTATAGACGTCGCGTGTACGCCCGGTTTCCACTTGGCTAGGTAAGCGCCTGAAACTCCGGAACATCAGAGTCCCTCTAACTAACAACGCACAACTCCGGGTGGCCCCCGGTGAGTCGACACCCAACTCTAGAGCTGGCCACGCTTTCGAATCGGCCTCTACCGTCTGGACGAGGTCGGGTTAGTTACCCAAACTATGTGGGCAACCCCCTAGCTTCCAGGTGTGGACCAACGGAAAACTATGCCCCGCTGGCCCGAGTTATTTTAAATAAAACAGCCGGGGCGCCAACCAACACACACACGAGCAAAGTAAAACCAGCTTGGGACACCACTAGAATTGTACGAAGCTAGGTAGGTAAGACAAGGGGGCCCCATAAAACCCCACACACGATTAGGTACGCTCGTCAAGAAACACAATACCCGGAACTCGGGTCCTAAGTGACTCAAATGGAACAAAGCACCAGACGGGAATAGTCCAGCCTTCCACCTTTCGTCGAATATAATTTAACATCATTTAACAATAATAAATATCAACCAACTTCTTTTATAGCATGATATCCCAACCATAAATATATAGGGAAAGCAACAAGTTTTCTATCCATACTAAGCAATGGCTGAGCAGCGGTAACTTAGCAGTACAATGGTTTGCTGGGATGTGGGGATCATGGCTATATGGTTTTCAACATGGCCTATAAGGTGGATAGGATCAAGCAACAACGTACTAGTTCCACAGCTAGGCATGAGCAGAAGTTATAAAGTAATGACACAGTTTCTCCCCCTTGCCTGGTAAGGTAGTCGAAGCGGCACCCACGGTACCCTCGGGCTCGGTGTTGGACAGCTCCACGCGAGCCTCCTCGTCAGTCTTGGGTGCTAACGTAAGATACCGGCAAGGAAAACACACAAGTAAGCAACTGATGCAAACTCAAACAAGGATGGCATGTTCAAGGTTTATTTACATGATAAGACCCTGTCTAGTCAAGATTAAATGAAGGTGATGACGACAGGTCATCAACTGTTGGGGTTCGGGGCAGAAAACACAAAATTTTCCTTGACCTACGATACCCAATCCCAAGACCTATGCTATGCTGATGCAAGTAACGAACAGAAATAGATCACATACCAGTATGTAGTCCGTTAAGCGGGAAACGTTCCCGCATGAACGTGGTTGGTGTAGTCGTACCGGCAATCCCCGATGCCGCGCAGATCCACGATGACTCCTGTAGCCACCCGATCCTTGCAGACCGATGACGGTATTACGTCCCCGTCGGAACGTTGCTGATGAAGACCTCGCGATACGACCACGACGATGAAGTAGCACCACAAGTGTAGTGCCTCGCGGGATTATACACATACAGTATACCCGACGTCCCTCCGGGCTCCGAACCAGTAGAGCAGCGGAAAGAAGATGGATTCGGATCCCGATTCCAGAAGCATGACGGCGTGCGTATAGTGGAGAAATCCCCAACCCAGAGCAGCCTCCAAACAAGGGGAGTCCACTCAGAGGAAGGAGAAAGGAGGGAGAGAGATGAGAAACTTTTCTCAAAAAATTCATGATTAAAAGGGCACCCCTACCCCTCCTTATATAGGCCAAGGAGGGGTGCCACCTCCCCTCAACTTCCCATGTGGGACTAATCCCAAGGGGAGGGGGGTGGCGCACCAATAAGGGGGGTGGGCCCCCTCATGGCGCCATGGCCCATGGGAGAGGACTCCCTCTCCCCCTAATGGGCCCTATGAGGCCCATATGCCTTTTAATTCATTTTTAATTATATTTAAATACATTTTAATATTTAATTCAGATAATTAAATAATAAAACATATATTAAACATTATTAAATATATTTTGAACCTTTCAAAATACCCAGAACAACTTCCGGCCTTCATCGGAACAATTCCGGTCATCACCGGAACAATTCCGGTGTTCTCTCCAATTTCTCCGGTGATCCCGAATCAATCCTTACTGCGTCGAGTACCCTTAAGTGTAACACCCTACGGTCCGGGAAACAGCAGACATGATCGAGACAATTCTCATTGATCAATGACTAATCAATTGGACCTGGTTACAATCCTTGATAGTCCCTGCGCTTCCATCGAATGAACTTCAATCGCTGTTGAATCCGTTAACCGTGTGCCTGTTCCCTTTGTCCTATTGTACTTTGCTTGTCCGAGGTTTGATCATCGGTATCCAATATACCTAGTT